>CM039691.1:17450931-18700931 GCA_022530915.1 Paspalum notatum
CACCCTGTACATTGGGTACCAGAGGAGCTTCATTCAGTTTATGTTCGATGGTACCCAGTACGGACTGACACCGGACAGGATAGCAGAGCTACTTTGTTTTGAGCACAGAGGAGTCGTGTCACTTCACGCTTGCGTCTACGACGCAGTGACACCACCCTATAGGGGGCACCCAGAGAAAGCTCTCGAGCTGGATATGGTTTGCCACCTGTTCCGCGGTACACTGATGGCCGATACTCCCAGGACACCTGACAGGCTCAGACCTGAGTTTTACTTGTTGCTACAGTGCCTGAGGAGGACCTTGATCCCCAAGGCGGGATATAAGGAGGGTCTGACAGCTCTACAGCAGGGGCTTCTTACGTGTTTCACACTTGAGCACGATATAGACATAGTGGACATTTAACTTGCTGAGATGGAGGATGTGATTGTGGACGGCATGCCGACTAAGCAGCAAATACCGTATGCTCACTAGATCTGCAGACTCTTGAGTCAGCTTGGAGAGGCAGATGCTCCGACGCGTGGCCTGTACCGCGACTCAGGCACCAGGTTCCCTTACTACAAGCCAGTGTTGAAAGGTGACAGTCACAGGGGAGGCAGAGTAGCTCGAGCAGTTCGAGAGCGGTTCACAGAGGAGGAGCGAGCAGAGCAGCAGGCTGAGGACGAGGAGCTCGACAGGGTTGAGGAGGCTATTTAGGACTTCTTCTTCTAGTCCAGTTCAGACTCCAATTTTGAAGACGACGAGGAGGAGGAGACTCAGTACTTCCCAGCTGCTACACATGGCCACGAGGCCAGAGGGTCAGGAGTACCACGCTCATTTGGAATGTTCTTACTACTTAAACTCAGGTGTATATTTTACTCACAAATGAAAAGGTTGCATTGGTTGAGAGTGTATGTGTTTACTCACCGGTTAATTGTAGTTTCCCATGTCACACTTGTTAGGGAATTCGTTCCCCTACTCATGTAAAACACCCCAAGGTCAATATAAGGTTTAATTTGTTAAACAATCCATAATGCTTGATTTGATTAGTAAGTGTCACATGTGAATACCTGGAGTATATGTTTTCAATCTACTACTAAGTGAACATGTACTCCACCACACTTATCTTAGTGGTCTGGAAAACCATTGATCGCTTTTATCGGATGACATCCATAGCATGATTGTTGTATGATTAGTAACATGATAGTTGTATATGTGTGGTTGTAGGATTGTGCGCTTGCCCCATGTTCGTGAAAGTACTCCTTGCATGAATAATTTACCGATCACCTATTCTACCCCCGAAACGATTGTTCACATGTGTGTTTGTTATTCATGCAATCCATTCCCTGCATCATGCATATCATTCATGTAGCAACGCTTATTGCAGATACATGATCAAGAAGCAAGTGCGTGGAGCTACTCCAAGCAACGGTGGTCCAGAAGACCAACTAAGCCCCAAGCATGACCTGGAGGGCCTATCAGTTGTGTTTGGATGGAGGAGTTGTCCAAGGGATCAAGGGGTTGCCTGGGGCAAAGCCTCACAACCCGGCAAACTAACATAGATTAGTTTGTTGGTTTTGATAAAAGGAAGCGAATGTAGGCAGGACCATACTTTTCCTAGCAAATATATTATGGTTGATAATTATGCATCTGCATTAGGAGTTGTGTGAAACCAATTGCATTAGATTCCTTGGCCGCCCTAGCCCTAGCACCTACAACAAAGTACGTAGGATGAGTATGCCTAGTAATGCTAGGTACAAGTAGACATGAGTCAATGGAGTCACTCGTCGCGTAGGTGATTTTTCAAAATCACAAAAATCTTACTATTATGAAAGTTACATTTATGTTTGTAATTAACGTGGAGACCAGGCGGAGATATGGGTATATAAGAAAAATAAATGATGATGATGATTATGTGAATGGTTGGTGGACTCTGTCCAAGTCGTACAAGGCCCGTCTGCTGTTCGCTTGAGATCGGCATAACATTGCTAGAGTGCTTATCTAGGCCATGGGACTGGTGAAATCTTACTTGTGCCATCCTAAGAACAGAGACACGTTCCTACCCACTGGTTGAGAGGAAGGTGGCCCGGGGGATCTTTGTACTCATGGTGGGGAGACTGAGATGTCGGCAGGCTCACCATGGGGGCACAACCCGAGGGTTAGGCGGGAGTGAATCGAACTTGGGATGGGACAAGTGGAGAAGGGAGGCTATACGTGATGAACGCGATGGCTAGTAAGCATATACCCTCTGGCATGATAGTTATTCCCAGGAATTAAAAATCAATTCGAATTGTTGATGCTCACTAGGTGTGAGAATGCCAGTATCACTGCCGGGCAACGTAGTAACTACTTGAATACTGTTGACGTTGTTATTGCACTACCAATGACCATTAACTAACCATAAACATGGAGGAAAACATGCCAAAGTATGGATTAACCTTTGCTACTAACATAGTTCCACAATTTGTGTTGAATATTTGATTGTAGGTGAAAGATCAGCTGAAAACAGGCAAAATATGGCTAAGTCAGGAGGTGCCTGACAAGTGGGCCAGGCCGCCTGGCCCCACCCCAGGCCACCCGACCTGACAAAGTGGCCATTTCACTTCATCTTCGACCTGCATGTGCATAAGTGACGTGTCAACATAGTTGTTAAGTCCAAACGCCGAAACCATCATGCAAAGTACCGGAAGGCCTTGCCACATCATCGATCCAGCACTTGGATTGGTGAAGTCAGCGATCCTCGGCACTTCAATCCTGCAGCTAAGGAAGAAACACAAGTGAGGATCCAATGGCTTAAGGAAAAGCACAAGTTTAACCGTCAACCGACCCCTAACCGCCTTAGGGAGTCAACATGGACCGTTGGATGCTGGAAGGCGGTGGATCCAAGGGTGCACCAGGCCACTCAACCTGGGGTGGGGCCGCCCGGCCTCCTACCAAGCCGCCCGACCACCGACTTAACCACCTTACTAACCTACCTCGAGTATAAATACCCCTCACTCAGTTTTGGGTATAAATAGGTCCCTAGGCCTCACTTGTGAAGTGTGGAAGTTGAGTAGTTCATACTATCGCTTAGTCTAGTCCTAGGAGTTAGAGTTGAGTCTGAGCTTTAGCCTTAGGGATTCCGAAGTCTTCTTCGAGTCTTGGTAAAGCTCTTGTATCTTTCTGTCCTTGTACTCTTGTTACTCCAATATAATATATTTCATTGTTCTATCTTCTGTTATACTTTACTTTACTTCTTAACGCTTGCCTAGTGTGGTGTACCTTTATTGCACACTAAATCCAAGGCTTAGGTTTGTGTTGTTCCTAAGTTATCTAAATCTTGTTAGACTTGCCGGTGCTATAAGCTTGTCTTAGGCTTTTGATCTAACATTAAGTTAGTTCTCACTCTCTGATCAAGGAAGAGCTTTAGTGTTCAAGTTCTCACTTGAACACTAGTATAGCGTGCCATCTTACCCACGCAGATCTGGTTGGTAGCCTCTCTAGGTGATAGCTCTAGAGGTCTCAGTATTCCACCCCGTCGTTCGATAAGGCCGTAGGCGTTAGCCAGGTCTCCTTCGGAGGTCTACTATCTACCCCTTGACCCCTCGAGGCGTCGGAATTTCGCTCGACGCAAGATCCTAGCTTGTTTCCAGTTAACTTAGTTCAACCGTGAATACTCCTCTGCAGCGGTTAAGTAGTAGAGTTTGGAAATCTAATCTCACTCGTTGTCCTCCCAGATAGCTACCTAAGTGTTAGGCTTCTTTAGTCCCTACTTTACTCTTCCCACCATACACTATCTTGTTATCTTACCCCCATTGTAAGATTAGCTGGTGTTTTATCTTAGTACTGCTTGAAAGTTCGACATTTTATTCCACCTATTCGCCATTGCTTCCCTGTGGATTTTTACCATACTCGGAATACTCTGAGTGAAAAAGCTACAGCGAATATCCGTGCGCTTGCGGAGTAAAATCTGTTACGCTAAGAGACGTCAACAAATACATTATGCTTATTGTTCATGATTTTGAAGTCCACATGGTTGTATTTGTATGCTAACATTACTGCAAGTCCTACTGTTGTGTTATATGCAAATGCAAACAATGCAACATGTTACTCTATCTGGAACTCATCTTGTATAAAGGTAACAGCTAAGGATCCACTTGCTAGTAAGCATGCTTTGCGTCAGCCGTAAGCTAATCCATTAACTCCTACTGAGTAATTAGTACTCAGGGTTTGCCCCGACTTTTGGAGTGCAGGTACTGATGCCATCTGGACAGCTGTTTGGAGGAGGGCAGTACCCGTGGGCTCGGTGCTGCTCACCTCGATCACGATTGCATGAAGACCACTTCCTCAAGCTTTATGTTTCCGCTGCGAGATATTTTGAACATGCTTCCGCTTTTTTATTTGAACATGTATTTGAGTACCTAGATTTGATTTGTAAGCACTTTAACTTATTTTCTACCATTAACTGCCTGTGATGATGTAACTGTTGTGCCTCCATCGAGGGCTGGATGTGTGTGATGTCGGTATCCTTGAGCGATGGTTACATGAAGTGCCCTTGGGGTAGCTCAACAGACTACCGGGTTTAGTTCAACCTAACTGCACTACGAGCCCGAGGTGGCCGGTGTGCTTAGTCTAGATTAAATGGGCGGTTCCGCCACAGCTGGTATTAGAGCCGATCATACACAGACAACAGTCATATCATCAAGTTTTGTTTTGCAAAACTATTTTTGAAAACCCCTTTTCAAGTAATTCAAAAATGAGAGTATACGATATGCCCATATTAAGGATGTTAGTGCTACCCAGGTGGCATCACTAACATTCTAAACTAGACAGAACTCATGCATATTCGGTGCTTTGGGAAGCAACTTTTCGGCCATAGCTATCCCCAGTATTGGAGAAATGCTATCGGGATTTGCGAATGGTTGTAAGCCCTGCATTCATGCCTTGTAGGAAAAGCTCTTTAAGGGTGGTGGGCATGCTTGGGAGCTTTCATGCCCACCACACTTACATTTGGTTTAGGGATCCACCTTTCCTTGACAATTCCCAATACTGGTGGAAAGTCGGGCTTTGAGAAAAAGGTGCAAAGGCCCACTCAACGTTGTCCACGCAGCGGTCACGCGTGGATGCCACACTAGGTGGTAATGTATGAGCATGCATTCTTCTGCAAATACACTAACTACGTGCGAAATTAAGAATGACTAGTCGCATTAGGGAAAGACGTGCATATATGTCACTGAAGTATCGCTAGTTATACATACTCTACTTAGGATGTGTGATGTGAGACCGGATAGGACGAATCATTTATCATTTCATCTCATCTCATGTGCTTTGCTATGTGTTGGATTGAAAATGGCTAGATTCATATTTTAGCATACACATGGTTGTTGATAATAACAAGTCTCACATGAGATTTGTATGTATGATGCTATTGTTAGATATGTGAATAAAAATCTAAGAAGAACAAGTAGAAACTTTGTGTATGATGCTTATAGGATGCGAAATTGTGACCACTTTGCTATAAAATGTTTTCTCTGAAATTGCTTAGATTAAAAAGTACAAACTAAAATATGATCGAAAATGAAATCTTCAGCCAATGTGACCTTTTCTCGAAGTTTGTATTTTTTGCATTAATACAAACACTTTTAGTGAATACTTTTTATAACAAAGCTGTAGAGAACAACAAAACACACAGCTTTTCTATTTGGGTTTTGATCCAAAGGTGTTTGTAAAGGTAACTCACAATCGCTTTAAGTCAAAACTTCAAATCTGGATAGTTACGACAAATCTGATAACTTGAAGGTTTGAGACCTTTAAATATAGAACCGGCCATAGGCATCCATAAGAAAGTTGAAGTACAAGGAGTTTGCAAAAGGTTTTCTATTTTGACCATGACCTAGGAACGCTTCTAACTAGACCAAACACATGATACTTAAATAGCACTTAAATCTAATCAGATTTGACCACCTCTTGGTAATCTGAAGTTTCACCTATTTTCGACTCACAACTTGTAGAAATGTTCTATATAAATGATGGAGAGAACTTCAAAGGCAACAACGTTGGTATTCTGATGTTAGTCTAAAACAGCTTGTATGTTGAGTTATAGCAGGGTTAGTACAGGACTTGCAAGCTGGACAGATTTTGGCTAGCTGAATAAATTGAGTTCTCGGACCGTTTAGAGGTAGAACTAACAAAAATTTTCTATACCAATGATGTAGAATGTAAGACTTTGCACAACCTTCATATTCAGAGTTTCTACCAGATCCCATTTTGTTGCCTTCCAAAAGCTACCTGCAACCTGTTCACGATAGAAAGGAGCGATATAGATTGGTGCCACATGTTGTGATGGGGTCACTTTTCAGCATATTTTCTAGAGCACGGAAATACGAAATGCACTATGACTGCACCAAGCTTTTAAAACTCTTGAATTGACTAGAGCCTTAATTCTTCCTGCTACAGATGTCACAGCCCTTGACGCAGCCCTTCGACTTATGCCCTGATCACAATGAGTCTATGAAAGCTAAAACAACAATACCTCAGGTCATAAGAAGAGAAAAGCGAGAGAGATCTCCACTGATGCAGTTTCAGTTCAACATCTGCGACCCGAGATGGTTCTATTGAAGGGATTTGTCGAGCCTGAAGATCAAATCAAGATAGTACATATGTGTCAACAACTGGGTAACAGTCTAGGAAGATTTTATAGACCAAGCTACAAGAATGGTGCCAAGCTGAATTTATGGATGATGTCTCTAGTAAAGAACTGGGATGCGACTACACGCTCATATGGACCAACACATCCATTCGATGGTGCACAAGCCCCTACGATACCAGAAGCTTTCAAGATGATTGATCAAACTACGATTTTTACTACAAGTGAATTTCCTCAGATTAACCCTGATATATGCATCGTCAACTACTACACCAACTCCGGGAAGCTCGGCCTCCATCAGGACAAGGATGAATCAAAGAGTAGCCTCAGCCAAGGTCTACCCTTTATCTCCATCTCCATAGGTGATATCGCCGAGTTTTTATTCGGTGACACTAGAGACAAAGACAAGATGGCCAAGGTCAACCTTGAGTCCGGTGATGTCCTCATACTCGGTGGAGAATCAAAGCTGTTGTTTCATGGCATTTCCCACGTGAAGTCCAACACTACACCAACTTGGTTGAAAGAAGAAACGGGCCTTTGTCCTGGACGAATCAATCTTACATTTAGACAGTACTAGCTAGGTACCGGTTAGTATGATACCAGTCATCGCAAACTTTTGTAATAAAAACATTCTGGCTCACATAGCTATTGGAGTTCTCATGTATCCAGCTCCTTAGAATCAACATGTATCAAATCCTCATGACTAATGTATTATGCTTCTTCTGTGGGGCATTTCAAACTCTTGTAGATTTCACACTTCATGCTCTTGTCATTCATGCACTTCAGTCTTTGTAATCCATGACACTTTAGTTTGTTGTTACCATGTTTCTAATTCAATTGAATCTGATGAATTAGACCTTCAAAATCACTGTGCTAAACTCCTTGCTCATGTCTTTTCTTGGCGTATTGCTGACGTCCCCTGAGATTGGATGGTTATGCTGCTCATGGCATGGTGTTTACTCGAGCAGTCGTTGGTGCCGCGACGGAACCTAGGGTCATGTGTGTACGGCTGTCACTCGGTTCAACTAGGGGCACGCTGGTATCAGGATGTGTGACAGCATGACATCACTTCTAGAGTGAAATATCCATATCCACTTTCTTAGCTCAACTAACCCTGTGTTCTAGATTCGTAGCAATAATTGATTTCTAGTTTCAGTACAATGTTACCTGGTTCCATTGCTTTGTTTCACCTTGCCTTTCTTGATCCGTGGGAATAGCCAATCTCACTCCCACTGTTCACACCTTTCCACCGTCTTGTTGGATCGTGTCTTTCTCGATCCGTGGAGACGGATTAATTTTATGTTCACACTTGGTCCACACCTTTTCATTCCTTTGTTTACTCTTGCTAGTCGTAATTCATGAGAATGATCAGTTCTATCTCCATGGTGCCTTTTACACCCATTGGTCCCAATCTCATGACTTCTCTATGCTTACCTTGTTCATCTTTGACGTCTCATATCCGTGGGAAGGCTTGATTTCATTTCCACTGTCTTGCTACATCATTCCATTGCTTTCTTCCAACTTCACTTTTGATTTGTGGGAACGATCAACTCGGTTTCCACTATTTCAGTCGAATAATTTCTTTCTATTGTTCAACCCTATTCCCCCAAGGGTAGATTTCAAGGTCATCCATTGCACTAGCTTTTGTCCTCGGTTGGTGCTCTTGTCATATCATCTTTTCATGAGTTGTTTTCTTCCCCTTGAAGTTATCCTCAAAGGTGGGCTTACTAACACTGTCAATGTGTCGTTGGTAAGCAAGTCATCTATCTATATTTTCTTGGTTAGTCATGATCAACATAACAGACCATACAACTCATCACCTTGTCTAGGTGAATATGTCCTATTTTCTTCCCATGGCATCTTTCTTGAAGCAATGAGTAGAATGTGCTATGTATCACGACATCTTACTCTTTGAATAATATTTGGATTGGATATCTTATATGTGTACGCAGTTGTTAACGACACTTAAGCACGCCAAACCTTATACTGCAAGCGCACAGTATCGATGTAGCCTTTCCCCAAGATGAGTATCAAGGGTTTTGTCAATCCGTGGAAAACTAGGTTTAAACTACTATTAATCAAGGATTAATCAAGTATTAATTAGCTCTAATAGATCTAATAAACTAAAGGATAAAAGGGAGTCTAATTACTGACTAATCTATATCTAAACAACTAAAGGATGATAAACGATATTCTAATCACAAACTAGATATAAAGCTAACTATAGCATAAACTAGATCAAAAAACAAGAGATTAATAAGATCAAAAGCAAGATCGATAAAGAAGCTAATACGGCTAAGGGATTAGCGAGAGATATGAGACAAACTACTTATAAACTATGAACCACCCTAAGCATGGATCTAACGTGAAACATAGAATAAACATGATCATGAATGTCAAAAGCTTACTCGAACCTTTCTCCAGCCCTACTGTCACTAGAACCAGTTAATCGACGAACTAGTAAACCTTAACCATCTCTAAGCATGAGCAGATTCAATCAACTAATTAAAGTAAAAAGGTCTACTAAAAGACATGTGGATTAATCAACAAGGCCTGATCACATGTAATGATGAAGCATTGCAAAGACATGGATCATAGATCATGTTTACAAAGAACAAATAGCAAAAGACTATTTCATTGATCGAACTCAAGGTTTATCATAGTAAATAAGAAGAACAGAGAGTTACTCGAGATACATCATGAACTTGAAGCGCATAGTTGTCGAATTCGGCGAGACGAACAACATATCAGAAGATCAGCTCAAAACTCCCCGGGAACAGGTGAGGTCGGTCGACCCTAGGGGGGTTGGTCGGCCAACCTCCTCTGGTCCTGCCTCCTCTCGCCGCCTCCTTTCGGCCGAGATCTCCTTCTCAATGAGTCTTGCGAAGATGGCCCCTATTCCCTAACTTTGGAGCACTGGTTTACAATGAATTGGATGTCCCTCCCTCTAGGGAGGCCATATATTTATACTCCAAAGAGTCTCCTATACATGGAATCTAATAGGTTGGTTATAAGAGTCCTAATAGACCTATTTCTATGTATATACAAGAGACTTGAAGGTTCTTGGGTGTCCATGAAGCTTCCTTGCTTGGAGAAGAAGTCCTTGTCCTAGTCCTTCCCGAAATCAGCTTTCCATATTCTGCAGCTTTTAGTATTTTGACCATAACTCCCTCATTTGAAGTCCAAATAAGGCAAACTCGGACTCTAAATTGTAGAGCTTGAAGAGATCTACAACTTTAGTATTTAAACTTTCTTCATTTGATGTCGTTAAGGTCTCCTAATTGGGCCCACAAGCTGCTGCTGTCCTGGAATCCGAGAATATCTCGAGATTTAATTGGAGCTTGGATTGGACTCTTGATAAACCTTCCTTATCTTCATATTCTTCTTACTCAAGCAATCCTTAGCCTCCCAAACCTTCTCCATAATGGGCTTGGGCCTTATCTTTGGGCTTTAATTGTTCTTCTTTTATTAATCATCTCACCTCCTTAGACTTGTAGCATAAATTCTTTATTCGAGAAATCCTCAAATTATTACAATTATACCCTATTTTCCTGCAAAAATCAATATTGCACAAAAACAAAGAGCATTTTCGAAAACAGGGTTATTTGTTAGCAAAACAAGACTAAATCATAAGATTAACTTCTGAAAAGGCATGAAATTATATAAAAATAGAGCATCCATTGCCGTTTCTATGAATCACAAGATGTTCACTTCGTCCAAATTCCATACTGCGTATACATTGCCCCTATTATTCTAATAACTCGGATATTTATTATGTTTCTAAGCTTGGTGTCAAAGCCAGGAAATAATTCCTTTTTCTCGCTTGAACCCATCACTCGCTCGCTGCAGGCACCTCCTCTTCATGGTTTGTTCATTCGCTCTCATATATGAATGATTTGTTAATTACCTCTAGAAGGGCCATCCCAACCTTACTAGATGACGCTTTGTTACCGCATTGTGTTAATAAGGCACTAACCATTCACATGCTAGTTGACAAAGCTAACACATGAAGAATTGGGTGATACCATGTGTTTCTAGAAAGAAAGGAACAACGATGTTAAAACAAGTTCCATTACGCCGAAGCCATAAAACCCTACCTCCTCTAAATCTTGGGACAAGATTTCTTTAAGGGTTGTGATGCCCCGGGCATCTCAAAATCCTTAACACATAGTTAGAGACAAACTAATAATGAATTGAGACTTAATTATGCTTAGAGAATAATGCGGACTAGATGGAGAAGTCATTGTCAAAATTTTTCTAGGAGAATACAAAACTCTACGTGGTTTGGTTGTTTAAGTCACCACCCACAAGATTTTATGCAAAACACCGCATACAAAAGTCTTAGTTCGAGATGTTACCTTCAACTTTTATATTATGACCATCTTTAAAATCATATGTTATGAGGTTTAAAAGTCGAAACCAAAACAAACCAGAAATTCTTTGAAGGGTGCCAACTGTGATCGTGACCAAATTTGAGCCCTAATAAAACTTTCAAGTTCATAAAGCACCTAAGCTCAACTCCATTATCAAAGTTGTTGTACATGCAATGAACTACACTTTTGTTACACTGAACATGGTTCAAAAACTATCAATTAACTATTTTAAATTTGGCCCAAACATCTCTTAAAAATTAGTTCAAGCTGATTTACACTTTGAACATCTCCAAGTCTACTGAAATTACTTTCAATTTCACCATATAACTTCAAACTCTTCCTAGCTATGAAATGAAATTGAACTTATCACCTTTCAAATGCATCAGACCTTGAAGTTATTGGACTTCATTTGATATTTCAAAATTTGAAAACAAGAAAGCCTCTACATAAAGTAAACCTGCTGTTTTACCAAACTTTTGGACATGTTTGTGCTTGTAGTTTAAAATTATGTTGTGATATAGACACAACTTAATATACCAAACTTGTAGGAAATTTCATGATGAACAACTTTGTTAATTGGTGCTTTGACATGCGTTAAGGTTTGCATGGTGTTTTGGCTTCATCTCTGTTGCACTAGCAAATCTGTCAAAACCTGACTTGTGTAGTAAATTTAAATTTCTTTGGCCCATAGCCATAATCTTGCAAAACTTTAGTTAAGAAAGTTATAGCTCATGAAATTCCTAACAACTTTGGTATAAAACTCTTTTTATGTAAATGACTAGAAAATAGACTTTTAGAATTTCTAATCAGATGGGTTCAGTCGGTCAAACCTTGGGCAGTTCATTAATTCAAATTTAAACCAGAAACTACTATACAACATGGTATAAAAGTTTTACCAAAGTTGTAGAGTACAAAATTTAGAACATTTCTTGTATTTTGAGTATGCTCAAATTCGGCCTCTAGAGAGCTCAAAAATGAGAAATTCAAACAAAGGTTTTGCAGTCAAACGGAGATTTTACATTTTCTCTTTTTCTCTTTTTCCCTGGAGCCACTAACCGGTGGGGCCGACCTGGGCGGGAATCGACCGCGCCCAAGCCGAGCTCGCCACGCGGCCGGCGATGGCCAGGCGAGGTCACGGTGCCTCAGCCTCCGCCCAACAGCCCCCTCCTCTTATCCTGGACGCCATCCTGTCCCAGTTCGCACTCGCCTCCCACTCCATTTGCTCACCTCGCCCTCTGGCTCTCCCTCTGCGTCCCTCCCACACACAGAGCGCCGCTGCCATTGACAGGAGCTCGGGTCGAGCTCGCGCCGGCCGTTCCGCTCCTCCCCGCGCCACCAGAGCTCGCGCCGGCCGTTTTGCTCCTCCCCGCGCCACAAGAGCGCCACGCCGGCCGTCCCTGTCCTCAACCCCACCGATTCCCCTCGGCCTAGGTCGTCGGCTCCACCCCACCACCCAGCACTCCTCCGCCGGAGTCCAGCCCGCGCACCTCGCCGTCGCGGCGTGTCTCCGCGCCCCATCCATCGCTGCAGGTAGGGGGTATGTGTTCCCTGCCCTCTTCTCCCTCTCTTCGACCTTCGACAGCGAGTCCCCGAGGCCCCGGCAGGCCGGATTACACCGCGCCATCGCCGTCCCTTCCTCCCGTCGCGAGGAAGAAGACGACGGGAGGAAGAAGATGACACTTTTGCAATTTAGCCCTCGGCTTTTTGACGGTTATTGGTTTAATCTGATGTATTGTGCTATGTGTCTTGCGGACCTCACATTTTAGCCCCCGAATCTATGAGAAATCATGTATAGGTCCCTGGATCTATGATTTTTTCCATTTAAACATGTTATTTTCGGTTGAAACTTTGAAAAGGCGTTATAAATCAAAGAAAAATACAAAATGGACAAACTAAGTGGCTATGAACTCCTTGTTAGTATATCTATAGAATGGATATGATGCGGATCCATGAAAGGACTGTTTTGCTCTCAGTTTTGTGCATGCATGTTAAGACTTGATAAATGGAAAAGTGGACTAGATGAACTCCAAATGCTATGAAACTTGGACAGTGGTTTTGTTAGGTCATCTAAGCCCTGCATGATTTTTGGTAGCCCTAGCATTGACTGAATAAACACTGTTTTGCCATTATGCATGAAATTTGTGTATATATTTACATGGAAAGTGAAGTCTACATGAAATATGCTTAAAATGACACTCTGGTATTTTTCATGTATTCTCCTTAGCATAAGTAACTTACTGGCGAAAGATGAAGCTGTGCATGTTTAGTTTTGACATAGTTTCGAAAATGACAAAATTTTACTTTCATAAATTGATAATTGCAAAAAGTGATTCTAGATTGCAAAGAAAATTCCATGAAAAATCTGGGAACACGTTGGTGTTATAGAGTCCAAAAAGTATTTATGTGGAATTTATGAAACTGATGTCCTATCAAATTGTGGATTTTAGGCTTGCTGATTTTTGTATATGATGTTCGTGCAATGCAATGCTTGCTGTAAAAATATCAGGTCCAGAACCTATTCCTATAAATTATGAAACAACTGGAAATAGGTAAGGCTGATAACATGCTGGAAATTGAATAAATTAATTATAACTCCATGGTGGCTGAAATTTTGGCACTAGCATGGAATAGTATAATTCTGAAGGTCATAAAAATCTGAGCTCATTTGGAATGTTCTAACTACTTAAACTCAGGTGTATATTTTACTCACAAATGAATAGGTTGCATTGGTTGAGAGTGTATGTGTTTACTCGCCGGTTAATTGTGGTTTCCCATGTCACACTTGTTAGGGAATTCGTTCCCCTACTCATGTAAAACACCCCAAGGTCAATATAAGGTTTAATTTGTTAAACAATCCATAATGCTTGATTTGATTAGTAAGTGTCACATGTGAATACCTAGAGTATATCCTACTACTAAGTGAACATGTACTCCACCACACTTATCTTAGTGGTCTGGATAACCATTAATCGTTTTTATCGGATGACATCCATAGCATGATTGTTGTATGATCAGTAACATGATAGTTTTATATGTGTGGTTGTAGGATTGTGCGCTTGCCCTATGTTCGTGAAAGTAATCCTTGCATGAATAATTTACCGATCACTATTCTACCCCCGAAACGATTGTTCACATGTGTTTTTGTTATTCATGCAATCCATTCATTGCATCATGCATATCATTCATGTAGCAACGCTTATTGCAGATACATGATCAAGAAGCAAGTGCGTGGAGCTACTCCAAGCAACGGTGGTCCAGAAGACCAACTAAGCCCCAGGCACGACCTGGAGGGCCTATCAGTTGTGTTTGGACGGAGGAGTTGTCCAAGGGATCAAGGGGTTGCCGGGGGCAAAGCCTCACAACCTGGCAAACTAACATAGATTAGTTTGTTGGTTTTGATAAAAGTAAGCGAATGTAGGCAGGACCATGCTTTTCCTAGCAAATATATTATGGTTGATAATTACGCATCTGCATTACGAGTTGTGTGAAACCAATTGCATTAGATTCCTTGGCCACCCTGGCCCTAGCACCTACAACAGAGTACGTAGGATGAGTATGCCTAGTAATGCTAGGTATGAGTAGACACGAGTGAATGGAGTCACTCGTCGCGTAGGTGATTTTCCAAAATCACAAAAATCTTACTATTATGGAAGTTACATTTATGCTTGTAATTAACGTGGAGACTAGGCGGAGATATGGGTATGTAAGAAAAATAAATGATGATGATGATTAAGTGAATGGTTGGAGGATTCCGCCCGAGTCGTATAAGGCCCGTCCGCTGTTCGCTTGAGATCGACATAACATTGCTAGAGTGCTTATCCGGGCCATGGGACTGGTGAAATCTTACTTGTGCCATCCTAAGAACATAGACACGTTCCTACCCACTAGTTGAGAGGAAGGTGGCCCGGGGGAACTTTGTACTCATGGTGGGGAGACTGAGATGTCGGCAGGCTCACCATGGGGGCACAACCCGGGGGTTAGGCAGGAGTGAATCGAACTTGGGATGGGACAAGTGGAGAACGGGGCTATATGTGATGAAAGCGATGGCTAGTAAGCATATACCCTCTGGCATAATAGTTATTCCCAAGAATTAAAAATCAATTCGAATCACTGATGCTCACCAGGTGTGATAATGCCAGTATCACTGCCGGGCAACATAGTAACTAATTGAATACATTATGCTTATTGTTCATGATTTCGAAGTCCACATTGTTGTATTTGTATGCTTACATTACTACAAGTCCTACTATTGTGTTATATGCAAACAATGAAACATGTTACTCTATCTGGAACTCATCTTGTATAAAAGTAACAGCTAAGGATCCACTTGCTAGTAAGCATGCTTTGCGTCAGCCGTAAGCTAATCCGTTAACTCCTACTGAGTAATTAGTACTCAGGGTTTGCCCCGACTTTTGGAGCGCAGGTATTGATGCCTTTTGGACAGATGTTTGGAGGAGGGCACTACTCGTGCTTGGTGCTACTCACCTTGATCACAATTGCATGAAGACCACTTCCTCAAGCTTTATGTTTTCACTGCAAGATATTTTGAACATGCTTCCGCTTTTTGATTTGAACATGTATTTGAGTACCTTGATTTGATTTGCAAGCACTTTAACTTATTTTCTACCATTAACTACTTGTGATGATGTAACTATTGTGGCTTCATCGAGGGCTGAATGTGTGTGATGTCGGTATCCTTGAGCGATGGTTACATCGAGTGCCCTTGGGGTAGCTCAACAGACTACCGGTTTAGTTCAGCCTAAGTGCACTACGAGCCAGAGGTGGCAAGTGTGCTTAGTTTAGATTAAATGGGCGGTTCCGCCACATTTGTTCTCTAAGAACTCAATGGGTTGGTTGTGGCATAGAAGGCTTGCTCATGTTGGAATAAGCACACTCAAGAAGCTAATGAAGAAAGATTTGGTCCAAGGCTTAAAAGATATCACATTTGAGAAGGAAAAATTGTGTAGTGCTTGTCAAGCCAACAAACAAGTTGCAAACACTCATCCAAGCAAGACATTCATGTCCACTACAAGGCCACTAGAGCTACTTCATATGGATTTCTTTGGTCCAACTACACATACAAGTATTGGTGGCAACAACTATGGTTTTGTCATTGTTGATGATTTCTCAAGATACACATGGGTTTGCACATGTCTTTAGCAAGTTTGCCAAGAGAGCTCACAATGAATTCAACACTTCAATTGTGAAGATTAGAAGTGACAATGGAAGAGAGTTTGACAACACCAATATTGAAGAATATTGTGATGAAGTTGGGATCAAGCATGAGTTCTCCGCTACCTACACTCCTCAACAAAATGGTGTAGTGGAGAGGAAGAATAGAACACTCATTACTCTTGCAAGATAAATGCTTGATGAGTATGGCACTAGTGAGAAGTTTTGAGACGAAGCTATCAACACCGCTTGTTATACTTCCAACCGGTTATATCCTCACCGCCTCCTTGACGAGACATCATATGAATTGCTCAATGGGAGAAAACCCAATATCTCATATTTTTGGGTATTCGGTTGCAAATTCTATATCTACAAGAAGCGCCAACACTTGGGTAAGTTCCAAAGGCGTTGTGATATTGGTATCTTACTTGGTTACTCATCAAAGTCCAAAGCATACCGCTTATTCAACAATACCACCGGCATGGTTGAAGAGACGTATGAAGTGGAATTTGATGAATCTAATGGCACCTAAGGAGCACATGTTGATGTTGTGAATATAGATGAATAACCACTTGTAGAGGCAATGAAAAATATGCCAATCGGTGATATCAAACCTAAAGACGACGAAGATGAAGTGCAAATTGTTGATCAACCATCCTCTTCCATGGCACCTCAAGATGGTAGTGAATAAGACAAAATACTTCCAAATGAAGATGTTCATGTACCTCAAGAGCAAATTGATGAGCAAGCTCAAGATGTTGGTACACCGGTTCAAGCACCTCAAGTGGTACCTCAAAGAAGAAGTCAACTTACAAGAGGGCACCCGAAAGAACTCATCATTGGTAGTCCAACAAGAGGAGTAACAACAAGGTCTCGCAATACCGCCGCATTTGTTCAAGCCTACTCATTTGTCTCTAGCATTGAGCCAACAACTATTGATCAAGCTTTGAGTGATCCGGATTGGGTAAATGCAATGCATGAGGAGCTCAATAATTTCACAAGAAATGAAGTTTGGACACTTGAAGCTAAACCAAAGGGTGCTAGAGTGATCGTAACTAAGTGGATCTTTAGGAATAAACAAGATGATGAAGGCAATATTGTGAGAAACAAGGCAAGATTAGTGGCAAAGGGCTACTCTCAAGTTGAAGGAATTGATTTTTGAGATACCTTTGCACTGGTTGCAAGATTGGAGGCTATTCGGTTTCTATTAGCTTATGCCACACATCATGACATGAAGCTTTATCAAAATCAAATGGATGTGAAAAGTGCTTTTCTCAATGGATACATCAATGAGCTAGTCTATGTTGAGCAACCACCCAGATTTGAAGACCCCAACAATCCAAATCATGTGTATAGGTTGTGCAAAGCCCTCTATGGTTTAAAGCAAGCACCTCGAGCTTGGTATGAGAGGCTTAGGGACTTCCTCATTGAGAAAGGGTTCAAGATTGGCCAAGTTGACACCACCCTTTTCACCAAGAAGACGGATAATGATCTCTTTGTTTGTCAAGTGTATGTTGATGATATTATCTTTGGCTCAACAAATGAAGAGTACTAGATGATACCCCACGTGCATTGCTGTGGGAATTTTTAAACCATTTTTAAAGTAAAATTTGAAAGTAGAAGTGTCGATATGATTGCAAGAACATTTTGTGTACTTAATATGCTCATCTTGGTTGAGAGATCAACTCTTAAATGATTAATTGATCATGTTTCGCTGATATAGGAATTTTGTATGATGCTACTCACATAAACTAATAGTTGCATGCATGGATGTGATCAACCACAGAAAATCGATGGATGGGTTTCTAGTGGATGATGACATGGCTCTTTAACTTAGTGGCCTCTAGATGATGTGGACACCCTGCATATTGAGAGAAATAGAGTTAATGAATGTTAGTGGGCTTCATTTATATAGGTTATATAGATTGCAAGGAGTTTGGCAAGATGATGGCAAAGGAGTTTGAAATGTCAATGATTGGCGAGCTCACCTTCTTTCTTGGGTTTCAAATCAAGAAACTTAAAAAAGGGACATTCATCTATCAAGAAAAGTACACAAGAGATCTACTCAAAAGATTCAAGATGGATGATTGCAAGCCAATTGATACCCCAATGTCCACCAACACAAAGCTTGATATTGATGAAAGTGGCATCAAGGTGGACCAAACTCTACCGGTCCATGATAGGTTCAATTCTCTACTTATGTGCTTCTAGGCTGGATATTATGTTTAGTGTGTGCTTGTGTGCCCGGTTTCAAGCCGATCCAAGGGAGTCCCATCTCTCCGCGGTGAAGCGGATTCTAAGGTATCTCAAGCACACCCCTAGCATAGGTTTGTGGTACCCCAAGGGCGCTAGTTTTGAACTCTTAGGCTACTCGGATTCAGAATTTGCCGGATGTCGAGTTGAGCGTAAGAGTACATCCGAGGGTTGCTACTTGCTAGGGCGCTCGCTTGTTTCGTGGTCGTCCAAGAAGCAAAACTGTGTATCCTTGTCCACTGCGGAAGCAGAGTATATAGTGGCTGGGTCTTGTTGTGCCCAAATTCTATATATAAACACTCTTGGATTATGGAGTTAAGCTTTCTAGGGTACCTCTCCTTTGTGACAATGAGAGTGTGGTTAAGCATACCAACAATCCGGTCCAACACTCTCGAACCAAGCACATAGATATTCGCCATCACTTCATAAGGGACCACGTCGTAAAGGGAGACATCCAATTGCGAAATGTGGGAACTAAGGAGCAATTGGCAGACATCTCCACTAAGCCTTTAGATGAGAGTACTTTTCATAGGTTGCGAAGTGAGCTCAACGTGTTATATGCTAGAATGATCATGTAAGTTGACATGCCATATAATTTGCATCATATGTATATGCTAGTCGCTTGCCTAACCGCTGCAAGATAGAGAGGAGCGAGGGTCTTGCATGAGCCGGTGGAACTTGGTTTCGCTCATGGAATGTAGAAAGGCTTCTCTTGAAGAATCTTATGGGGGGATTCAATGTGGCAAGTGTATATTTAAATTTTGCGCGTGCATTGCATTCCTTGTCATATAGATGTGCATGCATATTTCAATTCCTATCCACGTTTGTTGTAGCTTGCACTTGCATTTCATACGGTAGTGTCACAAAGGGGCATTCTTGATGATATAGAGACTTGTTTCATGTGCAAGCATCTCAAGTCATGAAAAGAGAATAGAGCAAAGGTTTGGATTTGTTCTTCATGCCTATTGAGTCAAATCCCTCCGGGACAGGAGTTAATCATCTCTAGTTCTCCTACAGATAGACTCATACATGTTTGGATCTTATTTACAAATTTTCTTGGATTTGGAGTTTATGCTTGAAAAATCAAAACTATATCAGTAGCATGAGAAAATGCAACTATTTTTGTGTGTTTGAGGGGCAAGGGTTTCACCTTGGATTGTCCATACCTGTGTTTATTTGAATCTTCAAAGGTTGGACAAGAAAAGGAGTTCTTCGGTGTTTTTTGAGTCTTTTGTCACCATCGAACCGTCCGATGGTGCTTTAGCGCTCCATAACCCGTTCTGTCTATATCGTCCGATGATCCATCAGACTGTCCCATGGTCTAACCATCGGACCGTCTAATGGTCCTCGGTGCCCTGATTTCCCTTCTGCCCAGCTCGTTCGATGGTCCATCGGACCGGACCATCAGACCATCGGATGGTCCCCGATCGGCTAGGGTTCACCCTATTTTTAAGCGTTTAAGTCATGGGCCCAGCTCTCACTTCTTCACTCATTCGCCCACGAACCCGTGCCCTAGCCCGCCTCGCCGCCGACCCGCTGCACCCGCGCCGTCGTGCCTCCTTGATGCGTCACCGTGCCTCCTCGCCACGCCGCCTCGCCTCCGCACTCGCTCCGCCATCTTGCCCTCTTGTCCGCACCGTCGCCGTTCCAGGAGCCCCCTCCAGTCACCTTCCTCACCTCCGGCAACCTTCTCCTTTTCTCCCTGTGGTGAGCTACGGTCGTTTCCTCCTCTTGTGCTATCTAGCTCATCACTTATCTAGGATGTCATGTTTCCTTGAATTTGTGGCATGTGGCACTAAATGGATTAAAATCAAATGTTGATTATGCTTCATGGACACAAGGGATCGGATTTTGGTGTGAGATGGTCACGCACATTTATCTAAATTCCTCTAGACTTGAAAATCAACATGCATGCCACATTTTGACAATTCTATTGCTATGCTTTAGGCCTCACCTTGTATAGATTTTAATCTTATAATCTAATTCTTCTCCCCTATATATCTCTTGGTGCTTAATGTTCAGATGGCTAGAGAAGGCAGGGATAAGGATCAGGGCAAGGACAGAGGCAAGGGTAAGGAAATTGCCCCCAAGCCTGCTAAGAAAAAGCAGAAGACTCGAGATGAGTGTGAGGCAAAGGCAGCCGAAAGGATCGCAGATGCTTTCGATACTATGCACAGTGGCCGCGAGGGGGGCATTCGGATTGGTGAGCCACGTCAAAACCCCTCTCGTGCTGCCAAGCCTGCCCAGATCACGGTGGATCCACAGCCACCAAAGGGGTACAAGTGCCGTACCAATTTTTCGACCCTGAAGCGGCAGCCACAGAGTCGATATAGCAGCAAGACGACCTCAGCTGCAGATATTGTTGCCAGACAGGAGGCAGAGGCCAAGAAGAAGACCAAGACTACAGCCAGAGCTGCACCATAGCCAGCATAGCCTGCTCCACAGCCTACACTTCAATCAGAGTCAGAGGCCGAGCTTGAGTGTGCATCCAGTGAGTCCGGTGAGGAGGAGATTGAGCTACCGATCAACCTAGTTGCTCCTATCCTCACCGGCGATGCACAGTTGGTCAGTTACCTAGGGTACAGTGAGGAAAGGCTAAAGAAGATCAGATATCTTATCCCTCTCAGCACCCTGAGTAGAGGGACATTCAAGTTGACAGGAGGTTTTGAACTCTCGTCCAAGCCTCACTTTACCAGAGCTACAGGAGAGTAGGCATTGGGATGTTTCCACATGCAGTACTTAGCTTACTGTGGATTGCTACAGTGCTAGGGCGGAATGTGTATCCATACTTCTAGCACATTCCAAGATTGACAGACTTACTCGAGCACCGGTACATATACAGTGAGGAGTGTGTACGCGTCTTCTACGCTACCCTGTTTGTGGAGGAGGGCAGGCAGTACATCCAGTTCATGTTTCAAGGTTAGCACTGCAGGCTTTCCAGGTAGGAGGTCGCTCAGCTCCTAGGCCTCACCTTGTTTGACATACACCTCCACTCCGATATCTACGGAATCTCGGAGCCCCCTCGACGCTCCAAGGTCGGGGGAGCCCACTCTTGCTGCAGGAGGCTAATGTGATTTTCAGAGAGGGGTACCATGAGAGGACACCTGCAGAGCTGACACCAGTGGCTGATGTTGACGGTCATTATTGCACTACCAATGACCGTCAACTATCCATGAACATGGAGGAAAACATACCAAAGTATGGATAAACCTGTGCTACTAACACATTTCCACAAGTTGTGTTGAATATTTAATTGTAGGTACAAAGATCAGCAGAAAATAGGCAAATTTGGCTAAGTCACAGGGTCACTGGCCAGTGGGCTAGGTCACCCGGCTCCACCCTAGGCCGCCCGACCTGGAAAAGTGGCCAAATCAGCTCATCTTCGACCTGCATGAGCCTAAGTGACGTGTCAACACACTTGTGAAGTCCAAATGCCGAATGCACCACATCAAGTACCGGAAGGCTTCCCACATCACCGATCCAACACTTGGATTGGTCAAGTCAGCAATCCTGGGCACTTCAATCCTGCGGCTAATGAAGAAACACAAGTGAAGATCAACGGTTGAGGGAAAAGCACACTTCTAACCGCCATAACTGCCATGCAACCGACTTGGGGAGGTAATACGAGCCACAAGATGGAGAAAGGCGGTGAATCCGACGGTCCCCTGGGCCGCCCGGCCCCACCTCGATGCCTTTCGGTTGTAACCGCCTCTCCAACTGCCTCACCGACCTTAGAAGCTATAAATACCCCCCTAGACTTCACTTGTAGAGTGTGGAAGTTGAGTAGCTCCAACTACCTAACACTAGCTTGTATCCAGTTAACTTAGTTCAATCCCGAATACTCCTCTGCAGCGGTTAAGTAGTAGAGTTTGGAAATCTAATCTCAGTCGTTGTCCTCCCAGGCAACTACCTAAGTGTTAGGCTTCTTTAGTCCCTGTTTTACTCTTCCCACCATACACTATCTTTATATCTTACCCCCGTTGTAAGTTTAGCTGGTATTTTATCTAAGTTATAGTACTGCTTGAAAGTTCGACATTTCATTCCACCTATTCGCCCTTGCTTCCCTGTGGATTTTTACGATACTCGGAATACTCTGAGTGAAAAAGCTACAGCGAATCTCCGTGCGCTTGCGGAGTAAAATATGTTACGCTAAGAGACGTCGACAAGCTTTTTCTGGCGCTGTTGCCGGGGAAGCAATTGGCAATAGAAGTTTGATTTGTCGAACCTAGGTACTTATAACTTGATAACATACCGCTATTTCTTAGCGAGCCTATTTGCCTCTGTCTACTTTATTGTTGGGTGACAGAGAGGTGTATGACCGGTTTTGACCTATCGGCAAACTTTCACAACAATCCGGAGTCGCTGCTCAGAAGGAGAGTCCGTCAGAAGACGATCCACGGGCAGAGGCCTGTGCTAGCTACACTGGAGTTTGGATCCACAAGCACAACCAACACGACACACATGGCTGAGAAGACCATTCGCGAGTTCTCTATTCCATCCAGCAGCAACATCCCTATGGGGCCAAGTGTGACTGTTGGAGATGGATTCGAGCTCAAGCCTGGTGTCATTCACATGGTCCAAGCTAGCCCATTCTGCGGATTGGCGTCAGAGGATGCAAACAGCCATCTCCAGCAATTTCTGGAGATATGCAGCACTTTCACTATCAACGGTGCAACCACCGATGCTATTCGGCTTTGCCTCTTCCCATTCTCCCTAATTGGGAGGCATGCTCCAATGCCTTCCTTGCAAAGTACTTCCCGCTGGGGAAGACAAGCTCACTGAGGAACCAAATCTCGAGCTTCAAGCAGCTCACTGATGAGTCTATGGCGGAGGCATGGGAGAGACTACAAGAGTACATCGCCGCCTGCCCTCACCATGGTATGGAACAGTGGTTGATTATCCAGAATTTCTTCCATGGACTACACCGGTCCGCGCAAGAACACCTCGATGCAGCCGCTGGAGGATCATTCTTGTCCTTGAGCGTTGTCGCTGCCCGCACTCTCATCGAGAAGATGGCAAGCAACCAAGGATGGAGAGAGGAGAGGGCGAACAATAAGCCCCGTGGAGTCCACCATATTGACGGCTCCGACATGCTTGTCGCCAAGATGGACCTCCTGCTAAAGAAGCTGGAGGGCGCTCCTGAAGCTGTGCCGGTCCAGGCACTGGATTCTCGCATGACTTGCGAGCATTGTGGGAACACCGGCCACACGGGGAACAGCTGCCCCGAAAATGGATCGGAGGACGTCAACTTCATCAACAACAATAGCTTCAGTAACGGGCCTTTTCCTCAACCAGGTTGGAATTCACAACCCAACTTACCTTTCGCTGGTCAAGGTATGCCTTCTAACAGTTCTCAGCAGTTTAATAAAAATTCTTTCGATCAAAAAGCTGTGAACAATAGCATTAGTAAAAAGTTCCATGCGAATGATAGAGTTCTTGAATCTTTGTCAAATCAAATGGAAACTTTGAATAGTGCCATGAAAAACCAGCTGAGCCTTAATAAAATGTTAGAAACTCAGATAGCTCAGCTTTAGGGACGGCAGTCGGACCCGTGGCTATGGATACCCGCGGGTCTCGTACCCGGTGGACATGGATACGGGTATAAAAACTCACCCGCGGGTACAGGCGGGTCGGGTACCCGAAAAGTCACGAGTAGGGTGCGGGTCCGATATTTTACCCGCGGATAACCCGTGGATACCTGCAATTAGGTATACAGTTTAGCATTTTGTGTACTTGGCCCATCTAAACTGAAGCCCAACAACACGGCCCACCCAAAAACCCTAGAACTAGTCTTGCACTCTTGCCGACTCGACTCCCCACCGCAGACCGCACTCGGTTTCCCTGCCCTAGCCGCCGCCCACCAGGCGCCATTGCGCCACGCCGCCGCCACGGGCCACCTGAGTTCGTGCCTCCGCGGCTCCGCGCCGTTCGACGCCGCGACGCCCCAACTCCCTGCCGCCCGACTCCTCGCCGCCACCCGCCGCGACACCGCGCCGCCCCGACTACAGGCCGCTCGAGCCCGATTCCTCACCACCCGACGCCGCGACGCCCGACTCCGCGCCGCCGTGACCCATCCTACTCCAGTCGTCGCCCGCCTTCCGCTCTCACCTCTACTCGGCTACTCCTCGTGGCCTCCCCTCGCTCCAGGAATCCAAGTCCAAGGTATGTTTCCATCGTCGATCTATTCATCTCATCATCTAGTAGTTGTTTATCGTTTAGGAATTAGAATCAGTGACCACTTCTATTATTATTTGATGGTTAAATTATTTTACTATTTCTGTTTCAGCTGTTCAGTTTTGAGTAAACCATGTCGACTCCTGGAGACAATAGCAGCCGCCGTAGTCATGCTGGTGAACCACCGCTTACCCGTGCTCGTACCTCAAGAGATCCAACTCCTTCATCAGGTGATGGTCCTGCTAGAGATTTGTCTCGAGCTCCAACTCCATCTGATGCGGTTACTGAAGGAGCAGGTACTAATGTTGTTGAAATAGACGATGATGTAGAGGTTGGGGAAAAGAGGAAGGTAGGACCTAAGTTAAAGTCTAAAGTATGGGAGGACTTTGACAAAATTAAGGTATCTGGTAAATGGAAAGCTCAGTGCCATTGGTGTAAAAAAATGCTAGTAGCTGAAGGTAGAAGTGGTACTAGTCACTTACAAAGCCATTTAAATACTTGTGAATCTCGACAAGCAAGAAAAGGCCTAAAGCAGTCCACTTTGAAATTATCAAAAAATCATGATGTAAGTGTTCTTGTTGAAAAGTATGTCTTTGATCAAGATGTTGCTAGAAAAGAGCTTGCACTGATGATATGTGTGCATGAGTACCCATTATCTATGGTTGACCATGCAGGCTTTAGAGAATTTTGTGCTGCCTTGTTTAAAGTAGTGTCAAGAAACACCATTAGAAAGGATATTTTGGACATGTATGAAGTTCAAAAGCAATCTATGGTGAATCAGTTCCAACAAGAAGAATCTCGTATTGCTGTCACCACAGATATGTGGACAGCAAATCATCAAAAAAAGGGTTACATGGCAGTGACTGTGCACTACATTGATGACAATTGGAAACTAAAAAGCTATCTTTTAAGGTAATATAAGCTGCATTGTTGGTTCAATGTTGATTTTTTCTGCTGCCCTACTTGTAGACAAGTAATCTAGTATGATTTCTCATTTTTGTCATTATACTTTGCAGGTTCATGTATGTACCACACCCACATACAGCTGAAGTCATAAGTGATGTACTTCATGATGTTCTCATGGATTGGGGAATTGATAAGAAGGTGTCGACCATAACTCTTGATAATTGCAGCACCAATGACAATGTTGTGAAGGAAATGCAAGATAAGATGCCTCTCTCCTCTCTTATGCTAAGGGGTAAACTGTTACATATGCGTTGTGCTTGTCATATCATTAATCTTATGGTCAAAGATGGGTTGGGTATAAAGGATGCGTTAGGAGTAAAAGTAATGGAAGAAGCAATTGGTAGGATTCGTGAAACAATTGGATTTTGGTCATCCACACCAAAAAGGCATGAACGGTTTGAAAAGGCCGTTGGTCAAGAGGGCATCAAGTATGAGAGAAGAATAGCACTTGATGTAAAAACTAGATGGAATTCCACATATTTAATGCTTAACACAGCATTGCTTTACATTCCAGTTTTTGATCGCCTTGCAAAAAAGGAAAAGTTGTGTGCTCCATTTCAGCCTACAGTAGAAGATTGGAAATTTGCTAGGCATCTTTGTGATAGGTTGAAGCTGTTTTTTGATGTCACTGAACTGCTGTCTGGAACTTCTTATGTGACAGCCAATCTCTTTTTCCCCAAGATATGTGGTATTTATTTAGCTATTAAGAAATGGCAAACTAGTGATAGCCCAATCATAGAACAGATGTCAGCAGCCATGAAAGAGAAGTTTTTGAAATATTGGACTGATGTTCATGGTCTTATGGCTGTTGCCACGGTTCTAGACCCTCGTTACAAAATGAAATTCTTATATGCTATGTTTAGTGAAATTTATGGACACGAGGGTATGGCTAGAGAAACTAAGAAAGTTAAGGATCTGTTGGTTGAGTTAGTGAAGGAATACCAAGGTTCTATGGAGGGTTTTGGCACAACAGATGGTATTGGAGCTTCTACCAATAATAATGTCCAAAAGAGGGGGATGCGGCTGTTTTTGACATATTTGATCAATATTTATCTTCTGAACCTGCTGCCCCAACTACTTATGTTAGCACAGAATTGGATTTGTATTTAGAAGAGGAAATGTTGGCAAGAACTACAAAGCTAGATATAATTGGGTGGTGGAATGTGGCAGGGGTGAAGTATCCCACTTTGAGAAAGATTGCTCGAGATATAATGTCAATTCCTGTATCAACAGTAGCTTCTGAGTCTGTCTTTAGTACTTGTGGGAGGATCATTAGCCCAAATCGCAGTAGACTAGCTCCGAAAATGGTGGAAGCTTTGATGTGTATGCAGGCTTGGGCTCGTGCAGAAATGCTTGGTATGTTTTGCTTTATTTCATTCATTTGTGGCAGCACTATTAATTCTGTTGAAAAGAAAACAATGCATTCATGACTTGTTTTTTATTAGGCCCTAAATCTCCTGTACTCAATGCACTCATGACCTGTCTTGATGATGAAGAGGAGCCAATGGTACTAAAACTTAGTCATTTACTCATTCTTGTGTTTATCTTAACAAATTACTATTTGAATATCTATTAACCCTGTGATATATTACATTTTCAGGAGGACCTTCAGTCTGACGTCATTGATCCATGATCGACAATGCCCATAATCTGTGAAGAGTGAAGACAAATGTGCTATGGCCAACGATTGCTGCTGTTCCTTATTTTATATCATTGTCATTGTGTGTATTTCTGAGAAACTAAGAATTTGATGGTCTTTGTTGCTGTACTGTCAATTCTGAGAAACTAAGAATTTCTCATACTGTGGACATACTGTGTGATATACTAATATGTGGGTTCGATGCAAATTGAAACATCATATTGTTATTGCACTCAGTGTTATAGTGTCAACGATATGTTATTTGCGTTGTATGGATCAGGCCTGATGGGTATCCGAAACCCGACGGGCATGGGTACGGGTACAGGTTTTTTACCCGCAACAGTTGGCGGGTACGGGTATTTTCCGCGGGCGCGGGTATGAAGTCGAGGCGGGTATTGCTGTACCCGGTCAAAACCCGACCCGCTGCCATCCCTACCCAACTTGCCGCCGCTCTACCTAGTCCTACTTCGAGGAAGCTTCCGGGACAGCCCGAGCCACCCCCGAAGGAACATATAAATGCTGTAACCACTAGGGGCGGAAGGTCTATACAAGACCCCCCACATCCTAGAGCTACAGGAAAAGAACAGGGAAAGCGGCCCGCACCAGAGGAGGAAGACGAGGTGGATCGTGAACCACCACCGATGAAGGAAGCACCAAAGTCAGCTCCGCACGAGTTCTATGACACCACAGTGCTCCCTTTTCCTCAAAGGCAGAAGAAAGCCTCGGTCGACGATCAGTTTGGCAAGTTTGTTGAGGTAATCAAGAAATTATATGTCAATATTTCATTGCTAGATGTGATGCAGGTGCCTACATATGCTAAGTACCTGAAGGACATCCTCAACAACAAAAAGCCGCTGCCATCGACCGAAGTTGTGCACCTCACGGAGGAGTGTAGCGCTGCTATACTCAATCAGCGGCCTGAAAAGAAGAAGGATCCTGGGAACCCCTCCATATCATGCTCAATCGGGAGCCAGAATTTTGATCAAGCTCTCTGTGATCTGGGAGTAAGCGTCAGCGTCATGCCCAAGGTAGTCTTTGATAAACTTACGCATGCTACACTTGCCCCTACTGCTATGTGCGTACAGCTAGCGGATCAATCGATTCGCTACCCCGTCGGGATCGCCGAAGATGTCCCGGTGAAAATCCGAAACTTTGTCATCCCGGTAGATTTCGTGGTGCTAGACATAGAGGTAGACACAAAGACGCCGCTCATCCTTGGGCGACCATTCTTAAGCACCGCTGAGGCCAACATTGATGTTGGAGCTGGAGAAGTCCACCTCAACATCAATGGCAGACGGGAGATGTTCGCCTTCAAACCGAAGGTCGAACAGTGCCGACAGGTAAAAATTTTCAAATTTAAGTGTCAGGCACCCCGGGGAAACATCAAGAGAGAAGATCGAGCTCTCGCCAAGCAAGTCGAAAATGGACTCTCTCCTCGTAGCCATGGAAAAGCTCCTGTACGATGGAGAAGACCGCAAGCTCAAAGCCGATCGCAGAGCCGAGTCACTGAGATGTGCCTCACTGGCCCAGCCGCCGATGAAGGACGCAGGAGGCAAAGCTCCTAAGACAAAGGTCACCGCCAAGGCAATGAACACATCCCAAGAATGGCGGAAGAAAGAGGAAACACCAAAGCCAAAGCTAGAAAATAAGGTCAAAACTCAGAAACAAAAGGCTGTGGCAACCAAGAAGGTTTGGCGAGCAAAAGTTGCAGCACAGATGGCCGCTAAGTCTCCGTCGAGCGCTGACACCGAACCAAAGGTATGACTTGCCCTCGCCAGAAGGTAAACTGGCCTTATCCTCCACTGCATATTTTTCGCGTTATATTCCTATCTTTCATGCACTTACAGACTTACTTTGAATTTCACCATTGCATGTTTAATTTTCATCAAATTTTTGCTTAAGTTTGCATTTAGTTAGTTCTACTTTGTGAAAAAAAAAACAAATAAATAAGTGCTACACCCTCGGTTTTTGGACGTTTTGTGGAGGCTCTGCCCCGCAAGGACGACTGACTTCTGGACGACTAACCGCTAACGCTAATACTTGTGTCTGCTTTGTCCCTTGTGTAGTACATTGTCTATTTTTGCAGGATGTCTTCTTTCTTCAAGAAAGCGAAGAAGGCCTGAGCAACACAGGGAAGGGACTGCACCTGAAGTTCCCGTCTTCGTCGGACGAGCGCTCTCGCTCTCGTTCACAAAGCAGAAGCTCCAGGACCCCAGCAGCATCCGACAGGACTCCCGCAGTGTCCGACGGGATGTCTGTCAGCGGTACACGTAGCCGCTAGGACCAGGAGCAAGATGAAGGAGTTTCTTCTCAGCAACAACCGCAGCGCCGACTGATGAACCTGCAGGATATCAACATCCAAGGCGATCAGGAAGCCTAGGTGTTACAAGCTCTTACCACCAAGACCTTTGGGAGGACTAAGTGCTTCGACGCCTTCATCCTCGTCAAGATAGGTATGTTGGACCCATTCATTAAAGCCTTTGATTATGTGGGTTGGTCGGATTTCGCTAACATTACAGAGGAAGGATCCGTTCTTCTCACACAAGAGTTCCTGATGACTCTCCGCGTGGATAAGCGTACAACAGGTACGTTTATAAATTTCCGCATGTTCAATACTGAATTCTCTGTCTACCCGTGGCAGTTTGTCGACCTCCTGGGCTTCCACTCCAACTGTTCGTTGAGTGATCCAGCCAGGTAAGACATGAAATCTTTTTGGGAGGAAATATGTGGAGAGTACGGGAAGGGGAAACACAGCACCACCAAAATTCACAATCCCGCACTGAGACTCTTAGCTCGCTGGATCTCGCTCATCGTCTTTCCAAGAGGCGAGGTTCGTTGTGCACCCAACGAAGACCTCAAGTGCCTCTATGCCATGGTCAAAAAGAAGCGCTATGCTCCGGTCCTCGACATTGTCCACCACTGGATAGGCATGAGAACGACCAACACCCCTATAAGTATCACTTCCTTTGTCACCAGGATAGCAGCTAACTTGGGCCTCCTAGAGAATGCCCAGCTTGACTACCTTCCCGATGACACATCACACTATGTGGGGGAGCAGCACTTTGTCCAGGCACATTTCATGAGGCGAGATGCCGCAACTAGGAGACTGATCATGACATGGTTCGGGCATACTCTTGAGCTGCCGCTTCCAGCACCGCAGTTCGACATGTACACCATCAAGAGCCTAACCATGCAGCTAGATGTGGGGGCACCACGCCAAAGCATCGGCGGCGTCATGACCAGAGCCCGACGGCGGCAAGCAGAGGAGTCACACCACAGAGCCCGAGGAGAGGATAGTGAGGAACCCGTCCATGTTTCCACACCAGCTGAGCCGTCCTAGTACTTCTCTAGTACCGGTGGCGAGAGTTCCTACCAGTCTTCCCATAGTACACAATACTACCTAGGCGGTAGTGCATCACGTGCGCTCAGCCGAGACCTAGGTCACTCTGCTTCAGCCCGGTACCACCCAGATTATATGGCCAACATCAACTCCGCAATGGGGGAGGATGAACTTAGGCCAGTACGATCAGAGGCTGTATCAGCAGGTAGGTGACATCTACCAACGCACGGAAGCAATGGACCAACGGCTCCAAACCAACACAGAGATGCTCTAGAACCTAAACGAGCAAGTTGGAGCCGGCTTCCTCAATGCTTACAACTTCTACAACTACTACTACCAAAACCCCTAGCTTCATTGAAGCTTGAGGGGGATGGTAGACCGTTATGAGCATACTTCCTCGTGCCTGTGTCCCCTCAGAGTAAGGTGTCCCCGTCTCTTGTCCTTGTCTCCTCCTATGTGCACCAGCAGTACCCCGTCCGACCAAGCAGCAGCATCACCCGTCCTACCAGTACCAGCAGTACCCCGTCCGACCAAGCAGCAGCATCACCGTCCTACTGAGGTAAGTACTTTCAATAATGTTTTTATTTATTTTCCTTTTTATTGCTTTATCTAAAAAAAAGTGCCAATAAAAACAACTCCCAACTTTGATGCATATATCTTCCATATGGAAATGATGAATAGTTGCTCTATTATGTTCATGCTTAGTTGTTTATGCACGATCTACACTTAGCTTAATTTCGAGCTTGCGTGTATAAGTTGAAAACTTGATCTTGTACTTAGTGGATGCCATTTGCATAACCTTGTCTAAGTTGTTGTGAGAAATGATATGGCCAAGCACTAGGTTTTCTCCACATGTCCCTAGGAAGATAAACATCTCAGGTTTATTCTTTTGAAAAATAAAATGAAGTTCCCCCATCGGTTTTTGAATACCTACCAGAGCCAAATACACTGAAATATCTGAGCCTAGCTTGTTTAAGCTACTTAAAGTTGTTTTGAGCTTTGTCAAATTTTGAGTCTCTTAGAATGGAATCATCTCTATCTTGTGAGCTATTGGAGCAAAAAAAAAATCCACCACCACTAATGCATTTACCTATCCTGGGTATGCATCCATATATCTCCAAAATAGCCTTAGCCTTACTCCTTCCAATCAAAAAGAGGTAGAGTATGGAGCCAATAAAAATATGAGAAAAAGAAAAACATGCTAGCCAAGCATGGCAAAAATATGAGAAAAAGAAAAGCATGCTAGTCAAGCATGGCAAAAAGAGAGAAAATACAAAAAGGCTCCATATTCATACCTATCAATCAAAAAGGAGAAGGAAAGGAAACAAGGAGATTCATCTATCCACCCACCAAATAAAGCTCCAACAATAAACAAGGCTAGATGATGTAGTACATTTCTTTGGTCCAATCTTTGGCTTTGCAAAACAAACAACTTAAGTAAGCTAAGTTCTTCCATGACCCTGAACTCCACATAAGCTTTAGTATAGGAAGTTCTTAGCCGTGCTCTTGGCTTCAAATGGTGAGGATACACTTTGAGCGATCAAGAATACCTTTGGGGAAACTTGTTTTCTTTTGAAAAATCTTTAAAAACACCTGAGATTTGAATCCCAAAAGACATGCTTGGAGCAGAACCTGCAGCTAAGTCATTCTTCCTCTCAACCGGCCAAGACATGGTAAGACAAAAAGATGCACCACAGGTATGAGTAAGAGTGATCATTGCATACACTATGGTTCGAGGTAAGAGCATGGGTGTCGTCTGTGCATAACTTTTATCTATGAGCATCGATATTGCAGCAACTCCTGATCCAAAACCCATCTTGGCTTTACTCGAGGACGAGCAAAGGTCTAAGCTTGGGGGTGTTGACGGTCGTTATTGCACAACCAATGACCGTCAACTATCCATGAACATGGAGGAAAACATGCCAAAGTATGGATAAACTTGTGCTACTAACACATTTCCACAAGTAGTGTTGAATATTTGATTGTAGGTACAAAGATCAGCAGAAAACAGGCAAATTTGGCTAAGTCACAGGGTCACTGGCCAGTGGGCTAGGTCGCCTGGCTCCAAGCCAGGTCGCCCAGCTCCACCCCAGGCCGCCCGACCGGGCAAAGTGGCCAAATCAGCTCATCTTCGACCTGCATGTGCCTAAGTGACGTGTCAACACACTTGTGAAGTACAAATGCCGAATGCACCACATCAAGTACTGGAAGGCTTGCCACATCACCGATCCAACACTTGGATTGGTGAAGTCAGCAATCCTGGGCACTTCAATCCTGCGGCTAAGGAAAAAACACAAGTGAAGATCAACGGTTGAGGGAAAAGCACACTTCTAACCGCCATAACTGCCATGCAACCGACTTGGGGAGGTAATATGAGCCACAAGATGGAGAAAGGCGGTGGATCCGACGGTCCCCTGGGCCGCCCGGCCCCACCTGGAGCCGCCTGGCCCCACCTTGGTGCCTTTCGGTTGTAACCGCCTCTCCAACTGCCTCACCGACCTTAGAAGCTATAAATACCCCCCTAGACTTCACTTGTAGAGTGTGGAAGTTGAGTAGCTCACACTATCGCTTAGTCTTGTATCACTAGGTTAGTCCTGGGAGTTAGAGTTGAGTCTGAGCTTTTGCCTCAGGGATTCCGGAGTCTTCTTCGAGTCTCGGTAAAGCTCTTGTATCTTTCTATCTTTTGTACTCGTTACTCCAGTATAATATTTATCATTGCTCTATCTTTTGTTATACTTTACTTTACTTCTTAACGCTTGCCTAGTGTGGTGTACCTTTATTGCACACTAGATCCAAGGCTTAGGTTTGTGCTGTTCTTAAGTTATCTAAATCTTGTTAGACTTGCCGGTGCTATAAGCTTGTCTTAGGCTTTTGATCTAAGATTAAGTTAGTTCTCACCCTCTGATCAAGGAAGAGCTTTAGTGTTCAAGCTCACTTGAACACTAGTATAGCGTACCATCTTACCCACGCAGATTTGGTCGGTAGCCTCTCTAGGTGACAGCTCTAGAGGTCTCAGTAATCCACCCCGTCGTTCGGAAAGCCCGTAGGCATTAGCCGGGTCTCCTTCGGAGGTCTACTATCTACCCCTTGACCCCTCGAGGTGCCGGAATTTCGCTCGACACAAGATCCTAGCTTGTATCCAGTTAACTTAGTTCAACCCCGAATACTCCTCTGCAGCGGTTAAGTAGTAGAGTTTGGAAATCTAATCTCACTCGTTTTCCTCCCAGGCAACTACCTAAGTGTTAGGATTCTTTAGTCCCTGTTTTACTCTTCCCACCATACACTATCTTTATATCTTACCCCCGTTGTAAGTTTAGCTGGTATTTTATCTAAGTTATAGTACTGCTTGAAAGTTCAACATTTCATTCCACCTATTCGCCCTTGCTTCCCTGTGGATTTTTACGATACTCGGAATACTCTTAGTGAAAAAGCTACAGCGAATCTCCGTACGCTAAGAGATGTCAACACTGACAGCTTACACCGGGCTATGGCCACATCCTTGCTTCCTCATCTTGGATCTCGTGAGCGGCTCACGAACCTCCAGCACACCTCGGCGAATCTTCGTACGCTAAGAGATGTCAACACTGACAGCTTACACCGGGCTATGGCCACGTCCTTGCTTCCTCATCTTGGATCTCGTGAGCGGCTCACGAACCTCCAGCACACCTCGTCCGAGCCCTTATCCAGCGCATTCCATTCTACGTGGTGGACTTCTTGACCGTTGAGATGGAGGATGTGATCACAGATGGGATCCGGATGCATAGGAGTTTCCCCTACCCGCACTTCATCTCTCATATGCTCAGCCGGATTGGTTTTGATCCTCAGCGTCCGACACCTTGCCTTGCCTTATATGACAGTGTGTTGGCGGCTCTTAGCCTACCGGATTTTACTCCGCAAGTGCACAGAGACTGCTCTAGCCTTTCACTCGGGAGTATTCCAAGGTATCGTGTTTATCCACAGGGAAGCATTGAGATAGAGATATCAAACTATCATTCATCCAGCTGTTACTACTCTCTCACGTCAACCGATAACTAGGAACGATTGACACCAAGTACCATGGGATACAAGCCTAGCACCGTTGGCAAGAAAGCAGGTAAAGGTATGAGGACAACAAGGTAAGAGCTCAGATTCTTGATGAGGACTTTCTATACCAAGGTGAGCCAGACAGACTAAGCTAGACCAACATGTTGCTCTGACAGTGGTAATGACTTATCTAGTTGTCTAAGATACTTACTTTGCCACCGAGCCTGCTAACCACTCCGGGCACCAGAGTGCTGATAACCTAGATGAGAAAGGCGGTTGTCCCAGTAACTCAGCTATGCGGCTACAAGCGACCTAAACAACAGGGGTGGACTACACAGGGTACACTCCCGCTGTCACCAAGAGGACCTACCAAAGCCGGGTGCGCCTAGTCTACATGCAAAACGACTACCCAAAACTGCGTGGGGTCTAATCACTTGCGAAACCAAGGTGACCGCAATTGTAGACACCACGTCTACGCTTGCAGGCACTACTTCTGCTGGTACTAACAGATAGAAGTATACACAACCGTATGGTCAAATGCTACAAAGAGCATACGAGGAATCTATAAGCATAACAAACTAAATATTCATTACCCGTCAGAGCAACTCTAACTATAGTCTAAAAGACATAACTACGCTAAGGCATGAATAATACCAAAAGTAAGAGTAATGTAAATGCTCACAAAAGTAAAAAAGATAAATATATTAAATAACTCAAGTCTTACTGGAAAGAAAAGATACAAAAGAATTCATACCGAACTCCTAAAGACAGCTCCGGAACGACGGAGCCCTACCTCTAACTCCTACCTAAACACTACTTTTATAATGGAAGCACCTCCCGTGGGGCGCCTCCTATAGGGAGAAACGCCTCCTATAGGGAGAAAGAGAGAATTCACATGGTGAATGATACATTTTTTGAGTGGGGGAGTGCCCCTCTATTTATAGCTTGAGGTGACGGGGTCTTCCATGAGTTCCCAAGATGGGATTAAACCCCAAACCATTCTTGGGCTGCTAGGTGGGCTTGGTGGGCTGCTCCTACGCCTGATGGGCTTCTCCCCATGCCTGGTGGCTGCTCCCCACGCCGGTGGCTGTACGGAGGGGGATGCTGATGTCAGCGATGACGTCAGTAGTCCCTATATTTTTGTTTTTTCAATATCTTTTTCATATGAGCTCCAAACGAAGCAAAAAAATATGTCCGTTGGAATCATCTCGACGAGCTCTACGCGATGGTGTAGGTCTAGAGGGCATTTGAGATACTTTGGAGTGATGGATTTTGCAACTTGTTCTCAAGCCCTTTTGTGCGTGATTTCTCTCTTGCTCCAAATGGTGTTCTTTTACACAGAATATGAGCTTCTCCCTGTAATACACCGAAAACCACCAAAACTCGTGGAATTCATCAGTGTTAGGTAAATAATGCATAGAACTTTATTTATACCCCATTTATTCACCGAGGAAATGGCGGTCGAAATATTGAAATAACGACCGCCAACACGCCCCCAAGCTTGAACTTTTGCTCGTCCTAGAGCAAAGCTAAGACTTAGGCTTGGCGGATCAGGAGTTACATCAATGTCAATGTCCTGCAAGTATTAAGTGCACAACCCAACATTCTACCTTTATGGATGAACAAACTGGCATAAATGTACCCTAACCTTTTTATCCATACTTGTGGAGCTTTTGGCATTTCTTACCTGGTCTTCAAGGTTGAGAGATGGAACAATCTTAGTTGAGTGTCACTGAACTATATCTCTTTTCCAGTTTCATGCTCGGAGGGTTTTGAAAATTTTGAAAACAAAGAACTAAGTTCCTCAAATGGTAACCCTCGATCACTCAAGTGGTTTTGTATTTCCTCACCAGGCCATTGGCCAAACTTTTCCCTATCAACTAAAGGTTTATGTGGAGCTCAAGGTAGGGATAATGTTGGCGTACCTATGTCATGTATTTTATTAAGCCAAAGATTGGTCCTAGCGAAGTTAGTGATACCTCTCATCCCGATCAAAGAAGAATGGGTTTGTTTTGTGGATGGATATGGTCTATGGATGAAAACTCCTTATTTGATAAATCCTCTTTTGAAACTTTGAAGCTTTTGAGTGCATGGAGCTATATTTTCTTTCTTTCTCTCTTCTTTTCTCTTTTTTTCTTTTCTTTTTCTCTTTTGTCACTTTTTTTCTCGTTGATAGCTCCATGTCTCCTTGTATGAAAACTTTGGGGATATTTCTAGAATATGACTGGAATATTTATTTGGAGACCATAATTGTGGATGGGTAAGTGGATGATAGATATGGTGGAGAAATATCTGGTGAAGGTGGATGCTTGAATCCAATGTAGATTTAAGCATGACTAGACAAAGAAAGGCTAGCAATTGGATATGAATGTGAGGGATTTTGATCGGGACTTGAAATGTCACTACCTCATAAGAACTCAGAATTTGACAAAACTCAACATAACAAAAGGTAGCATATGTAGAGGTTTCATCATGTAAGCATTTGGCTCTAGATAGGTATTTAAAACCACTGAGGAACTTTCTCATTTTAATTTTCAAAAAGAAAACTCTGAGAATTCACCTTACTACGATCAAGATGGATTAAACTCAAACTTTGATTATATCAAATCTCACAACAACTTAGACTTGGTTTAAAAGCACTTGCTCCCACAAGGTTAAAGATTAAAGGTAGGATCACGACAAATGCCAATAAGTTCAAATTTTAGGAGAACGTCAAGTTGTAAACAAAATACTTACAAGAAATTAACAGAGCAACTATTCATCATTTCCTTTAAGCACGGGTATAGATAAAGTTCTAGCATTATAGGAGTTAGTTTATTCATGGTAAAAAGCAAATCTTTTTGTAGTTTTGAATTATGCAAATTTTTGTAAGTGTTTTCTTTTATTCCGGACAACAAGAAGGTAAAAGTTCTTTTTGGTGTCATGGTAATTTTTAGGATTTAGAATATTCAAATAAATACAGAGCATTCGGGGTACTCAACTGGTGATCTCCCCCCAAGCTTAGTTCTTGCAAGTGATTGCTAAGAAACTAAGCTTTAGTATTACCTGGCATTGCCTCCCCCAAGCTTGTTTGTTCCCTGGGTGATGACGATGTTGCTTGTGTTGCCCACTTGTGTTAGGCGAATTCATTTCTCTCTCTACTCTTGTTCTGCCTCCTCTAAAAAATGACTGTTTGGATGACTTTTTTTTTCTATGCTGCTATTTGGACCGTCTGAGAAGTGTCGGGAGCTTGGATTTGACACATCTGATCTGATGATACTACTCCCATGAATGAATGTCTCTTGTTAGATCTCCCACTCCAACATCATCATATTTTTGCCTTAAGCCTGACATTCTTCCAAGGTGACACAATTTCGGTCGCGGCCAGCTGTTTATTCCCAAACAAACTGAGTGGAATGATAGAGGTGGATGTTTGTCGGAATGGACTCCTTTGAATCCTTGGCAGTTTGCCAAGATGGTTGTTCGCCATGTTTGTAATTGGCGTGCTGACTCATGTTGTGCCATGCTTATGATGTCATAGGTGGCTCATTGGCGCATTGACTCATGAGTAGAGTAGATCAACCTGGCCTCTAATAAACCTCTTTGTCTTGTCGTATGTCTGGCCAGGGAAGGGAATTAAGGAATGCTCACTCATAGCGTTCCTCCATACTTGGGTGATGTCTCTATATATCTTATGACAATTGCAACCTCTTACTATAGAGTCATCAGGTCTTGTGGTGTTGGAGAAGTACTCTCGGGATGAGAGCTATCTATGGCCTTTATGTTCACTTCCCAAGTGATGCAGAGCATGGTCAATGTCTTGCAGCGATCAACCGCTGTTGGTTGAATGTCGAGGTCCTTCCTCTCAGGGGTTGGGTTGGAGGATGTGTGATATTACTTCGTATATCCTCCCCCAAGCTTGATTCTTGTGGTGTGCTAAAACAACCCTTTTATTCACATCTGTGAATGAAGCTTTCCTTTGTTCCGCTTTGACTCTTGTTTTGGTTTCATTGGGAGGCATTGTCCAATCACGGTGTGGAGAGAGACCCTCAATAGGTGTTGAGAGTGGTTTCTTTGTGATAGCCTTTTCGTTCCGCCTTCATGATAAAGGAAGTATTGATGCTGAATCTCCATCTCAATTGACAATTGGTACTCCGGGTTCTCACTCCTTGGGATGTCAATGTAGCGGATGTCCTTTAAGTGCGGCTTCGTTGGCTTGAACATTTGGTTGTTTCTGTAAAAAGCTTGTCAAATGCTAGGCAATTCTCTCCCCCCAAGCTTAGATTTTGCAGTGAATGCTTGCTCCTAATCAAGTTTAATTTGTCTTCCTGGGCTTGGTACTTGTCAGATGACGCGTGCCACCAGTCGTTGTCTGCCTATGTTCCACACAGCCATCAACTGCACGTCATGACATTCCCACCATGCTTATGGTCATCGATTTGTTTTTGCCTTTGTGGTGCTTAAGACGGATCTCTCCCGCAATGAGAGCCGTCTTTGCCTGCCGATTTTGGGATCTATACCACAACTCCATCGGGCACGCAACTTTCCCATGGGGTAGTAGACCAATGGCCTACTAGCTGTGCAAACACAAGCATGGAAGATAGCATAATGTGATATACGATTGCATGTCACGATGCTAACATTTTCCCAAGAGGGTCTGGATTTCTCGTGTGGGGAATGAATGCCTCCTGCAACAGGTTAGTGTGGAACAAATACAAGGGTCCAATATATGTAGAGTATTAACCACCGGGCCTGTTGTTCATGGAGTGCGAAAAAAAATCATCAAAAACAAAGCACAAACCATATTGCTAAACTATGACTTCCATTTCTCCAACTTTTGCTCAAATCCATGGTAAAAAAAGGGGGATGCATTTTTGAAACAACACCGGGATTTTGTGTCTCCATTGAAACTTGAGAGATCCAACTAGTTCAAGAATTGCGGCTCATGAACTAGCAACGGAACATCACTACCAAAGACCATCCATAGCTTATCTACCAAACTCAACATTGCATCCAATTTGACAGAAAGCGACTAATTTCAACCTAAGCACCACGCTTAATTTGAAAATTAGCCCCTAGGCACGCGTTAGGATCTGGCCCAAGCTATGTTCCGATAAAATATCATGTAAGTTTTGGCGTCCTATGACTTTGGATAGCACGAAAAACATATCCAAGGATCACACATATGATCAAGAATTACACAACGGATAGAGCATCATTGAAGAAAATGTTTTTTTTTGTTTTATAATTTTTTTGGATTTTCAAATAAAATGAAAGAGCAACAACAAAAAGGATGAACAACAACATAACACTCTAACTCGGCGCTTCCCCGGCAACGGCGCCAGAAAGGCTTCTTAGCCTACCAGATTTTACTCCGCAAGCGCACGGAGACCGCTGTAGCCTTTCACTCGGGAGTATTCCAAGGTATCATGTTTATCCACAGGAAAGCATTGGAGATATCAAACTATCATTCATCCAGCTGTTACTACTCTCTCACGTCAACCAATAACTAGGAACAATTGACACCAAGCACCATGGGATACAAGCCAAGCACCGTTGGCAAGAAAGCAGGTAAAGGTAGGAGGACAATGAAGTAAGAGCTCAGATTCCTGACGAGGACTTTCTATACCAAGGTGAGCCAAACAGACTAAGCTAGACCAACATGTTGCTCTGACAGTGGTAATGACTTATCTAGTTGTCTAAGATACTTACTTTGCCACCGAGCCTGCTAACCACTTCCGGGCACCAGAGTGCTGATAACCCAGACGAGAAAGGTGGGAGTCGCAGTAACTCAGCTATGTGGCTACAAGCGACCCGAACGACGGGAGTGCACTACACAGGGTACACTCCCGTTGCCACCAAAAGGACCTACCAAAGCCGGGTGCACCTAGTCTACATGCACACCGACTACCCAAAACTGCGTGGGGTCTAATCACTTGTGAAACCAAGGTGACTGCAATTGTAGACACCACGTCTATGCTTGCAGGCACTACTTCTACTGGTACTAACAGGTAGAAGTATACACAGCCGTATAGTCAAATGCTATAAAGAGCATACGAGAATCTATAAGCATAACAAACTAAATATTCATTACCCGTCAGAGCAATTCTAACTATAGTCTAAAAGACATTACTACGCTAAGGCATGAATAATACCAAAAGCAAGAGTAATGTATATTAAATAACTCAAGTCTTATAGGAAAGATAAGATACAAAAGAATTCATACCGAACTCCTAAAGACAGCTCCAGAACGACGGAGCCCTACCTCTAACTCCTACCTAAACACTACTTTTAGAATGGAAGCACCTCCCGTGGAGCGCCTCCTATAGGGAGAAATGCCTCCTATAGAGAGAAAGAGAGAATTCACATGGTGAATGGTACATTTTTGGAGTAGGGGAGTGCTCCTCTATTTATAGCTTAAGGTGAGGGGGTCTTCCATGAGTTCCAAAGGTGGGATTTACCCCCAAACCATTCTTGGGCTACTAGGTGGGCTTGGTGGGCTGCTCCTACGCATGGTGGGCTTCTCCCCACACCTGGTGGCTGCTCCCCACGCCCGGTGGCTGTACGGAGGGTGCTGCTGATGTCAGCGATGACGTCAGCAGTCCCTATATTTTTGTATTTTCAATATCTCTTTCATATGAGCTCGAAACGATACAAATAATATGTCCATTAGAATCATCTTGACGAGCTCTAATCGATGGTGTAGGTCTTTAGGGCATTTGAGATACTTTGGAGTGATGGATTTTGCAACTTGTTCTCAAGCCCTTTTGTGCGTGATTTCTCTCCTACTCCAAATGGTGTTCTTTTACACAGAATATGAGCTTCTCCTTGTGATACACCGAAAACCACCAAAACTCATGGAATTCATCAATGTTAGGTAAATAATGCATAGAACTTTACTTACTACAAGATCTACAAGGCGAGTGCTCAGACGGTGAGGCTACTAAGAGATGCTCCCCCAAAGAGTCAGTCGACATAGGATGTACCACAGTCCAGGGGAGCTATAGCTTCTGAGGAGGAGGAGAGTGAGGACGACACCACCTCTTCAGACGACGATCGTCCGTGGCCTCCATCACCTCTGGCTCACGACTTTGAGGCCGGTGGCTCGCGTGACCCTCCACCACCCCCTCCTCCACCACAGGTTACCGCTGCTCAAGTCGCGACCGCTGCGAACATAGCTTCTATACTTCAGGCCATGATGGCACAGTAGTAGTGGAGCGACCAGCGCTTTGAGGCCTTGATCCAGCAGCAGACACAGTTTTAGCAGGCCATGCTTCAATAGCAACAGTGCAAACCGGTTTGTAGCAACAGTGCAAACCGGTTTGCACAGATGCAGCAGCAGCACTCCGAGTCGCAAGCACGAATCCTTGAGACCGTGCATACTCTCATGGCTGAGCCCCGGACCGACACTCAAAGGCAGCTCAATTCCCTTCGTCAGCAGGTTCAGGAACCTCAGATGCCTGCTACCTCTCAGCCTCAGCTGCCTCCCAAAGACAGGAACCACGAGAGTCCTCTCTCCACTCTAGGTACCCTCAGCTCATCGCCAATGCACTTTCAGTACTCTGAGTTGCTTGGTAGTGCCTTTTGGATGGAGATGAGTCAGATTCCGACGCGCACCTTAGAGTCTGACTCTACACCACCGGTTCTGCCCAAGGTTCCAGCCTTCTCAGCTCCTGCTCCTTCTGTCCCAGCAGCAGATGTTTAGGATATCACTTCGAGGCAGCCTCCCCACAACTCAGCAGCAGCACCCAGTTCAGCAGTGCCAGAGTTGTCTGACACAGGGCTTGTGCAGACTCTAGCTGACACACCGTCGACCGACTCGAGTTCTCACACCGTTTCCACAAACGGTTCGACGACTGCGACCACTGCTCCTATGACGATAGCCGAGGCCACTCAAACCGTCTTTGCTCCGCTTGCGCCTACCAGCATAGCTACACCCTCCGACACGCAGCGGGTAGTTGACGAGGCAGCTGCCGAGTCACCCGACGACGCCGAGCTCGACTTCCACATATGTGCGGCAACGATGGGCTTCCCTCATGGTGCTCCACCTCCATCCAACTCTTAGAGTTCTTCTCTTTTGGTGCTTGACACCAAAGGGGGAGATATGCCTTAGGGGGAGTGCAAAGGGGTGTGAGTAGAGCCAGGGGAAGCTAGCTAGAAGTTTCAATGTCAGGGGGAGCTTAGAGAGTCATCTTTTGGTTGTATGTTGGATACTTATTTTGGATGTTGATCTATGTCATGACTTTTGGCTTTTGTACATGTCGTAGTTTCTCATGACTATAGATCTTTGATTGTGTTTGACCTTGCGTGTTTATATTCATGTCATTTACTTTGAGCTTTGTACTTTCTCACATTTACTTTTCAAGCTCTATTATTTTGTTGTAATTAATCACCAAAAAGGGGGAGATTGTGAGAAACATGACCCTTAGAGGTAGAGGTTTCGGTGATTAATGACAACTTAATGTTGTTACTAATGAGCTCATGACATGAAGGTGAAATAGTTGATATTGTGCTCATTGGTTAACGGAAAGAGACCCCTCCATCGAATTAAATTCAATATCTATTGAAGGATGGCCTTTGGTTGGATTCCTAGCAAGAAGATCGCGCTTCATCGAGTCCTAAGTGTCGTAATGCAGAAAGAAGGGCACTTAGGAGTTTATTTGCTAGTTTTTAGATGGGCCATACTATCAAGGGGGGTCAAGGTGAGTAGCTTGAACATCTTTTACTCAAAATTGTTCATCAAACTTGAGTGCATCTTTGTCCAAAAGCTCAAACACTTAAAATGTTCTCTAAAACACTCACTCCTTTCAAAAAGTTCAAAACAAACTCCCTCAAACTTCTCTCCTACTCAAATCAATCCAAATGCAGGTTTTAAGTGACCGACCATTGGACCGTCTGATGGTCTGACCATCAGACCATACTATGGTCCATCGGACAAGTTAGACAGGGAGTGTGTCCAGGGTGGTTTCCAGGCTAAACGCCACCATCAGACGCTCCAACCATCAGACCGTCCGAATCCATCGGACCATCTAGATAGGGAGGTTAGCTGCTGCGCGTTTTGGGCATTTACGTGCACCAAAACGTCCGATGGTCCTACCATCGGACCGTTTGATGGTCTCTGGGCAGTGGCGCGAAAAACTGGGTTTTGAAAAATACGTGCATCAGACGGTCTGATTGTCTGACAATCAGACCGTCCGATGGTTGCCTAGAGAGCAGATATCGTACAGTAACGGCTAGTTTTTGAGCTCTCCTCTATAAAATGGAACCCCCTCCCTCCATTTCATACCTTTGCGACCAGGGACAATATTCACACCCACAAAGGTCCTCAAAGCACCAAAATACACTCTAAAATCTTTGAGCTTTGGGCAAGAGACTTGAGAGAGAGAACTTCTTGAGTTGAAGTTGATTCAAGTGAAGCCAAGGCTTGTTACTCTTGGTGATTGCGATCACCTAGACAGCTGCAGTCATGCCTTCCGCGAGCTCTCCAGAGATTGTGGGAGAAACAGAGAAAGGCCATTGCGAAGGCATTGTACACGGTTCGAGCTCACCGTTCCGGAGTGGAGAAGAGCATCCCGAAGAGAGCGCTTGGTCCGCGGATCAAGAGGGTAGCTTGACCTTTGCGAAGGTCACTTTGCCAACCCCAATCCTTGCAAGGTTTGGGGCTAAGATCCTTGCGAGGTACCCGCGAGAGCAAAGCCTTGCGAGGGGCACCAAACAAGGAGTAGGGGGTAGAGACCTGTGTCTCCCCAAACCTGGGGAAAAAGATCGCCAAGTCATCTCTTCTTGTTTCCTTTCTGCATTACTTTCTGCATTTACTTTGTGCCTTTACATTCCTAGAATTTCATGTTTGGCTATAGGTTGCAAAACTTTTGTTACATGTAGAACTCTAGCCACACTCAATTAGACACTAGGGTGAACTGGGACTTGTGCAATAGGATTTAATTTCAAGTTTAGAAATTAGAAGTCCAATCCCCCCTCTTGGACATCTTGATCCTTTCACCACTGAACCTTGTTTTCTCATGAATCGATGCCATATATGGAGCATAGGCAAGGTTCTATGTTTCGTCCACCTTCAGATTACTCATATGATTCATCATAAATGTAATGATATCCATTACTTCACCATTCATGACATGATAGATAATATTCCAAAACCTATCACGGACCTTGTTTCTATCACCGCCCTTGGCTAAGATAGTCACACAAGTAATCTTATTGATCACCGTAGGATGATGATGTAGTCTAGTGGTTGTACCAACAACAATAGGAATACCCAGCCTTGCAAGCTCATAGTACTGAGCAATATTATCAATGGCATCCTCATGCAGTAAGTCTACCCCATTTGAAATCACCTCATAGTCAAGCTTATTTGCAGCAGCAAAATCTTTAAAAGTAGCTTCATACTTCCTTTTGCCAGTCATCCATTCAATAGTTCTTTCCTGCATATTGACCTCAGCAGTGGCATTGAACAGACAAATAATCATTTCACTATAATCAACTCTATTCTCAAGGAAGCCATGTAGTCCACATTGATTGAACTGCTTGACTAAGTCACTCATCACGGGTTCAGAGAGAATATAGTCCCAATCAATGGTTTGGTGCTTGTGAATGCTAACCTTCCTCACATGACTCAAGAAAGCCTCAAACTGCACTTGAGTATGAAAGTAGAGTATATTGGTGTCACGAGGCATACCATACTGATAGGGGTTTCTAGCTGCAGAGTATTGATCCACTGACCATCTCATTTCAGGATATACCCAACCGGTGATATCAATGGCCTCATCTTCTGCCCCAAGATTTTCTGCCCCCATTGACACTTCATCACCTTCCTCTGAAGATTGAGCCTGTGAATCAACATCTGGATCATAATCCTCGTTAGCATTATCCCTCCTTTGCCTTTTGCTTGTACTATCCTTCTTGAATTTTGAGACAAGTTTCTTCATAGAGCTCCCAACACCACTATCACAAATCAAACAATACATAGGCAATAAATAACTAATAACTGTATAGATGAAACAGTGACAAACTGATGCTGCCTCCAATCCCAACGGCGGACAGTACGCAGTAGGAGCGCGGACAGTCCGCCGTTTACTATTCATACACGATAGCAAACAGTAACATTCATCCAATACGTGCAGTATTTTCACACCAAATTATAACCACAACATCACTACTATAGCCTCAACAATATCCCCAACTCATATCAAGAAATCCCTGGTTCAAAAGTAGATCACAATCCAAACCCTAGCCAAGAACTTCATCTCAAATCACTAGTAACGAGAGAGGGATTCAATCCAATATCCGAGAGGACATGGTGGAGGATGTCGATAAGTGTCCGGGGACACACGCGGACAGTTCGAAGAAGCCTCCAACGATCTCCCCCATGAGAGGGACCTTCTTTTTTCTTTTTGGGAGAGAGGAGAACGAGAGAGAGGAGCCTGGGCACAAATGAATGGGTATGGAGATAGAATAGATCCCTTGGCCCTTATGTTCTGTCGGTCTGTTCTGAAACCCGACACGCAGACTGTCCGCGGTCCTATGGCGGACAGTCCGCAGTTGTAAACCTGGAAACCCTCCAGATTGCATCAGCCCCTGACTGGTTTTTCAATCCCTACGGTGGACAATCCGGGATCCAAATGCGGGCAGTCCGCAGTTCATTTTCTCATACTCCCCAGAAACTAACTGATTCTATCCAATTTTTCACTTTCTACTGCGGACAGTCTGCCCTTGCAAGACTGTACTACCTGAGCTACTGCCTGAAATTTCAACATTTGAACTTTTGAAAGGGATCAATGCTCATATATGGACTTTATGGCTGCAAAAAGAGTTAGTATGTATGCTCAGACATGCAAAGAGTGCAACAACACTAAAGTTAGGGAATTTAATACTAAAAGTAGGACAAAAAACATAAATTGAGAGAAAATCCCCATTTAAATGCATAGGGAGGATTCATGAAGGCCCATATAAGCTTGACATTGTGTGAACTCCCATCTTCAAGCCACATTTGAGAAATCAATTACATTGAGCTCATTTCTTAATTTGCAAAACCTTTCTTCATCCAAAGGCTTTGTAAAGATGTCGGCCAATTGATCTTCCGTACTAATACCACAAATAGAGATATCCCCTTTACCAACATGATCCCTCAAGAAATGATGCCGAATATCAATATGCTTGGTTCTTGAGTGTTGAACAGGATTTGTGGTCAATTTCACAGCACTTTCATTATCACACATAAGAGGCACTTTGTTGAAGTTGACACCATAATCCAATAGAGTTTGCTTCATCCACAACAATTGAGCACAACAACTTGCCGCTGCAATACACTCGGCTTCGGTAGTTGAAAGAGAAACTGAATTTTGTTTCTTTGAAGACCAAGAAACAAGAGACCTTCCAAGAAATTGACAACTTCCCGAAATACTCTTTCTTAGGGTCCTCAAAACGGGGAGGTTGCTCGACATACACAAGCTCACTAATCTTGCCCAATATTAGGAGTATGCTTCAAAATACCTCAAAATTCTTTTTAAGGCTGTCAAATGAGCTTCATTTGGAGAGGCTTGAAATCGAGCACACAAGCAAACACTAAACATAACATCGGGCCCAGATGTGGTGATGTAGAGCAAACTACCAATCATGGACCGATATAACTTTTTGATCAACCAATTTACCTCCCTTATCAAGTTCAAAAAGACCATTTGTTCCCATCGGAGTCTTGATTGATTGTGCATGTTCCAAGCCAAACTTCTTCAACATATCCTTCAAATATTTAGATTGACTCACAAAAATCCCATCTTTCAATTGCTTGATTTGAAGACCGAGAAAGAAACTCAATTCACCAATCATTGACATTTCAAACTCTTTTGACATCATCTCACCAAATTTCTCACAAAAAGAGGCATTAGTAGAACCAAAGATGATATCATCAACATAAATTTGACAAACAAAGAGATCTTTGCCAATTGACTTAGTGAACAAGGTAGTGTCGACCATTTCCAATCTTGAAACCCTTTGAAACAAGAAAATCCCTAAGCCTCTCATACCAAGCTCGAGGGGCTTGCTTTAGTCCATAAAGAGCCTTGAATAGCTTGTAAACATGATCCAGTTTCTTAGGGTCCTCAAAACCGAGAGGTTGCTCGACATACACAAGCTCACTAATTTTGTCATTCAAGAAAGCACTTTTCACATCCATTTGAAATAACTTGATATTGTGAGCACAAGAAAATGCAAGGAGAATCCGAATGGCTTCCAATCTAGCAACCAGAGCAAAAGTTTTCCCAAAGTCCAATCTGTGATGCTTCAGCATCTCAAGTGCATTCTTATCATTCATACACGCAGCATCATCCATAAAGCATCATACAATGACATGCATTTGAACCCCATAGTCAAACTTGATTGAAATGTAAATTTCTAAACCCAGTTTTCTACATGTGTGCTTCTATGTTTGTGGTCAAAACTTTGATTGCATTGAGATCTAGGTAAAACTTATATTACCAAAACTTTAGACAAATATGAGTTGAACAACTCTTATAATTGGGGCCTGGTCATATATTGAGGTTTACATGGAGTTTTGGGTCCTTAAACTGTCAAAACCCGACCTGCTTAGTAATTTGAGTTTTCCTCTAACCTACAGCCCTAATTTTGCAAAACCATAATTGAAGAAGTTGTAGATCCTTGAATTACCAACAGCAATGTTAATAAGCTCTTTGAGTGAAAGTGAATGGAAAATGGTCTTTTAGAATTTCTAAACAACCATGGTTTGTAGGTCAAAATGAAACTTGAGAGATAAATTCAAATGTAAATCATACTTTCATAAAGATTTTAGTACCAAGGCTTTTTACAAAGTTGTATACCTCAAAGAGTAGAACATTTCGTCCAATCGGTACTTTTGCAAATTCGGCTTTTTACTTGGTCAAACAGGCAAATTACAGAGGGGGAGAAAACACATTTTCATTTGTCCTTTTTCTGGGTCGCTGATGTGGCGGAACCGCCCTGCTTAATCCAGACTAAGCACACCTGCCACCTCTGGCTCGTAGTGCACTTAGGCCAGACTAAACCCGGTAGTCCATCAAGAGTCCTTCTGGCTCTCGATAACACCATTTCCCGAGGAACCGACATCAAACACATCCGATTCTCGAAGGAGCCACAACAATTACATCACCACAGGCAGTTGAAATAGAGAATAATAGACTTAATTTACAAACCAAATGTATGAAATCAAATACATGTTCAAATATAGCGGAAGCAAATTCAGAGTACATATATATATAGCGGAAGTGTTTCAAAAACATCTCGCAGCGGAAACAATATACATAAGTAGCCTTCACGAAGAGATGAACAAGGCGAGTAGCACCGAGCCCACCGGTACTACCACCTCCAACACAGCTATCCAGATGTCGCCAGTACCTGTAATCCAAAAGTGGGGGCAAACCCTAAGTACTAATTACTCAGTAGGACTTAATGGATAGGGCTTATGGCTGACGCAAAGCATGCTTACTAATCATGTGGATCCTTAGCTGTTGATTCTTAAACAAGTCATGTTGACACAAGATAGCAGGATTTGACAGCTGCTATCCATTTACCATGAAGATCATTTATATCATAAAGTAAATACTTGCAGGAAAGTAAAACATGAACACATGTCCCGTCCCAAGATTCATAGCGCCCCATCTAACCCCTGGGAGTAGCCGTCTTAGGAGCGAAACCACGGCACGTCGGGTCAGCCCTCCCTCGACTTCAAAGCACCTCCCAAGTCCATCGACCTCCAACCGGTAGATGGGCAGCATCATGAATAGTGGGATGAAACATCCACATCCAAGCATGTTGTATTGAAAAAGCATGATTTAATAAAACAACATGTTGCAGTTATTACTACGTTGCCCGTGTGCGATATCTGGCATTCTCACACCTGGTGAGCATCAGCGATTCGAATCGATTTGTTAATTCCTTGGAACAACTAAAAATGCCAGGGGTATATGCTTACTAGCCATCGCGTTCCCACATATAGCCCCCATCTCCACTTGACCCATCCCAAGTTCGATTCCAACCCGCCATTCCCCAGGTTTAGCCCTCATGGAGCGTTACCTCGGCGCACCGGGTCCAGCCCTCCACGAGTCAACACCCAAGCGCCCCTGGGCCCGATGGTAGGACCAAGTCTCTGTTCTTTGGATGGCACAAGTAAGACTTTCACCGGTCCATTATCCCGGATAAGCACCTCTAGCGTTGTTATGCCGATCAGCAGGCGAACAGCGAACGGGCCTTATGCGACTCGGGCGGAGTCCAATGCACAATACCATAAACAATATATAACTCAAAAATCTTCGCCCGGTCTCCATTTAAAACATAAGCATAATGATTTCCATAATAGTGAGATTTTTGTGATTGAAATCACCTACGTGACGAGTGACTCCATTCACTCGTGTCTACTCGTACCTAGCATTACTAGGCACTCGTCCTACGAACTCTAAGTATAGGTTCTAGGGCCAGGGCGGCCGGGAAGTCTAATGCAGTTGGTTTCAAACAACTCCTAATGCAGATGCGTAATCATCAAACAAGATTGTATTAGTTGGGAGAAATCATGGTCCTGCCTACCTTTGCTTGATCTTAAGAAAACCAACAAACTAAACTACGTTTGTTTGCCGGGTTGTGAGGCTTTGCCCCAGGCAACCCCTTGAAGCAGGGACGGGAATAATCAGCGACACGTCGTCTTCTTGCTCCGGATATAGCCTATCGTCCGGTTCCTTGATCACTGGTTTATCCGGCGTTGATAGCTCCTTGCACGCGGGGTCTATATGCATGATAAAATGTAAGTGAGTGCAAGAGAATGCAAATATATGCATATGATACAGGTTATATGCATGACATAGTGCAATCATGAGTACAACGAATTGCAAATGTATGCATGAGGTGTCAATGAAATATAATGCATGATCAAGCAGCTTGTGAAGAATGGGTTCGGGTACTCTTAGTTTAAACACACCCCATAACAAGAAAACTTAACGACTTTGCTAAGAAATCATACAACCTATCACTAAAAAATCGTACCAACCATCACCATATTTTATCTTTGAAATTATCATGAGTTACTGTTTTATATGTGTACACAGTCCCCATCGAATGAAATGGAGTTGTCTTTTGAAAACACCTTTATGAATATAATGCACTCATGAGTTCATGTAGTGACAACTCAAATTGATCTCAAATTTTTACCACATGCAGAAACATACTTCATAGCGCTACTACCAAAATTTCAGCTACAAACAAGTTATAATTAATTTATTACAACTCCAAAAAGTTATCAGCCCTGTAGTTTCTTGGATTTTTCATAATTTATAGGAATGGATTCTGGACTTGAAATTTCTACAGCAAGCATTACATTGCATGAACATCATGTACAAAAATTAGCAAGCACAAAATCTAGAGTTTTGTAGGACACCTATTTTCCATATATTTATCTCACCATGAAAATCATATGAATCAAAACAGCGGTAATAACGTGCACAAAATTATTTTCTGGAATCAAGACATCACTAGTAGGCTACTAGATTTTTTCCATAATTTTCCTAGTAGTTTAAATACACCTTTTCCTATTTTCTTTTTCAACTAGTAGCATTTTTGCCAATTTCAAAACAGCAGCTAAAACAAACATGCACAACCTCATACTTTACCAGTAAGCTATCCATACTATATAAAGTACATGAAAAATACCAGAGGACATATTTGAGCATATTTTATATAGCCTTCCTTTTCCAAGTTAAGTGAATACACCAAAACACATGCATAAGGGCAAAACAGTAATTAACCAGTCAATGCTAGGGCTACCAAAAATCACACAGTACCTAGATGTCATAACAAGGCTACTGTCCAAGTTTCATAATTTTTAGAGTCCATTTGGTCCACTTTTACCTTTTATTTACCTACACCATGCATGAACTAAACCAGGGGCAAAACAGACTTTTCACACATCCACATCATACCTATCATGTAGATCTACTCAAGAGGAGTCCATAGCCACTGAGTTTGTCCATTTTGGATTTTTATTTGATTTGTTATGATTTTTCAAAGTTTCAGCCGATTTACAAAATAACAGGGAAAATATTTGATCCAGGGACTTGTACGCAATTAACCGTACACCTCAGGGGCTAGACCGTAAGTTTTGCGAGACTCGGTGCACAGCGTGTCGGATCTAACCGCGAAACGCCGAAAACCCGAGGGTTAAAATGCAAATCTCGCATCCCTTCTTCAACCTCCCGCCGGGGGTTGAACGGCGCGGCGGCGCGCGCGGGAATCTGGCCGCGCTGGCCACGGCGGCTCGCCGGCGGTGGTTGGGGAGAGAGAGGAGAGGGCGGCGGTCCTTATCCCCTACCTTGATTTGACGGAGGATGAGCAGTGGAGGCCGGCGACGTAGAGCAGGGGAGGCGGAGGCCCGGCGAGGTAGTGCGGCGCGGTGGAAGGGCTTCGTCGGCCTAGAGTTCGAGGAATCGGGGGAGCGGAGGATGGGGAGCGCCGGTGTGGTGGTGTGGAGCGGCGCGGATGGCCGGAACGACGGGCCCGAGCTGCGAGCTCTAAGCTCGCGGCGTGGCGGGGTCCGGCGGCGGAATGTGGCGCGATGGAGAGGCCGCGGTGGCCTAGATCTAGGAGTGGTGGTGGAGTGGAATGAGTAGAGTGCCGACGTAGGGGTGTGGAGGAGCGGGGACGAGCTTGACTGTGGGCACGGCTTGAGCCTGAGCTCGCGGCAATGGCGGTGGCTTCGATGCGCAGAGGGAGAGCGATAGAGAGCGAGGGAGTGAGAGGGGAGAGCGGAGAGGGGTGTCCTCCGTGACTTAAGGCCGAAGGAGAGGTGGCCCTGGCCGGGACTCCGTCCAGGTGCGGGCGGGGCGTGGGGCGTGGCCTCAGCTGGCCGGCGGCAGAAGCCGTCCGCCGCATGGGCGAGCAGGAGAGGGGGAGTGAGGCGGTCGCCGCAGCGTGGACATGGTCCGTGGACCAAGTGTCACTGACGAGTGGACCCGGCAGAGAGAGAAGGTAACGGTCCAATGGACCGGGTGCGCGGGCGAGGGAGGCAGTGGGACCCACAGCTGCTGCCGTCTCCACGTGGAAACGAGGACCCGACAGGTGGGGCCCGCCTGTCATAGGCTCATAGAGGAAGAAAAATCCCGAAAAGGGAAAAATGAGTTTGACTGCTGAACATGTTTCTGAATTTTGCCAATTTGATGACCCATTTGGCCGATTTTGAAAATATCCCAATTGGATGAAATGTTCTAAATTTGTTCCTCTACATTTCCCTTATAAACTTGTATACCATGTTATACTAAAAAATTTGGTGTAAATTTGAATATAAGCTGCTAACCAAGGTTTGACCAACAGAACCTTCTAGATTAGAAATTCTAAAAGTCTATTTTCTAGGCACTTTCACAAAAGGAGTTTTATACCAATGTTGTTCATAATTTCATAATCTACAACTCTATCAATACAAGTATTGTCAGGTTTTGGCTTTAATATCAAGAAAATTTAAAATTACTAAACAGGTCATGTTTGGACAGAATTCACATGCTGACAGAAAAAGCCCCAAAACTCTATGCAAACCTTCATTCATGTCAAAGCACCAATTACCAAAGTTGTTCACCATGAAATTGTCTACAAGTTTGTCAATATGAGCTTCACCTAAATATAAATATAATCAAAGTTATAGGCTCAATCTCAGAGACATATATGCAGAAAACAGGTTTTTAACAAGTGGCATTTCAACCAAGTTTGAATTAGGGTTCAAGTGCATGCTAATGTATGATGCTTTATGATCAATGATTATGCACTTGAGATACCGGAGCATCACAGCTGACAGGTGGGGCCCAGGCGTCAGCGCCACCCACACTGCCCAGCCCGTGCACGCCACATGGCCACCGGCGTACAGCCGACTCACCGATGACGCGGATCGAGTCCGTGCGGTCTCGACCTTAAAGCGAGAGGCCATAGCTCAGCCCTCTCTTTCCCCTCCCTCGCCTCACCCGAGCCCTCCACTGCCTCGTTCTCGCTTCGCCCGCGCGAGCCGTCATTGTCGGCTGAGCTCGGACCTCGAGCTCGCGCCGCCGCCGTCCGTCCACCTCCGTGCCCGAGGCCACCTCCACTGCAACCGCCACGACCCCGCGCGTCTGGCACACTAAGCCTCGTCGTCGTTCCCCTTCCCGACGAGCAGATCGAGCCTCCGCGCGACATCATGCCGCGCCGTCACCGTCTCGGTTCGCCTCCAGTTCACCGCCTTCCTCGCCTCGCCCCCCCTCCATCCTCGACGAGACCTAGCCGAGGTAGTGTGCCGCGCTCGAGCGCGCCTTCCCCGACCTGTGTCGCGGCCGCGGCGAGCCCTAGCTCATCGGCGTGCGCACGCGATGCCGCGCCGCCGCGGCCGGCGCGAGGAAGAAGAAGGCCGAGGGATTTTTCAGATCTAGCCCTTGGCTTTTATGTTTTTACGGTTTAATCCATGCACTATTCACTGAGTCTTGTAGATATTGCATGCTAGCCCCTGGGGATTCAGAACAATCACAATCTAGCCCCTGGAGCTTTTGATTTTCCATTTATTTAGTTAATTTCGGCTGAAACTTTGATAAATCATAGTAAATCACATAAAAATTCAAAATGGACAAACTCAGTGGCTATGGACTCCTTGTGAGTAGATCTATAGAATGAATATGATGTAGTAGTTTGCATTCTCTGTTTTGCCCCTGGATTTGTGGTTGCATGTTAAAGCCACATAAATGTGAAACATGGTCTTAATGAGCTCCAAATGAAGTGAAACTTGGACATTAGCTGTACATGTACATCTAGGCAGTGTGTGAATTTTGTTAGCACCAGTATTGCTCATGTACTCACTGTTTTACATTTATCTCTATGTTTCTTGCATTTTTATGCCATGGCATATAAAATATGCTTGAAATGACTTTGGTATTTTCCTTGTAGTCTCCATGGTACAAGTAGCTCAGTGGTAAAAAATGAGGTTGTGCATGCTTAGTTTAGTTGCTGATTTGAAAATGACAAAAGATAACTAAGTTAACAAAGTAATAGGAAAAAAATGTCTCCAAATTGCTAGGAAACTTCTATGGAAAATCTGGTAGCTTGCTGATGATGTCTTGATTCCAAAAAGTATTTTTGTGAATTTTATTTGCTACTGTTTTGGCGTACATGAATATTTTGATGTGTTTAAAATATGGAAAATAGATGTCATTTGTGCTTATTATTCATGCAAAGTTATGTTGTTTGTGCAAATTTCATGCCAAAATTCCATTCCTATAAAATATGAGAAATCTGGGAATTTAATAGGCTGATATCTTGCTGGAATTTTAATAAAATAATGAAAACTCCTTTGTGGCTGAAATTTTGATAGTAGCTTCTTGCAGTATTGGCTTCATGTCATAAATATTTGAGCTCATTTGGAACTGCATATAAGCGTGAACTTGACATGAGTACTTTAATTCAATAAATAGATAAATCTATATAATGGACCTAAGTTTATTTCATGGAAGTGTGTAATGTTGCTTGCTACACCATGTTACTTGCTGCAAGTTCTTTGTGATATTATGAATGATGGATTAAATTAGATTTAGGTGATGGTTTTACGATTTCTTAATGATGGTTTGTACGATTTCTTAGTAAAGCTTGTAAGTTTTCCTTTTTGTGGGATGAATTTAAAATGAGAATACTTAAGTCTTTTGTCACATGCTACTCACTATGATTTATATTTCTCTTGCACCCTATGCCTGCATTTGTATTCTTTCACACTCACTTGCATATGATATCATGCATATAGATCCTATGAACGAGGAGCCGACCCAGGAGCAACCACAGGTCGAAGAACCGGACGATCAGGACTGGGTGGACCAGCAGGAAGGGGACCCGCAGCAAGCCACTTGCATATGAGATCACTGACCCGAGCAAAGAAGGTAGGCAGGACCATGATTTTTCCAATTAGTATGATCATGATTGATGATTACGCATCTGCATTAGGGGTTGATTGAAACCAATTGCATTAGATTCCGTAGCCGCCCTAGCCCTAGCACCTATACATAGAGTTCGTAGGACGACGAGTGCCTAGTAATGCTAGGTGTGAGTAGACACGAGTGAATGTAGTCACTCGTCACGTAGGTGGCTTTACAACAAAAGAAATATTATTGTGATATAGATTTTATTTATGCTTATGATTTAAATGGAGACCGGGCGGAGCATAAGTTTACTTTTCGTGCTGTGCGTTGTTGTTATCCGGCTCCGTCCGTGTTGCATAAGGCTATTCGTTGTTCGCCTATTGGTCGGCATAACATTGCTAGAGTGCTTATCCAAGCCGTGAGACTGGTAAAAGTCTTACTTGTGTTATCCGAAGAACAGAGACAGGTTCCTAATGTTGAGCCTTGGGGAGCTTGTACTCAAGGGAGGGCTGACCCGGTATGCCGAGGTATCTCTCCTGTGAGGGCACAACCTGGGACGAACGGCGGGATTGAATCGAACTTGGGATGGGACAAGTGGAGATGAGGGATATATGTGTGGAACGCGATGGCTAGTAAGCATATATCCCCTGGCATTTTTAGTTATTTTCGGGAATTAAAAATCAATTCGAATCGCTGATGCTAACCAGGTGTGAGAATGCCAATGCCATTTACGTCAATGTCATAACAACTTGAACATATTATGCTTATTGTTCACGTTTTAAATTCCACATGCTTGGATATGTATGTTTTACATTTATGCAAGTTATTATTATGATGTTGTTACTATTACGATGAATGGTGGCAGCTGTCAAATCCTGCTATCTTATGTCAACATGACCTTGTTTAAAAATCAATGGCTAAGGATCCATATGATTAGTAAGCAAGCTTTGCATCAGCCGTAAGCCATTTCCATTAAGTCCTACTGAGTAATTAGTACTCAGGGTTTGCCCCCACTTTTGGAGTGCAAGTACTAATGACATTTGGGCAGCTGTTTGGAGGAGGTAGAACCAATGGGCTCGGTGCTACTCGCCTTGTGTTCATCTCTGTATGAAGACTACTTAAGTACTTTGTTTCCGCTGAGAGATGTTTTTGAAATTGCTTCCGCTATATTTTGAACATGTATTTGACTACATATATTTGGTTTGTAAACTAAGTCTATCTACTCTTCATTTCAACAGCCTGTGATGATATAACTGTTATGGCTCCATTGAGAGTCAGATGTGTGTGATGTCGGTTCCTCTGGATTTGGTGTTATCGAGGGTCGAAGGACTCTCGACGGACTACAGAGTTTAGTTCAGCCTAAGTGCACTGCGAGACAGAGGTGGCAGGTGTGCTTAGCCTGAATTAAGCAGGGTGGTTCCGCCACAGCTGGTATCAGAGCCAATCATATACAGACAACGGTGATATCGTCAAGATTTGATTTACAAACCTATTTTCGAAAACCCCTTTCAAGTAATTCAAAATTGATAGTAAACGATAATGCCTATATCAAGGATGTTAGTGTATATCAGGTGACATCACTGACATTCAGACCTAGATAGAACCCATATGCATATTCGGCGCTTTGGGGAGCAACTTTTCGGCCATAGCTATCCGCAGTAATGGAGGAACGCTATCGGGATTTGCGAATGGTTGTACACCCTGCATTCATGCTGTGTAGAAAAAACTTTTAGGGGTGGTGGGCATGCTTGGAGCTTTTGTGCCCACCACATTTATATTTGATTTTGGGATCCGCCTTCTTCTCAACAATCCCCAGTACTGGTGGAAAGTCAGGCTTTGAGAAAAGGTGCAAAGGCCCACTCAACGTTGTCCACGCAGTGGTCACGTGTGGATACCACACTAGGTGGTAATGTATGAGCATGCACTATTTTGCAGGTACACTAACTACGTGCGAAAACTAAGAACAGCTAGAGAACGACTAGTTGCATTAAGGAGACACGTGCATATGTGTCACCGAAATATCGCTAGCTATATATAATACACATAGGATGTGTGATGTGAGACCGAATAGGACCAATCATGCATCATATATCTTCTGTTATCATTTTGGGGATATTACTAAAAGACAAATGGAATAAATCGTGACTTAAGTATACTTTCTGCACGTTTCACTACATAATCTGTCGATTGTATGCAACTAATACAATTCACTAATTAAAAGCCTCTCGCATGAAAACAGATGGCTGAGAACAACCCAAACGTGCACGGTCAGGAGCAGCCCCTATCCCCGAGCCGGTTCACTTGCCCACGGTTCAGGAGAATGGATGGCGTCATATGAGTTGTCAGGACACTAATATTTAGTGATGTTAGAACCTTTTAGATATGCATCTGGAATGCATTCTATATTGGGGTGAAATCTGAAGTGGATGACGTGGGTCGTAATTTTATACTGCACTTCCAATTTGGTTTCGGCTTGCAGTCTGAAATTTTATACTCCTGCAGATAAATCTTGGTATACCGCGAAATCTAGAGGAAACTAAGTCAAGTGTTCTATACCAAACTTGTGGAGCATTTATGGGTGCACCACTTTGTTAATTAGAATTCCTTCTGATTCTGCTTTGTTTCAGAGTTATGATCAGGTTTCTTTGGACCTGTGATCTGAACTGAAGCGACAGCCGAAGGAAAAGAGCATTATTCACACAATTAGTGAGAGATCTGATCTGAGAGTCATACTGAAGTTGTAGAGGATGATGTGTGTGACAACTTTGCTATATGAAGTTTCTCCTGAAAGTGTTTAATTTGGGAGTTATAGCCGAAAACGTATAGGTTCAGAAATCTAGACAGGATTGATATACACTAATAAACACTAAAATTGGACCAAGTTACAAATTAAATCAACCAAAACTTTGTATAACAAAGTTACAGAACATAAACCAAGGAACAACTCTTCTAAGGGGGTTATGACTAAAAAATGCATGGATTTGGTATAGTTGGACTTTTAATCACTGGCTGTCCCAGGTTGGACTGGAAACCTGAGTGAAATTAGCAAATCGAATTTTGCACCCCTAGCCCAGTCAAGTTGGTAAAAGTGATACATATGAGAGTTGTAGGAAATTAAATTCTAAACAACTTTCATATTCTGACTTTCATCCATATCGACTGTCTTGACATCCAGACTATCGAAATTCAGAAGTAATGTTGGCACATTGTGACAACACGCTTGTTGTACAATCATGTCATATGGCTGTCAAAAGTTTTCCAGCTGTTGACCTAATACTTTATCTGCAATTATATGATGTCATTTTACATGCTTTCATGTATTTATAATGTTATCTATGATGCTATGATGTTTTATCACAACATCTATTGCATTAAAGTTCTTGGACTAAACTTGATTGGGTTCGTTTCTGCAGATGGTCACCCCACTAGAGACATCTGCACAAGGGGTTGCTCATGGAGCACCATCTCCTTCTGAGTTGGCCACTTAGGTTGCTCAGCAGCTCATCAACTTGCCAACTCAAGAACAACAATGACGTGATCTGCAAGAGATCAGTTACACTGACTTTGCGGCACTACAACCGCCAATCTTCACCACCACCTCGGATCCCTTGGATGCTGATGACTGGCTTTGGATTATCAAGTCCAATTTCAATCTACTGCCCCGCCTCACTGAGCAACAGAAGGCTCTCTTTGCGGCGCAATGTCTACATGGTCCCTCCCTGGCAATGCAACCAGTTGGGCACCAGGTCACGTGGGATGAGTTCCATGCGGCTTTCCGAGCTCACTACCTCCCGCCTAGCCTCATCGAGCTCAAGCAGCGGGAGTTCCATGCACTTCGTCAAGGGGACATGTCTGTACTCGAGTACGTGCAGGCCTTCGTCCGCCTGTCCCAGTACTCCCCAGAAGATGTCGACACCGACCCACGTAGGGCTGTCCGTCTGTTGGGTGGGTTCGATCCTACTCTCCTGACTCACTTGAGGCACCGCTACGATAGCTTCACCGAGTTGGTGGATGCCGCCATCGACATGGAGCACCACCTCTGCGAGGCCCATGAGGACCAGCGGAGGAAGAGACTTGCGAGCACACCTTCATCGAATTCATCTCAGCGGCAACGGGTTGTGCATCGCCCACCGCCGCACATATATTACATTGACATGCCCCAATAGCAAGAGCAACACTGTGGGACACAACACCATCCCTCCTCCTGCCATGTACCGCCTCATCCACCTGCTTCAGTGCCACCGACCAAGCCAAGTGCCAAATACCCCTACTACAACTACAGCAAGAATTGTCTTGCCCTTCGGTGAAGTCAGGCACTGGTGCTGGTTAGAGGCAACCAATGCCAGAATAAGAAGAAAGGACCAAAGAGAGATCCAACCCCAAAAGAAGGTCATGTGCACTATACCCACGTAGATTAGATTCCAGAAGGTAAACCAGTATTGGCAAGCACATTTCTTGTCAACGAGCACCCCACAATGGTTTTGTTTGACTCCGGAGCATCAAACACCTTCATCAGCAGGTCATATGCAATAAAACATGGGTATCGCATCGATAATATGAGAGCAAAATACCACATCAAAGCCCCTGGGTCCCCAATTGACACGAATCAGATTGTGAGGCACTTACGCTTGTGCATAGGCACAGAAGATTTCTATGTTGATCCTGTAGTACTTCCTAACCAGGGGATTGACATTATCTTAGGGATGGATTGGATGAAAGAGCACAATGTCTTGTTGGACATTACTAGCATGGCAGTTCAAATGAAGTCTAGCAAGAGTGGAAAATTATGCACATTCATCTGCCAAATCACAAACACTCGTCACACACAGTAAATGCCACAGAAGCCCAGCAGATTGAAAAGATACTAGTGGTTTTTGACTATCCTGATGTGTTTCCGGAAGAGCTTCCCGGACTCCCACCGGATATAGATGTCGAGTTTGCCATCGAGTTGGTACCTAGCACCGCACCTGTCTCTCGAAGGCCATACAGAATGGCACCAGATGAGTTGAAAGAGTTGAAAGTGCAGCTGCAGGAGTAGCTTGATAAAGGGTTTATTCGCCCAAGCTCTTCACCTTGGGGTTGCCCAGCCCTCTTTGTTGAAAAGAAGGACCAAGGCGGTAAAAGGCTATGTGTTGATTACCGGCCTTTGAATGCGGTCACCGTCAAAAATAAATACCTACTACCACATATTGACATCCTGTTTGATCAGTTAGCTGGGGCTAAAGTCTTTTCAAAAATTGATTTAAGGTCTGGCTACTATCAAATAAAAATAAGAGAGGAAGATATACCCAAGACAGCCTTCTCAACCAGATACGGCTTATATGAGTATTTGGTCATGTCATTTGGGTTAACCAATGCACCGGCTTTCTTCATGTACATGATGAATTTGGTGTTTATGAATGAACTTGATAAGTTTGTAGTGTTGTTCATTGATGATATATTGATCTATTCTAAAAATGAGAAGGAACATGAGGAGCACTTGCGGATAGTACTCACTCGGCTTAGAGAACACAAACTCTATGCCAAGTTTAGTAAGTGTGCTTTTTGGCTGAAGGAAGTGAGTTTCTTAGGTCACATTCTATCTGAGAAGGGGGTAGTGGTTGATACTAGCAAGGTAGAGGATGTTCTGAATTGGAAGCAACCTGAGATAGTGACTGAAATTCGGAGTTTCCTTGGTTTAGCGGGTTACTACCGCCGCTTCATTAAGGACTTCTCCAAGACTGCGAATCCAATGACCTCATTAACAAAGAAAAATGCAAAATATCTGTGGAGTCCGAAGTGTGAGGAAGCCTTTCAAACATTGAAGAAATTGTTAACATTTGCACCAGTCCTAGCACAACCGGACGTCACCAAGCCATTTGATGTGTATTGTGATGCCTCTGGCAATGGGCTTGGCTGTGTCTTAATGCAAGAAGGGAAAGTAATTGCTTACGCATCCCGCCAACTAAGAAAGCATGAAGCGAACTACCCAACACATGATCTTGAGCTGGCGGCAGTTGTACACACGTTGAAGATATGGAGACACTATCTGCTAGGCAACACTTGTCACATCTATACTGACCACAAGAGCCTTAAGTACATCTTCACCCAACCTGAATTAAATATAAGGCAGAGACGATGGTTAGAGTTGATAAAAGATTATGACCTAGAGGTTCATTACCATCCTAGCAAGGCTAATGTAGTAGCTGATGCATTAAGCCGTAAGGCTCATTGCAATGTGATTGAGGCCCACCCTATGGCGAGAGTGATATGTTGTGAGATAGATGAGATCGAAATGCCTACAGAGCAGCACGTTGAACTCTACAGCCTCATCATTGAACCCACAATAAGAGATCAAATCATTGCGACACAAAAGCAAGATAAGAGCATGGCACATATTCGTGACGGCATACATGAGAAGAAAAGGGCATGCTTCACACTTGATGACCATGGCGTCATATGGTTTAGGAATCGCTTGGTGGTACCTAAGGACATGGAGTTGAGAAAGAAAATACTTGATGAAGCCCACACTTTCATGTTCACCATGCATCCGGGCAGCAATAAAATGTACCAAGACTTGAAGCAAAAATTTTGGAGGACCCGTATGAAACGGGAGATCGCCAAATATGTGTCCGAGTGTGATGTGTGTTAGAGGGTAAAAGCTGATCACCTAAAGCCTGTTGGTATGCTTCAACTGTTAGCAGTTCCAGCCTAGAAATGGGAGGACATACATATGGACTTCATTGTGGGTTTGCCTCGCACTCCGAAGGGGTATGATTCCATATGGGTGATTATTGACCGATTCACAAAATCAGCTCACTTCATTCCTGTGAAAACAATTTACCATGCCAAGACCTATGCCGAACTTTATATAGCAAGGATTGTCTCCTTGCACGGTGTTCCTCAAAGCATCACTTCGGACAGAAGCTCACTGTTTGTGTCCCGTTTCTGGAAGCATTTGCAAACAGCCCTTGGGACCAATTTGATTCACTGTTCAATGTACCATCCCCAAACTAGTGGTCAAGTCGAAAGGGTAAACCAGATTTTAGAAGACATGTTGAGGGCATGTGCTTTGACCTATTCCACCAAGTGGAATGAGTGTCTTCCCTTAGCAGAATTTGCTTACAACAACAGCTACCAGAAGGGCTTGGAAATGGCTCCTTTTGAGGCTCTATATTGTAGGCGGTGTAGGACACCACTCAACTGGTCTGAACCCGGTGAACGGGTCACATTCAGTCCAGATTTGGTTACACAAGCGGAAGAACAAGTAAGTTCATACACAGTCACCTAAAAAGAGCACAGTCCAGACAGAAGAGTTACTCTGATAAGAGGAGGCTATTAGTCTTTCAGAGGGGCGATCATGTGTATCTTCGGGTGTCACCAATGAAAGGAGTCCATGTGGCGGAACCGCCCATTTAGTTCAGACTAAGCACACCTACCACCTCTGGCTTGCAGTGCACTTAGGCTGGACCAAACTCGGTAGTCCGTCGAGAGTCCTTCAGGCTTTCGATAACACCATTCCAGAGGAACCGACATCATACACATCCGACTCTCGAAGGAGCCACAACAGTTACATCATCACAGGCAGTTGAGTAATAATAGATTAGGATTACAAACCAGTTCGAATTTAAATTACAAGTCTTAACATAAAGTCATAGGGTAAAACGAGTTCATGAAAGTTTCTCGTAGTGGAATTTCATAGTTCAGGTAGCATGATAGTCAAAAGCCTTAAAACATTGATACAACATCGAGCCCACTGATGTTGCCTCACAGCCACAGAAGAGTTGCCTCAGCCTTGATGAGAGTAAGCACCCCTGCCTACGCAAGCGCAAACGACGAGCTCCATACCTGTAATCCAAAAGTGGGGGCAAACCCTGAGTACTAATTACTCAGTAGGACTTAACGGATGGCTTACGGCTGACGCGAAGCTTGCTTACTAATCAAGAAATTCCTTAGCCATTGGTTTTAGACAAAGTCATGCTTTTACCAGATGGTAGGATTTAACAGCTGCCATCCTTCATGATGATAGAATAATTCTTCAACAACAATATCTTGCATGAAAGTAAATCATCAACAATATTGCAAAGCATGTGGAATTTGAAATCATGAATATAAGCACAAGATATTCAAGTTGTTACGACGTTGCCCGACAGTGATATTTGGCATTCTCACACCTAGTGAGCATCAGCGATTCGAATCGCTTTTTATATTCCCGTTTCCTTTGGCACTCTTAAGCACTTCTTCAGTTGCGAGACATGAAACACGTCATGAACCGCAGCGAGGTGTGGCGGTAATTCTAGCCAATATGCTACTACCCCACATCTCTCGGTGATCTTGAAAGGACCCACATACCTTGGAGCCAACTTCCCTTTTACCCCGAAGCGATGCATCCCCTGGTCATACCTGGTCATACCTGACAGTTTTGTGTGCCAGATGAGGTACCGACAGCTGGAGGAAGGGGAAGCACCCCCTCCCCCATACCCTAATCTAGTCCTCGTTAACCCACCTCGAGGGTCGAAGCAAAATCCTCTAGAAGCCAGGCCAACGCACGGAGCAGCTCCACACGGAGCAGCTCCACACGGAGCAACAAAGACGGTGGACCAAGAGCTGGCTGAATGGCAAAACGCCTATGGGACCGGGCCGATCCATAGCGATAAGGCCATGTTTGTTGCAGGGACAGGCCTCGACATGTCTTGGAAAGACCTTTCCGAGATTTTGAAGAACCAATACGGTATTACGCCTATATGGGGCGCCATCTGCTACGCGAAGCCCTATCCTGAGGTATATGACCATCTGGAGGCAACCCCCAAGTTCAAGATCCCTGACTTTACCCAGTTCAATGGCAACGACGGTGCCAGTACCGTGGAACACGTCAGCCGGTACCTCGCACAGCTAGGGATCGCATCAAGGGCCGAACACATGAAAATTCGGCTGTTTTCTCTATCATTAACCGTGCCAGCTTTCGGTTGGTACACCACGTTGGCCCCTGGGTCCATCACTACTTGGAAACAACTGGAGGAAAGTTTCCATGCTCAGTTCTTCTCAGGATCCGATGAAGCCACGTTCATAGACCTGAATAGCATCCAGCAGCTCCCGGGAGAACCAGTTCACAAGTACATCCAATGGTTCCGCGAGCTAAGGAACCGATGCTAATCCCTCCACCTTGATGAGAGGATCCTGGCCAAGATAGCGTACAACAGGCTGAATAGGGCTGTCAAGGCAGTATACGGGCCGACTGATTTCGATTCCATCGTCCATTTAGTGTCAAAAGTTTCTGCTTATGAGCGGAGCCATCCAGAGGTCCTGCAGGAGAGGCAGAGGCAGAGCATCGGCTGCATCCAGGCCAAAGAAGACGACGCCTTGGACGATGCCGATGCTTACCTCGTTCAGTGGGCAAGGACCAACAAGCCTCCTGCAGTGCCAGTGGGTGAAACAGCCTGAGCCCATCCCAGGCTATGACTTCGACATCTCAAAGACCGAAGCCATCTTTGACATGCTCGTCAAGGAAAAGCTGTTGGTGCCACTGCCCGGGCATCAAACCTCTTTGACCGAGGAGATGCGTGGCCGCAAGTATTGTAAGTGGCATAACAAGCTAGACGGGCACAACACGGGTGACTGCAGGATTCTGCGGTCTAAAATTCAGAAGGCCATAGAGCAAGGGAGGTTTTTGCCCATGCTCCGATGAAGATAGACACGACGCCTTTTCCAGTCAATGCCGTCTACGCTACAAGTTTGTTGCCCGACGAGTGCTACTCGAAGTTCGTATCCGAGTCGATGTGCCGAGCACGCTTGGGCAGGGCTATTTCTATGGGTAGGATCCTGCATCGGGGTAATCAACATCAGTATTCCCATCTCCTTCGAGGCTCCACCGCGTCAATCAACATGGTTCAAGCATCCAAGGACGAGAAGGGAAAGGCCAAGGCGGATCCTCTCAATGACATCCCTCTAGAGTTTAGGGCCAAAGAGCATACTTCGGTCAAAACAATTCAGAGGAATCAGCGATGTCGCCCCAACTCGAGAGTGTTGATTGGCATGTACGCGAGCCATCATTAGCGGAACGAGGAGCGGTGTCAGGCTGAAGAGGAGGAAGCCTACCATCGTGAGCGTCGTCGTCATCTTGAAGAATGACGTCACCAGGACCAACGGCGCGAGGAACGGCGCCGCGAGGAACAGCTGCGGTACCAAGCGCACCACGACGCCATGAACCGCGAGGAGCATTGGCGCTGCCCCTATTTCCACTTCTGCTGGACTTAAAGGTATGGAGAGACTCCCCACCCTTGATGATTATCCGGAATGTTCCGACCGCAGGAGACGCCACGGCAAGACATCTGTGTTCGAACGCCTGGAACATATGCCATCACCACGACGACATCGCATGTCCTCGCCACGCCGTTGCCATGACCCTACTACTCCACCACGGCGTCCTCTGTCTCCACCACCTAAGCGGCAGTCCACATCTCTGCCGCCGACACGCTCGCCTCCAGCGGCAAAGAAGGACGACCCGAAGGACATTCAACGTCGCGTCGAGTGCCACCTGGAGAGGTAGTGCCCTGAAGGTCTGACCAAGACACAAAAGCGTAGGGTTCAGCGCTTACGCTGCCTAGAACTGGCCGAAGAAGAGTATCTTCGGCAGCTCAAGAAGATTGGGGGCATCATGGATACCCCAAGCTTACGCTCCGAGCGAAATTTTGTTTTGAGACGGAAGCCCCAACCCGACGTCGCTGAGACATCGACAAAGCCAGCACCAGCTAAGCCGGCTAAACCAGATGCCCAAGAAGGTTCGTCACGCATGGTCGATAATGATTCCTCCAGCGACGACGACGATATCGAAGACGAAGTCAACGAGGTGATCAAGAAGGCCACAGCAGGTATGAACATGGTCTTCTACCTCCCTAAAGATTTTCATCCTCCCAGCAGTGAACAGATGGCCGAGTCAATGGCGCAGATCAGCCTCGGCCCCGCTGCCGTGATTTTTGAGAAGCCGATCGACAAGAAGTATCGGCACCTTAAGCCTCTCTACGTGAAGGGTTTCATCAACGGCAAGCCAGTTGGTGGGATGCTCGTCGACGTGGGTGCAACTGTTAATATCATACCATATTCCTTGTGCCGCAAGATTGGAAGGTCTATCGATGATCTTGTGAAGACCAACGTCACCCTCAATGACTTCAAGGGCATTTCGTTTCAAGTCAAAGGGGTCCTTAATGTCGAGCTAACAGTTGGCCACAAGACGCTGAACACTTCCTTCTTCGTGGTCGACGATCATTGTCCTTACTCAACTCTCCTTGGCCGAGATTGGATTCATGCCAACTGTTGCGTGCCCTCCTCGATGCAACAATGTTTGATCCAATGGGACAGTGACAACGTTGAAGTGGTGCCCGCGGACGATTCTCGCAGCATTGCACAATCATCCACATCAGACGAAGCTGAGTGCCTATCGGATAGACAAGAGTTGAACTAGAGTTTCATAGAAGAGGCAAAAAACGTGATCACGCCGGTTCTGGCAATCGGCACTCGCCTGTAGACAGTAGGCTCCTTCAACCGATGGCATCGGCCGATCCTCATCAGCTAACAGGTAGTGTATCTACGGCCGCAAGGGCCGTAGTGGCCGATCTGCGCGATCGGCCCCAAAAAATTTGTAATCATATTTTTTGTAACGGTTCTGAATTGGCCAGTTTGGATAATTGGCCGCAAAACATCAATGTAATTTATACTTCTTCTAACAAAGATGTTTTGGTATGCGATTATCAATTGCCCGATGATGATGAGAAACTTGAGATCACACCTCCTCATCCGTCCCCGGCATCATCAAGCTCGACCCAGGAGTTTGCTGAGGAAGGTAAACTCGGTTTTTGTTTTTACTCCTTCTGATGAGCTTGAAGCGGTTGACATTGGTCCAGGCGATCGTCCTAGGCTAACATGGGTAAGTAAAAAGCTTGACCCAGAATTTAAGACTAAATTGGTAGAATTGCTTAGGGAGTTTCCTGATTGTGTCCCCTGGGAGTATCATGAGATGCCTGGTCTTGACCGATCTATCGTCGAACATCGATTACCAACAAAGTCAGGGTTTCGTCCGTTTGCGCAACACCCCAGAAAGATCGATGAAAAGATTGTAGATACGTCAAAGAGGAGATAGAAAAGATGATTCGTGCTGGGTTTATTCGTCCCTGCCGATACGCCACCTGGATATCGAGCATTGTTCCTGTGTGGAAGAAAAACGGGAAGCTCAGGATCTGTATTGATTTCAGAGATTTGAACAGAGCTACCCCAAAAGATGAATATCCCATTCCTATCGCCGAATCACTTGTTGATGCTGCAGCCAGCCACGAGATGATGAGTTTCCTTGATGGTAATACTAGATATAACCAGATATTCATGGCCAAAGAAGACGTCTACAAGACAGTTTTTCGTTGCCCTCAAGTTTTATTCGAGTTCATGGTTATGACTTTTGGCTTGCGTAATGCTGGAGCTACTTATTAGCGAGCCATGAATTACATTTTCCATGACTTGATCGGCTGGCTTGCAGAAGTGTGCATCGATGACGTGGTGGTGAAATCAGTCTTACAAGAAAATCATTTAGCCGATCTTCGCCAGGTTCTCGAGCGCTCTCGAAACCACGGGATGAGGATGAACCCAGATAAGTGCGCGTTTGGCGTCACAGCTGGCCAATTTCTTGGTTTTATGATCCACGAAAGAGGGATTGAGATTGATTCAAAGAGTAAGGACGCTATCGAGACAATGACACCACCAAAGACCAAGAACGAGCTTCAGAAGTTGATTGGCAAGATCAACTATATCAGAAGATTTATACCTAATCTTTCTGCCAAGCTTGAAGCATTCATGACGTTGATCAGGACGCAAAAGAGTGAAGAATTTATATGGGGACCTAATCAACAGCTGGCGTTTGATAACCTTAAAAAGTATCTGACACCGCCACCAATGATGGCTTCGCCTTGTCTCAATATCCTGTTTATTGTTTATCTGTCAACTGGTGAGACAACCATCGGCTCTGTGCTGATCCAAGAAGTCGATGGGAAGGAGCGGGCCGTCTACTACCTGAGCCGACGATTACTTGATGCTAAAACCAGGTACTCTGATATGGAGCGTTTATGCTTATGATTATACTTTACATGCACCAAATTACAACATTACTTGCTTAAAGCTTGAGACTTGGGTAGTATGTAAAGCCGATGTTATTAAGCATATGCTGTCAGCCCCTATTCTTAAAGGGAGGCTCGGCAAATGGATGTTTGCTCTCTCGGAGTTTGATATCAGGTACAAACCAGCCAGGGCTATGAAAGGCCAAGCATTAGCAGATCTTATTACTGAACGATCGGCTCCACAACAAAATTTCGTTGGCATATCATCTTGGGCTTTGTTCTTTGATGGTTCTGCGTGCGATGCTGGCTATGGTGTTGGGCTTCTCATTATTTCCCCTCGGGGGGCACAATTTGAATTTGCTTTTCGCCTCAATGAACGACGCACTAACAATCAAACAGAGTATGAAGCTTTGTGCAAAGGCCTTGAGTTGTTGCTTGAGGCAGGAGCTAAAGTAGTGGAAGCTTTCGGTGATTCTAGAGTCGCTATCAATCAGTCAACGGAGGATTTTAATTGTGCCAGTGACCTGTTATATCCTTACCTCCTACGTTGTCAAGAATTGATGGCAAAATTCAGATTTGTTCGGCTAACATGGATACCAAGGGAGGACAACCTTGAAGCCAACAAGCTAGCACAAATAGCTTATGGCTACGCTGAACAAGACGATAGCGTTTGTGTCGACGTCATGCCGATTGATACAAACGACTGGAGAGCCGATCTCCTCAATTACTTGAGGGATCCGGCTCGGGGGGCAGATAAGAAGACAAGACATCGGGCGTTGAAACACGTGCTTGTTGGTGATGAACTATACTTTAGGACCATGGAAGGGCTATTGCTAAAATGTTTAGGACCAATGGAAGCACTTAAAGTTATGCACGATGTCCACGAGGGAGTGTGTGGTACCCACCAATCGGCTCATAAAATGAAGTGGTTGATTAGGAGGTCAGGGTATTATTGGCCAACCATGTTGGAGGATTGCTTCAAATACTATAAAGGTTGCCAAGAATGTCAGAGGTTCGGAGCCGTCCAAATGGCGCCGGCTGGACCGTTGAATCCTATTGTCAAACCATGGCCATTCAGAGGCTGGGGTATGGATATGATCGGCCAAGTTAACCCTCCGACTAGCAAAGGACACAAATGGATCCTGGTTGCCACCGATTACTTCACTAAATGGGTGGAGGCCGTGCCGATGAAGAACGTCACGGCCAAAGATGTGATGAACTTTGTCAAGGAGCATATCATCTACCAGTTTGGCATTCCACAAACTATTACAATGGATCAAGGGACTGTCTTTTTGGCTGAAGAGGTCAAAAATTTTGCCAAAGAGATGGGTATCACGCTGCTGCAGTCGTCCCCTTACTACGCTCAGGCTAATGGTTAGGTTGAAGCATCGAACAAGAGTCTCATCAAGCTGATAAAAAGAAAAATAGATGAATATCCTAAGCAGTGGCACGATCGGCTTGCACAGGCATTATGGGCGTACAGGATGTCGTGTCACGGGGCGACTAAGTGCACTCCGTACCAGTTGGTGTACGGTCAAGAGGCCGTTATGCCATGGGAAGTGAACATCGGCTCTCGTAGGGTTCAATTTCAAAATGATTTGTCAGCCGGTGACTATGCGTCCATCATGAACATCAACTCAAATGATTTAACAGAGCTTCGGTTATGGGCTTTCGAAAAAATTAGAGACAACAAAGCCAGGGTAGCAAAGGCCTACAACAAGAAAGTGAAGCCGAAGAATTTCAAGGTAGGCGATCTCGTCTGGGAGTTAGTCTTGCCAGTTGGAACGAAACATCCAGCATTTGGAAAGAGGTCACCTAACTGGCACGGTGTGATGCCCCTGGTATCTCAAGAGCCATAACACGCAGTTAGAGACAAGCTAATGATGGGTTAAGACTTAATCATGCTTAGAGAGCAACAAGAAATAGGTGGAGAAATCACTAAGTCAAAAATTTTCTACGCAAGATGCAAGACCCACATTTCATGGTTGGATAAGTCAACACTCACATGCTTTTGAGCTCAACACTAGACACAAAACCTCGGATAAGAGAGTAACCCTAGACCTTTCTGCTTGACCATGTTCAACAATCTAAAGACAAGAGGTTTAAAAGATCAAACCAAATCCAACTAACGTTTTCTTCCGAGGGTAGCAAGTGTGATCGAGACCAAACTTGAGCCCTAATAAAACTTTGAAATTCATTAAGTACCTGAGCTCAACTCCATTGTCAAAGTTGTTGTACATGTTATGAACTACCCTTTTGTTACACTTAACATGGTTGAAATCTGTCATTAACCTATTATAAATGGCACCACACTTCTCTTGGAAATCAGCCCAAGAGAGTCTATACTTAGAATAATTCCCAACCCTAGATTTTCAGCTTTCCCCAAGTGGATTCTGAAATTACTTTTGATTTTACTATACAACTTCAAATCCTCCCTTTCTATGAAATGAAATTGAACTTATTACCTTTCAAATGCACCTATTGTGGAAGTGATTGGACTTCATTTGATACTCCAAAAGTTGGAAACAAGAAAGTCTCTACACAAAGTGAAATTTCTGTTTTAATAAACCTTGGAACATATTTGTGTCTATAATTCAAAATCTGTTGGGATTCAGGCCAACTTTATATTATTAAACTTGGAGCTAAAGTGCTGGAGAAAAACTTTGTTAATTGGGGTTTGAGCATATATTGAGTTTTAAAAGGAGTTTAGGGTCACTTTGTACCAACATAGAAAACCAGTCCAAGTCTGACCTGTTTAGTAATCTCAATGTTTCTATGACCTACAGCCATTTTAATGCAAAGATCAAATTGAATAAGTTGTAGGTTATAAAATTATAAACAATGTTGTCAAGAGGCACTTTGGGAGTTAATGACCAAAAATATGAGTTTTGAAATTCCCAAGTAATAAAGGTTCCCTGTCCAAATTAAGGGCTGCTATATAAATTCATGTATAAGTCATATTTCCACTTATAATCTGGCAATTTGCCTTTTGACAAAGATGTAGAGCTCAGAGAGTAGAACATTTCATTCAATTGGTACTTTTTCAAATTCGGCTTAAAAGTGGTCAAATAGACGATTTGCAGCAGGGTACAAAACCAGTCAAAGGGGATTTTTCCTTTTCTCCATTTTTCTCCCGCTCTGTCTCACTGACAGCGGGCCCCGCGATCCGCGGGAATGGCCGTTGCCCAGCCCATGGCGGCCACGCGGCCGTGACGCACTGGCAGTGGCGCGCGGCACCTGCGACGCCGTCCCGGCCACCGCCCGACCGGCTGAACGCGACCTCATTCTCCCTCGCCCTCAGACCCTCGCCCACCTCTCTGCCTCTGCTGCGCGTCCGGCTCGCGCGAGCGGAGCAAGCCGCCATGGCCGTCGAGCTCAGAGCTCACTACGCCGCCTCCTCTATGCCCCCATCCGCTTCGCCTGCATGAGGACTCATCTCCCCGTTACACCCTCCGCGTTTCCCCCAAGGCATTGACATCAATTTCCACCTCTATAGCCACCTTCCCCGCAAGAACGCCGTCGCCGAGTTCACGGTGAACACCGAGCGCGAACTCATGTCCCGGTCGCCTCCACCCCTCTCCCTCCAAACCATCACCGGCATCACGCTCGCACGACCTCCCTCCACCAAATCTCTAGGCTCTCGTCCCCCGCCATCGCCTCCTCGACCCTCTTCCACGCGACACCGAGCGCCGCCCCGGCGTCCAACTCGACCCCGCCGTGGAGACCACCTTTCGGGCCATCCCCACGCCTCCACTTCGCCTCCGCCGGGTTCGCCTCGTCCCCGCGCAGCTCGGGCGCCCTTTGGCCCCGCCATTCGCCGCCTCGACCGCTGGATCGACCCCGAACCGCCGCGCCATAGCCGCTCCGGTGCACCGCCGCTGTCCCGCCTCTACAGTCCACTCCGCACGACTAGACCAAGGGGTACGGGTTCGCCGTGGTCGGGAACGCCCTCGGCCACCCTCTCGGCTCCAAGACCGGCCCCACCGCCGCCGGCGCAGCCACACCGTTTTTCCCCCGTCGCGCACCGTCGTCCGCCGGACCGAGGAAGAAAAAGAAGGTAGATTCGCATAAATCCCCCTACGCTTTTGTCTATTTCGTTTCAAGATTCAATGCGCTGTTCACTGAGTCTGTGCTTATTTCCTCGCAGGCCCCTGGAATCTATGGTTAATTACGTTCTAGCCCTTAGATCTAATGTTTTTCATTTAAATGCGTTTAATTGAGCGGTGAACTTTGGAAAATCGTATAAAATCACAGAAAAATCCAAAATGGACAAACTCCATTGCGTTAGACTCCTCTTGAGTAGATCTATATGATAGGTATGATGTGGAAGTGTGAAATGTCTGTTTTGCCCTTGGTTGGTTGCATGCATGATAAATTAGTATAAATGTCAAAGGGGGACTCCAAATGCTATGAAACTTGGAGAGTAGCTTTCTTGTGGCATTGTAGCACTATATGAATTTTTGTAGCCCTAGCACTTACTGTTTATTTACCCTTTTACCATTATAAATGTGTTAGGTGCATTATTTAACTTGGAAATTGGAGGCTATATAGAATATGCTCAAATTGACTCTCTAGCATTTTTCATATACTTTAGGTAGTATAAGTATCTCACTGGTAAAATATGAGCCCCTGCATGTTCAGTTTTAATAGTGATTTGAAAATGATAAAATGCTACATGTTACAGGGGATAATTAGGAAAAATGGTCATAAATGGCTAGGGAAATTCTCTGTAAAATATGGTAGCTTAATGTTGGTGCATGGAGTTCAGAAAGTATATCCGAGAAGGCTAATTACACTGTTCATATGTACATCTTAATTTGCACTAGATTAATATATGGAAAATAGATGTCCTGTCAAACTTGGGAGTTTTAACTTGTAAATTTTTGTACATGTAGTCCATGCTAAGTATAGGTCACTGGTAAAATTTCACCTTCGGAAACCATTCCAATAATTTATGAAAAATCTGAGAAGCTATAGGACTGATAACTTGCTAGAATTTTCATAATTAATTTATAACTCCTTTATGGCTGGAATTTTGACAATAGCATAATGTAGTGTAAATCTAGATGTCCCAAAAATCTGAGCTCAATTGGAGTTGTCTAACTACGTGAACACAAGTAATACTTTTTATTCATAAAGTAGGCATGTGTTAGGTAATTAAAAGAGTATGTGTTGTTTGCTATTGATATCCTTATGCATGTGGGTTGATTTCTAACTGCACACTATCTACTGTTGTCTATGCCACACTTGATTGAAAGATGAACTCATTTGCTGTGTAAAACACTTAAGGTTAATATGGGGCCTTAATCCATTAGATAACCGGAATGTGTGATGTCATTAGTGAATGTTCCCCTATGTGTGCATGAAGTAGTCTTTTCCTGTTAATTAGCTCATTCCAAGCAAAACATTTAATAATGTTTTAACTTTGCATCCCATTCCTTGCATCATCCCGCATGTCAATCATATAGTGGCGCTCATTACAGATACGTGATCAAGAAACGAGCGCGTGGAACTACTTCAACCAACGGTGATCCAAAAGATCAACTAAGACCCACTCACGACCTGGAGGGCCCATCAATCGTGTTTGGACGGAGGAGTTGTCCAAGGGATCAAGGGGTTGCCTGGGGCAAAGCCTCACAACCCGGCAAACTAATAGTAGCTTAGTTTGTTGGTTTTATTAAAGTGAATCAAAGGTAGGCATGATCATGCAATTCCCAGCAAATAAAATAATATATCAATTGATTACGCATATGCATTAGGTGTTGAATGGAACCAATTGCATTAGATTCCCTGGCCGCCCTGGCCATAGCACCTATACCTAGAATGCGTAGGACGAGTGCCTAGAATGGCTAGATACGAGTAGACACGAGTGAATAAAGGTCACTCGTCGCGTAGGTGTTGCTTTCCAAAAAGAAGAAGTCTCACTATGAAAGTTATTCTTATTATGCTATGATTATGTTATGTTTTAAATGGAGACCGGGCGGAGATATGGGTATGAATGTTGAGATATTGAGATAATGTGTGGTGGACTCCGCCCGAGTCGCATAAGGCCGGTCGTTGTTAGCCTATTGGTCGGCATAACATTGCTAGGGTGCTTATCCGAAATCTATGGGCCGGTAAAAGTCTTACTTGTGACGTCTCAAGCAAGGGGCACGTTCCTACCCACTGGTTAAGAGGAAGGTGGCCGCTGAGGCGGGTGTCAAAGGAGGGCAGAACCCGACGTAACCGAGGTAACGCTCCTGCGACAACGCGCTCCGGGAGTCAGGCGGGAGTGGTCATCGAACTTGAGACGGGACAAGTGGAGATGGGAGAAGCATATGTGGAATGCTAGGAGTTAGTAAGCATATGCCATCCTAGTGCTTCTAGTTATTCCCGGGAATATAAAAATCGATTCGAATCGCTGATGCTCACCAAGCGTGAGAATGCCAATGCCACTGATGGGCAAAGTAGTAATCCACTTGAATATGTTGTATTATGAATTCATAGTTTTGAATACTACATGCTTGAATATACATGCTTTACTTTCAGACAACTTATTATTTACTCATGATTAGTATTACGGATAGGATGAACTAAGTAGCTGTCAAATCCTACTTCTACCATGATAAATCAAGCAACTGTCAATCCTGCTTCCACCTGTTAACTTGATCCTATTTAAAAATCAACAGCTAAGGATCAAATTCTTATTAAGCAAGCTTTGCGTTAGCCGTAAGCCAATTCCATTAAGTCCTACTGAGTAATTAGTACTCAGGGTTTGCCCCCACTTTTGGATTACAGGTACTGGCGACACTGGACAACTATATTGGAGGTGGTAGTACCGGTGCGCTCGGTGCTACTCGCCTTGTTTATCTCTACATGAAGATTTGTTGAGTTTCATTTCCGCTGTGAGATGTTTTGAAACGCTTCCGCTATACATGTATATTTTTAAACCGCTTACGCTATCTTTGAACATGTATTTGACTATTATCTTCGTTTTGTAAACTAAGTCTACTTATTCTCTACTTCAACTGCCTGTGATGATGTAATCTGTTGTGGCTCTTTCGAGGGCTGAATGTGTGTGATGTCGGTATCCTCGGGCGATGATTTCATCGAGTGCCCTATTGGGTAGCTCGACGGACTACCGGATTTAGTCTGGCCTAAGTGCACTGCGAGCCAGAGAGGGCAGGTGTGCTTAGTCTGGATTAAGCAGGACGGTTCTGCCACACACGGGCCCTATCGCATAGCGGAGACTGCCCCAGGTAATTCATACAGAATGGAAACGTTAGAAGGGGTCCGGTTTTTTAGAAACATCAATGCTAAATATTTGAAGAAATATTATCCAAGTATATGGATCGGATCTTGACCTAGGTAAAAACCAATGTGGTGACATCCGGATTGGCAGCCGATGTCTTGACATCGCCTCTAGGAAAAATTTGACCGATGCGTTGCCATCTGGTCCTAACAAGAGTCGATGTACCAAAACATCGCCTTTAGAAAAAAATTGTAATAATAAATGTATCAACAAACGATGATGAGTAGCATGGCCAGCATGCATCGTTGGCCATAGATGATAGCCGATGCTAGGCATCGCCTTTAGTACAAATATACAAAAAAAAACATAATGTTCATGGCCGAGCTACTCGCTCGGGGGGCACAACTGACAATGTTCGAGTAATCCGATGAGTCATGCGGAGGAAGATGCTGGTAGACTTTGAAGATATTGAGTCAAAGCTTTCATTCTGACCTTGTCGGGGAGTCGATAATTTGGCGATCTGGTTCGTCAGAGCTGATGATCAGGCTTTTGTTTAACTCACGGATGCGCGCGATACTGCCTTTGAGTGACATTGACAGCTTTTGCTTGTTATCCGCGAGTATCTTCACGTTTGCATCATTGGCTTGGATGGCTGCGTCAACTTTAGATAGTTCTTCCTTGAGGCGCTTGATTTCATCGGTTATCTTGGTCTTCCTAGCATCAAGTGTTTGCCTGGACATCTTCAATCTCGCTTCTTCACTGTCATCATCCAGGTTTGCCTTGAATTGGTTAACTGCTGCACATACCTTGGTGATCTCCTCTTTCAGGGCCGATTGGTTGTTACGGGAAGATATGCGTGACGCATGCGGCCAACACGTCTTCACGGAGAAATCCAAGATGGGCAGTAGGCCGAAGCACTTGCTTCAGGCTTGGAGGCAGCATGTCGATGATCGGCTCAAGGGTCGTGCGGATGCCGTCGCATGCAACAACCAATTCCTCAATTACAGCTTCCAGTTGCTTGGCGATGTCCTTAAGGGTTGAAGCCACATCGGCCGGTGGAGTTGCGGGAGGACTCTCAATCACCAAGGATTCGCCGATGGTTGAAGGATCAAAGTTCAGCAAGGATGCGGCATCAAAGGCCTGGTGACAGCGTGGTTAGTTTATAAACTATAGATGGAGGACTGACTTCTGTACTGCGAGCTTCGTCTGTCCGACCGGATGTATCCTTGGGAGAAGAACTGGGAGGTTCAGGGAAATTCTCTTTCTCGGCCTCTTCCTGCTCCTGGCCGTGGAAGCTATGATCCTACATATACAAATTGGTCAGTGCAACTTCCACTACTGAATGTAAGGCAAAGTGGAACTTACTGGCGATTCGGAAGAAAGGGTCTGAACTGAGACAATGGGTTTAGGCTTGGTGGCGGCTTTCTTGAACCTCGGCTGGCGCAGTCCTTTCCCCTCTCTCTTGCATTTCACCCCAGGGGAGAAAAGATGGCCTTGTCAAGGGAAGGCATGTCGGCTTGATACAAAGGCAGTGGTGCCTTTTGCAGATACTTGAATGGCTGGCCTGCGTCGTCAGTAGGAACAGGTCCTGCCTGCATCTGTGGTTAAGAAATTCGGTCGTATCATGAAGCAACAATGCACGAAGAGGGCCGAATCAAATGGGAGATTACCTCTTCCAGTGTGGTTTCATGCTCGGGGTCGATGGCTAAAATAGCCGATGCCACGGCATTGTGAAAAAGGTGGGGCCTCCAGAAATTCCACCAGCGGTCGAAGCCATCGGCTGTGTACACGAATTCCATCGTGCTAGGTATACTCAACTCCAAGTCAGAGAAGATGGAATAAGCTTTGGTGGCTACCAAGGAGTCAGCTATATTAGCTCGACTTTGGATTTTCTCATGGATGATCAGGCGAGGAGAAGTCTGGTTCAGGTCGAGCTGGCGAGCAGCTAGAACGGGTTAGTATGATTCATACCCTGACTTGTTAATTCTGTTACCAGTGCTCATGCTGACTGGAAGGAGACAAGGGATAGCCATTATGCCAAATATGGCTTGAGTTTCTTCATCAGTACTAAAGACATCTAGTCTGAAAAAGGATGGGTTCTCGAATTGTTCAGATTCGGTATATGCATTATATATAGGGGTGGTTTGTGAGCTGTAGAAACATTTGTACCATTTAGCTGTTTCAGCTGCATCGGTCTGGGTTATAGGCAATTGATGCAAAGCTTGGCCAAATAAGGTACAACGGATGGATCTGCCTGTGAGGTCTGGGAAGGATTAGGACTCGAGTGCTGGGAAATCTGGGATTTCATTACGAAAGTACAGTTGACTCCAGAGTTGAACAAACTACCAAGAACCGCCTGTCTTGATGCGATGTCCAGCCAATATGCGCTGTGTGTTCAGAGAGAGATGGCGGACAGTATGCCTAGGAAGAGTTTTCCTAAGGCAATTGACCGGCCTTGAGCCATTGCGGTGGCCAAGTTGAGGTAATTCTTGGTCGGGGCTAGAGAAGGACCATTGAAGAGGAAATGGTCAAGCCACAAGTTCAGAAAAGCGATGTGCTCTTTCTCTGAAACTGAACCGGATTGCTTGTTGTGCTGAGCGATATATTGGCTCCAGTTTCGGGTACTGCTCTTTTCCACTATTTTCTTATAAGGACATTCAACTAGATGGAAGAGAGAAGGGCGGGTGGATTGCACATCTAGTCCTAAGATCATGACGACGTCCATGAGGGTGGCTGTCATGGGGCCAGAGCCGAACAGAAAGCAGTTCAGGTTGTCCGACCAGAAATAGCCGATGGATCTGAGCAGATTGTCGTCCTTCTCCATAGGACAAAGAGATAGAGTCAGAGCATCGGCTATGCATATGGATTGCCAAGTGGAACTATATGCGCGCTCAACATGTTTGTATCAATCAGCCCACCCGTTCATAGGGAACGGCCAGGCGCGGAGTTGGTCAGCCATAGATCTAGGTCTGGGTTGACATGGACAAAAGGCAAGCGTTTGCTCTCTGTTCTAACAAGGTCATATGAGGGCTCATAGGATTTGGGTCCTAAACTATAAGAATTGGAATTGGCCGAGGTTGAGATCAGTATCTCGTCGGCCTAGATGATTGAAGAACGAGTGCAAGGTAAAGATAACAGCTTTGAGAGAAGCATAATTGCAAAAGTAGTCAAAGTCTTTACCTTCAATCCAAACACGCGCCCGCAAAGAGTCTATTCTTCTATTGTGCTGCTCGATGCCGCCATTCTCACAAGTCGCTTGAAGCAAGAGGTGGTGGAAAAGTGTTCGTCAGCGGCAGGGGGAAAGGAGACGAGTTCTGGTTCGGTATGTATGCCTTTATGAGGCGCTGACTAGCGCGAGATTTGGAAATTTTGGTCGGATGAAGCATGTCCTCTGGTTTATCAGCTTGTCGCTTTAGGTTTGACTAAGTCAGTGGGACAAAGCCGATTCGATGCCTAACCAGTGAGCCGATCGTTTTACTAAGAATCGGCTAAGTGAGCAAATCGGCTTGTCGCAGCCGATTGTGGAACTTCTCGAATCAACGCGGTGCTGCTGAGCCGATTTTCGTACAAAGGGGAATGGACTGGGAAAATGGAAGAGGAAATAGCAGTTCAGGAAGAGAAATTCCATTAATTTACATAGCAAAAGACATCCGGCTGTTGACCCCAAAAGCTAAGGATTATCTTACAGAAGAGCCGATGCGATGTCTAAACTACTGCGACCTAAGCTAATCCTAACTGCTACTAAGATAGGATGCTCTAAGCATCGCTATCATCGGCCGATCCCTCATCGGCTCCCTCGCCTGCGCCGTCGTCGTCCTCGTCACCGGTGTCCACGCTCTCAGTTGGAGCGAGGTCGGACGAGCCCTCCTCATATTGAGACGCGAGGCCTTCATCCTCGTCCGGCTCCTCTGGCTTGGCTTCGTCGGAGGTGTCCTCCGGCTCGTTAGCGTCGTCCTCCTCGTCGCTGGCCTCCTCCTCATCTTCTTCATCGCCCTCTGCTTTGTCGTCGGAGGGTGGCGTCCCCAGGCGTCTTCTCTTGGAAGGGCGCTCGGGCGAGTGATGGACTGGGCGGGGGACCCATAGAGGGGAGGTGATTGCGTCCTCCGGGTCCTCGGCGCACCCGAGGTTGATCGTCACTCTGCGCGGAGGGGACGGGATGTCCTCGCCCCAGACCATCAGCCAGGCTTCTTTGGCGGCCTGGTCTGGGGACCGCTCCTCGTCGGCCGCTGGGATGGCTGGGGGAGCCTAGTTGGCTCCTGCTATCGGTAGTGGAGCAAAACCCGGCGGTACGGCTGGGCAGGGCGGCAGCGGCGCTGGTTCATCGGCCACCGCGCCTGGAGCAGAGGCGACGGAGGGGGAAGAAGAAGGAGTGGGAGCTCGTGGCCTAGTCACCGAGGGGGAAGAATGCGGCGATGGCTGGTGGTTGCTGCCAGAGGAAGACATGGCTGAAAGAGGGTTTTCTCGGCTCTTTTTTGGCTAGAGGAAGGAGAAGAGTGGATGCCGATTTGAGAGGAACAGGGGAGCCCTTCCTTTTATTAAGCGTGGGGCGATGGAAGGCGAAGGGGCACTGTACGGGAAGCCAAAAGGTCACGCGGGTCATCATGGCAGTTGCCATGGAAGACCGTGTTTGCAGCGCAGGCTGATGGGACGTGCATTGCCAGGTTTCCCACTCGTCTGGTTTTGAAATAAATAAATCTTTATTTGTCAAAACCAGGGGGGCATGTGTTGACAACGGGATTTGGCCGCCCCTGTTAATGGGCCAAGAATGGCTGTGGGCTAAAGAAAAGCTGTACAAGGAAGTGACAGCGGAAAGTAAAACAGGCCATTGGGCCTTGTATCATAAATTAAAGAGTCCAGTTTAGGTCGGTTATGGTTTTGTAGCTTAATTACGGAAGGGCAGACTTGTGCCCTAGTCCACGAACTATAAATATGTACCCTTACTATCGAAATAAAGTTGACGACATACGTTCATCGAGCAGCGGCTGTCTCCACATCCCCTTAGCACATCGCCACCTCTAGCGACTAGAGTTTCAGGTAATCGTCATGCTGCCTTAACGATTTAGTTCGTTATAGACATTACGACGTTAGTCGCCTGGCAAATCGTGTACTGAAGCGTTTTTGATGGCAGGGTTTGCTAGTTACCACGATGAATTTCGCGATAAGCTTAGCTTAGCGCGAGATCCATTAGTTATCTCGATGAATCTCATATTGAGCCTAGCTAAGCATGAGATTCATCACATGTATGAGCCGATATGCTTGCACGTCGGCTCATGCATAACTTGCTGTCATGCTAATATCTATTGTGGTGCACGCTATCACGCTGCCGGTTTGTTATCAGTTTAGCATGTCGCAAGGTTTGAAGCTTAGATTAGATCTGTTCTTAAAGCTTTATCTATAGATCACGTGTTACTAGGAAGATCCGATGTATGTCATGTCTTGCCTTTTATCGTTTTATCAAAGATGCATCTGTTTTATATCGTTCCTATAGAATCTTTGGTGTATTTAGTAGATTAAAGGCATGTTTGACGTTCATCGGGATGTTTTAGCCGACTAGAATAGATCTAGTCATGTTTACCCTTCCTTTACTTAAGCGCTTTTATATATTATATCTGGATATATTATTGGTAAGACAGCAGGGCCTTCCCGACGACGAAGATCCGATCCAGGATGAGCCAATCCGGGCGATCTGGCTAGTATTTAGCGTTTAAGCCTGTTTTGTTTGTTTATACAGGGGAAATAGGAATCAACCAACGCAACCACCACCACCACAACCTCACTGGCTAGGTTATAAGCCAGGTGGCACGCCCAACCCAAAACACCAAGCCAAGTACGATCGGCTGATCCGTTCAGCTGGTCGTGGGTCGCAGCAAGGAAGAGCGATCCCTACGATCCACATACACCTCCCGGCCCTATTGTGTGAAGCTCTCTAGGGAACAACCCGTCTGTTTCCTGGTGCAACACATTTTTGGCACGCCCTGTGGGACAAATCTCAATACATCCGCATGGCTGGCGGCAAAGGACGTGGTGCCGGTACCGACGAGGGCGGTGAGGAGTTCGCCCCCATCGACAAACCCGAAGATCTGCCTGAGATTCACCAAAGGCGCTACGTTGAGATCATCGAGGAATTCAAGGCCAAAGTACTCGCCATGATCTTTTGACCCCCTCGCAGCGGCATACTGAAGCGCTCCGCGAGGAGATAAACAAGATTACCGCTCACGCTTTGATCAAACAGCCTGAGGCAGTCATAAACCGCATGGATAACATCGTGGTCAAGACGGTCAGAGCGGCGTTGGCCGGTGAGCCCCTTCACATCACCGGCCCTGAGTTGAACAGCCACGTGGAAGAAGCCATGTTTTACTCCAGGCCGCTCATGCCAATCCGCATGAGGTGCAGGGGGATAACATCGCAGAGTTCATCATGCATCCTCCACGCGATAAGCTCCCTCTAGAGACCAAGGTATACTCGACTCCACCCTTGGTCATATCTGACAGTTTTGTGTGCCAGATGAGGTACCGATAGCTGGAGGAAGGGGAAGCACCCGCTCCCCCATATCCTAATCCAGTCCTCATTAACCCACCTAGAGGGTCGAAGCAAAATCCTCTAGAAGCCAGGCCTACGCACGGAACAGCTCCACACGGAGCAACAAAGACGGTGGACCAGGAGCTGGCTGAATGGCAAAACGCCTATGGGTCCGGGCCGATCCATAGCGATCAGGCCATGTTTGCTGCAGGGACAGGCCTCGACATGTCTTGGAAAGACCTTTCTGAGATAGAACCAATACGGTATTATGCCTATACGGGGTGCCGTCAGCTACACGAAGCCCTATCCTGATGTATATGACCATCTGGAGGCACCCCCAAGTTCAAGATCCCTGACTTTACCAAGTTCAGTGGCAACGACGGTGCTAGTACCGTGGAACATGTCAGCCGGTACCTCGCACAGCAAGGGATCGCGTCAAGGGCCGAACACATGAAAATTCGGCTGTTTTCTCTATCATTAACCGGGCCAGCTTTCGGTTGGTACACCACGTTGGCCCCTGGGTCCATCACTACTTGGAAACAACTAGAGGAAAGTTTCCATGCTCAGTTCTTCTCGGGATCCAATGAAGCCACGTTCACAGACCTGAATAGCATCCACCAGCTCCCGGGAGAACCAGTTCACAAGTACATCCAACGGTTCCGCGAGCTAAGGAACCAATGCTACTCCCTCTACCTTGACGAGAGGATCCTAGCCCAGATAGCGTACAATAGGCAGAATAGGTCTGTCAAGGCAGTATATGGGCCGACTGATTTCGATTCCATCGGCCATTTTGTGTCAAAAGTTTCTGCTTATTAGCGGAGCCATCCAGAGGTCCTGCAGGAGAGGCAGAGCATCGGCTGCATCCAGGTCAAAGAAGACGACGCCTTGGACGATGCCGATGCTTACCTCGTTCAGTGGGCAAGGACCAACAAGCCTCCTGCAGTGCTAGTGGGTGAAACAGCCTGAGCCCATTCTAGGCTATGACTTCGACGTCTCAAAGATCGAAGCCATCTTTGACATGCTCGTCAAGGAAAAGCTGTTGGTGCCACTGCCTGGGCATCAAACCCCTTCGGCCGAGGAGATGCGTGGCCGCAAGTATTGTAAGTGGCATAACAAGCTAGACGGGCACAACACGGGTGACTGCAGGATTCTGCGGTCTGAAATTCAGAAGGCCATAGAGCAAGGGGGGCTGGTTTTTGCCCGTGCTCCGATGAAGATAGACACGACGCCTTTTCCAGTCAATGCCGTCTACGCTACAAGTTTGTTGCTCGACGAGTGCTACTCGGAGTTCATATCTGAGTCGATGTGCCGAGAACGCTTGGGCAGGGCTATTTCTACGGGCAGGGTCCTGCATCGGGGTTATCAACATCAGTATTCCCATCTCCTTTGAGACTCCACCACGTCAATCAACATGGTTCAAGCATCCAAGGACGAGAAGGGAAAGGCCAAGGCAGATCCTCTCGATGACATCCCTTTAGAGTTTAGAGCCGAAGAGCATACTTCGGTCAAAACTGTTCAGAGGAATCGGCGATGTCGCCCAAACTCGGGAGTGTTGATGGGCATGTACGCGCACCATCATCAGCGGAACGAGGAGCGGCGTCGGGCTGAAGAGGAGGAAGCCTACCATCGTGAGCGTCTTCATCATCTTGAAGAATGACGTCACCAGGACTAACGGCGCGAGGAGCGGCGCCGCGAGGAACTGCGGCGGTACCAAGCGCGCCGCGACGCCATGAACCGCGAGGAGCATTGGCGCTGCCCCTATTTCCACTTCTGCTGGACTCAAAGGTATGGAGAGACTCCCCACCCTTGATGATTGTCCGGAATGTTCTGACCGCAGGAGACGCCACGGCAAGCCGTCCGTGTTCGAACGCCTGGAACGTGCGCCATCACCACGACAACATCGCACGTCCTCGCCACGCCGTTGCCGTGACCCTACTCCTCTACCACGGCGTCCTCCGTCTCCACCACCTAAGCGGCAGTCCACATCCCTGCCGCCGGTGCGCTCGCCTCCACCGGCAAAGAAGGACGACCCGAAGGACATTTAATGTCGCGTCGAGTGCCACCTGGAGAGGTGGTGCCCTGAAGGTCTGCCCAGGACACAAAAGCGTAGGGTTCAGTGCTTACGCTGCCTAGAACTGGCCGAAGAAGAGTATCTTCAGCTGCTCAAGAAGATTGGGGGCATCATGGATATCCCAAGCTTACGCTCCGAGCGAAATTTTGTTTGGTGATGGAAGCCCCAACCCGACGTCGCTGAGACATCGACAAAGTCGGCACCAGCTGAGCAGGCTAAACCAGATGCACAAGAAGGTTCGTCACGCATGGTCGATAATGATTCCTCCAGCGACGATGACGATATCGAAGACGAAGTCAACGAGGTGATCAAGAAGGCCGCAGCAGGTATGAACATGGTCTTCTACCTCCCTGAAGATTTTCGTCCTCCCAGCAGTGAACAGATGGCCGAGTCAATGGCGCAGCTCAGCCTCGGCCCCGCTGCTGTGATTTTTGAGAAGCCGATCGACAAGAAGTATCGGCACCTTAAGCCTCTCTACGTGAAGGGTTTCATCAACGGCAAACCAGTTAGTGGGATGCTCGTCGACGTGGGTGCAACTGTTAATATCATGCCATATTCCTTGTGCCGCAAGATTGGGAGGTCTATCGACGATCTTGTGAAGACCAACGTTCGAGTAATCCGATGAGTCATGTGGAGGAAGATGCTGGTAGACTTTGAAGATATTGACAGACTGCAGTCAAAGCTTTCATTCTGACCTTGTCGGGGAGTCAATAATTTGGCGATCTGGTTTGTCAAAGCCGATGATCAGGCTTTTGTTTAACTCACGGATGCACAACTTGCTGTCATGCTAATATCTGTTGTGGTGTACGCTATCACGCTGCCAGTTTGTTATCAGTTTAGCATGTCGCAAGGTTTGAAGCTTTAGATTAGATCTGTTCTTAAAACTTTATCTACAGATCACGTGTTACTAGGAAGATCCGATGTATGCCATATCTTGCCTTTTATCGTTTTATCAAAGATGCATCTGTTTCATATCGTTCCTATAGAATCTTTGGTGTATTTAGTAGATTAAAGGCATGTTTGACATTCATCTAAATGTTTTAGCCGACTAGAATAGATCTAGTCGTGTTTACCCTTCCTTTAATTAAGCGCTTTTATATATTATATCTAGATATATTATAGGTAATACAGCAAGGCCTTGCCGACGACGAAGATCCAATCTGGGATGAGCCGATCCGAGCGATCTGGCTAGTATTTAGCATTTAAGCCTGTTTTGTTTGTTTATACAGGGGAAACAGGAATCAACCAACGCAACCACCACCACCACAACCTCCCTGGTTATAAGCCTGGTGGCACGCCCAACCCAAAACACCAAGCCAAGTACGATCGGCTGATCCGTTCAGCTGGTCGTGGGTCGTAGCAAGGAGGAGCGATCCCTACGATTCACATACACCTCCCGGCCCTATTGTGTCAAGCTCTATAGGGAACTACCCGTCGGTTTCCTGGTGCAACAAAAACTCAGCAGGAAGCAGACCAACCCTGGAGGATTTTTTTACCTCATAACTGCAGACAGTCTGGCTCACAAGGCCGGACTGTCCGCCACTCTAAAAATCAGCTCATTCAAAATAACTTTTGAATTGGAGTTTTATTTCACAAATCGCACCGCTGTTAGCCTTCATCTAAGTGCATCTATCATATGAGTAATGAGGCACTACAAGACCGTCAAGTAAAGAACATTGACCCCTCTTGATTGTACGGCTATCCAGCCTATTAATCTGGTTAATTCTCTTCTCTAAGCACCTCTTGATTGGTCAAAAACAAAACCTATTATATACCTTTGCCTTGAGCTTTCCATCAGCAAGAATAAGGCTTTAACCTCCCAAAGCATCCACATAGCTTTTTCTTTGTATGGACCAACCTACATTCTCAATTACCTCAATGAAAATATTAGTCTACACATGTTGTCATTAATTACCAAACACCAACTAGGGGCCTAGGTGCTTACACCCGCACGTCGGGAGGGGGGAGGTGCAGTTGGGCTGATTCGAGCGGAAAGGGAGGGGCAGGCCGGCTTGCTGGGCTGGCTCGGCCCAGGAGGGCGGGGGGAGGGGGGCGAAGCGGGTCGTGTGAGGGTAAAGGGCTTAGGTGGGCCGAGCAGGTGAGGGGTGGTGGCCATTTCTCTTTTTTTTTCATTTTGGATTTCTGATTTTTCTTTTGGATTTTGGTGAGGGATTTTTAGTGAGGGGTTTTGGGGAGGGTTTTGGGAAATGTGGACAGGGTGGGGCCAAGGTATTTCAGGGAAGTGTATCGAGTGTAGTTTGAAAAATATTTTTGTGAATCAGATATTTTGATTATGTGATTTTTCTAGTTGGTTAATTTCCTGGAGTGTTACATCTCCCAAACCCAGTGCATGCAATCTATGCTATCAAGCATTCCTAGAAACCCACGGGCTTCGGCAGCCTCCAAAAGCCGAGCAAGGTCTTGTGCATTTGGCTTACATGTGTACCAAGGACTGAATATTTTGACAACGGCACATGTGAACTCACGCAGTGCTTGTAGAATTGTGGACTCTCCCATCCTCAACTCAGCATCAAAAGAATTGGCTGACTTGCCTATTGTCAACATGCAGATTGCAGCAGTGAGCTTCTGGATGGTGGAGGCACCCTACTTGCCCATGCAATGTTTCCCTCTTAGGAAGTAGACGAGGTTGTACTCCACGCAAGCGTCCTCAATCTTCTGATACAGAGATTTTCGCATCCGGTACCTACACAAGCCCGACGTCATTTTCGTTAATGAGTTGTGTACAAAATAAACATGGTCTCCACAGAAAGGTAGTGCACACAAGGCAAGGATTGAACAACCCATTGGCGTTGAAAGGACCTAGGACCATATGCTGGGTTGGGAGCAAAGTAGTCGGCGTACAGTCGGTCGTGTCCTTCCTGAATGTCGCGCCATTAGTACTCGCGGGTAGCGGTAGTCACAGAGCGACCTCCAGCAAGCCTTCGAGTCTTCAAAAATTGTAGCACACAACACGTTGCAACAATCTCCTCAGCCTCGTCATCACTCTCAGCGCGTAGACGATGCAGCATACCCATAGTCTAGATAGGCGCCATGACCACACTCATTTAACAGAAATGTACCCGAGCGCCAAAAATGAGGACAAGGAGGCCGACTCACCAGTAGAGGTGGACACCGGGGAAGACGATGACAATGCCTAAGTGTATCTGTCAAGATCCAGGGCCTGCTCGCAAGCTGTAGCAGAGGACTAGAGCAAAGCGCCGCGGTTAATCGCCTGCGGTGAATGGCTGCTCGCAAGCTGCAGCAGATGAGAAGAGCAAAGCGTCGCGGTTAATCGCCGGCTGCAAGGTATGTCGACCTAGATCCCCTTGTGAACGGTAGAGTTGGGATTGGGTTGAGGGAACTCACGTTCGGCGGCGGAATGGAGGCGGAAGGAGAACGATTTGGCCAGCAACGCGTGCTTCAAGCACAGCCGGCGGCACCCGAGCCAGCCGACTGTGTCGTCTTGCGACGCCACACCGCGCCATTGCCGGGCGAAGTCCGACGCTGGCACACCGCTGGTCGTTGATTGCCGGTGAGGTGCGTGGCTCGACGGCCAAAGAAATCGAAGAGGCCCAACACCGGCTAGCGCGAGTGGAGCACGCGGGCGGCCGACGAAGGGACAGAGCTGGAGGTCGCGACTTGGAGGAAGGCTTGTTGGAGACAGGCACTGGGAATGAAATTTCCATTCTAGGAGGCAACGGGCCTAACGAGGAGGCCGATGCGCTTGCCACTGCGGACCAGGCTTAGCTCTAGCATGCGTGCATACGGTCATAGGGTGTGTGCGTGAGCGTTTTTCAGTGAAAAAAAAAGCAGCGGTAGGTGTACCTCCCGGCTCCCACCCGGCTTTCCGTTCCTTCTAGTCATCCTCCCAGTCCACCTTCCCGTTCCTTCCAGTCATCCCAGTTTCCCACAGTCCCACTCCATTCTGCAATCGAATCGCCAGACGAGAGACGGAGCGCCGAGCTCCGTGAGGCGCGATGGCCGGGAACGACTGGATCAACAGCTACCTGGAAGCTATCCTCGACGCCGGCGGGGCCACGGGGGAAATCTCGGCAGCCGGAGGCGGCGGGGGCGGGGGCGAGGTCCCGGCCGGGCAGAAGCGGGACAAGTCGTCGCTGATGCTCCGGGAGCGCGGTCGGTTCAGCCCAGCGCGATACTTCGTCGAGGAGGTTATCTCCGGCTTCGACGAGACCGACCTCTACAAGACCTGGGTCCGCGTAAGTTCTTTAGCCACCGCCGCCGTCTCCAGCCGATGTCTATTCCGAGTGTTTTGGGCGCGACTTTTTTTTTACGTGATTATTTCCTTATCCTTTCTTCTGTCTGAATTTTGGTTTCAGACGTCGGCGATGAGAAGCCCCCAGGAGAGGAACACGCGGCTGGAGAACATGTCGTGGAGGATCTGGAACCTGGCCAGGAAGAAGAAGCAGGTAGACGCATGTCCGGCTCAACACAAGTCCATGACGGCATTACTTGCTTTCTCAAAATTTCACCTGCTAAGCTTGTATGCAACTAGTAACAAACTAACCTTTTGGACCATCGTCCTACTAAGATGATTATTGTGGACCTAACTGTTTAGTAGTATTCTGATAAAAAAACTGTTTAGTAGTATAATTGTTGTGGCGATGGCGATATGTTTCATGTTTGTAGCAGGGACTCGTGAGAGAGTGTAATCGGGTGACCTACTAACCTATATCTAAGTGCACTATATTTCTATTCTTATTCTTAAGTTAATATGTGTATTGACCTGTTAGTACTTTTGGCTCTGTTCCGCCGGCTGCCTGCCACTGCCGCTGCAGCATTCAAGAGGCGTACTAATGGGTGGAAAGTCCAGCAGCAGCAGCCACCCGCCGGCCGAACAGAGCCTTTGTTTCGAAAGTCATGTTTCATGAAATGTATACTTAATTTTATTAGTGATATTCAAATTCCGCAAATGGAACTTAGCGTCCGCTATCGGAACTTAGCGTCCGCAATAGTCCCTGCCGCCCGTTGTCCGCCGGCCGGCTTCCCGAGACCGGCTCCCGCCCGCTGTGAGTTTGGCTCTAGACACATGCACCTAAACATTCATTGTGGAGCACTCGTGCAGTATAATCCTAGTGAGGCATGGAGAGAAATCTATGGTTCATCAGCTGGTTCGACTTCCACCAACTTGGCGTCTAGCACTCTAGTCCATCATCTGAGCAGATCTCATTGATGAAAAGACGCTTACAAGGCATGCCTGACGATTTTGGTTGGCCCATGGGTGAAGATGCTGTTGTGCCCGATGATGGTGTTGAACACATTGGTGCCAAAGGAGCCAGTCTAAAGGAGCTGTGGCCACCTGCACGCGCTGGAGAGGAGCCAAGAGGAAGGTGCGGTTAAATGCATATGTCTGTTTGTATGAGTCCCTATAGGATAAGGGCCTCTCTTTGTAGGACTCCCTGTAGGATAAGGCCTCTTTTTGTACGAGTCACTGTAGGATAAGGCCTCCTGTACCAGTTATTTGGGCCTAGAGCCCTCACATTGGATACAAGTGTTATTCATATTAAGTGCTACTTGTAGGCTTCGGCAAGCATAATCGTATCGACCAACGGTCCAAGGTCTGAGGTTATTGGTAGCATGACATCCATCTTCAGTGCATTGGTCAAGCAAGCCTATTATTAACAACTGAATTTGTTGTGCTTCTGTCAGTTCCAGTTATGCCAGGTTGATTAATTGATTTGAGTAGTCCTGTAGCGCGGTCGAGTAATCTTCCTGAGCAGGGATTCGGTTATGGGAGGGCTGAGCTTTTTCTGAACCAGTTGCACAAATTGGCGCTAGGAGGGCTTAACTCGATTTGTTTCCAAACAATAGTACCATAGCTAAGCAGTATCTATGAGATGGAGCAATGCTAGCTATACCTATCAGTGATCAGGCTGTTCCCCGAAAGTAAAGTACACGGTGAAAGAGCCGTGGGAAGGCATTGTTGGTGACATCACATATATGAAGTCCAACTTAAGAACAAGCATGGGAAAACGCTCATATCTGCCACCTCCATGTGGCAGATCAAGGTGTGGCGTACTGGCGTTTTTGGCGGCGGACACCTAGAGGAGGCCTCTGGGTTTGGTCAGGCACCTGTCCCATTCCCCATTCTTGTGAACACTGGCCCCATACCTTCTTGCCCATATGGGAATCCTATTTACGCACCACTGTGCTGGATCCTGTGTTGGAGATAGGCTGATAGAGGCTTCAAGCTTGGACAGGGCAAGATTGAGAGCCGCTCTCTACTAGTTGTCTTCTCTGCTGCGCTGTATCCTCTACTAGCGGTCTTCTCTTCTGGATTCTTGCAGTGATTGCGCTGCCGCAGACAGCTTGGCCAGAGCTGGAGCATGCGGAAGCAATGGTTCTTCCAATCCGTGTACAATACACCCTCCTGCGGGAACGCAGGGAAAGGCTAACAATACACCCCAAAGTTGTTCCACCGTCTTTGTGATCATGATGATCGTGGTCACCGCCATGTTGAGGTCATCTTCCGCTTGCTTCAATGCGTCAGATGGGTCGGTGGCTGAAATGGATCCAGAACTGGAGCTAGCTGATACCGAGGTATAGAATATATGGGTATTAGGAAAATAAGATTGAGCTATTGCTTATCTTTCTCAATAAAATCTCTTCTGTAAAGCTTAACATGCCCTAACAATGGGTGGGAATGGATGGACTATTGTCGACTGGAGTACTGCTGTCTATTGGATGGCCAGACAGTCATGCTAACTTTTGTTGCATGTGGGGACTAGTTAAATCCTACTTGTGCTGTGCCTAAAATGATTCCTCAATTGAATGCTGACACTCTTATGTGTTGTTTCTTGTCAACGTAAATTTGTCAGATGGTGCTTTAATGCTTCAATGGCGGCAGGCTCTATAGTCGATAGGTTTTAGAATTAGTAGGACTAAAACTGAAGGTCACATAAAGGATACTTTTCGATAATTGGGATCGATGCTACAGAGAGACGGGGATGTCGATGAAGATGTTAGCCATAGAATTAAAGCGGGATGGATGAAATGGTGTCAAGCATCCGATGTTCTATGTGACAAAAGGGTACCACAAAAGCTAAAAGGCAAGTTCTATGGGACGGCTATTAGACCTGCAATGTTGTATGGTGTAGAATGTTGGCCCACTAAAAGAAGACATATTCAACAATTAAGTGTTGCGGAGATGCGTATGTTGCGTTGGATTTGTGAGCATATAAGGATGGGTCGGGTTCGAAATGACGAGATACAGGATCGTCTAGCGGTAGCTCCAATTGAAGAAAAGCTTGTGCAACATCGTCTATAAGATGGTTTGGGCATGTGCAACAAAGACCTCTAGAGGCACCAGTGCATAGCTGCATCATAAGGCGGAACAATGATGTGAAGAGAGGTAGAGGCTAGCCAATTTTGACCTGGGAGGATGCAATTAAGAGAGATCTAAAAGATTGGAATGTAATGAGAGAGTTAGCCTTGGATAGAGCTGCTTGGAAAATCCACGTGCCTGAGCCTTGATTAGGCTCTTCCTTGTGCTTCTTTCCAAAATCTTTTAAAATCCATGTTTTCTTGTTTAAAAGCAACCTATTCAAAACATAAAAAAAAATTTCCCCCCTTTCAAGCGGTTTGGTTTGGGTTTCAACTCTAGCCTACCCCAACTTGTTTGGGATTAAAAGGTTATGTTGTTGTTGTGGTGCTTTAATGCTGCAAAACACACATGATCATTTCAAGGTTTGAGTGTATGGGTGTGGAATCTGATTTGCATATAGCATGAGCAGCACATTTTCTCTTTTCCACCACTGCCACTGCGCTGCTCACCGACAGTGAGTAGCGAGGCAGCACCAGCACAACCAAGCAACGGGGAGGAGTGGGCGGCATAGGGTCATGCCTGAATGGTGTGGGGGAGATAGAGAGAGAGAAAGGAGAGAAGGTAGCGGCGTGGGGGGTGGGGGGATAGGAGCTGGGAGAGGTATGAAATGAGAGGACGAGTGTATTAAGTGCACAAAAAAATGCATTTCCTTGAACTGATATGGACCTGTAGTGAAACACTTAAAAAGTTAATGGACCTCAAAATGTACTTTGAAAGTTTTTAGACCTAACCGACGCAATCAGAAAAGTTAATGGATTAATGGTGCATTTCACCCTTTGTTATATTTCCCCATTGAATCTTGAGTTGGCTCTTTATTATATTTCACTATTGAATCATGAGTTTGTTTCAGTAATTATTTTCCTTCAATTCAAATTGATTTACTACAGATTGAAGGAGAGGAAGCCTCTCGTTTGTCTCAACAACGCCTCGAACGTGAGAAAGCTCGTCAATATGCTGCCGCTGATTTATCTGAAGACCTATCTGAGGGAGAAAAAGGAGAAATCAATAATGAACCATCTATTCATGATGAGAGCACAAGGATGCTAATGCGAAGGATTGGTTCAACTGATGGTATTGAGGCATGGGCAAGCCATCACAAAGATAAAAAGTTATACATAGTACTGATAAGGTATGGTGCCCTAGAGCCAGCTGCAACCAATCTTGATCTTCATGTACTTCCTTTTTTATTCAAGGTGGATGGTGTTTAGAGGGAAAATATTTTTTTGCAACTCTTTGAAAATTAATGTTTTGCCACACTCTTTGGTGGCCACTCTCCAGATATCACCTTGGTGCTTAACATGTTGGCCACTGCAGAGTTAAAATTCTTAATTTGGTGCCCCGTACCCCCCTATCCCCCGTTTGTCTGCCTCAATTGCCGGAGTTCATTGAACCTCTGTAATGCTGGCCCCAATGTTGTCCTAGGAGGATGTTGACACTTGAAGGTATGCAATGGCACACAAAAAATAGGGTAAAAAAATGGAGCTGCCTTGGTGCATGAGCTCTCGTGGGGTCCGATGGCATGTAAATAGGAAAATTGGTTGTTGAGGAACTGCCGCGTTGTAGTGAGTCTGGCCTGTGCACCTTGCGCTCCCACGCTGCGGCCTCGTTGGCTTGACTGGTGCCTAGAATCATTGCATGGCCATGGCCATCTCATCTTGTCTAGGATCTACACAAGGCAGCCCTAGGCGTCATCCATGTGTTGGATATTGTGAACCTACGGCGTTGTCCGCATCGATGTGTTGGCCTTGATCCTATCACTCGCCATAGCTAGGCTCTTGCGGTCCACAAAGTGGTTACCGAGCTTTGAGGTACGCTTTATTAGATATATCTGTATATCTTTCCGATGTATTATATGGTGTTCTGTGTATATGTCCCCTCCTGTACTGGTGTATATATATATCGGCCTAAGGGCCTCATAATGAATACATGTGCCATCATAACACGCTACACCTAGAGCTCCTCCACTATGCCCTCATGCCAGTCTAGGTAGTCGTCTAGCACCGCAGCGTCCACGTCCACCTAGAGGGTGTAGCATGGGAACATCGGGCAGGTACAAGTTAGCCTCAAATGGTAGGCATTGCCATGGCATTGCCAATCTAGGTGGTCGTCTAGCACCGGATCGTCCACGTCCACCTAGAGGAGGTAGCTTAGGAACATTAGGCAGTCGGTTTAGTGGCCTTTGCCGAGGCATTGTTGAGTTGGTCGGCGAGTTGCACATGTATGAGTGAATTGGAGCCCCTAACTGTGATGGATGCAGCGGCCTCAATGGTGAGCGCCTAGTACCATGGATACAACAAGCCTCGGCCGCAGCAGCGTGAACGACGCCTATGAAATAGTGTGGGATGCAGTTGCGGTCGGTGAGCCGTTGAGGTCCCTGTGGAGCTGTTGTCCGTGTTCACGTCCTCACCACATAGCGCCACAGCTCTATTGATGGACATCTTGGTCCCTATGGATGCCGACGATCACCACCAGCCTCATTGTTTGTTTCATGGGCTCCAGCCCCTTGCCACTGCTTGAGCAGCAGCAGCTAGCGCCACCTCCTTCTCCCTTGCTCCTGCCTTCCATGGGTGCTTTGTGATCCTTTGTTCCTGCCAATGCTAGTGATTACCATGGATAGGAGTGATGGGAGGTGGTGATGGGCAGCAAGGTGATGGGAGGTGGCAGCGGTGGCCACAAGAGTGAGGTAAGCGGTAAGCCTATGAGAGATGGAGGGGACCCAAACAATAAGCATGTGGATAAGGCAAGTGGAGGGAGGGCATTTAGGTCATCTTCCATAGTTTCAGTGCCTTGACAAAGGCAATAAACTAAGGCAGTCTGCGCTCCCTGTAGCACTGGCCTGTGCGTCCCTACGGCAGCAGTGGCAGTGTTCCCGGGCACCCTGCAGCTCGCTCATGGCAGCTAGTGTGCCCGGTGGCGGTGTCACGCTGTGGCCAATGCATGCAGACATGGTTGGAGAGGAGAGGAAGAGACGGGGGACCTGACATGTGGGCCCCACGCCACGTGTCCAGTGAGGTGGCGTTGATATGTGCACCACAGTGGTAGAACTACCCTCCAAAATCGCCTTGGGGGGGGGGGTGTGTGATTTGTCTAGTTTCACAAAGTTTAGGCTCTGTTTGGATTCAATGTATTTTAAACCATGGTTTGGAAATACTTATGGTATATAATTGTCATGACAATACCATTGTTTTTGTGAATCCAAAGTATAGCAACATGTGTTTACTTTCATTGTATTTTGTGTGTTGAACCAAAAATGTTTTTGCCTCAATACTACATTATTCTCTAATACCATAGTATTGTCTAGAAACTAAAAATACACTACACTATTTGACACGCCCTTACGGTGCAAGAAATTCGGTTTCCAGTTGAGAGTGCTATATATTCTACACTCTAGATTCCAAGGGTTTATATAGAATTTTTTCAAAAAAATTTTAAAACAGCTATTGACTTATGTTTTGTTGTCTTGGCTGCTTAGTTTTGATGAAATATGTATTCATAGATTTACCATCTTCTTACTAATCTATGGAAGTAAAGTATTAGGGAATATGTATAGGTTTTGTGAAAGTGTATATTTTTTCTGACTGGCGAAAGTGTATATCTTAACCTCTACCTTTCTTGTACATCAAGCTTATACGACCTATATTTATGAAAGCCATCCCCCTCAAGGGTGTGAGGTGTTTCTCTAATCCTCTGTGTGATATCAAGAGTCTGGGTCCCCTTCGGCTCCCCACCATCTGCAGCCCCCCACCTCTTCCCAACCCTACCCGACGACCCCTCTCCTCGCGCGCGATCTAATTTGATCGCACGCCATCTCCCTTGCGCAGCTCCCTTCTCCTAGCTCTCCCTACTACCTGGCACCTTCCTCCCACGCACAGGTCGCCATGTCATCCTCCCCCTCCACCAATTCCAGCATCATCAGCAAGACAAGCATAGCAAACAGCGGCGACTCTGTCCATCCTCAGCCAAAGTGATCATCCACGTCTACACCAATCTTACGTGCCGATGAAGCTAGAGATGAAGAACTCCAATTGTACGAAGTGGGCTTCGTACTTCAAGTCGATGTGCGGCAAGTTCGGCCTCAAGCAGCACGTTGACGGCTCCCTTCTTCCAGACTGCTGCATCTGCAGCTAGATCTTCGGCTCCGTCGTCGACTCTGCCCTCGACCTCGCCATAGAGGGCGATGATCACACGGCCCACAATCTATGGGTGGCCATTGAGCACCTCTTTCGTTCCATCAAGGAACCTCAAGCGATCTTCCTCAGCCACGAGTTCTACTTCATGCAGCAAGGCGAGTCCTCCATTGTTGATGCCTTCCGTGACGTCGGCCATCCTATGGACGACTCCCAGCTTGTCCTCAACCTTCTTCGCGGTGTCAACCTTCGCTTCACAACATCTGCCGCACCCTTGTAATCCACGCTCACATGCCTTCTACCCACTGGGCTAACGCTCTCACAACCGCCTCATCCCTACCAACCGAATCCTGACCCTAAAAACGGGTGTCCAATTGGTCCACGTCGCCTGTTAACCCGCGAACCATCAGATCGGCTCAACTCGCAATTCCATCCGTTCGATTGTGGATCGGTTCAGGTCAATAGCCCAGGCTGCGAAACCCGGCGAACCATCTTGTTCCTTCTGCCTGCTCCACCGCCGCCTGTCCCGCATTCTCACCGCCTCCCTCCTCCCGCTGCCCTCCGTGGTCCCTGGCTCCTCCGTCCTCCCCTCTTCCTCCACTCATGGTGCGGCAGCCCCTCGCTCTCGTAACCACGAAGCCTCTTTCCTCGCAGCTGCGGCCTGCAGCAGTGGCGCCTCCTGTACCTCGTCCTGGATCCGGCGACTTACCACACGGCACCCTTCCCCGCGCCTAGCACTCGAGCTAAGTTCCTTGGCCCTTTTTTCTTCCAGTCTCCCATCTCTTCATTCCCTGTCCTTGCCACATTGAGCATTGAAAGGAGCACCGAGGCCATTGCGGGGACTGGCTGCGCTGACGCATGGGAGAGAGAGAGGAGAGGGTGGGGGCGCACCAGGCACCACTGTGCTCCAACGGAGCCGCCACCACCCATGGGAACCGGACCTGCGCAGCCGGAAGGCCGCACCACCGCTTCCCCTTGCGCCCGCACACAGGGTCCATGCTGCTGGAGTTGAGGCAGAGCCCCCGCCAACGGAGCTGCGTCCCACTGGGCCCGGCCACAGGACCCGTGCAGCTGTGGTCGCTGCATTGCGCCCGCCGGCAGGGCCTGGCATACGCCACTCCGTGGATCATCATCGCCTCCTTCTGTCTTGTCCCACACAAAACAACGACGCTCACCCTGCACCGGCCGCTAGATCACTGCATACTGCAAGGACGCCTGTGATGAAGAAAAACTGACGAATTGATCGGTGCACTCTTCAGATCTATCGCAGTAGTCTCATCAGTTTGTTTACATATAAACAATGGAGTGCTATTGTATTTCTATGATGAAACAAATACATTAATATTGCAAATGTTACTTCTGTAATTTTCTCAATCAATAATTTAGTCGCTATTTATATGAGAACTGTAGATAAGATTCAATACAAATATACCTGCGATTTAAGTAGTAAACTCAAAAGTGAGTGTGGTTTTGATGGCTCTCAAGATCTAGGCTTGAGTCAATAAATTGATGCATTCAATTACTATCAGATGATCACTCTCAGGATGTCGTATTGTTGTATACAGAGCTCTAGACTAGCATAATGCCATCGTACATCTTCCAGGGTATGGATATGGATAGGCCATTGCTGTACAAAGCTCTTATCTGATGGTGTTTTGAGTGAGAAGATGATGGATCAACTCAATCCCCAAACCAAACACCCCCTAAAAGAAGATACTAAACATGAAGACTAGACCTTCCTATGTACCTGCTTTGAGTGAATTTGAAGAACTCAAATTATTATTGGATTATAACCTGCCACCATCTCAGGAAAGCTAGCTGCTATCAAGTATTCTTTTGATGCTCTGCCTGAGCTATTTGACGAGAAAACCAAGTCAGGTTTGCTTGCCATTTTGTTTACACCACCCACTATCTACTCATTCCACTGACATATATAAAACTTGTTTTATTTTAGTCTTGTTTCTAACATTGAAATTAACATACGATGGTTCTGTCGTGACTGTGATAGCGAGCAAAGGAATTATATATACCATCAAAGTGGTATATGCTACCTGTACCTTTGTTGTTTATGATCCAGTTCTAAAAGCACTTCTCACTGATTCATCATTTTTTTGGACAAAAGCGATACATTGTATCGCATGCATTGCTTTAATTCTCTTGGAAGATTCTGATTAGTATACTGTGTTTCCATCAGCTCAAGCCATGCTCAGACCCTGTAATTTTGCTTTAGCTCATCTTTCTGAACATAACTTGGGAACTTTTCTGTATTTTTTTTCAAAAAAAGTATAGTCTGTTGCACTCCATTGATTGCGATGAGACAAACTAATTGCAAATCCTGTTGATCAAACATAGAAAGCTGCAGTGATCTTTTAATCCATTTGACTTATTACCCCTAAACTGGAATGCGGAGGTAACAAAATATGGGTTCATAAAATACTGCATTGTTCTTTCTGGAAAAAGATTAAAATATTTCAGTTCAGTATTGTGTGCATAAAATTATAATTTCTTTCAACATAAGGATAAAAAGAAAAAACTGCAAAGTGTGTCCTTTTTCAATTCGGCATGTTGCTTGATAGCCATTACCAATAATAGGACTATTATAATACTATTTTTCTCATATCTAATTTCTAAAAGTTTTTGACCCTACACAGCATCAACATTGGCCATGGTCTAGCTCAAAGATAGGTCTGTTGATGTACATAAAAAATGTTTAAACTAAGTACAAGTTTATTTTCACCTGAACATATTGTGGAACCTTTATATTTCCTTATCTTAAAAGATGGACTCTTTTGCTTGTCATCATTTCATAGACATGTGCTAAGGTTTTACAAATTTTGAAAAATAAATATTATTATACAAATTTTTGTTTGTATCCAACCCAACTGGTCTATCAACATGGGTGCACAGAGAACTGGTCTATCAACGCTTTTGTGCGGCAACGCCGCACATGTTTTCTAGTATCTTCTAAACCGGCCCCTTGCTCATCCATCGGTAACCCCATCCCGTATGAGCACGTCTTTAATCGTTCCCCTAACTACAACTTCCTCCATGTTTTTGGCTGTCTTTGCTATCCTGACCTCACAACTACCACACCACATAAGCTGGCACCCCACTCGACAGCTTATGTTTTCCTTGGCTACCCTTCTTCTCATATGGGTTACCGGTGCCTCAATATTTTCTCTAGGCACATCATCATCTCCCGCCATGTGGTTTTTGATTAGTCCTCCATTCCCTTCGACACACCACCACATCATCCCCGGCCCTGGCTTTGTCTTTTGACTTTCTCTTGCAAGATGATCATCCTCCCGTCGCTCAGCCTTTGGGCATAGAGCAGCAACTGGTCATCCCGACACGTGATGACTTGGCTATCCTATTGTTTGGACCTGCTATAGATCCTGTCCCTGTAGGACCGCACCCGCCCTTGCCAGTCCTATGCCAACCTCCTATGCTCCACCTGATTCCCTCTTGTCAGCACCCAATGTGGTTGTTGGCCCTCCGCTGGCGGTAGCATCGGCTGGTCAGGTCATCGCCGCACCGCTCTGCTTTGGTTTGCCATATGCACGCCAGCCTCGACCGCCCCAAGATCCACCAGCAACACCACCTAAAGAGTTCAACGTCATCTACGGCCGCCGTTCACGATTGGTTGTGGTTCATGGACACAGACACACAGTTGTGGTCCCCTGGCTGCCTGTTGGTCCATTGGCTCCACCAGCCACGCTCTGTCTTGGGGCCTCTTGGCAGTCTCGACCTCCAGCATTGCCACCGTCTCACCTGATGATAACACGTGCATGCTCTGCCTCCATGCAGCAAGAACAACATCTCACCACTTCAACGCCCGTCTCGCCTATACCATCCAACTATGGCAATGCCCTCGTCAACGCCAACCGGCACAGTGTAATGTTGATGAGTATCAGGCGCTCTACGCCAACGACACCTAGCGATTCGTTCCCTGCCCTCCTGGTGCGAATGTCCTGACGGTGTAATGTTTGCTTGCCACAAGGCACACCAGATAATTTGTGGCTTCTCTCAACAGCATGACGTCGACTACGATGATACCTTTAGTCCGGTGGTCAAGCCGACAACGGTTCACGTCGTCTCGGCATTGCTGCCCTGTAGGCCTTACTGATTTACCAGGTTTATGTGAAGAATGCCCTCCTTCACGATCGCATGGAGGAGATGGTCCATTGTCAGTAGCCTCTAGGCTTCATCGACCCCACTGCCCCTGACCATGTTTGTCTTTTGTAGAAGTTCCTTTATGGCTTGAAGTAGGCCCCTGCATGGTACCTACGATTTGCGACATACATCTGGCCTGTCGGGTTCACTGTGTCGGCTTCGGACACTTCTCTCTGTATTCAAGGAGGGCAGTGCCACCGCCTATCTGTTGTTATATGTCGATGACATCATCCTCACATGCCTTGCATCACTTCCTCGGCATCTCTGTCACTCGGTTGACCTCAGGCTTATTTCTATCTCAACATCAGTATGCGGTGGACCTTCTCCGGTGTGTCGGCATGGCCGAGTATCACTCTACCGCTACGCCTGTTGACCCTCGGGCCAAACTGTCTGCTACATAAACCTGGTAATGGGTCAGCATCCAAGCCACAACCACACCGAGCCATTGTTAGCTTAAGTAGGAAGACACACCACTCTAGTCCAACCACTTCCCGGCTGGAACCAAACTATCCCAGGCTGCATTCGTCTTCCAAACCATATTAACTGTACCACTGGTTTCAAACCATTTCCAACCACAGTTTGTCGTAGCTACAGCACCACGCTATGAACCGTTGCCTAGAGCTGAACTCGAAGCTGCACGGCACAGGATGGCGACCCAGAGCCGCTGCCCGGGGCGGCGCGGCCTGGGCGAGGCTGCCCGGGTCAGTGCGGGATGGCAACGGTGGGGCAGCACATCTTGGGCGGCGACGGCCCGGAGCAGGCGGCGCCCGGGGACGACGGGACGCGGTACGGTGGCCGGCGCGAGCGGCGCAGCGCGGTTGGGGGAGAGGACACGGCGGCCGGCAAGAGCGGCGTGTGACTGGGCGGGCGGAGTGGGCGCGGGCTAGCCGAGGAGGACACGGCGCTGATCTGGAAAGGGCCGGCGAGCCGGTTGCTGGGAGGCGGGTCGACGGCGGCGGCGCGCATGGGGTAGGGTGGCGGCGAGCTTTTTCGTTGGGGGTGGTGATGCGAGCGAGGCCTTTTCGTCCTAGACTACAGACGCCTATTCCAATTTCCAAACTTATCCAGCCCGTTGCCTCAGCAAACAGAACCAAATCAAACCATATGTACCTGTTGAACCATTTCCAAGACCAAACCAATTACACCGGTTGAAACCAGACCATTCCCACGTTTACTGCTACAGATGGTGCTCCTGTTGCAGATCCCTCTGAATACTGTAGTCTTGCCGGCGCTCTCCGATATCCGCTGGTATCTGCTTTGACTCGGCCGGATTTGGCCTTTGCTGTTCAGCAAGTGTGCCACTTCATGCACGATCCGGGTGAGCCTCATCTGGCTCTGATCAAGCGCATCTGCTGTGTGAAGGGCACATTGTGGACTCGTCTTCATCTCGGCACATCATCGCCTCAGTCCCTGACTGCGTATTCCGATGCAGACTGGGCAGGCTGTCCTGACTACAGGCGGTCCTGACTCTAGGTGGTCCACCTCACGCTACTGTGTCTTCCTTGGCAAGAACCTGGTCTCCTGCTTCAAGCGATAGATTACATGTAATCTCTTGTTCCTGTGCTGAGGCTGAGTATCAAGCTGTTGCTCATGCTGTTGCTGAGTGTTGTTGGCTTCGTTAGCTTCTTCAGGAACTTAACGTTCCTCTTGCTTTGGCAGCCGTTGTCTACTATGACAATGTAAGTACTGTCTACATTGCTTTGGCAGCCGTTGTCTACTATGACAATGTAAGTACTGTCTACATGACCGCAAATTCAGTACATCACCGACTCACGAAGCACACTGGGATTGACATTCACTTTGTCCGTGAAAATGTGAGTTCTAGTCTTTGTGTCCGTGATCCTCCCATTGCGACCCCGGGCGGGTTTAGGGAATATGTATATGCTTTAGGAAAGTGTATATCTTGACTTGTACGTTTCTTGTACAGCAAGCCGATACAGGCCATATATATGAAAGCCACCCCTCAACAAGGGTGTGAGGTGTTTCCCTAATTCTCTACGTAAAGAAATGTTACTAGAATTGTAGACACAACTCAGATATTTTTACCATTGGAGTCCAGTTGTTTTTCTCTTCCTGTCTTGTTCGTACATCATTTACATGGAAGCTTTTTTCCCCTTTCATCTGGAATTTCTTTTTATCACAGCATTCATGGTCTTATACGTGGTGATAATATGGAGCTGGGGCGTGATTCAGATACGGGTGGTCAGGTACTTGCTGTTTACCTTGTTTGGGTTTGTGTTTATGTTTGTGCCTAATTGTTTGTGCTTTGCTGGTGAGTATATGCCTTCCCTTTCTTGTACTTCTCCCTACAGATTGCAGTATATAGCAGTTATGTTTTGAATTGAACTAATTGGTTTAACGATTTGCAGGTCAAATATGTTGTAGAGTTAGCTAGGGCTTTAGGTTCAACACCAGGAGTATACAGAGTGGATCTATTGACAAGGCAGGTTTCTGCACCTGATGTTGATTGGAGTTATGGGGAGCCTACTGAGATGCTCAGTCCGATAAGTTCAGAGAACTTTGGGCTTGAGATGGGTGAAAGTAGTGGTGCCTATATTATCCGGATACCATTTGGACCAAGAGATAAATATATCCCTAAAGAGCATCTATGGCCCCACATCCAGGAATTTGTTGATGGCGCGATTGTCCACATCATGCAGGTGTCCAAGGTTCTTGGAGAACAAATTGGTAGTGGGCAACCAGTATGGCCTGTTGTTATACATGGACACTATGCTGATGCTGGTGATTCTGCTGCTTTACTCTCGGGGGCACTCAATGTACCCATGGTATTTACAGGACATTCCCTTGGCAGAGACAAGTTAGAGCAAATTTTGAAGCAAGGCCGTCAAACCAGGGAGGAAATAAATGCAACCTACAAGATTATGCGTCGAATTGAGGCTGAGGAACTTTGTCTTGATGCATCTGAAATCATAATTACAAGCACCAGGCAAGAAATAGAACAACAGTGGGGATTATATGATGGTTTTGATCTAACTATGGCCCGGAAACTTAGAGCAAGACTAAAACGTGGTGTGAGCTGCTTTGGTCGTTATATGCCTCGTATGATTGTACGTACATCTGCATCAACTTTCAAAGCACTTCATTCTTTCTATATTAACTTTACTGATATTTTCTGTTATATTATAAGGCAATCCCTCCTGGCATGGAGTTTAGTCATATAGCACCTCATGATGTTGATCTGGATGGTGAAGAAGGAAATGAAGATGTATCAGGTTTACCTGATCCACCTATTTGGGCTGATGTGCGTTGCTTGTTATTCTTTTCTCCCAAAAGATAGCGTGAATTTGCAGATATGACACTGGGACCACTTGCTTTATTTATGTATGGCATCTATTTTAAATAATTTCAGATAATGCGCTTCTTGTCAAATCCCCATAAGCCCATGATTCTCGCTCTTGCCCGTCCTGATCCCAAGAAGAATATCACTACTCTAGTCAAGGCATTCGGTGAACATCATGAACTACGAAATTTAGCAAATCTTGTATGAATACCAATTCTTTGTTTTTTGACTAGTCTTCTGCTGATTACTGATGTATGTGCCCAATACTGATAATTATTTTTCCTGCAGACGCTGATCATGGGCAATCGTGAAGTCATTGATGAAATGTCCAGCACAAATGCAGCTGTTTTGACTTCAGTGCTCAAGTTAGTTGATAAATATGATCTATATGGCCAAGTGGCATACCCCAAGCACCATAAGCAATCTGAAGTTCCTGATATCTATCGTTTAGCGGCGAGAACAAAAGTAACCAACCCTTCTGTTTTGTAATTAATGCATATATGTTTCGAACTTTCGATATGGTTATTATGGTCAGAGTGCTATATTATTCTATCGTATCTTTGTTGATCTATATTATTTTATCAGAATTCACTCTTGATCAGACTTAGTTACAATGTACCATGCTATGTTGGCTTACTTACTAGCATTGGTACCTAGTTTCATCTAATGATTTTTTGTGTTTGCTAGTTTAATTTCATTTCTGCTTTGTATTCACTTTTAAAAATGTACTGATTAGGCTTATTTGTGCCTTAATTCTTACCTTTCACATGTTTGATCCGTGCTTATTTGAGTTTCAATTATTTTCAGGGAGTTTTTATCAATTGTGCTTTCATTGAACCATTTGGACTCACCTTGATTGAGGTTGTTGCTTCTGCATCATTTCTTTTGCCTACTTATGCCTATATTTTTTTTTATTGAACACATAGGATACTTATGCCTATATTATAATGGTTAATTGGTTATTTGATCTTGACACATTTTTGCTTGCCAGGCTGCTGCATATGGTCTACCAATGGTCGCCACCCGAAATGGTGGGCCTGTTGACATACATCGGGTATTGATGCACGATCATTCTTTGTTACTGTTGACGAATTTCCTGCTCATGTTGTTAATGTTGTATGTATTTTCTTCGTTTTGGTTCCCTTGGCTCAGGTTCTTGATAATGGAATTCTTATTGACCCCCACAATCAAAATGAAATAGCTGAGGCACTTTATAAGCTTGTGTCAGACAAGCACTTGTGGGCACAATGCCGCCAGAATGGTCTGAAAAACATCCATCAATTTTCGTGGCCTGAACATTGCAAAAACTATTTGTCACGTGTTGGCACTCTCAAGCCTAGACATCCCCGGTGGCAAAGGAGCGATGCTGCAACTGAAACATCTGAACCAGATTCTCCTGAAGACTCTCTGAGAGATATTCATGACATATCTCTTAACTTAAAGCTTTCCTTGGACAGTGAAAAATCAGGGAGCAAAGATGAGAATTCAAATACTGTGAGAAAACATCTTGAGGATGCAGTACAAAAGTTTTCAGGTGCTGGTTCCATCAGAAAGGATGGGCCAGGTGAGAGTGGTAAATGGCCTTCATTGCGTAGGAGGAAGCACATCATTGTGATTGCTATAGACTCTGTGCAAGATGCAGACTTTGTTCATGTTATTAAAAATATTTTTGAGGCTTCAAGTACTGAGAGATCGAGTGGTGCAGTTGGTTTTGTATTGTCAACGTCTATGGCAATATCAGAGATACATGCTTTGCTAATATCTGGAGGCATAGAAGCTTGTGATTTTGATGCGTTCATATGCAACAGTGGCAGTGATATTTGTTATCCATCTTCAAACGCTGAGGACATCCTCAGCCCTGCTGAGCTCCCATTCATGATTGATCTTGATTATCACTCCCAAATTGAATATCGCTGGGGAGGAGAAGGGTTAAGGAAGACACTAATTCGTTGGGCAGCTGAGAAAAACAATGAAAGTGGACAAAAAGTAGTTGTTGAGGATGAAGAATGTTCATCCACTTACTGCATTTCATTTAAAGTGATGAATACTGAGGCTGTATGTTTCTTAGTCTTGTTGTGCTCTGTGTTAAATTCTCCGTTGATATCTTTTATCTTCCATACATTATTGATTTGTTATTATGTTTCACGTGTTTAGGCACCTCCTGTGAAAGAGATTAGGAGGACAATGAGAATTCAAGCACTGCGCTGCCATATTTTATACAGCCATGATGGTTGCAAGCTGAATGTTATTCCTGTTTTGGCCTCTCGCTCACAGGCTTTAAGGTCTTATTATTACCCTAATGCTTTACTTTCTGTTAGCCCCGAGCAGCACAGCGTGGGTGCGCACACACACACTTAGACACACACCCACTACACAGGGATCTCGGTGAGGAAGAAGGTGAGTTCACTGGTGGGTTTGAACTGGTTTTGCATTGCCTTCATTGGGTGGTATAAATACAAGAAGAAAGGGGAGTAGGAATGCACTACAGGTATGGGCTTTGCCCAACAACTACCAACTACAGCTAGAGTCAACTACCAACTACTAGGCAGGTACAAATGGTTGTACAAGCCATGCCTCTACTTCTACCTACTACGGCCTGTATGGCCTCATAGGATACGAGAAGTTGAGCTCCCTAGGCTGCTTCTTCAAGCAGAAACAGCACACAGATTACAGTTAACAATCTTCCCCTTAATGTGGGTGCTCTTGTTTGATCACCACCATGCCAACTTGTGCCTTCATCTTCTCGAAGTTTATCTTCCCCAGTGGCTTGGTGAACACATCCGCGAGCTGTTGACTAGTCCCAACTTGCTCAAGGATGACTTGCTTCCTCTCCACAGTCCCTAATGAAATGGAACTGTTGTGGAAGACAGGGTTTTTGGCCAACTCAATGGCTGATTTGTCCTCAATCCTGAGGATGGGTGCTGCCACTGCTTGCCCAGTGATTACCTCCAGCAGCCTCAGCCAAACTCCATGACATGCTGCAGCTGCTCCAGAGATGTACTCAGCCTCACAAGTAGAGAGAGCCACATTCTTCTGCTTCTGTGATTGCCAGCTGATGGGGCAGGTTTCCAGGAAGAACACCATGCCTGAGGTGCTCTTTCTGCCATCAATGTCGCCCCCCCATATCACTGTCACTAAACCCAATCAGATGTAGGTCACTGGTCTTCTTCCTCTGAGGATATGCTAGCCCAAGCTCATAGCTGCCTGCAATGTACCTGAGTAGGTGCTTTACTGCTGCCATATGATCCTTGTGAGGGTCCTCCATAAATCTATTCACATATCCCATGGCAAAGGAGATATCTGGCCGTGCGTGAGTTAAGTACCTCAGCCCTCCAATTAAGCTCCTGTACTGTGTGGCATCCACCTTCTCAGCAGTGCTGATCTTGCTCAATTTTGGCTTCTCTTGCATTGGCACCTGGGCAGGATTGCAACCCTTTAACCCAGCCCTCTTTAGCAGCTTTAGTGCATAAGCACTCTGATAGAGCTCTATGGCTTGCTTCCCCTGCCTCACCTCTATCCCAAGGTAGTAAGTGAGCAAGCCCATGTCACTCATCTTGAATTTTGCCGCCATTTTGCCCTTGAACTTGCTGATCTGCTGCTGCTCAAAACCAGTGACAATCAAGTCATCAACATACACTCCGACGATGAGTGTTCCCTCCTTGGAGCGTCGGGTGTGCAACGCGTGCTCTGAAGCACACTTCTTGTACCCGAGCGTGGCCAGAGTTGAGTCCAGCTTGATGTTCCATGTTCGAGGTGCTTGGCGCAGCCCATATAGAGCCTTTTGCAGCCATAGGACCTTGTTCTCTTCTTCGGGGACGACGAACCCAGGCGGCTGCCGCACGTGCACCTCCTCGGTGAGCTCTCCGTTGAGGAAGGCCGACTTCACGTCCAAATGGTGCACACTCCGGTCCCTCGTGGCCGCCAGGGTGAGCAGCAGGCGCACGGCGTCCATCCGCGTCACCGGCGTGAACACCTCGAAGTCGATCCCCTCTCGCTGCACGAACCCCTTCGCCACGAGCCTTGCCTTGTGCTTCACCACGTCACCCCGCTCGTTCTTCATCTTGTAGACCCACTTGAGCCCGATTGGCTTGCAGCCGGTCGGTGCGTCCACAAGCTCCCATGTGGCGTTTTCCTCGATGGATGTTATCTCCTCCATGGCGCGCTGCCAGCGCGCGTCCGCCTCTGCTTCCAGTGAGCGAGGCTCCTCCACGCTAGCCATGAACAACTCACCGTCAAGGTTGCGCACCACCTGGCCCGGCGGTGATGCGTTGCCGATGATGTTGTCGACGGCGCGGAAACAAAGCAGCTCGTTATCGTAGCCCGTATCCAGGTGCTCCTCTGCTCCAGGCGGTGGCGTGACGAAGCACACCGATCCGCTCGCCTCCACGGACGTGGGTGCCATGCGCCGCAGGTGGCGGCGACTACGGCTTCGCATGAGCATCTTGCTCCGTTTGCCCGCCACCACTCTGCTCTGCTTCCCTTGCTCCTGCGCCTCTGTCATCCGCAGCCTCCCCTGCACCACGATACGTAGTCAATGGCAAAGGAGCTCTAGCCGCGCCCATCCTCCTCAGCGCCTGTCGCCTCCTAGCTTAGCTCACGCCCTCGTCGAACACCGCGTCTCTTGGGACGTGCGCTCGCTCTGCCCGCGGATCATATATCCTGTACGCCTTGCTTCCCTGCTCGTAGCTTAGGAACACCATGGGCGTGCTCGTGTCTTCTAGCTTGCTGAGGTTTGGCTTGACATTCTTACGTGGATGATGCACCTGAACATGCACATGAACGCGATGTTCGGTTTCCTTCCGTGCCACGCCTCAATCGGAATGGTTCCCTTCAGGCTCTTTGTCGGCGCCTGATTGAGAATGAACACCGCTGTGTTCATCGCCTCTACCCAGAACTCTGCCGACATCTTCTTGGCCTTGAGCATACTCCGTGTCATGCCCATGACCGTCTAGTTACGCCTCTCCACGACGCTGTTCTGCTGCGGTGAATACGGCGCCGTGAGATGCCTCTCCACGCCTTCATCCGCGCAGTAACGCCCGAACTCCACCGAGGTGAATTCGCCGCCGCAATCGGTGCGCAACACCTTCAGCTTGTTGCTTGTCTCCGCCTCCACCTTCGCTTGGAAGTGTTTGATCGCCTTCGGCGCCTCACCCTTGCTCGACAGCAAGCGGAGCCACATGTATCGCGTGCAGTCGTCCGCCAGCAAGAGGAAGTATTTCCTCCCTTCGTGTGTCGTCGGTGAGATTGGCCGGCACAGATCACCGTGCATGAGCTCAAGTCGATCGCCGACGCGGTACTTGGCCTTCATCCGAACGGACTTCTCTGCTTCCCAGCTAAGCAGCTGTCACAGAGCTCGTCGATGTGCTCGATCCGCGGCAGCCCACGCGTCATCCCCGCGCTCGACATCCTGGCCCACGCGTCAAAGTTGAGGTGCCTGAACCGGGCATGCCATAGTCAGGCCTCATCGCCCTTCACCGCCGCCAGACACACCGGTTGCACAATGCTCAAATTCAGGAGGTACAAGCGATTTGACAGACCATTTCACCTTGGCAAGCAGATGGAGCTCCCTGTCGCGGATGGTGAGCACGCCGCGCTTGATCAACACCTTGCAGCCTCGCTCGTCCAGTTGCCCGAGGCTCGCGATGCTCGTTCGCAGCTGCGGGATGTAGTAGATGTCTGTGAGTGCGCGGTGGTCGCTGTTCTGGCACTTGAACACCACAGTGTCGCACCTGCGGATGGTCACCGTCGAGACGTCGCCGAACTTGACGGAGCTGGTGATGACTGTGTCCAGCTCGGCGAAGTCTTCCCACCGCCCTGTCATGTGATTGCTGGCGTCGGAGTCGAGGTACCACCTCCTCTGCTTTGTTTTCGCCCTGTCCTCCTCTCCCAGGAGCACCTGCATGCACGGCTCGTTGATGTCGAGCTACTACCCGTGCGCCTCGGTATCCACCTCTTGAAGAGCGCAAATCTGCGCCATGAGCAGCGCAGGGCCATCGTTTTCCTCCTACTACTCTACCAGGTGCGCCCACTCCTGGCGCCTCGGAGCCTTGCAATCGTGGGCCCAATGGCCCTTCTCGCCGCATTTGCGGTAGCGGTTGCGGTAGGAGACGCGCCGCGGGTCTGGCCTCCCGTCTCGCGTGTCCTTGCCATCGCGTCTGTCCATCCTCGCGTCGTACGTGTCCGTCGCGCGTGTTAATGCGCGTATCATCGCGCGCATCTCCGTCTCTTCTCGGCCCCCTTCCACATCGGCGGCTTTGGCTGCCGCCATGGCGCGAGCCAAAGGAGCCTCTGCGCTCGTCCTCTGCCAGGTACAGCCGGTGGCCTCGTTCCCACGCTTGTCAATCCACCTGGACCCGAAATCGGTCCACGACATCCTCGATGGTGCGGATATCGAGGTCGAGCAGCGTCCGATTGATTGCGCCAGCTGGGAGAACTTGCGCAGGATGGCACGTAGGAACTTGGCGATGACGTCCACGTCCTCCATCTTCTGATCGAGCTCCGCAACTGCGTCACCAAGGCGGATAGGTGGAGAGAGAAGTCCTCAACTCCTTCCCCATCTTTGAACTCCAGGAGTTCAAACTCTCGCTGCAGCTGCTGGATCCTCGCCCGCTTCGCCACACCATGGCCGGTGCGCATCGTCTCCAGGCTGTCCCACGCCCCGCCCCCTTTGCCGCCGTCTTCACCGCCAGAGACTTGTGCATCTCCACCGGAACTGCACGAAGAATGGCCTACATTGCGCTTCGATCCTCTTGGCGCTCGGCTGTGTCGGTTGTGACTGCCTCCCACAGCCCGCGCACCTCGAGCATAACCTTCATCATCACCTCCCAGGTGTCGTAGTTGGTGCGGGTATGGCGCACTGCCGCCGACGTCCCGCACCGTCCTTTGGATGACCAGGGTGCCGCCTCCGCCACCACGACTGTGCCCCGAGGTGGAGCCTTGCCACTCCCTGTGTCTAGGTGACTGGGACCGCGTCACACGCGACATGGCCGTGGGAACCAAAGCTCCAACCAGGCTCTGATGCCACTTGTTAGCCCCGAGCAGCAGCAGCAGCAGCACACACACACACACACACACACACACACACACACACACACACTCACACAGCTCACTTAGCCACACACCCACTACACAGGGAGCTCGGTGAGGAAGAAGGTGAGTTCACTGGTGGGTTTGAACTGGTTTTGCATTGCCTTCATTGGGTGGTATAAATACAAGAAGAAAGGGGAGTAGGAATGCAGTACAGGTATGGGCTTTGCCCCAACAACTACCAACTACAGCTAGAGTCAACTACCAACTACTAGGCAGGTACAAATGGCTGTACAAGCCATGCCTCTACTTCTACCTATTACGGCCTGTATGGCCTCCTAGGATACAAGGAGCTGAGCTCCCTAGTCTGCTTCTTCAAGCAGAAACAAGAGCACACAGATTACAGTCAACACTTTCTTTCCACAAGTGTGTTCTTAATTTGGGTAAAGTATTTTATAAAGGGAAATTTATTAAACCATTAAGCACAGAGTGCATGGATTTGGACATGGGGGTCCCAAGTAGCATTCTGGAGCAAATCTAGAAATTGGCAAACACTTTCATGCCTTAAACAATTACAGGAAACAGAAAAAAAAGTAGGGGAGCTGTGGCGCCTCTCTCCTGTAGCTAGATTGTGAGCTGCTATGTTTGCTTCCCTTCTGATTTTGTGTTTCTTTCCCTATACTACCTACATCATCAAATATATGGGTTGCCCTAGAACATTTACAGTACCATTCCTTGGTTTGACCAACATGTTATCATGTGAATTTGGAATAGCATACGTTAATATATAGTTTTCATGATTACAATCACTGTATTATATAGTTGAAATAAGTGGCTAAGGTAATATCAAACAGTGTTTTTATGTCCAAAATGCCTTATATTTAGTGATTACATGTAACAAAATGCTTCTATACTAGAATGCAGACCGGCGAATATCCAACTTTGTGTTATTCTTCATTGTGGCCATATTTTAATGCTAGAGTTGAAACCCAATAAAATCCATCACCAAAGAGAGATAGAAGAGGAAGAATAATAGGGCCTTAGGAGTTAGGATAATAAAAGGGGCATTTATCCTAATCAAGTTTCTGCATGCATAACTGCTCTGTATGCACTTCTATCCAATGACAACTCTCAATATATTCCATCCTTTCAAGTCCCTATTGATTGCCTCCCATGTCAAGTTTGGTGATTTCCACCTCTCTTCACATTATTGGCGTGTCTTATGATGCCGCTATACACTAGTCTCTGGAGGTCTCAGGTTGTACAGGTCTCAGTTTGTACGTGTCCAATCTATCTCAGCTGGTAGTACAAGCTTTTCTTCAATTGTTGCTATGAGTGGCCGATCACATATCTTGCCGTATCACGTATCTAGCCAATCACAACCTTGATATGTCTGCAGCATAAAATTTGACCCTGTATAAATATTTCATCACAGGGTTAGAAAAATTTGAACTACATTTTCTGACAGCGATTGACCATTCATTTATCCTTTTGCAGGTATTTGTATATAAGATGGGGTGTAGACCTGTCAAACATGATAGTGATTGTTGGTGAAAGTGGTGACACAGATTATGAAGGACTACTTGGAGGCGTGCACAAGACCATCATACTCAAAGGCTCATTCAATGCTTCTCCAAACCAAGTTCATGCTGTGAGGAGCTACTCATTACAAGATGTTGTATCCTTTGAGAAACCAGGAACTGCTTCAGTTGAGGGATATGGCCCTGACGACCTAAAATCAGCTCTACAGCAATTTGGTATACTGAAAGACTAAAAGTTTGATCTCACCGGTTAGCGGAGGAATCCAATTAGGTATGTGAGACCATTTTACTAATGTTAAGCGATGTTTCACACCCAAGGTCTGCATTCCAAGTGTAAACTTGAAATACATGTGTACTTTTGAAATTCAAAAGCAGATACATAAAGCGGGTTGCAAGGTTTTCCTCCCTGTAGATTGCATCTCAAACTAAACAGCATAGATGCTTTATCATTCATGTTTTCCATTAGATAATTGGACCATAGGAAATTTATCGTGCATATGAAAACTCAGGAACATTTGTTGGGTCTCAAATAAAACCGGGACAGCGTGCATGAGCTATTTTTTGACTTCTTTAGCCCAGTAATTCGGCTGCTTTATTGCTATGTTCTCTAGAATAATCTATTCTTTGTAATATAGGATCGGCGAGAGGAGTAGCAGGAATTTCCCCTACTCTGTTCTACGGCATGACGCTGAAAATAATGGTGTGGTTTTGTATGCCTCTACCGCACGAGAAAACTTGGGACAAGCTTGTGAGCTCCATTGCAAAATTTAGCGATGGTATTTTTGTAACTACGTCAGAATAAGTATGGTGCTGACAGGCATGAACCACACAAACTGAATGGAATTCTGAAAGGAATTCGATTTTATTAGATCAAAGATTTTGTTTTTTCAAATGCGTTAGCCTGATTGCCCAAACTGTTCTGATGTGGAGATCTGTTCAGGCTGTCTCCAACTAAAGACCTATATCCATAAATGGGCTACGATGTGGAGACCAAAACACAAAAACTGTTTCCGACAGATGATTCAAACACACTATCCATTTTGAGTTTGAGGAGAGAGATGATCTAAAAATGGGTTCTATCTCTCTGCGAATTTAAAATGAGTCCTTTTGGAGACACCAGTGAATAGGTTTTCGGTACGTGACTTAAAGCAACGAATAGTCTCCTAAAATGGCTGCTTGGTTGGAGATGGCCTGATGCCCTGTCTGTCTGTTTTTTTTTTTTTTTTTTTTTTTTTTTTTTTTTTGGGCTTTAGGCTTATACTGAAATGGCTACAGCATTTTTCAGCCTTTTATGTTTGTTGAGCTAAATGCACCATAATGCATTAAATGCGTCTTGATATCTGTTTTCGCAACGGGTCTTGCGAGGCGACGGAAAAAACAGATCTGGTGAGGCGACGGAACGCGAAACCATCCAAAACAAACGTTTTAGAACAAAGTATTGGATTGAGCATTTTCGTGGCGAAAAAACGTGCGATAAATTCGTGCATTAAAAACATTCGGTATTCATTTTCGCAACGGGTCCTGCATGGCAATGGAATGGCGTGTAAGCACCTAAAACATGTATTTTGGACCTCAAGCGGTGGATTGGATATGGTTGTGAAAAAACGGTTCGAGCTACACAAACTAGTGCATTAAAGGTATTTTGATACCTGTTTTCACAACGGGTCTCGTGCGGCAACACAAAGGTGTGAAACCACCAAAACCAAAACTTTTGGACATAAAATAGTGGATTGATCATATTTGTTTTGGAAAACAAAAAAACAATTTCAGTGGTACAAACTCTGCATTAAATGCACGTGGTTACACGTTTCTGCAAACGGGTCCCGTACGGCGATGGAAAGGCACGAAACCACCCAAACCATGACTTACACAGCTTCGGCGGCACAAACTATGCGTTAAATGCACCATGATACCCATTTTTGAATAGGTCCTTCGCGGTGATGGATTGGTGTGAAACCATCCTAAAGATGAGTTTTGGATCGAAAATAGTGGATTGGTCATGTTCGTTGTGAAAAAATAACAAGCAGTTTCGGCGGTACGAACCAGTGCACTAAATGGACATGGATACACGTTTGCACAAGCGGGTCCCGTGTGGCGACGGAATGGCACGAAACCACCCATACCATGAGTTTTAGAGCTAAAGAAGTGGATTGGGCATTTTTGTTGTGAAGAAACAAAAAACAATTTGGGATGCACAAACTATGTGATAAATGCACCATGATACCCGTTTTCGTAACGGATCCTGCGTGTTGACGGATTGGCATGAAACCACCCATAACATGACTTTTGGACTACAATTTGTGGATTTGTCATGTTCACCGTGAAAAAACAAAAAACAGTTTGGGTGACACGAACGGGTGCATCAACTGCACCCGGATACACGTTTCCGCAAATGGGTCCTGCACGGCGACGAAATGGCGCGAAACTACCCAAAACATGAGTTTTGGACCTAAAGCGCTGAATTGGGCATATGTGTTGCGAAAAAAGCAAAAAATGGTTTTGGCGTTACAAACATGTGCACTAAATGCATCCCAATACCTATTTTCGCATTGGGTCTTGCACGGCAATGGAATGGTCTGAAATTAGCAAAAAGATGAGTTTTAGAACTAAAGTTTTGGATTGGGCATGTTCATTGCAGAAAAAACAAAAAACAGTTTCGACGGCACAAACACGTGCATTAAATACACAAAATACCCATTTCTGCGATAGATCCCGTGCAACAAGGAATGGCGCGAATCCCCTCAAAACGTGAGTGGCAACGGAATGGCACAAAACCACCCAAAACATGAGTAGATATTGGGAAGGTTCGTTACAAAAAAAAAACTGTTTCACCAGCACAAACTCATGCACTAATGCACTGTGATACCCATTTTCATAATGGGTACCGTGTGGCGAAGAAATGGTGCGAAACCACCCAAAACATGAGTTTTGGATCTAAATTGGTGAATTGGGCATGTTGGTTTCAAAAAAAGAAAAACAAGAAACGGTTTTAGTGGCACAAACTCACGGATTAAATGCATCATAATACCCGTTTTCGCAACGGGTGCACGGCAACGGAACGACGTGAAACAACTCAAAACTAAAGTTTTGGACCTAAAATTATGGATTGGTCATGTTCGTTGCAAAGAACAAGAAACAGTTTGGGCGACACAAACTTGTGCATTAAATGCACCTGGATACACGTTCCTGCAAACGGGTCACGTACGGCGACGGAATCTCATTAAACCACCCAAACCATGAGTTTTTGACCAAAAGTAGTGTATTGGGCATTTTAGTTGCGAAGAGACAAAAACAGCTTCAGCGGCGCAAAGTATGCGTTAAATGCACCATGATATCTTTTTTTTGTAACGGGTCCTGCACGGCGACGGATTGGTATGAAACCACCCATAAGATGAGTTTTGGATCTAAAATAGTGGAATGATCATGTTCGTTGTGAAAAAACAACAAGTAGTTTTGGCGGCACGAACCGGTGCATTAAATGGACCCGGATACACGTTTTCACAAACGGTCCCGTGCGGTGACGGAATGGCACGAAACCACCCAAACTGAGTTTTGGACCTAAAGCAGTGGATTTGATATATTCGATAGAAAAAAAAAGAAGAAATAGTTCTTATGGCACAAACTCATACCTTCTATACACTCCGATACCCGTTTTCGCAATGGGTCACGTGAGGCAACGAAATGGCGCGAAACCACCCTACACATGAGTTTTTGACCTAAAGTAGTAGATTGAATATGTTCGTTGGAAAAAAAGAAGAAATGGTTCCGGTGACACAAATTGGTGCCTTGCATGGAGGTCCATACTCGTTTTCACAATGGGTCCCGTGCTGCAACGAAATAGCGTGGAACCACCCCAAATATGAGTTTTGGACCAAAAGTAGTGGATTGGATATGTTCGTTGTAAAAAAAATAAAATAAAATGGTTCCAGTGGTACAAACTCATGCTTTGTATGCACTCCGATACCCATTTTCGCAATGGTCACGTGCGGCAACAAAGTGGCTCGAAACCACCCCAAACATGAGTTTTGGACCGAAAGTAATGGATTGAGCATGTTCGTTGTGAAAAAAAATAGTTCCAGTGGCACAAACTCATGCCTTGTATGCACACCGAAACCCGTTTTCGCAATGGTTCCAGTGGCACAAACTCATGCCTTGCATGTGCGGTAATGAAATGACGTGAAATCACCCCAAACAAGTAGTGGATTGAGCATGTTTGTTGCGAAATAATAAAAGATAGTTTCAGTGGCACAAACTCATACATTGAATACAACCCGATACCCGTTTTCGCAATGCGTCACCTGCGGCAACAAAATAACGCGAAACCACCCCAAATATGAGTTTAACTGCGAACCCTAAGAATACCGAGTAGATGGACCGGAGCTCAAAGGCCTTCGCCATCTTAATAGTGTCCCACGGAGGTCGCTATTTGAATGTGTATAATTTTCAGGAATAATAAGACCTATTTTGATAACTTAAACAACAATCAGAGGATGCTTCGCCCACACGAAAGTTTAAGATGTGCGGAACTATAACACATGTGAAAACCGGAAAGGATTACGAGCAGACTGAATGAAAATATTGAGCTAGCATGTCAAAACAATTCACGGACGAAAGGGAGGGTCAGCGGTTTGATCTTCGCTGGCTTGTGCGAGGTCCGGTTTTGAAACCTCCGCACAAGCATGATAAACTATGGGCTCAATTGCGCAGCCCCAACTTCTAAGATCCAATATTAACAACTGAAAAGGTACGCTGAACAAAACCACAGCAGCTTCGCAGTGGTAAGCAGCATGGGTGTGGAGTTGGAGGTCTCGAGTTTGAACCTCCGCGACGTGCAAATATTTTTGCGAAAAATAGCGAAGGTGCATGGAGGCCTTATCTAGGCCTATTATGGTGCTGAATGCCAGGCCACGATTGAATTCCGAGAGCCATTCTGCTTGGAAAGAATATGTATGGAACCCATAAAAATTTCTGTGCGAAGTTCTTGTGGCGATGCCGTTGTCGAATTTTTTGGCAAAACCCCTTGGCCATCGCAGAGCCAATGTAGCCACGTAGGAGGACAATGCGAAGGCAACAGATGCGCAAGCTGTCGATCTTCTCAACGTCGAATTCTTTCATCAAATATTAGCGAGCTGTGAATGCGAAGCGTTTTTGATAAATGCATTAATTGAAGTAAATTATGCACACTGCAACTGGAGAGCGTTTCACTTGATGCAGCCATAGCCGACTTCTTTAGAGCCTTCGCTCATTGCGGCCGTAGCCGACTTCTTTGAGAGCCTTCGCTCATTGCGGCAGTAGCCGACTTCTTTGAGAGCCTCAGCTCATTGTGGCCATAGCCAACTTCTTGAAAAGCAAAACTTATAATGCACAGCATGCATGAACATTCGACAAGATTTAGAATTTAAATGCATATAATAAGATAAGCACTTGCACGTCAAGGTGAGAAGGATTAGGTACCCTGCAGGAAACGTTGGAGAGACACCCATGCAATAGGCACAAGTAATTAAATGCAAATAGCCGAGTTTGCCAAGAACGCAAACACGGACACAAATATTTTACAACAGTAAATAATGTAACCAATAGTGAATAGAGTGTTTATGATAGCGAAAGTTGATGGGTTAGCGGAGGTTAAAAGCTAGAGGGTTAGCGAATGTCAAAAGCTACAGAGTTAGTGAAGGTTAGAAGTTGATAAAGCCAAATACCCAGTTGATGATCCACAACTAAGGCCATAGAATGGAGAACCAAGGGGACCAGTAATGAAAGTCCAACTATAGATGAAAACCATGAAATTCAGATTATCCAGTTGAGGATCAATATTATTATGAAGCCCAATACAACCGATATATGATGAATTTCCCAAGTTACTGGACACCAAGAACACCGAAGACCCATATGTATGAAGACCATAGGAAAGAAGAATAAGAGAACTGCACGAAGGAACAAGCATATTGCAACTATATTATAGCCTAAAAGGCGCAAAGGGTTATACTTACAATGGACAGGACAACCTGCACAAGTATAGAATTTTGACATATAATAATAGATACATAAATAAAAATGGGTAAACTTGCTTCAAACGCCACACGGCGAAGCACAAACTGGCAACAAAAGTTGCAAATTATGGAGAGTACTTAGCTCATGCTAAGATTTCATTACAATCGAAGGTGAAGCTCAAGATGTTAGTTGAGGGCAATATAATACACATTGTTAGAACCGAAGGATTAAAATCATCGTAACGGGGAAATATTAAAAGGTGGGGTTATGACATATTAGTCAACCCATCTTAGAATATAAGAGGTGAACAAATTTTAACATCTTGCCACTTGGGCGAAGCACCTGAAAAGATGACAAAAAACACGAGAGGGTGCTCGGCCCACGTAAATACGCTTTATCAAACGAAGGTGATAACTTACTAATCGTAAATAACTGGAGACATGAAATAATGTTCATGAATGACGAAGCATATATATATATATATATATATAAAATAACAAAGGAGTAATATTTTATAAATTACTTGATAGACGAAGCATACTATATAGTGACAAAGTTTTACAGTGGTGGTTACAACATGCATGCATGCTTTACTACTGTGTCATGCGAAGGTGAGAATATGGACATAAAATATTACTAGGTCGATGCCTGTGCGTTGCTACGGGATACAAAATAGGTTGAAACAATGATATTGATGAAAAAAGATGAATCTTTTTACATGGTGTATGTCATTGTAATAACAATATTGTAAGACGGTATAAATGTATATTTCTTTACCAATAGAACGGTTGGTGTTACAATAACCATAACATTATCACTCGTTCTAACCAGAAGAGAGACCGAGGTATCTTGGTTGCTATCCATAGGGCAAAACTAAAATTTTCGCAGCAAAATTAGTGAAAACTGAAGCGTCGAAGCAGCCTTGCAATGAATTTTCAAGAGATGTTTCTTTATGAACATGTGGCCGGCCGCTATTGTTGCTGCCTTGACCATGTCTCAGGTCTCCTCTTCCCCGCCGCCTCCATCACCCACCAGCCATCCTTTGCCACTGCTTCAATGGCTACTGCCCCCGCCACTCCACTGCCCACCCTCCACTCTTCTAGGCCTGCCGACAGAGGTGGCAGCGCTTGATAGGCCGTGGGCCGCACAGGATTTACCTGCCATGTGTGGCATTTGACGACTGAAGAGAGAATGTCCCATTGAACATATCAGCCTATTACCTGTTCATGCTCGCATGTTGTTTAGTCCCACGAGCTACTTAAATTCTTTGTTATCTTGTGCAATCGGTCCCTACTTATCTAAAAAAATAAATTGGCATTGTTGCAAAGGTTGAGCCAGTTTTTGGTTAGTTGAACTAAACTTTTTTTCCAAGCATGGCACAGAATCGTGCACGCAGGACGTGCATGCACAATTGGACTCCTAACTGTGAGTCTGCACAGCAACGTGAGCTCTAGGGCCCGCGCAGCGGCACTTTTTTCTGAAATCGATTTTCTACAGAACCATGCAAAATTCGACTTGTAGCTATGCCAGGTAAATGAAAATTCAGAATGCTATTCGAAGCATGAATTTTATTTTGTTCAATCTATTTGAGATAGGACAATAATTGAGATTTAGTGTCAAAGAAAGCACGGACGAAGAACTGAAATGGACATATGAAAAAAAAAACAAACATCTATTATGACCCGTCATTCTTGTTTTCCAATAATCATAATTATTCCAATTAAAACGAGGCGGTTTCCCCATATCAATATTGTTTCCACTTCCACTAGCCATAACTAACCTCCGGGATGATTAAACTCGCAAATTAAGGAGTAACCCGCTCTGGTACCACTTGTAGGATCGAGATTACCGGCTAGAGGGGGGTGAATAGACGGTAACAACTAAAAACAAAGACAATAGCCAAATTTAATTAGAACCACAAGAGAATTAAATCTTCTAGCCTATATTGAGCTAAGTGGGTTTGCAACCTAGGGTGACAATAGCAATTCAATCTCTAGTAAAGTAAGGCAAAAAGAAATGCTTGAATGTAAATGAGTAAGAGAATGCTCACAACATAAGGCACAAGATTCTTTTTCATGGTCTCGGTGACTAGCCGATCACCTCTAATGCACGTTGTGGTGGATTCAATGAAACCCTACCGCTCCCAACTAAGAATCTACTTGGCCAACCAAGAATCCACTTGGCATATGAGCCGGCTAGGACCAAAGAACCTCTCCAAACCTCGGTATCCACTAGAATTGCTTTTTGCCGCTCCGGCGAGGCAAACACAACGCCTCTCACAATCAACACCGTGGCTCCTTCACAATCTTCATTGAAGAGCTCGAGGGGGAACCACCACCAAGACTCTAGGAGGCGGCAACCTCCAAGAGTAACAAGCCAATGACCTTGCTTGATGATCTCCCTAGTGCCTCAAAGATCAACCACTTGATGCAATGCACTAGATGCCTCTCAATCTCACTAGAATACAATCCCAAAGCAAGAGTGTGTGAGAGAGAGGTGAGGGAAGGCTCAAATATGCTCAACAAATGTTCCAAAAGGCCAAGAGAGGCAGCCAAGCGCCGCCCGCCAACTATTTATAATAGCCTCCCACTCCTCAACTAGCCGTTATGTGCAAAACTCACGAAAACAGGGAGTTCGCGGACAGTCCGCAGCATAAAGCCCGGACAGTCCGCACTTGAAAACCAACGACCGTTTTGCATTAAATGCTTGGTCAGAGCCACTAAAATTATTACGGCGGACAGTCCGCCTCACAAGGCCCAGACAGTCCGCCGTTCACTAGTTTTCAAAAATAGGGACTTTGCTGCTCTGGGGCACCAGGACAAATGACCGCCGGACAGTCCGCACCATGGGCCGGACAGTCCGCAGTTCACAAGAAAAACACTCGGCAGAAACTCCAACTCCCTGACCCAAACTTCAGTTAGTACGGCGGACAGTCCGCCCTCCAAGGCCGGACAGTCTGCCGTTGGGACTCAAAAACTCAGCAGGGAGCAGACCAACCCTGGAGGATTTTTACCTCAAAACTGCGGACAGTCCGCCTCACAAGGCCGGACAGTCCGTCACTCTGAAAAACAGCTCATTCAAAGCAGCTTTTGAATTAGAGTTTTATTTCACAAATTCGCACCGCTGTTAGCCCTCATCCAAGTGCATCTACCATATGAGCAATGAGGCACTACAAGACCGTCAAGTAAAGAACGTTGACTCCTCTTGATAGTACGGCTATCTAGCCTATTAATTTGGTCAATTCTCTTCTCTAAGCACCTCTTGACCGGTCAAATACAAAACCTATTATATACCTTTGCCTTGAGCTTTCCATCAACAAGGATCAAGAATTATTATCCACAGCTCTCGATGCAACTCATCCTTGTATGGACCAACCTACATTCTCAATCTCCTCATTGAAATTGTTAGTCCACACATGTTGTCATTAATTACCAAAACATCAAATAGGGCATAGATCCCTTCAATCTCCCCCTTTTTGGTAATTGATGACAATCGCACACATAAGAAGTTGAAGTAGGTTTTTCAAACCATTCTTATACCAAGGGTATAAAAAGGATTTCAGTTAGAGTTATGAACCACTTATCTATGCGTGAAGACCGATCTCATAATATAGATAAGTGAATCCGAGAACTTGAAGAGTAGAGTTTGCTCCCCTTAAATTTGTGCATCATTTGATAACATTTGATATAGTGCACCATTTCAAAGATAGAAACCGGCGGAGCTTCCTCTATAAGGTGGTGATCGAGGGACAATAATATAGCAAAATATATAGAAGATAATCCCTTTTTCACTTAGAAACACCTCGATCAACCACACCTGCCAGAACAAATCACAAAGATAGATAGATAGAACATCACAAGTTTGAGTTCTCACGGGTTATTACAGCCAAGGTCCACAAGCCAAACTAAAAGTCCATGCAATCCAAGAAAATAAACATGCAAGATGCAAGGTAGTCCATTCATGAGCTCCCCCTTGATCAAAGCTTCTATGCTTTAGCTCTTCATCTTCAACTTCTTCACTTCTCCCCCTTTGGCATCACATTATCCAAAAAGAACAGTACTGAGCATCATTATCATCCTCAGGAGGAGGTGGAGGATAGAATGGCACATATGGGCGATACTGCGGAGGTGGAAGCGGAGAAGGATAAACTGAGTAGAAATGCCCTAAGAAGTTTGTGAAATATGTGTTGAGAGTACCAAATCTGTTCTATAGATTCTCCTGCTGAGTGGACAAGGTGGTAAACTGATCATTCAGAGCAATCATGCTTGCAGTCAAGGATGTCTGCATAGAGTCCAACCTGTTCATGATGGGCCTATAGTAGGTAGTGTTGATGTGCTGCCCTAGGTTCTACTGCATGGCTGTGAAATAGGGATCAAAGTACCCTGGAGGTGGCTACCAGAACTGTGGCTGCTGCTGCATTGGAGGAGGAGGTGGTGGTGGTGGTGGCATGTTCTGAGCACCCTGATTTGCATTGTCATCCTTATCATCCGGTGCTTCTTCCTCGTCATCAGGAAATTGAGTGAGAGGCCTTTGAAGAAATGGGGGTTCATTCCTGAAAGGTTCAAATGGAGCATGAATCACTTCACATTTACTCTGAACCTTGTTTTCTCATGAATCAATGCTATGATATATGGAGCATAGGCAAGGTTTTGTGTTTTGTCCACCTTCAGATTACTCACATGATCCATCATAAATGTAATGATATCCATTACTTCACCATTCATGACATGATGGATAATATTCCAAAACCTATCACGGACCTTGTTTCTATCACCGCCCTTGGGTAAGATAGTTACAGGATCAATCATGTTGATCACCGTAGGATGATGACGTAGTCCACTGGTAGTACCAACAACAATAGGAATACCCAGCCTTGCAGGCTCATGGTACTGAGCAATATTATCAATGGCATCTTCATGCAGTAGGTCTAACCCATTTGAAATCACCTCATAGTTAAGCCTATTTGCAGCAGCAAAATCTTCAAAAGTAGTTTCTTACTTCTTTTTGCCAGTCATCCATTCAATAGTTCTTTCCTGCATATTGACCTCAGTAGTGGCATAGAACTGACGAATAATCATTTCATTATAATCAACTCTATTCTCAAGGAAGCCATGTAGTCCACATTGATTTAACTACGCAACTAAGTCACTCATCATAGGTTCAGAGGGCATATAGTTCCAATCAATAGTTTGGTGCTTGTGAATGCTAACCTTCCTCACATGACTCCAGAAAGACTCAAAACTGGACTTAAATATGAAAGTAGAGTATATTGGTGTCACGAGGCATACTATACTGATAGGGGTTTCTAGCTGCAAAGTATTGATCCACTGACCATCTCATTTATGGATATGCCCAATCGGTGATTTTTGACGGTCATTATTGCACCATTCCTACCGTCAACTATCCATATATATGAAGGTAAATACATCAAAGTATGGAATAACCTATCCTACTAACATAGTTCCACAAGTTGTGTTGAATATTTGATTGCAGGCACAAGATTAGCAGAAAACAAGCCAAATTTGGTTAAGTCACAGGACACTGCCAAGTGGCCCAGGCCACCCGGCTCCACCCCGAGCCGTCCGGACTGACAATGTGGCCAAAACACTTCATCTTCGACCTGCATGCGCAACAATGACGTGTCAACACAGTTGTGAAGTCCAAATGCCGAAACCAACACGTAAAGTACCGAAAGGCTTGCCACATCACCGATCTAGCACTTGGATTGGTGAAGTCAGCAATCTGAGGGACTTCAATCCTATGGCTAAGGAAGAAACACAAGTGAGGATCCAATGGCTCAAGGAAAAGCACAAATTTAACTGTCAACTGACTTCTAACCGACGTTAGAAGGCAATATGGAGCGTTGGATGACAAGAGGCGGTGGATCCAAGGGTCCACCATGCCGCCTGGCCTGAGGTGGGGCCGCTCGGCTCCCTACCAAGCCACCCGACCTGCCACGTGCCCCCTTAACCTCCATACCGACCTACAATCGACCTATACCATGTATAAATACCCCTCTCACTCTAGTGGGTATAAATAGGTCCTTAGGCCTCACTTGTGAAGTGTGGAAGTTGAGTAGAACATATTTTTGTTTAGTCTAGTAGCACTAGGTGAGTCCTGGGAGTTAGAGTTGAGTCTGAGTCTTTGCCTCAGGGATTCTGGAGTACCTTTGAGTCTCGGTAAAGCTCTTGTATCTTTCTATCTTTGTACTCTTGTTACTCCAGTATAATATACATCATTGCTCTATCTTTTGTTATACTTTACTTTACTTCTTAACACTTGCCTAGTGTGGTGTACCTTTATTGCATACTAGACCAAGTCTTAGGTTTGTGTTGTTCTTAAGTTATCTGAATCTTGCTAGATTTGCCGGTGCTATAAGCTTGTCTTAGGCTTTTGATCTAAGATTAAGTTAGTTCTCACCCTCAGGTCAAGGAAGAACTTTAGTGTTCAAGTTCTCACTTGAACACTAGTATAGCGTGCCATCTTACCCACGCAGCTCTGGTTGGTAGCCTCTCTAGGTGACAGCCTTAGAGGTCTCAGTATTCCAATCCCGTCATTCGGTAAGCCCGTAGGCATTAGCCGGGTCTCCTTCGGTGGTCTAGTAACTACCCCCTGACTCCTCGAGGCGCCGGAATTTCGCTCGACGCAAGATCCTAGTTTGTGTTTGGTTAACTTAGTTCAACCACGAATACTCCTCTGCAGCGGTTAAGGAATAGAGTTTGGAAATCTAAATCTAACTCGTTGCCCTCCCAAATAGCTACCTAGGTGTTGGCTTCTTTAGTCCCTATTTTACACTTCCCACCATACACTACCTTGTTATCTTACCCCCGTTGTAAGAATAGTTGGTGTTTTATCTAAGTTATAGTACAGCTTGAAAGTTTGACATTTCATTCCACTTATTCGCCCTTGCTTCCCGGTGGATTTTTATGATACTCGGAATACTCTGAGTGAAAAAGCTACAGCGAATCTCCGTGCCCTTGCGGAGTAAAATCTGTTACGCTAAGAGACGTCAACAAGCTTTATCTGGCGCCATTGCCGAGGAAGCAATTGGCAATAGAAGTTTGATTTGTTCAAACCTAGGTACTTATAACTTGATAACATACCACTATCTCTTAGCAGGCTTATTTGCCTCTGTCTACTTTATTGTTGGGTGATAGAGAGGTGTATGACCGGTTTTGACCTAAGGCAAACTTTCACAACAATCCGGAGTCGTTGCTCAGAAGGAGAGTCCGTCAGAAGACAATCCATGGGCAGAGGCCGGTGCCAGCTACACTGGAATTTGGATCAACAAGCACATCCCACTCTACACCCATGGTAAGAAGACCATTCGCGAGTTCTCAGTCCCATCCAACAACAACATCCCCACTGGGCCCTATGTGGCCATAGGAGAGGAGTTTGAACTCAAGCCAGGTGTCATGCACATGGTCCAAGCTAGTCCATTCTGCGGATGGGCATCAAAGGATGCGAATAGCCACCTCCAGTAGTTCCTGGAGATATGCAGCACTTTCACCATTAAAGGCGCCACCCCTGATGCTGTTTGGCTTCGCCTCTTCCCATTCTCACTGATAGGTAAGGCAAAACAGTGGTTCTATCTGAACCGCGACGAGCTGGGAGGCATGTTCCAATGCCTTCCTTGCAAAGTACTTCCCCCTGGGGAAGACAAGCTCACCGAGGAACCGGATCTCAAGCTTTAAGCAGCTCGCTGATGAGTCCGTGGCGGAGGCATGGGAGAGACTCCAAGAATACATCGCTGCTTGCCCCCACCACAGTATGGAAATAGCGGCTGATAATCCAAATTTCTTTCACGGGCTACACTGGTCTGCGCAGGAACATCTCGATGCAGCCACTGGAGGATCATTCTTGTCCTTGAGCGTTGCCGCTTCCCGCACTCTCATCGAGAAGATGGCAAGCAACCAAGGATGGAGAGAGAAGAGGGTGAACAATAAGCCCCGTGAAGTCCACCAGATTGATGGCACTGACATGCTTGCCGCCAAAATGGACCTCTTGCTAAAGAAACTGGAGGGCGCTCCTGAAGCTGTGCCGGTCCAGGCACTGGATTCTTGCTTGACTTGCGAGCATTTTGGGAACACCGGCCACACGGGGAACAGCTGCCCCAAAAATGGATCGGAGGACGTTAACTTCATCAACAACAATGGCTTTAGCAACGAGCCTCGTCCTCAACCAGGTTGGAACTCACGACCCGACTTACCCTTCGCTGGTCAAGGTATGTCTTCTGGCAGTTCTCAGCAGTTCAATAAAAATCCTTTTGATCAAAAAGCTGTGAACGATAGCATTAGTAAGAAATTCCATGCGAATGATAAAGTTCTTGAATATTGTCACATCAACTAGAAACTCTGAACAACGCCATGAAGAATCAACTGAGCTTTACCAAAATGTTAGAAACCCAAATAGCTCAGCTCGCTGCCGCTCTACCTAGTCCTACTCCGAGGAAGCTTCCGAAACAGCCTGAGCCACCCCCGAAGGAACATATAAATGTTGTGACCACTAGGGGTGGAAGGTCTACCCAAGACCCCCCACATCCTAGAACTGCAGGAAAAGAACAGGAAAAGCAGGCCGCACCAGAAAAGGAAGATGAGGTGGATCGTGAACCACCACTGGTGAAGGAAGCACCGAAGTCAGCTCCACATGAGTGCTATGACACCACAGTGCTCCCTTTTCCTCAAAGGCAGAAAAAAACATCGGTCGATGATCAGTTCGGCAAATTTATTGAGGTAATAAAGAAATTATATGTCAGTATTCGATGCAATGCAGGTGCCTACGTACGCTAAGTACCTGAAGGACATCTTCAACAACAAAAAGCCGCTGCCGTTAACTGAAGTTGTGCACCTCATGGAGGAGTGTAGCGCTGCTATACTCAACCAGCCACCTGAAAAGAAGAAGGATCCTAGGAACCCCTCCATATCATGCTCAATCGGAACCCAGAACTTTGATCAAGCTCTCTGTGATCTGGGAGCGATTGTCAGCGTCATGACAAAGGTAGTCTTTGATAAACTTATGCATGCTACACTTGCTCCTACTGCTATGTGCCTGCAGCTAGTGGATCAATTGATTCACTACCCCGTCGGGATCGCCGAAGATGTCCCGGTGAAAATCCGAAACTTCATCGTCCCGGTGGATTTTGTGGTGCTAGACATGAGGACGCCGCTCATCCTTGGGCGACCGTTCCTAAGCACCGCACAGGGCAACATTGACATCGGAGCTGGAGAAGTCCACCTCAACATCTATGGCATACGAAAGATGTTCACCTCAACATCTAAGTTCCAAAGGTCGAAGAGTGCCGACAGGTAAAAACTTTTAAATTATAAGTGTCAGGCACCCCGGGAGACACCAAGAGAGAAGATCGAGCTTTCGCCAAGTAAGCCAAAGATGGATTCTCTCCTTGTAGCCATGGAAAAGCTCCTATACGATGGAGAAGCCCGCAAGCTCAAAGCCGATCACAGAGCCGAGTCACTGAGACGTGCCTCACTGGCCCTGCCGCCGACAAAGGAATCAGGAGCTAAAGCTCCTGAGACAAAGGTCACCGCCAAGGCAACGAACACATCTCAAGAATGGCGAAAGAAAGAGGAAACGCCAAAAACCAAGCCAGAGAAGAAGACCAAAACTCAGAAGCAAAAGGCTATGGCTACCAAGAAGGTTTGGCGAGCAAAAGTTGCAGCACAGACGGCCGCTAAGTCTCCGTCAAACGCTGACTCCAAACCAAAGGTATGACTTGCCCTCGCCAAGAGGTAAACTGGCATTATCTCCATTGCATACTTAATTATCCACGCATTTACTTTCTTGCATGCGTTTCTTTACTTCAATCATTGCATGTTTAAATTCCATCAATTTTTGCTTAAGTTTTGCAATTTGGTAATCTAAATTTGTGAAAAAAAAAGTTTCGAGGCTGCTCGGCCCCACCTGGGGTCGGCCGACCCGCTCTCTGCCCCTGCACACTACCCAAGTGCCAAGGGCACCGAGCCAGTGCCGCCCGGCGCCCTGCACAGGGCGCTCGGCCCCCTGGTCACCTCCCTGCTCCCTTTGCTATGCGCACGACACCAAGTGCCAAAGGCACTAGGCTAGCCGGCCTCCTGCCTACGCCGTCCGACCTTCCTCTGCACACCGTTGGAGTCCCATCGCTCGCGCACCGCACCCACCAGCCTAGGGGCATAGGCCTTCCGGCCGACGCCCTACCCTGGCCGCCCGGCCTCACCTCGAGCCGCCCGACGCCTACCTTTGCCCCTGCCTGCTCTCGCACGCCTATAAATACGAGTGCATGCATGCACTTGCTCCCTGCACCGCTCAGCAACGCGAGCAATCTCTTTTCTCCCCCTAATCACGCTCTTAAGCACTAGTTAAGGACTTAGTTTATTTCAGCACTTAGTTTAAATTTCAGTACTTAGAGAAATGCTGCTAAAATAAGTGCTACACTTTCGTTTCGTTGAACATTTTGTGGAGGCTCTGCCCCGCAAGGACGACTAACTTTTGGACGATTGACTTCTGGATGATTAACCGCTAATGCTAATTTTTGTAACTGCTTTGTCCCTTGTGTAGCCTATTGTCTATTTTGTAGGAAGTCGTCTTTCTTCAGGAAGGCAAAGAAGGCCCTGAGCAACAAAGGGAAGGGGCTGCACCTGAAGTTTTTGTCTTCGTCAGACGAGCGCTCATGCTCTCGTTCAAAAAGCAGAAGCTCCAGGACTGCAGCAGCGTCCGACAGGATGTCCGTCAGCGGTACACGCAGCCGCCAGGATCAAAACGAAGGAGTTTCTTCACAACAACAACAGCAGCGCCAACTAATGAACCTGCACGACATCAACATCCAGAGCGATGAGGAATCTCAGACGTTACAAGCCCTCACCACCAAGGTCTTTGTGCGGACAAAGTGCTTCGTCGCCTTCTTCCTCGTCGAGATAGGTATGTCGGACCCATTCATTCAAGCTTTTGATTATGCGGGTTGGTCGGATTTCGCTAATATTACAGAGGAAGGATCTGTCCTTCTCACATAAGAATTCCTGATGACTCTCTGCATGGAGAAGCGTACAACAGGTACGTTAATAATTTTTCGCTTGTTCAATACTGAATTCTCTGTCTCCCCAAGGCAGTTTGCCGACCTCCTGGGCTTCTACTCCAACTGTTCGTTGAGTGACCCAGCCGGGTATGACATGAGAACTTTTTGGGTGGAAATATGTGGGGAGTATGGTAAGAGAAAACACAGCACCCCCAAAATTCACAACCCCACTCTGAGACTCTTAGCTCGCTAGGTCTCGCTCATCATCTTCCTAAGAGGTGAGATTCGTTGTGCACCCAACGAAGACCTCAAGTTTCTCTATGCCATGGTAAAAAAGAAGCACTATGCTCTAGTCCTCGACCACCATTGGATGGGCATGAGAGCGAGCAATACCCCTAAAAGCATCACTATCTTTGTCACCAGGATAGCAGCCAACCTGGACCTCCAGTGAATGTCCAGCTTGACTACCTTCCCGACGACATATCACACTATGTAGGGGAGCAGCACTTTGTCCAGGCACATTTTATGAAGCGAGACGCTGAAGCAATGGTAAATTGGTCATGACATGGTTCGGGCATAGTCTTGAGCTGCCGCTTCCAGCGCTGCAGTTTGACATGTACACCGTTAGAAGCCTAACCATGTAGCTAGATGTGGAGGCACCACGCCATAGCATCGGCGGCGTCATGACTAGAGCCCAGCGACGGCGAGCAGAGGAGTTACGCCATAGAGCCCGAGGAGATGATGATGATGAGGAACCCATCCATGCTTCCACGCCATTTGAGTCATCCTGGTATTTCTCTAGTACCGGTGGCCAGAGTTCCTACCATCCTTTCCATAGTACACAATAGTACGGAGGCAGTAGCGCGTCACGTGCGTTCAGCCGGGACCAAGGTCCCTCTGCTTCAGCCCGATACCACCCAAATTACATGGCCGACATCAACTCCACAATGGAGGGGGATGAACTTGGGCCAATACAATTAGAGGTTGTACCAGCAGGTGGGTGACATCCACCAACGCACAGAAGCGATGGATCAATGGCTCCAAACCAACACTGAAATGCTCCAGAACTTGAACGAGCAAGTTGGAGCTAGATTCCTCAATGCCTAGAACTTCTACTACTACTACCAACACCCCTAGCTTCGTTGAAGCTTGGGGGGGATGGTAAGCCGTTATGAGCATGCCTCCTCGTACCCGCGTCCCTCAGAGTAAGGCGTTCCCATCTCTTGTCTCTGTCTCCTTTCATGTGCAGCAGCAGTACTTGTCCGACCAAGCAGCAGTACCCGTCCAGCAGCATCACCCGTCCCACCAATATCAGCAGTGCCCCGTCCGACCGAGCAGCAGCATCATCCGTCCGACCGAAGGTAAGCACGTTTAATAAAATAATGTCCTTTACGTATTTTGATTTATTGCTCTATCTAAAAAAGTGTCAATAAAAGCAACTCCCAACTTTGATGCATGTATCTTTCATATGAAAATGATGAATAGTTGCTCTATTATGTTCATGCTTAGTTGTTCATGCACATACCATACTCAGCTTAATTTCGAGCCTATGTGTATAAGTTGAAAGATTGATCTTGTACTTAGTGGATGTCATTTGCATAACTATGTCTAAATTGTTGTGAGAAATGATAGGCTAAGCACTAGGTTTTTTCCACATATCCTTAGTAAGATGAACATCTCAGGTTTATTTTTTTGAAAAATAAAATAAAGTTTCCCCATTGGTTTGAAACACCTACCTGAGCCAAATACACTGAAATATCTTAGCCTAGCTTGTTTAAACTGCTTGGTGTTGTTTTGAGCTTTGTCAAATTTTGAGTCTCATTGAATGGAATACTCTATCTTGTGAATTATTGGAGCAAAACCATCACCACTTATGCATTTACCTATCCTGGGTATGGATCCATATATCTCCAAATAAATAACCTTAGCCTTACTCCTTCCTAAGTCAAAAAGAGGGAGAGTACGGAGCCAGCAAAAATATGAGAAAAAGAAAAGCATATGAGTCAAGCATGGCAAAAATATGAGGACAAGAAAAGCATGCTAGTCAAGCCTGGCAAAAAGAGAGAAAAATACAAAAAGGCTCTTGTCGGTGTTTGATACCGGCAATGCACCACGGGGTGTGTTACGTAGTGTTTTTGGAGGCATCTGCGTCAACACGTAGCTCGATGGTTCGCTTTGAGATGCGACGAAGAACACACAGCACAAATGAGACACGATTTATACAGGTTCGGACCGCGAGATGCGTATGAAGTTGAGGGCATTGTATTGATTTGAGCTGATTGTATTGATTTGAGCTTTTGAGGGTACAATGAGGGCGTATGAAGTTGAGGGCGTTGGAGAGTTGGGGGTTGTTTGGGAGGGATCCCTAGCCCACCTTATTAGTCCAGTGTGGTTTGGATTACAAGTCGGTTTCCTTCTATGACTCCTAGACGGTTTAGATTACAAGAGAAATACGAGTAGCCAAGTGATCCTGAAATAATATGAATGACACAGAAATAATGATGCTAAAATTAATATGAATGACACAGAAATAATGATGCTGAAATTAATATGAATGATCCGAAACAATGCGAGTAATCTAGAGTTGATTTGAGTAATGCTAAGTGATCCGGGACGAATGACCAGAACCAATATGGATAATCCAGAGATGATCCGAGTGATCCAAAGATAGTCCGAATGATCTAGCAATAATTCAGATAATCCGAGTGATCCATAGAAAATCCAATTGATCCAACAACTCGGATATTCTAGAAATAATTCAATGATCCAAATATCCGGATGATTAAGAGATAATTCAATAGATGCACAACCCGGATGATTAAGAAATAATATGAGCAATACCCAGATCACTTGGACTGAATAACCCACTGTGCGGTTAGTTGATAGCACCTCGCCTTCTGGCGGAAATCAAAGATAGTCAATAACAGTGCTAGTTGACTGTTTGAGCGCGTTGTAGATATTTGTGGTGACATAAAATATTTTTCTGAAATAATAATCAAGAGACAAATCGAGTAGTATTGTTTGCAATGAAGAATAATTAAAATAGATAATATTTGAATGAGTCGGGTAACCAAAATTTAATAAGCATAATTTAATAAAGATAAATAATTAAATAATGACTTAGCTGTTTTTGAGGGGGGTATAAGTATCTCTGGTTGTTGTTGTAACCAGTCTGAGCGAAATCTTCAGGCCTTGAGTGATGGTACTGGTCACTGGCTCTTAGAACAGAGAATTCCTGTGTACTTCATGATTTAATTAACAGCAAGAGGGCTTGAACTCGGAGTACGACAATGATCTTGGAAATTGATCCATCTTCCGGAAAGCACGCGAGGGTGAATTAATCTTGGACCACGTTACGGGTGGAGGCCCTCAATCCAATCTGCATGCTTGGCTGTTAATTCTGATCGGACTCTGCTGGTAGATGTACCATGGTCTTGTTCGGACTCGACGTGGCATTGGCATGCACACTAGATGGGATCTTGATCCGATTAGGTGGGCTGATAACTGACGAGATAGACTTGACCTTGGATTCGTACGTGATAGTGTTTGTTGTTTCCATCCACGAGAAAGTTGCTCATACCGAGACTCGTAAACGCAGAGAGAACGCGCCGGTTTGATCTGCTAGCTGAACTCCAGCGCTGGCGACTTCGAGGTGTCCACACAATCTGATCTGTACTGCTCCAACTCGAGAGACACGGGATTTGAAGTTGATGCCGCTAAGAACGTTCTTGCCGAAAATCAATCTGTTGAAGATGATGGCCATGGATCTAGCGATGTTTGTTGAAGCAAAACCCCTACCTAGCATGCTAACTGTCGGTGTTTGATATGCACCACGGGGTGTGTTATGTAGTGCTTTTGGGGCGTCTGCGTCAACACGTAGCTCGATGGTTCACTTTGAGATGCGACGAAGAACACAAAGCACAAATGAGACACGATTTATACAGGTTCGGGTCGCGAGATGTGTAATACCCTACGTCATGTTTGGGGCTGGTTGTATTAATTTGAGCTCTCGAGGGTACAATGAGGGCGTGTGAAGTTGAGGGCGTTGGAGAGTTGGGGGTTGTTTGGGAGGGATCCCTAGCCCGCCTTATTAGTCCAGTGTGGTTTGGGTTACAAGTCGGTTTCCTTCTATGACTCCTAGATGGTTTAGATTACAAGAGATTACATAGAGAGTCTTTGTCTTGTGCGCCAAGTTGTCCTGCACCCTGGGCCCTGGGCCTGAGTCAGTCGGTCTGCCCCTGAATTGGGCCCTCCACCGGCCTATGTCTTGAATCTGCGCCATGAGGACCCAGGGCATATCTATCCCCCGCAGCTCCATGTACGACCGAGACGTGCGACTAGAGGGGGGTGAATAGGAGCATTTGAAAAACTCAAACTCAAACCCCCAATGTGTGCTCTCATGAAAACACACGCACACCCGGTACCGTCTACTTAACAGATATGTGTCGGGTGGAAAGCGGAAGCACTCGAATTAACGCCCAACGAAACGGACGTAAGACGAGCAACCATACTACACCTAAACGAACAAACACACTACACCTAGAGGAACACACACAACACCTAAAACTACACCTCTCTAATGTGCAGAGTTGCGTAGCATAGACAAGCTACCAACCCTAGGACACATTGAGAAACCCTAAATGGAAAAACACTAAAGCACACAACAAAACAAGCGAAAACAACAAGGCACAAACAAAACAAGACAAGCTACAAAGCTTGCAAGTGTGGCACACTAGCCACTCAATACACCGAAGCATGCCTCACTTAAGATTAATGAGTGAAGAGTATGGACATGCAGTAATTGACAGAAAACAAGTTTGAAGTAAACAACAACACTCCAAAAACCAAAAAAACCAAGAAAAACAAACCCCAAAGCAAGCGGAGCAAGAAACACGCAAAAATAGCCCCAAAAAGACTAGACCGGACAAACCTCTCTTCACCAAAAGGGCTAACCGGAGAAACCTCAATCGAGGGGTTAAAACAGCCCTAAAAAACTACAGACCGGACAATCCTCCAAAAACCAAAAAAACCAAGAAAAACAAACCCCAAAGCAAGCGGAGCAAGAAACACGCAAAAATAGCCCCAAAAAGACTAGACCGGACAAACCTCTCTTCACCAAAAGGGCTAACCGGAGAAACCTCAATCGAGGGGTTAAAATAGCCCTAAAAAACTACAGACCGGACAATCCTAACCCTACAGACCGGACAATCCTAAGTTTAGGGTTTGGACAAACAAGTTGTCAGGTCAGTTCTCCAGAAAACTGCGCAGAAAAACAGCCCGACGCCCCATCGAAAAATCGATCGTAACGGGGTCAAATCTCAACGAAACTTCACGAAAATTTGCATGGACAATCCTAAGGACCTTTCCTAGCAAACCCCAAAAGGTCCACTTGAAAAGATCAAGGGTTGCATGGGAATTGCAAATCTCGTGAGGTAGGTGAGTGTCACGCCCGGTTTCAATGAACAAAACCGTGCAACGTATATATGCGCCAGGAAACGTCTCGCATATACACGACAAATTACAAAGTACCACAATACATGCCAAATAAAAACATGCATAACATTAAATATATCATTATTACACTGTGACACAATGTTTAACTCAGAGTATAACGTATCGTAGCGGAAGCATAAAACATAAATATAAGGGGCGCCACAGGGACGTCAACTGGTGAACGAAACGTCTAATACTCGTCGTAGTCTTACACATAGTCTTCATTACCTCCATCATCTGAGCAGCGGTTGGATTTTTCCCCCAACAAGGAATAAATATAAAGAAACAAGCGTGAGTACAGAATACCCAACAAACATAACATAAACCATGAGGCTCTATGGTTAGCTTACATCTGCATTAGCTTTTAATTTTTAAACTTTCATTTAAGGCCTATTTACTATGAATTAATAACAAAACCATTAGCCCAAAAGGCATTGCATAAGAAATAAAATAAGATTAAACTGATATAAACATTATCATAACCATAACCAAAACCCAAGGAACCTCAGCCAAGGATCCTACTAATCACTGGGAAGGGTCTGGGCCGCTCATAACCGTGAGCACGGCTAACATGTTAGTTTTACACTCTCGAGAGGTTGTACATCTTTACCCACAAGTCGTGAGCTACGCTAGGAGTTCATCACATTACCAGAGATGAGATGACGAGCAAGCGCACTATGAAGCCTTTACAAAGATTGTGTTAGTAAGGTGTAACCGCTAAGGTTTCAGGGTCGCAACGGTGGCGTCCGCCTCCAAAGGGAGAAGCACATACATATAACGTAAAGCACACTCAACCATGAGGTAGCGCAGTGACCACTGATGCTAGCCTCCCCTCTTGCCCCGCAGGTAAGTTACTCCCAAACCAAAACAACCTAATTAATAAGCTAAATCCGTCCCATTCCAGCCTTGTGGTAGCACTGTTGTCCTAGGTGGTCGCTTTGTGATTCGGTCCTTAGGGAGAGAACTAGCAAAAGCACACGAGCACATTGCTCAAGCTCACTAAACCATGTTGCTAAAAAGCCATATTAAAATGGACATGAACCGATCAGGGTCAAGCCCAACAATTAATTGCATAAGATTATTAATCAAAATTAAATTAACAATAGGATATGAGTTTGCGCAGCACCTAGCACAACTTAACCATATGCATCCCGAAAGGTAGATATATAAGGATAAAAGGTAGCTAGGTAAACCTTACAGGCACATAAAATAAAATGCACATGCACTAAGATAAAAAGATTGTTAGGTGTTGTTTATGTTATACTTGCCTTCCTCGAAATTTATTCCTTGTTGCTGCTCAGAGGCTTCTGGAGGTTGCTCTTCGAACTCAACAGGCGGATCAACGTCTACGCATGATACACGGCACAAACAAGCATACACATGATCACACATACAATCAAACTAGAACGGGAGGGGGAAAGAGAAGGACGAAAATTGCTGCTTACTCCATGGGATTCACAAGGAAGAAAACTTGGATTAATCACGAAATTTAGGTTACACAAAATCCCTAGAGCCTACCTCCCATCATCCTCCCACTAATGACAAGATTTGACTAAACTAGGCACTCATCTCCTAGCTAATCCTCTCTATTTCTTTTCTTTGGACCTTGGCTGCTAGGGTTAGGGAAACTAGGGTATGTGGCTGCCAAGATAAGCTCCAAGGGAGCCTCTCAAGTCTATTTATACCCTAGGCCCTAAACGACACAATTACACTAAGACTCCTACTCTAAAAATGCCCGGAGGGGGCCAAACCGAAAAGATACAATCGGACGACTACGATGATGGCTTGATCTTCTTCTTCTCCACGCCTCGCTTGGATGTGCGCCACGTAGCCAGTAGTCCAGAAACTTCCCCCAGTTTTGAAGTCAGAAACCGGGAAACTTTATTTTGCGGGCTAGCGTGGTGTACCTTGCATACTAGACCAAAGCTTTGGTTTGTGTTGTTCTTAAGTTATCTAATCTTGCTAGTCTTACCGGTACTATAAGCTTGTCTTAGGCTTTTGATCTAAGATTAAGTTAGTTCTCACCCTCAGATCAAGGAAGAACTTTAGTGTGCTTGCGGAGTGAAATCTGTTACGCTAAGAGACGTCAACAGTGATATCAATGGCCTCATCTTCTGCCCCAAGATTTTCTATCTCCATTGACACTTCATCACCTTTCTCTGAAGATTGAGTCTGTGAATCAGCATCTGGATCATAATCATCATCACCATCATCTCTCCTTTGCCTTTTGCTTGTACTACCCTTCTTGAATTTTAATGCAAGTTTCTTCAAAGAGCTTCCACTGCCATCGTCACAATTCACAGAATATACATTGAATAAATAACTGGTAGCTGTATAGATGAAACAGTGACAAACTGATGTAGTACATGAGTGGACAGTCCACCGTTTACTGTGCAGACCCGACAGCAAACAGTACAATTCATCCAATGTGATCCTCAATCCATCCAATATATTCAGTATTTTCACGCCAAATTAAAACCATAGTATCACTACCTTATCCTCAACAATATCCCCTACTCAAATTAAGAAGTCCATGGTTGAAAAATAGATCACACATGAAACCCTAACCATGAGCGCCATCTCAAAATACGAAGAACGAGGGAATCAATCCAATACCGAGAGGACATGATGGAGAAGGTCGGTGAGTGTCTAGGAACATGAGTGGACAATCCGGGGAAGCTTCCAACTATCCCCTTCTTGAGAGAGACCTCTTCTTCTTTTGGAAAGAAAGGAGAAGGAGGGAGAGTCTTTGGTTTGAATGAAAGGGTATGGATGGATACATAGTCCTTTTCCCCTTTTGTTCTGCCGACCTGGGCTGGAACCCGATGTGCGGACAGTTCGCGGTCCAGTGGCGGACAGTCTGCCGTTGTGTATCGGCCAAACCAACAATTGCAGACTGCCTCTGAGTTAATTTTGAATTCCTACTGACAGTCCGCAGTCCATTTTCTCAAACTTCCCAGGAACCTCAACCGATTCTGTGTAGAATTTAATCCCTGAGGCGGACAGTCCGGGTACCATGAGTAGACAGTCCATTGTTCAACATTCACAACGTACCAGAAAACATCCAGATTCTGTCCAGTTTCTCAATCCAACTGCGGACAGTCCGCCTATCACCACCGGACAGTCCGCCCTTGCTAGTCTGTACTACCTGAGAATCTGCCTCAAATTCCAGTATTTGAACTTTTGCATGGGATCATTGCTTATAGATGGACTATATAGCTGCAACAAGGGTTAGTATGCAAGCACAAGTATGCAAGAAGAGCACAAAACAAGAGTTAGTCCAAAACAAGCACAAAATTAGTCCAAAAACATTTAACAAATACCAAAATAAATACTTGAGGAGAGTCTCATTTGAAGGATACATGACACATTTGCGCTTGTGTCTACATTCACATGGCATTTGAGATGCACTCATTTCAATTCACTTCTCAACATAGAAATCCAAGATTTATCCAAAGATCCTTCAAGAGATGATTCCGAAAATCCATAAGCTTCACTTTCTTGGATTCCACATAAATATAGAATTTAATCCGTTCATCATGAGTTAGCATTTAGATGGCCAATTCAAGTATAATCCAAAACATCCGGCCGAGATGCCTTCAATAGAATGCCATGAGAATCTAAGAGAACCATTTTAAAGTTTTATAAACCCAAGACGCAAGATTTATATACCATATGAACACAACATATACATGGTTTTTCAATAAACTCCACATTTCAACACTTTGCTTCAAATGAGAGATATTGATATGATAGATATTTGCAACATAAATCGCCAAAGAATATGCAATATTTTGATCACCCAAGCTTGAAGCACATTATCCTCAAATAAAATTTGCTTTTCTTTCCCATCTCACCAAAAGGAGCAACATAATGACCAATGCACTCATTGTGATCCATGAAACACATTCTATGACAAATAGAAGTATCCGGAGAGCATATCAATATTTAGAACCAAGTATTGGCCCTTTGACCATGTATTCCACTTTCAATAGACATTTAAGATCTTTTAGGTACCCAAACTTGTTTGGGTCCTTGAATGTTAGTAACCAAACCTTTTGGTACCCAAATGGTTTTATTTTTAGCACCAAGTTTGGTGAACCAACAAACTTTGCACTAACACCATTAGAAGTCTTAGTGAGAACATAGCTAGGATCAAACTTGACAAAATATACAATCTTCTTGCTAGGGCAGTTCTTCTTCACATGACCCACTTTATGGCATTTGTGACATGTTTTTCCATTCTCCTTCACAAAAGTAGTCTTTTGTGGAACAAAAGCTGACTTTCCTTTCTTGGGTTCATATCCAAGTCCATCATTGTTGATGGAGCATTTTCTAGTACACAAGATCATATCCAAACATGCTTTACCACCATATGCTCTTTCCAAGTCACGTGTCAATTCATCAACTTTCTTCTTCAATATCTCATCTTCAATAATAAGAGTGGCATCACATGAAAAACCATCACTAGTGGAGACACTAGTAGAGGGTCCATTGTTTGCGGAAGCTTCATTGCTCATGCCGAAAGGAGATGTTGAGGAGCTAGGTGCATCTTGTGAACCATCCATAGAACATGTTTCAACCATTTTTTCTTTAGCCTTGATGACTTCATGAACAAGTTGAGTATTCACTTCCTCAAGCTTGTCATGTGCTTCTTTGAGATTCTCGTGGGAAGATTTTAGCTCTCCAAGGGATTTTTCAAGATTTTTATTTTCCTTTTTCAATGCCTTGTACTTCACCTTTTCTTTGTCCATGTACTCATCGGCCTCTTTGAGCATGCGCACAAGATCATCATAAGTATACTCATCCTCATCTTCATCACTATCATCAATAGTATTATTTATTGCCATGAGACAATGTGGAGTAGAGAAAAGTGAAGGTGCTTCTTTTATAGCAATGTCGGCCTTACTCTTGCAAGGCTTGCCATCATCATCGGAGTCTGAGCTTGCATCGGAATCCCACTCAACAAGATAGGCTTGCCCATTCTTCTTCTTCTTGTTGTAGTACTTTTTCTTCTTCTTCTCATCATCACTATCATCATTGTCCTTCTTCTTCTTCTTACTTGGACAATATATAGCAATGTGCCCCGGTTCTTGCTTGATGAATGGTTCTTTCTTGAGAAATTTTTTTTCTTTTTCAAAAACTTGTTGAATCTTCTAAAAAATAGAGCCATTTCTTCATCATCACTTTCATTACTTTCATCTTCACTATCATTGTTTGCCACTTTCTTAGATGCTTTTGCCTTGAATGCAATGCACTTTTTCTTCTCATCACCCACTTCACCATGAGCTTCTTTTTGTGACCTCTTGAATATATCATGAGTGAGTAATTCACCCAACACTTCGGTTGGAGAATTGGTCTTCAACTCGGATCTCACAAGCAAAGTGACAATTGTATCATATCAACTTGGAAGTGATCAAAGGAACTTGTGAGAGAATTCCTCATCTAGCACATCAAAACCATGACCTTTGAGCTCATTTACAATTTCATTCAACCGGTTGAACATTTCGGACACACTTTCTTCTTTGATCATCACAAATTTACCAAACTTGCCTTTGTACACATAGTGTTTAGCACTCTTGACCATTGTAGTGCCCTCATGAATTTCCATGAGCTTGGTCCAAATCTCTTGTGCGGTTTTGAAATTTTTAATCCGGTTGAACTCACCCACATCTAAAGCATCATATAACACATTCATAGCTTGATCATTGACAAGAATATTTTCCTCATCGGTGGGAGTGAGTGCATCATTATTAAGAATAACATAACCATCATTCACAATTTTCCAAATTCTTCCACCCATTGCTCTAAGATGAAGCGTCATTCTCGTTTTCCAATAATCAAAATTATTCCCATCAAAACGAGGCGGTTTCCCCACATGAATATTGATTCCACTTCCACTAGCCATAACTAACCTACGGGATGATTAAACCCGCAAATTAAGGAGTAACCCGCTCTGGTACCACTTGTAGGATCGAGATTACCGGCTAGAGGGGGGTGAATAGACGGTAACAACTAAAAACAAAGACACTAGGCAAATTTATCTAGAACCACAAGAAAATTAAATCTTCTAGCTTATGTTGAGCTAAGTGGGTTTGCAACCTATCTAGGGTGACAATAGCAATTCAATTTCTAGTAAAGTAAAGCAAAAAGAAATGCTTGAATGTAAACGAGTAAGAGAATGCTCACAACACAAGGCACAAGATTTTTTTTTTTCCGTGGTCTTGGTGACTTGCCGATCACCCCTAATCCACTGGATTCAATGAAATCCTACCACTCCCAACCAAGAATCCACTTAGCATATGAGCCGGCTAGGACCAAAGAACCTCTCAAAACCTCTGTATCGATTAGAGTTGCTTTTTGCCGCTCCGGCGAGGCAAGCACAACGCCTATCACAATCACCACCGCGGCTCCTTCACAATCTTTGTTGAAGAGCTCCACGAGGAACCACCACCAAGACATCTAGGAGGTGGCAACCTCCAAGAGTAACAAGCCAATGACCTTGCTTAATGATCTCCCTAGTACCTCAAAGATCAACCACTAGTTGCAATGCACTAGATGCCTCTCAATCTCACTAGAATGCAATCCCAAACCAAGAGTGAGAGAGAGAGGTGAGGGAAGGCTCAAATATGCTCAACAAATGTTCCAAAAGGCCAAGAGAGGCAGCCAAGCGCCGGTCACAAACTACTTATATGCCCCCACTCCTCAACTACCCGTTATGTGCAAAACTCGCAAAAATAGGGAGTTCGCGGACAGTCCGCAGCATTGTCGGTGTTTGATACCGGCAATGCACCATGGGGTGTGTTACGTAGTGCTTTTGGGTGGCGAAATCGGCGTAGCTCAATGGTTCGCGTAGAGATGTGATGAGACACAAGGGTTTATATAGGTTCGGGCCGCAAGATGCGTAATACCCTACGTCCTGTTTGCTGCGAGTTGTATTGCCTTTGCTCTTGAGGTTACAAGCTAGGGCGTTTGGTGGCTGGTACGCGATGAGATGATCGATGATCTACGTAGGGGTCCCTCACCTGCCTTATATAGTCCGGCAAGGCTTGGGTTACAAGTCGGTTTCCATCTATGAGTCCTACCCGGTTTAGAATCCAAAAGAGTACACAGAATCCACAATTACAAGCTTCCTTCCTTGAGTCCTGCTGCTTCTGGAATCCAGAGTCCGAACCATGCTTCATTACGCCTTTCCTGAATTATAGCGCCTTGACTTGGTCTTCAGGCACGCCATCCGTTCTCGGGCCCACGAGATCAGTCGGCACTTTGTTTAGGAGCCTGCTGTCTCTATTGGGCCCTACAATGGCCCATATACTGAATCCATGCCGTGAGGGCCCAAGGGATATCTATCCCCCACAAGCCCTCGAAGCTCGAGTTAATTTAGAAATTAATTGACTCGAGACTCTAAAAAGAGTAACATACTATTCATGAGTTCCATGTCCGAGTTAAGATCACTTCTCATGGTGCACCGCCAGGTGCACCCCATGGGGTAGCCCCCGAGCTTCAAGTTGAGTTGAGTTTCAATCAGCTTGAAGATCTAAGCCCTTCAATTGGTCCCATCAGATGCATCCTCCAAATGCCGAGTTGATTTGAGAAATAACCAACCTCTGCATCTAAGTTACTATCCGTCATCCAACTTTCCGAGTCATAGAAAGCCGATCCAAATTTCCACTTTTTGGATTTTTAGGGAAAAAGAATATTTTTTCCACAAATCCCGCACCCCATGGGGTTAACCCAAAGGGAACAAGCAGAGGGCACAGAGGAAATACCGTAGACCACTTAGAAAATAGGAATCTTCCAAACATGCAACAGCCTTTGTTTTCCCAGGAAATAACTGACGCGTGGAGGAAGTCGAAACGACGCAGCCTCTTGAATCGCGTTCATAGAAAACGAAGCGGAGTGATCGTACTATAAGAGCAGAGCAATAGCCCGGCCATCCCTTACGCCTCCACTGAGTACTCATTCATCCAAGAAAACCCCAAGAACTCTCCACTCCTTTTCCACCATGGCCGGCGGCAAAGGGAAGAAGCGTGCGCGCTCCAGGGAGGAAGAGTACTTGGATTCCAACGACGTGCTCTTCGGCGGCGCATACGATGAGGAGTCCTCCAACGACCACTCCTCTAGTGAGGAGGAGCAGGTCCCCAAGGATGTGGTGTTGCACGGCAACCCGCCTCCGAAAGAGGACGACGAGGAGCCTGACACCAACGACTGGAATACAACAAGCCTGAGTGATTCGAAAGAAAGCTGCTGCATTACTTGTCCATGAGGCCATCACTCTGAGGCAGCAGCTGGCTGATTCTGAAGCTGCTCACAAGGCTGAGACAACAGGTATGTATCCAACCTTCTTGCATTGATCAATACCTGAGTTCCTGACCTAACAAATGTTCCTTGACTGCTGCTACTGCTGAAATTAACCGCCTAAAACAAGCTGCTGTTACTCATGAAGCAGAATATCGCAACGCCATTCTGGATAGAGACCTAGCTCACGACACAGCAGCCGACCTGCGCAGGCAGCTAGATAGCGAGAAGAAGAGACATGAGGTAACTCGCCAAGAATCTCAACTAGCATATTCCCTGCTCACAGAAGCATATGAACTGTATCGTTCCATAGGAGGAGATGCGGCAAAGGACTGATGAATGCCAGCGGCTGCGAAGAGAACTCCAGACTGTTCAGGAATCCCATGATGGTTTTGAGAAATCATTCCGAGAAACTGTCAGTTCATTGGAAGCTTTGAAGAGCAGCCATTCCTTGACTCGTTAGGCGCTTGAGGACAAAAAGGCCGAATTAGCTAAAGACCAGAATGCTCATGATGACATCAAGAAGGTACTCTCCTCCACGAGGTCTGCACTAAAAGAATCCCGCGACGAGGCCACTCAGCAAGCTCAGGTGCTAGAGTCCTTCAAGAACAATTATGAGACCAGTAAGAAAAATTGCAACCGACTGAAGGATGCCTACGAGAAGGCAAAAGAGGCTGCTCTGGCTCAAACACGGCCTTAACCAAGGTTTTGGACATATGTGCACCTGAGAAAGCCGCGCCACGTCCCCTTGGTGACCGAATAGCCACTTTTATGGATGATATGAAGGCTAGGTCATCTGAGCGGGTGAAGACCATCCTCACTCATGTCCTTGCTGTGATCAAGAAATCAAAACCCGACATAGACTTAGCAAGTTTGTCCACTGGGGTGAGCAGTAAGACCCAAGGTACTGGGTATGAGGACGAGGCCCGGGTAGTTGCTGAGCTCCTTGTAAATGACACTGAATGAACAATGATTCCTCATGTAATGCAATGAACAGAGTGTTGTATGTATATATTATGCCCTTAGGTCGGTATCTCAACTGTTGTTCTGCAAAATAGAGTCAGTATGCGTATAAATGAAGCAACTAATGTATGCTTACCGGAGGTTGTGTCTGTTATAGAAAAAAGGAACAACGTTAAGCCGGCAGCGCGACTTGAGTTAATATAGCAGTAAAGATGAGAACAAAAATAAACACAACGATAAAGAAAGAGTACGCTACGAGAAAGAGAGTTGCATGATGAAGCAAAGATGTATAGTTTTGGGTTGTAGGTCGTCAAACCTAAGCCCGTTGTCTTTGTTTAACTGGGGCCCTGATTGCTCCCCGATGTGAGGTCCTGTGAAGGCATGTAGCACCGTGCTGTCGGTCTTCCGACCTAGGCCGATTGCCTTTGTTTTGTTGGGGCCCTGAGTGCTCCCCGAGCATGAGTACGAACGAGAGCATGTAACACCGTGCTGTCGGTCAACTGACCTAGGTCGATTGCTCTCGTGGTGGGGCCAGAGTCATCCCCGTCAAGAGTAAGAGTGGGCATGTAACACCGTACTGTTGGTCGACTGACCTAGGTCGATTGCTCTTATACTGTGAGTAAATAATGTAAACGAGAACAGAGAAAAACATAGAATGCCTGCCCCAAGAGTGCTTTATTTATAGAGTATAAAGAGTACAATGAAGGCAGAGTACAGAAAACGACACTAACTGCTAATTCTAGAGATTACAGGAAGGCTTCACGCGTAGAACTTGTGCAGATGCTCTATGTTTCAAGAGTTCCCGACTGGTGTCCCGTCCATTTGAGATAGACGATATGATCCTGGACGAGAGACTTCCGTGACAATGTATGGGCCTTCCCAGGGAGGAGACAACTTATGTTGTCCAGCAGTCTTGAGCACCCTGCATAGCACCAATTCCCCTATTGAGAAGGAACGAGGCCTCGTGTATCGATCATGGTAACGACGTAGAGCCTACTGATAACGAGCTGACTGAATAACAGAATTCAGACGCTCTTCTTCGAGTAAGTCGATCTCCTCGATGCGTGTTGCCTCGGCTTCAGCAATATCCTTGAAAGCCAGTCGTGGGGCTCCAAACTGTAAGTCGGCAGGCAATACTGCCTCCGACCCATATACCATGAAGAAGGGCGTGTTGCCTGCGAGAGCTTTGCTAGGTTGAGTTCCAAGGCTCTAGACCACGTATGGGAGCTCACGTATCCACTTGCCAGCTAGCTTCTCATTCTGGTCAAAGATCTTCTTCTTGAGTGCATCCAAGATCATGCCATTAGCTCGCTCAACCTGCCCATTGGCTCTAGGGTGAGCCACCGAGACATACTTGATTTTGATGGACCTTTGCTCGCAGAAATCAAAGAATTCTGAACCCGTAAAGTTAGACCCCAGATATGTGATAATAGAGTTCATGATCCCAAAGCGAAAGATGATGTCTTGAATGAACTCAACGGCCTTGGCAGATGTCAATGAGGCAATGGGCTTGTACTCGATCCATTTGGTGAACTTATCAATAGCAACCAATACATGAGTATATCCACCTTGAGCTTTCTTGAAAGGGCCAATCATGTCCAGCCCCAACATGCAAAAGGCCATGAGACCGGTATATTCTGCAACTGCTGTGCTGGAAGATGGTGCTGCTTGGCGAGGTATTGGCAAGCCTCGCAGCGCTGCACTAACTCGGCAGCATCCTTCTTTGTTGTAGGCCAATAGAAGCCGGCCCTAAACGCCTTCCCGACCAATGTCCGTGAAGCGGCATGAATTCCACAGACTCTAGCGTGTATCTCTTTCAGCAAACTTTGCCCTGATGAGGTATCTAAGCATTTTAATAGAACTCCTGAGGCGCCACGCTTGTATAACTCGTTGTTGATCAGAGTATAGCTAGACAACCGTCTTGCTATTCGCTCGTCTTCTGCTTTATCATCTGGATTATTGCTGTGACAACGATGTAGCAGATACTCTCCATACATATTCTTCCCCCCTGTAATTATCTCAACCTTTATGTTGAATATTTTGCAAACATGCTGCCCCCAGCCTCGACACTTAGGTAGATGGGTGGTACTAAATAGCTTGACAAGGCACTTTGATGCCTCCAGGTAGGTTTTTTGACAAGAACTTCCCTTTGCCGGGGCATCTCAAAATGGGAGAACAAGATCATTTCGACGACCATAGAGCACAGCAAAGATGGGAAGAGAACCATGCCCACTGGGCGTGCCAATTTGTTTCGCCAAAAGAAAACATCTCCTAGGATGGAGTTCTCCTAATGCGTAACTATAAAAAAGATTATGAGCGGGCGTGCCAGTATACATGAAAGTATACAAAAATAAATAACAAAGGGTCGGCAAAATTCAGGGAACTCGGGTCTTTATTAATTCTTTGGAGAATTACAAAGTACACATTCCCACTGGAATTTAAATGTATTGCGCCTAATAATATGACTAATAAAAGCAGGCGATCTGATTGTAGAGTTCTTAGTTCCTGTGGCCTCGCAAAGCCGCCAGTTAATTACATCCGCGGATCATCTCGCGGAAGACCTCTGATTAAGCTGCGTCGATGGTCGTCAATAATTCTGTAATAATGTTCTCCAAGTATACACAAGTGACAAACAGGATATGCCAGAGCTTTATCAATCTTTAGTAGAAATATCTGACCTCGTCGGTCACGGAATTCATGACAAAGTCTCAAATTGTGTGTTCGGCCTCATCGGTCACGAACGAAAGGGGTCTAGCCTCGTCGGTCTAGACTGCATATTTCCGGCCTCGTCGGTCACGGAATAATGAGATCTCCCAAGCCTCGTCGGTCAAGGAGAGAAGTGTGTCCAGCCTCGTCGGTCAGGATGTGTGATCGGTTTCTGGCCTCATCGGTCGCGGAAAGAGTGGTAATAATTTGAAGAGACTTTATAATGAAATGCCGATGATAACGGATGTGGATGCATCTTTAACTAGATGGATAATGTTCTGCTCTTATGTATGCTGAAACATATCTGAGCTTAGGCGCTATGAGTATATCGCCTTGTGATAATCACCAAAACACATGCTAAGTGTGGCACTTCGTCAAGATGAGGGGCTGTTTAGACTTGCAGAGCCCTCTGAAAGAGATTTGCATATATCTCTTGCAAAACAACGCTGCTCAATTATATTGGCCCGATCACAGCAAGCCTCGTAATTCATTTGGAGAGCCCTGCTCAGGACTGCGTGACTGAAATATTGTGATTGCTATTTTCAGTTCTGGCTAAGCCTTCTGTTCTTTCTATTGCTGCCCGCTTGCGTTGGCGTCAGGTTGAAAGCAAAAGAAAACAGGCACAATATAATCATCCTAGGCAACGGCATGCCATTGAAGCAGTATGATAGTCATGGGTTATTAGACGGTTGGCTTATTTGATTAGCCACTTAATCACCCAACATAATAGCAGAGGTTATATTAGGCTATTAGCTAGCTTATGCTTTATGCGCTTGTCATGCTGCAACCAAAATTCAGAAGAGTAAAGAGAGCCAATGTCTGTCAACTCTGAATAAATAGTTGGGCTCTTAATTCATTTGGGCATCCCCATTGATCGGGAGTGTGCTCTGATTCAATCTATTGCGCATCAGAAAAATTGGAGATGCAATCTCCTGCAGGATTCTTCTAGCCACGTGCTTTAATCCATTGTGCCTTTCCGACAGTTCATCATACCACTAGCAGACTGCATGATTTATTTGGAAATCTTAGCGTGCACCAAATTACATACAAATTTGTATGCACAATTCTAACCTGTAACACTGTGCTGCAGCAAAGTTTGAGAATCGCCAAACTCAGGACGGACAGCGCACGTGTGCCCATCTCTGCACTGATATGTTTGTACTGCAATTTCTATTGCATGCATCTGTATGTAACAGCATTAACAAGGGGCTCATCTTGACGCCGTAAACTAAATCATATGCCTGCTGCCCTTGCCATAATGATTACAGCCTTTCACTAAACACATCACAAACTCACAGGGCTACAAAAATGATTCCAGCTGAATGTGCAAGCTTTCTAAATCAATCGGACCACAAGACTAGACTGACCCAGGCTGCTTCAACATGCCAGGCCATGGATCATACCGATCACAACCGATGATCTGAACATGTCGCCTTCCAAAATCAACTGGGCGCAAGGCCATGATTTGGGAGACGAGAACTGACGAACTGAACATGTCGCCTTCCAAAATCAACTGGGCACAACGTCATGATTTAGGAGACGAGAACAAAACCACCATCGGACTGCTCCATGCTGGAGTACTCTGCCGGCCTCTCTCTCTTCTCACTCTTCATTTTCTGCATCTGTTGAACTCTTGCACCATCACCCATATTAACATGGCCATGGCCAGCTCTTCTACTGCCTCTCCATCACCGGACGGCAAAGAGTACCTGTCATCATGAGATTGAAACTCACCGAAGTGGGATCTCACCTTCTATCACGGCCATGACGATGCCGGCAGCGGCGGCCTCCTCGGCTACGCAGCTCTTGCAGATGGATAGTATGGTGGCGCTCGTGGCTGGGTAGTGTGGGTGTGTATGAGTGACGACGGTGAACAACAGCAGCCTGACGGCGATGTATGTGCAGGATAGTGGCGTGGTGTTTGTGCAGGGCTTCGCCATTGCGTGAGTGTGTGGTCGCCTCCCTGATACTGTGAGAGAGTGGTCCTATTATAGCTGAGTGCTAGGGCAGCACGGGGAGTCCGACGCTCCCTTCCACCGGCGAAGCGTTCGAGCGGGACGCTAGGCTTCATTTGACTTTGAAATTTGATCTTATCTCCAGCCCTGTACGTACGGCAGAAGACCGGGGCGAGCGAGAGATTCTGGGGCATCCACGTGCATGGGAGTTCAGCTCTTCATCCACGTGCAGGATAATCATCGTGCATGGGTGACCGAACGGCTCAATGCTACGTTGCATTTGAGTTTTGAAAATCATAATCAAGCTTATCTTCTCGATGCTTCTCGTGTGTTCACAGCCATTCGCTAATAACTGAACTTGCATGCACGTATTCATCCTTAGGAAACATGCTTGCATTCTGGCTGGAAAATATGGCCGCGTATACGTATTTTATACGTACATACAATGGATTGCTGGGCCAGCCATTGTGCTTGCAAATAGAAGGCTTGTGGGCCGTCAGCAGGTGCTGGGCTGTTGCCCTCACGTATTGCTAATGTGGTCAGATAATAAACTATAAACTTCTCACTTCAATAATATTTTTAGCCCAGATAAACATATTTATTGACAATGAATTACTTTGTCAACACAACTAGTTGGTCCATCTTAAATTCGTCACTTGTGGGTCATTGACATTACCCATGCACAGCGGCGATGCATTTGTACTAGTATTTTTTGTATGAATATCCATCGAAAAAAAGAAAAATATTTCTAACCCTTTTTATAATCTTGTGGGCGTCAATGCTAAAGCCGCGCATAAGTTGTGCACAAAATATCTTCATACAGCTAGATGCGATGCAGGTGCCTACGTATGCTAAGTACCTGAAGGACGTCCTCAACAACAAAAAGCCGCTGCCATCGACCGAAGTTGTGCATCTCACACAGGAGCTGCTATACTCAACTAGCCGCCTGAAAAGAAGAAGGATCCTGGGAACCCCTCCATATCATGCTCAATCGGAACCCAGAACTTTGATCAAGCTATCTGTGATCTGGGAGCAAGCGTCAGCGTCATGCCAAAAGTAGTCTTTGATAAACTAACGCATGCTACACTTGCCCCTACTGCTATGTGCCTGCAGCTAGCGGATCAATCGATTCACTACCCCGTCGGGATCGCCGAAGATGTCCCAGTGAAAATCCGGAACTTCATCATCCCGGTGGATTTTGTGGTGCTAGACATGGAAGTAGACACGAGGACACCGCTCATCCTTGGACGACCATTCCTAAGCACCGCTGAGGCCAACATTGATGTTGGAGGTGGAGAAGTCCACCTCAACATCAATGGCAGACGGGAGACGTTCGCCTTCAAACCAAAGGTCGAACAGTGCCGACAGGTAAAAACTTTCAAATTTAAGTGTCAGGCACCCCGGGAAACACCAAGAGAGAAGATCGAGCTTTCGCCAAGCAAGCCGAAGAAGGACTCTCTCATCGTAGCCATGGAAAATCTCCTGTACGATGGAGAAGCCCGCAAGCTCAAAGCCGATCGCTGAGCCGAGTCACTGAGACGTGCCTCACTGGCCCAGCCGCTAACAAAGGAATCAGGAGGCAAAGCTCCTGAGACAAAGGTCACCGCCAAGACAACGAACACATCTCAAGAATGGCGGAAGAAAGAGGAAACGCCAAAGCCAAAGCCAGAAAAGAAGACCAAAACTCAGAAGCAAAAGGCTGTGGCAACCAAGAAGGTTTGGCGAGCGAAAGTTGCAGCCCAGACGGCCGCTAAGTCTCCGTCAAGCGCTGACACTGCACCGAAGGTATGACTTGCCCTCGCCAGGAGGTAAACTGGCATTACCCTCCACTGCATATTTAATTTTCCGCGTTATATTTTTCTTATCTTTCATGCACCTACTTTGAATTTCACCATTGCATGTTTAAATTTCGTCAAAATTTTGCTTAAGTTTGCATTTAGTTAGTTCAAAATTTGCAGAAAAAAAAAGAAAACTTTTCGGAGCCGCCCGACCCCACCTGGGCCGGCCGGCCCCACCTCCTCTCCCGCGTGCACCAGGTGCCACAGAGCTTTGGGCCTAGGTCGCCCGGCTCCTCCTGAGCCGCTCGGCCCCCTGGCCCCCTCTGCTCCCTCGGTTCATGCACACATGCACTAAGTGCCACAAGCACCTAAGGCCACCGGCCGCCCGGCTACCTCCTGAGCCGCCCGGCCCCTCTGCGCGCCGACGCCGCCCGTTGCCTCTGCACCGTTGGAGTCCCATCGCTGCGCACCGCACCCACCAGGCTAGGAGCATAGCCCCTAGGCCTGAGGCCAAGCCGCCCGGCCTGAGGCCAAGCCACCCGGCCTGCCCCTGCCTGCCTGCCTGCTCCCTCGCGCGGCTATAAATACGTGCATGCACCCCCTTGCTCCTTGCACCACTCAGCAGCGCGAGCAACTCTATTTCTCCCCCTAATCACTCTCTTAAGCACGAGTTTAGGCACTTAGCTTTAATTCCAGCACTTAGTGAAAATTCTGCCCAATAAAATAAGTGCTACACCCTCGGTTTTTGGACGTTTTGTGGAGGCTTTGCCCCGCAAGGATGACTAACTCTTGGACGACTGACTTCTGGACAACTAACCGCTAACGCTAATCTTTTGTGACTACTTGTCCCTTGTGTAGCCTATTGTCTATTTTTGCAGGATGTCTTCTTTCTTCAGAAAAGCAAAGAAGGCCCTGAGCAACACAGGGAAGGGGCTGCACCTGAAGTTCCTGTCTTCATCGGACGAGCGCTCCCGCTCTCGTTCACAAAGCGGAAGCTCCAGGACTCCAGCAGCACCCGATAGGATGTCTGTCAGCGGTACACGTAGCTGCCAAGACCAGGATGAAGGAGTTTCTTCTCAGCAACAACCGCAGCGCTGACTAATGAACCTGCAGGACATCAACATCCAGGGTGATGAGGAAGCTCAGACATTACAATCTCTTACCACCAAGGTCTTTGGGAGGACCAAGTGCTTCGACGCCTTCTTCCTCATCGAAATAGGTATGTTGGACCCATTCATTAAAGCTTTTGATTATATGGGTTGGTCGGACTTCGCTAACATTACAGTGGAAGGATCTGTCCTTCTCACACAAGAATTCCTGATGACTCTCCGCATAGATAAGCGTACAACAGGACGTTCATAAATTTCCGCTTGTTCAATATTAAATTTTCTGTCTACCCGCGGTAGTTTGCCGACCTCCTGGGTTTCCACTCCAACTGTTCGTTGAGTGACCCGGCCGGGTATGATCTGAAATCTTTTTGGGTGGAAATATGTGGGGAGTATGGGAAGAGGAAACACAGCACCACCAAAATTCACAATCCTACTCTAAGACTCTTAGCTCGCTGGGTCTCGCTCATCGTCTTCTAGAGAGGCGAGGTTCGTTGTGCACCCAACGAAGACCTTAAGTGCCTCTATGCCATGGTCAAAAAGAAGCATTATGCTCCGGTCCTCGACATTGTCCACCATTGGATGGGCATGAGAGCGACCAACACCCCCATAAGCATCACTTCCTTTGTCACCAGGATAGCAGCCAACTTGGGCCTCCTAAAGAATGCCCAACTTGACTACCTTAACGACGACACATCACACTATGTAGGGAAGCAGCACTTTGTCCAGGCACATTTCATGAGGCGAGATGCCGCCACTGGGAGAATGATCATGACATGGTTTGGGCACAGTCTTGAGCTGCCGCTTCCAGCACCGCAGTTCGACATGTACACCGTTAGAAGCCTAACCATGTAGCTAGATGTGGAGGCACCACGCCAAAGCATCGGCGATGTCATGACCAGAGCCCAGCGACAGCGAGCGGAGAAGTTACACCACAGAGCCCGAGGAGAGGATTCTGAGGAACCCATCCATGCTTCCACGCCATCTGAACCATCCTAGTACTTCTCCAGTATCGGTGGCAAGAGTTCCTACCAGCCATCCCATAGTACACAACACTACGGTGGCAGTAGTGCGCCACGTGCACTCAGTAAAGACCTAGACCACTCTACTTCAGTCCGGTACCACACACCTGACATGGCCGACATCAACTCCGCAATAGAGGGGATGAACTTGGGCCAGTATGATCAGAGGCTGTATCAGCAGGTAGGTGACATCTACCAACACACAGAAGCGATGGGTCAATGGCTCCAAACCAACACGGAATTGCTCCAGAACCTGAACGAGCAAATTGGAGCCGGCTTCCTCAGTGCTCAGAACTTCTACAACTATTACTACCAAAACCCCTAGCTTCATTGAAGCTTGGGGGGATCGTAGACCGTATGAGCATGCCTCCTCGCGCCTGTGTCCCCTCAGAGTAACGTGTCCCCGTCTCTTGTCCCTGTCTCCTTCCATGTGCAGCAGTACCCCTGTCCGACCAAGCAGTAGCATCACCCATCCTACCAGTACCAGCAGTACCCCGTCCGACCGAGCAGCAGCATCACCGTCCAACCAAGGTAAGTACTTTTAATAATGTCCTTATGTATTTCCCTATTTATTGCTCTATCTAAAAAAAAGTGTCAATAAAAGCAACTCCCAACTTTGATGCATATATCTTTTATATGGAAATGATGAATAGTTGCTCTATTATGTTCATACATAGTTGTTTATGCACGTTCTACACTTAGCTTAATTTTGAGCTCGTGTGTATAAGTTGAAAACTTGATTTTGTACTTAGTGGATGCCATTTGCATAACTATGTCTAAGTTGTTGTGAGAAATGATATGGCTAAGCACTAGGTCTTCTCCACATGTCCTTAGTAAGATAAATATCTCAGGTTTATTCTTTTGAAAAATAAAATAAGTTCCCCCATCGGTTTTGACTACCTACCATAGCCAAATACACTGAAATATCTGAGCCCAGCTTGTTTAAGCTACTTCAAGTTGTTTTGAGCTTTGTCAAATTTTGAGTCTCTTAGAATGGAATCATCTCTATCTTGTGAATCGTTGGAGCAAAAATCCACCACCACAAATGCATTTACCTATCCTGGGTATGCATCCATATATTTCCAAAATAATACCCTTAGCCTTACTCCTTCCAATCAAAAAGAGGTAGAGTATGGAGCCAACAAAAATATGAGAAAAAAAAGCATGCTAGTCAAGCATGGCAAAAATATGAGAAAAGCATACTAGTCAAGCATGGCAAAAAGAGAAAAAAATACAAAAAGGCTCCATATTCATACCTATCAATCAAAAAAGAGAAGTAAAGAAAACAAGGAGATTCATCCATCCATCCACCAAATAAAGCTCTAACAATGAACAAGGCTAGATGATGTAGTACATTTCTTTGGTCCAATCTTTGGTATTGCAAAACAAACAACTTAAGTAAGCTAAGTTCTTCCATGACCCTGAGCTCCACTTAAGCCTTAGTAGAGGAAGTTCTTAGCCATGCTCTTGGCTTCAAATGGCGAGGATACACTTTGAGCGATCAAGAGTACCTTTGGAAAAACTTGTTTTCTTTTGAAAAATCTTTAAAAACACCTGAGATGAGAATCCCAAAAGACATGCTTGGAGCAGAACCTGCAGCTGAGTCGTTCTTCCTCTCAACCGCCCAAGACATGGTAAGACAAAAAGATGCACCACAGGTATGACTAAGAGTGATCATTGCATACACTTTGGTTCAAGGTAAAAGCATGGGTGTCGTCTGTGCATAACTCCTATTTATGAGCATCGATATCGCAGCAACTCCTGATCCATAACCCATCTTGGCTTTACTCGAGGACGAGCAAAGGTCTAAGCTTGGGGGGTGTTGACGGTCATTATTGCACTACCAATGACCATCAACTAACCACAAACATGGAGGAAAATACATCAAAGTATGGATTAACCCTTGCTACTAACACAGTTCCACAAGTTGTGTTGAATATTTGATTGCAGGTGAAAGATCAGCTGAAAACAGGCAAAATATGGCTAAGTCAGGAGGAGCCTGATAAGTGGGCCAGGCCGCCCGGCTCCACCCTAGGCCTCCCGACCTGGCAAAGTGGCCAAATCACTCCATCTTCGACCTGCATATGCATAACTGATGTGTCAACATAGTTGTGAAGTCCAAATGCCGAAGCCAACACGTCAAGTACCGAAAGGCTTGCCACATCATCGATCCAGCACTTGGATTGGTGAAGTCAGCGATCCTCGGCACTTCAATCCTGCGGCTAAGGAAGAAACACAAGTGAGATCCAATGGCTCAGGAGAAAACACAAGATAACCGCCTTAACCACCATGCAACTGACTTGGGGAGTCAAAATGGACCACAAGATGAAGAATGGCGGTGGATCCGACGGTTGGCCAGGCCGCCCGACCTGGGGTGGGGTTGCCTGGCTCCCTACCAGGCCGCCCGACCTGCCGCCTGTCCCCTTAACCGCCATACCGAGCCTATAAGTACCCCTACTCACTTGGTGGCTATAAATACCCCTGAGCTCTCATTTGTGAAGTGTGGAAGTTGAGTAGCTCATACTATCGTTTAGTCTAGTAGCACTAGGTTAGTCCTACGAGTTAGAGTTGAGTCTGAGCTTTTGCCTCAGGGATTCCGGAGTCTTCTTCGAGTCTTGGTAAAGCTCTTGTATCTTTCTATCTTTGTACTCTTGTTACTCCAGTATAATATATCATTGTTCTATCTTCTGTTATACTTTACTTTACTTCTTAACGCTTGCCTAGTATGGTGTACCTTTATTGCACACTAGATCCAAGGCTTAGGTTTGTGTTGTTCTTAAGTTATCTGAATCTTGTTAGACTTGCCGGTGCTATAAGCTTGTCTTTGGCTTTTGATCTAAGATTAAGTTAGTTCTCACCCTCTAATCAAGGAAGAGCTTTAGTGTTCAAATTCTCACTTGAACACTAGTATAGCGTGCCATCTTACCCATGCAGATCTGGTTGGTAGCCTCTCTAGGTGATAGCTCTAGAGGTCTCAGTATTCCACCCCGTCGTTTGGTAAGCCCGTAGGCGTTAGCCGGGTCTCCTTTGGAGGTCTACTATCTACCCTTGACCCCTCGAGGCACCAGAATTTTGCTCGACGCAAGATCCTAGCTTGTTCCAGTTAACTTAGTTCAACCGCGAATAATCCTCTGCAGCGGTTAAGTAGTAGATTTTGGAAATCTAATCTCACTCGTTGTCCTCCCAGGCAACTACCTAAGTGTTAGGCTTCTTTAGTCCCTGTTTTACTCTTCTCACCATACACTATCTTGATATCTTACCCCTATTGTAAGAATAGTTGGTGCTTTATCTAAGTTATAGTACTACTTGAAAGTTCGACATTTCATTCCACCTATTCGCCCTTGCTTCCCTGTGGATTTTTACGATACTCAGAATACTCTGAGTGAAAAAGCTACAGCGAATCTCCGTGCGCTTGCGGCGTAAAATTGTTACGCTAAGAGACGTCAACAGCAGGCTTGCCGCCCGTGTCTCCGGACTATAAATATGTACCCTTGTTATTAAAATAAAGTTGACACATATGTTCACCAAGCAGCAGTTGTCTCTACATCCCCTCGGCGCATCGCCACCTCTAGCGACTAGAGTTTCAGGTAATCGTCATGCTGCCTTAACGATTTATTTCGTTATAGGCATTACGACGTTAGTCACCTGGCAAATCGTGTACTGAAGCATTTTTTATGGCACGATTTGCTAGTTACCATGATGAATCTCGCGTTAAGCTTAGCCTAGCGCGAGATCCATTAGTTATCTCGATGAATCCCACGTCAAGCTTTGCTTGGTGTGAGATCCATCATGTGCACGAGTCGATGCGCTTGCACATCGGCTCATGTACAACTTGTTGTTATGCTATCATATCCCATGATGCATGCTTTTACGCTGCTGGTTCGTTATTAGATTAGCATATCACAAGGTTAGATTATAGATTAGATCTGTTCTTAAAGCTTTATCTACAGATCACATGTTCGTTAGGAAGATCCGATGTATACCCTGCCATGCATTTTATCGTTTTATCAAAGATGCATCTGCTTTTACAGCTTTCCTATACAATCTTTGGTGTAATGTTAGATTTAAGGCATGTTTGATGTTCATCTGGATATTTTTGCTGACTAGAATAGATCTAGTTGTGTTTCCTCTTCCTTTATTCAAGTACTTTTATATATTATATCTGGATATACTATTGGTAAGACAGCAGGGCCTTGCCGACAAAGAAGATCCAAACTAGGATGAGCCGATCCGAGCGATCCTAGTATTTAACGTTTAATCTGTTTTGTCTACTTGTACAGGGGAAACAGGAGCCAACCAACACCATCACCACCACTACAACCTCCCTGGCTAGGTCATCAACTAGGTGGCACGCCCAACTAACACCGAGCCAAGACGATTGGCTGATCTGTTCGGCTAGTCGTGGGTCGCAGCAAGGAGGAGCAATCCCTACGGTCCACATACACCTCCCGGCCCTATTGTGTGAAGCTCTCCAGGGTGCTACCCTTCGGTTTCCTAGCGCAACACATTTTTGGCATGCCTAGTGGGACGATAGATCTCAACACAGGCCCGATGAGAGCGGTGAGGAGTTCCAAAGGATGCGGTACCGGCACCGATGAGAGCGGTGAGGAGTTCGCCCCCATTGAGAAGCCCAAGGATCTTCCCGAAGTTCACCAGAGGCGCTACGCTGAGATCATGGATGAACTCAAGGCTAAAGTCCTCGCCATGTACGGGAGGTCTCGCCACGGCGGCATCATGATACGTGGGGTCCCTTCATTGCTTCTCGACGGAGTCGATCTCATGACTCCCTCGCAGCGGCACACTGAAGCGCTTCGCTAGGAGATATACACAGGATTAACGCGCACGCTTTGATCAGACAGTCCGAGGCGGTCATAAACCGCATGGATAATATTGTGGTCAAGACGAAGCCGGTGAGCCTCTCCACATCACCGGCCCCGAGTTGAATGGCCATGTTGGAGAAGCCATGTTCTACTCCAGGCCGCTCGTTCCAATCCGCATCGAGGTGTAGGGGGATAATGTCACAGAATTTGTCATGCATCCTCCGCGTGACAAGCTCCCTCTAGAGACCAAGGTATATTCCACTCCACCCTTGGTCATACCTGACGGTTTCGTATGCCAGATGAGGTACTATCAGCTAGAAGAAGGAGAAGCGCCTCCTCCCTCGTACCCTAACCCAGTCCTCGTCAACCCACCTCGAGGGCCGAAGCAAAGTCCGCCAGAAGCCAGGCCTACGCATGGAGCAGTTCTGCACGGAGCAGCAAAGACGGCGGATCAAGAGGTGCTTGAATGGCAAAACACCTATGGGACCGGGCTGATCCATAGCGATCAGGCCATGTACACGGCAGGAACGGGCTTCGACATATCTCGGAAAGACCTTTCTGAGATTTTGAAGAACTAGTACGGCATCACACCTCTGTGGGGTGCCATTACCTATGCGAAGACGTATCTAGAGGTGTACGATCACCTCGAGGCGCCCCCTAAGTTCAAGATCCCTGATTTCACCAAGTTCAGTGGCAACGACGGGGCTAGTACCGTGGAACACGTCAGCCGGTACCTAGCACAGCTGGGGATTGCATCAAGGGCCGAACATATGAAAATTTGGCTGTTTTCTCTATCATTGACCGGGCCAGCCTTCGGGTGGTACACCATGCTGGCCCCCAGATCTATTACTACTTGGAAGCAACTGGAGGAAAGCTTCCATGCACAGTTCTTCTCTGGGTCCGACGAAGCCACGTTCACGGATCTAAATAGTATCCACCAGCTCCTAGGAGAAACGGTCCACAAGTACATTCAGCGGTTCTGCGAGTTGAGGAACCGATGCTACTCTCTCCATCTTGATGAGAGGATTCTTGCCCAGATAGCGTACAATGGTTTGAACAAGGCCGTCAAGGCAGTATTCGGGCCGACCGATTTCAATTCCATCGGCCATTTGGTGTCAAAAGTTTTTGCCTATGAACGGAGCCATCCAGAGGTTTTGCAGGAAAGGCAAAGACGGAGTATCGGCTGTATCCAGACCGAGGAAGATGATGCCTTGGACGATGCCGATACCTACCTCGTTCAGTGGGCAAAGACCAACAAGCCTCTGCAGTGCCAATGGGTAAAGCAGCCAGAGCCGATCCCAGGCTATGACTACGATGTCTCAAAGACCGAAGCCATCTTTGACATGCTTGTCAAAGAGAAGTTGCTGGTGCCACTCCCTGGGCATCAAACTCCTACGGCTGAGGAGATGCATGGCCGCAAGTACTGCAAGTGGCATAACAAGCTAGACGGACACAATACGGGTGACTGCAGGATTTTGCGGTCTGAAATCCAGAAGGCCATCGAGCAAGGAAGACTGGTTTTTGCTTGCGCTCCAATGAAAATAGACACAATGCCTTTCCTAGTCAATGCCGTCTACGCCACGAGTCCGTTGCTTGACGAGTGCTACTCGGAATTCGTATCTGAGTCGATGTGCCGAGCGTGCCTGGGCAAGGCTATTTCTGCGGGCAGGATCCTCCATCTGGGCAATCAAAATCAATATTTTCCCATCTCCTCCGAGGTTCTACTGCTTCGATCAACATGGTCCATGCATCTAAGGACGAGAAGGGGAAGGCCAAGGTGGATCCTCGTGATGACCTCCCTTTGGAATTTAGGGCCGAAGAACATACTTCGGTCAGGACGATTCAGAGAAATCGACGATGTCGCCCTAACTCGGGAGTGTTGATTGGCATGTACGCACGCCACCATCAACGGAACAAGGAGCGGCGTCGTGCTGAAGAGGAGGAAGCATATCATCGCGAACGATGCCGTCATCTTGAAGAACGACGTCGCCAAGAACAATGGCGCGAGGAGCGGCGCCGCGAGGAACAGCGGCGGTACAAGGAGCGTCGTGATGCCATGAACCGTGAGGAGCATTCGTGCTGTCCCTACTTTCACTTCTGTTGGACGCAAGGTATGGAGAGGCTCCCCACCCTTGATGATTGTCCAGAATGTTCCAACCGCAGGGGTCGCCATGGCAAAGCGTCTGTGTTCGAACGCCTGGGACGTGCGCCATCACCACGACGGTATCGCACGGCCTCGCCACGCCGTCGCCGGGGCCCTACTCCTCCGCCACGATGTCCTCCGTCTCCGCCACCAAAGCGGCAATCTGTGTCTCCACCGCCGGCGCGCTCGCCCTCTCCAGCAGGGAAAGACGGCCCAGAAGATGTTCAACGCCGCTTAGAGTGCCACCTGGTGAGGTGGTGCCCTGAGGGTTTGACAAAGACGCAAAAGCGCAGGGTTCAACGCTTGCGCAGTCTAGAACAAGCCGAAGAAGAGTACCTTCGACTGCTCAAGAAGGTCGGAGGCATTATGCAGATTCCAAGCCTACGCCCCGAACGTAATCTTGTTTGGAAGCAGAAGCACCAACCCGATGTTGCTGAGACATTGACAAAGCCGGCGTCGGCTGAGCCGGCTAAACAAGATGCATGGGAAGGTTCTTCACGCATGCTCAGTGATGACTCATCCAGCGACGATGATGATATTGAAGACGAAGTCAACGAGGTGATTAAGAAGGCCGTAGCAGGAATGAACATGGTCTTCTATCTACCTGAAGATTTTTGTCCTCCCAGCAGCGAACAGATGGCCGAATCAATGGCGCAACTCAGCCTCGGCCCCACTGCTGCAATTTTCAAAAAGCCGATCGACAAGAAGTATTGACACCTTAATCCTCTCTACGTGAAGGGTTTCATCAACGGCAAGCCAATTGGCGGGGTGCTCGTCGACGCGGGCATGACTGTCAACATCATGCCGTACTCCTAGTGCCGCAAAATTGGAAGGTCCGTTGAAGATCTTGTGAAGACCAACGTCACCCTCAACAACTTCAAAGGTACTTCGTCCCAAGTCAAAGGAATCCTTAATGTCGAGCTAACAGTTGGCCACAAGACACTGAATACCTTCTTTTTTGTGGTCGATGATCATGGTCCTTACTCGGCTCTTCTTGGCCGAGATTAGATTCATGCCAACTGTGCCTTCCTCAATGCACCAATGTTTGATCCAGTGGGATGACGATGTAGTGGCAGATCTGCGCGATCGGCCCCAAGAAATTTGTAATCATATTTTTTGTAACAATTCTGTATTGGCCAATCCTGGTGATTGGTCGCAAAACATCAATTTGATTTATACTTCTTCTAACAAAGATGTTTTGTCATGCGATGATCAACTACCCAATGATGAGGAAAAAACTGAAATCGCACTTCCCCATCCATCTCCGGCATCATCAAGCTCTACTCAGGAATTTGCCGAGGAGGGTAAACTCGGTTTTGGTTTCACTCCTTCTGATGAGCTTGAAGCGGTTGACATCGGTCCAGGCGATCGTCCTAGGCTCACATGGGTGAGTAAAAAGCTTGACCCAGAATTTAAAGCTAAACTGGTAGAACTGCTTAGGGAGTTCCCTGATTGTTTTGCCTGGGAGTACCATGAGATGCCTGGTCTTGATCAATCTATCATCGAACATCGGTTGCCAATAAAGCCTAGGTTTCGTCCGTTTGCACAACACCCTAGGAAGATCGATGCGAAGATTGTAGATACGGTCAAGAGGAAATAGAGAAGATGACTCGTGCCAAGTTTATTCATCCTTGCCGATATGCCACCTGGATATCAAGCATTGTTCCTGTATGGAAGAAAAACGGGAAGCTCAGAATCTGTATTGATTTTAGAGATTTGAACAGAGCTACCCCAAAGGATTAGTATCCCATGCCTATTGCCGAATCACTTGTTGATGCTGCAGCCGGCCATAAAATGATGAGCTTTCTTGATGGTAATGTTGGGTATAACCAGATATTCATGGCCAAAGAGGACATCTACAAGACAGCTTTTCGTTGCCCTCAAGGTTTATCCGAGTTCGTGGTTATGACTTTTAGCTTGCGTAATGCTGGAGCTACTTACCAATGAGCCATGAATTATATTTTCCACGACTTGATTGGCTGGCTTGTGGAAGTTTATATCGATGACGTAGTGGTGAAATCGATTTTGCAAGAAAATCATTTAGCCGATCTTCGCCAAGTTCTCGAGCGCACTCGGAAGCACGGAATGAGGATGAATCCAGAAAAATGCACGTTTGGTGTCACAATTGGCCAATTTCTTGGTTTTATGATCCATGAAAGAGGGATTGAAATTGGCTCAAAGAGTAAGGATGCCATCGAGACAATGGTGCCACCAAAAACCAAGAATGAGCTTCAGAAGCTGATTGGCAAGATCAACTATATCAGAAGGTTTATCCCTAATTTGTCTGCCAAGCTTGAAGCATTAATGCCGTTGATCAGGACGCAGAAGAGCGAAGAATTCATATGGGGCCCTGATCAACAGCTGGCAACTTGAAGAAGTACCTAACGATGCCACCAATGATGACTCCACCTTGTCTTGATGTTCCATTTATCGTCTATCTCTCGACTGACGAGACAACCATTGGCTCTGTGCTGATTCAAGAAGTCGATGGGAAGGAGCGGGTTGTCTACTACCTGAGCTGATGGTTGCTTGACGCTGAACCAGGTACTCTGAGATGGAGTGTTTATGCTTATGTTTATACTTTACATGCACCAAATTACGACATTACTTGCTTAATGCTGAAACTTGGGTAGTATGTAAAGCCGATATTATTAAGCATATGCTATTAGCCCCTTTTCTTAAAGGGAGGCTCGGCAAGTGGATGTTTGCTCTCTCAGAATTTGATATCCGGTACAAACCAGCCAGGGCCGTGAAAGGCCAGGCTTTAGCCGATCTCATTACTGAACGATCGGCTCCACAACAAAACTTCGTCGGCATATCGTCTTGGGCTTTGTTTTTTGACGGTTCTGCGTGTGACACTGGATGCGGTGTCGGGCTTCTTATTATCTCCCCTCAGGGGGCATAATATGAATTTGCTTTTTGCCTTAGCGAGCGACGCACTAACAACCAGACAGAGTATGAAGCTTTGTGCAAGGGCCTTGAATTGTTGCTAGAACCAGGATTCGAAGCAGTGGAAGCTTTTGGCGACTCTAGGGTTGCTATCAATCAGTCAATAGAGGATTTTAATTGTGCTAGTGATTTACTATATCCTTATCTCCTGCGTTGTCAAGAGTTGATGGCAAAGTTCAGGTTTTTTTCAGCTAACATTGATACCAAGAGAAAACAACATAGAGGCCAACAAGTTAGCACAAATAGCTTCTGGATACGTGGAGCAAGACGATGACGTTTGTGTTGACGTCGTGCCGATTGATACAAACGACTGGAGAGCCGATCTCCTCAGTTACTTGAGGGATCCGGCTCAGGGGCAGATAAGAAGACAAGACATCGTGCTTTGAAACACGTGCTTATTGGAGATGAGTTATACTTTAGAACGATGGAAGGGCTATTGATAAAATGCTTGGGGCCGACAGAAGCACTTAAGGTTATGCACGATGTCCATGAAGGGGTGTGCGGTACCCACCAATCGGCTCATAAAATGAAATGGCTGATTAGGAGTTCAGGGTATTATTGGCCAACCATGCTGGAGGATTACTTCAAATATTATAAAGGTTGCCAAGAGTGTCAGAGGTTCGGAGCCGTCCAGATGGCGCCGGCTGGGCCATTGAATCCTATTGTCAAGCCATGGCCATTCAGAGGCTGGGGCATGGATATGATCGGGCAAGTTAATCCTCCGACCAGCAAGGGACACAAGTGGATCCTGGTTGCCACTGATTATTTTACCAAATGGGTAGAGGCCGTGCCGATGAAGAACGTCACGGCCAAAGATGTGGTAAACTTTGTCAAGGAACATATCATCTACCGGTTTGGCATCCCGCAAACTATCACCACGAATCAAGGGATTGTCTTTTTGGCCGAGGAATTCAAAAATTTTGCCAAAGAGATGGGTATCATACTGCTACAGTCGTCCCCATACTACGCTCAGTCCAACGGGCAGGCCGAGGCGTCGAACAAGAGTCTCATCAAGCTGATCAATAGAAAAATAGACGAATATCCCAAGTAGTGGCATGATCGGCTTGCGGAGGCATTATGGGCATATAGGATGTCGTGCCACGGGGCGACTAAATGCACTCCATATCAGTTGGTGTACGGCCAGGAGGCCGTTATGCCATAGGAGGTTAACATCGGCTCTCGTAGAGTTCAGTTTTAGAATGATCTGTCAACCGATGATTACGCGTCTCTCATGAACATCAACATAGATGATTTGATAGAGCTTCGGTTATGGGCTTTTGAAAAAATTAGAGACAACAAAGCCAGGGTAGCAAAAGCCTACAACAAGAAGGTGAAGCCGAAGAATTTCAAAATAGGTGATCCCGTCTGGGAATTAGTCTTGCCAGTTGGAACGAAGGATCCAGCATTTGGAAAGTGGTCACCTAACTGGCACGGACCCTATCGCATAGTGGAGACTGCCCCAGGGAATTCATACAGAATGGAGACGTTAGAAGGGGTCCGATTTTTCAGAAACGTCAATGGTAAATACTTGAAAAAATATTATCCTAGTCTTTGGATCGGATCTTGACTTATGCGAGAGCCGGTGTGGTAACATCCGAGCTGGAATAGCCGATGCCTTAACATCACCTCTAGAGAAAAAATTGACCGATGCATTGCCATCTGGTCTTAACAGGAGCCAATGTAATAAAGCATCGCCTTTAGGAAAAAATAATAAACAAGCAAATTATGAGTGGCAGGGCCAACGTGTGCCATTGGCCTTAGATAATAGCCGATGCTAGGCATCGCCTTTAGTACAAAACACAGAAAAAGCATAATGTTCTTGACTGAGGTACACGCTTGGGGGGCACGACTGACAATGTTCAAGTAAGCAAATGAATCATGCAGAGGAAGATGCTGATAGTTTTAGAAGGTATTGGCGGACTACAGTCAAAACCTTTGTTCTGACCTCATCGGTAGAGTTGATGATTTGGCAATCTGGTTCGTCAGAGCCGACGATCAGGCCCTTGTTTAGCTCACGGATGCGCGCGATGCTGGCTTTGAGCGATGTTGACAGTTTCTGCTTGTTATCTGCAAGCATCTTCACGCCTGCATCGTTGGCTAGGATGGCGGCGTCAACCCAAGACAGCTATTCCTCAAGGCGCTTGATTTCATCAGTTATCTTCATCTTCTTTGCATCAAGTGCTTGTCTGGACGCTTTCAGTCGCGCCTCTTCACTATTGTCATCCAGGTCTGTCTTGAACTAGTTTGCTGCTACGCATTCCTTGGCGATCTCTTCTTTTAGGGCTGTTTGATTGTTGCGGGAAGCCATGCGTGACGTGGCGGCTAACACATCCTCGTGAAGAAATCCAAGGTGGGCTGTGGGCCAGAGCACCTGCTTCAGGCCTGAAGGCAGCATGTCGACAATCGGCTCGAGGGTTGTTTGGCTATTTCCTCGAGGCTTGAGGTCACATCAGTTGTAGGAGAGGAGGGAAGGCTCTCAGTCACATGCAACAACCAATTTCTCAATCGAAGCTTCCAGTTGTTTGGCTATTTCCTCGAGGCTTGAGGTCACATCAGTTGTAGGAGAGGAGGGAAGGCTCTCAGTCACCAAAGATTCTCCGATGGTTGAAGGATCAAAGTTCAGCAAGGATGCAGCATCAATGGTCTGGCAACAGTATGGTTAGTTCACAGACTATAGACGAAGAAAAAAATGTAGTTAGAAACGCACCTGTGGAGGGCTTACTTCTGTACTGCGAACTTCGTCTGTACGGCTGGATGTATCCTTAGGAGAAGAACTGGGAGGTTCAGGCGAGTTCTCTTATTCAGCACCTTCCTGGCTGTGAGAGCTGTGATCCTGTATATGGAAAAACGATCAAATAAACGGCTCTCATCACTGAAGCCAAGGCAAAGGGGAGCTTACTGGTGATTCAGAGGAAGGAGGTTGAGCCAAAACGGTGGGTTTGGTCTTGATAGCGGCTTTCTTAAACCTCGGTTGGCGAAATCCTTTGCCCTCTCTCTTGCGCTTCACCCCAGGGGTGAAAAGATGACCTTGTCAAGAGAAGGCATGCCGGCCTGGTACATAGGCAGTGGTGCCTTTTGCAAGTATCCAAATGGTTGGCCTGCATCTTCAGTAGGGACAGGGCCTGCTTGCATCTGTGAGCAAGAAGTTTGGTTGTATCATAAGGCGACAATGCAAAAGAAGACCGAATCAAGTGTGAGGTTACCTCTTCTGGTGTGGTTTCGTGCTCTGGATCGATGGCTAGAAGAGCCGATGCCACAGCATTTTGAAAAAGGTGGGGCCTCCAAAAATTCCACCAGATGTTGAAGCCATTGGCTGTGTTCACGAAATCCATCGTGTCCAGTATATTTACCTCCAAGTCGGAAAAGATGGAGTATGTTTTGGTGGCTACCAAGGAGTCGGCTATATCAGCTCGGCTTTGGATTTTCTCATGGATAATCAGGTGAGGAGAGGTCTGGTTTAGGCCGAGCTGGCGAGCAGCTAGAACAGGTTGGTATGATTCATATCTTGACTTGTTAATTCTGTTACTAGTACTCATGCTGACTGGGAGAAGACAAGGGGTAGCCACAATGCCGAATATAGCACGGGTTTCTTCATCAGTACTAAAGATTTCTAGTCTAAAGAAGGATGGGTTCTCGAATTGCTTGGATTCGGCATATGCATTATATACAGGGGTGGTTTGAGAGTTGTAGAAGCATTTGTACCATTTGGCTGTTTCAGCTGCATCGGTTTGGGTTATAGGCAATTGATGCAAGGCCTGGCCAAATGAGGTACAATGGATGGATCTGCCTGAAAGATCTGGGAAAGACTGAGACTCGAGTGATGAAAAGTCCGGGATTTCATTACGGAAGTACAGTTGACTCCAAAGCTGAACAAACCACCAGGGCTGCCTGTCTTGATACGTTGTCCAGCCAGAATGCGCTGGGTATTCAAAGAAAGATGGCGGTACAGTACGCCTAGGAAAAGTTTTCCTAGGGCGATGGTCCGGCCTTGGGCTAAGGCAGTGGCTAGGTTGAGGTAGTTCTTGGTTGGGGGCCAGAGAAGGACCATTGAAGAGGAAATGGTCAAGCTAGAGATTCAAGAAGGCGATGTGTTCTTTCTCTGAAACTGAACCAGAGTGCTTGTTGTGCTGGGCGATGTATTGGCTCCAGTTTTGGGTACTGCTCTTCTCCACTATTTTCTTATGAGGACATTCAGCTAGATGGAAAGGAGAAGGACAGGTGGACTGCACATCTAGCCCTAAGATCATGACAACGTCCATGAGAGTGCGTGCCATGGGGCCAGAGACGAACAAGAAACAGTTCAGGCTATCTGACTAGAAGTAGCCGATGGATCTAAGCAGGTTATCATCCTTCTCCATGGGAGAAAGGGATAGAGTCAGAGCATCGGCTATGCGGACCGTGCGCTCAACGTGTTTGTACCAATCAACCCACCCGTCCATGGGGAATGGCCAGGCGCGGAGCTGATCTGTCCATAGATCTAGGTCTGGATCGACATGAACAAAAGGCAAGCGTTTGTTTTCTGTTCTAACAAGGTCATATGGGGGCCCATAAGATTTGGGTCCTAGACTGAAAGAATTGGAATTGGCCGAGGTTGGGATCAGTATCTCATCGGCCTGGATGATTAAAAACAAGTGCAAGGTAAAGATAACAGCTTTATGAGAGTCATAATTGCAGAAATAGCCAAGGTCTTTACCTTCAATCCAAATACGTGCCCGCAAAGAGTTTGTTCTTCTGTTGTGCTGCTGGACGCCGCTATTTCGCAAATCGCTCGGAACGGGGAGTGGTGGAAAAGTGTTCGTCAGCGGCAAGAAGAAAGAAAACGTGCTTTGGTTCAGTACGTACACCTTTATGAGGTGCTGACTTGCACGGGATTTGGAAATTTTGGTTGGAGGAAGTGTGTCCTCTGGCTAGTCGGCTTGTCGCGTCATTTTTGACTAAGTCAATGAGATGGAGCCGATTCGATGTTTGCCAAGTGAGCAGATCGGCTTGTCATGTTATTTAGAGCCGATTGGGGAAATTCTCAAGTCAGCGCGATGCCGCTGAGCCGATTTTTCGTATTGTTGAAACATAAAGGTAAAAGGGGAATCGGCAAAACAGAAGAAACGGATGTTTAGAAAGGGAAATTTCATTAATTTACATAGCAAAATATATTTACATCCCTAAGCCGACATTACGGCTGTTAACCTCCAAAAGTTAGGGATTTTTCTTACAAAGAGCCGATGCAACGGCTAATTCTAAATGCCTAACTAATCCTATTACTACTAAGATAAGATGCTTTAAGCATCGCTATCATCGGCCGACTCCTCATCGGCTCCTTCCTCGCCTTCGGCAGCTTCGTCACCGGTGCCCTCGTCTCCAGAGGAGCCGAGGTCAGACGGGCCCTCCTCATACTATGCGAGGAGGTTTGCGTCTTCGTCTGGCTCCTCTGGCGTGGTGTCGTCATCCAACTCCGTCAGCTCATCGTCGTCGTCATCGTCGTCGTCCTCTTCGTCGTCATCGTTGGCGGGCAGCGCCTCCACCCGCCTCTTCTTGGCAGGGCGCTCTGGTGTTGGTGAATGCCGCGGCGGAGGAGGGTTCCATGGAGGAGACGCTATCGCGTCCTCTGGGTCCTCAGCGCAGTTGAGGTTTACCCACATCCCAGACGGTTGGTCCGGGATGCCTGGACCGAAGAACTTCAACCAGGCCATGCTGGTCTGGTCCGGCGACTCCTTCTTGCCGTCCGTCGGTGCAGCCGGAGAGGCCTGATCGGCTCCCGCCGCTGGTAGAGGAGCTGAGCCCGATGGCGCAGCAGGGCATGGCGGCGGCAGGGCTAGCACATTGGCGGCTGTAGGAGCCGTTGGGCCCTCGATGGAGGCGACGGAGGGCGAGGCCGGTAGAGTGGGCGCTCGAGGCCCCATCATAGAGGGGGATGAAGGTGGCGATGGTGGGTTGTTGCTGTAGATGGAAGACATGGCTAGGAGGGGGTTTTCTCGGCTCTTTTCTGGCTTAAGGAAGAAGAAGAGCAGATGCCGATTGGGGGGAACAGGGGAGCCCTACCTTTTATTAAGCGTGAGGCGATGGAAGGCGAAGGGACGCTGTACGGGAAACCGCAGGGTCACGCGGGTCATCATGGCGGTTGCCATGGAAGACCGTGTGGCAGTTGATGGGATGTGCATGGCCAGGTTTCACACTTATCTGGTTTTGAAATAAATAAATCTTTATTTGCCAAAACCAGGGGGGCATGTGTTGATTGCAGAATTTGGCCGTCCCTGTTAATGGGCCAAAATCGGCTGTGGGCTAAAGAAAAGCTGTCCAAGGAAGCGACGGCGTATGGTAAAGCAGGCCATCGGGCCTTGTATCGTAGATTAAACATTAGTTAAAAGAGTCCAGTTTAGGTCAGTTAGGGTTTGTAGCTTAATTATAGAAGGGCAGGCTTGCCACCCGAGTCTCCGGTAAATATGTACCCTTGTTATTGAAGTAAAGTTGACGATGTTGGCGGTCATCATTTTCTAATCTCGACCACTAATTCCTTCGGTGAATAAATGGGGTATGAACAAAGTTCTATGCATTACTTACTTTGAACTAATGAATTCCACAAGTTTTGGTGGTTTTCGATATTACACAGGGAGATGCTCAAACTCCATGCAAAGTTACATCATTTGGAGCAAACATAGAGTGGGGACAAAAGGGCTTGAGAATGGACCACAAATGACACTATTATGAAGTATCTCCAACACCCACAAGAACCAAACCATTGCAAAGATCTCGTCAAAATAATCAAAATGAAGTTTTGGTTCACTCAATTTGGAGTTCGGACGCAAAAGATATGGCCATTACAAGTTCAACCCTACCGACTTCACACGAGAGTGGCCAGGCGGCCAGACCCTAGGCCGGGCGACCTAGGACCTGGCCGGCCGGCCAGACAAGGGCCCCAAATGACTCACACTTCATCTTGATCACCCAAGGAAGTTGCCAAGGTCCCATATACACCTAGGGGATCAAGCCCAAGTGAAGATAATGGTCGGAAGGCCAACACATGGACTGAAAAGTGACTAAGTGCTGGAAGGGCTGGCCGTCCGGCCTAGTACTCAGGCTGCCCGGCCTAGTACTTGGGCCTTCCGACCTCCCACTCGGTCACCCGACCTTCCTACAACATATGCACGCAAAGAAACACAACTTGGACACAAATCAACCGTCGATCAAAGGAACAAAGGCATGCATGATGGATGGATCCTTGAGACACACTCTCCAACTAACGGGGAACATCCAGGTGGCAGCCAGAGACTAAGTCCCAGGTCGCCTGGCCTAGGACTTAGGCCTTCCGGCACGTGTTCTAACCGAATCAACCGCCACTGCCTCAAAGATGGAAGATCAAGCCATCCAAAGCAACGTCGGTGCATCGAAGGGTCGAAAGACCACCATGCCAGGCTGCCCGGCCTGCAGACTTAGCCATTTCACCGACTTACAGCCCCCTATAAATAGAGGGTTACTCCCCCACTCCAAACACACACCATTGTACTCTCTCCACTCTCTCCCTTGGGGAGGTGCCCCCTTTTGGGTGGCGCTACCCCCTCTAGTTCAATGTTTAGTAGGAGTTAGAGTCGGGCTCTGCCTATTCCGGAGTCATCTTCAGGAGTCTGGTATGAGTCTCTTGTATCTTTCCTTTCCTGTAAGACTTTGAGTTTATTTAATATATTTCTTTATTTAAGTTCAAGCATTTACTTTCCTGCCTATGGTAATGATCATAGTGTAGGAGTGTCGTTAGACTATAGTTAGTGTTGCTCTATGAGGTTATGGTTAATCTAGTCTGTTTACTTGCGGGTTCCTTGTTCACGCTGTTGGTTAAGTCGTAGCAGTTCTGATGCATTCACTTGTGCAACATGTGGATGTGTGAACAACTAGAAGTAGACGTGGTGTCTAATCAAGAAGTTCACCTTGGTTTGCAGCCAGTACCACGCAGCTCTGGGTGCCTCATGTGTACCATACATATTTCACACACAGGCTTTAGGTAGCCTCTCTAGGTGACAGCTTTAGAGGTCTCAGTATTCCACCCCCGTCGTCCGGGCTGACACACTAGTTGTGTTATAGCATGTTGTAGACGCATAGTCGGACTTCCTAGAAGCCGCCTTTCTCGGCTGGGTATTCAGCACTCTGGTGCCTGGCAGTGGTTCTATAGTCGCGATGTCCGATGCAGTAAAGATGTCTAGACCAAACCATAACCTCAGTCGTGTCACGACCTTAGTAGAGTGACATTGTTGGAGCTAGCTTTGTCTTTTGGCTTGACCTTAGTAGAGGAAGATCTCATCAGGAACTAGACTCCATCTCGTTTCCTTCTATCTTCTCGTTGAGCTATGTATCCTTGTGGAGTGTATCAATGTGCCGTTATCCTTTCTTTTACAATTTGGAATGAAAGAGTAAAATAACAAGATGTTTGATAAAGCTAATATCTCTATCTCAACGCTTCCCTGTGTATAAATACGATCCCTTGGAATACTCCCGGGTGAAAGCTACAGCGGTCTCCGTTTGCTTGCGGAGTAAAATCTGTTAGGCTAAGAACCACCAACAAGCTTTCTGGCGCCGTCGCCGGGGAAGCGGCGAGTTAGAATATTAATTTGTTTTTCAACTTGTTGTTGTTACCCTTTCTTTCTATCTTATGAAAAAAATGATAAAACTGAAAATCACATGCTTCAATTTGCTCTATCCATGTGAGTAAATCTTTATATGATTTGTTCATGCAACCTTTAATCTACTGGGGCTAGACATAGTTTGGATTGGAATCCAATGTGTGCCCGTAGGCCTCTTCAATTGAGCATGGTGCTTAGGTTAAAGGCTTGCTTTGGTCAATTTTACAACGTTGATCGATGAGCTATGTGTAGGGTTTTGGTTGTGAAATGTTTTATCAAGTTTCCATGGAGACAAAAATCAAGGTCCTAGATAATCTCTTTCCATATGTCATGACCTTAGATTTCAGTAATTTTTGAAGATGCTAATGATCATGGCAATACAACATGGTTTTGTGCTTCTAAGCTTTTGAAACGCCAAATTTTTTTAGCACATTGTGTACAATGGGCCTAGTGTTAATACTCTTTACACATAGGCCCATTGTATATGTTGTCCACTAACCTGTTGTAGGAGGCATTTATCCTCTAACCCCCCTGAGAGGAAGGACTCGATGGCCAACCTATCATGGTTGATCTCTGCGAGACTTCGACCATGCTCTGCATCACTTGGGTAGCGAATATCAGCGGCATGACACAGAAAAGAACACGTAGATATCTCTCATCCCGAGAGGCTGTCCTCATAAGATGAGATGACAAAGGCATGCAAAGCATTGGATCACATGAGATATATAAAGGGACATCATCCAAGTTATGGAGGAACGCGAATAGAGAGCCTTCCTTAATTCCTTTTTGCCCAGCCAGTTGAGCAACAAGCCAATTAATGCCAAGCTAAGCTACTCTACCCATCGGATGCGAACACCCATCAACCACAGGTTGGTGGCAGATGCAAATGGCAACAGAGTCAAATCCAACAACATCCATCTCCGTTCTTCCCCACTCAAACTGTTTGGGAAAGAAAGCTGCTCAATGTCAGAACTGGATTCAAGATCAACCCTTACTTCAACTACATGGGCTAAGTGACACGTCACCGATGGCCATGGAATAGAAGAAAGGTGGAAACGCAACCTGCCATGAGATCAATCCATTCTGGACACTCTTCTTGAGAAGAGAAGGACCCTTGGTATTCTTCCATTTCACACGAACAGGATGAAATGGAAGAATGTCACTTTGGGAAAGAATGTCAGCTGAAGGCAAATATGATGTTAGTGCTGGGAGGAACCCAACATCAACTCCAAGGAGACATTCCCCCAAAGGAAGTAGAATACCAGACTAAGTTGCCTAATCAAAAACTCCCGACACCATGTAGAAGGTCCAAGTAGCAGCATTGGAGATATGATGGATAGCCCCTAACATTTGAGATATGAGGAGGCTATACAAGAGTAGAGAAGGGAGTTTGCCTAACATTTGAGATATCACCCCAGGGAGCAAGCTAAAGAGTAACGTACAACAGTACAAGCTTGGGGGAGGACTTGACAGACACCCCCACAAGATGCTATGGACACATGGGGAGATACGCCAAGCACAGGCTTCAAGTTTGCATTGAGTTGCAAGATCTAAGCTTGGGGGGAACGCCACACCAGGTATGTACCCCACACCGAATGTCATGCTTTTCATGATCATATCTTTTATCCTAGCTGCCATGACACCAAAAACATGTTTGCTTTATTCCTTTTCTAAACATAATAAGGAAAAACACCATAAAAATTTGCATATCCAAAAAATACCAAAAATATTTGCTTAAACCATGAATAAAATAACTCCTACCCATAATGCTAGAATTTTATTTATACCCTTTGCTTAAAGGAAATGATGAATAGTTGCTCTTTTAATTCCTTGTAAGTATTTTGTATACAACTTTATACTCTCCAGCAAATTTTGAGCTTATTGGCATAGGTTGTGATCCTTGATCTAATGTTCAACCTTGTGGGAGCAAGTTCTTTCAAACCAAGTCTAGGTTGTTGTGAGAATGTGATATAACCAAAGTTTGAGTTGCACCCGTCTTGATCTTAGTAAGGTGAATTCTCGGAGTTTTCTTTTTGAAAATAAAACCAAAGCAAGTTCCTTAGTGGTTTGAAATACCTATCCAGAGCCAAATGCTTACATGATCAAACCTCTACATATGCTACTTATTGTTGTGTTGAGTTTTGTCAAATTTTGAGTCCTTATGAAGTGGTGACACCTCAAATCCCGATCAATTACCCCTTCATATCCACTCTCATATGCTAGCCTTCCTTTATCTGGTTATGCTTAAATTCACAATGAATTCAAGCATTCACACTCACCAGATATTCTACCATCATACAACCACCATATCCATCATCCACTTACCCATCCACAAATATGGTCTTCCAAATAAATACTTCAGTCATATTCCTCAAATATTTGAAGTTCCCTTGTAAAAGGAGACATGGAGTTATTGAAAAAAAAAGAAAAAAAAGAAGAAAATGAAAAAAAAAAGAATGTTAGAAAAAAAAGAAGAGTGATAGTTCCATGTTCTCAAAGGCTTCAAGGTTTCAAACAAGGGGATCCATCAAAAGAAGAAGTATCTTAGCCAAGACAATATTCCCTCACAAACGCAAGTGTTGAGTATGAAGGACCCATTTCCATGTACTCTTCCACTTGTGTTCATCTTCTCCACTACCGTAAACACCATCCATTCTCTATTGATCGAAATGAGGGGTATCACTAACTTCGCTAGAACCATCTTTTGACTCAACAACATACACAACATAGGTAAGCCTTCTTTTATCCCCACCTTGAGTTCCACATAAGCCTATAGTTTGTAGGGAAAAGGAATGGCCTTTGGCCCTGGTAAGGAATTTCATAACCACCTGAGCGATTCGAGAGTACCATTTAAGGAACTCGGCCTTTAATTTCAAAATTTTCAAAAACCTCCGAGTATGAACCCCGAAAAGAGATTGCATTGGGTAAGATTCTACTGCGGTTATTCCGTCTATCAACCGCCAAAGACAAGGTGAGAAGTCAAGAAGCCCCACAGGTATGAATAAAAAGGTTGGGATACACTTGTGCCAGTTAGTTCAATTCATAAGTGGTAGAGTGTTCGGTTGTGCACTTAATACTTGTCGGGTTATTGACATTGATGCAACTCCTGATCCGTCGAGCCTAAGTCTTAGCTTTGCTCGAGGACGAGCAAAAGTTCAAGCTTGGGGGCGTGTTGGCGGTCGTCATTTCCTAATTTCGACTACTAATTCCTCTGTGAATAAATATGGTATGAATAAAGTTCTATGCATTACTTACTTTGAACTAATGAATTCCATGAGTTTTGGTGGTTTTCGGTGTTACACAGGGAGATGCTCAAACTCCATGCAAAGTTACATCATTTGGAGCAAACATAGAATGGGGACAAAAGGGCTTGAGAATGGACCACAAATAACACTATTATGAAGTAACTCAAATGCCCTCAAGAACCAAACCATTGCAAAGATCTCGTCAAAATAATCAAAATGGAGTTTTGGTTCACTCAATTTGGAGTTCGGACGCAAAAGATATGGCCGTTACAAGTTCAACCCACAGGCTTCACACGAGAGTGGCCCGGCGGCCAGACCCTAGGCCGGGCGACCTAGGACCTGGCCGGCCAGCCCGACAAGGGCCCCAAATGACTCACACTTCATCTTGATCACCCAAGGAAGTTGCCAAGGTCCCATATACACCTAGGGGATCAAGCCCAAGTGGAGATAATGGTCGGAAGGACAACACATGGACTGAAAAGTGACTAAGTGCTGGAAGGGCTAGCCGCCCCGGCTAGTACTTGTTGACGGTCGTAATCTCACGATATATACCGTCAATTACCAACTAAATGGAGCTATGCAATTGAATAAATATGGACTAACCCCTCTACTAATGAGTTCCACAAGTTGTGTATGAATATTTGGATGCACGTACCAAAATGCACATAAAACAGTTGAAAACATGCCAAGGATCAAAGATGGAGTCCACTGGCCAAAGTGGCCAGGTAGGCCGACCCAACCCTAGTTCGGCCGACTAGGGCCAGGCCGAGCCTGATTCAGCTAGGTCGGCCGACCAGGGGGCTGGTCGCCCGACCCACTGACAGGGTCGGCCGACCCCTGGCCAGGCCACCCAACCTCCCAAGTCAGCCATGTGCCACCTCATCGATCCATATCATGAAGAAAACACAAGTGCACTCAAATCCAACCGCAAGACCAAGCATCCAATGTATCCAAAGGCCGAAAATGCACCAAGTCACGGATCCACAACGTCAACAATCCGAGGGAAGAGCAAAGTGGCCAATGCAGGGCTAACACATGGTCGCCCGACCTCCTACAAGGTCGGCCGACCTACCCTCGGAGGCATTTTGCACGTGCAACAACCGTCCTAACCGCCAACCGTCATGGGGACGCAAGATCAAGCCGTTGGAGTGCAAAGGCAGTGGATGGGGTGGTCGCCCGACCTCGGGCTAGGTCGGCCGACCTCCCCCCTAGGTCGGCCGACCACCGACCTCGGCCTCCCACCGACCGAGGCCTCCTACAAATATCCCCCTCACATATGGGACTATAAATAGGCCTGTAGAGCTCATTTGTAAAGGTGTAGAGGAGTTGAGAGCCATATTCTACCTTAGAGAGTGTCATTTTCCACATCTTAGTAGTTAGGATAGTCTTGGGAGTTAGATTGAGTCGAGCTTTGCCTCGGAGTTCTCGGAGATTCTTCTGAGTCTGCGGTAAAAGCTCTTGTATCTTTTGTACTCGAATCTTCAATATAATTCAGTTATATTTTACTTTACTTCTATCTCTTGCAAGTGTGGTGTACCCTTTATTTTGCATACTTGCTAGGCTTAGACTTGTGGTTATCCTAGTTAGTCAAGTCCTGTTATTCTTGCCGGTGCTATAATCCAACCTGTACGCCAGGCTCTGGTTAGAACCTCTCCTCTGATCAAGGACGATCTATTGTTACTCAAGCTTACATTTATAGCGTGCCAGCCTATCCACGCAGATTTGCTTGGTAGCCCCACTCGGTGACAGCGTGTGGTGTGCCTGTGTAGTCCAGGCCCATTCATTCGGTAGGCCCATAGGCGTTAGCCGGGTCTCCTTCGGTGGTCTACTATCTACCCCCTGACCCCTCAAGGCGCCAGAATTTCGCTCGATGCGAGACCCTGACTTGCTACTTGAGTTTCTTAGTTTACCACGACATAGTCTTTGCAGCCGAATAGAATAGAGTTTGAGAACTTTATCTCACTCGTTGTCCTTCCAGGCAACTATACCTTTCTACGTGTATATTAGGTAATTTAATTTACTTCTTTCCACCATACACCTATCCGTTTACCAGACTTACCCCTGTCTAGTGACTAGCTAATATATTTATTTAAGTACGGTTCATCCGATTTGAGTTTATTCAATTATACTCTCCTTCCTGCCGCTTCCCTGTGGATAAAAATACGATACTCGGAATACTCTAGGTGAAAAGCTACAACGGTCTCCGTGCGCTTGCGGAGTAAAATCTTTTAAGACTAAGAGACGCCAACAAGCTTTTCTGGCACCGTTGCTGGGGAAGCAATAGGCAGAGATATAGTTGATAATCTCTTTTCGAACCCCGTGTCTTTTATAAAAATGCCAATTAGTCTTTAGCAGGCTCACTTGTCTCTGTTGTTTATGTTGTGGTTGCAACAGAGAGGTGTATGACCGGTTTCGACCTGCCGGAAAACTTCCACAATAATCCAGAGTCTCTGCTTAGGAGGGTCTGTCCCAAGACCGTTCACGGGCAGAGACCTATTCCAAGGGAATTGAACCTTGAAACGGCCACGTCAAGCAGTTCCTCGAACACCTCGTCAAGTAGTTCTTCGAACACCGACGACATGGCCGCAGCTTCTGAGAAGACCATCCGTGAGTTCTCAATCCCATCCGGCAGCAATGTCTCTACGGGACCAACCGTCAACGCAGTGGAGAACTTCGAACTCAAGCCCGGGAGTCATTCACATGGTTCAAGCCATCTCTTTTTGCGGATTAGCAACGGAGGATGCCAACAATCACCTGCCGCAATTCCTGAAAATCTGCAGTACATTTACCATGAAAGGTGCGTCCGTCGATGCTGTCAAGTTACGCCTCTTCCCATTTTCACTTGTCAAAAGGCGAAGCAATGGTTCTACCTCAACTGTGCAACATTGACAACTTGGGATGTGTGCTCAAACGCATTCCTCGCCAAGTACTTCCCTCTGGAAAAGACCAACGTGTTGAGGAACAAGATCTCGAGCTTTCAACAGCTTGCAGATGAAACGGTGGCGGAGGCTTGGGAAAGATTACAGGAATACATAGCAACCTGCCCCCACCATGGCATGGAAGAGTGGCTGATCATTCAGAGCTTCTTTCACGGGTTAAACCGTACTACTCAAGAGAACCTAGATGCAGCCGCTGGATGATCTTTCCTATCCCAAAGTGTGAGAGCGGCCAAAAATCTAATTGAGAAGATCGCCACTAACCAGGGATGGAAGGAAGAAAGGTCACACACATGATCCCGTGGAGTCCATCACATCGACAACACGGACATGCTAGCTGCCAAGATGGACTTACTTTTAAAGAAGCTAGAAGACAATCATGAGACCACACCAGTCCAGGCCCTCGACACTCGCATGACTTGTGAAGTCTGTGGGAATACGGGACGCTCAGGGAGCAGCTGCCCTGAAACGCGACCGGAAGATGCCAACTTCATCGGAAATTCTAGCAACTTCAACAACGGGAATCGTCCCCAACTAGGCTGGAATTCGCGACCATATATTCCATTCTCCAGACAAGGTAACTCCTCTGGCAATTCACAGCATTTCAGTAAGCCTAGCTCTTTTGATCCAAAAGCTGTGTATGATAGCATTAGTAAAAAGTTTCATGCAAATGATAGACTTTTTTAATCTATTTCGTTACAAATGGAAACTTTTAACAGTGCTATGAAGAATCAACTGAGTTTCAATAAATGGTTAGAAACATATATAGCTCAGTTGGCTGCTTCTTTGCCTAATGCCAATGCAGGAAAGCTTCCAGGACAACCGGAACCTCCTCCCAAAGAGCACATTAATGCCGTCACCACTAGGGGTGGTAAGTCCACTCAGGACCCTTCACATCCTAGTGGTGCATCACGCACTAACCATACAAGCAAGGAACAGAAGAAGACCACCGAAACAGAAGAGAATGACGATCCAAAAACCAACACTGGTGCCGCGAAGGAGAAGGCACCATCGAAAACTCTTCCACACGAGTTTTATGACACAACGGTGTTGCCCTTCCCTCAACGCAACAAAAAGGCTGCCGCCGATGAACAATATAGTAAGTTTATTGAGGTTATTAAGAAGTTATATGTCAATATACCCCTGCTAGATGCTATGGAGGTACCGACATATGCAAAGTACTTGAAAGATATACTCAACAATAAGAAACCACTGCCATCAGCAGAAATTGTGCATATGACCGAGGAGTGTAGTGCAGCTAAACCACCACAGAAGAAAAAGGACCCTGGTAGTCCTACCATTCCATGCTCAATAGGGAACCAAGTCTTCAATCAAGCCTTATGTGATCTCAGAGCAAGCGTCAGTGTCATGCCTTCTTCGACAAACTCAATCACGCGGCACTCATCCCCACGAGTATGTGCCTGCAACTCGCGGACCAATGTATCCGACATCCCGCGGGAATCGCCGAGGATGTCCCGGTGAAGATTCGGAACTTCCTCATTCCCGTGGATTTTGTGGTATTGGACATGGAGATTGATGCAAAGACACCGCTCATTCTTGGGCGGCCGTTTCTAAGCACCGCGGAAGCAAGCATAGATGTTGGTGCAGTAGAAGTCCACCTCAACATCAACGGAATGAGGGAGACATTCTCCTTCAAACCAAAACTGGAACAATGCAGCCAAGTGAAGATCTTCAAGTGCCAAAAGTATGTGCCGAAGCCGCCAGTCTACGATGCTTCCGGGAAAGAGATGGACAGTCTCGTAGCATTTATGAAACGGAAGTTAGCCACCGAGGCTGCATCCGACAATGGGAAGAAGACGAATGGAAGAAGGCGAAAGCCATGAAGGCTAGTTGCAAGAACCAGGAAACAGGAGGCAAAGCTCCTGTTAAGAAGGTCGGCACCCATGATTCTACAAGACCCATCAACCAAGGGTGCAACAAAAATCAGCATACCCATGGAGTAACTAGGATAAATACTATGGGGCATGTTGACGACAAGCGCGCCCAGGATCCATCCACGGCAAATTCCAAGTGGCTCGCAAAGGTATCGCTTACCTCCCCGTACATACGCTCACGCGACATCTCGAAGGGCGATAAATGGTTTGCTCCCGCCAAGAGGTAAACCTGGCATTATCCTTCGACAGCATATTTATTTTCTGCTAGTTTAATTTCTCATCCTCCACTGCATATTTAAATTTTTGCAATGCATAATTTTAACCCTCTTTGCATTTAGTTCATACTCTCATTTTCGAAAAAAATATATATTTAGGGGCCGGCCGACCCCATCATGAGGCCGGCCGACCACCACCTTGCAAAAGGGGGCAGGGGGCACCGGCCAAGGCCGGCCGACTAGATGGTCAGGCCGCCCAACCGAGCATGCCTCCACTCTCCCTCTTCTTTCTCTTTTCTTCCCTCTCATGCTCCTCTTTCTCCTTTCTCTTTTCCCTTTCCACTTTCTCTTTGCTCTTTGCCTCATTCCTAAGCAAGGTAGATGGAGAGGGGCAGCAGTCCACAGGCCGCTCAACCGACACCCTGGGTTGGCCGACCGGATGATGATGCTAGCCGACCCACTCAAGTGGTCGCCCGACCAGCCCTCACCTCTCTCACGCCCTCCTGCTTGCACACTCTTGAGCACTTCAGCACTTGCGCAATGAGTGGTCACCCGGCCTCACCGTGGCCGGCCAACCCACTCTCGGTGCATGCAAGCTGAAAACTCCCACCTTCTCTTTCCCTCTCACTCAATCTCTCCCGAAATTTTGCTCATGCTACTCTCGCAAGCTGCACCAAACACCTGAGAGGTCACACAACATACTCATGTCCGGCTGACCATAGGCCGAGGCCGGCCGACCTCCCCCTTTGCACTTTTGGCGCGCACTCCCCCATACACTCTCACACACACCTGAGCAGCCGTGCGACCAGAGGCCGAGGCCGGCCGACCACGGTAGTGGCCGCCCGACCACTATCACCGGCCGCCCGACCCCTCTTCCCTCATGTTCCTTCGCCGCACCTTTAAGCAAAGGCTGACCGACCACGGGAGAAGGCCGGCCGACCCCCATGCCTGGTCGCCTAACCCCTTGCTTCCTCCATTTGGCTATTAATAGCCCCTTGAGCCCCCTTGTTCAATGCACCACACAAACTCCCTTCTCTCCCTCTCAAATTCCTTCGCTTAGTAGTTAATTTAGCTCTTAGTTTAGCCAAAATAATGCCCAAATAAAAATCTAGTTGAGCAAATTAATTTAGCTGCTAGCCTCTCTCTTTTGACAAGACCACGAACGAGTTGTTGTGGTGTCATGCCCCGCAAGGACTACTAACGCTAATTTTATTTTGTTATCTCGTAGTTTTTGTGATCAATTTTTGTGCAGGATGAAGCGCGCTCTCAAGAGGGCCAGAAGTGCCATCAGCAAGGCGGGACAGCACATTCGGTTCCTAATGTCCTTCAGTTCATAGAACTCGCGGACAGTGTCTGACAGAGGCTCATCAAGTGCTGGACCAGGAGGAGAAGAAGCTTCCTCCTCCATCACCGGGCCCGTATTGCTGCTGGATTCCCAAATCTAAACGCGCAATCAAGATGAAGCCGACTTGCTGAGGCGACTCCACACCAAGCCTATCATCCTCACCAAGTGCTTCGATGAGGTACTCATGACAAGCACAGGTATGGATGACGAATTTGACGAAATTTTTAGTATGGTAGGCTGGGATAATTTTGCAAATGTTAGCGAGGGAGGCATAGTCCTCCTCACCAAGGAGTTTCTAATGACCCTCCAAGTAATATCACTGCAGTCCGACATGACTATTCATTTCAGACTCTTTAACTCTAAGCATGAGCTGACACTTCGTCAGTTCAGCAATGCTCTCGGGTTCTCACCTTGCTGCTCCATAGCAGTCGAACCCATAGGCTTTAATGCAACAGAGTTCTGGAAGGAACTAGCTGGACCGGACTATAAGGGGGAGAAGAGTATCACAAACATTAAGCACCCCACCATGCGGTTCATGGCCCGCTGGATTATTATCGTAGTCCTTCTCCGCGGTGACACACGTTGCGTGACCATAGAGGACTTAAAAATCCTCTATGCCATGTGGTGTAAGCAGAAGTATGCACCTGTCACCGCCATGCTCTACCACTAGATGAAACTAGTTTGGGATGAAAATTCCATTTCAATCACGTCATTCGTGACGAGGATTGCATCTGAGCTAGGGGTCTTAGAAAATGCCCAGGTGGCATTCTTACCCCCAGACACACCCAACCTAGTCACAGAGAGCCATTTTATCCGAGGACACTTTCTGCGCAAGAACCCCAGCACAGACACCTATGTCATGATCTATAGGGGGTACAACTTTGAAGTGCCTCTACCAGCACTATAGTTCAAAATCTACCACGTGGACACACTCTCTATGCCAATAGAGGGCGTCCCAGAGGAAGAACCTTTAGAGGAGCCCAGACATAATGTAGCGGGAGTTATGACCAGGGCACAGAGGAGGGCAGCCCAAGAGCGCCAAAAGCAAGCACAGGACGCGCAAACTGCCGGGACGGGACCCACCTGGTTCCATACCACGACTGGCACATCCTGGCATACCTAGGGAACAGACCCGACGTGGCAGCCCCACGGAGGATCTGTGAACGCACCATGGGGACATGAGCCGAGCACTGCATTTTCTCAGCAGCAAGGAGGAGGAACCTACTATGAGTATGGGTTAGCACCGTACGAGGCAGGACCATCTGCCTCTGCACGCTTTGCAGGAGACCCTTTGAGTGCCATCTTTGGGTCCCTGACCATTCAGGACCAGCGCACAGCTGGGATGGCCCAGCAGCTTAATCAGGTCGATGAGCGCACTCAGGTCATCCAGCAGACCCAGAACAAACAGTACAACCGCCTCCTAGAAATAGAAGCGATGGCTCAGCGCACCTTCGATGAGTCCCAGCGATTCTTCCAGTACTACGGGTACTACCCCGAGTAGCTTCGTTGAAGCTTGGGGGGAACCCAAATCGACAGCTGGGTACGTATGACAGTCTTCCGATTTCTACACCACCCATGTATCATTGCTTTGGGAGCTTGTTAGTTTGTTTAATTCAGTTTGCTCAATTTAGTTTGTTTAATTCAGTATATAAAAAAATAACTCCCATGCTTTAATGATAAGTTCGCATGCTAGCTTCATTTTGGAAATAATGAATAGTTGCTCTATCAAATGAATGATTTAATTCTTGCATGTGACTTATGCTTAGCTTAGTTTTGAGTTTGTGAATAAAAGAAGTAAACCAAGGTTCTACCTTGTGGTTGCCATTTGTGATAACAAGCCTAAGTTGTTGTGAGACGAATGATATGACTTGAATATAGGATAATTCTTTCATGCTCTTAGTAAGATGAATATCTCAGGCTTTTATTTTGAAAATAACAAAATATAGCTCCCCTTGGTCAAAAATACCTACCAGAGCCAAAAATGCTTCAATTAGTTGAAACTGCTACAAAGAGCTGCTTAGTGATATTTTGCGCTCTGTCGAATTTTGAGTCTCTTTGAGTAGAAACATCACCTTCTGTTGATATCTAGAGTATACAAGCAAAAATGCAAGTGATCCATTCCGAACTTTGCATCCACCAAAATGTCTCCAAATACATCTCATAATCCCTAGCCTTCAAATCTCAAGGAGTAAGGGTATGGAGCCTAAAAAGAAAAGCATTCAAAAGCATGGCAAAAAGAAAAATGTGTGCAAAAGCACGGCAAAATGAAAAGCATGCAAGTTCAAGCATGGCAAAAATAAATAAAAGCTCCATATCCACTTCAAATCTACAAAAGGTTACAAGGGATGAAAACCAAGAGAAGGGGGCATACAAAGTACCACCACTCATACTCCAGTGATCAATAGAAGAAGTGATAGAGTACACTCTTTAGTCCAATCTTTGGCTTAGCAAAATAAATATCTTAAGTGTGCCACATTCTCTCTACCTAAAGCTCCACAAAGGCCTTAGTGTAGGAAAGTGTTGGCCGAATCTTGGCCATTGGTGAGGAAACACAGTTGAGCGCCTGAGAGCACCTTGGGAAAGCTACTTTTGTTTTGAAAAAAAGAAATCTTGAAAACTTCTGAGAAAGACATCCAAAAAGAGCAAGTTAGAAAAACTCCTGTACAAATGGTCGTTCCATCTCTCAACCGCCCAAGGCGAGGTAAGCAAATAGATGCACCACAGGTAGTACATAAGGTGAGCTTCAATTATTTCACTTCTCCAAACAAAAGCATGAGTATTGAATCATGTATAAGAATTTCTCTTCATCTTTGATATTGCAGCAACTCCTGATCCACTCTCAGTCTTAGCTTTGCTCAAGGACGAGCAAAAGTTTAAGCTTGGGGGGGTGTTGACGGTCGTAATCTCACGATATCTACTATCAATTACCAACCAAATGGAGCTATGCATCTGAATAAATATGGACTAACCCCTCTACTAATGAGTTCCACAAGTTGTGTATGAATATTTGGATACAGGTACCAAAATGCACATAAAATAGTTGAAAACATGCCAAGGATCAAAGAGGGAGTCCACTGGCCAAAGTGGCCAGGGTCGGCCGACCAGGGCCAGGCCGAGCCTGACTCAGCCAGGTCAGCCGACCAGGGGGCTGGCCGCCCGACCCACTGACAGGGTCGGCCGACCCCTGGCCAGGCCGCCCAACCTCCCAAGTCAGCCATGTGTCACCTCATCGATCTATATCATGAAGAAAACACAAGTGCACTCAAATCCAACCGCAAGACCAAGCATCCAATGTATCCAAAGGCCGAAAATGCACCAAGTCACGGATCCACAACGTCAACAATCCGAGGGAAGAGCAAAGTGGACAATGCAGGGCTGACACATGGTCGCCCGACCTTCTACAAGGTCGGCCGATCTACCCTCGGAGGCATTTTGCACATGCAACAACCATCCTAACCGCCAACTGTCATGGGGACGCAAGATTAAGCCGTTGGAGTGCAAAGGCGGTGGATCGGGTGGTCGCCCGACCTCGCCCGACCTGGGGCTAGGTCGACCGACCTCCCCCCTAGGTCGGTCGACCATCGACCTAAGCCTCCCACCGACCTAAGCCTCCTAGAAATACCCCCCTCACATATGGGACTACAAATAGGCCAGTAGAGCTCATTTGTAAAGGTGTGGAGAAGTTGAGAGCCATATTCTACCTTAGAGAGTGTTATTTTCCACATCTTAGTAGTTAGGATAGTGCTGGGAGTTAGAGTGAGTCGAGCTTTGCCTCGGAGTTCTCAGAGATTCTTCTGAGTCTACGGTAAAAGCTCTTGTATCTTTTGTACTCGAATCTTCAATATAATTGAGTTATATTTTACTTTACTTCTATCTCTTGCAAGTGTGGTTATCCTAGTTAGTCAAGTCCCGTTATTCTTGCTTGAGTACGTTTATAGCGCTAGCCTATCCACGCAGATTTGCTTGGTAGCCCCACTCGGTGACAGCGTGGGTGTGCCTGTGTAGTCCAGGCCTGTTCGTTCGGTAGGCCCGTAGGCGTTAGCCGGGTCTCCTTCGGTGGTCTACTATCTACCCCCTGACCCCTCGAGGCGCCGGAATTTCGCTCGACGCGAGACCCTGACTTGCTACTTGAGTTTCTTAGTTAACCACGACTTAGTCTTTGCAGCCGAATAGAATAGAGTTTGGGAACTTTATCTCACTCGTTGTCCTCCCAGGCAACTATACCTTTCTACGTGTATCTTAGGTAGTTTAATTTACTTCTTTCCACCATACACCTATCCGTTTACCAGACTTACCCCTGTCTAGTGACTAGCTGGTATATTTATTTAAGTACAGTTCATTCGATTTGAATTTATTCAATTATACTCTCTCGCCTGCCGCTTCCTTGTGGATAAAAATACGATACTTAAAATACTCTGGGTGAAAAGCTACAGCGGTCTCCGTGCGCTTGCAGAGTAAAATCTTTTAAGGCTAAGAGACGCCAACAGTACTCAGGCCGCCCGGTCTAGTACTTGGGCCTTCCGGCCTCCCACTCGGTCACCCTTCCTACAACATGTGCATGCAATAAAACACAACTTGGACACAAATCACACTCTCCAACCAATGGGGAACATCCAGGTGGCAGCCAGAGACTAAGTCCCCGGCTGCCCGGCCTAGGACTTAGGCCTTCCGGCACGTGTTCTAACCGAATCAACCGCCACTGCCCCAAAGATGGAAGATCAAGCCATCCAAAGCAACGTCGGTGCATCGAAGGGTCGAAAGGCCGTAATACCAGGCCACCCGGCCTGGAGGGTGAGCTGCCCGGCCTGCAGACTTAGCCATTTCACCAACTTATAGCCTCCTATAAATAGAGGGTCACTCCCCCACTCCAAACACACACCATTGTACTCTCTCCACTCTCTCCCTTGGGAAGGTGCCCCCTTTTGGGTGGCGCTACCCCCTCTAGTTCAATGTTTAGTAGGAGTTAGACTCGGGCTCCGCCTATTCTGGAGTCATCTTCAGGAGTCTGGTATGAGTCTCTTGTATCTTTCCTTTCCTGTAAGACTTTGAGTTTATTTAATATATTTCTTTATTTAAGTTCAAGCATTTACTTTCCTGCCTATGGTAATGATCGTAGTGTAGGAGTGTCGTTAGACTATAGTTAGCGTTGCTCTATGATGTTATGGTTAATCTAGTTTGTTTACTTGCGGGTTTCTTGTTCACGCTGTTGGTTAAGTCGTAGCAGTTCTGATGCATTCACTTGTGCAACATGTGGATGTGTGAACAACTAGAAGTAGACATGGTGTCTAATCTAGAAGTTCACCTTGGTTTGTAGCCAGTCCCACGCAGCTCTAGGTGCCTCGTGTGTACCGTACATATTTCACACACAGGCTTTAGGTACCCTCTCTAGGTGACAGCTTTAGAGGTCTCAGTATTCCACCCCCGTCGTCCAGGCTGACACACTAGTTGTGTTATAGCATGTTGTAGACGCATGGTCGGACTTCCTAGAACCCGCCTTTCTCGGCTGGGTATTCAGCACTTTGGTGCCTGGTAGTGGTTCTATAGTCGCGATGTCCGATGCAGTAAAGATGTCTAGACCAAACCATAACCTCAGTCGTGTCACGACCTTAGTAGAGTGACATTGTTGGAGCTAGCTTTGTATTTTGGCTTGACCTTAGTAGAGGAAGATCTCATCAGGAACCAGACTCCATCTCGTTGTCGTTCTATCTTCTCGTTGAGCTATGTATCCTTGTGGAGTAAATACGATACCTTTGGATAAGTTAATATCCCTATCTCAACGCTTCCCTGTGGATAAATATGATACCTTGGACTACTCCCAGGTGAAAGCTACAGCAGTCTCCGTTCACTTATGGAGTAAAATCTGTTAGGCTAAGAACCGCCAACAGAAGACATACGTTCACCAAGCAGCGGTTGTCTCCATATCACCTCAGCGCATCGCCACCTCTAGCGGCTAGAGTTTCAGGTAATCGTCATGCTGCCTTAACGATTTATTTTGTTATAGGCATTACGACGTTAGTCACCTGGCAAATCGTGTACTGAAGCATTTTTGATGGCACGATTTGCTAGTTACCATGATGAATCTCGCGTTAAGCTTAGCCTAGCATGAGATCCATTAGTTATCTCAATGAATCCCACGTCAAGCTTTGCTTGGTGTGAGATCCATTATGTGCACGAGTCGATGCGCTTGCACATCGGCTCATGTACAACTTGTTGTTATGCTATCATATCCCATGATGCACGCTTTTACACTGCTGGTTCATTATTAGATTAGCATATCACAAGGTTAGATTATAGATTAGATCTGTTCTCGAAGCTTTATCTACGGATCACATGTTCGTTAGGAAGATCCGATGTATACCCTGCCATGCTTTTTATCGTTTTATAAAAGATGCATCTGCTTTTACAGCTTTCCTGTACAATCTTTGGTGTAATGGTAGATTTAAGGCATGTTTGATGTTCATCTGGATGTTTTAGCCGACTAGAATAGATCTAGTCGTGTTTCCTCTTCCTTTATTCAAGTACTTTTATATATTATATCTGGATATACTATTGGTAAGACAGCAGGGACTTGCCGATGAAGAAGATCCGAACCAGGATGAGCCGATCCGAGCGATCTCCTTGGCTAGGTCATCAGACAGGTGGCACGCCCAACTAACACCGAGCCAAGATGATTGGCTGATCCGTTCGGCTAGTCGTGGGTCGCAGCAAGGAGGAGCGATTCCTACGATCCACATACACCACCCGGCCCTATTGTGTGAACCTCTCCAGGGTTCTACCTGTCGGTTTCCTAGTGCAACAGATAGACTTGTGAATTTATTTGAATGTTTCTGGAATTTTTGCTATATGTGCAGGGGAAACCAAAAAAAAAAACGTTAAGTGACCGACGAACTTAATGCAACGCTGTAGCTAAGTTCGTCGGCCTACGAAAACCGACGAACATGCGTTAAGTTCGTCGGTTTTCAAGGGGCCGATGAACTTAACCTTTAAGTTTGTCGGCCCCTTGAAAACCGATGAACTTAACGCATGTTCATCGGGGCCGTCGATTTTAGTTCGATAAATTCGTGGAGTTAAAAACAATGGATAAGTTCGTCCGTCCTTAGGCTATGTTCGTGGGTTTAGGCCTAAATTCGTGGGTATACGGCCCACGAACTTTAGTGATAGTTGAATTCGTCTATTTCAGAACTTCAATTCCATCTTGCAATTAGTGCTTGTTATGATGCCCCCGACATCTCAAAAGCCTTAACATGCAGTTAGAGACAAGCTAATAATGAATTATGACTTAATGATGCTTTGAGAGTAACGAAGACTAGATGGAGAAGTCACTAAGGCAAAATTTTTGTAGGAGAATGCAAAACTCTACGCGGTTTGGTTGTTTAAGTCACCCCCACAAGCTTTTATGCAAAGCACCAAATACAAAAGGTCTTAGTTTAGGATGATACCTTCAACTTTGATATTATGACCATCTTTAAAATCATATGCTATGTGGTTTAAAAAGTCAGACCAAGTCAAACTACAAATTCGTTGAGAGGTGCCAATTGTGATCGTGACCAAATTTGAGCCCTAATAAAATTTTCAAATCCATTAAGAACCTCTGTTTAAACTTTATGTCAAACTTGTGGTGCAGATCATGTACACTTTTGCTACACTGAGCATGGATCAAAAACTGTCATCTACTTATTTCAAATCGAACCTAAATGTCTCTTGAAGTCAGCCCAAGTCAGTCTACACAGAAAAATTCTCAAGTCTGAATTTTCAGCTCATCCCAAATTTGAATCTGAAATTACTTTGGAATTCACTATACAACTTCAAAATCTTCCTTTCTATGAAGTGAAATTGAACGTATGACCTTTCAAATGCACTAGATTGGAAGTGGTTGGACTTCATTTGATACTTCAAAATTTTAAAACAAGAAAGACTCTACACAAAGTGAAATTTGCTGTTTGACGAGACTTTTGGACGTAGTTGTGTTTATATTTCAAATTCTGTGATGAACTAGACACAACTTTATATACCAAACTTGTAGACAACTTTAGGGTGAACAACTTTGGTAGTTGGGGCTTGGCCATATACTGACGTTATCATTGTGCTTTGGATCTTTTTCTGTCAGCTTGTGTTTTCTGCCAAAACCTGACCTGTTTATAAATTTCAATTTTGACCTAACCTACAGCCACTTTCATACGAGACTCTATTTCAATGAGTTGTAGCTCTTGAAATTCTAAGCAACTTTGTCAAGAAGCACCTTGGGTGAAAATGGTTATAAATAGGACTTTTGAAATTTCAAAGCAAAATGGGTCTCCTGTCCAAATTTAAGGCTGCTAGGAAAATTCAAGTTTTAAACATATTTCCACTCAGATTTTGGTATTATGCCTTTTTACAAAGTTGTAGAGCCTAAAGATTAGAACAGTTCATCCAATTGGGGTTTTACCAAATTTGGCCTCTAAGTTGACTAAAAATGGGAGTTTCAGTTAGTTGTTCCTACAGTCCACCAGCTTTTGTGAATTTCGGGATTTTCCTCTTTTTCCTGAGTCTATGATGAGCGAGCCCCACTTGCAGTCCGGCCTGGGATCTTTTATCTCTAAATAGGTACACCCCACTAGAAGATTTCTCTAGACCTACATGGAGCCACATCATCCAAGGGGTCCACTTGGTGGCATGCCACATCACCATCCACTAAGCTATCTATTTATAACTTCTAAAGATTCTCTATAGTTAGATGCATGCAATACTATTACGTAACATATATGTACATAGTAGCACTCAAATTTCTGCAGCAACATGCGGGAAATTCATCTAGTTCTCTTCGGTCCGCGCCGCGCCCAGAACGCGGACGCCGCGCGGCCGGCAATGGCCGGGCAACGCACGCAGCGCCGCTGCCCTGTCCACGCCCGCGCCCTTCATTTGGACGCAAAGCCGTCCCCGTTCATTGCCCTCGCCCTCACTCTCTCTGCCTCTCCCCCTGGAGCGCAGCGCGCAGAGCACCGGTCGCCATTGCCGCGCCATGGCCGGAACTCGAAGCTCTCGCGTGCCGCCGCCGTCAGCCCACCTCGCACCTCCATGCCGACGCCACTGTCTCCGCCTCGTTCCCGCGCGCCCAACGCTGGAGGCGTAACCTCCGTTCCCTTCTATATTCAACAGGTCGGGCCGTCGCCCAAACACCGCGCACGCTGGCGGTTCACCGCCGCAGTGCACCGCCCTCCACCGTCTCCCCGTGCCTCAGAGCACCACCACCGACCTCACGGTGAGCTCGCGCGTCCGTAGCCTGAAGTCTCGCCGTCGTTCTGCCTCTCCACCGCCGAGGCCGAGCCACGGCGCCACCCAGTTCACGCGAGCTCACGTCGAGTTCATCGCTGCCACGAGCCTCCTCCGGCCGTCCTCCGCCGAATCCAGGTAGGGGGTGAGGTCTCCTGTGCCCTCCTCTCTCTCCTATGCTGCTCCAGTGTCATTCTGGGCCCCCTGAGGCCGGTTTGGCATGTGCGCCGTCGGACGCCTCTCTCACAGTCGCGAGGAGGAAGGAGACCGAGGAGGAAGATGACAAATTTGCAGATCTAGCCCCTGGTTTCCTTGTTTTTCCATTTCTGTCCAGGCGCTATAGGTTGAGTCCTCTGAGTCTTGCATACTAGCCCCTAGAAATTAGGTTTATTTACGTCTAAGTCATAGATCTAGGGTTAATGTGCATATTTCAGCTATGAACTTTGAAAAATCATAACAAATCACAGAAAAATCCTAAAAAGGCAAACTCAGATGCATTAGATTCCCCTTGAGTAGATCTATAGAATGGTTGTGATGCGGATCCATGAAAAGACTGTTTTGCCCTCTGTTTTGCTGCATGCATGTTAAACCAATATAAATAACAAAAGTGGTCTAGATGAACTCCAAATGCGATGAAACTTGGACAGTAGTTTTGGTGTGCTGTTTAGGCTCTGTATAATTTTTGGTGGCAGTAGCATTTGCTGTTAAATGATAGATCTACCCCTAGGCTTGCTTTTTATAATAAAAATGTGTGGGCAAATACTTGACCTATGAACTTGCTCCAAATATTGTACTAGATTTTATGGACACTCTTTATAGTCTATTTAGCCTACTGGTAAAATTTTAAGCTCTGCATATAAGGTTTGGGTGGTGTTTTGAAAATAACCAAATGTTACTTGCTTAACGAAATAATAGGAAAAGTGATACTAGGTTGCATAAAAAATTCCATAGAAAATTTAGTAGTGTTCTAGTTAGTTGTTGGTTCCAGAAATAAGTTTTGTAGAATTTATGGTTACTGTTCTATTTTTCATCTATTATATGCTAGAGAAAATATATGGAAAATAGATGTCCTGTCAAACCATATATATTTTGCTTGATGATTTTTGTATAGGATGCTTATGATCTGGGGTCCTTGCTGAGTAAAATCCATGACCAGAAGCATTCTCTGTAATATAAGAAAAATCTGAGAAGCTGTAGGGCTGATAACTTGTTAGAATTTTCATAATTAATCTGTAGATCCTTTGGGGATGAGATTTGGTCTGTAGTATTGTGTGGTAGTGTTCTGCATATCATAAATATTTGAAGTCATTTGGTTCTATATGAATTACCAGAAATGAAATGACCATTTTTAATGATTGAATAACTCATTTCCATTAAACCAATTAATATTGTCTTCTTTGATTTACCTCATCCTTAAGTGTCTTTCACTCACATGTTGCTTTACTTAACATGTTCTCTTTAAAACGAATAACTTGCTAGATGTATATATATGATTGTAGGAAGGTATGCTTGCTCATGGTTTATAAAAGTACTACCGTCACTAGTATTAATAAGAGCGATGTTTTGAACTAGCAGTCAATTCGTGTGTGAATATAAGCTTGCCTAACGTTGCTTGCATGTGTTATGAAAGAGGGCAACTTAACTTAATGCTTGACCATGTAATAAATTTCTATGTTGCATTGCGAACGTCTGATTGCATAGTTGTATGCTTGTCCTAGCGGCACAAAGGCACTTGATATGCTTCCTAAGCAACTAGTGGCTGGATAGGTGCACGTTTGATGATATTGTATGATGGTTGGGGTAAATGTTTACCCAAGGTTAATAAATGTGCTGTATTTAAATAGATATCAATCACCTTTTTGGTTATCCATAGAATGATTATTCATGTGTGTGTTTAATATTCACGCAATCCATTCACAGCATCATGCATATCATTCATGTAGCAACGCTATTGCAGATACGTGATCGAGTGTGTGGAGCTACTTCAACCAACGGTGATCCAAAGGACCAACTAAGACCCACTCACGACCTAGAGGGCCCATCAGTCGTGTTTGGAAGGAGGAGTTGTCCAAGGGATCAAGGGGTTGCCTGGGGCAAAGCCTCACAACCCGGCAAACTAACATTAACTTAGTTTGTTGCTTTTCTTAAAATAAGGCAAAGGTAGGCAGGACTATGCTTTTCCTATCAAACATATTATGGTTGATAATTACACATCTGCATTAGGAGTTGTTTGAAACCAATTGCATTAGACTCCTTGGCCACCCGGCCCTAGCGCCTACAATAGATTACGTAGGACGAGTATGCCTAGTAATACTAGGTACGAGTAGAGATGAGTGAATGGAGTCACTCGTCGCGTAGGTGATCTTGCAAAGATTTCAAAAATCTCACCATGATGGAAGCTACATTTATGTTTATAATTAAATGGAGACCGGGCGGAGGTATGGGCATACAAGAAAAACAAATGATGACGATGAGTATATGAATGGTTCGTGGACTCCGGCCGAGTCGTTTAAGACCCCGTCCGCTGTTCGCCTGCTGATCGGCATAACATTGTAGAGTGCTTATACAGGACATGGGACTAGTGAAATCTTACTTGTGCCATCCTAAGAACAGAGACACGTTCCTACCCACTAGTTGAGAGAAAGGTGGCCCTAGGGAGCTTGGTACTCATGGTGGGGAGACCGAGATGTCGGCAGGCTCACCATGGGGGCACAACCCGGGGATCAGGTGGGAGTGAATCGAACTTAGGATGGGACAAGTGGAGATGGGGGCTATATATGGGAACGCGATGGCTAGTAAGCATATACCCCTGGCATGATAGTTATTCCCGGGAATTAAAACGAAAGATGTGTGTGATGGTCCAAACAGCCCTTAACATAGTAAACATAGTAGAACATGAGGCTATATGGGGTTCTATCGAGAGTCAGATGTGTGTGATGTCGGTTCCTCTGGATTTGGTGTTATCGTGGGTCGAAGGACTCCCGACGGACTATCGGGTTTAGTTCAGCCTAAGTACACTGCGAGCCAGAGGTGGTAGGTGTTCTTAGCCTAGATTAAGCAGAGCAGTTCCGCCACACTAGGAGAGGCCATGATAGCATTTTTGTGGTTGTGGATTGTTTTTCTAAAATGGCATATTTTATACCTTATCATAAAACCGATGATGCTGATCATATTGCTGGTTTGTTCTTTCGGGATATTGTTCGTTTACATGGTGTGCCCAATACTATTCTGTCTGATCATGATGTTAAATTTCTTAGTCATTTTTGAAAAACTTTATGGCATAAATTGGGGACTAGACTCTTGTTTTCTACCAATTGTCACCCCCAAACTGATGGTCAAACGGAAGTTGTGAACCAAACTTTGTCTACTATGTTAAGGGCTGTTTTGAAATAGAATCTTAAGATGTGGGAAGAATGTTTGTCTCATGTTGAATTATCTTACAATCGTTTGCTGCATTCTACTACAAAGATGTGCCCTTTTGAGATTGTTTATGGATTGTTGCCTCGTGCTCCGATTGATTTAATGCCTTTGCCAGGTTCGGAAAAATTGAATTTTGATGCTCCTCAACATGCTGAATTGATGTTGAAGTTGCATGAAACAACTAAAGGAAATATTGAGCGCATGAATGCCAAATATAAGCTTGTCGGTGATAAAGTTAGAGGGCAATTGAATTTTGAACCTGGAGACTTAGTTTGGTTGCATTTGAGAAAGGATCGGTTTCCTGAATTGAGAAAATCTAATTGATGCCTAGAGCTGATGGACCGTTTAAAGTATTGCAAAAAATTAATGAGAATGCGTATAAGCTTGATCTCCCTGCAGCTTTTGGGGTTAGTCCCACCTTTAACATTTTAGATTTGAAGCTATATTTGGGAGAAGAAGATGAGATTGAGTCGAGGACGACTCAAATGCAAGAAGGGGAGGATGATGAGGACATCAACACCATCGATACTCCCACACCAGCACCAACACCACTTGGACCTTTGACTCGTGCTCACACTCATCAACTTAACCATCATGTAAGTTCATTCTTGAGCTCTTGTCCATTATATTTAGACAATGGAGACGTGGGTGCTCTTGTTTTGCTTCGGAATGATAGAAAGGATCAAAATGGAGAAGGGCTCGCGAGGACTGGATTCGGATTGCAGGATAATACCAACTTGTGAAGGCTGCTGCGACTTCATATGGAATCCGTTTGGGGCGTTCAAGTACTTCATGGAAACCTTATAAACTCTACTTTCAAACTGATCTGGCCTCACGTTCATATCTGTTCTGAGTCGGTCGCAGTTGTCGATTACCTACAGAGACCTTTCTGTCCACAGAGCTACGACACCCTATTTTGGCCCAATGGGTTGTGTATCAGGTTGAATCCACTAAGGACGCATCCTAGGGTTGGAGCACGACCCCAGCACCCCTGTGGTTGCCCTCCCATGTTACTAATACTCATGGCCGCCGCCAAGAAGACCTGGGTTTTGTTTAGTTAGCAATTGCTACTCCTTGAGGCGCACATGCACTACAAGAATCCTGGACACTTTTAGCGGCATAAATGATTTTCGGTGGCCACACTGAGCCACCGAAAATAATTTCATTATTTTCAGCGGCCTTGGCGATCCGCCGAAAATAGACAGGTTATTTTTGGCGGCCAGGGCAGCCGCCGAAAATAAACATCTATTTTCGGCGGCCCGCATCAGCCGCCGAAATTAAGCATACTACTTTCGGCGGCCTCCCCGCGCCACCGAAAACTAGGGGCCCAACCCTATCCACAGGCGCCCCTGATCCCCCACCCCACACATGCACACGCAACCTAGCCTCTACCTCTGCCTGCCTACGCCACACCGCCGCCCCCACGCGCCACCGCCCGCACTCCCCGCCGCCGCTGCTGCCCCCCACGCGCCGCCGGTTCTGCCCCCACGCGCCGCCGCTTCTGCCCCCCTCCCCCGCCGCTGCCACCCCACATGTCGCCGCCTGCCTGCGCCCCTCCCGGCGGTCGGTCGGCGCCCCTCCCCGGTCGGCGCCCCTCCCCGGTCGGCTCCCCTCCCGGCGGCCGGAGCCTCCCCGCCCGGCTCCCCTCCCCGGCCGGCACCCCTCCCCGGTAGCAGCTCCGGCCGGTGCCTCCCCGCAGGCAACCCCTCCGCGGCCGGCGCCTCATTGCCGACAGCTCCTCCCTGGCCGGCGCCCTTCCCCGGCAGTAGCCCCAGCTGGTGGCTCCCCGCCGGCAGCCCCTCCCCGGCCAGCGGCCAACGCCTCCTCGCCGGCAGCTCCTGCCCGGTCGGCACCCCTCCCCGGCAGCAGCTCCGGCCGCCGCCTCCCCACCGGCAGCCCCTCCTTAGCAGCCTCGGTTCATCCACTCCATGACTTGTAGAACAATTTGAGGTGAGAAGTCTATAACTTATAGTGTTTGCAGCTAATCTTCGGCGGCGTTACACGTTTGGCCGACGAAAGTTATGATTATAAGTGTAATTGTAGTTAATTTTTGGCGGTGCTTGCATGGTTATAGAAACTTATGATTATAGGATGTCTAATTAGTATAAAATATATGAATTAAGTCAAATGTCAAGCTTACGTATATATTGGGTTACGATTTGTTATGGATTAACATGCTTAGTTATATGTTACTGCTTATGCAATGTCTTATCATTTTGATATGCTATGCTTTAACATATCATGTCTTAGTTATATATTACCACTTATATGAAGTCACGGAAGCTATGCGTCACCCATTTCGCACCGGCAACGTCTCACGTGCGTTGCACACGTGAGATGTAGCTGGTCTGACCCTTTTTTGGACACTCTCAGAGTGACCGATAGAGCCTGGTATTTATGATGAGCCACAGAGTCTGAGCGAAGTTTCGGCTGCATAACCCTATTGTTCTCGACTGCACCACATTTGGGCATGTAGTTGGAGAACAACGGGGTTATGCTGCCGAAATTTCATTCGAAACCCTGCGGACTCATCATAAATACGCGCTCTGTCGGCCACTCTTGGGTGGGTTTAGGACATATCATTACCTATAGATGTAGGGCCGCAATACGTTTAAAAAATAAGCTTACCATCTACATGCTTGCTTTAATCTATAGCCTCAAGTATGGTCGACGATCTCTGATGGATGTATGATGGTTGGGATAAGAGTGGTGGTAAAGCTCACTCAGCTGAGTGGAGGAGGAAGACACATGCTTTTATTGACCATGCTTTCTCTTTGACAACTCACTATCGGGTCAGGTGTCCATGCAACGAACACAACGGCAGAAAATTTGTGAGTAGGGGTGAATTAGTCAGAGACTTGGTTGACTATGGTTTCATGCTTGATTATGAAACATGGACCTTCCACGGTGAGAAAGAAACTAGAGTTGAAATAGAAGGGGAAACGGATGATGATTCGGCCGGCGTTGATAGGACGGATGAGATGCTAGAAGCTTTACAGCTGGAGTTTGGTCTAAACTCTTAGGATCCTCCTACAAAGGAGGTTGAGGAGTTCTTCAAGCTCCTTAAAGCTTTGGAAGAGCCGCTACACAAACACACAAAAGTGTCTCTCTTAGCTTTTGTGACTCGGCTCATTGCCATCAAGTCCAAGTATTTCTTCTCGAACAAGTGTTTCAATGACCTCATGCAATTGATCGGGGATGTCCTTCCCCAGCCTCATAAGTTGCCCAATGACATGTATCAGTGCAAGAGGTTGAACAAAGCCCTCGGTATGGGCTATGAGAAGATAGATATGTATCCAAACAGCTGCATGCTTTTCTGTGATGAGCATAAGGATGAGAAGAAGTGCTTAAACTATGGGAAAGGGAGATATGTCGAGGTAGTAAACGAAGATGGTGAAACGGTGACGACGGAAGTTGCACATAAGCAACTCCATTCCTTCCCTTTGGCACCTCATTTTAAATGGCTCTTTCTCTCAACGAAGTCTTGTGGACCGATGCGGTGGACAAAAGAAGGTGTACGTGAGAACCCAGGGTTCATGGGGCACCCTGCTGATTCAGATGCACGGAAGGCTTTGGATGAGTTTGACCTAGAGCTCGCTAAGGACGCGAGGAATATTCACTTCAGTTTGGCAACTGATGGCTTCACACCTTTCGGTCAATCGGCCGCTTCCTACTCTTGTTGGCCTGTGTTTGCTATTCCATAAAGCCTTCCACCTTCTATGTACATGAAATATGAATTTATGTTCCTTTGCCTCATCATACCTAGTCCCGAACATCCTGGACCAAAACTCAACGTGATGTTACAACCCTTGATCAAAGAATTGAAACAGCTGTGGATAGGTATCGAAGCATATGACATTTTCTTGAAGCAGAAATTCACCCTTAGGGCTGTGTACCTATGGTCAATTCATGATTTCTTAGCGTATAGTATCTTTGCTGGATGGAGCGTCCATGGGACATTGACATGTTTGATATGTGGTGCCAACACTAGATGTTTTCATCTTGAGTTTGGTGGGAAGATCTGCTACTTTCATTGCCATAGATGTTGGTTGCCTTCCAATCATATATTTAGAGACGAAAAGGATAGCTTCAGGAAAGACACTGTATGCTACGATGGACCACCAAAAAGGCTTAGCGCGCAAGAAATTCTTGATCAGCTCGCAAACCTAAAGCTAAATGAGGAAAAGACTGCTTATGAAGGGTTTATGATGAGGACATGACCAATACGCATACAACCAAGGCCCAAGCAAAGATAGAGTTCAAAACCCAATCCACATTGAAGTCCGATTTATTCGCGAGCCCAGTTCGGAATATTGGAGCAGGCCTCACGAAAACGGAAGCCCAGGCCACATACGGGCTCCATTTGGGACGTTCTACATATCGACGGAAAGATAAGGAGATAAGCTTTCCAACCTAGCTTGTCCCACATGATTTGGACTTTGGAGTCGACAGGAAATGGCGTCGCAAGTTAACGTTCAGAATCTGTCAGGGTGCTGCAACGCCGGTTGTTGGGCTCGAAGGCCTTGTACGCCCTAGGATTGCTCGGCCACCCCCTTGGCCGCCGCCTATATAATCAGTAGCCGTCATTAGGTTAGGTTTTTGGTTTTGCTTAGATTATTCTGTCGTTATGAACAGTTTCGCCGTGTGAGAATACTCTGGTTTGTGAAACCCCAACTTATGAGCCTAATCCTTTCTATTCGCAATTTTAGTTTGCATCTACCATGTTCTTGCTTGTGTTCTTCGATTCGCAGGCAAGGATAAGCCTTCATGGCGAGGTCAATCGTGTGTGCACGGTTGATAACCAGAGGAGACGTAGTGCTGCGATTGCAGGGTTCGAATCGTGTTGATTGGAAGCCGCATCAATTGTGTCGTGCCTCCACCAAATCGATATTTATCTCCACCTGACGGAAGATCGGGAACCACCTATCCCCATCAAGTGGTATTCAGAGTAAGGTTAACCATTAAGTTTGCCTGCATTTATCCTTAGTAGATTAGTTTCGTTTCATGCCACAGTCCACGAAAAAGCCATACAAAAATTAGGGTTCGTAGTTTCCATTGTCCCATAACCAAATTTAGCCGTTGCATAATTTGATTTCGGAGTACGCATCATTGAGTTTGTGTCCATAGTCGTGGTCTTGTTATTGATTTAGATCGAGTTTTTAGTTTAGTTTGAGTTTTGCATTGTATCACCACATCCTTTTCCATCACGTCATCGCGTCCGGCTCGGTTTTGTCTCTATCCAGTTCAGTATTTAGATGATATCTCCTACATACGAACTCAGATTTTAGTGTTCTAGTACTTTCTGGAAAGCTTGTGAAATTATCCACAACTTTATCAATTGTGAGATTTCCGGAAAACGCCTTTATCAGGGACTAATTTTTGTTAGAACTAAATCTATTTGTGACCCAGAATTTTCTGAACAGTCTGTATGTCTGTATTTTGGATCAATATCTCCCGCTTCCTTATGCAAAACAGGCATTTCATATATTGATTGGAAAGAGAAAACAAAGAGCTATAACTTTGTTATTATAAATTTTCACATTTTAAGTCATGAAGAGTGTGAAATCGTCATTGCAAGTTTGAGTAAAAATCTGTGATTTACAGACAATAGTTTTGTGATAGTGTGGAGTTATATCTTACTCTTGTGGCACTTTTGATTAAAAAAAGAAAGAGATAAAAAAAGAAAAAGGCAATAAAAAAGAGCCGCACCAAAAAAATAAAAGAAAAGAAAAAAATCAGAAGTGCTTGCATCCTTTGTCCTTTGTACTTTGTATGTGTGACTTGCTTGTTTGAGCTAGTTCTAGTAACAAGTTTATGCCAGCAACTTTGACGAGTACTTTGGATACTTATTCAATTTTGCTATCTGATTTCGATTTGTGCTAATCCTTACTACCGTATAAAGTTTTCCAAAGCTCCGCATATGTATTTCTGATAAGTATAGTTTCAACTTTTGTAATCGCATCGCTCACGCCCTCACAGTATCACGAACCAGCCACCGGTGGCAGAACATTTGTAAGAGCTTGATAAGACGCTTGAGAGTGTGTGATCTCACCACCTATATATAGTAGTTGATAGGAAAATATAATTCTCGTGTGTTTTTTTCTTTTCTACCGATAATAACAGGATATAGCACTACTTGTAAGGAAAATATGAAGAAATTTGAAAGCCATGCTTATTTGAGAACATCAGCATATTTCTGAAACTATTTGCATTTGTGACCCTTTTTGCGGTGCCACAGTGCGTGGCGTCGCAATAAAATGTTGCGGACATAGCATCCGTCCGGGGTGTTGTGAGGCGTCTGGGGTGTTGTACATTGGCTGACACGTCATTTCGCCGCAGAATTTTTCTTTTTGAAAAATCATATTTTTTTCATATGACGTCGGATTGAGATGATCTTTATATGAAACTTGTAGCCCTCGACGAGATCTACAACTTTGTAGTTTTGAGTTTTCTCGTTTCAGATCGTTTAGATGCTCTAAAAATTTATTATATATCAAACTGTATACTGCGCAGTGTTTGTTTTAGAAAAATTATATTTTTTATATGTGATGTTGCATGAAAAATCTTTATATGAACATTGTAGCACTCAATAAGATCTAAAACTTTGTAATTTTGAGTTTTTTCAGTTGATGTCATTTATATGCTCTAAAAGTTCAATATAAATCGAACTACATTATGTGCGGTCTCTGTTTTAGAAAAAATACATGTGATTTGTATGAAGATGTTTCTATGTGAAAATTGTAACCTTCATAAATATTTTTAGCTCATTTTGTCTAACGTGGATAAAACAAGAGTTTTTAAACTTTTCTATTTAAATTGATTTATATATCAAATATACTCCATATATAATATATGGTTTGAGGATAGGATAAGCACATATTCGATAAGATAAAAAAAAGTTTGATTAAATTCAATAAATACAAATAGTTAATTAAGTTCAGAACGATATTCCATAATTTTATTCCAATCAAATCTGTAGCTTTGTAGTTTTGAGTTTTTTATTTAAAATCATTTAGATGTTTTATAAATTATTCTAATTATAACTGTATTATGCGAGCAATTTGTTTTAGTAAAACATATTTCCGAGGGTTCAATATCATTGAGGTATTCACTAGCAAGTAGCAAGTGACATTCATATATAATCTTTTTAAAATTTTTATGGTTTCTATATGGCAAGATAAAAAGTGATTGTTAGTGAAAACTAAAGTCTTAATGCAATTCATTTTTAATCCTCCCGTCATGCATGATTGGCAAATACCCGCGATGATCTCCAAAGCGTGGCGTGCTACTGTAGATTTTAGAAATAAAATGTTGCAACCTTATATTTATTGATGCACTAATTAGGCATTACCCATGCTTATTCCGTTTTGCTCATCATTTTTCCCTAGCTATGCCACGTAAAGAAATAAATTGAAATCAATCTATTGATATGCTAAACAAAATAAAGTGTGTCCTGATGAAGACACCATAACTAATACCGGCAAGAGGCTATATTCGTTTTACATTTTAGGGTATTAGTTCGATTCTTCCTGTCTAAGATGAAAACCTGATTCTTTTTAGCCTTTTCTTTATTCTTTTGGCCATGGAACAACAAAATAAAACACATCGAACATTAGATATTAACAAGACATTACTTCCTCCAGTTGTTTAAATCATGTTTTAGTACAAATTATACTATAAAAACGACATAATAACATAAGATAGTAGTTTTTACAAAAGAGTTTTGAAAAAAAAAGTCAAAATTTTCTATTTTAGCCAATTTTTTAGAAAATATTTGTAAATAAATTAAATCTATACAATATTTTTATCTTTTTATAATACTATATGTGCCATCAAATGTAATGAGAAGGGCATAATGTGTAATTGTTACTATACGGTAATGTCCACATATTCAAATCACATGTATTTTTTCTAAAACAGAGACCGCACGTAATACAGTTCGATTTATAATGAATTTTTAGAGTATCTAAACGACTTTAAATAAAAAAAACTCAAAATTACAAAGTTGTAGATCTTGTTGAGTGCTACAATATCGTATAAAGATCATTTTCATCCGACGTCACATATAAAAAATATAATTTTTCTAAAACAGACGCTACGCAGAATATAGTTTGATTTATAATGAATTTTTAGAGTATCTAAACGATTTCAAATGAGGAAACTCAAAACTACAAAGTTGTCGATCTCATCGAGAGCTACAACTTTCATATAAAAATATGGAAAAGATATGATTTTTTAAACAAGAAAAGTCTGCGGCGCCAGACTACGTGGCGCCGCAGCACAGTGCTGCGGCACCATGAACAGTGGCGGTGCTGCGGCGCCATGAACAGTGGCGCCGCAAGCTTTTGACCCTGTAAATGACATGTCAGACCATTATACAACTTCTACGTGGCAGATGTTGTATCAAAATCTGTAAAATAAAATAATTTTGCTCCTGTAAAGACTAATTTTCGGCGGTTAGGATCCAGGCAGCCGAAAATTAGCTTAAAATAGATTCGGCTGCTTAGCCAGGCCGCCGAAAATAGTTGGCTTATTTTCGCCGGCGCTGCCAGGCCGCCAAAAATAAACCACGCCTGACCTATTTTCGGCGGCTTGGCTGGTCGCCAAAAATAGGCCTGTTTTCGTCCATTTTCTTTCGGCAGATGTACACCACCAAAAATAAGCCAAAAACGCTGGTATCTGGCCGTCGAAAGTTTTTCGAATTCCTGTAGTGATGTTGGATAAACCGTCTGTTTTCTTGTATTCAAAACCCCACCATAGTTGAATTCCTCTGTTTTGGAACTTCAATTCCATCTTGCAATTAGTGCTTGTTTACTTGTTCTGGCTGGTTCTTCGATTGCTTGCAGGACAAGTGCTCCATAAGATCACGACAACCATTGGAGGTGGTGTATTAGTTGCTAAGGCACAGCGTCCTTAGACGGTTGTAGTCAGGCCGTGAACGTCATCTCCATCCACTAAATCGAGTTATCCACAACTCTCATCGAAAGATCGGCAGTAACCCTACTCGGGTTTTCATCACTAGGCCTCTTCCTTTATTCGCAGCTACTCCGTCGTTATGTAATCCCAACGAAGTAGCTGAGGGGCTACTATTGAGGAAACCAGCCTAGCCCCTCGAAGGCCCGGTCCAATAAATGGTTGGCCCATGTGTAATTGGAAACTATTTGTAATTCTAGAGATCATCAAGGGAGGATATGTAAATAACCACCCCCTATAAGTATCACCGTGAAGCTAGGGTTTGGGGGCATGTGATAATAGAATGGTTAGGAGCAAATTACCAATTTGACCTTTGTCTGTAAGTCTTTGTTTCTTTGCCCTTCGCCTACATTACAACCTTCGTCACCTTTTTCTTGGCGAAGGCCTTGGGCCTTCGTCCCCAATCTGCTGGGCAAGCCCAACAGAAAGCATTGACTTTGAAGCAGAGGATGGTGAGTGTGAATTGGGTCTAAATTGTTTAGCCTTACAGCATAATGTTGACATGAGGCCCATGATGCAAGTTAGTAGTATGGATGAAATTACATGTGCTGATTTTGATGACTTGCTTGCTGATTTCAATGAGTTGCATCATCATAATTCTCTGCAACATGATAGTGAAGTTGTGGTTGTTGTTGATTCGTCTGATAATGCTTCTATCTCATTGTTGGCTGCTTCATGTCCTATATATCATTGCCACAAGGACAACTTCATAGATGCTATAACGTCTCAAAAAGTAGATGACATTATTTGCGAACTTGAACATGGTCATGAGTTGCCATTGTTTTCTTTGGTATCTACTCTTTCACGACCATTGCACTCCCATGATAGTTCATTGCAACCAGTAGATGTCTCATCTAATTTGAGTACACCAGCACATTCTTTTGTGGTTCGGTGAGTTCTTTTGACTCAATTAGTTGTGCTGAGCAAGGGCAGCGCCATAATTTTTTTCAATCACAATGCAAAGTGAGAGGATAGGTGTGCAGATTCATAATTGATGGTGGGAGCTGCAACAATATTGCTAGTGCTTTGCTTATTAAGAAGCTTGGACTCCAAACACGTCGTCATCCCCGTCCTTACCATATGCAATGGTTGAATAATTCTAGAACACTAAAGTTACCTCTATGGTCAGATTATCTTTCTCTATTTGTGTCTATCCTGATGAGGTGGATTGTGACATTGTTCCTATGCAAGCATATCACTTACTTTAGGGACGTCCATGGCAATTTGATTTAGATTCTATACACTTTGGTCATTCAAACAAGTACTCTTTTGTTCATAAAGTGAAGAAGGTGGTGCTGATTCCATTATCTCCGGAAGATATATATGCTTTGATGTTGCTCGTATGAAAAGATAGGAGAGTGAGAAAAGAAAAAAGAGTGACAAACACAATAATAGTAAGGGAGAGACTCCTACACCATCCACTTCCATCCAGCCCACTGAAAATAAAAGTGCCAAAACATAATGATTGTTTGCTAGTGAGCAAGAGCGACTTGAGAGATGTGAGGAACACCACAACCCCATTTTTTGTGCTGCTGTACAAAGATGTTTTTCTTGCAACAAACGACTTAACTTCGTTGCTGCCTAGTGTTGTCCTTGACTTATTACAGGGCTTTGAGGACGTTTTTCCTGATGAGGTGTCGGCTAGACTTCCTCCCATCTGTGGCATTGAGCACCAAATTGATTTGGTACATGGTGCTTCTCTTCCCAATTGCAAAGCATCCTGCGCTAATCCAAAATAAATGAAAGAAATTCAACGATAGGTAAAAAAGTGTTGGTGGTCGTTATTTCCCTATTTCGACCGCCAATTCCTCGGGAATAAATGGGGTATAAGCCAAATTCTATGTATTATTTACCTAACACTAACGAATTCCACGAGTTTTGGCAGTTTTTTGTGTTGCACAGAGGGATGCTCAAATGCCATGCAAGTAGTGCATCGGGCATGTTCATTGCAAAACAAGAAATGGTTCCGGAACACAAACTCATGCCGTGTATGCACCCCAATACTCGTTTTCGCAATGTATCACGTGCGGCAACGAAATAGCGCGAAACCACCCCAAACATGAGTTTTGGACCAAAAGTAATGGATAGGGCATGTACATTGCGAAAAACAAGATGTGGTTTCGGGACACAAATTCATGCCTTTTATCCACCCCTATACTTGTTTTCGCAATGGGTCATGTGCGGCAACGAAATGGCGCGAAACCACCCCAATCATTAGTTTTGGACCTAAAGTAGTGCAACAGGCATGTTCATTGCGAAAAAACAAGAAATGGTTTCGGGACACAAACTAATGCCCTGTATGCACCCCGATACTCGTTTTCGCAATGGGTCACGTGCCGCAACGAAATGACACGAAACCACCCCAAACATGAGTTTTTGACCTAAAGAAGTGAATTGGGCATGTTCGTTGCGAATAAATAAGAAATGGTTCCCTGGACACAAACTCATGCCTTGTATGCACCCCGATTCTCGTTTTCGCAATGGGTCACGTGCTGCAACAAAATGGCGCGAAACCACCCCAAACATGAGTTTTGGGCCTAAAGAAGTGGATTGGTCTTGTTCGTTGCGAAAAAACAAGAAATGGTTACACGGGCACAACTCATGCCTTTATCCACCCCGATACTCGTTTTCGCGACGGGTCACGTGCGGCAACGAAATGGCGCTAAACCAACCCAAACTTGAGTTTTGGACCTAAAGTAGTGGATCGGGCATGTTCCTTGCGAAAAAACAAGAAGTGGTTCCAGGACATAAACTCATGCCTTGTATACCCCGATACTCGTTTTCGCAATGGGTCACCTGCGGCAACGAAATGGCGCAAAACCACTCGAAACATGAGTTTTGGACCCATATAATTGGATTGGGCGAGTTTGTTGTGAAAAAACAAGAAATGGTTTCAGGACACAAACTCACGCCATGTATCCACCCCGATACTTGTTTTCGAAATGGGTCACTGCTGCAATGAAATGGTGCGAAACCACCCCAATCATGAGTTTTGGATCTAAAGTAGTGCATCGGGCATGTTCATTGCAAAAAAAAAAAACAAGAAATGGTTCCGGGACACAAACTCATTCCTTGTATGCACCCCGATACTCGTTTTCGCAATGGGTCACGTGCCGCAATGAAATGGCGCGAAACCACCCTAAACATGAGTTTTGGACCTAAAGAAGTGGATTGGCCTTGTTCGTTGTGAAAAAACAAGGAATGGTTCTAACGGCACAAACTCATGCCTTGTATCCACCCCTATACTCGTTTTCGCAATGGGTCACGTGCGGCAACGAAATGGCGCGAAACCACCCCAATCATTAGTTTTGGACCTAAAGTAGTGCAATGGGCATGTTCATTGTGAAAAAACAAGAAATGGTTCCGGGACACAAACTCAAGCCTTGTATGCACCCCGATTCACGTTTTCGCAATGGGTCACGTGCTGCAACAAAATGGCGCGAAACCACCCCAAACATGAGTTTTGGATCTAAAGAAGTGGATTGGGCTTGTTCGTTGCGAAAAAAACAAGAAATGGTTACACGGGCACAAACTCATGCCTTGTATCCACCCCGATACTCGTTTTCGCAAAGGGTCACGTGTGGCAACGAAATGGCGCTAAACCAACCCAAACCTGAGTTTTGGATCTAAAGTAATGGATCGGGCATGTTCATTGCGAAAAAACAAGAAATGGTTCTGGGACACAAACTCATGCCTTGTATGCACCCCGATACTCGTTTTCGCAATGGGTAACGTGCGGCAACGAAATGGTGCGAAACCACCCCAATCATGAGTTTTAGACCTAAAGAAGTTGATTGGGCATGTTCGTTGTGAAAAAATAATAAATGGTTCCAGGGCACAAACTCATGCTTTGTATCCACCCCGATACTCGTTTTCGCAATGGGTCACGTGCTGCAACGAAATGGCGCGAAACCACCCCAAACATGAGTTTTGGACCTAAAGTAGTGGATCGAACATGTTCATTGCGAAAAAATAAGAAATGGTTCCGGGACACAAACTCATGCCTTGTATGCACCCCGATACTCGTTTTCGCAATGGGTAACGTGCGGCAACGAAATGGCGCGAAACCACCCGAAACATGAGTTTTGGACCTACATAATTGGATTGGGCGAGTTTGTTGTGAAAAAACAAGAAATGGTTTCGGGACACAAACTCATGCCATCTATCAACCGCGATACTCGTTTTCGCAATGGGTCACGTGCGGCAATAAAATGGTGGGAAACCACCACAAACATGAGTTTGGGATCTAAAGAAGTGGATTGGGTATGTTCGTTGCGAAAAAACAAGCACTGGTTCTGGGGCACAAACTCATGCCTTGTATCCACCCCGATACGTGTTTTGGCAATGGGTCACGTGCGGCAACAAAATGGAGCGAAACCACCCCAATCATGAGTTTTAGACCTAAAGAAGTTGATTGGGCATGTTCGTTGTGAAAAGACAATAAATGGTTCCAGGGCACAAAGTCATGCCTTGTATCCACCCCTATACTCGTTTTCACAATGGGCCACGTGCGGCAACGAAATGGCGCAAAACCACCCCAATCATTAGTTTTGGACCTAAAGTAGTGCAACGGGCATGTTCATTGCGAAAAAACAATAAATGGTTCCAGGACACAAACACATGCCTTATAAGCACCCCGATACTCGTTTTCGCAATGGGTCACGTGCTGCAAAGAAATGGCGCAAAACCATCCTAAACATGAGTTTTGGACCTAAAGAAGTGGATTGGGCATGTTCGTTGCGAATAAACAAGAAATGGTTCCGGGGACACAAACTCATGCCTTGTATGCACCCCAATAGTTGTTTTCGCAAAGGGTCACGTGCTGCAACAAAATGGCGCGAAACCACCCCAAACCTGAGTTTTTGACCTAAAGAAGTGGATTCGGCATGTTCGTTGAAAAAAAAACAAGAAATATTTACACGGGCACAAACTCATGCCTTGTATCCACCCCGATACTCATTTTCGCAATGGGTCACGTGCGGCAACGAAAAGGCGCTAAACCAACCCAAACCTGAGTTTTGGACCTAAAATAGTGGATTGGGCAAGTTTGTTGTGAAAAAACAAGAAATGGTTTCGGGACACAAACTCATGCCTTGTATCCACCCCGATACTCGTTTTCGCAATGGGTCACGTGTGGCAATAAAATGGAGCGAAACATGGGTTTGGGACCTAACGAAGTGGATTAGGCATGTTCGTTGCGAAAAAACAAGCAATGGTTCTGGGGGCACATACTCATGCCTCGTATACACCCCGATACGCGTTTTTGCAATGGGTCACGTGCCGTAACGAAATGGCACGAAACCACCCCAAACATGAATTTTAGACCTAAAAACGTGGATTGGGCACGTTCGTTGTGAAAAAATAATAAATGGTTCTAGGACACAAACTCTTGCCTTGTATCCACCCCTATACTCGTTTTCGCAATGGGTCACGTGCGGCAAAAAAATGGCGCGATACCACCCCAATCATTAGTTTTGGACCTAAAGTAGTGCAACGGGCATGTTCATTGCGAAGAAACAAGAAATGGTTCCGGGACAAACTTTTGCCTTGTATGCACCCCGATACTCGTTTTCGCAATGGGTCACGTGCGGCAACAAAATACCGCGAAACCACCTGAAAAATGAGTTTTGGACCTAAATAATTGGATTGCGCGAGTTTGTTGTGAAAAAACAAGAAATGGTTTCGAGACACAAACTCATGCCTTGTATCCACCCTGATACTCGTTTTCGCAATGGGTCACGTGCGGCAATAAAATGGCGCGAAACAACCACAAACATGAGTTTGGGACCTAAAAAAGTGGATTGGGCATGTTCGTTGCGAAAAAACAAGCAATGGTTGACCCCAATCATGAGTTTTAGACATAAAGAAGTTGATTGGGCATGTTCGTTGTGAAAAAAAAAATGATTCCAGGGCACAAACTTGTGCCTTGTATCCACCCCTATACTCGTTTTCGCAAAGGGTCACGTGCGGCAACTGAATGCCGCGAAACCACCCCAATCATTAGTTTTGGACCTAAAGTAGTGCAACGGGCATGTTCATTGCGAAAAAACAATAAATGGTTCCGGGACACAAACTCATGCCTTGTATGCACGCCGATACTCGTTTTCGCAATAGGTCCCGTGCCACAACGAAATGGCGCGAAACCACCCCAAACATGAGTTTTGGATCTAAAGAAGTGGATTGGGCATGTTCGTTGCGAATAAACAAGAAATGGTTCCGGGGACACAAATTCATGCCTAGTATGCACCCCAATACTCGTTTTCGCAATGGGTCACGTGCTGCAACAAAATGGCGCGAAACCACCCCAAACCTGAGTTTTGGACCTAAAGAAGTGGATTGGGCATGATCGTTGCAAAAAAACAAGAAATGGTTACACAGGCACAAACTCATGCCTTGTATCCACCCCGATACTCATTTTCGCAATGGGTCACGTGCGGCAACGAATTGGCGCTAAACCAACCCAAACCTGAGTTTTGGACCTAAATTGTGGATTGGGCGAGTTTGTTGTGAAAAAACAATAAATGGTTTCGGGACACAAACTCATGCCTGGTATCCACCCTGATACTCGTTTTCGCAATGGGTCACATGTGGCAATAAAATGGCGCGAAACCACCACAAACATGAGTTTGGGACCTAAAGAAGTGAATTGGACATGTTTGTTGTGAAAAAACAAGCAATGGTTCTGGGGGCACAAACTCATGCCTTTTATACACCCCAATATGCGTTTTCGCAATGGCTCACGTGCGGCAACGAAATGGCACGAAACCACCCCAAACATGAGTTTTGGACCTAAAAAAGTGGATTGGGCATGTTCGTTGTGAAAAAACAATAAATGGTTCTAGGGCACAAACCCTTGCCTTGTATCCACCCCTATACTCGTTTTCGCAATGGGTCACGTGCGGCAACGAAATGGCACGAAACCACCCCAATCATTAGTTTTGGACCTATAGTAGTGCAACGGGCATGTTCATTGCGAAGAAACAAGAAATGGTTCCGGGACACAAACTCATGCCTTGTATCCACCCCTATACTCGTTTTCGTAATGGGTCACGTGCTGCAACAAAATGGCGCGAAACCACCCCAAACATGTGTTTTGGACCTAAAGAAGTGGATGGGCATGTTCGTTGCAAAAAAAACAAGAAATGGTTACACGGGCACAAACTCACGCCTTGTATCCACCCCGATACTCGTTTTCACAATGGGTCACGTGCGGCAACGAAATGGCGCTAAACCAACCCAAACCTGAGTTTGGGACCTAAAGTAGTGGATCGGGCATGTTGATTGTTAAAAAACATGAAATGGTTTCGGGACACAAACTCGTGCCTTGTATGCACCCCGATACTCGTTTTCGCAATGGGTCACGTGCCGCAACGAAATGACGCGAAACCACAAGAAACACAAGTTTTGGACCTAAATAATTGGATTGGGCGAGTTTGTTGTGAAAAAACAAGGAATGGTTTCGGGACACAAATTCATGCCTTGTATCCACCCCGATACTTGTTTTCGCAATGGGTCACGTGCGGCAATAAAATGGCGCGAAACCACCACAAACATGAGCTTGGGACCTAAAGAAGTGGATTGGGCTTGTTCTTTACGAAAAAACAAGCAATGGTTCCGAGGGCACAAACTCATTCCTTGTATCCACCCCGATAAGCGTTTTGGCAATGGGTCACGCGCGGCAACGAAATGGCGCTAAACCAACCCAAACCTGACTTTTGGACCTAAATTAGTGGATAGGGCATGTTCATTGCAAAAAAACAAGATATGGTTCTGGGACACAAACTTAAGCCTTGTATGCACCCCGATACTCGTTTTCACAATGGGTCACATGCGGCAACGAAATCGCGCGAAACCACCCCAAACATGAGTTTTGGACCTAAAGAAGTGGATTGGGCATGTTCGTTGCGAATAAACAAGAAATGGTTCCGGGGACACAAACTCATGCCTTGTATGCACGTCAATACTCGTTTTCGCAATGGGTCACGTGCGGCAATGAAATGGCGCGAAACCACCCCAAACAAGAGTTTTGGACCTAAAGGGGCATGTTTGTTGCGAATAAACAAGAAATGGTTCCAGGGACACAAACTAATGCCTTGTATGCACCCCGATACTCGTTTTCGCTATGCGTCACGTGTGGCAACGAAATGGCACGAAACCACCCCAAACATGAGTTTTGGACCTAAAGAAGTGGATTGGGCATGTTCGTTGCGAAAAAACAATAAATGGTTCTTGGGGCACAAACTCATGCCTTGTATCCACCCCGATACTCGTTTTCGCAATGAAAAGGTCACGTGCGGAACGAAATGGCGCGAAACCACCCCAAACTTGAGTTTTGGACCTAAAGAATTGGATTGGACATGTTGTTGCAAAAAAACAAGAAATTGTTCCGGGGACACAAACTCATGCCTTGTGTGCACCCCGATACTCGTTTTCAAAATGGGTCACGTGTTGCAACAAAATGGCATGAAACCACGCCAAACATGAGTTTTTGAGCTCAAGAAGTGGATTGGGCATGTTCGTTGTGAAAAAACAAGAAATGGTTCCGGGGACACAAACTCATGCCATGTATGCACCCCGATAATCGTTTTCGCAATGGGTCATGTGCTGCAACAAAATGGTGCGAAACCACCCCAAACAAGAGTTTTGGACTTGAAAGAAGTGGATTGGGCATGTTCGTTGCGAAAAAACAAGAAATGGTTCCGATGACACAAACTAGTGCCTTGTATGCACCGCGATACTCGTTTTCGCAATGGCTCACGTGCTGCCACAAAATGGCGCGAAACCACCCCAAACATGAGTTTTGGACCTAAAGAAGTGGATTGGTCATGTTCGTTGCAAAAAAACAAGAAATGGTTAAACGGGCACAAACTCTTGCGTTGTATCCACCCCGATACTCATTTTCGCAATGGGTCACGTGCGGCAACGAAACGGCGCGAAACCACACCACACATGAGTTTTTGGACCCAAAGAAGTGGATGGGGCATGTTCGTTGCGAAAAAACAAGACAAGGTTCCGAGGACAAACTCATGCCATGTATCCACCCCGATACTCGTTTTCTCGCAATGGGACACGTGCGGCAATGAAATGGCACGAAACCACCGCAAATATGACTTTTGGACCTAAAGAAGCGGATTGGACATGTTCATTGCAAAAAAACAAGAAATGGTTCCGGGGACACAAACTCATGCCTTGTATGCACCCGATACTCGTTTGGGTCACGTGCTGGAACAAAATGGCGCGAAACCACGCCAAACATGAGTTTTTGACCTCAAGCCGTGGATTGGGCATGTTTGTTGCAAAAAAACAAGAAGTGGTTCCGGGGACACAAACTCATGCCTTGTATGCACCCCAATACTCGTTTTGAGCAATGGGTCACGGGCTGCAACAAAATGGCGTGAAACCACCCCAAACATGACTTTTGGACCTAAAGAAGGGGATTGGACATGTTCGTTGCAAAAAAACAAGAAATGGATCCGGGGACACAAACTCATGCCTTGTATGCACCCCGATACTCGTTTTCAAAATGGGTCACGTGCTGCAACAAAATGGCGCGAAACCATGCCCAACATGAGTTTTTGACCTCAAGAAGTGGATTGGGCATGTTCATTGCGAAAAAACAAGAAGTGGTTCCGGGGACACAAACTCGCCTTGTATGCACCCCAATACTCGTTTTGAGAAATGGGTCACATGCTGCAATAAAATGGCGTGAAACCACCCCAAACATGACTTTTGGACCTAAAGAAGGGGATTGGACATGTTCGTTGCAAAAAAACAAGAAATGGTTCCGGGGACACAAACTCATGCCTTGTATGCACCCCAATACTCGTTTTGACAATGGGTCACGTGCTGCAACAAAATGGCGCGAAACCACGCCAAACATGAGTTTTTGACCTCAAGAAGTGGATTGGGCATGTTCGTTGCGAAAAAACAAGAAATGGTTCCGGGGACACAAACTCATGCCTTGTATGCACCCCGATACTCGTTTTGAGCAATGGGTCACGTGCTGCAACAAATTGGCGCGAAACCACGCCAAACATGAGTTTTTGGCCTCAAGAAGTGGATTGGGCATGTTCGTTGCGAAAAAACAAGAAATGGTTCCGGGGACACAAACTCATGCCTTGTATGCACCCCAATACTCGTTTTGAGCAATGGGTCACGTGCTGTAACAAAATGGCACGAAACCACCCCAAACATGACTTTTGGACCTAAAGAAGGGGATTGGACATGTTCGTTGCAAAAAAACAAGAAATGGTTCCGGTGACACAAACTCATGCCTTGTATGCACCCCGACACTCGTTTTCACAATGGGTCACGTGCTGCAACAAAATGGCGCGAAACCACGCCAAACAAGAGTTTTTGACCTAAAGAAGTGGATTGGGCATGTTCGTTGCGAAAAAACATGAAATGGTTCCAGGGGCACAAACTCATGCGTATCCACCCCGATACTCGTTTTCGCTATGGGTCACGTGCGGCAACGAAATGGCGCGAAAAACCCCAAACTGGAGTTTTGGACCTAAAGTAGTGGATTGGGCATGTTCGTTGTGAAAAAACAATAAATGGTTTTTGGGCACAAACTCATGCCTTGTATCTACCCCGATACTCGTTTTTCTACGGGTCACGTGTGGCAACGAAATGGCGCGAAACCGCCACAAACATGAGTTTTGGACCTACAGAAGTAGATTGGCATGTTCGTTGCAAGAAAACAAGAAATGGTTACAGTTACACGGGCACAAACTCATGCCTTGTATTCACCCCGATACCCGTTTTCGCAATGAATGGGTCACGTGTGGCGACGAAATGGCGCAAAACCACCCCAAACTTGAGTATTGGACCTAAAGAAGTGGATTGGACATTTTCGTTGCAAAAAAACAAGAAATGGTACCGGGGACACAAACTCATGCCTTGTATCTACCCCGATACTCGTTTTCACAATGGGTCACGTGCTGCAACAAAATGGCGCGAAACCACGCCAAACATGAGTTTTTGACCTCAAGAAGTGGATTGGGCATGTTCGTTGCGAAAAAACAAGAAATGGTTCTTGGGGCACAAACTCATGCCATGTATCTACCCCGATACTCGTTTTCGCTATGGATCACATGCGGCTACGAAATGGTGCGAAACTACCCCAAACATGAGTTTTGGACCTACAGAAGTAGATTGGGCATGTTCGTTGCAAAAAAAAAAACAAGAAATGGTTACACGAGCACAAATCATGCCTTGTATCCACCCCGATACTCGTTTTCGCAATGGGTCACGTGCGGCAACGAAATGGCGCGAAACGACCCCGAACTTGGGTTTTGGACCTAAAGAAGTGGATTGGACATGTTCGTTTCGAAAAAACAAGAAATGGTTCCAGGGACACAAACTCATGCCTTGTATGCACCCCGATACTCGTTTTGAGCAATGGGTCACATGCTGCAACAAAATGGCACGAAACCACGCCAAACAAGAGTTTTTGACCTAAAGAAGTGGATTGGGCATGTTCGTTGCGAAAAAACAAGAAATGGTTCCGGGAACACAAACTCATGCCGTGTATGCACCCCGATACTCGTTTTGAGCAATGGGTCACGTGCTGCAACAAATTGGCGCGAAACCACGCCAAACATGAGTTTTTGACCTCAAGAAGTGGATTGGGCATGTTCGTTGCGAAAAAACAAGAAATGGTTCCGGGGACACAAACTCATGCCTTGTATGCACCCCAATACTCGTTTTGAGCAATGGGTCACGTGCTGTAACAAAATGGCCCGAAACCACCCCAAACATGACTTTTGGACCTAAAGAAGGGGATTGGACATGTTCGTTGCAAAAAAACAAGAAATGGTTCCGGTGACACAAACTCATGCCTTGTATGCACCCCGACACTCGTTTTCACAATGGGTCACGTGCTGCAACAAAATGGCACGAAACCACGCCAAACAAGAGTTTTTGACCTAAAGAAGTGGATTGGGCATGTTCATTGCGAAAAAACATGAAATGGTTCCAGGGGCACAAACTCATGCGTATCCACCCCGATACTCGTTTTCGCTATGGGTCACGTGCGGCAACGAAATGGCACGAAAAACCCCAAATCGGAGTTTTGGACCTAAAGTAGTGGATTGGGCATGTTCGTTGCGAAAAAACAATAAATGGTTCTTGGGCACAAACTCATGCCTTGTATCTACCCCGATACTCGTTTTTGCTACGGGTCACGTGTGGCAACGAAATGGCGCGAAACCGCCACAAACATGAGTTTTGGACCAACAGAAGTAGATTGGGCATATTCGTTGCAAAAAAACAAGAAATGGTTACACGAGCACAAACTCATGCCTTGTATCCACCCTGATACTCGTTTTCGCAATGAATGGGTCATGTGCGGCAACGAAATGGCGCGAAACCACCCCAAACTTGAGTTTTGGACCAAAAGAAGTGGATTAGACATGTTCGTTGCAAAAAAACAAGAAATGGTTCCGGGGACACAAACTCATGCCTTGTATGCACCCCGATACTTGTTTTCACAATGGGTCACGTGCTGTAACAAAATGGCACGAAACCACGCCAAACAAGAGTTTTTGACCTAAAGAAGTGGATTGGGCATGTTCGTTGCGAAAAAACAAGAAATGGTTCCAGGGGCACAAACTCATGCGTATTGCACCTCGACACTCGTTTTCACAATAGGTCACGTGCTGCAACAAAATGGCGCGAAACCACGCCAAACAAGAGTTTTGGACCTAAAGAAGTGGATTGTACATGTTCGTTGCGAAAAAACAAGAAATGGTTCCAGGGCCACAAATTCATGCCTTGTATCCACACCGATTGTCCTTTTGGCTATGGGTCATGTGCGGCAACGAAATCACGCGAAACCACCCCAAACCGGAGTTTTGGACCTAAAGTAATGGATCGGGCATGTTCACTACGAAAAAACAAGAAATGTTTCCGGGACACAAACTCATGTCTTGCATGCACCCCGATACTCATTTTCGCAATGGGTCACGTGCGGCAACGAAATGGCGCGAAACCCCCCAAACTGGAGTTTTGGACCTAAAGTAGTGGATTGGGCATGTTTGTTGCGAAAAACGATAAATGGTTCTTAGGGCACAAACTCATGCCATGCATCTACCCCGATACTCGTTTTCGCTATGGATCACGTGCGGCAACGAAATGGCGCGAAACCACCCCAAACATGAGTTTTAGACCTACAGAAGTAGATTGGCCATGTTCATTGCAAAAAAAAAAAAAAAAAAAAAACAAGAAATGGTTACACGAGCACAACTCATGCCTTGTATCCACCCCGATACTCGTTTTCGCAATGGGTCACGTGCGGCAACGAAATGGCACGAAACCACCGCAAATATGACTTTTGGACCTAAAGAAGGGGATTGGACATGTTAATTGCAAAAAAACAAGAAATGGTTCCGGGGACACAAACTCATGCCTTGTATGCACCCTGATACTCGTTTTCACAATGGGTCACGTGCTGCAACAAAATGGCGCGAAACCACGCCAAACATGAGTTTTTGACCTCAAGAAGTGGATTGGGCATGTTCGTTGCGAAAAAACAAGAAGTGGTTCCGGGGACACAAACTCATGCCTTGTATGCACCCCAATACTCGTTTTGAGCAATGGGTCACGTGCTGCAACAAAATGGCGTGAAACCACACCAAACATGACTTTTGGACCTAAAGAAGGGGATTGGACATGTTCCTTGCAAAAAAACAAGAAATGGTTCCGGGGACACAAACTCATGCCTTGTATGCACCCCAATACTTGTTTTGAGCAATGGGTCACGTGTTGTAACAAAATGGCGCGAAACCACCTCAAACATGACTTTTTGACCTAAAGAAGGGGATTGGACATGTTCGTTGCAAAAAAACAAGAAATGGTTCCGGGGACACAAACTCATGCCTTGTATGCACCCTGATACTCGTTTTCACAATGGGTCACGTGCTGCAACAAAATGGCGGGAAACCACGCCAAACAAGAGTTTTTGACCTGAAGAAGTGGATTGGGCATGTTCGTTGCGAAAAAACATGAAATGGTTCCAGGGGCACAAACTCATGCGTATCCACCCCGATACTCGTTTTCGCTATGGGTCACGTGCGGCAACGAAATGGCACGAAAAACCCCAAACTGGAGTTTTGGACCTAAAGTAGTGGATTGGGCATGTTCGTTGCGAAAAAAAACAATAAATGGTTCTTGGGGCACAAACTCATGCCTTGTATCTACCCCGATACTCGTTTTTGCTACGGGTCACGTGTGGCAACGAAATGGCGTGAAACTGCAACAAACATGAGTTTTGGACCTACAGAAGTAGATTGGGCATATTCGTTGCAAAAAAACAAGAAATGGTTACACGAGCACAAACTCATGCCTTGTATCCACCCAGATACTCGTTTTCGCAATGAATGGGTCACGTGCGGCAATGAAATGGCGAGAAACCACCCCAAACTTGAGTTTTGGACCTAAAGAAGTGGATTAGGCATGTTCGTTGCAAAAAAACAAGAAATGGTTCTGGGGACACAAACTCATGCCTTGTACGCACCCCGATACTCGTTTTCACAATGGGTCACGTGCTGTAACAAAATGGCATGAAACCACGCCAAACAAGAGTTTTTGACCTAAAGAAGTGGATTGGGCATGTTCGTTGCGAAAAGACAAGAAATGGTTCCAGGGGCACAAACTCATGCCTTGTATGCACCCCGATACTCGTTTTCGCAATGGGTCACGTGCGGCAACAAAATGGCGTGAAACCACCCCAAACATGAGTTTTGGACCTAAAGAAGTGGATTGGGCATGTTCGTTATGAAAAAACAATAAATGGTTCTTGGGGCACTAACTCTTGCCTTGTATCTACCCCGATACTCGTTTTTGCTACGAGTCACGTGTGGCAACGAAATGGCGCGAAACCGCCACAAACATGAGTTTTGGACCTACAGAAGTAGATTGGCATGTTTGTTGCAAGAAAACAAGAAATGGTTACAGTTACACGGGCACAAACTCATGCCTTGTATTCAACCCGATACTCGTTTTCGCAATGAATGGGTCACGTGTGGCGACGAAATGGCGCGAAACCACCCCAAACTTGAGTATTGGACCTAAAGAAGTGGATTGGACATGTTCGTTGCAACAAAACAAGAAATAGTTCCAGAGACACAAACTCATGCCTTGTATGCATCCCGATACTCATTTTCACAATGGGTCACGTGCTGCAACAAAGTGGCGCGAAACCGCGCCAAACAAGAGTTTTTGACCTAAAGAAGTGGATTGGGCATGTTTGTTGCGAAAAAACAAGAAATGGTTCCAGGGGCACAAACTCATTTGTATCCATCCCGATACTCGTTTTCGCTATGGTCACGTGCGGCAACGAAATGGCGTGAAATCCCCCCAAACGGGAGTTTTGGACCTCAAGTAGTGGACCGAGCATGTTCACTGTGAAAAAACAAGAAATGGTTCCGGGACACAAACTCATGCCATGTATGCACCCCGATACTCGTTTTCGCAATGGGTCACGTGCGGCAACGAAATGGCGCGAAACCACCCCAAACATGAGTTTTGGACCTAAAGAAGTGGATTGGGCATGTTCGTTGCGAAAAAACAATAAATGGTTCTTAGGGCACAAACTAATGCCTTGTATCCACCCCGATACTCGTTTTCGCAATGAATGGGTCACGTGCAGCAACGAAATGGCGCGAAACCACCCCAAACTTGAGTTTTGGACCTAAAGAAGTGGATTGGACATGTTCGTTGCAAAAAAAAACAAGAAATGGTTCCGGGGACACAAACTCATGCCTTGTATGCACCCCGATACTCGTTTTCAAAATGGGTCACGTGCTGCCACAAAATGGCATGAAACCACGCCAAACATGATTTCTTGAGCTCAAGAAGTGGATTGGGCATGTTCCTTGCGAAAAAACAAGAAATGGTTCCGGGGACACAAACTCATGCCTTGTGTGTATCCCAATACTCGTTTTGAGCAATGGGTCACGTGCTGCAACAAAATGGCGCGAAACCACCCCAAACATGACTTTTGGACATAAAGAAGTGGATTAGGCATGTTTGTTGCGAAAAAACAATAAATGGTTCTTGGGGCACAAAGTCATGCCTTGTATCTACCCCGATACTTGTTTTTGCTACGGGTCACGTGTGGCAACGGAATGGCGCGAAACCGCCACAAACATGAGTTTTGGACCTAAAGAAGTGGATTGGGTATGTTCGTTGCGAAAAAACAAGAAAAGGTTCTGGGGACACAAACTCAGGCCTTGTATGCACCCCGATACTCGATTTCGCAATCGGTCACTTGCTGCAACAAAATGGTGCGAAACCATGCAAAACATGAGTTTTTGACCTAATGAAGTGGATTGGGCATGTTCGTTGCGAAAAAACAATAAATGGTTCTTGGGGCACAAACTCATGCCTTATATCTACCCCGATACTCGTTTTTGCTATGGGTCACGTGTGGCAACGAAATGGCGCGAAACAGCCACTAACATGAGTTTTGGACCTACAGAAGTAGATTGGGCATATTCGTTGCAAAAAAATAAGAAATCGTTACACGAGCACAAACTCATGCCTTGTATCCACCCTGATACTCGTTTTCGCAATGAATGGGTCACGTGCGGCAATGAAATGGCGCGAAACCACCCCAAACTTGAGTTTTGGACCTAAAGAAGTGGATTAGACATGTTCGTTGCAAAAAAACAAGAAATGGTTCCAGGGACACAAACTCATGCATTGTATGCACCCCGATACTCGTTTTCACAATGGGTCACGTGCTGTAACAAAATGGCACGAAACCACGCCAAACAAGAGTTTTTGACCTAAAGAAGTGGATTGGGCATGTTCGTTGCGAAAAGACAAGAAATGGTTCCAGGGGCACAAACTCATGCGTATCCACCCCGATACTCGTTTTCGCTATGGGTCACGTGCGGCAACGAAATGGCGCGAAACCCCCCCAAACCGAAGTTTTGGACTTAAAGTAGTGGACCGGGCATGTTCATTGCGAAAAAACAAGAAATGGTTCCGGGATACAAACTCATGCCTTGTATGCACCCTGATACTCGTTTTCGCAATGGGTCACGTTTGGCAACGAAATGGCGTGAAACCACCCCAAACATGAGTTTTGGACCTAAAGAAGTGGATTGGGCATGTTCGTTATGAAAAAACAATAAATGGTTCTTGGGGCACAAACTCTTGCCTTGTATCTACCCCGATACTCGTTTTTGCTACGAGTCACGTGTGGCAACGAAATGGCGCGAAACCGCCACAAACATGAGTTTTGGACCTACAGAAGTAGATTGGCATGTTCGTTGCAAGAAAACAAGAAATGGTTACAGTTACACGGGCACAAACTCATGCCTTGTATTCACCCCGATACTCGTTTTCGCAATGAATGGGTCACGTGTGGCGACGAAATGGCGCGAAACCACCCCAAACTTGAGTATTGGACCTAAAGAAGTGGATTGGACATGTTCGTTGCAAAAAAACAAGAAATAGTTCCAGAGACACAAACTCATGCCTTGTATGCATCCCGATACACATTTTCACAATGGGTCACGTGCTGCAACAAAGTGGCGCGAAACCACGCCAAACAAGAGTTTTTGACCTAAAGAAGTGGATTGGGCATGTTTGTTGCGAAAAAACAAGAAATGGTTCCAGGGGCACAAACTCATGTGTATCGATCCCGATACTCGTTTTCGCTATGGTCACGTGCGGCAACGAAATGGCGCGAAATCCCCCCCAAACCGGAGTTTTGGACCTAAAGTAGTGGACCGAGCATGTTCACTGTGAAAAAACAAGAAATGGTTCCGGGACACAAACTCATGCCTTGTATGCATCCCGATACTCGTTTTCGCAATGGGTCACGTGCGGCAACGAAATGGCGCGAAACCACCCCAAACATGAGTTTTGGACCTAAAGAAGTGGATTGGGCATGTTCGTTGCGAAAAAACAATAAATGGTTCTTGGGGCACAAACTAATGCCTTGTATCCACCCCGATACTCGTTTTCGCAATGAATGGGTCACGTGCGGCAACGAAATAGCGCGAAACCACCCCAAACTTGAGTTTTGGACCTAAAGAAGTGGATTGGACATGTTCCTTGCGAAACATGAGTTTTTGAGCTCAAGAAGTGGTTCCGGGGACACAAACTCATGCCTTGTATGCACCCCGATACTCGTTTTCAAAATGGGTCACGTGCTGCCACAAAATGGCATGAAACCACGCCAAACATGAGTTTTTGAGCTCAAGAAGTGGATTGGGCATGTTCCTTGCGAAAAAACAAGAAATGGTTCCGGGGACACAAACTCATGCGTCGAATGCACCTCGATATCCATTTTCACAATGGCTCACGTGCTGCATCGAAATGGCACGAAACCACTCCATGAGTTTTGGACCTAAAGTTGTGGATTAGGCATGTTCGTTGGGAAGAAAGAACAAATGGCTCTAGAGGCACAAGCTCATATCTTGTATGCACCCCGTATCCCGTTTCCGCAATGGTGCAGCAACAAAATGGAGCGAAAGCACCCAAAACATGAGCCTTGGACCGAAAGTAGTGGATTGGGCAAGTTCATTGTGAAGAAAGAAGAAATGGTTCTAGTGGCACAAGCTCATGTCTTGTATGCGCCCCGATACTCATTTTCGCAATGGGTCACGTCGGCCAACGAAATGGCGCGAAACCACCACAAACATTAGTTTTGTACCTAAAGTAGTGGATTGGGCATGTTTGTTGGGACAAAAATAAGAAATGGTTCCGGTGGCACAAACTCATGCCTTGAATGCACCTCGATAGACATTTTCGCAATGGGTCACGTGCTGCATCGAAATGGCGCGAAACTACCCCAAACATGAGTTTTGGACCTAAAGTAGTGGACTAGGCATGTTCGTTGTGAAGAAAGAAGAAATGGTTCTGGTGGCACAAGCTCATGTCTTGTATGCACCCCGATACTCATTTTCGCAATGGGTCACGTGGGCCAATAAAATGGCGCAAAACCACCCCAAACATGAGTCTTGTACCTAAAGTAGTGGATTGGGCATGTTTGTTGGGAAAAAAAAGAAGAAATGGTTCCGGTGGCACAAACTAATGCATTGAATGCACCTCGATAGCCGTTTTCACAATGGGTCACGAGCCGCATTGAAATGGCGCGAAACCAACCCATGAGTTTTGGACTAAAAGTAGTGGATTAGGCATGTTCGTTGTGAAGAAAGAAGAAATGGTTTTGGCGGCACAAGCTCTTGTCTTGTATGCACCCCGATACTCATTTTCGCAATGGGTCACGTGGGCCAACGAAATGGCGTGAAACCACCGCAAACATGAGTTTTGTACCTAAAGTAGTGGATTGGGCATGTTCGTTGGGAAAAAAAGAAGAAATGGTTCCGGTGGCACAAACTCATGCCTTGAATGCACTCCGATAGCCGTTTTCGCAATGGGTCACGTGCTGCATCAAAATGGCACGAAACCACCCCATGAATTTGAGACCTAAAGTACTGGATTAGGCATGTTTGTTGTGAACGAAGAAGAAATTGTTCTAGCGGCACAAGCTCATGTCTTGTATGCACCCCGATACTCATTTTCGCAATGGGTCACGTGGGCGAACGAAATGGCGCGAAACCACCCCAAACATGAGTTTTGTACCTAAAGTTGTGGATTGGGCATGTTCGTTGGGAAAAAAGAAGAAATGGTTCCGGTGGCACAAACTCATGCCTTGAATGCACTCCGATAGCCGTTTTCGCAATGGGTCACGTGCTGCATCAAAATGGCGTGAAAACACCCCATGAGTTTTGGACCTAAAGTACTGGATTAGGCATGTTCGTTGTGAACGAAGAAGAAATGGTTCTGGTGGCACAAGCTCATGTCTTGTATGTACCCCGATACCCATTTTCGCAATGGGTCACGTGTGCCAACGACTTGGCGCGAAACCACCACAAATATGAGTTTTGGACCTAAAGTAGTGGATTGGGCATGTTTGTTGGGCAAAAGAAGAAATGGTTCTGGTGACACAAACTCATGACTTGTATGCACCGCGATACCCATTTTCGCAATGGGTCACATGTGGCAACGAAATGACGCGAAACCACCCCGGACATGAGTTTTGGTCCTAAAGCAATGGATTGGGCATGTTTGTAAAAAAAAGAAATAGTTCTGGCAGTACAAAGACACGCCTTGTATGCTCCCCGATACCCGTTTTCGCAATGGTCACGTGCTGCAACGAATTGGCGTAAAACCACCCCAAACATGAGTTTTGGACCTAAAGTATTGGATTGGGCATGTTTGTTGCGAAAAAAGAAGGAATGGTTCCGGTGGCACTGTTGGCGTCTCTTAGCCTTAACAGGTTTTACTCCGCAAGCGCACGGAGACCGCTGTAGCCTTTCACCCATAGTATTCCGAGTATCGTAATTTCCATACAGAAGCGGCAGGCGAGAGAGTATAGTTGGATAAACTCAAATCAAATGTTCCGTAAACTTAAATAAATGTACCAACTAGTATCTAAGCAGGGGTAAGTCAAATAAAGATAGGGATATGGTGAAGAAGTAAAATAAACTACCTAAGATACACATAGAAAGGTATAGTTGCCTGGGAGGACAACGAGTGAGATAAAGTCCCCAAACTCTATTCTATTCGGCTGCAAAGACTATGTCGTGGTTAACTAAGAAACTCAAGTAACAAGTCAGAGTCTCTCGTCGAGCGAAATTCCGACGCCTCGAGGGGTCAGGTGGTAGATAGTGGACCACCAAAGGAGACCCGGCTAACGCCTACGGGCCTACCGAACGAATGGGCCTGGGATACACAAGCACACCACACGCTGTCACCGAGTGGGGCTACCAAGTAAATCTGCGTGAATAGGCTGGCACGCTATACTAGTGCTCAAGCGCTATCACCACAATAGTGATTGAGCACTAAAACTCGTCCTTGATTCCAAGGGTCAGAGCTAACCAGACTCCTAGATCTAAGTCTAGGCAAGGCTTATAGCACCGGCAAGAATAACAAGACTTTACTTGTGGCGGAACCGCCCTGCTTAATCCAGACTAAGCACACCTGCCACCTCTGGCTCGCAGTGCACTTAGGCCAGACTAAACCTGGTAGTCCGTCGAGAGTCCTTCGGGCTCTCGATAACACCATTTCCCGAGGAACCGACATCAAACACATCCGACTCTCGAAGGAGCCACAACAGTTACAATCATCACAGGCAGTTGAAATATAGAGTAATCTTCTATATCTAAATTGGAGCCCCCCACTACAAGATTTTCCTAGCTTCTCATGAAGCCACGTCATCATATGGCCCACTAGCCACTGGGACTTTTATTAATGCCTTTCATCAATCTTCTATAGCTAACGGCACTCATGCATGTATCTGGGAGAAGGCACAAAATATACACACATATTTTGTTTCATAATTTTAATATTTTATTTACCATTTCTCATTTTATGGGTTATACTGCTATTCAACACTAAAAATTCCCGCTACAACGTACGGGATGTCATCTAAGGCACAAAATATACACACATATTTTGTTTCATAATTTTAATATTTTATTTACCATTTCTCATTTTATGGGTTATACTGCTATTCAACACTAAAAATTCCCGCTACAACGTGCGGGATGTCATCTAGTTCCAATGGTTGCTGCCACCTGCGGTTTAATTTTACACGGTGAAGCTACAGAACTGGCTCACATGTGAACTACTACAAACATGGCGCACTCATGCATGTATCTGGGAGAAGGCACAAAATATACACACATATTTTGTTTCATAATTTTAATACTCCCTCTGTCCCATAAAATAAGGCGTGCATGTTTTTGGAAAAGTCAACTCTTTAAATCTTTGACTAATAATTCAGTCAAAAATATACATGTTTAGTGGATGCATGTTATATATTTGGATTCGTATTCAAAAGCACTTCAATATGATACTAATTTTGTATTTGTAGATCACATATTTTAGAAGTAATAAATGGTCAAAGTTCTGCTTTAAAGACCGTGCTAAAAACATGCACGCCTTATATTATGGGATAGAGGGAGTATTTTATTTACCATTTCTCATTTTATGGGTTATACTACTATTCAACAATAAAAATTCCCGCTACAACGTACGGGATGTCATCTAAGGCACAAAATATACACACATATTTTGTTTCATAATTTTAATATTTTATTTACCATTTCTCATTTTATGGGTTATACTGCTATTCAACACTAAAAATTCCCGCTACAACGTGCGGGATGTCATCTAGTAGACTTTAGTTTACAGACCAAATATGTGAATTCAAATACATGGTCAAAATATAGCGGAAGCGATTTCAAATTATATATAGCGGAAGCATTTTCAAAACATCTCGCAGCGGAAACAAACTCAAGTAGTCTTCATGAAGAGATGAACAAGGCAAATAGCACCGAGACCACTGGTACTACCACCTCCAACACAGTTATCCAGATGTCTTCAGTACCTGTAATCCAAAAGTGGGGGCAAACCCTGAGTACTAATTACTCAGTAGGACTTAATGGACAGGGCTTACGGCTGACGCAAAGCATGCCTACTAATCATGTGGATCCTTAGCTGTTGATTTTAAACAAGGTCATGTCGACCTAAGATAGCAGGATTTGACAGCTGCTATCCATTAACCATGAATGGTCATTGATATCATAAAGTAGATACTTGCATGAAAGTAAAACATGAGAATCCATCAGTAACTTGCATAATATCCAAGATATACCCCTCATCTACACATGTTCTGTCCCAAGATTCACAGCGCCCCCATCTAACCTTTGGAAGTAGCCGTCTCAGGAGCGATACCACGGTACGTCGGGTCAGCCCTCCCTCGACCTCAAAGCACCTCCCAAGTCCATCAGCCTCCTATCGGTGGATGGGCAGCACCATGAATAGTGAGACAGATCATACACATCCAAGCATGTTGTATTGAAAAGCGTGATTAAATAAACAACATGTTACAGTTATTACTACGTTGCCCGTGTGCGATATCTGGCATTCTCACACCTGGTGAGCATCAGCGATTCGAATCGATTTGTTAATTCCCGGGAATAACTAAAAATGCCAGGTGATATATGCTTACTAGCCATCGCGTTCCACACATATATCCCCCATCTCCACTTGTCCCATCCCAAGTTCGATTCAATCCTTTTGTTGTTCCCAGGTTGTGCCGCCTTAGGAGCATTACCTCGGTGTACCGGGTCCAGCCCTCCCTCGACTACAAGCTCCCCAAGGTGTCACAGTAGGAGTCTGTCTCTGTTCTTCGGATGGCACAAATAAGACTTTCACCGGTCCATTATCCCGGATAAGCACTCTAGCAATGTTATGCCGATCAGCAGGCGAACAGCGAACGGGCCTTATGCGACTCGGGCGGAGTCCAGTGCACAATACCATAAACAATAAATAACTAATAAAATCTCCGCCCGGTCTCCATTTAAAACATAAGCATAATGATTTCCATAATAGTAAGATTTTTGTGATTGAAATCACCTACGCGACGAGTGACTCCATTCACTCGTGTCTACTCGCACCTAGCATTACTAGGCACTCGTCCTACGAACTCTAAGTATAGGTTCTAGGGCCAGGGCAGCCAGGAAGTCTAATGCAGTTGGTTTCAAACAACTCCTAATGCATATGCGTAATCATCAAACAAGATTTGTATTAGCTGGGAGAAATCATGGTCCTACCTACCTTTGATTGTTCTTATGAAAACCAATAAACTATGCTAATGTTAGTTTGCTGGGTTGTGAGGCTTGGCCCCAGGCAACCCCTTGATCCCTTGGACAACTCCTCCTTCCAAACACGACTGATGAGCTCTCCAGGTCATGAGTGGGCCTTAGTTGGTCTTTTGGACCACCGTTGCTTGATGTAGCTCCACGCACTTGTTTCTTGATCGCGTATCTGCAACAAACGTCACTACATGAATGATATGCATGCTGCAGTGGATGAGATGCATTAATCTCAAGCACACATAGGAACAGTCGTTTCCTGGACAACTAGAAAGGCGTCTGACATCTGTTTAAATTAAGCATATTTATGGACCTAGAGTAAGCATTCACTCCAACTATCGTACAAAGACAAATATCAAGGTACTCATCATACAACCAACATGTTGTTGATGTGATATGACAACAGCAAGCAATAGTTATTTAAATTCCTAAGTTAGGTGTGGTGGGGTTTATTTCAACAAGTCATACATATATTGTGGCTACATGAGAGGTACACCTGATGATTGCAAATTCCAAGTCACTCTTATTAGATTAGATGTAAACAAGCATTGAACCAAGCATATAAGTGACGATCATACATAATTTGTACCATGTTGAGTTATTGTTATCTACACTTCAACAATGCAATATTTTCATGGTTATGGGTTGTAACTTAGGCATTTAGGATTAGAATGTGCTGATGGAGTAACTAGAGTCAACTAGCTTACAAGGTTTTTATTTGAAACAGCAAGGTTAATCATACGACGTGAAGTTCACATGAAAATAATCAAGTTCATGTGAGTACATTGACATCCCCTTTTTACTCCCTTCTCTTTTGATCCTATTTAAGAGACTATTGATAAACCTTTCATGAAACAGCAACCATAGTACATGAATAATTCACATAAGCATACCTATAGGGTAACATAGCTACACGAATTTTGGTGGAATTTTTTGAAGCACATTAGGTACTACTTTTCTAATTTATTACTTAAAGCACTTAGCACTTTGTCATTTTCAAAACAGCAGCTGAAACCTGCATGCACAACCTCATACTTCACCAGTGAGCTACTCATACTATATAAAGTACATGAAAAATACTAGAAGTTATATTTGAGCATATTTTATGTAGCCTTTATTTTCCAAGTTGAATAAATACACAAATCACACGCATAAGGGTAAAACAGTAATTAAACAGTCAATGCTAGGGCTACCAAAAATCACACAGTACCTAGAAGCCCTAATAAAGCTACTGTCCAAGTTTCATAATTTTTGGAGTTCATTTGGTTCACTTTTACCATTTATCAACCCTCACATGCATGCAAGTTAAACAAGGGCAAAATAGTCTTTTCACACTTCCACATCATACCCATCCTGTAGATGTACTCACAAGGAATCCATAGCCACTGAGTTTGCATTTTTATCATTTTTACTCAATTTACTATGAATTTTCAAAGTTTACTGCAAATATAATAAACCTAAAAGGAAAATACTCAAATCCAAGGACTGATACACAATTAACCCTAAAGTCCAGGGACCTGCAAGGAAACGTACACAAACTCAGTGCATAGTACATAACAGCGAGAAACAAAAAGGTAAAAGGATGGGGGTTTTGTGCAAAGACGCCCTCCCTTCTTCTACCTCCCGACAGGGAGATGCTGCGCGGTGGGGAAAAAAAGGCGGCGCCCCGCCGGCAGCGTGGGGGCCCGTCTTGGAGCCGAGTGGGCCCAGGGACGTGTTCCCCGCCGCGGGCTTCCGTTTCCCCTAGACCTCATCGTCGGAGGTGGAGAAGAGAAGCGATGCAGCGGCGTTGAACCGGAGGTGCTCCCGTGGCGAGGTCGCGGCGGTGCGGATCGATTCCGGCGCGGGGAGTGGAGGAATGGCGCGACTAAGGAGCCCGTGGGACGCGCGGTGAGGTTGAAGTGGAGGCACGGGAGGCCCCGGAGGGTAACTGTCCACGGCGAGGTGGTGGCGCGGTGCGGCCGTGGTGGGCGGCGCAAGTGGAGCGGGGTGGTAGAGGCGTATAAGAGCCTCAAGGAGAGGGCGGATCGGTGGAGGATGGTGGCCCGCGCATGGTGCTCGTGCGGGTTGGGGGAGAGGAGGACAGGAGATGGTCTGGAGAGCCGTCGGCGCGTGAGAGCTTCAAGTCCCGGCCATGGCAGTGGCGTCCGTCGCGGCAGTGGGAAGAGAGGCTAGGGGCGATTTGGAAGTCCCGCGAACGGTGGGGATGTGGAGCGGGGCCGGGAGAGCGCCACACGCTAGTCAGTGGCACGGGAGGTGGCCGGAAGTGGCGGCATAGCGGAGCTCCAGCTTGGGCCAGCCATGGCGGGTGGCGCGCTGGCGTGGCTTTAGGCAGGGAGAGAAAGGCAGGGAGCGGCCAGGGAGAGTGGAGGCGTGAAGGAGCTGAGAGTGAGCTTGGGCTTCCTTCCACCCGAAGGGAGTAGAGGGAGAGGGGGTGTGCCAGCCTCACCCTCTTGGCCGGCCAGTGGCCATGGCACGGTGCGGGCAGGGCGCGCCTGCCGCGTGCGCGCAGGGGAGAGGGGGAGGAGGGCGGTGGAGACGCGGTGGACCGAGTCCGTAGACCATGTGCTAGTGACATGTGGGCCCGGAACGAGGGAAACAAAGGAGGTTCATTGGACCGAGATCGCGGAGAGTGTAAATGGTTTTCCAAAACCAGGGGTGGATGGTGGTTTCCGGTATCCCAGTCAGCAGTGGGACCCACGCGTCATAGAGACAAAGGAAAAGGGAAATCCCGAAAATAGAAAAATGGAGTTTGATCAGCTGGACACCCGTTAGAAACTCTTGTATTTGAACACCTTAGATGCCGAATTTGGAAAAACTCCATTTGGAAGAATAATTGTACTCTTCAAGATATACAACTTTGTCAAAAGCTTTGGTACCATGTTCTATGTAAAAATGTGGCTTAAATTTGAATTTAACTTGCTGACCCTAGTTTGACCAGCTGAAACTCTCAGTTTAGAAATTCTAAAAGTCCTATTTCCAGTCACTTTCACTCAAGGTGCTTCTTAACAATGTTGTTCAGAATTGTAAGCCCTACAACTTTCTCAATATAACCATTTCAATATTATGGCTGTAAGACCAAGGAAATTTGAATTTACTACACAGGTCAGGTTTGGACAGATTTCATATGTTGACAGAAAAGACCTGAAACCCTATGCAAACCTTACTGCATGTCAAAGCACCAATTATCAAAGTTGTTCATCATTAAATTGTCTGCAGGTTTGGTATAAAAAGTTTCACCTAATTCACAACAGATTTTAAACTACAAAACAATCATACCCAAGGGTTTGGTAAAACAGCATTTTTACTTCATGTAGAGTCTTCCTTGTTTTCAACCTTTGAAGTATCAAATGAGGTCCAAACACTTCCACACCAGATGCATTTGAAAGATAACAAGTTTAATTTTATTTCATAGAAAGGAAGATTTTTAAGTGCTATAGTGAAATCCAAAGTAATTTGAGAACGAAAATTGGGGAAGGGCTGAAATTCATGCTTGGGAAACATTCCAAGTATGGACCAACATGGGCTGACTTCCAAGAGAAATGCGGCAATTCAAAATATGTGAGTAACAATTTTAAACCATGCTTAATCTAACCAAAGTGTAGTCCATGACATGCACCACAACTTGGTAAGGGAGTTGAGCTCATGTGCTTAATGAACTTGAAAGTTTTATTAGGGCTCCGGTTTGGTCACAATCACCTTTACCAGCCTTCAACGAATTGCTAGTTTGGTTTGGTTTCGACTTTTACACCTCATCACATCCGATTTTTAAAGATGGCCAGAATATCAAAGTTAAAGGTAACATATTGAACTACAAGTTCAATATTTGATGTTTTTCTGAAAGTGTGTAGATTTCGAGGTATTCAACCAACCAAGGTGAGATCTTGTCTTTTTTGAATATAAAATTTTGTCTTAGTGATTTCTCCACATAGTTCCTCATCACTCTCTAGGCACGATTAAGCCCTAATTCACCATTAGTTCGTGTCTAACTGTGTGTTAAGGCTTTTGAGATGCTAGGGGCATCACATTACTAACTCAGGTAACCACAGTCTAAGCCTAGGAAGTATGCAAAGAAAGGTACACCACACTTGCAAGAGATAGAGATAAAGTAAAGTAAATAAATTATACTGGAGATAAAAAAGAGTACAAAGATACAAGAACTTTACCACAGACTCAGAAAGATCTCCGAGAACTCTGAGGCAAAGCTTCACTCACTCTAACTCCTAGGACTATCCTAACTACTGAGATGTGGAAATAAGACTCTCATGGATCCATGTTTCGGTGATCTTGGTGGAGGTTGGGCGACCACGTGTCAGCTCTGGATTTGTTGCATGGCCCTTCCCTTGGATTGGTGCCATCATGGATCCATGTTTTGGTGATCTTTCGGCCCTTGGATACTTTGGATGCTTGATACATTGGTTGGATTCACTTGGCTTTGTGTTTCTTTGCATGCAGGAGTTAAGGGGAGCCAAACCGACTCGGAAGGGTGGTTGGCCGACCCTGCCACCTGGTCGGCCGACCTGCCAGGTGGTTGGCCGACCTACCAGGTGGTTGGCCAACCTGCCAGGTGGTTGGCGGACCTTGCCACCTGGTCGGCCGACCTAGCAGGTGGTTGGCCGACCTTGCCACCTGGTCGGCCGACCTGGCAGGTGGTTGGCCGACCTGCCAGGTGGTCGGCCGACCATGGCTATGGTCGGGCAGTAGGGTGTTTTCCCATTTCAGCCCATCTTCACTTCTCAGCCTTGCTTCATCCATTTTGTTTGAAATTTCATACCTGCAACCAAATATTCATACACAACTAGTGGAGCTCATCAGTAGTAAGGGTTAGTCCATTTTTATTCACATGCTTTGCTCCATTTGGTGGATAATTGACGGTAGATATCGTGAGATTACGACCGTCAACACCCCCCCAAGCTTAAACTTTTACTCGTCCTCGAGCAAAGCTAAGGCTGACAGTGGTTCAGGAGTTGCTACAATATCGAAGATGACGAGAAATTCTTATATATGACACAATACTCAAACTTTTGTTCTAAGCAGTGAAATAATTGAAGTTCACCTTGTGTAATACCTGTAGTGCATCTTTTTGTTTACCTTGCCTTGGGCGGTTGAGAGACAGAATGACTTTGTTGCTGGAGTACTTCTGACTTGCTCTTTTGGATGTTCTGCTCAGGTGTTTTCAAGATTTTCAAAACAAAAGAAGCTTCCCCAAGGTGCTCTTGATCGCTCAAAGGTGTTTCCTCTCCAAGGGCCATGATTTTGGCCGACACTTCCCTATACTAAGGCCTTTGTGGAGCTTTAGGTAGGGGAGAATGTGGCACACTTAGAGTGTTTATTTTGCTAAGCCAAAGATTGGATCAAAGAGTATATTCTATCACTTCTTCTATTTGATCACTGGAGTATAAGTGGTGGCACTAAATGTCTCCTTCCCTTGATTTTCATCCCTTGTAGCCTTGTGTGCAAATGGAGGGGATATGGAGCTTTTATTTCTTTTTGCCATGCTTGAACTTGCATGCTTTTCATTTTGCCGTGCTTTTGCACGCTTTTTTTTGCCATGCTTTTGCATGCTTTTCTTTTTAGCTCCATACCCTTACTCCTTGAGATTTGAAGGCTAGGGGATTAGGAGAAGTATTTGGAGACTTTTTGGTGGATGCAAAGTCCGGAATGGATCACTTGCAATTGTGCTTTTATACTCCAGCTATCACCAGAAGGTGATATTTCTACTCAAATAGACTCAAAATTTGAAAAAGCTCAAAACATTTCTAAGTAGCTCTTTGTAGCAGTTTCAACTAGTTGAAGCATTTTTTGCTCTGGTAGGAACTCTCAACCAAGGGGAGCTGTATTTTGTTATTTTTCGAAATAAAAACCTGAGATGTTCATCTTACTAAGTGCATGAAAGAAGCATCCCAAATTCAATTCATATCATCATCTCCCAACAACTTAGGCTTGTTATCATAAATGGCATCCACAATATAGAACCTTGGTTTACTTCTTTTACTCACAAACTCAAAACTAAGCTAAGCATGAGTCACATGCAAGAATTAAATCATTCACTTGATAGAGCAACTATTCATCATTTTCAAAACGAAGCTAGCAAGTGAACTTATCATTAAAAGCGTGGGAATTAATTTTTTTATTTGAAGTAAGCAAATTAAAACTAACATTCTGAAATTAAAGATGCACTACGACTCTCATGGTGAGAACGGTTGAACAAAGAGAGGGTGAAACACACATACCTTGAGTTGTCGAGCCCTTCCCCCCCCCCCCCCAAGCTTCAATGAAGCTTAGGTAAAGAAGAAAAGAAAAGGGGAAGAAAAAGAAAAGAAAGGAAAAGGAGGAGAGGGGGGAGAGTTGGTCGAGCGGCCAAGCTTGTGGCCGGCCGACCATGCCCTCATTTTTTTCTTTTTTTATGCAAAAAAGGGTCACCAAAATAAATGTTGAAAATGCAATTTGTAGAAAAATCAAACATGCAGTGGAGTGCAAGAAATTGAATTTGGCGGAAAAAATAAATATGCCATCGAAAGATAATGCCAATTCACCTGTTGGCAAGAGACTTCCACACCCTACCCTTCGGGATATCAAGAAGATGTAGGTAGGTGGGATTTCTTTCATAGTATTTTGCACGCCGTTCTTCTATTGTCAGGACTTGCATACCGGCATCGACCATCTTTACAGGAGCTTTGCCTCCTGTTTCCTGGGACTTGGAACTAGCCTTTTTGAGTTTTGCCTCTCGCCGTTCAGATTCTTCTTTTTGTCGGATGGCAGCCTCGCTGTCTGATTTCATTAATGTGACGAGACTGTCCATCTTTTTCTCGGAAATGTCTTCATAGATATAGGTCTTCGGCATATATCTTTGTGGTTGGCATTGGGATAACTTCACTTGATTGCACTTCTCCACCTTCGGTTTGAAGAAGAATGTCTCCCTCGTTCCGTTGATGTTGAGATGGACTTCTCTAGCTCCAACATCAATGCTTGTGTCTGCTGTACTTAGGAATGGCCGCCCAAGGATGAGCGGTATCTTTGCATCTATCTCCATATCCAACACCACAAAGTCCATCGGGATGAGGAAATTTCGGATTTTCATCGGGACATCCTCAGCGATCCCTGCGGGGTGTCGTATGGATTGATCTGCGAGCTACAGGCGTATGGTGGCGAGAGCGAGTGCAGTGTGATTGAGATTGTCGAAGACAACTTTGGGCATAACACTAACGCTTGCTCCGAGATCACATAAGGCTTGATTTAAGACTTGGTTCCCAATTGAGCATGGAATGGTAGGACTTCTAGGGTCCTTTTTCTTCAGTGGGGGCTGATTGAGTATAGCTGTGCTACACTCTTCTGTCATGTGCACAATTTCCGCTGATGGTAAGGGCTTCTTGTTGTTGAGGATATCTTTCAAGTGTTTCACATATGTCGGTACCTGCATAGCATCTAGCAGTGGTATGTTGACATATAATTTCTTTATAACCTCAACAAACTTACTGTACTGTTCATCAATGGCAGCCTTCTTATTGTGAGGAGGAAATGGCAGCACCGTAGTGTCATAGAACTCATACAAAAACGTCTCCGGTGCTGTTTTCTCCTCTGCTCCAGGTCTACTCTCAGTGTCATCCTTCTCTTCGGGTTTGGTAGTCTTCTTCTGCTTTTTTCCTGCATTGTTAGGGGTAGTACGAGGATGTGGGGGGTCATGTGTGGATTTCCCACTCCTAGTGGTAACTACATTTATATGCTCCTTGGGAGGAGGTTTAGGCTGTCCCGGCAGCTTACCCGCATTAACATTAGGTAAAGAAGCAGCCAACTGAGCGATTTGGGTCTCAAGCATTTTGTTCAAACTCAGTTGGTTTTTCATAGCACTATTAAAAGTTTCCATTTGAACAGAAATTGTTTCGAAAAGCCTATCATTCGCATGGAGCTTTTTGCCTAATGCTATCATTTACAGCTCTTTGGTCAAATTGATTATATTTATGAAACTGCTGTGAACTAGTGGAAGAGTTACCTTGTTTGGAAAAAGGGATCTGTGGCCTTGAGCTCCAGCCTGGTTGAGGACGATTCCCATTGTTGAAGTTAGGATTATTGCTGATGAAGTTCGCGTCCTCCGGTCGAGTTTGGGAGCAGTTGTTCCCCGAATGTCCTGTGCTCCCGCAGACTGCGCAAGTCTTGCGAGAGTCGAGAGCCTGAACCGGTACGGTCTCTGGATTATCTCCTAACTTTTTCAATATAAGGTCCATCTTGGCAGCAAGCATGTCGGTGTTGTTGATGTCATGGACGCCACGGGATCGGGTGCTAGACCTCTCTTCTTTCCATCTTTGATTAGTGGTCATCTTCTCAATGAGTTCATTGGCAGCTCTCATACTCAAGGATAAGAAGGACCCTCCTGCGGCTGCATCCAGGTGCTCTTGTGCAGCACGATTTAAGCCATGAAAGAAATTCTGGATGATGAGCCATTGTTCCATTCCATGGTGGGCGCATGCCGCGATGTACTCTTGTAATCTTTCCAACGCCTCTGCCACTGTCTCATCTGTGAGCTGTTGGAAGCTCGAGATTTTGTTCCTCAACGCATTAGTCTTTTCTAAAGGGAAGTACTTGGCAAGGAATGCGTTGGAGCATGCATCCCATGTAGTGAGGGTTGCACGGTTGAGGTAGAACCATTGCTTTGCCTTTCCGACAAGGGGAAATGGAAAGAGGCGTAACTTGAAAGCATCAGCGGATGCACCTTTTATTGTGAATGTGCTGCAGATTTCCAAGAATTGCTGCAGGTGATTGTTGGCATCCTCCGTTGCTAGTCCGCAAAAAGGGATAGCTTGAACCATATGAATGACTCTGGGTTTGAGCTCAAAGTTCTCTCCTACTTGCACTTCAGGTCCTGTTGGGACATTGTTGCTAGATGGGACAGAGAACTCACGGATGGACTTTTCAGCCATGATGTTGATAAACGGAGTGTGACTTGTTGATGCGGTTGGTTCAAGTTCCGTTGGTACAGGTATCTACCCGTGGATAGTCTTTGAACGAACTCTCCTGAGCAGAGACTCTGGATTATTGTGGAAATTTACCGGTAGGTCAAAACCGGTCATACACCTCTCTGTTGCATCCACAACAAAAACAACAGAGCAAAGTAAGCCTGCTAAAAATTAGTGGCAAATTTATAAAGTGTACGGGGTTCTAAATGAGATTATCAATTATCTCTCTGCCTATTGCTTCCCCGGCAATGGCGCTAGAAAAGCTTGTTGGCGTCTCTTAGCCTTCACAGGTTTTACTCCGAAAGCGCACGGAGACCGCTGTAGCCTTTCACCCAGAGTATTCCAAGTATCGTAATTTCCACAGGGAAGCGGCAGGCGAGAGAGTATAATTGGATAAACTCAAATCAAATGTTCCGTAAACTTAAATAAATGTAACAACTGAGAGCCAATGGACCGGCCTCATTGCTCTTCTGGTGTGATGAGTGATTGTCAATGAGATCAAGCCCTCCGTTGGACTGGAGGCCCTCCGATGGACTGGAGGTAGATGATGAAGACCTCGATGGACTGAGGCAAAAGCCCTCCAATGGACCGGAGGCAATGCTCGGCGTCGGTCGGCCATGGAAGCTCGGTATACGGAGGGGCGGTTTGGCAACGGTGGTGTAAGCCCTCCGATGGACCGCGAGGCGACTCCAATGGACTGGAGAAGCCGGATGCCACCGTGGTGCTCCAACCCGAGTGCATGGTGTGAAGACGTGCGAGGGAGGCTTTGGCGGCTTCGGCTCAAAACCGCCACCCAAGTTCAAATGACTTGGTGGGTTGGGCTCCGACTCGCCAAGATAGAAGATTGGGCCAAGACCCGGCATAGGAAGCCCACAAAATAAAGTTTCCTGGTTTCTGACTTCAAAACCGGGGGAAGTTTCCGGACTACTGGCTACGTGGTGCACATCCAAGCGAGGCGTGGAGAAAAAGAAGATCGAGTCGTCATCGTAGTCGTCCGATTGTATCTTTTCGGTTTGGCCCCCTCTAGGCATTTTTAGAGTAGGGGTCTTAGTCTAATTGTGTTGTTTAGGTCCTAGGGTATAAATAGACTTGAGAGGCTCCCTTGGAGCTTATCTTGGCAGTACAAACCCAAGGTTTTTCCTAACCCTAGCAGCCAAGGTCCAAAGAGACAAAAGAGAGGAGATTAGCTAGGAGATGAGTGTCTTGTTTTAGTCAAATCTTGTCATTGGTGGGAGGATGATGGGAGGTAGGCTCTAGGAGGTCTTGTAAGACTTGATTTCATGATTCAATACAAGATTACTCCTTATGAAATCCATGTCTTGAGCAGCTCAATTTCGTCCTCCTTTCCCCCTCCCTGTGCTAGTTCGTTTTTGGTTCCAATCCTTGGATTTTGGTGTGTTTTGGTTTGTCCAAGGTTGGGATCTTTCTTTTGCTGGTATTTTGCCTTGCTATGATGTGGTAAATCTCACTAGCTAAGTGCTAGAATCATCAAACCACGAGCAAGGGCCGTTCTTGTCGGATTTCGAGTTTTCGGTGTCAACTCACCTACCTCATGAGATTTGCAATTCCCGTGCAACCCTTGATCTTTTCAAGTGGATATTTTGGGGTTTGCTAGGGAAGGTCCTTAGGATTGTGTATCCAAATTTTTGTGAAGTTTCGTTGAGATTTGTTCCCGTTTCGATCGATTTTTCGATGGGGTGTCGGGCTGATTTTCTGCGCAGTTTTTCGGAGAACTGACAGGACAAATCAATTGTCCTTAGGTTTGTCCGAAGTAGGGGCTTCGGACTGTCCGGTCTATAGACCTCAGACTGTCTGGTCTGTTGTGTTTTTGGGCTGTTTCTTCCCTCTTCTTTGTGTGTGTCCGGTCAGGCCTTTTGGTGGAGAAAGGACTATCCGGTCTAGCCTTTTAGGGGCTGTTTTTGCGAGTTTCTTGCTCCGCTTGTCTTGGGTTTGTTTTTCTTGGTTTCTTTGGTATTAAGAGTGTTGTTGTTTGCTTCAAACTTGTTTTGTGTCAACCACTGCATGCCCATACTCTTCACTCACAGACCTTAAGTGAGGCACGCTTCGGTGTGTTGAGTGGCTAGTGTGCGACACTTGCAAACTTTGTAGCTTGTCTTGTTTTGTTTGTGCTTTGTTGTGTTCGCTTGTTTTGTTGCGTGCTTCAGTGTTTTTTCTCCGTTTAGGGTTTCTCAATGTGTCCTAGGGTTGGTAGCTTGTCTATGCTACGCAATTCTGCACATTAGGAAGGTGTAGTTTTAGGTGTAGTTTGGTTGCTCGTCTTATGTCCGTTTCATTGGGCGTTAATTCGAGTGCTTCCGCTTTCCACCCGATACGTATCGGTTCAGTGAACGGTATCGGGTGTGCATGTGTTTTTGTGAGAACGCACTTTGGGGGGTTTGAGTTTCTCAAGTGCTCCTATTCACCCTCCCCTCTAGTCGCACGTCTCGGTCCTACACCAACTAGTATCTAAACGGGGGTAAGTCAAATAAAGATAGGTGTATGGTGAATAAGTAAAATAAACTACCTAAGATACACATAGAAAGGTATAGTTGCCTGGGAGGACAATGAGTGAGATATAGTCCCCAAACTCTATTCTATTCGGCTGCAAAGACTATGTCGTGGTTAACTAAGAAACTCAAGTAACAAGTCAGAGTCTCGCGTCGAGCGAAATTCCGGTGCCACGAGGGGTCACAGGGTAGATAGTAGACCACCGAAGGAGACCTGGCTAATGCCTACGGGCCTACCGAATGAACGGGCCTGGGATACACAGGCACACCACACGCTGTCACCAAGTGGGGCTACCAACCAAATCTGCCACAATAGGAAACAGGAGAAAGTTCGTGGGTTTAGATAAGTTCGAAGGCCGGTTGGTGGCCGACGAACTTAATGATCTTAAGTTCGTCGGTTTGTACCTTGGCCGATGAACTTATTTAAGTTCATCGGTTTGGTACCACAGGCCGACGAACTTATTTAAGTTCGTCGGTTCGTTCCAAAGACCGACGAACTTAATTGTCGCCTATTCCAAATCTGGATCTGGCTCTTGGCACTTACCGTTTCAAGCTCCCTCCCCGACGCCGCCGCGTGCAACGCTCGTCACCCCCGCCGCACCGCTTGCCGCCACCACCGCGCCGCCCCGGCGCTGCCACCACCGCGCTGCCCGTCTTCCCCGCGCCGCCACCACCGCGCCGCCTGATGCCGCCACCACCGCGCCACCACCACCGCGCCGCCCGACGCCGCCGTCCCGCGGCACCCGATGCCCCGGCGCCGCCGTCCCGTGCCACCAGCACCACCACCGCGCCGCGCCACCCCCGCCTCGCCACTCCCCAACCACACCTCCACCTCACCGCGCCTGCCCCCCGCCCCACCGCGCCTCTCCTCACCGTCCGCCACTAGCTCCCCCATGTGCCGCGTCGGCCGCTCCCACGCCCGCCGCCCCACTGCGCCTCTCCTCACCGTCCCCCACCGGCTCCCCCACGTACCGCGTCGGCCGCTCCCACGCCCGCCTACCTCTGCTGTCTGCCGCTCCCACCGCGCGCCTGCCTCTGCCGCTTGTTGCCGCCTGCATGTGCCACTGCTGCCTTTACTGCGCACCATGGAGGGGTCGGGGGAGTAGGCAAGCCACGCCTACTCTGCCCGACAGAGCCGGCTTCTCGCAGAGCCACCGCCTCCTCTAGGTGCCTTGTCCTCGAACACCGCTCCCGACAGTAGCGAACAAGGTTACCATCATTGCTTATATATACGTATTGGCTTAAATTCATCGGTCTGCTGGATGTTACTCAATTATTTTGTGGGTTATTTAGGACTAATTTCGTGAGTCACTGCGTGAATCGATGAAATTATTGATAATTGTGCTTTGAACCATTGCTTAGGCCTTAATTATGCTTCTAGTAGTAATTTAAGTTTTAATTTGGTCTGTTAGTTTTAATTAAGCAATTGTTTATATAATGAGTATGAATAAGGTTATAAGCATTTATGTACTGCCAATTGTTTATATAATGGGTATGAATAAGGTTTATTTGTGTAGGCTTTATCAATTGCCAACATGCATGATGTACTGTTAGTAGTGTTGAATATATGTTGGTGACTTATTTTATGTTTACTAATTGAATAGTTGTTATTATTCCTTAAGTATGTTTGATGTCTTTTCAATTTCAGTGTGTTATGTCTAATTCGTACGTCAAACAGTAGCGAGCCTAGGCGTCACCCGTTCCGGAACAACGCATGTCACATTTGGTTGTGACATGCGTGGTTCTGGAATTGTCCCTGCGTATATTTTGGGACAGCCGAATAATGTATGTTGTTGCATATGACCTATATATGACGTGAGATATGGTTGGAGTGGAGATTTCGGTTGCATAACCCCAGTTGTTCTCCAACGCACCATGATCGCATTTGGAGAACAGTGGGGTTATGCTGCCGAAATTTCATTCCGACCATATCTCACGTCATAGGTCGTAAGCAACAACATACACTATTGGGTGGGTTTAGGACACATCTTTCCTATTAGGGTCTGTCACCTAAGCCATGGTCGTTGACAACAATTATTTTTTAGCTTTGCATAATGGGTGAGGATCGAAGGGCGATGTATGACAGATGGAGAAGTGATGGTGCACACTCAAAGGAATGGGCTCAGATAGCAAATGCTTTCTTGAATCATGCATTCGCGGGGCTAGCTCCCATAGTATTGTGTCCGTGTTGTAAATGTGGAAACCTTGTCTACCATCGTAAGGAACAAGTACAAGAAGACCTTTGTAAGAATGGGTTCATGCCTAACTATATGGTGTGGAGCAAGAATGGAGAAGGCAGAGAGCGGCCCATTGAGAGAGATAGCAACAACAACAACAACAATCAAGACAGGATGCATGAGATGTTGAATGACCTTAGTAGGCAATTTGATGTTGGTCCTGAAGCTAGGGAGAGATCAACCCTACCGAAGGAGGTGGAAGATTTCTATGGGCTGCTTGCCGCAGCTGATGAGGTACTGCATGAATCGACTAAAGTTACCGTGTTGGAGGCGGTGACACGTCTTATGTCTGGGAAGATCAAGTTCAACTTTTCAAATGAATGCTACAACTTCATAGTCAAACTGATAGATGATATTCTTCCGCCGAACCATAAGATGCCAAAGGACATGTACACGCGTTGATGAATTCGGGATGGTGGATGTAAAGCACAACTCCCGGCTTCAAGGACAATATAGTAACATTGTGCTTGCACATCAGGTGGAGCAAGTGTACTACATGCCATATCCACACCCTAGTATGAAGTCTTGGTGGGTTGCATGTAAATATAACCCTCAATTATATCTTCCCGATGATGTCAATGAGCTCCAAAGCAATACAAGAGATGATGTTGCTGATGTGTATCAAGAAGAAGATGTAGGAGATGCCTTTCCAATATCTGATGAGGCAGGTCTCAATCAATTGGGTTCAGATGTCATGGAGCTATTTGATGAAGAGCTAGGTCCTACTAGTAGAAAACGTAGAAGGTCTCTAAGGATTCAACAGATTCAAGAGCGTCTTAATGCAGTTTGAGTCCATGGGGGCTGGCCCGGTACACCGTGGTAATGCTCCATAGGGGCTAAACCTGGGGAATGGCGGGTTGGAATCGAACTTGGGATGGGACAAGTGGAGATAGGGACTATATGTGGGAATGCTATGGCTAGTAAGCATATACCCCTAGCATTTTTAGATGTTCCTGGGAATTAACAAATCGATTCGAATCGCTGATGCTCACTAGGTGTGAGAATGCTAATACCTTTGACGGGCAAAGTAGTAATCCACTTGAATATGTTGTACTATGAATTCATGGTTTTGAATACTACATGCTTGGATATACATGCTTTACTTTCATGCAACTTATTATTGTACTCATGATTAGTATTATTGATATGACGAAGTAAGCAGCTGTCAAATCCTGCTTCTATGTGATGAATCAAGCAGCTGTCAAATCCTGCTTCCAATGTTAACTTGATCCTGTTTAAAATCAACAGCTAAGGATCAAATTCTTAGTAAGCAAGCTTTGCGTCAGCTGTAAGCCATTTCCATTATGTCCTACTGAGTAATTAGTACTCAGGCTTTGCCCCCACTTTTGGCTCATAGGTACTGATGACTTCTGGACAACTGGACAATCGGTGCTACTCGCCTTGATTATCTCTGCATGAAGACTAGTTGAGTTGTTGTTTTTGCTGCGAGATATTTTGAAAACGCTTCCGCTATATACATATATTTTGCAATCGCTTCCGCTATATGTTGAACATGTATTTGACCACATATGTTCGATTTGTAAACTATGTCTATCTTATATTTCAACAGCCTGTGATGATGTAATTGTTGTGGCTCCATCGAGAGTCTGATGTGTTTGATGTCGGTTCCTCTGGGAATGGTGTTATCAAGAGCCGAAGTACTCTCGACGGACTACCGGGTATAGTCTGGCCTAAGTGTACTACGAGCCAGAGGTGGCAGGTGTGCTTAGTCTGGATTAAGCAGGGCGGTTCCGCCACAACGTGTCAGCTCTGGATTTGTTGCATGGCCCTTCCCTTGGATTGGTGACATCATGGATCCATGTTTCGGTGATCGTTCGGCCCTTGGATACTATGGATGCTTGATGCAATGGTAGGATTCACTTGGCTTTGTGTTTCTTTGCATGCAGGAGTGAAGGGGAGCCAAACCGACTCGGAAGGGTGGTCGGCCGACCCTACCACCTAGTCGGCCAACCTGACAGGTGGTTGGCCGACCATGCCACCTGGTCGGCCGACCTACCAAGTGGTTGGCTGACCTGCCAGGTGGTTGGCCGACCATGGCTATGGTCGGGCAGCAGGGTCTTTTCCCATTTCAGCCCATCTTCACTTCTCGGCCTTGCTTCATCCATTTTGTTTGAAATTTCGTACCCGCAACCAAATATTCATACACAACTAGTGGAGCTCATCAGTAGTAAGGGTTAGTTCATTTTTATTCACATGCTTTGCTCCATTTGGTGGATAATTGATGGTAGATATCGTGAGATTACGACCGTCAACAGGCACAAACTCATGCCTCGAATGCACCTCAATAACCGTTTTCGCAATGGGTCACATGCTGCATCGAAATGGCAGGAAACCAACCGATGAGTTTTGGACCTAAAGTAGTGGATTAAGCATGTTAGTTGTGAAGAAAGAAGAAGTGGTTCTGGTGGCACAGGCTCATGTCTTGTATGTACCCCGATACTCATTTTCACAATGGGTCACGTGCGCCAACAAAATGACGCGAAACCACCACAAACAAGAGTTTTGGACCTAAAGTAGTGGATTGGGCATGTTTGTTGGGAAAAAAAAGAAGAAATGGTTCTGGTGGCACAAACTCATGACTTGTATGCACCGCGATACCCGTTTTCGCAATGGGTCACGTGTGGCAACTAAATGACGTGAAACCACCCCGGACATGAGTTTGGGTCCTAAAGCAGTGGATTGGGCATGTTTGTAAAAAAGAAGAAATAGTTCTAGCGGCACAAAGACACGCCTTGTATGCACCCTGATACCTGTTTTTGCAATAGTCACGTGCTGCAATGAAATGGCGCGAAACCACCCCAAACATGAGTTTTGGACCTAAAGTAATGGATTGGGCATGTTTCTTGCGAAAAAAGAAGGAATGGTTCTGGGGGCACAAACTCATGCCTCGAATGCACCACGATAGCCGTTTTCGCAATGGGTCACGTGCTGCATCGAAATGGTGGGAAACCAACCCATGCGGTTTGGACCTAAAGTAGTGGATTAGGCATGTTCGTTGTGAAGAAAGAAGAGATGGTTCTGGTAGCACAAGCTCATGTCTTGTATGCACCCTGATACACATTTTCGCAATGGGTCACGTGGGCCAACGAAATGGCGTGAAACCATCCGAAACATGAGTTTTGTACCTAAAGTAGTGGATTGGGCATGTTTGTAGGAAAAAAGAAGAAATGGTTCCGGTGGTACAAACTCATGCCTCGAATGCACCCCGATATCCATTTTCGCAATGGGTCACGTGCTGCATCAAAATGGCGCGAAACCACCCCATTTGTTCTGGACCTAAAGTACTGGATTCGGTATGTTCGTTGTCAACGAAGAAGAAATGGTTTTGGTGGCACAAGCTCATGTCTTGTATGTACCCCGATACCCATTTTCGCAATGGGTCACGTGCGCCAACGAAATGGCGCGAAACCAACCCTTGAGTTTTGGACCTAAAGTAGTAGATTAGGCACGTTCATTGAGAAGAAAGAAGAGATGGTTCTGGTAGCACAAGCTCATGTCTTGTATGCACCCCTATATTCATTTTCGCAATGGGTCACGTGGGCCAACGAAATGGCGCGAAACCACCCTAAACATGAGTTTTGTACCTAAAGTAGTGGATTGGCAATGTTTGTTGGGAAAAAAGAAAAAATGGTTCCGGTGGCACAAACTCATGCCTCGAATGCACCCCGATAGCCATTTTCGCAATGGGTCACGTGCTGCATCAAAATGGCGCGAAACCACCCCATGAGTTTTGGACCTAAAGTACAGGATTCGGTATGTTCGTTGTGAACGAAGAAGAAATGGTTCTGGTGGCACAAGCTCATGTCTTGTATGTATCCCGATACCCATTTTCGCATTGGGTCACGTGCGGCAACGATATGGCGCGAAACCAACCCATGAGTTTTGGACCTAAAGTTGTGGATTTGGCATGTTCATTATGAAGAAAGAAGACATGGTTCTGGTGGCACAAGTTCATGTCTTGTATGCACCCCGATACACATTTTTGCAATGGGTCACGTGGGCCAACAAAATGGCGCGAAACCACCCCAAACATGACTTTTGTACCTAAAGTAGTGGATTGGGCATGTTTGTTGGATAAAAAGAAGAAATGGTTCCGGTGGCACAAACTCATGCCTTGAATGCACCCCGATAGCCGTTTTCGCAATGAGTCACATGCTGCATCAAAATGGCGCGAAACCACCCCATAAGTTTTGGACCTAAAGTACTGGATTAGGTATGTTCGTTGTGAATGAAGAAGAAATGGTTCTGGTGGCACAAGCTCATGTCTTGTATGTACCCCGATACCCATTTTCGCAATGGGTCACGTGCGCCAACGAAATGGCGTGAAACTACCACAAACATGAGAGTTTTGTACCTAACGTAGTGGATTGGGCATGTTTGTTGGGAAAAAAGAAGAAATGGTTCTGGTGGCACAAACTCATGATTTGTATGCATCGGGATACCCGTTTTCGCAATGAGTCACGTGTGGCAACGAAATGACGTGAAACCAACCCGGACCTGAGTTTTGGTCCTAAAGCAGTGGATTGGGCATGTTTGTAAAAAAGAAGAAATGGTTCTAGCGGCAAAAAGACACGCCTTGTATGCTCCCCGATACCTGTTTTCGCACTGGTCACGTGCTGCAACGAAATGGCGCGAAACCACCCCAATCATGAGTTTTGGACCTAAAGTAATGGATTAGGCTTGTTCGTTGTGAAAAAAGAAGGAATGGTTCCGTCAGCACAAACTCATGCCTCGAATGCACCTCGATAGCCGTTTTCGCAATGGGTCACGTGCTGCATCGAAATGGCGCGAAACCAACCCATGAGGTTTGGACCTAAAGTAATGGATTAGGCATGTTCGTTGTGAAGAAAGAAGAGACGGTTCTGGTGGCACAAGCTCCTGTCTTGTATGCACCCTGATACTCATTTTCGCAATGGGTCACGTGGGCCAACGAAATGACGCGAAACCACCCCAAACATGAGTTTTGTACCTAAAGGAATGGATTGGGCATGTTTGTTTGGAAAAAAAGAAGACATGGTTCTGGTGGCACAAACTCATGCCTTGAATGCACTTCGATAGCCGTTTTCGCAATTGGTCACGTGCTACAGCGAAATTGCGTGAAACCAAACCATGAGTTTTGGACCTAAAGTAGTCGATTAGGCATGTTCATTGTGAAGAAAGAAGAAATGGTTCTGGTGGCACAGACTCATCTCTTGTACGCACCCCGAAACTCATTTTCGCAATGGGTCACGTGGGCTAACGAAATGGTGTGAAACCATCAGAAACATGAGTTTTGTACCTAAAGTAGTGGATTGGGCGTGTTTATAGGGAAAAAAGAAGAAATGGTTCCGATGGTACAAACTCATGCCTCGAATGCACCCCGATAGCCATTTTCGCAATGGTTCACGTGCTGCATCAAAATGGCGCGAAACCACCCCATGAGTTTTGGGCCTAAATTACTGGATTCGGTATGTTCGTTGTCAACGAAAAAGAAATGGTTTTGGTGGCACAAGCTCATGTCTTGTGTGTACCCCGATACCCATTTTCGCAATGGGTCACGTGCGCCAACGAAATGGCGCGAAACCAAACCTAGAGTTTTGGACCTAAAGTAGTAGATTAGGCACGTTCATTGAGAAGAAAGAAGAGATGGTTCTGGTGGCACAAGCTCATGTCTTGTATGCACCCCTATATTCATTTTCGCAATGGGTCACGTGGGCCAACGAAATGGCGCAAAACCACCCCAAACAAGAGTTTTGTAACTAAAGTAGTGGATTGGCAATGTTTGTTGGGAAAAAAGAAAAAATGGTTCCGGTGGCACAAACTCATGCCTCGAATTCACCCCGATAGCCATTTTCGCAATGGTCACGTGCTGCACCAAAATGTCGCGAAACCACCCCATGAGTTTTGGACCTAAAGTACTGGATTCGGTATGTTCGTTGTGAACGAAGAAGAAATGGTTCTGGTGGCACAAGCTCATGTCTTGTATGTACCCCGATACCCATTTTCGCATTGGGTCACGTGCGCCAACGATATGGCGCGAAACCAACCCATGAGTTTTGGACCTAAAGTAGTGGATTTGGCATGTTCATTATGAAGAAAGAAGACATGGTTCTGGTGGCACAAGTTCATGTCTTGTATGCACCCCGATACTCATTTTCGCAATGGGTCACGTGGGCCAACAAAATGGCGCGTAACCACCCCAAACATGACTTTTGTACCTAAAGTAGTGGATTGGGCATGTTTGTTGGAAAAAAAGAAGAAATGGTTCCGGTGGCACAAACTCATGCCTTGAATGCACCCCGATAGCCGTTTTCGCAATGAGTAACGTGCTGCATCAAAATGGCGCGAAACCACCCCATAAGTTTTGGACCTAAACTACTGGATTAGGTATGTTCGTTGTGAATGAAGAAGAAATGGTTTTGGTGGCACAAGTTCATGTCTTGTATGTACCCCGATACCCATTTTCGCAATGGGTCACGTGCGCCAACGAAATGGCGCGAAACTACCACAAACATGAGTTTTGTACCTAACATAGTGGATTGGGCATGTTTGTTGGGAAAAAAGAAGAAATGGTTCTGGTGGCACAAACTCATGATTTGTATGCATCGGGATACCCGTTTTCGCAATGTGTCACGTGTGGCAACAAAATGACGCGAACCAGCCCGGACATGAGTTTTGGTCCTAAAGCAGTGGATTGGGCATGTTCGTTGCAAAAAAAGAAGAAATGGTTCTGGTGACACAAACTCATGGCATGTATGCACCGCGATACCCGTTTTCGCAATGAGTCACGTGTGGCAACGAAATGACGCGAAACCACCCCGGACATGAGTTTTGGTCCTAAAGCAGTGGATTGGGCATGTTTGTAAAAAAGAAGAAATGGTTCTAGCGGCAAAAAGACACGCCTTGTATGCTCCCCGATACTAGTTTTCACACTGGTCACGTGCTGTAACGAAATGGCGCGAAACCACCCCAATCATGAGTTTTGGACCTAAAGTAATGGATTAGGCATGTTCGTTGCGAAAAAAGAAGGAATGGTTCCGTTAGCACAAACTCATGCCTCGAATGTACCTCGATAGCCATTTTCGCAATGGGTCACGTGCTGCATCGAAATGGCGCGAAACCAACCCAGGAGTTTTGGATCTAAAGTAGTGGATTAGGCATGTTCATTATGAAGAAAGAAGAGATGGTTCTGGTGGCACGAGCTCAGGTCTTGTAGGCACCCCGATACTCATTTTCGCAATGGGTCACGTCGGGCAACAAAATGGCGCGAAACCACCCCAAACATGAGTTTTGTACCAAGAGTAGTGGATTGGGCATGTTTGTTGGAAAAAAAAAAAGAAGAAATGGTTCCGGTGGAACAAACTCATGCCTTGAATGTACCTCGATAGCCGTTTTCGCAATGAGTCACGTGTTGCATCAAAATGGCGTGAAACCACCCTTGAGTTTTGGACCTAAAGTACTGGATTAGGTATGTTCGTTGTGAATGAAGAAGAAATGGTTCTGGTGGCACAAGCTCATGTCTTGTATGTACCTCTATACCCATTTTCGCAATGGGTCACGTGCGCCAACGAAATGGCGCGAAACCACCACAAACATGAGTTTTGTACCTAACGTAGCGGATTGGGCATGTTTGTTGGGGAAAAAGAAGAAATGGTTCTAGTGGCACAAACTCATGACTTGTATGCATCGCGATACCCGTTTTCGCAATGTGTCACGTGTGGCAACGAAATGACACGAAACCTGCCCGAACATGAGTTTTGGTCCTAAAGCAGTGGATTGGGCATGTTGTAAAAAAGAAGAAATGCGACACCACCCCAAACATGAGTTTTGGACCTAAAGTAATGGATTGGGCATGTTTGTTGCAAAAAAGAAGGAATGGCTCCGGTGGCACAAACTCATGCCTCGAATGCACCTCGATAGCGGTTTTCGCAATGGGTCACGTGCTGCATCGAAATGGCGGGAAACTAACCGATGAGTTTTGGACCTAGACTAATGGATTGGGCATGTTCGTTGTGAAAAAAGAAGGAATGGTTCCGGTGGCACAAACTCATGACTTGTATGCACCGCGATACCCATTTTCATAATGGGTCACGTGTGGCAACGAAATGACGCGAACCACCCCGGACATGAGTTTTGGTCCTCAAGCAATGGATTGGGCATGTTTGTAAAAAAGAAGAAATAGTTCTGGCTGCACAAAGACACGCCTTGTATGCTCCACGATACCCGTTTTCGCAATGGTCACGTGCTGCAACGAAATGGCACGAAACCACCACAAACATGAGTTTTGGACCTATAGTAATGGATTGGGCATGTTTCTTGCAAAAAAAGAAGGAATGGTTCTGGTGGCACAAACTCATACCTCGAATGCACCTCGATAGCCGTTTTCGCAATGGGCCACGCACTGCATCGAAATGGTGGGAAACCAACCCATGAGGTTTGGACCTCAAGTAGTGGATTAGGCATGTCCGTTGTGAAGAAAGAAAAGATGGTTCTGGTGGCACAAGCTCATGTCTTGTATGCACCCCGATACTCATTGTTGAAATGAGTTACGTGCGCCAACGAAATGGCGCGAAACCAACCCATGAGTTTTGGACATAAAGTAGTGCATTAGGCACGTTCGTTGTGAAGAAAGAAGAGGTGGTTCTGGTGGCACAAGCTCATGTCTTGTTTGCACCCCGATACTCATTTTTGCAATGGGTCACGTGGGCCAACGAAATGGCGCGCGACCACCCCGAACATGAGTTTTGTACCTAAAGTAGTGGATTGGCAATGTTTGTTGGGAAAAAAAGAAGAAATGGTTCCGGTGGCACAGACTCATGCCTCGAATGCACCCCGACAGCCATTTTCACAATGGGTCACGTCCTGCATCAAAATGGCGCGAAACCACCCCATGAGTTTTGGACCTAAAGTATTGAATTAGGTATGTTCGTTGTGAACGAAGAAGAAATGGTTCTGGTGGCACAAGCTCATGTCTTGTATGTACCCCGATACCCATTTTCGCAATGGGTCACATGCGCCAATGAAATGGCGCGAAACCACCACAAACTTGAGTTTTGTACCTAACATAGTGGATTGGGCATGTTTCTTTGGAAAAAAACAAGAAATGGTTCCGGTGGCACAAACTCATGCCTTGAATGCATCTCGATAGCCGTTTTCGCAATGGGTCACGTGCTGCATTGAAATGGTGCGAAATCAACCCATGAGTTTTGGACCTAAAGCAGTGGATTAGGCATGTTCGTTGTGAAGAAAGAAGAGATTGTTCTGGTGGCACAAGCTCATGTCTTGTATGCACCCCGATACTCATTTTCGCAATGGGTCACGTGGGCCAACAAAATGGCGCGAAACCACCCCAAACATGAGTTTTGTACCTAAAATAGTGGATTGGGCATGTTTGTTGGAAAAAAAAAGAAGAAATGGTTCCGGTGGCACAAACTCATGCCTTGAATGCACCCCGATAGCCATTTTCGCAATGAGTCACGTGCTGCATCAAAATGGCGCAAAACCACCCCATGAGTTTTGCACCTAAAGTACTGGATTCGGTATGTTCGTTGTGAACGATGAAGAAATGGTTCTGGTGGCACAAGCTTGTGTCTTGTATGTACCCCGATACCCATTTTCGCAATGGGTCACGTGCGCCAACTAAATGGCACGAAACCACCACAAACATGAGTTTTTGATCTAACGTAGTGGATTGGGCATGTTTGTTGGGAAAAAAGAAGAAATTGTTCTGGTGGCACAAACTCATGACTTGTATGCATCGCGATACCCGTTTTCTCAATGGGTCACGTGTGGCAACAAAATGACGCGAAACCAGCCCGGACATGAGTTTTGGTCCTAAAGCACTAGATTGGGCATGTTTGTAAAAAAGAAGAAATGGTTCTGGCGGCAAAAAGACACGCCTTGTATGCTCCCTGATACCCATTTTCTTACTTGTCACGTGCAGCAACGAAATGGCCCGAAACCACCACAAACATGAGTTTTGGACATAAAGTAATGGATTGGGCATGTTCATTGCGAAAAAAGAAGGAATGGTTCCGGTGGCACAAACTTATGCCTTGGATGCACCTCGATAGCCATTTTCACAATGGGTCATGTGCTTCATCAAAATGGCGCGAAACCACCCCATGAGTTTTTGACCTAAAGTACTGGATTGGGCATGTTTCTTGCGAAAAAAGATAGAATGGTTATGGTGGCACAAACTCATGCCTCGAATGCACCTCGATAGCCGTTTTCGCAATAGGTCACGTGCTGCATCGAAATGGCGGGAAACCAACCCATGAGGCTTGGACCTAAAGTAGTGGATTAGGCATATTCGTTGTGAAGAAAGAAGAGACGGTTCTGGTGGCACAAGCTCATGTCTTCTATGCACCCCGATACTCATTTTCGCAATGGGTCATGTGGGCCAACGAAATGGCGCGAAACCACCCAAAACATGAGTTTTGTACCTAAAGTAGTCGATTGGGCATGTTTGTTTGGAAAAAAAAAGAAGAAATGGTTTCGGTGGCACAAACTCATGCCTTGAATGCACCCCAATACCCGTTTTCGCAATGGGTCGCGTGCTGCATCGAAATGGCACGAAACCACCCCATGAGTTTTGGACCTAAAGTAGTGGATTAGGCATGTTCGTTGCGAAGAAAGAAGAAATGATTCTGGTGGCACAAGCCCATGTCTCATATGCACCCCGAACATGAGTTATGTACCTAAAGTAGTGGATTGGGCATGTTTGTTGGAAAAAAAGAAGAAATGGTTCTGGTGGCACAAACGCATGCCTCGAATGCACCTCGATAGCCGTTTTTGCAATTGGTCACGTGCTGCATCGAAATGGCGCAAAACCAACCCATGAGTTTTGTACCTAAAGTAGTAGATTAGGCATGTTCGTTGTCAAGAAAGAAGAAATGGTTTTGGTGGCACAAGTTCATGTCCTGTATGCACCCCTGTACTCATTTTCGCAATTGGTCATGTGCTGCATCAAAATGGCGCAAAACCAACCCCTGAGTTTTGGACCTAAAGTAGTGGATTAGGCATGCTCATTGTGAAGAAAGAAGAAATGGTTCTGGTGGCACAAACTCATGTCTTGTATGCACCCCGAAACTCATTTTCGCAATGGGTCACGTGGGCTATCGAAATGGCGCGAAACCTCCCCAAACATGAGTTTTGTACCTAAAGTAGTGGATTGGGCATGTTTGTTGGAAAAAAAAGAAGAAATGGTTCCGGTGGCACAAACTCATGCCTTGAATGCACCTCGATAGCCGTTTTCGCAATGGGTCACGTGCTGCATCAAAATGGCGTGAAAACACCCCATGAGTTTTGGACCTAAAGTACTGGATTAGGCATGTTAGTTGTGAACAAAGAAGAAATGGTTCTGGTGGCACAAGCTCATGTCTTGTATGTACCCTGATACCCATTTTCGCAATGGGTCACGTGCACCAACGAAATGGCGCGAAACCACAACAAACATGAGTTTTGGACCTAACGTAGTGGATTGGGCATGTTTGTTGGGAAAAAAGAAGAAATGGTTCTGGTGGCACAAACTCATGACTTGTATGCACCGCGATACCCATTTTCGCAATGGGCCACGTGTGGCAACGAAATGACGAGAAACCACCCCAGACATGAGTTTTGGTCCTAAAGTAGTGGATTGGGCATGTTTGTAAAAAATAAGAAATGGTTCTGGTGCAAAAAGACACGCCTTGTACGCTCCCCGATACCCGTTTTCGCACTGGTCACGTGCTGCAACGAAATGGCGCTAAACCACCCCAAACATGAGTTTTGAACCTAGAGTAATGGAATGGGCATGTTCGTTGCGAAAAAAGAAGTAATGGTTCCGGTGGCACAAACTCATGCCTCGAATGCACCCCGATAGCCGTTTTCGCAACGGGTCACGTGCTACATCGAAATGGCGGGAAACCAACCCTTGAGTTTTGGACTTGAAATAGTGGATTAGGCATATTCGTCGTGAATAAACAAGAAATGGTTCTGGTGGCACAAGCTCATGTCTTGTATGCACCCCGATACTCATTTTCGCAATGGGTCACGTGGGCCAACGAAATGGCGCGAAACCACCCCAAACATGAGTTTTGTACCTAAAGTAGTGGATTGGGCATGTTTGTTGGGAAAAAAAGAAGAAATGGTTTCGGTGGCACAAACTCATGCCTTGAATGCACCCCAATAGCCGTTTTCGCAATGGGTCACGTGCTGCATCAATATGGCGTGAAACCACCCCATGAGTTTTTGACCTAAAGTAGTGGATTAGGCATGTTCGTCGTGAATAAAGAAGAAATGGTTCTGGTGGCACAAGCTCATGTCTTGTTTGCACACCGATACTGTGGTGGAACCGCCGATTTAATCCGAGCTAAGTACACCTACCACCTCTGGCTTGCAGTGCACCTAGACTGAACAAAACACAGTAGTCCATCGAGCTACCCTGAGGGGGAAATCGATGTAACCATCACCCAGAGATGCCGACATCACACACGTTAAGCTCTCGAAAGAGCCACAACAATTACAACAACCCATCATTTCATACAAACATAGTTTAATTGATTACACATACTTTGCTCTAATTTGTGTACAAACATAGTGAAGTAAAGCTTCAAAATAATCTCACAGCAGAAAACATAGGATATACAGATGCATCGCAGTGGAAGAATAGAAACGTCAAGGTATGACACCGAGCCCACCGTTGTCATCCTTGCTCACAAACTGACATGTACCTAAAAAAATATCAACAACAAACGATGAGTACGTGGGGTACTCGTAGGACTTACCCAAGGGCGGTATCAGCCCGACACATTTGAGAGTATGCAAGGCTTTTTGTGGACTTGACTTCTAACCCGCATAAGCTTACTAAAAGTGAGTCCTTACTTTCATGTTTCATTTTATGTTAAACCATAAGCCTCAATTTATTCATATTATCATGATCCATACTTCATATATCTCATCATTTCCACATATATATATAGCACCATAAAGTATCTTGCAGAAATGTAAACATACAAGTACAAGCATGTAATATATAAAGCATGTTTAAATAAACAATATGTTAAAGTTATTACTACGTTGCCCGTGTGCGATGTTTGGCATTCTCACACCTGGTGAGCATCAGTGATTCGAATCGATTTTTATATTCCCGGGAACAACTATCATGCCAGGGGTATATGCTTACTAGCCATCGCGTTCCCACATATAGCCCCCTTCTCCACTTGTCCCATCCCAAGTTCGATTCACTCCCGCCTGACCCCCGGGTTGTGCCCCCATGAGGAGCCTGTCGACATCTCGGTCGCCCCGTCATGAGTACAAAGCTCCCCCGGGCCACCTTCCTCTCAACCAGTGGGTAGGAACGTGTCTCTGTTCTTCGGATGGCACAAGTAAGATTTCACCGGGGCCATTTCCCGGATAAGCACTCTAGCAATGTTATGCCGATCAGCAGGCGAACAGCGAACGGGCCTTATGCGACATGGACGGAGCCAAATACAACAACAACGCACACTCCAAAAGTAAACTTATGCTCCGCCCGGTCTCATCTTTCCATCATATCATATCATATTACTTTTGAATTTGAGATTTTTGTAAAACATTTTTGAGCCCTATCATCTCGCGAGCGAATATCTTCACTCGACTTCTACCGTCTAAGCATGGCTAAGCATAGATTTCGACCTATCCATTCTACTTAGGATATCAAGTATTTATGCAGGTGGGGTTTCAAACAACTCCTGAACGTAGAGGGTGGTGAGACTCTCTAAGTAGGTGTAAATGCCTAAGGGGCCTACCTTTGTTGTTGAACACTTGAATAAACTAAAGTTAGTTTGTCGGGTTGTGAGGCTTTGCCCCAGGCAACCCCTTGATCACTTGGACAACCCCTCCTTCCAAACACAATTGATGGGCACTCGAGGTCGTGCTTGGGGCTTAGTTGGTCTTCTGGACCACCGTTGCTTTAAGTAGCTGCACGCACTTGCTTCTTGATCACGTGTTTGTAATAAACGTCGCTATATGAATGACGTGCATGATGCAATGGATGAGGTGCATAAGTAACAAGAACACATATGAACCATTATTATAAGGATTGACAACAGGGTGATTTATAAACTACTAAATTAACGAGAACCCTTGTAGACATAGAGAAATCATACATTCAAACAATCATGCATACACAAATTAAGTTACTGATCCTAAAATAACCATGTTAACACTATGACTTGATAAAAAAAACAAAGGTTACTTGGATTACTAAGAGACATGCATGAAGTATGAGGTCGATCCCAGTTAAACATATCATGCAGTGTTCATGAGAGGAGTACACGACAGATTTCTAATTCAAAGTCACTCTTATCCTACCGGATGTAAACAAGCATATATGTGACGTTATATGTAGTTGACTTGTTTTGAGTTATTGTTAGCTACGTTCCAACAATGCAATACTTTCATGGTTATGGAATGCAACCTAGAAACAGGGAAATGAAATAAGCATGTGGAGATATAGGGTTATCTATCTTTCAAGGTTTTATTTTTTTATATAGCAAATTGAATGTACCAAAGGGAGTATATAAAATATAATATAGATCATTAATTGAGTATATTCGAAATCCCACTTTTACCTCATTCATATTTAAGCCTATTTAGTAAGCATCTTTAGATCCCCATGCAATAGCAACCAAAATACATGAACAATGCACATAAGCACATATTTGCAGAAACGTAGCTACAATAATTTTGGTGGAATCTTTGGAACATATCAAGTACCACTTTTCTATTTTATTGTTTAAATTGGCATAGCCTTTTGTCATTTTCAAAACACATAGCAATCAGCAAGCAATGTGCATAATAATTTGCCATCATACAAAACTGAGCAAAATGTACACCATATAATTCTTGTGCATTTTCCTGGACACATTTTCTTGTAGCATGCATCTTCATACTCGAAAAATTACATTAAATGCTCACATAGGGGTAAAACAGTAATTATGCAGTGCATGCTAGGGTTGCCAAAAATCACACAGATCCTAAATAACATGATAAGATTACTGTCCAAGTTTCATAATTTTTGGAGTCCATTTGACCCACTTTTAGCATTTATTTACCCTCAACATGAATACACTAAACTGAGGGTAAAACTGTCCTTTCACAGATCCACATCATACCTAGCCTGTAGATCTATTCAAGAGGAGTCTAATGCAACTGAGTTTGCCTTTTTAGGATTTTTCTTTGATTTGTTATGATTTTCTGAAGTTCCTAGCCGAAATAAATGCATTTAAATAGAAAAACAATAGACCTGGGGACTAGAACGTGATTAACCATAGCTTTAAGGGGCTAGCAAGCAAATAGTCCTAGACTCAGTCAACAGGTGAACTGAAAAGGGAAAATCCTAGGGTTAGATCCATAAAAACGTCTAGCTTGGGTTTATGTTTAAAGATCTCAAACTTTCTAGGGGCTCTTCGTAATTTTTACAAGACACAGTGAATAGTCAAATAATATGCAGAAACTGGAGGGGCATTAATACAAAACATGGCCTCCTTTCTTCTACCTCTGGACAGGGCGAACGCCGCATGCCGCAGGGGGTAAGGCGGCGCTCCGCCGGCGGCGGGGAGGCCCTACTTGGAGCCGAGGTGCTCCGGGAAGGCGTTCCCGGTGATGGGCTATCGGATCCCCTTGACCTCGCCGCACGGGGTGGACTGTAGAGGCGGGATGGCAGCGTTGAACTGGCGGCGCACTCGCTTGGCCTGGCGCGGCGGCGCGGGCTCGATCCATCGACTCCGGGGGAGGATTGGACCGTGGGCGGTCACGAGAGCGTCGTGAGGGTGAGGCGAACCCGGCGAAGGTGGTCTGGTGGCAAGAGGAGGCGTCGGTGGTGGCTCTCCACGGAGAGGTGGTGCGCGGCGTTGCCATGGCGGGCGGCGCAAGTGGAGCGGGGTGCTAGGAGCGACGACGAAGGCCAGAACTTGGGGGTTTAGTGTAGTGGAGTGAGGCGAACGTGGGAGGCGTGTTAGATAGGGGCGGAGGCGGCCGGGACGCGAGCTCGCGCTCGGGCTTGCCATGACGGCGCCCATGGCGTGCATGCATGCATAGGGCTCCCGAGGCAATGCTCGGCTCGGGGACTTGGGAAACCAAGGAAGGGGCTCAAGGGGCTTGCATTGCGCACGCTCGGAGGGTGGGAGGAGGCCTGGAGCGGCGGGGCCGCGAGCTCGCGGCAAGCAACCATGGCGGCCGGCGCTTGCGTCGCTCTGGCTCTGCGTAGGCAGAAACAGGGGGAGTGGGAGAGAGTTGGAGATGAAGGGAGTGAGGCGCGTGAGAGTGAACGAAGCCGGGGCGACGTCCACGTTCAAGGGGGCGCGGCCTCGGTCGGCCGTGCGGGGTGCGCTGGCGGCAATGGCGCGGCTCAGGCAGGTGCCGCGCGCAGCGTGCGCATGAGGGAGAGGGGAAGATCGGCGGTGGTGGGTGCGGGGACGCCGTCCATTGGACCTTGAGACAATGACGGGTGGGACCCGACAAGGGAAATAAGAGAAGGTTCATTGGACCGGGTTCATGGAAGCCATAGAAGGTGGGACCCACTGGCCCGGCGCGTTCCAACCGCGTGGCCGGGAATCCTAGGGCTCTGCCATGTGGGACCTGCGCGTCATAGACTCATAAAGAAGGATAAATCCCGAAAATGGAGAAAGGAGTTTGACTGCTGAAACCCTCATTTTTATTTCTCATTTTTGTTCAGTTTAAAGGCCGAATTTGGAAAACCCCAATTAGAAGAATTGTTGTATTTTTTGAGCTCCACAACTTTGTTATAAACTTCTACACTATGTTCTGTAGTAAAAGTTGGTCTAAACTTGAATTTACTCTGCTGACTCAGGTTTGACTGACTGAACCCATTAGATTAGAAATTCTAAAAGTCTATTTTAGGGTCACTTTCATACAATAAGTTTTATACCAAAGTTGTTCAAGATTTCATGAGCTACAACTTTCTCACGAAGGGTTTTGCAAGATTAAGGCTGTAGTTTAAGTAAATTTAAATTTATTAAATAGACCAAGTTTGGCCAGAATTCACAGGATTACATGAAAAGACCCAAAACACCATCCAAATCACAACGCATGTCAACACTCCAAATATCAAAGTTGTTCCTAATGGAATTATCTACAAGTTTGTCATATAAAGTCTGGCTTGGATCACCAAATATTTTGAATTACAAGCACAAACATTGTTGAAGGTTTGGTAAAACTGCAGCTTCAATTTAAGTAGAGTCTTTCTTGTTTCAAACTTTTGACTACTCAAATGAAGTCCAAACACTTCCACTCTAGGTGCATTTGAAAGGTGACAAGTTTAATTTCACTTCACAGAAAGGAAGATTTTGAAGTTGTATAGTGAGATCAAAAGTAATTTCAGATTCAAATTTGGGATGAGCTGAACTTCAGACTTGGGGATTTTTCTTGTGTAGACTAGCTTGGGGCTGATTTCATGAGGTATTTGGGGTCAAAATTTAAAATAGTTAGAGACAGTTTTAAACCACGCTCAGGGTAGCAAAAGTGAAGTTCACGGTATGTACGACAACTTTGATAATGGAGCTAAGCTTAGTTGCTTAATGAATCTAAAAGTTTTATGAGGGTCCAAATTTGGTTACGATCACAATTGGCACCTTCCATGGAATTTCTGGTTTGGTTTGGCCTCGACTTTTAGACCTCATAACCTATGATTTTTAAGATGGTCATATTATCAAAGTTGAAGGTAACATTCTGATTAAGACTTTTGTATTTGGTGTTTTGCATGAAAGCTTGTGGTTGGTGACTTAAACAACCAAACCACATAGAGTTTTGTATGCTCCTAGAAAAATTTTGACTTAGTGCCTTCTCCACCTAGTCCTCATCACTTTCCAAGCATCATTAAGCCCTAATTCACTATTAGCTTCTCTCTAACTGTGTGTTAAGGCTTTTGAGATGCCGGGGGCATCACAGATACTCATTTTCGCAATGGGTCACGTGGGCCAACGAAATAGCACGAAACCACCCCAAACATGAGTTTTGTACCTAAAATAGTGGATTGGGCATGTTTGTTGGGAAAAAAAGAAGAAATGGTTCCGGTGGCACAAACTCATGCCTTGTATGCACCTCGATAGTCGTTTTCGCAATGGGTCACGTGCTGCATCAAAATGGCGCGAAACCACCCCATGAGTTTTGGACCTAAAGTACTGGATTAGGCATGTTCGTTGTGAACGAAGAAGAAATGGTTCTGGTGGCACAAGCTCATGTCTTGTATGTACCCCGATACCCATTTTTGCAATGGGTCACGTGCACCAACGAAATGGCGCAAAACTACCACAAACATGAGTTTTGGACCGACCTAACGTAGTGGATTGGGCATGTTTGTTGGGAAAAAGGAAGAAATGGTTCTGGTGGCACAAATTCATGACTTGTATGCACCGCGATACCCGTTTTTGCAATGGGTCATGTGTGGCAACGAAATGACGCAAAACCACCGCAGACATGAGTTTTGGTCCTAAAGTAGTGGATTGGGCATGTTCGTAAAAAAAAGAAATGGTTGTGGCGGCAAAAAGACACGCCTTGTATGCTCCCCGATACCCGTTTTCGCACCGGTCACGTGCTGCAACGAAATGGCGCTAAACCACCCCAAACATGAGTTTTGGACCAAAAGTAATGGATTGGGCATGTTCGTTGCGAAAAAAGAAGGAATGGTTTCGGTGGTACAAACTCATGCCTCGAATGCACCTCGATAGCCGTTTTCGCAATGGGTCACGTGCTGCATCGAAATGGCGGGAAATCAACCTACGAGTTTTGGATGTAAACTAATGGATTGGGCATGTTCGTTGTGAAAAAGAAGGAATGGTTCCGGTGGCACAAACTCATGACTTGTATGCACCGCGATACCCGTTTTCACAATGGGTCACGTGTGGCAACGAAATGACACGAAACCACCCCAGACATGAGTTTTGGTCCTAAAGTAGTGGATTGGGCATGTTCGTCAAAAAGAAGAAATGGTTGTGGCGGCAAAAAGACACGCCTTGTAAGCTCCCCGATACCCATTTTCGCACAGGTCACGCGCTGCAACGAAATGGCGCTAAACCACCCCAAACATGAGTTTTGGAACAAAAGTAATGGATTGGGCATGTTCGTTGCGAAAAAAGAAGGAATGGTTTCGGTGGCACAAACTCATGTCTCGAATGCACCTCGATAGTCGTTTTCGTAACGGGTCACGTGCTGCATCGAAATGGCGGGAAACCAACCCTTGAGTTTTGCACCTAAAATAGTGGATTAGGCATATTCGTCGTGAATAAAGAAATGGTTCTGGTGGCACAAGCTCATGTCTTGTATGCCCCCCGATACTCATTTTCGTAATGGGTCACCTGGGCCAACGAAATGGCGCGAGACCACCGGAAACATGAGCTTTGTACCTAAAGTAGTGGATTGGGCATGTTTGTTGGGAAAAAAAGAAGAAATGGTTCCGGTGGCACAAACTCATGCCTTGAATGCACCCTGATAGTCGTTTTCGCAATGGGTCACGTGCTGCATCAAAATGGAGTGAAACCACCCCATGAGTTTTGGACCTAAAGTACTGGATTAGGCATGTTCGTTGTGAACGAAGAAGAAATGGTTCTGGTGGCACAAGCTCATGTCTTGTATGTACCCCGATACCCATTTTCGCAATGGGTCACGTGCGCCAACGAAATGGCGCGAAACCACCACAAACATGAGTTTTGGACCTAACGTACTGGATTGGGCATGTTTGTTGGGAAAAAAGAAGAAATGGTTCTGGTGGCACAAACTCATGACTTGTATGCACCGCGATACTCGTTTTCGCAATGGGTCACGTGTGGCAACGAAATGACGCGAAACCACCCCAGACATGAGTTTTGGTCCTAAAGCAGTGGATTGGGCATGTTTGTAAAAAAGAAGAAATGGTTCTAGTGGCAAAAAGACACGCCTTGTATGCTCCCCAAAACCCGTTTTCGCACTGGTCACGTGATGTAGCGAAATGGCGCTAAACCACCCCAAACATGAGTTTTGGACCTAAAGTAATGGATTGGGCATGTTCGTTGCGAAAAAAAGAAGGAATGGTTCCGGTGGCACAAACTCATGCCTCGAATGCACTCGAAAGCCGTTTTCGCAACTGGTCATGTGCTGCATCGAAATGGCGGGAAATCAACCCTTGAATTTTGGACCTAAAATAGTGGATTAGGCATATTTGTTGTGAAGAAAGAAGAAATGGTTCTGGTGGCACAAGCTCATGTCTTGTCTGCACCCTGATACTCATTTTCGCAATGGGTCACGTGGGCCAACGAAATGGCGCGAAACCACCCCAAACATGAGTTTTGTACCTAAAGGAGTGGATCGGGCATGTTTGTTGGGAAAAAAAGAAGAAATGGTTCCGGTGGCACAAACTCATGCCTTGAATGCACCTCGATAGCAGTTTTCGCAATGGGTCACATGCTGCATCGAAATGGCGCAAAACCAACCCATGAGTTTTGGACCTAAAGTAGTGGATTATGCATGTTCGTTGTGAATAAAGAAGAAATGGTTCTGGTGGCACAAGCTCATGTCTTGTATGCACCCCGTTACTCATTTTCGCAATGGGTCACGTGGGCCAACGAAATGGCACGAAACCACCCGAAACATGAGTTTTGTACCTAACGTAGTGGATTGTGCATGTTTGTTGGGAAAAAAAGAAGAAATGGTTGCGGTGGAACAAACTCATGCCTTGAATGCACCCCGATAGTCGTTTTCGTAATGGGTCACGTGCTGCATCAAAATGGCGCAAAACAACCCCATGAGTTTTGGACCTAAAGTACTGGATTAGGAATGTTCGTTGTGAACGAAGAAGAAATGGTTGCTGTGGCGGAACCGCCCGAATTAACCTGAGTTTAGTACTTAACGCTGCTTAAGTACTAGTCCCACATTAGTTTCGGTAGTCTGTCAGGACTTAGAATTCCTGACTAAGCCTTCCTATCTGGATTGAGCTCAGGGACGACTCTCGAAGGAGTCTACAGATTACAACAGATAACATTTCGTACATAAATTAAAGTAGGTTTTACAAATTAGAGTAAAAGTTATTACAAACCATTGTTCTCCAAAATAATTATACAAGAGGGTTTAGCTCCTCTGGAGTTTTGCTTAAACCAAAAGACATTCACTCTTTTGAAGTCAAAAGGAGAGTGAAATTGAATCTTGCCCAACGATGCAATTTCCACCTGTAGAGGATTACTAGGGAACAACAGAAGAGGGATCCCACGGACAGAGCGTGTATTCTTCACCTGAAGAAAAACATGAGTGAAGAAGCCTGAGTACTAATTACTCAGCAAGACTTACCCGACCACTGGGTCTAAACCCGACTTTCTATCCTAAGGCCAATTTGGTTAAGCCAACTCACACTGCGGCAGGCCTAGATGTTGATCCTTAGCTCTTAAGATCTTTGCTTCTTTTAGTTGTTACCTATCCTGCAAGTTGTGCCTTGTCTAATTCAAACAAGAGCAAACACTTCAAAGAACATGCTTTATCAAGAATGTTACTTTTCTTAACTACGATGCTAGTCGCGATCAGGCTGCTCACACCTGGTAAGTTCAGCGATTCGAATCGATTTGTATACTCCCGGGAGAAAAACCCAAACACACGCCGTATGCGTGTACGACGACACTGCATATGGCAGCCTTGCATCCCAACTACCACCTAGCCTGAACCGCCCGCGCTGACCCCGGGTATCCAACGATACCCGACTCACTACCTCCAGCCAATGACGAGCGAGGGTTCCAATCCTAGGTACAAAGGGATGGAAGGTTACCGGAGCCCAATTCAGGACGGCACGTGAATGGTACGCGTTCAAAGCCACAACCAGGCCAAGCATCTGACGGCCTTATGCGACACAAGCGGGGTCAGGATCCACATCCATGTTCATTCATTAGGGTTCTTAGTTATCCAAACTGAAAGCATAACTGCCCCCGCCCGATGTCTCCAATTTAATGCCTCATAAACTTTTCGTATCCAGATTCAAGCTTTGAAAGTAAACTCGGCCTATGACTATTATGGATACGCATTCTAGACTCCTGCGTATAGGATTGATCATGCTAGATTCAGGGATTAATCATGCACTATGGTTTCAGTCAACTCCTAACTCTGATGCACAAACATAACTCATAATTTGGACTCATAAATAAAATAGGTGATGCACCGGGGCTTGCCTTGGTTTAGGTCGGTGGGATCTAGAACAGCCTCAAGAATATATCCTTCTGGCGCTTCAGAAATACCGGCTTCAGAAACCTCCACAGGAATATCCTCAGATGGTTCCCCAACAGGCGGCACCGAAACCAACGTACCTAAATGAATGACATGCATGATTTTTAAGTATGAGGATGATCAACCTGTTATAAAGAGAACAACAGAGAGTTTTAAAGAAAAGGTGAGGCACCGAAGTAATTTTCCGGGCTTCACCATACGCTTAAATAATTTTATAAGGTGTGTAAATAATTTTCTAGAATTTAAAATAATTTTCTACTATTTTTGGAAAATTTTATCATATTTAAATTAATTTTTAGAAACTTTAAATGAATTATTGAAATTATTTTATTAAATAACTCAAGATATATAAAAATATAGGTAAGACAAACTAAGTTAAATTAATTAAATTATAATTTACCTAATTAAACAAATTAACACCTTTAAAATTGGGCTAGGGTTAAATTAATTTGAAAAGTAAAAGAATTCAGAAAAAGAAAGAAGCCCAAGGCCCACTTTAGTTAAATAAGCAAAAGTTCTATTTTCCTCCTCGAACTACTGGGTTGGTCTAATTTTTCTTTTCTTTTCTCACTCGGCCCAGCCCAATTCCCATACCGGGCCGGCCCATCCCCTTCTCCTTTTCCCTCCGGCCCACCTGGCCAGGCCCAACCGGCATTTGGACCGGCCAAGGCCCAGCCAGGCGCGCCCCGTACGACGCGCGCGTGCACGCCGCGGCGCGGCGCCGGCGGCTTCCCGCCACGGGGGTGCGCTCCGGCCTACGCCGATGGCAACCACCAGGCGCGGCGGCGCCAGTTCTCCTCCTCCCCCCTCTTCCTCTCCTCTCATTTCCTTCTTCTCCCTCTACCCGTGTGCGACGCCATGGCGAACATGGCGTGCGCACGGCGTGCGCATGGCGGTGCGGAGCGGCCCTCGGCGGTGCAAGGCCATGCCGGAGGTGGAGTCTACCCGCACGAGGTGTGCGCAGCCGTCTCGCACCCAGTGCGTGTAGCGTGGACCCTCGCGGGGCTTGTGCGCGTGAGAGGCGACGGCGACGCGGTGGCCATGGCCACCGGCGCCATTAACGGACACCGAGCTCGATTGAGCTCGGTCCGGCCTCAACCCTCGACGAGGATTAGAGGAGGAGGGAGAGGGTGGCGAGAGACGCGGATCCTCACCCTCCGACGGCGAGCAAGGACGACGAAGACGGCGGTCGGCGGTGAGGCGCGGCGGTGGAAGGACGGCTGCGGTGCGGGGGATGTGGGGCGGCGGAACGGGGACGGCGACACCGGGATGGGGCTGCAGGAGGTGGAGCGAAGCTCCTGCGGCGTCAAGGTGGGGCGGGGCGGCGGTGGGGGCTCGGCATGGCGGTGATGGAGGCGGGACGGCGCGGGGTGGAGCGGGGTTCATCCATCTTTGCCCCGCGCGGATGAGAAAGAAGGGGGCCGGGTGGGCCCCGCCTGCCAGGCGCGCAGGCCGGCGGGCCTGCGTGGCGCGCGTGGGGGAGGACAGCGCGGCCTGGCCCCCGGCTGGGCCGGCAAGTGGCGGGGCCGCGTTCCCCTTCCCTCATTCCTTTTCTTTTTTTTTAACTTTTACTCTTTCAATTTTAACCCCTCAAAGAATAAGAATTATAGTGAGGTCCAAATACAAAAGAGAAAGGACCTAATTTAATCTGTTTTCTACATTTTTGCCCTTGGGCAAATTAAATTACCGAAAGAATTTTGAATTTAAATTGATTTGAAGTGATTTAAATTAAGAGCTCCAAGAATTTAGGATTATGCACATGATGACATGATAAAATGCACTTAAGGAGTAGTTAAGATACGGAGTATCACAGCCCTTCCCTCTTAAAGAAATCTCATCCCGAGATTTAAGAAGTAGCTAGTACTAGGGTGAGGAGAGGTTTAAAATAGAGAAAAGCAAACAACTTACTGACCAAACCCTTCTGAACCCATTCCCAGAACTCTGGATATTGGCTTTGTAAGAAATGTTCCGACTCCTAGGTTGCCTCCTCGGGAGTATGATTTCTCCATTGAATCTTGTAGAATTTGATAACTCTATGCCGGGTTGCTCTTTCTTTCATATCCAGTATCTTGCTTGGATATTCCTGATATACCAAATTGGGTTCCAGTTGAAGATCGGTATGATCCACTTCTTCTGAAGGCACTCGCAACACTTCTTACATTGGGAAACAAGGAAAACATTGTGGACTGCTGATAAGTGAGGGGGCAATTCGAGCCGGTATGCTACTCACACCGCTCGATAATTGGAAAAGGTCCAATATATCGAGGCGCCAATTTACCAGTAACACAGAATCGGTGAACTCCCTTCATTGGCGATACTTTGAGGTAGACGAATTCCCCAGCTTGAAAGGTTAAAGGTCTTCTCCGCTTATCAGCATAGGCTTGCTGTCGAGCTTGCGCAGCTTTTAACTTGGTCTGAATAAAACGGACTTGCTCTTCTGCAGCAGTTACCAATTCTGGACCAAAGACTACCCTTTCTCCAGACTCGGACCAATTCAAAGGAGTCCAACGTCGACGTCCATATAGTGCTTCAAATGGAGCCATTTCCAAACTTTTCTGATAGCTGTTATTGTAAGTGAATTCTGCTAAAGGTAAACAAGATTCCCAATTGGTACTATAGGTCAAAGCACAAGCTCGGAGCATATCTTCTAAGACTTGATTAATCCTCTCCACTTGTCCACTAGTTTGGGGGTAATAAGCTGAGCTGTGAATAAGAGTAGTGCCCAAGGCAGTTTGCAATTGTTCCCAAAAGCGAGCAATGAATTGTGGCCCGCGATCAGAGACAATGGTCTTAGGTACCCCATGTAACGCAACTATATGTTGCAAGTATAACTCTGCATACTTTTGAACAGGATAATTTACACTTACTAGACTCAATCTCAGGCCCATCTAAAGCATTCAACACAGGGACTTCCTTTACAGTATCAAGAAGGAACATCCATACCCATTGGTTATCCTGAAGTTAACTCAACCGTACAGGCCTTCAAATCCATAACTCCCTTATGATCCTTCAACCAATTCATTCCCAAAATGAGTGAAATTTCCCGCCCAAGCAAACCAAAGGGTGGATACTGAAAGATTCCCCACCCAACTCTAAATGTAATCCCAAACAACCCCACTAGTCATTAATTGATGACTTGGGGCCGTAGTAAGATACCCCTGCCTCATCTTGGTAATTGGAAAACCCCGAGTACATGCATATTCTTGACTGATAAAAGTGTGTGATGCTCCAGAATCAAACAAAACAGAAGCAGGTTAGTCATTGATTAGGAACATACCAGCATAATAGCTTTCCCCCTCTAGAATTTCCTCCATCTGCACATAATGAACCCTGCCCGTTTTAGGGGCAGGTCCCTTCTTTTTGAATGCCTGTTGTTGATTTCCTCCGGGGGCTGGAACAGGTGGACGAAAACTAGGATTTGACCTTGGATAAGGACAATCCTTGACAAAATGAGTGGTCTGTCCACAGTTGAAATAAGCATTTGGAGGTCATGGAGAACGAGGGGTCTGATTAGTTGGCACCGGTGAACGATAGGCCGGTTGCTGAGGCCTCATAATCCACTGACGGGGAGGCTGGTTCGGCTGTGGCGCTGAACGAACAAACCAAGAGGGATGAGCAACAGGTGGAATGTACCTTGGCTGCTGTTGGTATACCACTGGGCGCAACGAAGAACTTTCCGCCGTTCGCTTACGCTTCTTATCTTCAGCATACATCTTGAGTCTCGCCTCCAACTGAATAGCATCATTTACCATTTGATGGAAGCTTGGATAAGTCATATTCATTTTTGCTCTCATCTTGGGAGACAGCCCACGGGAGAAATACATCTTCTTAGAATCATTGGAGGCTACCTGAGCAGCAGCATACTGAGCCAGATGATTAAAAGACTGAATATATTCCATTACTGTTTTATTTCCCTGCTGAAGATTCATGAATTCTTGCAACTTCATTTCAACCAACCCTTCAGGGATATGATGGTCTTCAAAAGCTTTCTTAAATTCTACCCAGGTTGGCTACTGATCTTCCCGGAGAGAAGCTTGGTAAGTGACCCACCAAGCTCCCGCAGGCCCTTGCAATTTTTGGGCGGCAAACAACATCTTCTGTCGGTCTGGTAAATTTGGCAGAAGCTCAAACATTGATTCAATAGTCCGCAACCAATGTTTGGCATCCATTGGATCTAGAGCGGTTTGAAATACTGGAGGGTGCAAAGCCTCAAAATCCAGAAAAGTTACTTTCGGATTTCTTCCACGACGGTGTTCCTATGCTTGTTGTTGCTGATGTAGCTGGTTCTGCGTAAGTAATTCAATGAGCCGATCTTGGCGGTTAAGCACATCCGCCATAGTTGGATTAGGTGGAGGGGGTGGAAGATGGGGCCCCTAAGTTTCGGTAGCATCATCGCCAGACATCTGCAAGGCACATGGTTACTTATTACATTGTTCACACTGATCATGGCCAACTTGACTTTTCCCAAGGTATCAAATCAACTCATTCAACACATCTAGAAAGGAAGCAACATCGTCGGATAGCCATATATTACATTATTTCAAACGAAACATTCCAAACCTTAGTACCCATTTTAGATCTTACAACATACTTAGATACTTGCTAAAGCCCAACTAGTTCTCCAAACTTCACACCAAAATATTTTACAAAAGCTTACAAGAATATTTACAAAATTTACAACTGGAGACACAGCTTTTTCTTTAAGAACTGCTCTGATTCGCCGAATTTTCTCCTGCAGATCCATCAGAGTCCTGTGCCGAATCAAGGTTGGGGTTGGGTGGTGGCCCTACAGAACCCGAGTCCACCCCCGAAGATCCTTGGGTGGCTCCCGATCCCTCAAAGACTACTTCCATGGGTTCTTCTTCGGAAGAACTCTCCCCGATTTGGGCCTGAAGCTGGTGATTCTGGAGTTGTAATGCAGCTATTTGTTCATTGAGGTTGTCGATAATATGATGATCATGCTGGATATGGAAGGCATGATCTTCTATGGTAGCTTGGGCCGCATGTAACTCATCTCTCAAGTTTCTAATAGTGTGCTGAGCATCATAATTTCGAAGGCCAACATTAACTCCGAGGTGTCTCTCTGGTGTTGCTTCCTCAGATTCTCATTTTGGTCGGAAACCTCTCTCAGAAGATCACAAGCGGCATTATAAGTTTGAGCATGCTGCTCATAAAGAGTGGAAAGGTTGGTGGTAAAGTGAACTTGATCCCTCATCTGGCGTCTACGGAAATCCCGTGCAGTGCGGTCTAGGTTATGTAACCTTCGACCCCACTCCGGTCGGGTACGGTCGTGAGGTGGAAAGTACATCATATCAGAACCCTCATAATCTTCCAGGTGTAGGATACAAATCTGAGTCAGAGTTCTATAAGCTACATCAGAGGCCGCCTCCATTTCAGTTCCCCCACAGCCCTCAATTACTTCTAGATCCGCCCCCGGGGAATCAAGGCGTAGAGGCATAAACAGCCTTGCCCTATAATAAGAACCATGTCGGAATTTGACATGACTTATAAGATACCTAGGACAAGATAGGTATCCTAATTCCTTAAGGTGTTCATGAAGGGTTATGGCAAAAGGACAGTCTTCTGGACAGTCACAATATTTATAGCCCCGGCATTCATCTGGAATGAAGGAGTGCATCATCAGAATCAGAGCACAAAATAATCATTTACTTGAAATCATTTTGAAGTACATATTTTACCTTCACTAAGTAAGGATCTAATGCATTTATGATGCATGGAACATTTGAATTAATTCATTATTCTTTGCTAACGTCTTCTACAGAAGTTTATATTGCTTATCTTCGCTATACAAATCCTTAATATGGGCATATATATAGATAGTATAGAAAGTAATTTTATTTAGAAAATAGGTTTCAATTCTGAAATCTAGAAGTAATCTACCCCAAAACTCGGCTTTGATACCAGCTGTGGCGGAACCGCCCGAATTAACCTGAGTTTAGTACTTAACGCTGCTTAAGTACTAATCCCACATTAATTCCGGTAGTCCGTCAGGACTTAGAATTCATGACTAAGCCTTCCCATCTGGATCGAGCTCAGGGGCGAATCTCGAAGGAGTCTACAGATTACAACAGATAACATTCCGTACATAACTTAAAGTAGGTTTTACAAATTAGAGTAAAAGTTATTAAACCATTGTTCTCCAAAATATACAAGAGGGTTTAGCTCCTCTGGAGTTTTGCTTAAACCAAAAGACATTGTGGCGGAACCGCCGATTTAATCCGGGCTAAGTACACCTGCCACCATTAGCTTGCAGTGTACTTAGACCGTACTAAACCCGGTCGTCCGTCGAGAGGCCTTCGGCTCTCGATAACACCTTTTCCTAGAGGAACCGACATCATACACATCCGACTCTCGATGGAGCCACAACAGTTACATCATCACAGGCAGTTGAAATATAGAATAGATAGACTTAGTTTACAAACCAAGAATGTATATAGTCAAATACATGTCCAAAATATATATAATGCGGAAGCGTTTTCAAAATATCTCGCAGCGAAAACCGATTACTCAAGTAGTCTTCATACAGACCAACGAGGCGAGAAACACCGAGCCCACCGGTGCTACCCTTCTCCAAGCAGCTATCCAAATGCCTCCAGTACCTGTGAGCCAAAAGTGGGGGCAAACCCTGAGTACTAATTACTCAGTAGGACTTAATGGACAGGGTTTACGGCTGACGCAAAGCTCAGCTTACTAGCAAGTAGGTCCTTAGCCATTGATTTTAACTGTAAAATGTTGCCATAGGATAGCGGGATTTGACAGTCGCTATCCTTTGATCATGATTATTCACTATGTTTTAGTATCATGCTATAGCGGGATTTGACAGCCGCTAGTCCTTATCCTGATTATCATTGGTAATATAAAGTAAATAATTTGCATGAAGTAAAGCATGTGTATCCAGTGTGTAGTTTCAGATCATCAATTCCATAAAACATCATGCCTCAAATAGTTCTACGTTGCCCGTGTGCGATATTGGCATTCTCACACCTGGTGAGCATCAGCGATTCGAATCGATTTTTATATTCCCGGGAATAACTAGAAGCACCAGGATGGCATATGCTTACTAACTCCAGCGTTCCACATATGCTTCCCCCATCTCCACTTGTCCCGTCTCAAGTTCGATGACCACTCCCGCCTGACTCCCGGGGCGCGTTGTCGCAGGAGCCTTACCTCGGTTACGTCGGGTTCTGCCCTCCTTTGACACCCGCCTCCGCGGCTACCTTCCTCTCAACCAGTGGGTAGGAACGTGCCCCTTTCTTGAGACGGCACAAGTAAGACTTTCACCGATCCATTGATCCCAGATAAGCACCCTAGCAATGTTATGCCGATCAGCAGGCGAACAGCGAACGGGCCTTATGCGACTCGGGCGGAGTCCACCATACCATCCACATCATTTTTCAACATAGTAATCCCATATCTCCGCCCAGTCTCAATTGAAAGCATAACATAGCAATAATAAATTCATAGTAATGAGAATTCATCATTTGAAAGTAAACCCTACCGGACGAGTGACAGTGCTCACTCGTGTCTACTCGCGCCTAACCATTCTAGGCACTCATCCTACGAACCCTAAGTATAGGTGCTAGGGCCAGGGCGGCCGGGAAGTCTAATGCAATTGGTTTCAATCAACCCTAATGCATATGCGTAACTCAAAATAATTTGTTTGCTGGGATTTGCATGGTCCTGCCTACCTTGATTCACTTTAATAAAACCAACAAACTAAGCTACTGTTAGTTTGCCGGGTTGTGAGGCTTCGCCCCAGGCAACCCCTTGATCCCTTGGACAACTCCTTCTTCCAAGCACGACTGATGGGCCCTCCAGGTCGTGAATGGGTCTTAGTTGGTCTTCTGGATCACCGTTGGTTGAAGTAGTCCCACGCGCTCGTTTCTTGATCACGTATCTGTAATGAGCATCACTATATGACTAACATGCGGGATGATGCAAGAAATAAGATGCATGAACACGAAACACACGTATGAATAACCATTTCAATGAACAGGCGAAAAGGTGATTGATAAACTACCTAAACACGGAGTACCTCAATGGACCTAGATCAAACATATACTTTCTGGACTCTATGCATCAACATTAAGTTACCATATTTTCCAGAGGATTTCCCTAGCCATTTATGACCACTTTTCCTAATTATCTCTTCTAACATGTAGCCTTTTATTATTTTCAAATCACCATTAAAACTTAACATGCAGGGGCTCATATTGTACCAGTGAGACACTCATACTACCTAAAGTATAGGAAAAATGCTAGAGAGTCAATTTGAGCATATTCCTTGTAGCCTCCACTTCCTAGGTTAGATAAATGCACATAACACATGTATAATGGCAGAAGGGTAATTAAACAGCAAGTGCTAGGGCTACAAAAATTCACATAGTGCTGTAATGCTACAAGAAAGCTACTGTCCAAGTTTCATGCCATTTGGAGTTCATTTAGTCCACTTTTGACTTTTATCCTAATTAATCACGCATGCAACAAACCAAAGGCAAAACTGACATTTCACACCTCCTCATCATACCTATCATGTAGATCTATTCAAAAGGAGTCTAACGCAACTGAGTTTGTCCATTTTGGAATTTTCTGTGATTTTATATGATTTTCCAAAGTTCACAGCTAATTAAAATGCATTCAAATGGAAAATCACTCCGACTAGGGACCTAAACGTAATTAACCGTAGACTCCAGGGGCCTGCACAGAAGATTCCGCTGACTCAGTGAATAGTAAATGAAACCGACGCATAGAAATGGAAACTCACAGGGGGTTTTCTGCAAAACCCCCCTTCTTTCTTCTACCTTCGGCCGGGGGGATGACGGCGCGCGACGGCCGACGTCCCCGCGCGCGGTGGCACGCGTGGAAGCACGGAATTGGAGTCGACGTGGTCGGGGAAGACGTTCCCGGCCACGGCGAATCCGTTGACGTAGACGTCGTCGCGTGGAGTGGAGCGCGCCGGCGGCGCAGCGGCGGTGAACCCGGGGTGAACGCGCGGCGAGGCCGCGGCGGCGCGGGGTCGATCCGCCGACTCCGGCGACGGGAGGGGACGAGGACGGGCGCGAGAGCTCCGCGGGGAGACGGCGCACGCGGCGGTGGTGAAGTGGAGGTGCGGGGATGGCCGGAGGGAGGCTCTCCGCGTTGAGGCGCGGGTGAGTCGGGGCAGCGCGCGGCGTCGCGCGTGGGGAAGGGGGCTAGGGCCGACGGCGGCGGCCTAGGGTTTGGGGTTTCGGTGGAGGGAGGTGCGGCTACGACGGGGCACGCGTTGGACGAAGGGGAGACGGCCCGAGGTGACCGGCATAGCGAGCTCGCCGCGGGCTAGGCCATGGCGTGGCCATGGCGTGCGTGCACGCGGAACTAGCTGGAGGTGGCGGGGGCGAGGCCAAGGGTTGGCGGGGACGGTGGAGGAGCTTGAGGCGACTGCGGTGGTGGTGGTGGCTAGGCGAATGGCGGTCCGCAAGGGCGGAGGCACGCGAGAGCTTCAAGTTCGGCCATGGCGCCGTTCATGGCGGGCGCTCGGCTCTAGACAGAGAGACAGGAGAAGGCGAGTGAGGGAGTGAGTGGAGGAGGTCGCGAACGCGTCCAGGTGAAGGGGAGGGCGCCGGGGCAGCGCGGGCAGGGGCAGGGCGCGGCGGCAGAGCCCGTCGGCCACGTGGCCTCGGCCGTGCAGGGCGCCGGACGGCCGGGTACGCGCGGGAGCAGGACGAAGGGGAGGTGACGCGACGTGGACCGGGTGTATGGACCGCACGCCGATGACAGGTGGGACCGGGTGATGTTGAGAAGAAGGTGTCCACGGACTGGGTGCACGAACTGATGGGCGCGGGACCGAGTGGGGCCCGCAACTGCTGTCCGCTCGGGATGGGATCCAATGGGCTGACGTGTGGGGCCCGCATGTCATAGACAGAGGCCTGGGAAAAAGAAAAACCCAGTTTGACTGCCTGAACACATGTTTTTAGTTCGCGTTTTTGAGCACTTTAGAGACCGAAATTGGGAAAGCTCCAATTGGAAGAGTTGTTGTCAATTTCGTGGTTTGCAACTTTGTCAAAACACTTGATACCATGTTCTGTGTAAAAATATGGTTTAAATTTGAATTCAATCTGTTGACCACAGTTTGACCAACAGGGCCTATTAGTTTAGAAATTCTAAAAGTCCATTTTGTGTCCACTTTCATACAAAGAGTTTTATATCAATATTGTTCAGGATTTTATTATCCACATTTTTGTCAATATAACCATTTCAAGATTATGGCTGTAAGACCAATGAAATTTTAATTTACTAAGTAGGTCAGATTTGGGCAGATTTCACAGATTTACAAGAAAGCACCCAAAAAACCATCCAAACTACTGTGCATGTTAATACTCCGTTTACCAAAGTTGTTCAACACCTCTTTGCCTACAAATTTGGTAATATAAGTTTCACCTAGATCACCACAGATTTCAAACTACAAGCGCAATTGTATTCAGGGGTTTGGTCGAAAAGCGGGTTTACCTTGTGTGGAGCCTTTCTTGTTTTCAATTTTCGAAGTATCAAATGAAATCTGAACACTTCCACTCTAGATTCATTTGAAAGGTGGCAATCTTAATTTCATTTGATAGTAAGGAAGATTTTTAAGTTATATAGTGGAATCAAAATTAATTTCAGTATGAAGTTTGGTGTCCAGCTGAAAATCTAGATTTTTTTGTATTAGGATAGAAAAATTTTGATTTAGTGGTTTCTCCACCTAATCCTTGTTACTCTCAAAGCGTGATTAAAACCTAATTCATCATTAGCTTGTGTCTAACTATGTGTCAAGGCGCTTGAGATGCCAGGGGCATCACCGACATCCACTCTTTTGAAGTCAAAAGGAGAGTGAAATTGCATCTTGCCCAACGATGCAATTTCCACCTGCAGAGGATTACTAGGAACAACAGAAAAGGGATCCCACGGACAGAGCGTGTATTCTTCACCTGAAGCAAAATATGAGCGAAGAAGCCTGAGTACTAATTACTCAGCAAGACTTACCCGACCACTGAGTCTAAACCCGACTTTCTATCCTATGGCCAATTTGGTTAGGCCAACTCACACTGCGGCAGGCCTAGATGTAGATCCTTAGCTCTTAAGCTCTTTGCTTCTTTTAGTTGTTACCTACTCTGCTAAGTTGTGCCCAGTCTAATTCAAACAAGAGCAAACACTTTAAAGAACATGCTTTATCAAGAATGTTACTTTTCTTAACTACGATGCTGGTCGCAATTAGGCTGCTCACACCTGGTAAGTTCAGCGATTTGAATCGATTTGTATACTCTCGGGAGAAAAACCCAAACACGCGCCACATATGGCAGCCTTGCATCCCAACTACCACCTAGCCTGAACCGCCCGCGCCGACCCCGGGTATCCAACGATACTTGACTCACTACCTCCAGCCAGTGGCGAGCGACAGTTCCAACCCTAGGTATAAAGGGATGGAAGGTTACCGGAGCCCAATTCAGGACGGCACATGAATGGTACGCGTTCAAAGACACAACCAAGCCAAGCATCGGACGGCCTTATGCGACATAGGCGGGGCCAGGATCCACATCCATGTTCATTCATTAGGGTTCTTAGTTATCCAAACTGAAAGCATAACGGCCCCCGCTCGATGTGTCCAATTTAATGCCTCATAAACATTTCGTATCTAGATTCAAGCTTTGAAAGTAAACTCGGCCTATCACTATTTATGGCTAAGCATTCTAAACTATTGTGTATAGGATTGATCATGCTGGATTCAGGGATTAATCATGCACTAAGGTTTCAGTCAACTTCTAACTCTGAAGCACAAACATAACTCATAATTTGGACTCATAAATAAAATAGGTGATGCACCGGGGCTTGCCTTGGTTTAGGTCGGTGGGATCTGGAACAGCCTCGAGAATATATCCTTCTGTATCGGCTTCAGAAACCCCCACAGGAATATCCTCAGATGGTTCCCCAACAGGCAGCACCAAAACCAACGTACCTAAATGAATGACATGCATGATTTTTAAGTATGAGGATGATCAACCTGTTATAAAGAGAACAACAGAGAGTTTTAAAGAAAATATGAGGCACCGAAGTAATTTTTCGGGCTTCACCATACGCTTAAATAATTTTATAAGGTGTGTAAATAATTTTCTAGAATTTATAATAATTTTCTACTATTTTTGGAAATTTTTCTCATGTTTAAATAATTTTTTAGAAGCTTTAAATGAATTATTGAAATTATTTTATTAAATAACTCAAGATATATAAAAATAAAGGTAAGACAAAATAAGTTAAATTATAATTTACCTAATTAAACAAATTAACACCTTTAAAATTGGGCTAGAGTTAAATTAATTTGAAAAGGAAAAGATTTCAGAAAAAAAAAGAAGCCCATGGCCCACTTTAGTTCAATAAGCAAAAGTTCTATTTTCCTCCTCGAACTACTGGGTTGGTCTAATTTTTCTTTTCTTTTCTCACTCGGCCCAGCCCAATTCCCATGCCGGGCCGGCCCATCCCCTTCTCCTTTTCCCTCCGACCCACCTGGCCAGGCCCAACAGGCCTTTGGCCCGGCCGAGGCCCCGCCAGGCGCTCCACGCTACCATAGAAGTGGCGCGGCGCCAGCGGCTTTCCGCCACGGCGGTGCGCTCCGGCCTCCGCCGGCGGCAACCACCCGGCGCGGTGGCGCCGGTTCTCCTCCCTCCCCCCTTCTTCCTCTCCTCTCCTTTCCTTCTTCTCCCTCTACCCGTGCGCGACGCCATAGAGGACATGGCGTGCGCACGGCGCGCGCATGGCGGCACGGCGCTCCCCCCGGCGGCGCAAGGCCATGCCGGAGGCGGAAGCTACCCGCGTGAGGTGCGCGCGGCCGTCTCGCACCCGGTGCGTGTGGCGTGGGCCCTCGCGGGGCTTGTGCGCGTGAGAGGCGACGGCAACGCGGTGGCCATGGCCACCGGCGCCATTAATAGACACCGAGCTGGATTGAGCTCGGTCCGGCCTCAACCCTCGACGAGGATTAGAGGAGGAGGGAGAGGGTGGCGAGAGACGCGGATCCTCACCCTCCGACGGCGAGCAAGGACGACGGAGACGGCGGTCGGCGGTGAGGCGCGGCGGTGGAAGGGCGGCCGCGATGCCGGGAATGTGGAGCGGCGGAACGGGGACGGCGACACCGGGATGGGGCTGCGGGAGGTGGAGCAAAGCTCCGGCGGCGTCAAGGTGGGGCGGGGCGGCGGTGGGGGCTCGGCATGGTGGTGATGGAGGCAGGACGGCGCGGGGTGGAGCGGGGTTCATCCCCCTTCGCCCCGGCCAGATGAGGAAGAAGGGGGCCGGGTGGGCCTAGCCTGCCAGGCGCGCAGGCCGGCAGGTCTGCATGGCGCGCGCGGGAGGGCAGCGCGGCCGGGCCCTCGGCTGGGCTGGCACATGGCGGGGCCGCGTTCCCCCTCCCTCATTCCTTTTCTTTTTTTTTTAAACTTTTACTCTTTCAATTTTAACCCCTCAAAGAAAAAGGATTACAAGAAAAAGGATTACAGTGAGGTCCAAATACAAAAGAGAAAGGGCCTACATTGTTGCCCTTGGGCAAATTAAATTACCAAAAGAATTTTGAATTTAAATTGATTTGAAGTGATTTAAATTAAGAGCTCCAAGAATTTAGGATTATGCACATGATGACATGATCAAATGCAGTTAAGGAGTTGTTAAGATATGGAGTATCACAGTTCTGGTGTCACAAGCTCATATCTTGTATGCACCCCGATGCTCATTTTCCCAATGGGTCACGTGGGCCAACGAAATAGCGTGAAACCACCCCAAACATGAGTTTTGTACCTAAAGTAGTGGATTGGGCATGTTTGTTGGGAAAAAAAGAAGAAATGGTTCCAGTGGCACAAACTCATGCCTTGAATGCACCCCGATAGTCATTTTCGTAATGGGTCACATGCTGCATCAAAATGGCGCGAAACCACCCCATGAGTTTTGGACCTAAAGTACGGGATTAGGCATGTTCGTTGTGAACGAAGAAGAAATGGCTCTGGTGGCACAAGCTCATGTCTCGTATGTACCCCGATACCCATTTTCGCAATGGGTCACGTGCGCCAACGAAATGGCGCGAGACCACCACAAACATGAGTTTTGGACCTAACGTAGTGGATTGGGCATGTTTGTTGGGAAAAAAGAAGAAATGGTTCAGATGGCACAAACTCATGACTTGTATGCACCGCGATACCCATTGTCGCAATGGGTCACGTTTGGCAACGAAATGATTCGAAACCACCCCGGACATGAGTTTTGGTCCTAAAGCAGTGGATTGGGCATGTTTGTAAAAAAAGAAGAAATGGTTCTGGCGGCAATAAGACACGCCTTGTATGCTCCCCGATACCCATTTTCGCACTGGTAACGTGCTGCAACGAAATGGCGCGAAACCATCCGAAACATGAGTTTTGGACCTAAAGTAATGGATTGGGCATGTTCGTTGCGAAAAAAAGAAGGAATAGTTCCGGTGGCACAAACTCATGCCTCGAATGCACCTCGATAGCCGTTTTCGCAACGGGTCACGTGCTGCATCGAAATGGCGGGAAACCAACCCTTGAGTTTTGGACATAAAATAGTGGATTTGGCATGTTCGTTGTGAAGAAAGAAGAAATTGTTCTGGAGGCACAAGCTCATGTCTTGTATGTACCCCGATACTCATTTTCGCAGTGGTTCACGTGGGCCAACGAAATGGCGAGAAACCACCCCAAACATGAGTTTTGTACCTAAAGTAGTGGATTGGGCATGTTTGTTAGGAAAAAAGAAGAAATGGTTCCGGTGGCACAAACTCATGCCTTGAATGCATCTCGATAGCCGTTTTCGCAATGGGTCACGTGCTGTATCGAAATGGCGCGAAAGCAAGCCATGCGTTTTGGACCTAAAAGTAGTGGATTAGGCACGTTCGTCGTGAATAAAGAAGAAATGGTTCTGGTGGCACAAGCTCATGTCTTGTATGCACCCCGATACTCATTTTCACAATGGGCTATGTGCACCAACGAAATGGCGCAAAACCACCGCAAACATGAGTTTTGGACCTAAAGTAGTGGATTGGGCTTGTTTCTTGGGAAAAAGAAGAAATGCTTCTGGTGGCACAAACTCATGCCTTGTATGCACCACGATACCCGTTTTCGCAATGGGTCACGTGTGGCAACGAAATGACGTGAAACCACCCTAGACATGAGTTTTGGTCCTAAAGCAGTGGATTGGGCATGTTTGTCAAAAAGAAGAAATGGTTCTGGCTGCACAAAGACACGCCTTGTATGCTCCCCGATACTCATTTTCGCAATGGTCACGTGGTGCAACGAAATGACGCGAAACCACCCCAAATATGAGTTTTGCACCTAAAGTAATGGATTGGGCATGTTCGTTGCAAAAAAAGAAGGAATGGTTCCGGTGCCACAAACTCATGCCTCGAATGCACCTCGATAGCCGTTTTCACGATGGGTCACGTGCTGCATTGAAATGGCACGAAACCACTCCATGAGTTTTGGACCTAATGTAGTGGATTAGGCATGTTCGTTGTGATGAAAGAAGAAATGATTCTGGAGGCAGGAGCTCATATCTTGTCTGCACCCCGTGACCCATTTTCGCAATGGTGCAGCAACAAAATTGAGCAATAGCACCCAGAACATGAATCTTGGACCGAAAGTAGTGGTTTGGGCATGTTTGTTGCGAAAAAAAGAAGAAATGGTTCCGGTGCCACAAACTCATGCCTTGAATGCACCTCTATAATCGTTTTCGCAATGGGTCACGTGCTGCATCGAAATGGCACGAAACCAACCCATGAGTTCTAGATCTAAAGTAGTGGATTAGGCATGTTCGTTGTAAAGAAAGAAGAAATGATTCTGGTGGCACAAGCTCATGCCTTCTATGAACCCCGATACTCATTTTCTCAATGGGTCACATGGGCCAACGAAATGGCGCGAAACCACCCCAAACATGAGTTTTGAACCTAAAGTAGTGGATTGGGCATGTTTGTTGGGAAAAAAGAAGAAATGGTTCTAGTGGCACAAACTCATGCCTTCTATGCACCCCGATACCCGTTTTTGCAATGGGTCACGTGGGCCAACGAAATGGCGCGAAACCACTCCATGAGTTTTGGACCTAATGTAGTGCATTAGGCATGTTCGTTGTGAAGAAAGAAGAAATGGTTCTAGAGGCACAAGCTCATGTCTTATATGCACCCCGATACTCATTTTCGCAATGCGTCACATGGGCCAACGAAATGGCGTGAAACCACCCCAAACATGAGTTTTGAACCTAAAGTAGTGGATTCAGCATGTTTGTTGGAAAAAAAAGAAGAAATGGTTCTGGTGGCACAAACTCATGCCATCTATGCACCCCGATACCCGTTTTCGCAATGGGTCACGTGGGCCAACGAAATGGCGCGAAACCACTCCAAACATGAGTTTTGTACCTAAAGTAGTGGATTGAGCATGTTTGTTGGAAAAAAAAGAAGAAATGGTTCCGGTGGCACAAACTCATGCCTTGAATGCATATCGATAGCCGTTTTCGCAATGGGTCATGTGCTGCATCGAAATGGTGCGAAACCACCCCATGAGTTTTGGACCAAAAGTAGTGGATTAGGCATGTTCGTTGTGAAGAAAGAAAAATTTCTTCTAGTGGCACAAGCTCATGTCTTGTATGCATCCCGATACTCATTTTCGCAATGGGTCACGTGGGCCAACGAAATGGCGCGAAACCACCACAAACATGAGTTTTTGACCTAAAGTAGTGGATTGGGCATGTTTGTTGGGTAAAAAAGAATAAATGATTCTGGTGGCACAAACTCATGCCTTGTATGCACCGCGATACCCGTTTTCACATTGGGTCACGTGTGGCAATGAAATGACGCGAGACCAGTCTGGACATGAGTTTTGGTCCTAAAGCAGTGGATTGGGCATGTTTGTAAAAAAGAAGAAATGGTTCTAGCAGCACAAAGACACGCCTTGTATGCTCCCCGATACCCATTTTCGCAATGGTCACGTGCTGCAACGAAATGGCGCGAAACCACCCCAAACATGAGTTTTGGACTTAAAGTAATCGATTGGGCATGTTTGTTGTGAGAAAAGAAGGAATGGTTCCGGTGGCACAAACTCATGCCTCGAATGCACTTCGATAGCCGTTTTCAGGATGGGTCAAGTGCTGCATCGAAATGACGCAAAACCACTCCATGAGTTTTGGACCTAATGTAGTGGATTAGGCATGTTCGTTGTGATGAAAGAAAAAATGGTTCTGGAGGCACGCGCTCATATCTTATATGCACCCCGTAACCCATTTTCACAATGGTGCAGCAACAAAATGGAATGAAAGCACCCAGAACATGAATCTTGGACCGAAAGTAGTGGTTTGGGCATGTTTGTTGTGAAAAAAGAAGAAATGGTTCCGGTCACACAAACTCATGCCTTGAATGCACCTCGAAAGTGAGAGCCAATGGACCGGCCTCATTGCTCTCCTGGTGTGATGATTGATTGTCAACGAGCTCAAGCCCTCCGATGGACTAGAGGTAGATGATGAAGACCTCGATGGACTGAGGCAAAAGCCCTCCAATGGACCGGAGGCAATGCTCGGCGTCGGTCGGCCATGGAAGCTCCGTACACGGAGGGGTGGTTCGGCAATGGTGGTGTAAGCCCTCCGATGGACCACAAGGCGACTCCGATGGACTGGAGAAGCCGGGTTCCACCGTGGTGCTCCAACCCGAGTGCATGGCGCGAAGACGTGCGAGGGAGGCTTTGGCGGCTTCGGCTCAAAACCGCCACCCAAGTTCAAATGACTTGGTGGGTTGGGCTCTGACTCGCCAAGATAGAAGATTGAGCCATGACCTGGCCCAGGAAGCCCGTAGAATAAAGTTTTTCGGTTTCTGACTTCAAAATTGGGGGAAGCTTCCAGACTACTGGCTACGTGGCGTACATCCAAAGCGAAGCGTGGAGAAGAAGATCAAAGCGTCATCGTAGTCGTCCGATTGTATCATTTTCATTTCAGCCCTTTCCGGGCATTCTAGAGTAAGGGTCTTAGTGTTAAATTGTGTCGTTCGGCCTGGGGTATAAATAGCCTTGTGGCTGGTCATCTAGGTGACTCTTCCACCAATAGAAAACCCTAGGCTTAGTTTCCATACAGCCAAGTGCTAAAGAGAGAAAGGAGAGCTTTAGGCTAGGATTTGAGTCCCCTAGCTAATGTTCTTCACATCAAGAGGGAGGATGAAGGGTGGTAGGCTGTAGAAACCTTGTATGAACTGATTTCCCATCTTCTATACATCAAGATTCAGCAGCAATTCGAGTGCATGTGTGCAGCCCCCTCCTCTTCCTCCTTCTAGTTTGGTTTTTGGATGAAACTCAAAGGCTTTTGGTGATTTGTGTTTGCCTACAAGTTAATCCTCTTCTTTTGGTATTTTGGACTTGATAGGACGTGGAGATTATGACCTAGTTCATCTCAATCCCGTTGGATTGCCACGAGCAAGTTGTTCTTGAGTTTTCCACTTTCTTGCCCAAATATTCACCTCTTCACGAGATCTGAAATTCCCCCTAACCCCATGATCTTTTTCCATGGATCTTTTGGGAATAGCTTTGGAATAGTGCTCATATAGGCTGTGTCAATTTTCATGAAGTTTGGAGAAGATTTGGTCAAGTTTGAGGTTTGGGAGCTCAAGTTTTGGGGCTGAGTCCAGTGCCACCGGAATATCCGGTGAGAGCTACCGGAATATCCGATAGCAACTATCGGAATATCCGGCGGCTCCTACCGGAACATCCGGCAGCTTCGGGTCTGTTATAGCCACCGGAACATCCAGTGTGCACTACCTGAATATCCGGCAGCTACTACCGGAATATAAGGTGTTCTCTGGCAGCCCTGCCTTTCTTTGGTGTTTTTGGTTTTCGGTTCTTTCCTTCGACCGCGTCTTTAGTGTTCCTCGCTGCTGCCCATGCTCTTAACTTGCTGTGTTACAGTGAGGCGCATTTCGGTGCGTTGAGTGGCGAGCAAGACGCTTGAGAGTGAGTCGTTGTTTCGCTTGACTTGCGATCTCGTGATCGTTGAGTCTTGTGCTTCCGCTCGCTTGGTGTGTTCCCGTTCAGTGGGCGACACCAAGTACTTGCTAGACACGTTGTGAAAAAAGAAGGAATACTAGCACTGTTGAAAAACTCAAACTCAAACCCCCAAAGTGCGCTCTCACGAAAACACACGCACACCCGATACCGTCCACTGAACAGATACGTATCGGGTGGAAAGTGGAAGCACTCGAATTAACGCCCAACGAAACGGACGTAAGACGAGCAACCAAACTACACCTAAATGAATAAATACACTACACATAGACGAACACACACAACACCTAAAACTACACTTTTCTAATGTGCAGAGTTGCGTAGCATAGACAAGCTACCAACCCTAGGACACATTGAGAAACCCTGAACGAAAAAACACTAAAGCACGCAACAAAACAAGCGAACACAACAAAGCACAAACAAAACAAGACAAGCTACAAAGCTTGCAAGTGTCGCACCACTCAACACACCGAAGCGTGCCTCACTTAAGATCAGTGAGTGAAGAGTATGGGCATGCAGTGGTTGACGCAAAACAAGTTTGAAGCAAACAACAACACTCTAGAAACCAAAGAAACCAAGAAAAACAAACCCCAAGGCAAGCGGAGCAAGAAACAGGCAAAAACAGCCCCAAAAAGGCTAGACCGGACAGTCCTCTCTCCACCAAAAGGCCTGACCGGACAAACACAAAGAAGGGGGAAGAAACAGCCCAAAAACACAACAGACCGGAAAGTCAGAGGTCTATAGACCGGACAGTACGAAGTCCCTACTTCGGACAAACCTAAGGACAATTGATTTGTCCTATCAGTTCTTCGAAAAACTGCGCAGAAAAACAGCCCGACACCCCATCGAAAAATCGATCGAAACGGGGTCAATCTCAACGAAACTTCATGAAAATTTGCATGGACAATCCTAAGGACCTTCCCTAGCAAACCCCAAAAGATCCACTTAAAAAGATCAAGGGTTGAATGGGAATTGTAAATCTCGTGAGGTAGGTGAGTTGACACCGAAAACTCGAAATCCGACAAGAACGGCCCTTGCTCGTGGTTTGATGATTCTAGCACTTAGCTAGTGAGATTTACCACATCATAGCAAGACAAAATACCAGCAAAAGAAAGATCCCAACCTTGGACAAACCGAAACACACCAAAATCCAAGGATTGGAACCAAAAACGAACTAGAACTGGGAGGGGGAAAGGAGGACGAATACTCAAGACATGGATTACACAACAAGGAAACTTGGATTAATCACGAAATTCAGGTTACACAAGTTCCCTAGAGCCTACCTCCCATCATCCTCCCACTAATGACAAGATTTGACTAACTAGGCACTCATCTCCTAGCTAATCTCCTCTCTTTTCTCTCTTTGGACCTTGGCTGCTAGGGTTACGAAAAATCTTGGGTTTGTGCTGCCAAGATGAGCTCCAAGGGAGCCTCTCAAGTCTATTTATACCCTAGGCCCTAAATGACATAATTACACTAAGACCCCTACTCTAAAAATGCCTGGAGGGGACCAAACCAAAAAGATACAATCGGACGACTATAATGACGGCTTGATCTTCTTCTTCTCCACACCTCGCTTGGATGTGCACCACGTAGCTAGTAGTCTGGAAACTTCCCCCGGTTTTGAAGTCAGAAACCAGGAAACTTTATTTTGCGGGCTTCCTAGGCCGGGTCTTTGTGATGCCCCAGCATCTCAAAAGCCTTAACATGTAGTTAGAGGCACGCTAATGATGAATTAGGACCTAATGATGCTTAGAGACTAACGAAGACTGGATCAAAAAGTCACTAAGTCAAAAATTTTCTAGAAAAACATAAGACTCTAAGTGGTTTGGTTGTTTAAGTCACCATCCACAAGCTTTTATGCAAAACACCAAATACAAAAGTCTTAGTTCGAGATGTTGCCTTCAACATTATGACCATCTTAAAATCATATGCTATGAGGTTTAAAAGTCAAGACCAAGTCAGACCGGAAATTCTTTGGAAGATGCCAATTGTGATCGTGACCAAATTTGAGCCCTAATAAAACTTTCAAAGCCATAAAGCACCCGAGCTCAACTCCATTATCAAAGTTGTTGTACACGCCATGGGCTATGTTTCTATTACACTGAACATAGCTCAAAACTGTCTATTAACTATTTTAAATCTGGCCCAAACATCTCTTGAAATCAGCTCAAGCTAGTCTATACTTAGAATATTTCCCTAGTCTAGATTTTCAGCTTGTCCCCAAGTTTTACTCTGAAATTACTTTAAATTTCATTGTACAACTTTAAAATATTCCTTACTATGGAATGAAATTAAACTTGTCACATTTCAAATGCACCTAGTGTAGAAGTGTTTGGACTTTATTTGGTACTTCAAAAGTTGAAAACAAGAAAGACTCTACACAAAGTGAGACTTCTGTTTTACCAAACCTGGGAGCACATTTGTGTCTATAGTTCAAAATCTGTTGGGATTCAGACCAAAGTTATATTACCAAACTTATAGATAATTTACTGGTGAACAACTTTGGTAATTTGAGCTTGGTCACATACTGAGGTTTAAATGGAGTTTAGTGTCATTCTCTACCAACACAGAAAACCAGTCCAAATCTGACCTGTTTAGTAATCTTAATGTTTCTATAACCTACAGCCACTTTCGTGCAAGACTCTAATTGAATGAGTTGTATCCCTTGAAATTCTAAGCAACTTTCTCAAGAAGCACTTTGGGTGAAAACACATGGAAGTAGGACTTTGGAAGTTTTCAAGAAATAGAGGTCCCCTGTCCAAATGGAAAGCTGCATGGAAAATGCCAATTTAAATCCTATTTCCACACCGATTTTGATATGAGACCTTTTGACAAAGTTGTAGATCTTGAGGAGTGGAACATTTTATCCAATTGGGGTTTTGTCAAATTTGGCTTTTTACTCAATCAAACAGGCGATTTACAGGAGGGCAGAAAACACACTTTGGGTTTTTGTTCCTCTGAGACACTGACGGGCGGGGCCCACCGGTCACCGCCGCTGCTGCGCTCAGAACGCGGCCGCCGCGTGGGCGACGGCGAGCAGGCAGTACGCCGCACCGCGGATCGAACCCCGGCCGATCGGCCGCGCCTCAGCTTCAAGACGACGCCAAGACCCCGCCTGCACCTGGACGCTACCCTGGCCGCATTTGCACTCTCACCTGCCCTCCCCCTTGGTTTTCCTCCAGCTCACGAGTCCGAGCCGCCATGGCCGCCCGAGCATAGAGCTCGAGCTCGCCGCTGCTCCTCAGCTGCCTCCCCTGGCCTCCAAACACCACCACCCGCTGCGCCTCGTTCCCGCGCACCCGACGCGAGCGACGGCGTCACCGTTCCACCTCCCCACCGCCGAGTCCCCGCTTGTCCCGACCACCCGAGACACCGAGTTCACGGCGAGCTTCATGCCGCCGCCACCTCAGGCTGCCACCGCCTCGCCCGACGCACGTCCCGCACTTGCCGTATTCCACTCCACCTTCCTAGCCACTTTTCGGCCTTAGCCATCGGCCCTAGACCCTCCCCACACGCGGCGCCCACACGCCACCGCGCGCCGATGCGACCTCGCCGTGAAGAGCACCCCTCGGGCCATCCCCGCGCCTCCACTCCGCCTCTGTCAGGTTCTCCTCGTCCTCATGCAGCACAAGCACCCGACAGTAGCCCCTATCGCCTCCTACACCGCCAGAATCGATCCGAGCCGCCGCGCACCGCTGCGCCGTCGCCGCTCCGGTTCATCGCCTCCGTCCCGCCTCGATGGTCCACCCTATGCGACGAGACCTTGGGGAAAACGATCCCCGTTGCAGGGCGCACCTCCGGTGACCCTCTCGGCTCTAAGCCTCAGCCCCTACACGCCGCACCAAGGGTGGAAACGCCGGCCGCCGTGCGCTGCTCGCCCCTTGGCCGGAGGTAGAAGAAGAGAGGCCGTTTTTCTATCGAGCCCCTGCCTTTTTGAAGATTCACAAGATCATTTCGATGCACAGTGGTATGAGTTTGGTGATTCTTGCACGATAGCCCCTGGAACTAGGGTTATTTACGTTCTAGTCCCCAGATCTAATGTTTTCCATTTAAAGGCATTTATTTCGGCTGTGAACTTAGGAAATTCATAGCAAAGCAAGGAAAAGTCCTAAAATGGTAAACTCAGTTGCATTAGACTACTCGTAAGTAAATCTGTAGAATGGTTATGATGTGGAGGTGTAAAATGACTGTCTTGCCCCTGGTACGATGCATGCATGTTAAAGCTAGTTAAATACAAAAAGTAGGCTAAATGGACTCCAAATGCTATGAAACTTGGACAGTAGCATGGTTAGGGTATAATGACACTATGTGAATTTTTGTAACCCTAGCATTTGAGAGCCAATGGACCGGCCTCATTGCTCTCCTGGTGTGACGAGTGATTGTCAACGAGCTCAAGCCCTCCGATGGACTGGAGGCCCTCCAATGGACTGGAGGTAGACGATGAAGACCTCGATGGACTGAGGCAAAAGCCCTCCAATGGACCGGAGGCAATGCTCGGCGTCGGTCGGCCATGGGAGCTCGGTACACGGAGGGGCGGTTCGGCAACGGTGGTGTAAGCCCTCCGATAGACCGCGAGGCAACTCCGATGGACTGGAGAAGCCGGGTGTCACCGTGGTGCTCCAACACGAGTGCATGGCGCGAAGGCGTGCAAGGGAGGCTTTGGCGGCTTCGGCTCAAAACTGCCACCCAAGTTCAAGTGACTTGGTGGGTTGGGCTCCGACTCGCCAAGATAGAAGATTGGGCCAAAACCCGGCCCAAGAAGCCCGCAGAATAAAGTTTCCCGGTTACTGACTTCAAAACCGGGGGAAGCTTCCGGACTACTGGCTACGTGGCGCACATCCAAGCTAGGCGGAGAAACCGAAGATGATCAAGACGTCATCGTAGTCGTCCGATTGTATCTTTTCGGTTTGGCCCCCTCCGGGCATTTTTAGAGTAGGGGTCTTAATGTAATTGTGTCGTTTAGGGCCTAGGGTATAAATAGACTTGAGAGGCTCCCTTGGAGCTTATCTTGGCAGCCATGATACCCTAGTTTCCCTAACCCTAGCAGCCAAGGTCCAAAGAGAGAAAAGAGAGGAGATTAGCTAGGAGATGAGTGCCTAGTTTAGTCAAATCTTGTCATTAGTGGGAGGATGATGGGAGGAAGGCTCTAGGGGGTCTTGTAAGACTTGATTTCATGATTCAATCCAAGATTACTCCTTGAGAAATCCATGTCTTGAGCAGCTCAATTTCGTCCTCCTTTCCCCCTCCCCGTCCTTGTTCGTTCTTGGTTCCAATCCTTGGATTTTGTTGTGTTTCCTTTTGTCCAAGGTTGGGATCTTTATTTTGCTGATATTTTGCCTTGCTATGATGTGGTGAATCTCACTAGCCAAGTGCTAGAATCATTGAACCACGAGCAAGGGCCGTTCTTGTCCGATTTCAGTTTTTCGGTGTCAACTCATCTACCTCACGAGATTTGCAGTCCCTGTGTATCCCTTGATCTTTTGGAGCTGATCTTTTGGGATTTGCTAGGGAAGGTCCTTAGGATTGTCCATGCAAATTTTCGTGAAGTTTCGTTGAGATTTGACCCCGTTTCGATCGATTTTTCAAAAGGGTGTCGGGCTGTTTTTGAGTGCAGTTTTTCTGCTGAGTTAAATAGGACGGTCTAGAGTTAAATAGGACGGTCTGTAGAGACCGAATAGTCCGGTCTATAGTGTTTCTGGGCTGTTTTCAACCTCTTCTTAACTTAGTACGGTCTAGGCCTTTTGGGGGGTTCGGATAGTACGGTCTGTACAATTTTAGGCTGTTTTCTTGTGTTAGTTCCTCCTGTTCTTCCTTGGTCTTTTCTCCTTGGTTTCTTTGGTCTTTGGAGTGTTGTGGTTTGCTTCAAGCTTGCTTTGTGTCAACCACTGCATGCCCATACTCTTCACTCACTGTTCTTAAGTGAGGCACGCTTCGGTGTGTTGAGTGGCTAGTGTGCGACGCTTGCAAGCTTTGTAGCTTGTCTTGTTTTGCTTGTGCCTTGTTGTTCTTGCTTGCTTTGGTGCCGCTTTAGTGTTTTCAGTTTAGGGTTTCTCAATGTGTCCTAGGGTTAGTAGCTTGTCTATGCTACGTAGCTCTGCACATTAGAGAGGTGTAGTTTTAGGTGTTGTGTGTGTTTGTCTGGGTGTAGTGTGTTTACTCGTTTAGGTGTAGTTTGGTTGCTCGTCTTACGTCCTTTTCTTTGGGCGTTAATTCGAGTGCTTCCGCTTTCCACTCGATACGTATCTGTTCAGTGGACGGTATCGGGTGTGCGTGTGTTTTCGTGAGAGCGCACTTTTGGGGGTTTGAGTTTGAGTTTTTCAAGTGCTCCTATTCACCCCCCCTCTAGTCGCACGTCTCGGTCCTACAAGTGGTATCAGAGCGGGTTAGGTTTCCTATACCTTAACTGGTGACGAAACCGTAGCGACGATGACTTACTCCGGGAAAATTCCCGTCCTTGGCTCCGATGGCTATTCCTACTGGAAAGGTAGGATGGAGGCGTTCCTTGTTAGCCAGAGTCAGGACATATGGGATGCTACTCAGAGTACGACTTTTGTGGTGCTTCCAGTTGCTGAGCGTACTATGCAGGATATCGTGGCTCAGCATGAGGCGAATGCCAAGGCTGTTAACTTTCTCTTCTCTGGGCTTGGTCCCATGGATTATGAGAGAGTGAGTCACCTTAAGACTGCGCGTGAGATATGGTCACTGCTTAGTGCACACCATGAGGGTACTGCGACAATTAAGGCTAGACTTGTGGAGACTTACCGGCACGAATATGAGAATTTCGTCCAGAAGCCGGGAGAGTCAGTAGACGACTTGTTTGGTCGCTTTCAGTCGATCATCAACAAGTTGCATGTCAACTCTGCCCCCGCTGCCCTCCCATATACCGATCATCAGCAGGCTGTCAAGTTGCTGTATGCTTTGGATAGAAAAATATGGGAGATCAAGGTGAACTCAATCATTGAATCGGCAGGGTATGATACGATTGGAGTAGAGGCGCTCTATAGTAAGCTCAAGGCCACCGAGGTAGATTACAAGATGAGGGATTCCCTCGCTTGTATAGGTTCTAAGAGTCTGGCCTTGGCTACCCCCTCTAGTGAGTCTGTCACTAACCCCATGTTACACAACTTCTCGTTTTCTGCTTTGATGTCTGTTACAGAGGAGCAGCTAGCGACCCTTGGGGATGATGAGTTGTGTCTGGTGTCTAGTCGCTTTCAGCACGCCTATGACAACCGGATGAGCAAGAAGAGGGGAGAGCGGCCCAAGTGCTTCGAGTGCGGAGAGGTAGGCCACTTCATTGCCGAGTGCCCCAACAAGAACGACTACTACAAGAAGGGCAAGAGCTACTCCCGCAACTCCGACAAGTACCACCCTGGCAAGACAAGCTTTGACAAGCACCGCTCCGGCAAGCGCCCTTTTGGCAAGAAGAACTTCCAAAAGGCTTTCAAGAGCTACTAGAAGGACAACCGGAAGCGGGACAAGGCCTTCTTCACCGAGATCGGGTTCTGCAGCAGCGGATCTTCTTCCTCTTCGTCCTCGTCGAGCTCAAGCGATGAGGAGATCACGTACAGGAAGGACAAGAGGAACGATCAAGGCGGTCTAGCTGGCTTGTGCTTCGTCTCCACCAAGTCCAGGCGCAAGAACAAGGACAAGAGGAGCTCGGTTTGCTCCATGGCGCTTGAGGACAAGGAGAACAAGGATGACGGCAGCAACTCTTCTTCCGATAATGAGGTAACTCCTGAGCAAGCCAAAATCCTTGAGATGCTAGAGCAGAACAGCCGGGAGCTTAAAGCCCAGGATAAGATGCTGGAGAAGGCAGCTAAGAAGTTGCAGAAGTTGAAAGCCCAACTTGCTGAGGCTTTAGAGGAGAATGAGGGGTTGAGGAGTGTGAGACCCCAACCCAGTGAGATTGAGTGCCCTACCTGCGAGTGTTTCATGACGGAGCTTGGTGACCAAAGAGATAGGTATGCCAAGCGGGTAGAGGAGATAGATGAGCTGAAGGCTGAGCTAGGCAAACTCCAGTCCAAACTGGATGAGCCTACTTTGAGTGGAGAGCTTGAGTGTGAGTCTTGCCCCTGTCTAGCTAGAGAGCTAGCTGTTCTGAAGGAGAAGTTTGAGGGGCAGCTCATTGTGATGCCCCTGGCATCTCAGAAGCCTTAACACACGGTTAGATGAAGGCTAACGATGGATTAAGGCTTAATCATGCTTAGTGATTAACAGGAAACACGTGGAGGAGCCACTAAATCAAAATTTTCTACACAAGATACAAGACCACACATTTCGTGGTTGAATAAGTCAACACTCACATACTTTTGAGCTCAACTCCAAATGTCAAACCTCGGATAAGAAAAGTAGCCCTAGACCTTTCTGTTGGACAATGTTCAAAAATCTAAAGACAGGAGGATTTAAAAGGTCCAATCCAAAGTTTCTTGATAAGTGCCAGTTGTGATCGTGAGCAAACTTGAGCCCTAATAAAGCTTTCAAATTCATTAAGTACCCGAGCTCAACTCCGTTGACAAACTTGTTGTACATGCTCTGGACTATCCTATTGCTACACTGAGCTGGGATCAAAGCTATCGTATACTCACTCAAATTTTCACCCAAATGTCTCATGGAAACAACTAGATCAAACCACACTTAGAATTTTCACAAGTATGGATTTTTAGCTTTTCCCTAAGTTGATTCTGAAATTACTTTTGAATTCACTATACAACTTCAAAATCTTCCTTTCTATGAAGTGGAATTAAACTTATCACCTTTCAAATGCACCTATTGTGGAAGTGATTGGATTTCATTTGATACTCCAAAAGTTTGAAACAAGAAAGTCTCTACACAAAGTGAAATTTCTGTTTTAAAAAACCTTAGAACATAATTGTGTCTATAATTCAAAATCTGTTGGGTTTCAGACCAAAGTCATATTTCCAAACTTGTAGATGAAGTAATGAGGGACAACTTTGGTAACTAGAGTTTGATCATATATTGAGTTTTAAATGGAGTTTAGGGTCATTTTGTACCAACACAGAAAACCAATCCAAATCTGACCTATTTAGTAATCTCAATGTTTCAATGACCTACAGCCACTTTCATGCAAAGATCAAATTAGAGAAGTTGTAGATATTGAAATTCCAAACAAACTTTTCAATATACACTTTGGGTCGTAAAGACCAGAGATAGGACTTTTGATTCTTACAACCAGTAGAGGTACCCTGTCCAAACTGGGAGCTGCAACCTAAATCCAAATGAAATTCATATTTGTACTTAGAATCTGAAGTTGAACCTTTTGACAATGTTGTAGAGGTTAAAGAGTAGAGCATTTCATTCAATTGGGGTTTCTCCAAAATCGGCTCCTAAATAGGTCAAAAATGCAAATTTCAGAGGGAGAGGAAACACATTTGGCACTGTGTTTGTCTGGAGTCTATGACACGTGGGGCCCACATGACAGGGACGCCACCCTGTTCAAGCCGGTGAACGCCGCGTGGGCGACGGCGGCCGGGCAGCGCGGCCATGCCGCGGATCAAGCCCCCTCCCGCCGCGCCGCGCCTTCACCTGGATGGGAACGCGGCTCGGTTCACTCCCCCGGCCTCCGCTCTCACTCTCCCCGCTTCCTCACCTCACTCCCTGCCTCTGCGTGCGGGAAGCGCCGCCATTTCCCGAGCTCCCTGAGCTCGCGAGCACGGCCCTCGCGTGCCTCCTCTGGCCCGTTCGACGCGCTCCCCGCGCTCGCGGCACCTCACCTCCCCGAATCCCCAAGATCTCGATGCCGAATTCGTTCCCCACCGCCATCTCCCACGGGTGAACGCCGTCGGTGAGCCCGTAGCGAACTCCGAGCGCAAGCTCGCGCCTCCACCGCCTTGGGCCCCCTCCGCCCTGCTCGGCGCGCGCCCCGCACTCGCCGTGTTCCGCTCCACCTTCCTAGCCACCTACCGGCCTCCGCCATCGCCTCCTCCCCCTCTCCCCACGTGTGCGCCATCTCGGCCGCCATTGCCGTCGACCCCGCGCCGTGGAGGACCCCCACCGGCGCCGCATCCTACTTCCACAGCCCCACCATTACGTTCGCCGTCTCACCGCGCAGCTCGAGGGCCCTACGGCGTCGCCTTCCCGCCTCCCCTCGACGAGAGCGAGCCCGCGTTCGCCGCGCTCCGTGCACCGTGGCCGCGCCAGTTCACCGCTCCGCGCCGCTCTTCCTCTCCACCATCGACGACGAGAGCTAGGGGAAACGGAAGCCCGCGGCGGAGAACACCTTCCCACACCACCTCGGCTCCAAGTCCAGCCCCCACATCGCCGGCGCAGGCCGCCGCTCTCTCCTCTACCGCGCGCGGTTCGGTCCGGCCCGAGGTAGAAGAAGAGGACCGGCCCTTTTGCGCAAATCCCCCTGAGGTTTCCGGTAATTGTTGTCCCGTTTCAATCACTATGCACTGAGTCTTGTATATCTTCTGTGCAGACCCCTGGAAATTAGGGTTAATTGCAGTCTAGCCCCTGGATCTATGGATTTCCCATTTTCCCTGATTTAAATCGGCTGAAACTTTGGAAAAATCATATAAAATCAAATAAAAATCGTAAAAAGGTAAACTCAGTTGCATTGTACTCCTTGTAAATAGATCTACAAATTGGGTATGATGTGGAGGTGTGAAGAGTCTGTTTTACCCCTGGTTTAATGCATGCATGGTGTAGGGAAATAAATGGTAAAAGTGAACCAAATGAACTTCAAAAATTATGAAACTTGGACAGTAGCTTTATTATGGCATCTAGGTACTGTGTGATTTTTGGTAGCCCTAGCATTGGTTGGTAAATGACTGTTTTGCCCTTATGCATGTATTTTAGGTATTTCCTTAAGTTGTAAAATGGGGGCTACCTGAAATGTGCTCAAATGTGACATCTAGTATTTTCATGTACTTTATATAGTATGAGTAGTTCACTGGTAAAGTGTGAGATCGTGCATGCATGTTTTAGCTGCTGTTATAAAAATGACAAGTGTTACGATGATTTAATCAAAAAGAGAAAAGTGCTATTCACCATGCTCTAAGAATTTCACCAAAATTCATGTAGCTATGTTACCCTGTAAGTATGCTTATGTGAATCATCCGTGTATCGTGGTCGTTGTTTCATGAAGGATTCATAAATGGTCGCTTAAATAGGATCAAATGTGAAGGAAATAAAAAGGGGGATGTAATGTACTCATATCTGCTCTTGTAAACTCCAAGTGCTATATTTAACTTGCTGTGCCAAAAATGAAACCTTGTAAGCTAGATGGCTATATATTCCACATGCATGTTTCATCCTCATATGCCTAGGTTGCAAATCCTTAGTGTAACTAACAATGACCTAGGATAAGGTAGTTATTTATAACTAGTTCATTAATATGCTTGTATACAATAGGTATAATAAAAAGTGCTCTCAGTCTAAAGAACTAACACGTGTTTCTTTTAAGTACTCCGTCCGATATGTTTGTCTTGCTAAATGTATCTTAGCGATCCAGGTAGCTATTGCATGATCTCATCGAGTCATCGCATTACCATGTTGTCAAGATGAATATGATTAGTAACTTGTATATGTGTGGCCGAATGATTGTGTACTTGCTTAAGGTCCATAAGAATGCTCTACGTTTAAATACTCTACCAATCACCTTTCCGGTACGTCCATGAAATGGTTATTCATGTGTGTGGTTAATATTCATGCATCTCGATCATTGCATCCTGCATATCATTCATATAGTGACGCTATTTGCAGATACGCGATCGAGAAATTAGCGCGTGGAACTACTTCAACCAACGGTGATCCAAAAGACCAACTAAGACCCATTCACGACCTGGAGGGCCCATCAGTCGTGTTTGGAAGGAGGAGTTGTCCAAGGGATCAAGGGGTTGCCTGGGGCAAAGCCTCACAACCCGGCAAACTAACCTTAGCTTAGTTTGTTGGTTTTCTTAAAATAAAACAAAGGTAGGCAGGACCATGCTTTACCTAGCAAATGTTTTTGTTGAATGCTTACGCATCTGCATTAGGAGTTGTTTGGAAACCATTTGCATTAGACTCCTTGGCCGCCCTGGCCCTAGCACCTACAATAGAGTGCGTAGGACGAGTATGCCTAGTAATGCTAGGTACGAGTAAATGCGAGTGAATGGAGTCACTCGTCACGTAGGTGATCATTTCAAAAGACACAAGAATATTATTATGATGAAAGCTATGAAGATGCTCTTGGATGTAACTCAAAGACCGGGCGGAGATAGGGTTATATAAGAAAAATGATGATGATGATGATGTGGATGGTATGGTGGACTCCGCCCGAGTCGCATAAGGCCGGTCGTTGTTCGCCTATTGGTCGGCATAACATTGCTAGGGTGCTTATCCGGAATCTATGGGCCGGTGAAAGTCTTACTTGTGACGTCTCAAGCAAGGGGCACGTTCCTACCCACTGGTTGAGAGGAAGGTGGCCGCGGAGGCGGGTGTCAAAGGAGGGCAGAACCCGACGTAACCGAGGTACCGCTCCTGCGACAACGCGCTCTGGGAGTCAGGCGGGAGTGGTCATCGAACTTGAGACGGGACAGGTGGAGATGGGGGAAGCATATGTGGAACGCTGGGAGTTAGTAAGCATATGCCATCCTGGTGCTTCTAGTTATTCCCGGGAATATAAAAATCGATTCGAATCGCTGATGCTCACCAGGTGTGAGAATGCCAATACCTTTGACGTCCGAACGTAGTAATAATTCAAACACTTTATGCTTATAATCATGTTTTTCTATTACAACATGCTTGGATGTATATGATCCGTTCCCTTATTCCTGGTGCTGCCCGTCCACTAGTAGGAGGTCGATGGACTTGGGAGATGCTTTGGAGTCAAGGGAGGGCTGACCCGACGCACCGTGGTATCGCTCCTGAGACGGCTACTCCCAGGGGTGTGATGGAAGTGCTATGAATCCTGGAACGGGACATGTGTTTGTGTTACTTTCTGCAAGTATTTACTTTATGATATACATGATCTTCATGGTTAATGAATAGTAGCTGCCAAATCCTACTTCTACATGATAATCAAGTAGCTGTCAATCCTGCTCCCACCTGTCAATTCGATCCTGTTTAAAATCAATAGCTAAGGATCAAATTCTTAGTAAGCAAACTTTGCGTCAGCCGTAAGCCCCGTCCATTAAGTCCTACTGAGTAATTAGTACTCAGGGTTTGCCCCCACTTTTGGATTACAGGTGCTGACGACATCCGGACAACTGTGTTGGAGGTGGTAGTACCGGTGGGCTCGGTGCTACTCGCCTTGTTTATCTCTACTTGAAGACTAGTTGAGTTTTATTTCCGCTGTGAGATGTTTTAACGCTTCCGCTATATGTATCTATACATGTATATTTTGACTTCGCTTCCGCTATATTTGAACATGTATTTGACTATTTATCTTCGGTTTGTAAACTAAGTCTGCTTATTCTCTACTTCAACTGTTTGTGATGATGTAATCTGTTGTGGCTCTTTCGAGAGCTGAATGTGTGTGATGTCGGTATCCTCGGGCGATGGTTACATCGAGTGCCCTTTGGGTAGCTCGACGGACTACCGGGTTTAGTCCGGCCTAAGTGCACTGTGAGCCAGAGGTGGCAGGTGTGCTTAGTCTGGATTAAGCAGGGCGGTTCCGCCACAGCTGGTATCAGAGCCGATCATACACAGACAACAGTTACATCATCAAGTTTTGGTTTACAAAACTATTTTCGAAAGCCCTTTTTAAGTGATTCAAAAAGGAGAGTATACGCTACGCCCGTATAAGGATGTTTAGTGTTATCCGGGTGACATCGCTGACATTCTGACCTAGATAGAACTCATGTGCATATTCGGCGCTTTGGAAAGCAACTTTTCGGCCATAGCTGTCCCCAGTACTGGTGGAAGCTATCGGGATTTGCGAATGGTTGTAAACCCTGCATTCATGCCGTATAAGTAAAAGCTCTTTAAGGGTGGTGGGCATGCTTTGGGCTTTCATGCCCACCACACTTACATTTGGTTTTGGGATCCACCTTTTTCTCGACAATCCCCAGTACTGGTGGAAAGTCAGGCTTTGAGGAAAAGATGCATCGGCCCACCAACGTTGTCCACGCAGCGGTCACGCGTGGATGCCACAGTAGGTGGTAATGTATGAGCATGCATTCTTCTGCAGGTACCACTAACCACGTGCGAAACTAAGAACGACTAGTTGCATTATGGAGAGGCGTGCATGTATGTCACCGAAATATCGCTAGCTATATATAAAATACATAGGATGTGTGAAGTGAGACCGGATAGGACGAATCATGCATCATTCATCTCATCTCATGTGCTTTGTTATGTGTGGGATTGAAAATGACTTGATACATATGTTATCGTACGCATGGTTGTTAGTAATAACAAGTTAACATGAAAATTTCGTGCATGATGCTATTATGGGTACGTGAGTAGAAATCTGAGACGAACTAGCTGAAACGTTGTATAAGGTGCTTATAAAACATGAAATTGTGACCCTTGCCGAAGTCGTACCTTCTGCATTAGTACAACCGCATTAACTGGAAACTTTCTACAACAAAGCTGAAGAGGACAAGGAAACAAATAATTGTTCCTCTTAGGTTTGATTCAAAGGTGTTTGCAAAGGTGGCCAACAGTCACTTTAAGTCAGCACTCCACATCGGGACCATTACGCTAAAAATCTGGTAACTTGAAGTTTGAGACTTTTGGATAGAGAATTGGCCAAAAGGGATTTGGTAAAAACTCTGAATACGAATGCTCGAGACCATTTTTGGGTTCCTTCCAAAAAGCTAACCGCAACTTGTTCACGTCAGAAGGGGAGCGATAAAAAGTCGTGTTACATGTGATGATAGGGTCGTTTTCATTACACTTTCTCAAGCACGGAAGTACGATCGCACTATGACCGTACCAAGATTTTTAGATACTTGAATTAACACATGCCTTATTCTTCCTGCTACAGATGTCGCAGCCCTTCGACTTATGCCCTAACTACCAAGAGTCCACGAAAGCTAGAACGACACTACCTCGAGACCCTAAGAAGAGAAAAACGGGAGAATCTTCCACTGAGGCAGCCTCAATTCAACACCTGCGACCCGGGATGGTTCTATTAAAAGAATTTGTCAAGCCTGAAGATCAAATCGGGATGGTCAGTATGTGTCGACAACTGGGTAAAGGCCCAGGAGGATTTTATAGGCCTAGCCTCAAGAATGGTGCCAAGCTGAATTTGTGGATGATGTCTCTGGGAAAGAACTGGGATCCGACGGCACGCTCATATGGACCCACACGTCCATTCGATGGAGCACAAGCCCCAACAATACCAGACGCTTTCAAGATGATTGCTCAAACTGCGAACTCCACTGCAGGCGAGTTTCCTCAGATTAACCCGGACATATGCATCGTCAACTACTACACCAACTCCGGGAAGCTCGGACTTCACCAAGACAGGGACGAGTCAGAGAGTAGCCTTAGCAAAGGTTTACCTTTCATATCCATCTCCATAGGAGACACCGCTGAGTTCTTGTTCGGCGACACGAGAGACAAAGACCAAGCGACCAAGATCAACCTCGAATCTGGTGACGTTCTCATACTCGGTGGAGAATCAAGACTATTGTTTCATGGCATTTCCCATGTGAGGACCAACACTGCACCAAGTTGGTTGAAAGAAGAAACGGGCATTCGTCCGGGACGCATCAATTTTACATTTAGGCAGTACTAGCTAAGTACCAATTCGTACGGGGGCGACCATCGTGAGCTGCTGTAATCCAAAGATTCTGATTCTTATAGCTGATATGTGTCTCCCATACCTAGCTCCTTAGAATCAATATGTACCCAATCCTCGTGACTAGCGTATCTTGTTTGTCCTGTAATGCATTCTGAATTCCTAAGTCGTCATGTTCTGAGCTCTAGCATTCCGGAACTTCAGTCTTTGTAAACCATGATGCTCTACTTTGTCGTCATGATGTTTCAAAATTCTAGTTATGGCGATGCTCCAAAACCCTGAGGACCCCATGCCTCGTTTCATGGATTTATATCGTTCGCATGTTAAGCTTTATAGGCCCACCCTTTGGCACATTTTCTTATGGCTTTGAAATCAAATCACCATTGTTCTAGGCCTGGCTGCCCTCATCAGAGGTATCACAACAAGGGAATGAGAAGATGAAGATGAAGAATACTCCATAGCTGCGGCTTCAGTTCAACGTCTGTGACTCGAGAGGATCCTACTGATGGGAATCGCCAAGCCTGGAGATGAAGTCAGGATAGCTCATACATGATTACCTTTACATACTGGGTCCTTAGGATTCTATAGGCTTAACTACTGGAACAATAAGCAAGCCTCCAAGAGGTCTCTGAGAAGAATACCCAAGCTTTCATCATCGGAGACTTTTCTCCAATCAAACCGACATACACAGCGTCAACATCTACACCGATACAATTTGAAACCCCACCTCGACTCCGGCAACGACCTCGGATTCGGTGCCTAATCCAGATTCCCACCCCGTGGTGTCACCCACGTGAAGCTCCGCGCTGCATCGACATGACTGGAAGAAGAAGCTAACTGCCGACAAAAATGTTTTTAAAAACCTACGATTAGGCAAACCGTACGGGTACCGATAGGTGTAGTAACCATGTTTAGCTTTATCATATATTGGCTGCACATTGAATAAGTACGGTTCACTGCGCCATTTGATCCTAACTTCGTGGAATCAACTCTAGTGTATCATGCCTTTCCCAACAATTGCAGAACCAGAGTTCCAAGCTCCACTGTTCCGTGTATTTCAAGCTCTTGCACTCCACGCATTTCAAACTTTTGTAGCCCACATGTTTTGGGTTCACGCCAATTCATGTACTTCTGAGTCTATGTCACCACCCCAACTCAACAGTTGATGGGCCATGTGTCTCTCGTTATCAAGATTCCTGTGTTTCCAACCTTTGAAATCTATGAGCTTTCAACTCCTTGGTCTACATCACCAATACATTGAGATCCATGTCATACATACTACTTGTCAAGTCTTTATGTAACCTGATATTGTTCGCATGTCCTGAAATTGGATAGTTGTGCCACTCTTGATGTAGTGTTTACCCGAGCAGTCTATGGTGCCACGACGGAACCTAGGGCCCCGTGTGTACGGCCGTCACTCGGTTGTGTCACTAGGTGCGCGCTGGTATCAAGACTCGCAAAGGCATGACGCCACTTCAGTTGTGGAACATTCATATCCATTTTCTATCGCCTTGTTGACCTCTATACATCTGATTCGTGGAGATAATTTACTCTATTTCCACTGCCGCCTTGTATCATTTCCCGGCTTTGTTTCACCTTGCCTTTCTTGACCTGTGGGGAAAAATCCGTCTCAAACCCCAGTATCGTTCACACCTTTGCCTCGCCTTGTTGAACCATGTTTTTCTCGATTCATGGAGACGGATCAATTCTATGGTTCCACTTGTCCACATCTTTTCGTTGCTTTGCTTATCCTTGCTAGTCGTGCTTCATGGGGATGATCGATTCTATCTCTATGGTACCATTTCAACCGTTGGTCCTAGCCTCGGACTCCTTTATGCTTACCTTGATCAGCTTTAACGTCCGTATCTGTGGGAATGCTTGGTTCCATTTCCACTGTTTTGCTACGTCATTCCATGGCCTTCTTCCAACTTGCCTCTCTTGATTTGTGGGAAGAAATCAACTCTGTTTCCACCACTCTATCTTATGATTTCTTCCTTCGTATATATTGAATCTTATCTCCTAAAGAAGAACTTCAGCATCATCCACTGCACTAAGCTTTTGTTCTCGGCTAGTGCTTTCAACGCATTGTCCTTTTCAAGAGTTGTTTCATTCTTCTTTTGAAATTATCCTCAAAGTTGGGCTCACTAACCTTGGTGTTCTGTTAGTAAGCATAAGCCCTCTGCCTATACTTTTCTTGGTCAGTCTCGATCAATTATATGAAATCATACAAACTATCACCTTATCTAGGTGAATATGTCCTATCCTCTTTCCACGGCATCTTTCTCGAAACAATGAGTAGAATGTGCTATGTATCACCACATCTTACTCTTTGAAGAATGTTCGGATTTAATACCTTATATGTGTACACAGTCCCTATCAAATGAAATGAATGTGTCTCCCAAAAGCACATCCATTGATAACCCTTTGAATCCCAAGAGCCTTCATGGTTCGGTCCTCCGATTGTGTACCCCTTGCTTCTAATTGTCCTAAGACCTATATATTCATCACGTTTATAAATCTTGGTGTCAAAGTCAGGGAGTAACCCTGTTCCATTTTTCGAGTAAAGCACTGCCGTTTTCACATTGGCCACACCGTCTGGACGGTTTGTTCATTCGCTCTCATATAAACCACGACTTGCCGAGCCCCTGGGAAGGACCACCTTGGAAGTATTCAAAAGCTTTGTAACTAACTTGTGTTAAAGAGGCACTAACCATTCACGAGCCAGTTAACAAAGCAAATTGATGAGGGAATAAGTGTTACCATGTGTGATAGGAGCACCCGAACAATGAGGCCAAAACCTTTTTCATTGCGCAGTAAGCCCTAGAACCCCGCTTCCTCCGAATCTCGGGACGAGATTTCTTTAAGGGGGGGTGGGTTGTGATGCCCCTGGCATCTCAGAAGCCTTAACACACGGTTAGATGAAGGCTAACGATGGATTAAGGCTTAATCATGCTTAGTGATTAACAGGAAACACGTGGAGGAGCCACTAAATCAAAATTTTCTACACAAGATACAAGACCACACATTTCGTGGTTGAATAAGTCAACACTCACATACTTTTGAGCTCAACTCCAAATGTCAAACCTCGGATAAGAAAAGTAGCCCTAGACCTTTCTGTTGGACAATGTTCAAAAATCTAAAGACAGGAGGATTTAAAAGGTCCAATCCAAAGTTTCTTGATAAGTGCCAGTTGTGATCGTGAGCAAACTTGAGCCCTAATAAAGCTTTCAAATTCATTAAGTACCCGAGCTCAACTCCGTTGACAAACTTGTTGTACATGCTCTGGACTATCCTATTGCTACACTGAGCTGGGATCAAAGCTATCGTATACTCACTCAAATTTTCACCCAAATGTCTCATGGAAACAACTAGATCAAACCACACTTAGAATTTTCACAAGTATGGATTTTTAGCTTTTCCCTAAGTTGATTCTGAAATTACTTTTGAATTCACTATACAACTTCAAAATCTTCCTTTCTATGAAGTGGAATTAAACTTATCACCTTTCAAATGCACCTATTGTGGAAGTGATTGGATTTCATTTGATACTCCAAAAGTTTGAAACAAGAAAGTCTCTACACAAAGTGAAATTTCTGTTTTAATAAACCTTAGAACATAATTGTGTCTATAATTCAAAATCTGTTGGGTTTCAGACCAAAGTCATATTTCCAAACTTGTAGATAAAGTAACGAGGGACAACTTTGGTAACTAGAGTTTGATCATATATTGAGTTTTAAATGGAGTTTAGGGTCATTTTGTACCAACACAGAAAACCAATCCAAATCTGACCTATTTAGTAATCTCAATGTTTCAATGACCTACAGCCACTTTCATGCAAAGATCAAATTAGAGAAGTTGTAGATATTGAAATTCTAAACAAACTTTTCAATATACACTTTGGGTGGTAAAGACCAGAGATAGGACTTTTGATTCTTAAAACCAGTAGAGGTACCCTGTCCAAACTGGGAGCTGCAACCTAAATCCAAATGAAATTCATATTTGTACTTAGAATCTGAAGTTGAACCTTTTGACAATGTTGTAGAGGTTAAAGAGTAGAGAATTTCATTCAATTGGGGTTTCTCCAAAATCGGCTCCTAAATAGGTCAAAAATGCAAATTTCAGAGGGAGAGGAAACACATTTGGCACTGTGTTTGTCTGGAGTCTATGACACGTGGGGCCCACATGACAGGGACGCCACCCTGTTCAAGCCGGTGAACGCCGCGTGGGCGACGGCGGCCGGGCAGCGCGGCCATGCCGCGGATCAAGCCCCCTCCCGCCGCGCCGCGCCTTCACCTGGATGGGAACGCGGCTCGGTTCACTCCCCCGGCCTCCGCTCTCACTCTCCCCGCTTCCTCACCTCACTCCCTGCCTCTGCGTGCGGGAAGCGCCGCCATTGCCCGAGCTCCCTGAGCTCGCGAGCACGGCCCTCGCGTGCCTCCTCTGGCCCGTTCGACGCGCTCCCCGCGCTCGCGGCACCTCACCTCCCCGAATCCCCAAGATCTCGATGCCGAATTCGTTCCCCACCGCCATCTCCCACGGGTGAACGCCGTCGGTGAGCCCGTAGCGAACTCCGAGCGCAAGCTCGCGCCTCCACCGCCTTGGGCCCCCTCCGCCCTGCTCGGCGCGCGCCCCGCACTTGCCGTGTTCCGCTCCACCTTCCTAGCCACCTACCGGCCTCCGCCATCGCCTCCTCCCCCTCTCCCCACGTGTGCGCCATCTCGGCCGCCATTGCCGTCGACCCCGCGCCGTGGAGGACCCCCACCGGCGCCGCATCCTACTTCCACAGCCCCACCATTACGTTCGCCGTCTCACCGCGCAGCTCGAGGGCCCTACGGCGTCGCCTTCCCGCCTCCCCTCGACGAGAGCGAGCCCGCGTTCGCCGCGCTCCGTGCACCGTGGCCGCGCCAGTTCACCGCTCCGCGCCGCTCTTCCTCTCCACCATCGACGACGAGAGCTAGGGGAAACGGAAGCCCGCGGCGGAGAACACCTTCCCACACCACCTCGGCTCCAAGTCCAGCCCCCACATCGCCGGCGCAGGCCGCCGCTCTCTCCTCTACCGCGCGCGGTTCGGTCCGGCCCGAGGTAGAAGAAGAGGACCGGCCCTTTTGCGCAAATCCCCCTGAGGTTTCCGGTAATTGTTGTCCCGTTTCAATCACTATGCACTGAGTCTTGTATATCTTCTGTGCAGACCCCTGGAAATTAGGGTTAATTGCAGTCTAGCCCCTGGATCTATGGATTTCCCATTTTCCCTGATTTAAATCGGCTGAAACTTTGGAAAAATCATATAAAATCAAATAAAAATCGTAAAAAGGTAAACTCAGTTGCATTGTACTCCTTGTAAATAGATCTACAAATTGGGTATGATGTGGAGGTGTGAAGAGTCTGTTTTACCCCTGGTTTAATGCATGCATGGTGTAGGGAAATAAATGGTAAAAGTGAACCAAATGAACTTCAAAAATTATGAAACTTGGACAGTAGCTTTATTATGGCATCTAGGTACTGTGTGATTTTTGGTAGCCCTAGCATTGGTTGGTAAATGACTGTTTTGCCCTTATGCATGTATTTTAGGTATTTCCTTAAGTTGTAAAATGGGGGCTACCTGAAATGTGCTCAAATGTGACATCTAGTATTTTCATGTACTTTATATAGTATGAGTAGTTCACTGGTAAAGTGTGAGGTCGTGCATGCATGTTTTAGCTGCTGTTATAAAAATGACAAGTGTTACGATGATTTAATCAAAAAGAGAAAAGTGCTATTCACCATGCTCTAAGAATTTCACCAAAATTCATGTAGCTATGTTACCCTGTAAGTATGCTTATGTGAATCATCCGTGTATCGTGGTCGTTGTTTCATGAAGGATTCATAAATGGTCGCTTAAATAGGATCAAATGTGAAGGAAATAAAAAGGGGGATGTAATGTACTCATATCTGCTCTTGTAAACTCCAAGTGCTATATTTAACTTGCTGTGCCAAAAATGAAACCTTGTAAGCTAGATGGCTATATATTCCACATGCATGTTTCATCCTCATATGCCTAGGTTGCAAATCCTTAGTGTAACTAACAATGACCTAGGATAAGGTAGTTATTTATAACTAGTTCATTAATATGCTTGTATACAATAGGTATAATAAAAAGTGCTCTCAGTCTAAAGAACTAACACGTGTTTCTTTTAAGTACTCCGTCCGATATGTTTGTCTTGCTAAATGTATCTTAGCGATCCAGGTAGCTATTGCATGATCTCATCGAGTCATCGCATTACCATGTTGTCAAGATGAATATGATTAGTAACTTGTATATGTGTGGCCGAATGATTGTGTACTTGCTTAAGGTCCATAAGAATGCTCTACGTTTAAATACTCTACCAATCACCTTTCCGGTACGTCCATGAAATGGTTATTCATGTGTGTGGTTAATATTCATGCATCTCGATCATTGCATCCTGCATATCATTCATATAGTGACGCTATTTGCAGATACGCGATCGAGAAATTAGCGCGTGGAACTACTTCAACCAACGGTGATCCAAAAGACCAACTAAGACCCATTCACGACCTGGAGGGCCCATCAGTCGTGTTTGGAAGGAGGAGTTGTCCAAGGGATCAAGGGGTTGCCTGGGGCAAAGCCTCACAACCCGGCAAACTAACCTTAGCTTAGTTTGTTGGTTTTCTTAAAATAAAACAAAGGTAGGCAGGACCATGCTTTACCTAGCAAATGTTTTTGTTGAATGCTTACGCATCTGCATTAGGAGTTGTTTGGAAACCATTTGCATTAGACTCCTTGGCCGCCCTGGCCCTAGCACCTACAATAGAGTGCGTAGGACGAGTATGCCTAGTAATGCTAGGTACGAGTAAATGCGAGTGAATGGAGTCACTCGTCACGTAGGTGATCATTTCAAAAGACACAAGAATATTATTATGATGAAAGCTATGAAGATGCTCTTGGATGTAACTCAAAGACCGGGCGGAGATAGGGTTATATAAGAAAAATGATGATGATGATGATGTGGATGGTATGGTGGACTCCGCCCGAGTCGCATAAGGCCGGTCGTTGTTCGCCTATTGGTCGGCATAACATTGCTAGGGTGCTTATCCGGAATCTATGGGCCGGTGAAAGTCTTACTTGTGACGTCTCAAGCAAGGGGCACGTTCCTACCCACTGGTTGAGAGGAAGGTGGCCGCGGAGGCGGGTGTCAAAGGAGGGCAGAACCCGACGTAACCGAGGTACCGCTCCTGCGACAACGCGCTCTGGGAGTCAGGCGGGAGTGGTCATCGAACTTGAGACGGGACAGGTGGAGATGGGGGAAGCATATGTGGAACGCTGGGAGTTAGTAAGCATATGCCATCCTGGTGCTTCTAGTTATTCCCGGGAATATAAAAATCGATTCGAATCGCTGATGCTCACCAGGTGTGAGAATGCCAATACCTTTGACGTCCGAACGTAGTAATAATTCAAACACTTTATGCTTATAATCATGTTTTTCTATTACAACATGCTTGGATGTATATGATCCGTTCCCTTATTCCTGGTGCTGCCCGTCCACTAGTAGGAGGTCGATGGACTTGGGAGATGCTTTGGAGTCAAGGGAGGGCTGACCCGACGCACCGTGGTATCGCTCCTGAGACGGCTACTCCCAGGGGTGTGATGGAAGTGCTATGAATCCTGGAACGGGACATGTGTTTGTGTTACTTTCTGCAAGTATTTACTTTATGATATACATGATCTTCATGGTTAATGAATAGTAGCTGCCAAATCCTACTTCTACATGATAATCAAGTAGCTGTCAATCCTGCTCCCACCTGTCAATTCGATCCTGTTTAAAATCAATAGCTAAGGATCAAATTCTTAGTAAGCAAACTTTGCGTCAGCCGTAAGCCCCGTCCATTAAGTCCTACTGAGTAATTAGTACTCAGGGTTTGCCCCCACTTTTGGATTACAGGTGCTGACGACATCCGGACAACTGTGTTGGAGGTGGTAGTACCGGTGGGCTCGGTGCTACTCGCCTTGTTTATCTCTACTTGAAGACTAGTTGAGTTTTATTTCCGCTGTGAGATGTTTTAACGCTTCCGCTATATGTATCTATACATGTATATTTTGACTTCGCTTCCGCTATATTTGAACATGTATTTGACTATTTATCTTCGGTTTGTAAACTAAGTCTGCTTATTCTCTACTTCAACTGTTTGTGATGATGTAATCTGTTGTGGCTCTTTCGAGAGCTGAATGTGTGTGATGTCGGTATCCTCGGGCGATGGTTACATCGAGTGCCCTTTGGGTAGCTCGACGGACTACCGGGTTTAGTCCGGCCTAAGTGCACTGTGAGCAAGAGGTGGCAGGTGTGCTTAGTCTGGATTAAGCAGGGCGGTTCCGCCACACTCATGGAGCTTGAGGAGCTTAAGGCTAGACCTACGCTTTTGGGTGCGTGTATGGTATGTCCTACTTTGAGAGGTGAGTTAGAGCAGTTGAGAGCTGACTTTGAGGTGCTTTCAGCACCTACTGATACTTGTGAGAACTGCCTAACCCTTAGGATGCAGCTGGTGGATAGGGATGCCACCATTAGGAAGTTGGAGAAAGCTGTTATGGTTCCCTCCCTAGACTGTTATACCTGTGCTGCCCAGACTGTGATTCTGGAGGATCTGAGGGAGGAGATGTTGTCTTTGCAAAATGACAACAACAGGTTGAGAGAGGTACTCAGTTGGGTATATGCGAGGCAACCTCAACTAGAGATGATCATAGAGAGCACCAAGAGAGCTGAGGGTGAGACAAGTGGTGTTGGGTTTGGAGAGTGCAGCTTTTTGGGTGAGAAGAGTGCCCCAATTAAGGTCAAGACTGCACCTACCTAGCCAGGAGAGACTGTTGATGGGGTTTACCATGAGCCACCCAAGGCTACCCCAAAGAAGCAGTACTGGACACCCAAGCCTTCTAAGGCTAAGCTGGACAAGATTGTTGAGGAAGAGCTTAAGCCCAAGGGCAAGAAGCCAGTCCAGCAGCCTGAGCCACCCAAGGCCACACCACCTAAGCCCAAGTCCCAGCCTAACCCAGTTCCTAGGAGGCCTGTCTACCACTGTTAGTTTTGTCAGCGGAATGGCCACCTAGAGGAGTTTTGCTTCAGGAGGAAGCGGGTTGAGAGGCAGGAGAGAGCTTGGGGGAACCAGGATCAGTTCTACCAGGGTGGTAGGCAAGATCCTCCCCACCGCGGTGAGATGAGAGACCGCTTTGCCGGTGGTGAAAGAGGAGGCGGCTTTCAGGCTCGTGCTCCTGGTGGTGAGAGACGCATTACCGGCCGAGCTCCTAGTCGTTTTCAGCGCGGCTATGGACCTCGTGACCGAGGCTTTGAGAGAGCTTTCGAGGGTTCACGCTTTGGAGGTCATGGTTACCCTGATCGTCGTGATGATTTCTTTGATTGTGCTTACCCCACTTTTGAGCAGATGGCTCGGCACTGGTACAGCAGTTTTGGGACTAACCCCAGTGCCGGACCGTTTGCTCACCGTCGCTTTACTTGACTTTGCAGGATCGAGGCATGGAGGACGTGTGGATCATGGACTCCGGTTGCTCTAGGCACATGACAGGGCACCGCAAGTGGTTCTCCAGCCTCAACCCCGTAAGAACCAAGGAGTAGATCACATTCGTGGACTATGGTCAAGGTAAAGTATTGGGTGTTGGTTCTGTTTCGCTCTCTGCTAAGCTTTCCCTGAGAGAAGTTGCTTTTGTTCGGAATCTGGGGTTCAATTTGGTTTCTGTTTCGCAACTTCTCGATGAAGGATTTGAGGTTCGCTTTAAGAAAGGTGCGTGCTGCGTTCTTGATGCTGAGGAGACCCTTGTTTGCTCTTTGCTGGCTTTTGGTCAGGTTTTTAGGGTCGACCTCACATCTGTTTCTGGCCCTGCGCGCTGTTTGGTTGCTAGTGATATATGGAAGTGGCATAGGAGACTTGGTCACTTGAGCTTTGATCTGCTAGTCAGGTTAAGTTCAATGGGCCTAATCCGAGGATTGCCCAAATTGAGAGCTGAGAAGGACTTAGTATGCTACCCCTGTCGTCATGGCAAGATGGTTGCCGCTTCTCACATTACTGTGTCTCAGGTTATGACCTCCTATCCGGGTGAGCTACTCCATATGGATACAGTAGGTCCCACTCGGGTAGCGTCGGTCAGTGGGAAGTGGTACTTGCTTGTCGTTGTGGACGATTTTTCGCGGTTCTCGTGGGTATTTTTCATGGAGTTTAAGGATGAGGCGTTTGGTTTTGTTCGGGATCTGGTACTGAGGTTGAGAAACGAGAGTCATAAGGCCATGAGGGCTATCCGCAGTGACAATGGCGGAGAATTCAGAAACTCTCGTTTCGAAAACTTATGTCGTGACCTAGGTCTTGAACACCAGTTTTCTTCTCCATATACCCCTCCGCAGAACGGTGTTGTGGAACGCAAGAACCGCACACTCGTTGAGATGGCACGGACGATGCTCGATGAGCATAGGACTCCGAGGCGCTTTTAGGCTAAGGCAGTGAATACGGCCTGTTACAATGCGAACCGGATTTTCTTGCGAGCTTTCCTTGGGAAGACCTCGTATGAACTTCGGTTTGGTAGGCAGCCCAGCGTCAAGCATTTGTGAGCGTTTGGCTACAGATGCTTTGTGCTGAAGAAGGAGGGGCATTTGGACAAGTTTGAGTCTCGTTGTCTGGATAGGATTTTTCTGGGGTATGCTTCTAGTTCTAGGGCTTTTCGTGTGTGGATTTTAGAGGCCAAGCAAGTTGTTGAGCCTTGTGAGGTTTCTTTTGATGAAACTATGCCCTGCACAACCCCTGCCTTTGAGCTTTCAGGTGATGATGAAGAAGGCACCCCATCTTTGAAGATGAGGAAGGTGCGGTTGATGTTGGTGATACAGGAGCCACTGCACCGGCTGCAACTCCTGCCCCCTCTGCTACGAGCTCAGATGATGAAGGAGGACCTTTGCCCACAGCTTCCTCTTCACTCCCCCGACAGCAAGCTCAAGCAGAGGCTGGCCCCGCTGAGGACGCAGGGGAGGTGACTTCCGAGATTGTTCCATCTCGGTAGGTCCAGCGAGATCACCCTCCTCACAGGATGATTGGAGACATTCACCAGCGTGTCACACGCTCTTCGGTTAACTCTCTAGCCTTTTTCTCCCACTCTGCATATGTTGCTTCTTTTGAGCCCCGGGATGTGTCACATGCATTATCTGATCCTAACTGGGTGAACGCCATGCATGAGGAGTTGGAGAACTTTGAGAGGAATCATGTCTGGGATTTAGTTGAACCTCCACCAAATTGTCGCCCTATAGGTACCAAGTGGGTTTTCAAGAACAAACAGGGTGAGGATGGGATGGTTGTGAGGAACAAAGCGAGATTGGTAGCCCAGGATTTCTGTCAGAAGGAGAGTATAGATTATGAGGAGACCTTTGCCCCTGTAGCTCGTTTGGAAGCCATTAGGATTTTGCTTGCCTTTGCGGCCTCTAAAGGCTTCAAACTGCAGCAAATGGATGTCAAGTCTGCTTTCCTAAACGGGTTCATAGAGGAGGAGGTACATGTGAGACAACCTCCTGGCTTTGAGAGTGCTAGATTTCCAGACCGGGAGTATAAGTTGAGGAAAGCCCTTTATGGTCTGAAGCAAGCTCCTAGAGCTTGGTATGCAAGGTTGAAGAGTTTTCTGCTCAAGTCTGGGTTTGTGATGGGTTCAGTAGACAAGACCTTGTTTCTGTTGAGTCGTGGCGGTGACACCCTGATAGTTCAGATATATGTTGATGACATAATCTTTGGTGGTTCATCTCACGTTTTGGTGTCTAGTTTTGCTGAACAGATGAGTAGGGAATTTGAGATGAGTCTCATGGGTGAGCTCCAGTTCTTCCTCGGGCTACAGATCAAGCAAGGCACTGAAGAAACCTTCGTCCATCAAGCCAAGTATACAAGAGACATACTCAAGAAGTTTGAGATGGGTGACTCCAAGCCCATGACGACTCCTATGAGTACTAACACGGCGCTTGATGCGGATGAAGATGGGGAGGCGGTGGACCAGAAGGAATTTCGAGCGATGATCGGCTCACTTCTGTACCTGACAGCGACCAGGCCAGACATTCAGTTTGCGGTCTGCCTTTGTGCGCGTTACCAGGCGTCACCTAGGACGTCTCACCGTCAAGCGGTGAAACGCATTTTTAGGTATTTGAAATTCACTCCTGAGCTTGGTCTTTGGTACTCCTCGGGTTCTTCTCTTTCTCTTAGAGGGTTCTCAGATGCTGACCATGCTGGCTGCCGGATTGATCACAAGTCAACCTCCGGCATATGCCAACTCTTAGGAACCTCTCTTGTCTTTTGGTCCTCCCGCAAGCAAGCTAGTGTATCCTTGTCTACCACAGAAGCAGAGTACATAGCTGCTGCTAGCTGCTGCTCCCAGCTTTTATGGATGAAAGCCACCCTTAGTAATTTTGGCCTTAGGTTTGGAAAAATCCTTCTTCTAGTGGACTCTACTTCTGCTATTTCTGTAGCTAAGAACCCCGTCTTGCACTCCAGAACCAAACACATAGACATGAGGTTTCACTTTCTGAGAGATCACTATGAGAAGAGGGACATAGACTTAGTGCATGTAGCTTCTAAAAACCAGTTGGCCGATATCTTTACCAAGCCCCTAGAGTTTGGCGCTTTTGTGCCCTTGAGAGGTGAGCTTGGAGTGTGCTATCCCTTTTAGTCAGGGATAATGTGCTATTTCTTTTAGTAAGGGATAGCTTCTGTAGTTTAGTTTCTACTTTTATCTGGTTTTTTATTTCTCTTTGCTTCTTTTGCATATTGTATCATATCATGCATCGCATTGTATCATTTGCAGTTTCACTTCACTAGCACTAGAGCTCTTTTGGAATGATAAGTTAGTACTTGCTTGTGCTAGATTGTACAGATGCATGCTTGATCATGGTTGGCTAAGCTCTCTTGAGTCTGTTGAATACTAGTTGTGAGCTAAGTCATTTTATTCTTTGCAAATCAAAAACCATGATCACCACTTGATTTGGCTACCTAGCATGTGTAAGATTGTTGAATGCTATGCTATCTTTTCATACCTAGATATGCTAGTTGTATGCCTTTGCCATGTTAATGCCTAAGCTTTTATGACTCAAAATGCTTACAAGTGGTGTCTTATGTGTTGAATTGAGAAAGATCCAGGTGAGTTTGCTTGTCACACTGATCTAGTTCGAGACAGCTTGCCTTTGCACTTTGGCATGAACTTGGACTAGGTTGTGTATGACCAAAACCTTGTCTTAAGCTTCTGATGGTTACATAACCTAGGCTTGGCATTGGTTGGTAAGAAGTGGCAAAAGACAAGTAAATAACCCCTGGCACAAAAAGAACTTGCTTATGAATACAAATGTATAAGTCTGAAATCTGCAAGTCTCTAAAATGCTTATGGTTGGTTGTATATGCTTTGGTTGAGAGTAGCACACCTTGTATGCTTTGCTAGCATCTTGCTGTTCATACCTATCTTGCTAGGTGCTATTCATGTCGGTGATGCTTTCTTTTCGATAACCCTAAAAAACAAGCTTGCTCTTGACATGTGTAAGATAGATTCATTTGAGCTTGTTATATGCTTCCTTGCCCTCACTTGCTCTGTTTGCTAGAACTTGTGATTACTAGCTTTCCATCCCTTCTGAGCTCTTTCAGTTACACTTCTTGCATTTCATGGCATATTTTGAGGGGGAGTTATCTAGTTCAGGGGAGTTGAGTTCAAGGAACCCTTGATGTGTCCATTGTTAACAAGGGGGAGAAATTTGGGGAGAGATTAGTGTACTTCTCCAAGGGGAAGAAATTTATATGGACAAGGGGGAGACCTCAGGAGAGATTTAGTTGAGGGAGAGCTTTGAGAGATTTGTTGCATTCATATTGCATGTGTGAGGATGCATTTCAGGAGGAGTTTGAGCTTTTAGCATGCTCTTTGCATCGGTGCGTTGAGCCTTTCGCCTCTGTCTTGAGGAGCCGATGCTTTGCTTCTTTTTGCTTCAAGTTGCCTTCTGTTTTGCCTTTGTTGGGTTTTGGGCAGCTTGAGCATTTCTTTTATTTTCTTTCTTTTTCGGTTTTACGCTTTTCTTTTGTCTTTGATCCATTTCAGGTTACAGGTTGAAGGTGTTGACAATGCACTCATCAAGGGGGAGATTGAGAGCCAATGGACCGGCCTCATTGCTCTCCTAGTGTGATGAGTGATTGTCAACAAGCTCAAGCCCTCCGATGGACTGGAGGTAGACGATGAAGACCTCGATGGACTGAGGCAAAAGCCCTCCAATGGACCGGAGGCAATGCTCGGCGTCGGTCGGCCATAGGAGCTCGGTACACGGAGGGGCGGTTCGGCAACGGTGGTGTAAGCCCTCCGATGGACCGCGAGGCAACTCCAATGGACTGGAGAAGCCGGGTGTCACCGTGGTGCTCCAATCCGAGTGCATGGCGCGAAGGCGTGCGAGGGAGGCTTTGGCGGCTTCACCTCAAAACCGCCACCCAAGTTCAAGTGACTTGGTGGGTTGGGCTCCGACTCGCCAAGATAGAAGATTGGGCCAAGACCCGGCCCAGGAAGCCCGCAGAATAAAGTTTCCCGGTTACTGACTTCAAAACCGGGGGAAGCTTCCGGACTACTGGCTACGTGGCGCACATCCAAGCTAGGCGGAGAAACCGAAGATGATCAAGATGTCATCGTAGTCGTCTGATTGTATCTTTTCGGTTTGGCCCCCTCCGGGCATTTTTAGAGTAGGGGTCTTAATGTAATTGGGTCGTTTAGGGCCTAGGGTATAAATAGACTTGAGAGGCTCCCTTGGAGCTTATCTTGGCAGCCACAATACCCTAGTTTCCCTAACCCTAGTAGCCAAGGTCCAAAGAGAGAAAAGAGAGGAGATTAGCTAGGAGATGAGTGCCTAGTTTAGTCAAATCTTGTCATTAGTGGGAGGATGATGGGAGGAAGGCTCTAGGGGGTCTTGTAAGACTTGATTTCGTGATTTAATCCAAGATTACTCCATGAGAAATCCATGTCTTGAGCAGCTCAATTTCGTCCTCCTTTCCCCCTCCCCGTTCTTGTTCGTTCTTGGTTCCAATCCTTGGATTTTGTTGTGTTTCCTTTTGTCCAAGGTTGGGATCTTTATTTTGCTGATATTTTACCTTGCTATGATGTGGTGAATCTCACTAGCCAAGTGCTTGAATCATTGAACCACGAGCAAGGGCCGTTCTTGTCCGATTTCAGTTCTTCGGTGTCAACTCATCTACCTCACGAGATTTGCAATCCCTGTGGATCCCTTGATCTTTTGAAGCTGATCTTTTGGGATTTGCTAGGGAAGGTCCTTAGAATTGTCCATGCAAATTTTCGTGAAGTTTCGTTGAGATTTGACCCCGTTTCGATCGATTTTTCAAAAGGGTGTCGGGCTGTTTTTGAGTGCAGTTTTTCTTCTGAGTTAAATGGGACGGTTTAGAGTTAAATAGGACGGTGTGTAGAGACCGGATAGTCCGGTCTATAGTGTTTCTGAGCTGTTTTCAACCTCTTCTTAACTTAGTACGGTCTAGGCCTTTTGGAGGGTTCGGATAGTACGGTCTGTACAATTTTAGGCTGTTTTCTTTAGTTAGTTCCTCCTCTTTTTCCTTGGTCTTTTCTCTTTGGTTTCTTTGGTCTTTGGAGTGTTGTGGTTTGCTTCAAGCTTGCTTTGTGTCAACCACTGCATGCCCATACTCTTCACTCACTGTTCTTAAGTGAGGCACGCTTCGGTGTGTTGAGTGGCTAGTGTGCGACGCTTGCAAGCTTTGTAGCTTGTCTTGTTTTGCTTGTGCCTTGTTGTTCTTGCTTGCTTTGGTGCTGCTTTAGTGTTTTTAGTTTAGGGTTTCTCAATGTGTCCTAGGGTTAGTAGCTTATCGATGCTACGTAACTCTGCACATTAGAGAGGTGTAGTTTTAGGTGTTGTGTGTGTTTGTCTGGGTGTAGTGTGTTTACTCGTTTAGGTGTAGTTTGGTTGCTCGTCTTACGTCCTTTTCTTTGGGCGTTAATTCGAGTGCTTCCGCTTTCCACCCGATACGTATCTGTTCAGTGGACGGTATCGGGTTTGCTTGTGTTTTCGTGAGAGCGCACTTTTGGGGTTTGAGTTTGAGTTTTTCAAGTGCTCCTATTCACCCCCCTCTAGTCGCACGTCTCGGTCCTACAGCATTGCTCAATTACTTGCTGTTTTGCATTTATCTATTTGTTCTTTGCATTCTACACCATAGAAAGTACATGCCATATAAAGTGTACTTGGATTGACTCTCTGTTATTTTTCATGTAACCTAATTAGTAAAGGTAGCTCACTGGGAAATTATGAAGCTGTGCATGATTGATTTGATAACTGTTTTGAAATTGACAATGTGCTCCTAGCTAGGAAAGAGAATAGGAAAAAGTAGGGTGAAATGGCTAAGAAAATTCTAAGTAAAATCTGGTAGTTTACTGGTGATATACTTATTCCTGAAGGTATTTTTGTAGAATTTATGGCCACTGTTTTATTTTGCATCTAATATAAGCTAAATAGAATATATGGAAAATAAATGTCCTATAAAACTGAGAGTACTTCACTTGCTGATTTTTGTGGAGGTAGATTTTACTATGCACTGCTCACTGGTTTAATTTCATGGCCAGAAACTTATCCAATAAATTATGAAAAATCTGAGAAGCTATAGCGCTAATAACTTGCTAGAATTTTCATAATTAATTTATAACTCCTTTGTGGCTGAAATTTAGATAGTAGCATAATGTAGTATAAATCTACATGTCATAAAAATCTGAGCTCATTCGGAGTTGTCTAACTACATGAAAACAAGTAATGCTTTTTATTCATAAAGTGGGCATGTGTTATTTAATTATAAGAGTATGTGTTTGTTTGTAATTGTTGACATTATGCATGTGGGTTGATTTCTAGCTGCAGACTATCTACTATTCTCTATATCAACTTGATTGAGAAATTAGTTCATTTACTCATGTAAAGTACCGGAAGTCAATATAGCGTTTGAATCCATTAAACAAACACAAACATACTACATGATATAATTAGTGAATGTTTCCTATAAATGCATGAAGTACATGATTTCAACTTGTTACCCGTTGAATGGAAATGAACACCACCACACCTATTTTAGTAACATAAACAACTATTGCTTGCATTTATCGAATCTCATATGTGACATGTTGTTATAATCAGTAACTTGTTTATGTGTGATCCTATGACTGCGAGTTGGGTCGTTGTCCATAAGAGTTACTCCTTGTGTATGTAGATTAGTAACCACCTTTCTGTTTTTCCATGAAACGATTGTTCATACGTGTGCTTCAGATTCATGCATCTCATCATTCCTTGCATCATCACGCATATCAATCATATAGCGGCACTCATTACAGATACGTGATCAAGAAACGAGCGCGTGGAACTATTTCAACCAATGGTGATCCAAAAGACCAAGTAAGACCCATTCACGACCCGGAGGGCCCATCAGTCGTGCTTGGAAGGAGGAGTTGTCCAAGGGGTCAAGGGGTTGCCTGGGGCCAAGCCTCACAACCCGGCAAACTAACATTAGCATAGTTTGCTGGTTCTCTTAAAGTAAAGCAAAGGTAGATAGGACCATGCTTTTCCTAGCAAACATAATATGGTTGATGATTACGCATCTGCATTAGGAGTTGTTTGAAACCAATTGCATTAGACTCCCTGGTCGCCTGGCCCTAGCACCTATACATAGAGTTCGTAGGACGAGTGCCTAGAATTGCTAGGTACGAGTAGACATGAGTGAATGGAGTCACTCGTCGCGTAGGTGATTTTCAAAAGTCACAAGAAATATTACTATGAGGAAAGATATGAGGATGCTCATGGTTTAAAATCGAGACCAGGCGGAGATATGGGTATATTATGTTGAAAAATGATGTGGATGGTTTGGTCGACTCTGCCCGAGTCGCATAAGACCGGTCGTTGTTCGCCTATTGGTCTGCATAACATTGCTAGGGTGCTTATCTGGGACAATGGACCGGTGAAAGTCTTACTTGTGACGTCTTAAGCACAGAGACACGTTCCTACCCACTGGTTGAGAGGAAGGTGGCCGCGGAGGCGGGTGTCAAGGGAGGGCTGACCCATTGCGTGGTAACGCTCCTGCGACGACGCGCTCCCGGAGTCAGCCAGGAGTGAATCAAACTTAAGACGGGACGAGTAGAGATGGGGAAAGTATATGTGGGAACGCCTTGGGTTAGTAAGCATCTGCCATCCTGGTGCTTCTAGTTATTTCCGGGAATATAAAAATCGATTCGAATCGCTGATGCTCACCAGGTGTGAGAATGCCAATACCACTGACGGACAAAGTAGTAATCCACTTGAATATATTATATTATGATTTCATGGTTTTGAATACTACATGATTGGTTTTACATGCTTTACTTTCATGCAACTTATTATGGTACTCATGATTAGTATTTATTGACATAATGAACTAAGTAGCTGTCAAATCCTGCCTCTATACGATAAATCAAGCAGCTGTCAAATCCTGCTTCCACATGTTAACTTGATCCTGTTTAAAATCAACAGCTAAGAATCAAATTTTTAGTAAGCAAGCTTTGCATCAACCGTAAGCCATTTCCATTAAGTCCTACTGAGTAATTAGTACTCAGGGTTTGCCCCCACTTTTGGCTCACAGGTACTGATGACTTCTGGACAACCGCTTGAAGGAGGGTAGAACCGGTGGGCTCGGTGCTACTCGCCTTGTTTATCTCTACATGAACACTATTTGAGTTTGTTTCCGCTGTGAGAGGATTTAAAAACGCTTCCGCTATATATATATATGTATATATATACACATATATATACATATACGTATATATACATATATATATCTATATATAAGTATGGATATATATATGTATATATGTGTGTGTGTATATATATATGTATATGTATATATGCTCTGAAATCGCTTTCGCTATATTTTGGACATGTATTTGAATACATATATTTTGTTTGTAAGAACTTCATCTTATTTTTCACTATTAAACTTCCCTCGCACGCCTTCGCACCATGCACTCGGGTTGGAGCACCACGGTGGCACCTAGCTTCTCCAGTCCATCGGAGTCGCCTCATGGTCCATTGGAGGGCTTACACTACCGTTGCCGAACCGCCTCTCCGTGTACCGAGCTCCTATGGCCGACTGACGCAGAGCATTGCCTCTGGTCCATTGGAGTGCTTTTGCCTTAGTTCGTCGAGTTTTTTATCATCTACCTCCAGTCCATCAGAGGGCTTGAGCTCGTTGACAATGACTCATCACACCAGGAGAGCAATGAGGCCGGTCCATTGGCTCTCAATCTCCCCCTTAATGAGTGCATTGTCAACACCTTTAACCTGTAATCTGAAATAGAACAAAGACGAAAGAAAAGCGTAAAACCGAAAAAGAAAGAAAAAGAAAGAGAAATGCTCAAGCTGCTCAAAACACAAGGCAGCTTGAAGCAAAAAGAAAACAAAGCATCAGCTTCTCAAGATAGAGGCAAAAGGCTCAACGCACCGATGCAAAGAGCATGCTAAAAGCTCAACTCCCCCTGAAATGCATCCTCACAAATGCAAAATGAATGCAAAGCTCCCCCTCAACTAAATCTCTCCTAAGTTCTCCCCCTTATACATATTTTTAAATTTCTTCCCCTTGGAGGAGGTACACTAATTTCTCCCCTTGTTGACAATGGACACATCAAGGGTTCCTTGAACTCAACTCCCCCTAAACTAGACAACTCCCCCTCAAAATATGCCATGAAATGCAAGGAGTGTAACCGAAAGAGCTAAGAAGAGATGAAAAGCTAGTAATTACAAATTATAGCATACAGAGCAAGTGAGGGTAAGGAAGCATGCAACAAGCTCAAATGAATCTATTTTACACATATCAGGAGCTAGCATGTTTTACAGGGTATTTTAAAAGAAAGCATCACCAACATGAATAGCACCTAGCAAGATAGGCATGAACAGTAAGATGCTAGCAATGCATACAAGGTGTGCTACTCTCAACCAAAGCATATACAACAAGCCATAAGCATTTCAGAAACTTGCATATTTCAGATTTAATCGCTTGTATTACATGAGCAAGTTCCATATTGTGCCAGGGGTTATTTACTTGTCTTTTACCGCTTCTTACCAACCAATGCTAAGCCTAGGTTCAAAGAACCATTAGAAGCTTAAGACAAGGTTTTGGTCATACATAGCCTAGTTCAAGTTCATGCCAAAGTGCAAAAAGGCAAGCTGTCTCAAATTAGATCAGTGTAACAAGCAAACCCACCTGGATCTTTTCATTTCAGCACAAGACACCACTTGTAAACATTTAATTCAGATTTCAGATTAAGCAAGTTGTCATAAAAGCTTAGGCATTAATTTAGCAAAGACATACAACTAGCATATCCAGGCATGAAAAGATAGCATAGCATTCAACAATCCTACACATGCTAGGTAGCCAGATCAAGTGGTGATCATGGTTATTGATTTGCAAAAAATGACTTAGCTCACAACTAGTATTCAACAGACTCAAGAGAGCTTAGCCAACCATGATCAAGCATGCATCTGTACAATCTAGCACAAGCAAATACTGACTCATCATTCCAAAAGAGCTCTAGTGCTAGTATAGTGAAAATGCATATGATAGAATGCAATGCATGATACGATACAATATGCAAAAGAAACAAAGAAAAATAAAAGCAAGATAAAAGCATAAACTAAACTACAGAAGCTATTCCTTTCTAAAAGGAATAGCACACTATCCCTGACTAAAAGGGATAGCACACTCCAAGCTCACCTCTCAAACGCGTAAAAGCGTTAAACTCTAGGGGTTTGGTAAAGATATGGGCCAACTGGTTTGCAGACACTACATGGACTAAGTCTATGTCTCCCTTCTCATAGTGATCTCTTAGAAAGTGAAACCTCACGTCTATGTGTTTGGTTCTAGAGTGCAAGACGGGGTTCTTAGCTACAGAAATAGCAGAAGTAGAGTCAACTAGAAGAGGGATTTTTCCAAACCTAAGGCCGAAATTACTAAGGGTGGCTTTCATCCACAAAAGTTGGGAGCAGCAACTAGCAGCAGCAACATATTCTGCTTCAATGGTGGAAAGAGCTACACTAGCTTGCTTGCGAGAGGACCGAGAGATAAGAGAGGTTCCTAAGAGTTGGCATGTGCTGGAGTTTGACTTGCGATCAATCCGGCAACCAGCATGATCAGCATCTGAGAACCCTCTAAGAGAAAGAGAAGAACCCGAGGAATACCAAAGGCCAAGCTCAGGAGTGAATTTTAGATACCTGAAAATGCGCTTCACCACTTGACGGTGAGAAGTCCTGGGAGAAGCCTAGTAACGCGCACAAAGACAAACCGCGAACTGAATGTCCGGTCTGGTCGCCGTCAGGTACAGAAGTGAGCCGATCATCCCTCAAAATTCCTCCTAGTCCACCGCCTCCCCATCTTCATCAGCGTCAAGCGCCGTGTTTGTACTCATAGGAGTCATCATGGGCTTGGAGTCACCCATCCCAAACTTCTTAAGTATGTCTCTTGTATACTTGGCTTGATGGACGAAGGTTCCTTCAAGGCCTTGCTTGATCTGCAGCCCGAGGAAGAACTGGAGCTCACCCATAAGACTCATCTCAAATTCCCTGCTCATCTGTTCAGCAAAACTAGACACCAAAGCGTGAGATGAACCACCAAAGATTATGTCATCAACATATATCTGAACTATCAGGGTGTCACCGCCACGACTCAACAAAAACAAGGTCTTGTCTACTGAACCTATCACAAACCCAGACTTGAGCAGGTGTCATGCCCAGTTCTCAACCAACGGAACCGGAACAACATATATGTGCCAGGAACGTGTCTCACATATATTATGACAATAGTGACATCACAGAACGTGCATAAATGATAAATAAAACGTTTACATAGAGTATATCATCACTTTATTACAATAAGACAACATGTCTTTAAACCAGAGTCATAGCGGAAGCGTAAACGAAGATAAACGAGCCGCCATAGGGACGTCGACTGGTGGACTGGTACGCTTAGAACTCGCTGAAGTTCTGAACATACTCCCCGAAGTTTTCTGGAGCTGAGCAGCGGTTGGGTTCCAGCCAACAGTAGGTTTAAAGTAAAGCAAGCGTGAGTATTTCATACTCAACAAGCATAACATGAACTATGAGGCATCTAGGGTTGGCTGACACTTAGCATGAGCTTTTAGTTGGTCAAGTTTTATTAAGCGACTAATTACTACAGGTGAGTTGATAAACCATTAACCCAAGTTATAGCATAAAAGATTTAAACAACAACATTAACATTAGAACCAACTTCCAAACCCAACCAGGAACCACTAATCTGCATAAAGGATCTGGGCCGCTCATAACCGTGAGCACGGCTGACATGTCAGTTTTACACTCTCGAGAGGTTGTACATCTTTACCCACAAGCCGTGTACTATGCTAGGAGTTCATCACATTGCCTGAGATGAGATGACTAGCAAGCACACTACGAAGCCTTTACAAAGATCACGTTGGTAAAAAGTAACCGTAAGGAAACAAGCGCCGCAATTGTGGTGTCCGCCTCACAAAGGGAGAAGCACACAGCACACTCAACCTAAGGTAGTGCAACGACCACAACCGCTTACTCCCCCTCTTGCCCCGCAGGTAAGTTACTTCAAACCAAAACGATCTAATTAATCAACTAAGACCGGGAAATTCCAGTCTCATGGTAGCACGGTTGTCCCAGGTTGTCGCTTTGCGAACCGGTCCTTATGGAGAGCGGCTATGAGCAAACCACTAAGAACATGCTCATGCCCCCTAAACCAAGTTGCTAAAAAGCCATTTTTAAATAGACAGGAACCACTCAAGCACACAGTACAGAGGGTCACGCTCCGAGTTAAATTGCATAGCTCCATTAACAAGATTATTAACAATGCGCAGCAACTAGCAAAACTTAACCAACATGCATCCCATAGGTGAACATATCAATAAAAGGGCTGCGGTACAGTCCTTAGGGTATATAAGTTTAGACACATGCATATGAACTGATAAAATGGTTATTAGGTTGTCTAGGTTATACTTGCCTTGCTCAAACTGGTCTTGAGGCTGCTGCTCAACACCCTCAAACTGCTGCTCTTCTTCACCAACAAACTGCTCACCGTCTAAACATGTACACGGCAACATACAAGCATTTCCACGCATACATACATGCAAACAATTAACAAAAGGTGAGAAACAGTACATCATATCATAAAAACAGAAGATAAAACTGCATTAAAAACATTCTACGCATTACCACGATCGCGTGAGTGCAAGAATCACTCAAAACGGAGTTAAAACGTGAAAGTTATGCATAAAACGGGCTCCCAGGGGCATAAGTGTGATAGAAACACTGAAACCAGGGGCTAGATTTGAAAAACCGAGGACCTATCCGTAAATAACTATAGCCGCCGAGGGTTTCCAGGCAAAACCGCCGAGACCTGGACTGCGGGTTCAAAAACCGAAAAGTCCAGGGGCCAAACCGAAGAAAACATTTCAAAGCCGATGGACCGCGGGTTGATTCTAGAGAAACGCGGGGACTTTTCTGCGAAAGTCCCGTGCTGACCGGGTCTACGCCGACGCGGTGCTGACGCGGCGCGCGCGTGGCGCGACACGTCGGGCTAACGGGTGGGACCGCGCTGTCGGGTTAAGTGAAGGCGACGTGGCGCTCTGTGATTGGCCCGCGAAGGGGTACACTGGGTTCTAATCGTGGCCGTGCAAACTAGATCGGACAGCCATGGGGGACGGGGACAGTGAGGCGCCGGCGGCGACCAAAACCCATGGCGGGGTTTCGGCCCACGCGGCGGTGGCTCGCCGGCGTCCTGCACGCCGGGGCCTAGGGGCCGTCTCGCTGGACTAGACCTAGCGGAAAAGGGAGAGGAGGTCGAGGCGGAGCTCACCGAGGGATCGAGGGGACGGGGAGCGGATGGCGGGGCTTGGCGACGGTGACCGGCGGACGGCTCGGGCGGTGCTCGCGGACGAGAGCGTTGGAGGCTCGGCCTCGCGTCAAGACCTCTAGGAACGGCTCCGCGAAGACCCTGCGAACGTGATGGGGGCGGTTAGAGGGCCGGAGAGGGCACACCGACGGCGAATTCGGCGTCGCGGTGTCTTACTGAAGCGGATCTCCGGCGGCGGATTGCAGGCGCGTCGATGCACAGGAGTGCAATTGGGGAGGTGGAGTGGTAAAGGAGCTCGGGGCGACACTCGGGGTCGGGTTTTATAGGGGTTTAGGGCGCTAGGGCACTGCGTACGCGAGAGAGGTGGCCGGCGGCTTTGAAGCTCGTCAAGGCGCCGTGAAGGAAAGGAGGGAGAAGGGGAAACCGGTGCGAGAGTTGGGGGATTGATGGAGGAGCGATTAAGGAAGGAGTAGTGGGCTCGGTTTCAGCTTTCCTTCACCGGTGCGCCGACGTGGCCGAGCGGAGAGAGAGGCAGGGACGGCGGGATTTGCGGCGGGAGAAGGGAGACGAGGCTGACCGGTGGGACCCGCCGGTCAGTGGGAGCGAGGGCGCGGGCCCGCCTGTCGGCGAGGCGCGGAGAGAGGGGGTGGCGCGCGTTGCGGGGGAGTGGGCCGGCTCCGGCCCAGGCGGGAGGGAGCAGGGATTGGCCGGGCCGGGGCCCAGGCGGGGAGAGGGGGCGCCGATCGGCCAGCCCAGCTCTCTCTTTTTTTTTTCTTTTCTTTTTCTTTTCTGATTTTGAATTCCTTTGAATGGAGATAGAAAATGGTTCTAAAATTCAAATAAATTTGAATTTGAATCCTTAATTCAATCAACAAGAAACATTGCACCAGCATGTATGCACAAGGAAGTTGGGCCTATGGTTTATCTTATACAAGTATTTATTTTAAATAAATCATGTTAAATGCAGCTAAACACATGGGTCTTAGAAAATTAAATAAATTGCTTGAATTTTATTGTAAAATGCTGAAATTTAAACTAGGGTGTTACAGCAGTAAACTCTTCAACCTAGCATACCAAGCTCTAGGAGCTTGCTTCAGACCAGAAAGGGCTTTTCTCAACTTATACACCCTATCTAGAAACTTGGCACTCTCAAAGCGAGGAGGTTGTCTCACGTAAACCTCCTCCTCTATAAACCCGTTTAGGAAGGCTGACTTGACATCCATTTGCTGTAGTTTGAAGCCTTTAGAGGCCGCAAAGGTAAGCAAAATCTTAATGGCTTCCAAACGAGCTACAGGGGCAAAGGTTTCATCATAATCTATCCTCTCTTTCTGACAGAAACTCTGGGCTACCAATCTCGCTTTGTTCCTCACAACCATCCCATTCTCACTCTGTTTGTTCTTGAAAACCCACTTGGTACCTATAGGGTGACAGTTTGGTGGAGGCTCAACTAAATCCCAGACATGGTTTCTCTCAAAGTCCTCCAACTCCTCATGCATGGCGTTCACCCAGTTAGGATCAGATAATGCATGTGACACATCCTGGGGTTCAAAAGTAGCAACATATGCAGAGTGGGAGAAAAATGCTAGAGAGTTAACCGAAGAGCGTGTAACACTCTGGTGAATGTCTCCAATCATCATGTGTGGAGGGTAATCCCGCTGGACCTGCCGAGATGGAACAATCTCGGAAGTCACCTCCCCTGCGTCCTCAGCGGGGCCAGCCTTTGCTTGAGCTTGCTGTCGGGGGAGTGAAGAGGAAGCCGTGGGCAAGGGTCCTCCTTTATCATCAGAGCTCGTAGCAGAGAGGGCAGGAGCTGCAGCCGGTGCAGTGGCTCCTACATCGCCAACATCAACCGCACCTTCCTCATCCTCAAAGATGGGGGTGCCTTTTTCATCATCACCTGAAAGCTCAAAGGCAGGGGTTGTGCAGGCATAGTTTCATCAAAAGAAACCTCACAAGTCTCAACAACTTGCTTGGCCTCCAAAATCCACACACGAAAAGCCCTAGAACTAGAAGCATACCCCAGAAAAATCCCATCCAAACAATGAGACTCAAACTTGTCCAAATGCACCGCCTTCTTAAGCACAAAGCACTTGCAGCCAAACGCTCGCAAATGCTTAACGCTGGGCTGCCTACCAAACCGAAGTTCATACAAGGTCTTCCCAAGGAAAGCTCGCAAGAAGATCCAGTTCGCAATGTAACAGGCCGTATTTATTGCCTCAGCCCAAAAGCGCCTCGGAGTCCTGTGCTCATCGAGCATCGTCCGCGCCATCTCAAAAAGTGTGCGGTTCTTGCGTTCCACAACACTGTTCTGCGGTGGGGTATATGGAGAAGAAAACTGGTGCTCAAGACCTAGGTCACGACAGAAGTTTTCGAAACGAGAATTTCTGAATTCTCCGCCATTGTCACTGTGGATAGCCCTCATGGCCTTATGACTCTCGTTTCTCAACCTCAGTACCAGATCCTGAACAAAACCAAACGCCTCATCTTCAAACTCCATGAAAAATACCCATGAGAACCGCGAAAAGTCGTCCACAATGACAAGCACGTACCACTTCTCACTGACCGACGCTACCCGAGCGAGACCTACTGTATCCATATGGAGTAGCTCACCCGGATAGGAGGTCATAACCTGAGACACAGGAGTGTGAGAAGCAGCAACCATCTTGTCATGACGACAGTGGTGGCACACTAAGTCCTTCTCAGCTTTTAATTTGGGCAATCCTCGGATTAGGCCCATTGAACTCAACCTGACTAGCAGATCAAAGCTCAAGTGACCAAGTCTCCTATGCCACTTCCATATATCAGCAGAAGGACTAGCAACCAAACAACGCGCAGGGCCAGAAACAGATGTGAGGTCGATCCTAAAAACCTGACCAAAATGCAGCAAAGAACAAACAAGGGTCTCCTCAGCATCAAGAACACAGCACGCACCCTTCTTAAAACGAACCTCAAAACCTTCATCGAGAAGTTGCGAAATAGAGACCAAATTGAACCCCAGATTCCGGACAAAAGCAACTTCTCTCAGGGAAAGCTTAGGAGAGAGCGAAACAGAATCAAGACCCAACACTTTACCTTGACCATTGTCCCCGAATGTGATGTACTCCTTGGTGCTCACGGGGTTGAGGCTGGAGAACCACTTGCAGTGCCCTGTCATGTGCCTAGAGCAACTGGAGTCCATGATCCACACGTCCTCCATGCCTCGATCCTGCAAATTCAAGTAAAGCGATGGTGAGTAAACGATCCGGTACTGGGGTTAGTACTAAAACTGTTGTACAGTGCCGAGCCATCTTCTCAAAAGTGGGGTAAGCACAGTCAAAGAAACCACCACGACTAGAGTAACCATGGACTCTCAAAGCATAGCCTCTCAAGCTCTCTCACAAACCCTCGGTCACGAGGTCAATAGCTGCACTGAAAACGACTAGGAGCTCGACCGACAAAGCGTCTCTCACCACTAGGAGCACGGGCCTGAAAGCCGCCTCCTCTCTCACTACCAGCAAAGCGGTCTCTTCTCTCACCGCGGTAGGGAGGATCTAGCCTACCACTCTGGTAGAACTGATCTTGGTTCCCCCAAGCTCTCTCCTGCCTCTCGACCCGCTTTCTCCTGAAGCAAAACTCCTCTAGGTGGCCATTCCGCTGGCAAAAGCCACAGTGGTAGACAGGCCTCCTAGGAACTGGGTTAGGCTGGGACTTGGCCTTAGGGGGTGTGGCCTTAGGTGGCTCAGGCTGCTGGATTGGTTTCTTGCCCTTGGACTTAAGCTCTTCCTCTATGATCTTGTCCAGCTTAGCCTTCGAAGGCTTGGGTGTCCAGTACTGCTTCTTTGGGGCAGCCTTGGGTGGTTTATGGTAAACCCCATCAACAGTCTCACCTGGCTGGGTAGGTGCAGTCTTGATCTTAATAGGGGCACTCTTCTCACCTGAAGTACTGCACTCACCAAATCCAAACCCACTCAAGTCACCCTCAGCTCTCTTGGTGCTCTCTATTATCATCTCCAGTTGGGGTTGCCTAGCATATACCCAACTCAGCACCTCTCTCAATCTGTTGTTGTCATTTTGCAAAGACAACACATTCTCCCTCAGATCCTCCAAAACTACAGTCTGGGCAGCACAAGTGTCATAGTCTAGGGAGGGAAAAACAGGAGCAGCTTTTTATAACTTCCTAATGGTGGCATCCCTATCCACCAGCTGCATCCTAAGGGTCAAGCAGGTCTCACAAGAGTTAGTGGGTGCTCACAGCACCTCAAAGTCAGCTCTCAACTACTCTAACTCACCTCTCAAAGTAGGACAGACCATACACGCACCCAAAAGTGCAGGCCTAGCCCTAAGCTCGTCAAGCTCCATGAGCTGCCCCTCAAACTTCTCCTTCAGCACAGCTACCTCTCTAGCTAGACAGGGACAAGACTCACACTCGAGCTCACCACTCAAGGTAGGCTCATCCAGTTTCGACTGAAGTTTGCCTAGCTCAGCTCTAAGCTCATCTATCTCCTCTACCCGCTTGGCTATCTCTCTGGTCACCAAGCTCCGTCATGAAAGACTCGCAGGTAGGACACTCGAGCTCACTGGGTTGAGGTCTCACACTCCTCACCCTCTCATTCTGCTCTAAAGCCTCAGCAAGTTGGGCTTTCAACTTCTGAAGCTTCTTAGTTGCCTTCTCCAGCATCTTATCCTGGGCTTTTAGCTCTCGGCTATTCTGCTCTAACATCTCAAGGATTTCGGCTTGCTCAGAAGTTACCTCATCATCGGAAGAAAAGTTACTTCCGTCATCCTTGTTCTCCCTGTCCTCAAGCGCCATGGAGCAAACCGAGCTCCTCTTGTCCTTGTTCTTGCGCCTGGACTTGGTGGAGACAAAGCACAAGCCAACTGGACCTCCTTGATCGTTCCTCTTGTCCTTCCTGTACGTGATCTCCTCATCACTTGAGCTTGACGAGGATGAAGAGGAAGAAGATCCGCTGCTGCAGAACCCGATCTCGGCGAAGAAGGCCTTGTCCCGCTTCCGGTTGTCCTTCTGGTAGCTCTTGAAAGCCTTCCGAAAGTTCTTCTTGCTGAAGGGACGCTTGCCGAAGCCGTGCTTGCTGGAGCAGTGCTTGTCAAAGTTTGGCTTGCCGGAGTGGTACTTGTCAGAGTCACGGGAGTAGCTCTTGCCCTTCTTGTAGTAGTCGTTCTTGTTGGGGCACTCGGCGATGAAGTGGCCGACCTCTCCGCACTCGAAGCACTTGGACCTCTCGCCCCTCTTCTTGCTCATCCGGTTGTCATAGGCACGCTGAAAGCGACTAGACACCAGACATAGCTCCTCATCCCCAAGCGACGCCAACTGCTCCTCTATCACAGACATCAAAGCAGGAAACGAGAAGTTGTGCATAAGGGGGTTAGCAACAGACTCACTATAGGGGGTAGCCAAGGCCAGATTCTTAGAACCTGTACAAGCAAGGGAATCCCTCAACTTATAATCTACTTCTGTGGTCTTGAGCTTACTATAGAGCGCCTCTACTCCTATCGTATCATACCCTGCCGACTCAATGATTGAGTTCACCTTGATCTCCCAAACTTTTCTGTCCAACGCATACAGCAACTTGACAGCCTGCTGATGATCGGTGTATGGGAGTTCAGCGGGTGCAGAGTTGACATGCAACTTGTTAATGATCTATTGAAAGCGACCAAACAAGTCGTCTACAGACTCTCCCGGCTTCTGGACGAAATTTTCATATTCGCGCCGGTAAGTATCCACAAGCCTAGCCTTAATCGTCGCAATACCCTCATGGTGTGCACTAAGTAGTGACCATATCTCACGCGCACTCTTAAGGTGACTCACTCTCTCATAATCCATGGGACCAAGCCCAGAAAAGAGAAAGTTAACAGCCTTGGCATTCGCCTCATGCCGAGCCATGATATCCTGCGTAGTACTCTCAGCGACTGGAAGCACCACAAATGTCATACTCTGAGTAGCATCCCATATGTCCTGACTCTGGCTAACAAGGAACGCCTCCATCCTACCCTTCCAGTAGGGATAGCCATCGGAACCAAGGACGGGAATCTTCCCAGATTAAGTCATGGTCGCTACAGTTTCTTCACCGGTTAAGGTATAGGAAACCTAACCGGCTCTGATACCACTTGTAGGACCGAGACGTGTGACTAGAAGCACTTGAAAAACTCAAACCCCCCAAAGGGCGCTCTCACGAAAATACATGCACACCCGATACCGTCCACTGAACAGTTACGTATCAGGTGGAAAGCGGAAGCACTTGAATTAATGCCAACGAAATGGACGTAAGACGAGCAACCAAACTACACCTAAATGAACAAATACACTACACTTAGACGAGCACACACAACACCTAAAACTACACCTTTCTAATGTGCAGAGTTGCGTAGCATAGACAAGCTACCAACCCTAGAACACATTGAGAAACCCTGAACGGAAAAACACTAAAGCACGCAACAAAACAAGCGAACACAACAATGCACAAACAAAACAAGACAAGCTACAAAGCTTGCAAGTGTCGCACACTAGCCACTCAACACACCGAAGCGTGCCTCACTTAAGATCAGTGAGTGAAGAGTATGGGCATGCAGTGGTTGACGCAAAACAAGTTTGAAACAAACAACAACACTCCAAAAACCAAAGAAACCAAGAAAAACAAACCCCAAGGCAAGCGGAGCTAGAAACATGCAAAAACAGCCCCAAAAAGGCTAGACTGGACAGTCCTCTCTCCACCAAAAGGCCTGACCGGACAAACACAAAGAAGGGGGAAGAAACAGCCCAAAAACACAACAGACCGGACAGTCCGAGGTCTATAGACCAGACAGTCCGAAGACCCTACTTTGGACAAACCTAAGGACAATTGATTTGTCCTATCAGTTCTCCAAAAAACTGCGCAGAAAAATAGCCTGATACCCCATCAAAAAATCGATCGAAACGGGGTCAAATCTCAACGAAACTTCACGAAAATTTGCATGGACAATCCTAAGGACCTTCCCTAGCATACCCCAAAAGATCCACTTGAAAAGATCAAGGGTTGCACAGGAATTGCAAATCTCGTGAGGTAGGTGAGTTGACACCGAAAACTAGAAATTCGACAAGAACGGCCCTTGCTCATGGTTTGATGATTCTAGCACTTAGCTAGTGAGATTTACCACATCATAGCAAGGCAAAATACCAGCAAAAGAAAGATTCCAACCTTGGACAAACCGAAACACACCAAAATCCAAGGATTGGAACAAAAAACGAACTAGAACGGGCAGGGGGAATGGCGGACGAAATTGAGCTGCTCAAGACATGGATTACACAACGAGAAAACTTGGATTAATCATGAAATTCAGGTTACACAAGTTCCCTAGAGCCTACCTCCCATCATCCTCCCACTAATGACAAGATTTGACTAAACTAGGCACTCATCTCCTAGCTAATCTCCTCTCTTTTCTCTCTTTGGACCTTGGCTGCTAGGGTTAGGAAAAACCTAGGGTTTGTGCTGCCCAGATGAGCTCCATGGGAGCCTCTCAAGTCTATTTATACTCTAGGCCCTAATGACACAATTACACTAAGACCCCTACTCTAAAAATGCCCGGAGGGTGCTAAACCGAAAAGATACAATTGGATGACTACGATGACGGCTTGATCTTCTTCTTCTCCACGCCTCGCTTGGATGTGCGCCACGTAGCCAATAGTCCAGAAACTTCCCCCGGTTTTGAAGTCAGAAACCGAGAAACCTTATTTTGCGGGCTTCCTAGGCCAGGTCTTGGCCCAATCTTCTATCTTGGCGAGTCGGAGCCCAACCCACCAAGTAATTTGAACTTGGGTGGCGGTTTTGAGCCGAATCCACCAAAGCCTCCCTTGCACGCCTTCGCTCCATGCACTCGGGTTGGAGAACCACGGTGGCACCTGGCTTCTCCAGTCAATTGGAGTCGCCTCACGGTCCATCGGAGGGCTTACACCACCGTTGCCGAACCGCCCCTCCGTGTACCGAGCTCCCATGGTCAACCGACGCCGAGCATTGCCTCCGGTCCATTGGAGGGCTTTTGCCTTAGTTCGTCGAGGTCTTCATCATCTACCTCTAGTCCATCGGAGGGCCTCCAGTCCATCGGAGGGCTTGAGCTCGTTGACAATCACTCATCACACCAGGAGAGCAATGAGGCCGGTCCATTGGCTCTCAAGCACTTGAGAGTGTGAAGTTGTATAGTGTTGGAGAAGTGAAGCTTTCCCTTAGCTTGTAGAGAGAGGCATTCCTCTTGTATCAAGGAGAGTTGTGAGTATAGAGTGCGGGAGTTGGATTTCTCTTCTCTCCTAGACTTGTGTTATCAAAGGAAGGATATTCAGTTCCAGGATTGAGTAAAGTTCCTTGTCTCTTACCTTTATTATTTCATTCTTACTTTACTTTCATACTTAGTGATTTACTTGTCTGTTTACGGGAACCTTGTGCATGCTTATAGTGTTGGCTATACAGTAGTGCTTGCTTTTCTGGCTCATTATCAGTAAGTAGTAAACTCTCTGAGTGGCACGACAGTGTTCATACTTAGAGTTTGCCTTGGTTGGTCGGCTATCCCATGCAGCTCTGCTTGGTAGACACACTAGGTGACAGCTTTTGTGTTCTCAGTATTCCAATCCCGTTCGTTCAAATAGACCCGCTGACGATATAGCCGAAACCTGTAGCGCCCTCCTTTCTCAGCTGGGTTATCACCATTCTAGTGCCTGGCAGTGGCTCTGCAGCTTTGGTGTCTGTGTTTACATGACAAGTATCTTGCTTTGCATGCTTAGTATAGTAAAATGATTTAACATCTATTTGAGAACCTGCTTTCCTATCTTTTATCTTCTACTTGCTAGCTTCACTAGTTTGGCCATTGGGTTGTGTGATTATTATGCTCCTCGTTCCTCGTGGAATCGATACCATGGAATACTCTCGGGTGAAAGGCTACAACATGTTTTCCGTGCGCTTGCGGATTTATATCTAATAGGATAAGGAACGCCAACAGTTGCGAAAAAGGAAGAAATGGTTTCGGTGGCACAAACGAGTGCCATGTATGGAGGCCTATAGTCATTTTCGGCGAAACCACTCCAAACATGATTTTTGGACCGAATGTAGTGGATTTGGTATGTTCATTGTCAAAAAAGAAGAAATGGTTCCGTTGGCATAAACTTATGCCTAGAATGCACCTCGATAGCTGGTTCCACAATGGGTCACATGCTGCATCGAAATTGCGTGAAACCACCACATGAGTTTTGGACCTAAAGTAGTGGATTGGTCATGATCGTTGTGGTGAAGGAAGAAATGGTTCTAGTGGCATAAACTCATGCCTTGTATGCACCCTGATATCCGTTTTCGCAATGGGTCACGTGAGTCAACGAAATGGCCCGAAACCACCCAAAACATGAGATTTGGACCTAAAGTAGTGGATTGAGCAAGTTCGTTGCAAAAAAAGAAGAAATGGTTCCAGTGGCACAAACCGATGCCTTGTATGGTGGCTCATACTCATTTTCGCAATGGGTCACGTGCGGCAATGGCACGAAACCATCCCAAACATGATTTTTGTACCTAAAGTAGTGGATTAGGCATGTTTGTTGCGAAAAAAGAAGAAATGGTTCCGGTAGCACAAGCTCATGCCTTGAATGCACCTCAATAGTTGTTTTCGCAATGGGTCACGTGCTGCATCGAAATGGCACGAAAGCACCCCATGAGTTTTGGACCTAAAGTACTGGATTAGGCAGGTTTGTTGTGAACAAAGAAGAAATGATTGTGGTGGCACAAGCTCATGTCTTGTATGCACCCCGATATTCATTTTCGCAATGGGTCACGTGAGCCAACGAAATGGCGCAAAACCATCCCAAACTTGAGTTTTAGACCTCAAGTACTGGATTGGGCATGTTTGTTGGGAAAAAAGAAGAAATGGTTCTAGTGGCACAAACTCATGCCTTGTATGCACCCCGATATCTGTTTTCGCAATGGGTCACGTGTGGCAACGAAATGACGCGAAACCACCTCGGACATGAGTTTTGGTCCTAAAGCAGTGGAATTGGGCATGTTTGTAAAAAAGAAGAAAAGGTTCAAGCGGCACAACGACACGCCTTGTATGCACCCCGATACCCGTTTTTGCAATGGTCACGTACTGGATTGGGCATGTTTGTTGGGAAAAAAGAAGAAATGGTTAAAGAGGCACAAACTCATGCCTTGGCGAAACCACCCAAAACATGAGTTTTGGACTCAAAGTAATGGATTGGCATGTTCATTGCGAAAAAACAAGAAATGTTTTGGTGGCACAAACTCATGCCTTGTATGCACCCTGATACTAGTTTTCGCAATGGGTCACGTGCCGCAACGAAATGGCGTGAAACCACCCAAACATGAGTTTTGGACATAAAGTAGTGGATTGGGCATGTTCGTTGTGAAGAAAGAAGAAATAGTTCTGGTGGCCAAGCTCTTATCTTTTATGCACCCAGATACCCATTTTCGCAATGGGTCACGTGCGCCAACGAAATAGCGCAAAACCACCCCAAACTTGAGTTTTGGACCTAAAGTAGTGGATAGGGCATGTTTGTTGCGAAAAAAAAAAGAAGAAATGGTTCCGGACGCACAAACTCATGGCTTGTATGCACCACGATACCAGTTTTCACAATGGGTCATGTGTGGCAACAAAATGACTCAAAACCACCCCAAACATGAGTTTTGGACCTAGGGTAGTGGATTGGGCATGTTCGATGGGAAGAAAGAAGAAATGGTTCTGGTCGCACAAACTCATGCCTTGTGTTCACCCCGATACCCGTTTTCGCAATGGTTCACGAGTGGCAACGAAATGGCGCGAAACCACCCCGAACATGAATTTTTGTCCTAAAGTAGTGGATTGGGCGTGTTTATAAAAAAGAAGAAATGGTTTTGGCGGCACAAAGACACGCCTTGTATGCACCCTAATGCCCCGTTTTCGCAATGCGTCACGTGCTGCAACGAAATGGTGCAAAACCACCCTAAACATGAGTTTTGGAACTAAAGTAGTGGATTGGGCATGTTCATTGCGAAAAACGAAGAAATAGTTCTGGTGGCACAAACTCATGCCTTAAATGCACCTCGACAGTCGTTTTCGTAATGGGTCACGTGCTGCATCGAAATGGCACGAAACCGATGACCTAAAGTAGTGGATTAGGCATGTTCGTTGTGAAGAAAGAAGAAATGGTTTGGTGGCACAAGCTCATATCTTGTATGCACCCCGAAACCCATTTTCGCAATGGTGCAGCAACAAAATAGAGCGACACCACCCAAAACATGAGTTTTGGACCGAAAGTATTGGATTGGGCATGTTTGTTGCGAAAAAAAAGAAGAAATCGATCCAGTGGAACAAACTCAAGCCTTGTATGCACCCTGATACCCGTATTCACAATGGGTCACGGGGGGGAGGGGCAACGAAATGATGTGAAATCACCCTAAACATGAGTTTTGGACCAAAAGTAGTGGATCAGACACGTTCGTTGTGGAAAAAAGAAGAAATGGTTCAAATGGTACAAACTGGTGCCTTATATGAAGGCCCATACCCGTTTTCACAATGGGTCACGTGCGGCAACGAAATGGCGCGAAACCACCCAAATATAAGTTTTGGACCTAAAGTAGTGGATTGGGCATGTTCATGCTTAAGTAAGAAGAAATGGTTCTAGTTGCACAAGCTTATGTCATGTATGCACCCCGATTCCCAGCAATGGGTTAAGTACGACAACGAAATGGCGTGAAACCACCCCAAACATGAGTTTTGGACCTAAAGTAGTGGATTGGGCACGTTCGTTGTGAAAAAAGAAGAAATGGTTCCGGTGCCACAAACACATGCCTTGAATGCACCTCGATTGCCATTTTCGCAATGGGTCACGTGCTGCATCGAAATGGCGCGAAACCACCCCAGGAGTATTGGACTTAAAGTACTGGATTGGGCATGTTCATTGTGAAGAAAGAAAAAATGGTTCTAGTGGTACAAACCCATGCCTTGTATGTGCCCCGAAACCTGTTTTCGCAATGGGTCACATGCAGCAACGAAATGGCTCAAAACCACCCAAGCATGAGTTTTGGACCTAAAGTAGTGGACTGTGCATGTTCGTTGCGAAAAAAGAACAAATGGTTAGGTGCCACAAACTGGTGCCTTTTGTGGAGGCTCATACCCGTTTTCGCAATGGGTCACATGCTGTAACGAAATGGCGCGAAACCACCCAAACGTGAGTTTTGGACCTAAAATAGTGGATTGGGCACGTTCGTTGAGAAAAAAGAAGAAATGGTTCTGGTGGCACAAACTCATGCCTTGAATGTACCTCGATAGCCGTTTTCGCTAAGGGTCACGTGCTGCATCGAAATTGCGCGAAACAACCCCATGAGTTTTGGACCTAAAATAGTGGATTGGGCATGTCCGTTGTGAAGAAAGAAGAAATGGTTCCGGTGGCACAACCTCATGCCTTGTATGCACCTCGATATCTATTTTCACAATGGGTAACGTGCGGCAACAAAATGGCATGAAACCACCCAAACATGAGTTTTGGACCTAAAGTAGTGGATTGGGCATGTTCGTAGCGAAAAAAAGAAGAAATTGTTCAGGTGGCACAAACTCATACCTTGTATGCACCTTGAAACCCGTTTTTGCAATGGGTCACGTGCGGCAATGAAATGGAGCGAAACCACCCAAAACATGAGTTTCAACCTAAATGAGTGGATTGGGGTAAATTCGTGGGCCCGCGTGGCCAACGAATTTACTACAACGATGGCTCCAAATAATTTAGTCGGCCTGCCTCAAGCAGAAGAAATTACCTATCATCCCTACAACAGGAATCTGCATTATGCATTCGCTATTAATCACAAACAACAGAATTCAACAATATACGCAGGCAGAATACATCCACAAGCACAATATATACAATGTCTCCACATCGACATCCATAATTAACAAACATTGGAGTTTACAACACATCTCACACAAGTCCAAAAGTTATGAGTCCATATGTTCACAACTAACAACTACATTGGTTTAGGAAATTGAGGAAAGAATCATCAGTAAACATGCTACAGTATGGACCTTTCATCAGATAGTATGTCCATTATGTATGTAAATACAACGATAATGACAAAACACACTCTTACATCACCTTTTGAATGGAATATGCATTAGATCTGTTTTTTTGTAACCATGTATCACCTAGCACTAAACATTTAACTTGAAGTCTCATACGCATGGTGGGACAGTATGCTAACATGACCACGCTAAAATCTTTTTTTTAAGGATACCAATTTTACTGCATCACGTAACAGGTATATCTATGTCTACTTACAGTAACATCCTGTTCTATAAGCCAACTATGCTAAGATTGTTTACAAAAAAGGAAGCATTTGAATTGAGCAAGCTTATTACCCCCAATGACCACATGTTTGTTGTCAAGCCGGTCACACTTTGCACATGTGTTATAAAGAACTGCAAGAATAGGAAGAAAATAAGGTTTTCATCAGCTATTCTAACTAGTGTACAACATGCTAAGATAATTAACAGAGAATAGGGAAACGATTAGGGAAACACACTGTCAGATCAATATGAAGAAGCATACAACTTTTGAATTTTAAATGCAACACTATCAGGTATCAAATCTTGTAGGACAGTGTTGCCTTATACTTTTCAACCTTTTTTTTCTTATTCAACTGGCTTCATAGCATAGTGAACTGGCAGAATGCATGAAATATTCGGTGGAAGTTCTCTTACAAATATATTAGCATCCTTATGGCATGTAATATTATCACGAAATCTATATCTTGACGTGTCAATCGCTGGCAAAGTATAATCTTGTCCAAAATGGAACAGATGATTAACAACTATGCGACACGGATACGGCATTTTCCCCAAAAACCCGATATCGGGATACGTTTCGACTTTATTTATATATATATATAAACTAAAAATATAGCAAATGCAATAGTGCACTAATCATAGCAAATAGCATGATCAGGACAACATGATCATAACAATAGATTGATAGCAGTCCACATAACAAACATAGAATAGCATGATTGCAGTCTCTAATTTAGGAAAAAAATATAAGGCAATAATGTGGCTGACTGGCTGAATGGCTGATAGCATCAGGCTTCTTGTTCTTCCTCCTCAATTGTTTCATTCTCCTCCACACTTTCAGCCTCCACATAACCCAAACCAAATGAGATAGCTTTCTCTAGCTATGTGCTCTTTGTACTATCCAACAAAGACTCTATGTGTCTTCTTTCCTACTTGAGAAGTGACTCTCTAGCTCTATTAAACCCAAGAATCATGTAACTTGGCATGTTGTGGCTGCATGCAAATGCAAAAGCTTCTCTAAGATAGGGATTTCTTAGAAAATTGAAAGATATCCCTCCAGAATAAATTGCTCTAACAATTAAAGCATCCAAGTGTTTGCGATCTGCTAGTGCCCAAGATTTTTCCAAAGCTGAAGGAGGTCCCCTCTTGTTCTTCTTGTTTAAATTGCTTGAAGAAGGAGCAGGAGCTGTAGGCAATGAAACAGTGCATGCCTTTTGCCTTTCAACTAGTTCTTTACACCTTGCAACTTCATTTCTCATCCAACTAAACATTTCAAATGTAACACTGGGACATATAGCAACCCCCTTCCCTTTCCTTTGTAGCAAATGACATTCCACCTTAGTGTAGCTACAGCTTTTCTCGAAAGGACAATAGTTGCATCTCCATAGAACATTTCCTCCACCAGGTTTAGCCTTCTCCAAAATGGTGACGTGATTCCAAAGTGGAGCCTTAATATCAATTGTTCTTGTTTCATTCTGCTCAGACAAAGATGGCGTACTACCACTACCAGGAGCAGCAGTGGTACTGCCACTAGCCCTACAATTTGGAGATGCCATGGACTGGATAAAATCATGAAAATGACTAATCAAAAAGGAGAAATGGGAATCTAGCAACAAGAAGAGTAGATCGAGAAGAAAAGGCCTCACTGGTGTTCGGATTTTGCAGATTAGCGTGGGCTTGGCCGCCGATCTTGCTGCTAGTCGCCGGGGGGAGGAGCTTCCTGAGGGGCTGGCCGGCTGCGTCTGCTCGTCGCCGGCGGGCAGCCTCGTCGCTGGCAGGCGGCCAACCTTCCCATCCAGCATCGCCTAGTGCGTGCGGACGGAGTGGAGGAGGAGCGGGATGATTCTATCGGGGATTAGGCATCGGGGAGTCCGGGTGCAGGAGGGATATCGCTTGGGCTGGGCCGTATCCAACACGCGTAAACGTACCGGACGCCGTGTTTTGCCGCGGATTGGCGAGCGGAGACGGCGACACGGCGCGGATACGCACCCATCGCATGTCCCCCGCGTATCCGTATCGGATACATATCCGATATGGGATACGCCGGCCAGTCTACGTATCGGGGTAACAGAGATTAACAGTACCTTTAAACATGCAGGGCATATTGTGCCTTGGTGTGTTAAAATGTTCTCTACAATGTAAAAATGCATTATCAAAACTAACATTTGTTTGGAGCAGGAGCGAAGTGTAGAGTATTGTAAAAATGCATTATCAGAACTAACATTTGTATATCGGTGGCTACAACTTGCTTCTGCTGCAAGGGGAAGCAAAACGTGTCTGACCTCCAGCCTTTGAAATAGCACACAGAACAAGCATCTAGCAGGAAACTCAGACATTACTGAAGCTCACTGTAGACACCGTGAATGGGCAGAGAGATTAGAAATACATGCATGATGGCAATTGGCAATTGCTGATGGTGAAAGCAACTACCTGAAACTATCAAATAAAATGATGAACCTTCACAAATTAGAGTACGTCTCCATTTCAGATCCAAAAGGCAAGAAGTAGCATTAGGAGGATAAATACCGGCTTGTTGAACACTGGCGTGATGGAGGAGGAGGAAGCCCTTGCCGACACTGCCGCCTCACCTTGGAATCGGCTCCCCTCCGCGTCGCCGCCGATTGCCAGGGAATCGCCGGGTGTTGCGGGCCCAATAGGCGGCTCTGCAGGGCTGGCCCAGTGAGTCACTAGGCATCGCAAGCCTAGGGGCAGCGGGCGTCACGGATCCGGGAGGTGGTGGCAGTCGCACGGCCAGGGAGGCGGCAGGTGGCACGGATCTGGGAGGCTGCGACAGTTGCGGGGCCAGGACGCGGCGGGCCGTGCCGACCGGGGCTAGCCGAGGAGGCGGCATGGCGGCGCCAGGCTGAGGCCGAGGAGATGGCGCGGCGGCAGCGGGTGGTCTGTGTGCGTGCGTGCGTGCGTGCGTGTGTGTGGTGTGTGCGCGCATGTGTATACAGTGTATATAGGATGGAGGCTAGGTTATTAGATGTGGGGGTGGGGCATAATTCGTGGGTTATTCATAGGCCGACGAAAATATGGGGCATAATTTCGTAGGCTTTCGTACTGGCCGATGAATTTATATTATTTCCATGGACCAATTACAACCCATAAAAATGTATATTTTTTCCAAATTCCCTCTCTTTCACGTAATTTCGTCAGCTTGAAGTCTAGCCGATGAAAATATACATAATTTCGTCAGCCCTACAGCTTTGCCAACAAATTTATAGATATTTCGTCGGTTCTGGAAATTAGATCAAACCACAAAAAAATTCAATTTTCTTCTAGTGACACTTGTGGCAAGTTTTACCACACTCCTTGGTGAAAATGGTCTTTTGTGGAGCAAAAGCGTTCTTACCCTTCTTAGGAACATACCCAAGGCCTTCATGGTTGAGTGAGAACTTTTGACTTACCACACTCCTTGGTGAAAATGGTCTTTTGTGGAGCAAAAGCGTTCTTACCCTTCTTAGGAACATACCCAAGGCCTTCATGGTTGAGTGAGAACTTTTGACTTCCCAACAGTAAGTTCAAATTTGCTATACCACCATAGGCTCTTTCCAAATCAAGAGTGAGAGATTCAACTTTATTCTTTAGCACCTCATTCTCAAAAATGAGCATAGCATCACAAGAGAAAGCATTCTTCATAGAAAAACCATTGCAAGTGCTACAAGCTGAGTTAGTAAGACACGGTGCACTAGTTGGATTACCAAGTATAAGTCACAAGTAACACCCATGTCCACCTTGATCGTGGTGGCTTCATGTACAAGGGGAGAGTTTTGAGCTTCATCAAGCTTCTCATGATCCACTTTAAGATTTTCATGAGAAATCTTTAGCTCCTCAGAACATACTTGAAGAGATATGTACAATTTTTTCAATGCCTTGAACTTTTCTTTCTCCTTGTACATGTAGTAATCGGCATCACTAAGCATCTTAACAAGATCATTATATGAATATTCATCATCACAATCATCATCATCATCATCATATACATTAGAGCCACCTTTTGCTATGAGGCAATGTGGAGTAGAGAAGAGTGATGGAGCTTCCATGATGGCGATGCCACCTATAAGCTTAGAAGCTTCACCTTCATTATCCGAATCCAAACTTGCATCGAAATCCCACTCAATAAGATATGCTTGCCCATTCTTCTACATCTTTATGAACTTCTTCTTTTTCTTCTCTTCCACACTCTTGTCCTTCTTCTTGTTTGGACAATACATGGCAATGTGACCCGATTCATCACATTCAAACCACTTTCTTTCATTGAATCAATTCTTCTCTGATGATTGACTTCTTCCAGGAAAGTTTTTCTTCTTCTTCGTGAACTTGTGAGGATTCTTTTTCACAAAGAGAACCATTTCTTTTTCATCTCCACTTTCACTAGCTTCATCATCACTATCACTTTCATAAATGACTTTTGAGGATTTAGCCTTGAGAGCAATGCACTTTTTTCATCTCATCAACCACTTCCCGCGAGCCTCTTCTTCTGACCACTTGAAAATGTCATGAGTGAATACTTCACGCAACACTTCGGTTGGAGAGGTGGTCTTCAAGTTGGATCTCACAAGTAGAGTGATAATTGTATCATATAGCCCCGGAAGGGACCTAAGAAACTTGTGAAAGAAATCCTCATCCAGCACATCAAAACCAAGACCCTTGAGCTCATTCACAACATCATTCAATCGGTTGAACATTTTGGACACACTTTCATCCTTCTTCATCACAAATTGATCAAACTTTCCGTAGTACACATAGAGTGTAGCACTCTCGACCATGGTAGTGCCCTCATGAATTTCCATGAGCTTGGTCCAAATCTCATATGCGGTTCTGAGATTCTTGATTCGGTTGAACTCACTCACATCTAATGCATCATATAACACATTCATGGCTTGATCATTGACAAGGATGTTTTCCTCATCGGTGGGAGTGAGTTCATCTTTCTTGAGAATGACATAACCATCATTCACAATCTTCCAAATAGTTCCTCTCATAGCTCTTAGATGAACTGTCATCCCAGTCTTCCAATAATCATAACTGTTCCCATCAAATTGTGGTTGTTTCCCCATATAAACATTGCTTCCACAAGCTATAATTACACTCCGAGATAGGGATGGCAGTGGGGTAGGTTTGGGTCTAAAACTAGCGGGTTTTAGCGGGTCTACATTTTCCCCCACAGGTTTACAGGTTCGGGGACCTGAACATGAGCGGGTTCAAGGCGGGTTTCTTTCTCCGTTCCCCGTGGAGCCCTGAAGAGAAGAAATATAGCCCAAATCGTCGTAACCACAAGGCCCCAAAACGGCCCACTAACCGCATCCGCTCACCCTAACATCTGCATGCCCTCATATCACACACATCCATCCTCTCCACTCGCCCTCGGTGGTGCCTCATGCCCTCGACCCCAAAGTCCCGCTCACCTCGGCTGCTGCACCACCGATGCGCGGCCTCCCTCTGCTCCTGCGATGGCGCCACCCGCTCGTCTAGCAGCGCAGCTTACCTGCTCATCCGGCAGCGCGCCGACACTTGCCGCCGCCTCATCTCCCGCAACGCGTCGATAGCAACCGTCGTCCTCTACTGCCGCAGCGGTGGCGCCCACTCCTCTCGTAGCTCCACTGACAGCAGCAGTCATCGTCTCCTCCTGCAGTGGTGTCGTCCTCCTCGGTCCATGCTTCGTCGCCGGCTTGCCGTAAGGCTGCTTCGTCCTTTCTTTCGTTGACGGCCGGATCCCTCTCCCTCCTCATGCGCTCCTCGCTCCACCTCCGCAGATCGACAGGAGCAGAGCACTAAAGCGGCGAATCGAGGTCTCAACTTTGGGTGTCGGGTCCCCCGTTGGGTTGTGAGTCCCCGATAGGTTTGGGGTGGGTGAAGATTTGCACCCGCATCTGGGTTCGGGGCGGGTGCAGGTTTGAACTTCAGGTCTCGGGTGCCGGTCCGCGGATGGTCCATCCGCCCCATTGCCAACCCTTCCCCGAGATGATTTTATCTGCAAATTAAAGAGTAACCCGCTCTAGTTACACTTGTAGGATCAAGATTACTGGCTATAGGGGGGTGAATGGACAGTTTTTAACTAAAATCAAAGACACTATGCGAATTTAATTAGAACACAAGAAAATTAAATCTTCTAGCCTAAGTTGAGCAAAGTGGGTTTGTAACCTAGGGTGACAAGATAACAATTCAATCTCTGTAAGATAAATGCTCAAGGTAAATACTTGAAAGTAAAGAGAACAAAGAAATCACCACACAAGAGGCCAAATTTTCTCTGTGGTATCGATGACTTTCCAGTCACCCCTAATCCACGTTGAGGTGGATTCAAAGCATCCAACCACTCCTCTATCAACACTCCGCTTGATCTTTGAGCTGGATTGGTTAATGAACCTCTCAAACCTCGATTCCACTAGAGTTGCCTTTCACTCTCACAATCGCCACTGCGGCTCATTCACAATCTTCTTTGCAGAGCTCGACGAGAAACCACTACCAAGACATCTAGGAGGTGGCAACCTCTAAGAGTAACAAGCCAATGACGCTTACTTGATGGACTTCTAGTGTCTCAAAGCTCACACAATCAATGGAAAGCACTAGAGTGCTCTCAATCTCACTATAATGCAATCCCAATCAATATGAGTGAGAGAGAGAGGAGAAGGCTCAAGAATGCTCAACAAGTGTTCCAAATGGCCAAGAGAGATGCCCAGGCCTTGGGCACACGATATATATACATCCCCTCTCCTTTCCTAGCTGCTATGAGAGAAATTCGTGAAACAAGGAGTTCACGGACAATCCGTTGTACAAAGCTCGAACAGTCCGCACTTAAAAATCAACGACTAGTTTTGCATTTAATGTTAGTCACTCAAAAATGAACTGCGGACAATCCACCTCATAGGGCCCGGACAGTCCGTCGTTCATGCAAAAGAAACACCATGGAATTTGCTGCTCTGCAAGTACTGGGACAAATGATCGGCAGACAGTCTGCCCAAGGGGCCCGGATAGTCCGCCATTCATGTGAAAACCCCCGACAGAAACCTCCAGCTCCCTGCCAAAGCTCTAGGTTAGTACTGTGGACAGTCCACCCTCCAAGGCCGGATTGTTCGCCGTTCAAGCACAAAAACTTGACAGAAAGCAAACCACTTTGGTGGGATTTCAGCTCTCAACTGCGGACAGTCCATCGCCTAGAGCCGGACAGTCCACAGTGCACAAATTCAGCCCATTCAAAACAACTTTGGTATTTAATTTTTCTTTTGCAAAACGAAGCGTTGTTAGCCCTCATGCAAATGCACCAACTATATGAGCGATGAGGCACTATAAGACCGTCAAGAAAAATACATTGACCCTTCTTGATAGTACGGCTATCTAGTCTATTAATTCGGTCAATTCTCTTCTATAAACACCTCTTGACCGGTCAAAACAAAAACCTATTATATACATTTGCCTTGAGCTATCCATCACCAAGAATCAACTCTAGCTGCTAAAGCTCTTGATGTAGCTCTCCTTTATATGTACCAACCAACATTCTCAACCTTCTCAAATAAATTGTTAGTCCACACATGTTGTCATTAATTACCAAAACACCAAATAGGGGCCTAGATCACGGTGGCCCCGTCGGGTGGCAGATCGGGGGCACATGCACCGTGGCTGGCTGACGTGCATATGCGGGGGAGAGGGGCATGGGGAGATGGCCACAACGTCCTCTTCACGCTGGTCAGCCTCAACGAGCGGGCAGGTCGAGGGCACTGGAGGCCGCGGCTTGCTTACAGTTCTAGGGAGCAAAGTGGAGTCGCGCAGGGGTTGCGTGGCAATGCCGGAGCAGTGACGGTGTGGCGCGTCGGGGACGTAGCGGGGAGGCGATGTACGATGGCGCAGCTCAGGACGGAGACACGTAGAGGGTCGGGATGCTGTCTTGGGCATAGCAGCGGCGGTGCGTGGGCGACACGAGGAAGTCTGTGGTGCCTATTGGCCCTATGGGCGATGTCGAAGGCGAGCGGCGGTAGCCAAACTAAACGCGGGGAGAAGTCAAGATGGCTCGCGTGGGAGTATACGACAGGGATCGTGAGGGTGGTGGAGAAAAACTGGCGAGCAGAGCGGGCATAGTTTCGGAGGGCAGGGACACAGGGTGCGAATGGGTTCGTTCAAGTGGGCGCTCGCGTGGTGTCGCTCGACGTACGACCACTCATGCTTTAAAGGTCTCGTAGGGCGCGCCGGTGCAGGGCCACCGTTTGTAGGGGCACAAGGCGCGGGCCACATGGTGCGCCGGCATGGCGCCGGAGGAGTAGGGGAACAGGCAGCCGGTTGCAGCGCTGGGAGGAGGGGTTAGTGGAGGACTGGACGGCTGCTTGCTAGACAGTCAGACACGGGCCATATTGGGCCTCTGCCCCTGCTAAAAGTGGAATAGGATGTTCCCGAATAGTCTGAAGTTCATTCCAAAGTGAACACAACCGTGATACACTGACCAGAGAAAAATATAAGGTACACTTAAAGTGCCTTCATTGGTAAAATTAATGGCATTTATATAGTTTTATTAAAACATTGCATCTAAAGTCAAGGGTATTATATTTGAAATAGATGTAGCTGAAACTACTCACATCAGTTTTTGAAAATGTAGACATAAAAGTTTATCAAAATGTAACGAAAACGTCATATAAGGTCAAACACCATTCAACACCGATTATTTGCCAAGGTTCACAACGCACTGGAGTTATAGAACGTACTGTATGTGGATATCTGTACTTCCAGGGTAACAGGTCTAACTATTTTTCCTATTAGTTGACGATTCCAAGTGTCCCGTTTAAGTGTGGAGCAACCATTCGTATTTTGTCTATCATAGTTCCACGCCCTTCCATATCAAAGGAGAAACTAGAGGTCGACTGGTTCATTCTATTTCTTCACGTGGCTCCAGGAACTGTTGATTGGTGTACAGGAAAGCTAATGCACAGACATGGAACGGATGAAGTGTTTGTCTTTTCGTTTACAGGTTTCACTGGTCCCGGTCCCGGTCCCGATAGATTGGCTGTGGCGTCCACCTGAAGTGCATGTTCAGTTTTCCAGATTTGGCACCTTGCAAGACGAATGTATCTTGGAACTCCCCTTCCAGTAGAACTCTTGTGAGTGTCAAGATGCACCTCCCTATGTAATCCTGAAACATAAATAGTTAAGTAACAGAGCTAAAGTTGCTTTGAACTCAGGAAATGTGATGAAATGGAGCACAGAAATTTAGAAATAAGCATGGACCTGGCCATATTACACATTTGAAGAGGATATTTAAAGGAGAGGCAAGGAAATATAAAAAAGGCTAACAAAAGAGACCTATATATTACTGAAAACTGCATAAAAGCAATAGACATATGAAGTAACCTCTCTGAGAGTTTTTCTGACCTGGAAATTAGAATATTTATCTGTTCTAGAACACAAAAAGCAAGCTCCATGATGCAGACATAGAATAAATAACACTGGGTGAAATGTGTAGCAATAAGAATATTTGAAGGGTAGGCATAGAAAAAAAAATAAACAAGGCTGATAAGAGAGCTACACATTACTGAAACTGAATAATTAGCAATAAACATATCAAGTAGCCTGTGACACTTTCTCTGACTTGAAAACCATACTAGAACACACAACAGAAAACACCATTATGCGTTATAAAATAAAGAAAAACACTTGGACAAGGGGGTAGAAATACCTCAAAACTTCAATCAAGGTAAAGAGATCTAATAAAACAAACGATATGCAACAGATGGAATGCACCTTTCCAAATGTATCATGGTCCCATACTTCCACCATGAGCAAATCATGGAGTGCATCTTCTACCACAAAATCAAATGTCTGGTTCCATATTGGATTTAGCGTGTCTGTCACAACCTGAAATAATATTAAATCTTATCAGTGTTGAAAAAAAATATATGGCCAAACAGAATCCAGAGATGGAGAAAGATAATAATTAATAACCCTTGTCTTCTTTTTGGTTTCTCCCTTCTTTAAGTACAGGACGACAAATGGATCAGCCTTGCCACCAATGTCCATTGGTGGCAAGTCCTCTGCAGATATAACAGTTATTGAAAGAACTCCTCTCATAATAACATTTTTCCTCTGGTTAACATCATATGCATTGGACTCAGTCTTGAGAACCTTCTCCAAAGAAGTTAGTTGAATCTGATTGGCAAAAGGATTGGAAACACCTTCATGCTTAGCATATGGGTAGTAGAGGAGCTCTAGGTGAACCTGAGAAACAAACAAACAATCAAAAGCATTAGCTTCCTTGCAAGAAACAATTGAGGAGTTACATAAACGTGTCTGATCTAGGTTTTATTAAAAGTTAAATAAGAATATAGAAAAAAAGAAAGGACATATATTAACTGAAACTGTCAATTGCGATGTCATGTGTGGCTATATGTACATTGCAGATTGGATGGCAGGTAGTGCATGTGTAGGAGCTGCCGAGTGGCGCTAGACACCAATGATCCAGCAGTGCAAAGCCGAGTATCCACATTACAAACATCAACAAGAGCATCCATCAGGGAGACACATGGATGAGGAGCAAGAAGCTGTGGGCGAAGAGGCTCATACTCATCACGGAGACGGGTCAAAAAAGCATGTGCGCTGAAGCTCAATGTCTGACTGTTGGCCCTGATAGAACTCACAAATACTACGTGGATAGTGGATGACGAAAGGAGTCAATTTGATGCCACATAGTAGACAACTGGGTGTAGAACTCATCAACAGTAACGTCACCATGATATAGCAACTGCTCCTGTCGAATGGCAGCAAAACAAGTAGAGTGACCAAGAAAATATGTCTCCCTTTTTAGGTAATTGAAGTGGGATTGACGAATATTATATAAAAATAATAATATTATTAGTGTCGCATAAAACATAATGAAATGGGGTGTGGCCAATTGTAAGGCAGCGGATTTTGGTCCGGTTACTCAGAGGTTCGAATCCTTCCGTCCCAGATTGATTCTGATGGCCTGAGAGCGATCAAGAAGAGCCCACATCTAATCCTCCATACTGGCAGCAAGAATAGAACCAGCGCGAGCAACTCATCCAATTACAACTGGTAAGCACTGAACTGAGACTCATATGACTTTACAAGAGCATCAAAATCTGTTAGAAGCTTCGTCTTGGCCTCATCAGTAGCCTTCTTCGGAATCTCAGGTGGCACAAGAGCCGTAGGAGGAGGCGGGCACAGGAGCTCGCCAACAAGCAGCGCATACAAGGAGCCCAGACACGGTAGTTGGTCCCGTCAAATAGCAGCGGACAACGGAGGACGGGAACACCACCGTTTGGAGTCGAAGGCACCATGAGACAAGCGATTTTATTTTCTCTTTTTTCCTTTTTTTTTTTACTATCGGAAGGAGTACAGACACGACAGGTCAAACAAAACAGATAGCCTGCAGCCAGCAGAGATCCAACCGCGAAAATACGGGCAGAGAATCGGCGGCGGGCTGGAAAACGGGCGGCGGAGAGCCGGCTGGCGGGCCGGCTCGCGATGAGGCGGGCAAAACCCGCGCGGTAGGCCAGCAGGAAGCGGGCTGGCGAGCAGATCTGGCGTAAGCGACATCGGACGACGCCGGCCGAAGAGGCGACGTCGGACTATAGGGAACGAGTCGTCGCCGGCGGAGGGCCGACGGCGCGCGACGACGGACGGTGGGGCGGAAGACCCGACCCTCCCAGCCCGAAAATAGTCCGACCCGACCCGAAGAGTTTGACGGGTGGGCTCGGACCAAGATGTTCAACCCGGTATGCCTAACGGGCCGGGTCTAGGCTAAGAATTTTGATCCGAAACCCGAAAAACCTGACAATTTACACAGCCCGGGCCGACCCACCTGAACCCGAACCGACCTGACCGGTTGTTGGGCCGGGTACGGGCTCGATTTTTTGACCCGACCGCCGGGTCGGGTAGGGCTCGGGCCGACTAAAAAAATACCGGGTTTTTTTCAGCCCGATCTGAACCCGACCCGACTCGAGAAATGCCTAGGTCTAGGTGGGGCCAACGGTGCGCGACGACAGGCAGTGGGGCCAACGGCGTGCGACGACGGGCGGAGGAGCCAGCGTGGGTGAAGAGGCCGTCGCAGGCGGAGGGCCGGCGGTGTGCAGCGACGAGCGGAGGGCTGGCGGCGATGAAGATCCGGACAAGAAGAATTGCAATGCTCAAAACAAAGAGCACAAGCAATCCGATCCAGAAAAAAAAGGGCGATGGTGGAAGTGCAGCACCAGGATTGCTGTTTAGGAAAGGATGGAAAACCTAACCCTAATCGTGGCTCTGTATACCATATTATGAATAGCACTTGTATTCAATATGAGGGCTCTAGGCCCAAATATATACAAGTACATGAGTTAGCAAATATGCAACCCCTTATAGATCGGAGAAAATACAAATATACATATACATCTAACAATATTCAATATGAGGGTTCTAGGCCTAAATATATACACCGGTAGGGGAGGCCTTATCCTACAAGGGCACATACAAAGTTATAAATTGGGACGGAGGGAGTACATATTAGTCAAAGTTATAATCTACGAGACTGTACAGCCTGTTTGTTTTCGCTTCTTCTAGCCTCGCTTAGATTCCCCGTATCATGAAGATTTTATCGATTCTTGCTTATCTAGTTCAACCATAGCTTTTCGCTTCTAGGAGAATCAGAATAATCAGTGTCTGGCGGGATTCTCGCTTATTTTCACCGATAAGCCGATTATAAACGGAAACAAACAGGTCCACATGTGTGTTTGCTACCCACGTATTAATGTTGTTGTTGATGAACCATCCGTCCAGATGTTTAATACAAGTGCTATTCCTAACATTCCACAATGGAAGCATGCTATGTCTGAGGAGCTAGCTGCCCTTGACCGTACAAGCGCTTGGGATCTTGTTCCACTGCCACCACAGGGTGTACCTATTACATCCAAGTGGGTGTTCAAAATTAAGACCAAATCCGATGGTTCTGTTGGTCAGGAATAGTTGAGGATTAGGTCTCCTTGTATTAGGACTCATCATCCATATATGCATCTGTATGCCTCTGTTTCATAGACATGATCTCTTGCAGTCTATCTTCTGACACTATTTTCTTCCGGATCTATCTCCTTTTCCTTTTGAAAAAAAGTTGCTTTGAGTGGCGGAGGACTTTGACTTGAACGCTTTAATAACTTTGGGTGCTCGGACAGTTTGGAAGCATCAACCTTTCAAAACTTTTGAAGTGTTTCAATGTTGCAGTGCTGAGTGTTCCTAGTTTTCTTAGAAGCATTTTTGAGGAAGTGCAGCTTTGGTGTTTGGCTGGTGCCAAGGGGCAGGTCAGCATGAGGCTGTGGCCAGTTAGCCTTTAGACTGTTTGTGTGTGAGCAGATATGTCGTTCTTTGTTTAGTTTGTACCAGGCCTGTATGTTTCGGTGAGTGAGTGGAGAGTGGGTTGGTGTGTTTTGACAGTTTTGACTTGATATTTTTCTTCTTAATGCTTATACACAGTTCTCCAGCGTATTTGAGAACAAAAAAGGAATGGAACTCTGAAATCATAAAAATAAACAAGCATGCCAAGTGGGAAAGAGTGGTGGCCTCATAAGGAGATAGTAAATAAAGCTGGCAGTGGCTTTGGCCATAATCTATCTGTACGTCTACAATCTCAGGTAAGTGGCACCATGTAGGGGTGGGAAATGTAACCAAAACATTGTTTGACTGGATTCAGGTGTATTATCATCATTTAAATTAAAATACTTCTCCTGTTTTGAAACAGATAGCTCATTATTAAAGCTGAAGTAGGAGCAGTGCAGTGATGTTTGTAAATCTTATGGCGGATCATTATTGCGCCCAGCATATCCATTTATTCATAACAAGCCAACAAATGTGACAGAATCACAATGCTTGAGTGAAATTACACAACATATTATTATTAGCTAACCTGTATCTAAACCGGGAAAATACATGTTAAGTGCATCAACTGACCTGACCACGGGGTTTCTTGTCCCGTTGAATTTCCAGGTCCTTCACAAGATCTAACCATAAATCCTTCACTTTTCCAGGCTGTATATCAGTTAAGTCTACTCGAGCACAACCGATGATTTCTGATGGTTGGAGGCCTTCATCATCATAAATTTTTACAGTCAGGTGTTGTGTAGTTATGTCCTCAACCACAAATTCATAGTGCTCATTCCAGATAGGGTTCAAATCATTGTTCTGCACAAGAATAAAATTAGGAAGCAATCCATCTGCCTAAAATTACAAAAGGCACGCTACTTACAATCGTTTTGCTTTTCTTTGTTTTTTCACGCAATGGACGAATGTATAGCACAGCAAAAGGGTCCGACTTTCCCACAAGGTCCTTGTTCTTCAGGTCCCTAGCTTCCACCAGTTTTACTTCTAATACCCCAACAGGTTTCAACTCCAAGTCACTGAAAGAAAGGCCATACTCTCAATAATCCCATGACAAAAGTATATACTTCTAGATTATTTATGCTGTGCGTTACCTATAGTCTCCAGGTACAATGGGAACAATTATTCGATTTGGCCATGTCAGTGTATCTTCTATTGTATCACGTATTGTTCCCTGAAATGGTCAACAAATGTAATTTGTGCAGATATATATACTAAAATGAAGCTGACGATGTATTAAAAAAACCTCGATTGCATCAGAAATTCCTGGAATAGCAGTCATTTCACCGCCAATAACCTTGAGGGTAAAATCCACTTTGCTCTGCAGTCAAACTAATGAAATCAGGCAACTAATAGAGTCATCTGGAAGAGCATTACCTGGAACAAAGAATTGTGATACCTTCTCCCTTAAAGAACAGCAAACAGCTCCAAAACAGGGGAATTCAGCAACTAGAGGTTTGAATACGAGCCGAAGTACTCCTGTGAATCCAATATTTTTCACCTAAAATGGAAAGAATTACAAATTATAAAACATTTTCACATAAATGGTAAGAATTACAATTATGAAATATTTTTCACCTAAAATGAAATGATTTACAAATATGTAATTGGTATTCTATTACTCCATGATTTAAACTGCTTTGACACACAAAACTGGGCTTAGCTCAACCGCATATCTTAGAGAGTTGTGACAGCATTATCCCTTCCATCATCCAGGAATGAACACCACATATAATATGTATATCAACTATAACTAAGGTTTTAAAGACCAGGCTAAGCCATCTAGCGGCTGCCGATTTACTCACCAAATCCCACACTCGAGCTCAACATAATTTTCTTCTCTCCAAACTTCTTTTTAGAACGTGCAGAGCACATATTTCATCAAGGAGAAGAATTACAACAATCAACACCACAAGGACACAAACAACCAGCGACCAAACAACAAAGGAAAGAAACACAAGGGGAGGAGAGGAAGCAACAATACTACACAACTAAAGAGACTCAACTAACTCCACAACCAGCACAAACTACAAAAGACACTGATGCCCTATGGTAAGATGGCGGACTCCAACACCAACAAACCAACGCCGAGAGGCAAAAGGGCAGACATGCAAAGATTGCTCCTGCAGAATAAAGACGTAGTGAGGCTGACATCCCTAGCCCCTACAACAGGCCTTGGGTAACCTGCACCAGCGATTACGCTCTTGGCTGCAGTCCCATCTTCTCCGGCATACACACCAGCCTCCCCTACGTCACCACGAGTGCCATCGCCAGCCCTGCCAGTCCAGTGACTCCGGTGATAGCTCCGGCACCCATGATGCCATCACTAGAAAAGCTCCAGGCTCACTGGAGCACGCCAGAACGGGGGTTCCTAGCCTCCGTTCGTGAATCCGAGGGTAGTTCCGCGAAGAGGGGACCGAGGCGATCCTGTCCCGAAGGTTCTTGATGTGGATTGAGCCGTTAAGGAGGGCGCGCCGCGAGTGGCCATAGGAGGTGGCTCGAGAGCTTCGTGGCAGGCTCTATGTAGGCGAGGGGAGGAGGAATTGGAGCCGGTCGGAGGTGGAGCGAGGTGGGGAGATGCTCGCGGTGGGAGCAATCGAGCTATGGTAGCTCGGGCACGGAGAACACCGTGGTGACCATGCTCGCAGGCAAGAACAAAGCAATGGAGGGAGATGGCGACCGCGGCGGACGGCGCCCGAATCAGGTTGAACCGAGGGCAGTCCGAAGCGGAGAGGAGTGGCGTGGGGAGGAGCTTGCTGGCTCTTTTTATAACCAGTCAGCCAAGCGGTCAGCGTGGTGGCGCACGACATCGGAGCCCATAGGTAGCTGATGCACATGGGCTGCCATTGTGGCGTGGCCGTGTGTTGGCACAGAGCGGGGGCAAGGGGGGCCGAAGCGAGCAGATGGAGGCAGAGGCGGCGCTGTGGTGCACATGCCACATTGGTCGACAGCACATGGGGGCAGCGCAGGGAGCTCAGTGCTGAGCAAGCAGAGGGACGGTTGTGGCGCTGCGGCGCGTGTGGTGACATCGTGGCATGGCTGAGTGGCAGGAGGGGCTGACATCGGCGCATGACGCTCAATGGAGTAGCGGCAAGGTCGGCAGTCGACGGCGCTGTGGTGTTGCACATGGGGCGCAAAGTTGGGTCGCGTCATGTGCAGGGGAGCGGGGCTGTGCCTAGTGGCACACATGGCCGGTGGCATGCGATGTGTGGTCGAAGTCTGGCGGATGCTCGAGCTTCTCTGCACGGGGAGGCAAGCCAGAGCCAGCGCGTTTGGCGTGTGTGCACGAAGGGAACTTGACGCGGCGCGTGGCTAGCTGGAGGTGGAAGAGACAGGGGGGAAAGGCCTGGGCGGTCGGGCTGCTTGGGTTGGGCCGAGCAAGGGAAGGAGAGGAAGAGATGGGAGGTGGGCTGTGGCCCAAGGGGTGGGAAGGGAAAGGAAAAAGAATTTTTCTTTTTCTAATTTGGATTTAGATTTGAATATCGGAAAGGAAAAATTTGAGAGAGATTTGTGGACAAAGTTGTAAAGGATTTTGAAGGGAATTTTGAGAGGATAGTTATGGGATATTTGAGGGATTTATAGAGATTTTTGTTGAGCTCATAAAGTACATCGATAACAAACCGTTGGTGAAGAACAAATTTTGAATTAGAGGCAGGTTTAGAGAAAACCTTCTTAGGGTGATTTTCGGGGTGTTACATACACCCAAATCGCCGCTGCCCAGGAACACATCAAGGTCGCCGAACAAGAAGCCATTGCTGCTGCCCATCTTGAACGTGACTCTGCTTGTGCGAGGGAACATGGCCCTTCACCGCTCTAAGGAAAATAGCCTCATGTGCCATATTTCCATGGTTGTGTTATGGTGATTGATTGACAACCAACACTTGGACTAATAAACTTGTCTAGATGCACATTCTCAGGTGTTTAGGTCCAAGGGATGAAGAAGAAGAAAAGCTAGAGGAAGGTCCGAAGGGCCACCCCAATGGGGGTTCCGCTGTGAGGACCGGAAGGTACGACCGAACCATGTTTCCCGAGGGGGCTAAGAAGTGGAATCAATCAAGTATAATGGACCGGATGGTACGGTCTGGAAGACCATTCTAACCATCGGACCATTCTGGCCAAGGAAGTGAAGATGTGAAGGATTTGAAAAATGTAAAGATTGTCCATGGAGGGTACCAAATAACCTGTGGGTGCCAAACCTTCGGACTGGAGCAAGAATGGTATGGTTTCTATAGACTGTCTATAGACCGTCTTAATAAACCTAAAGCTGTGAAGTTTGAAGCCGAGGTGGACAACAAGGGACCGGATGGTACGGTCTGTTAAACAGTACTAACCTTCGGACCATTTAGCGACTAGTTCAACGGCTAGTGGGAATAGTGCACGGACCATATGGTCTAATCTATGGAAAATGGGTGGCCTACACTGCGTCAGCAGCATGTTGGAGCAACGGCTAGTTTGAGTTTGGGGGCTATATAAGCCACCCCACCCGGTCATTTGAATGTAGTTGGAGTCATTGAAGTTGAGAGCAAGTATAAAGCTGTATTCCAAGCATATCTACCACTCTAACCACCATATGTGAGCTTAGTGCATCATCCAAGCTAGTTAGAGCTTAGAGAGAGTGAGCTTGCGAGCTCTTCTTGAGAGTAGCTCATGCGTGAGCTAGAAGAGAAGCCTTGGCTGTAGCCAAGCCATTTGTATTCGTTGCTAGACCCTCTTTTTTGGTGTGGAGTGGCGGCGACAACTTGTGCGGAGACGAGGAGACCCTTCAAACTCCGTAGTGAAGAATCTGGCGCCTTGTGACCGAGAGAGGAGGTGGCGGTGGCTAAGCCTTAGTGGCTTGGTGATACTTAGCCTTTGCTTGCCGTGAGCCTTGTGTGGCGAGTGCAAGACGTGATCGGAAGAGTCTTGGTGTTCGGCTCGGATATTGCCTATGTAGCCCTTTGTGGTGAACCACGTTAAATCTCCGCATCTCCCTGGGAGTTTGCATCCCCTTGCCGTTACCTCTTTACTTACTACCTTTACGTTTCCGCATTTACTTGCTTGTGTGCCTTTAGCTTTCCTGGTTAGTTTGATTAAGTTTGGCTCTATGTTGTCTTTTGGGTAAGTTAAAGCGCATAGATTTATCTTTATGCACTAGAAAGCCTTAGGTTTTAGAAGAGCGATTAGCGACCCAATTCACCCCCTCCCCCTCTTGGGTCGGATACCGCAGGCACGTTCCTTACAACCGCACCCCATGGGACGATCAAGACCAATTCAATGCACAACCTCTATAACGCCATTACTACAGCATGAGGGAGCTGCTCTCCTCAACTTGCATGCTCAAGCAGTGAGTACATCAAATCTTTATTAGTGTCGATCGTCTTGCAGCGCAGCTTCAGCAACTACACATACTATTGTCGCTGCTTCAATGACGTGAGCTCTGTAACTTTGTCCAACATGACCTCCCAATAACGGACTATTGCTGTTGTAAGGCTATGGAAAAAAGGCACTGATCGTGCCCTCGTTCTCAACGTAATCCATGGTCTGAATGGGGAATTCTACGACATTGGCACGCATCTCAAACATGGACACCTACGACATTGGCGCACATCTCAAACATGGACACTTGTTCCCCATGTACTTGAGGATGTTCAATCTCTTGCTTGAAGATTTTATGATGGCCAAGGCTCTGGCTACTACCCTAGTCTCATCACTCTAAACATGCACACCTGGTGGCTCTGGTTACAGCCTTCATGCCTGCACCACTCCCTGGTGCCCACGCCTCTTCTCTAGTGATGGTGCTTTCTTCAACTCATGCGGCGAACATTGGTGTTCCACTTCTTTGGAAGCTTGACTGGCTCCATCTTCCTTTCACTACTCCTGCTAGTCTTGTCGGCTCTGCCTATTGATTCGTCGTGGTCTATATTAGGGTGGCACAACGTGGCGCCCACGAGCCGCGGCCCACTAAGCCCATATCCTGGAGTCCCTGCCACGTAAGGCCCACAGGCCTAACTCAACCCAAAAGACTAGTCCATTACGTGAGGGCTGCCCCGCCTTATGTCATGCTCCCCCACCATCAATTACTGATGTGGGACTACACCTTATTTTTCTCGAACGACGCAGGAGAGCTACATGTCATTCATTAAGAAAGGAGTAACAGTACAAAATATGTGGGGAGGCATGAGGTCCGCCCCTCACAACACCAAGAAACTATATTACAAGCACGCCACACGCAAAGACAAACCAACGACCCTATAGGGCAAAACTAGGCGCCCAGCCTTCACGCCCCGCCGAGCAGCTCCTGGAGTGCCATGTTACCGGCTAAACACCAGAGCTCACTCTCTGTACCCACTTGTTGGTATACTAAGGGGACACTAGGATTAAGACCCTAAAACACACACCCATTCCTATGCTTCCAAATAGTCCGGGCCACAAGGATGACTAGGGAATTAAATCCTTTCCTCTTCTCCTATGGCAAACTGCTGGCTGCCCAACACCACCAGGCAGAGAAAGCTCTCACATCAGGCTGAGGAGCCACCGCCTGCAGACCAACCCAAAGGAGGATTTTGGTCCAAACCTCCTAGGAAAAGACGCAAGATACAAGAATGTGCTGTACATTCTCCTCGACCTGATCACAAAGGAGGCAAAGACTGTGGTGCGGCAGCCCATGTTTTGACGAGCGATCTGCTGTCCAGCACCTGTTCTTGACTGCCAACCAAATGAAAAACTCATCGAAGAGGGGCCCACATTTTCCACATCCTTTTCTAAGGTGCAAACTTAACTGATCTCACAAAGAAGGCGTGCAGATTTACTAGTGTATATCCCTGAATTTGTGAGCAACACGTGCTGATCTGGAACTGTAGGTTGCAGGGTAAAATCATCAACTAACTCCTAGAGCTTCAGGTATTCGACAAGCACCTGAACTGTGAGGGCACCCTGGATATCAACAATCGAAGTCCTGTTGTTCAAAGCTTGAGAGTCAGAGCGCTGTCTCCTTGCTCATTTAGGAACCACTTGAATAAGATTGGGGGCCAGCTCACCTACAGTGCAACCTTGCAGCCAACGATCAGTCCAAAATTTGGTGTCCTCACCATTCCCAACCTTGGTCTCCAGGGCAACATCGAAGAGAGCTTGGGCATTACGGGGCACCTGAAATGGCTGCCCATCCGGTAGAGAAGAATCCGTTTTTTGTAACCATAGCCAACGGATATGCAAGGCCCATCCCATTGTTTGAAGATTGAGTATCCCAAGACCACCATATTGTAACGGCCTCTGAACCTTTTCCCAAGAGACAAGGCAATTACCTCCATTAGCATTTTGACGGCCTTCCCAAAGGAATCCCCGCCTAAGTTTATCAATTGCCCTAATGACCCACTTAGGGAGATCCACAGCTATCATATGGTGGATAGGGATGGCAGTGAAAACAGGGTGGACCACAACAAGCCGACCAGCTCGACTTAACAGAGAAGCCTTCCATTGTGGGAGGTTAGCTGCTATTTTATCTATCAATGGCAGCAGGTCAGCCTTGGTCGGTTTCCGAAATGTGAGAGGTATTCCAAGATAGTTGCAAGGGAAATCCTTGATCTCGCAATCCATGAGCTGAGGAAGGAGCAGCAAATCAGCATCTGTACAGTCAAGAGGAGTCACTGAGCTCTTACTGAAATTGGTCCGGAGTCCCTAGGCATGACCAAAAACTTCAAGCAGCTGAGATAAGAGTGATAGATCATCTTGAGTTGGTCTGAGGAACATAACCACATCATCAACATATAATGAACAAGGTTCAAGAAATTGCGATTATGCGCAAGATTAATCGCAATTATGCGCTACGCGGAGGGTCAGCGCGTCGATTACCAAGTAATCGCCCAATTTAATTGCTGCGCCGCCGCCCACCATGCTCGTCCGCTGCCAGCCGGCCTCTCCGCCTCCCTGCCGCTCTGCTCGTCTCACCCTGGTCGTCCACCGCGCCTCCCTGCCTCCCCGCCGCAAACTGTCCTCTCCGCCTCCCTCCCGGAACCGGGGAGGAGCGGAGCGCAGGCAACAGACAGTGGCCGGTAGAAGGCACTCCTCCCTCCAGATGCGGCCGGCGGTGGAGCTGTGGAAGTGGAGAGCGCATGCGAATGGGCGATAGGAGAGAGAGAGGTGACGATTGAGGGGGTGGGGGGAGGGGTCAGGGGAAAATGTTTTAGGGTTTCCTTGTTGGGCTGGGCCGTTAGGGATGGGCTACACATTGGGAAGATGGCCAGAGGGAAGAAATTAATGCTATAAGATCTCTTAAAAACCTCCTTTTCATTTCTTTTTGCAATATTAGTACAAACGCTTAATCACGTTTAATCATGTTTATTCACGATTTCTTGAACCTTGATAATGAAATCCGGTGGTTTGCTTGAGAAGTAGCCAATGGCTGTAAGTAATTTTCATGGTCAGCTTTGGTAACTAAAGCGTTTAGCACCTCCATGGCTAGCAGAAATAACATTGGTGACAAGGGGTCTCCCAGCCTAAACCCCGGATGATGTAAAATTGGACTTCCAGGCTCACCATTATCCAACACTCGAGTGGAGGAGGTGGAAAGGAGAAGGCATAAGAGGTTACACAATTTACGACCGAAGCCCAAATATTGCAACACCTCCAGCAAAAATGCCCAAGAAACCGAATCAAAAGCTTTAGTAATATCCAATTTGAGGAGGATGTGAGATTCCTTCTTTCTGTATAAGCTTCTAGCCATTTGCTGCACAAACAGAACATTATCTTGTATGCTTCTCCCTTTGACAAAGGCGCTCTGATTGATTGACACCATATCTGGCAATCGGGGGGCCAAACGATTGACCAAGAGCTTTATGACCAGCTTGGCAAAGCTGTGGACTAGACTGATGGGTCGATAGTCTTTTACTTCACAAGCGTCAGCTTTCTTGGGCAGCAATGTGATGAAGGCTGAATTAAGGAGTTTGAACTTGAAGACATGGCCATTATAGACAGCTGAAAGGGCCGCCAAAACATCACTTTTGATGATCTGCCAGCAAGACATGTAAAAATGCCATGTAAAACCATCAAGGCCCGGAGTTTTATCTAGTGGCATATCCTTGATGGTGAACCAAACTCCATGCTCAGAAATCTTCCTCCAATGAACGCGGATCATGCTGTTGTAGCTGCAATGCAGATAGATTCAAATTGAACTCCCGTTGTTCTGCGGTTCCAATGAGTTTCTCATAGAAATCAAAAGCTGCTGCATGTTTCTCTTGTGTGGTGACACAGCGACCCTCAACCTGGAATTTAGGAATGAAATTCTTTTTCTTGCGGTATCTTGCGTGTTGGTGGAAAAGGAAGTATTGGCATCACCCTCTCGAATGTGAAGAACATGGGATCCGAGGCGGGCAATGGTGCGCTCAAGAGACGCAAGTACAAGACAATGCACTTTGAGTTTTTTTCCTCAACCACTCCTTGCCACCAGAGAGGGCACAACATCCCTAGCAATCTCATCATGCTAAGCTGGATTTTGATCTTGCCAACTTTCCTTTGACTCCACCTTTGCAGACCCTTACTAAGCCGCTGCAGCTTGATATAGAAACGTTCAACTGGACAAAATACCGAGACTGGAGCATTCCAATTTTGTTCAACTGCATCCATAAAACCTGGCAGCTTGGGCCAAAAATTCTCAAAATGGAAAAGCCTTTTCGCTTGAGTCCTCACCTTCAAACCCAACAAGAAGGGGCAGTGATCAGACACCAGTGAAGCAGCACTCTGGAGAAGGGAGTCAGGGACCAACTCATCCCGATCAGAGCAGCAAAAAACACGGTCCAAGCGTACTAGAGTTCCGAAGGATCTCTCATTAGACCAGGTATACATCCGCCCCACCGGAGGAAGCTCCTTGATTGGCATGTCATCTAGGAACCTTCTAAATCTTCCCATCATAGCCCGATTCAAGTTACTGTTACTCTTGTCAGCAGCCTGGTAAATTAAATTAAAATCCCGAGCCACTAACCAAGGTCCAGAGCAGAGGCTGTGGACATCCCTCAATTCTTGCAAGAAAATCACCTTATCAGCATCATCTTGAGGCCCATAAACCCCTACAACCACCAATTTCTCCCTTCCATCCCAATGAATTGAACAGAGACAGAAAAATTGTCAATGCGGGAGGCAATCACATCACAAACCAAGGTTTTCCAAGCAATCACAATTCCCCCACGAGTGTTAACAGCAGGTAACACAACAAATTTATCATAGTCTGTCCCAAAAACAGAGAGAAACAAGGTCTTACTCATGACATCAACCTTACATTCCTGAAGGTAAACTATATCTAACATGGAAGAGAGGATAGTATCTCTGACTGAATTACGCCGGTCACGCTGATTGAGACCACGCGCATTCCAAACCAAAATGGAGGAGGGATTCATTATGGGAACAAATGGAGGAGCGACGAGAGCCCAGGTGGTAGCTAGGCAATCGGGATCAGAGGGTAAGCATAGTCACCCTCGTCAACCTTCCACCAAAAAATTGCAGCTAATGCAGCCAGGCATATCTGAGGGAGGGGCTGGTCGAGGAGAATGAAATATGCATCTTGAGCCTCCGGCTTGATTGTCTCCTCGTGAACAGGGGCTGATTCCAGCTACCCACCTGCTGCGCCGGGGGACAGAGGTAGAAGGAGGCGCCTTGGACTTCTTCTGACGAACGACAGGTGGGGGCAGCAGGTGGTGTCCACCTGCCTGGTGAGGCCGGCAACAAACGGGGGCTACCCAGCAGCCATCGGCGTCGACAACGGGACCGCCGTGGGTGAAGCAGCCCCCCGAGCGCCCCGCCGTGCATACATCTTCATAGGCGGTGGCGCCATCACCACCGGAGCGGGAGCATCTCAGTCTAAAGCCGCCATCCAGACCGGGAGATAGCGGTGGCTGCAGAAAGAGCAGACGCCGGCGTGGACAGAGCAACCGAAACTCAGGGCGGCTGGGAGGCTCCTTTGGGCCGAGGAGACCACCATATGCGCAAAACTCCATAGGCCCAGCAAGCACGACCAGCCCAGCAAGCACGATCGGCCCACCCGCGCCAAGGCCAGGGGTGGAGTAGTTGAAGGCCAACGGGAGGGGAGAGCATGCAGTCGGGAGTAAATTCTTGTTGGGAGTCGAGGTCAGGGATGCCTAGGGCATCGCGCGTCCTGCGCATTCCTAAGCCGCCGGCAACACGTCCACCCAACCGCCGCGAACCAATGGAGAAAAGCAGGGCATGTCGGGTCCACCGTCATCATGTGGCCACGCGGTCCCATACGGGCGTGCATGGGGGCACGCATGCCAGGAGCTAACAAACCCGAGCCGTCGCCGGGCCCAGGCAAGGGGTCCGCCCTAGGAGGAGCACGCCGGCGTCGCCAACGACGTCGATGCCGGCCTCCAGTGACCGAAGGTGGGGAGGAACTTGTGATCCCGTCAAAAACGCCAGCGTAGACGAAGTACCGTGCCGACGATCGACTTGAGCTCGTGCACGGTGATCTGTGTGGGCCAATCTCGCTAGCGATGCACGGCAGGAGGAAGGATGACAGTACGCGCTTCATGTGGCAGCGCTTGCTGTCAAGCAAGGATGAGGAAACAAAAGAAATCAAGCACTTCCAAGCCAAGGTGGAGACCGAGACCGGCAACAAATTGAAAGTGTTGAGGACCGATCGCGGTGGAGAGTTCACTTTGGTGGAGTTTGGGAGGTACTATGCGGATGAAGGCATGGAGGAGTGTTGGTTACCTGTCACTACATTCACAACAATTGCAATAACTGGGCAACATCAAATACGAAGAAGCTCTTCCACAGGAGGTCCTAAATCAACATATCAATATTCATATACTCCGTATGAAAAAGACAATGAACAACGCTATGAAGGTGCCTCCCCGTATGCCTCCCCGTATGCTTCGGCGTATGACGAGGAATCAACTGGGGCTTCCCCACGTTATGAAGGTGCCCTTGAGGATAAAGGGACAACACACATGGCTGCTTCAAACGTGCGCATCCCGATTGGTGATCTTGATGGCAAACAATCCGAAACAGAAACATCTGATAAAGGAAGAGAGACAGAGAAGGAAAAAGAAAAAAAGAAGGAAAAGGAAAAGGACAAAGAGCGCAAGAGTGCGTCGAATGACATAGCTCGTGCGTTAGCTAATCTTCGCAAAAAGGAGCCCGAAGGTAGCTCTTTGACGCCACTCATATGAGCATGTCTACATCGAGGTCCCGACTACCGGGCACCGCGGCCTCCTTCGTAATATTGATACTGAAGATGTTCCTCAAGAGGAGGATTCTAGGCTTCGTACCAGTGCCACTCGGCTTGGTTGCGAAAAGGATTGCACAACAGATTTTCACTGCCTAGGACCTAAAACAGACATGCATGTCGCCGGCGTTTTTGGGAATCCATTTTGTTTTCCTGATGCTGAGGAGAAAATTTTGAACGAAGATAGCGCTATCTTAGCCGGTCAACTTGTTGCGATTTGCACTAAGGTTAAAATATTCGCCTCGTACTTTGTTTGGTCTTCGTACTTTACAATTGCTTTCGTACTTTGTTCATGTATGTAAGGTCTCTGCCTCTATGATTTTTCAGGGCTTAATTCTTGCAAAGAGTCTCACGAAACGAATGCTTCTGGAAGGGTCAACCGTAGATGCTAAAATTGACTCTCTTCAAAAGAAAGTCAAGGACGATGGCCAGGCCCTTCAGGAGCTCTCGAATGAAGTAACTCTCAACGGAATCAAGCGAAGTTATTGGAAGATGCCAACTTAGTGCTTAGAGATGAACTATCACAGCAAGCAAATGCTGCTTCAGAGGCAAATAGGCTTTCGGCTAGAGAGAAAGAAGCTCAGCAAGTAGCTGCTGATATGGTTGAGGTTCTCAAGAAGACTCTCAATAGGAATCTGAGATGGCTGACCTTCGGAAGGAAGTGATGGGCAAGGACGAAGAGATAACATCTCTTCGTGCTCAACTAGACACATTGTCTCGTGAGAAGGAAAAGCATGACAAGACTTTGTATGAAAAGATATATGCTTGCGCTTTAGTGGTCGATTCAACTATATGTCAAATTGGGGCTCGTACTCGGACCCAGAGACACAGGGAACAGCCTGAAAGCAATGGAATGGGTGACTAACAAGATATCTTAAATCCTAGAGCTTATGGGTTCCTACGGAGGCTATTGCGCCACAGCCAATGAGGCCGTCGTTTCTTCTCTGCAAACTGCTAACTGCGAGCATGATCGTAAACTCAGAGCCCCTAACTTTCCCCTATGCCCAATCGACGACATTTTCCAGTGCAACCGTGATTGCGAAAACGTTGGTCGTCGAGTCTACAACTTGCGGTGGAAGAAAGGTCTTAAGGCTAAGGTTGCAGAGCAAATTCTTGAACGTCGAAGAGAGGTAAATTGTTGCTTTACACGCGAGATTTCTTCAATTGCGATTTTTTTTTTTATATGTTAGCTTATAGGAAGACTATTCTTTTTAGCTAAAGACGAAGTTCGCCGATGCTTTGAAGGGCAAACTCAAGCTGCCCTCATTCAACCTGTTACAACTGCTGTCGCACCTGCCGGCCCTTCTCAACCGACTGAAACTTCGAAGCTAGAAGAAACTCCGAAACCTACTAACGAAGGAGACGAGATGGAGACTTAAACTCTATTGACCGTATTTGATGAACTTTGGTGGTGACATTTTACTATGTGAAGAACTGAAATTTGTTGTGCTGATTGCTTCGTTCTATACATCACTGTTAAAGCAACTTTTGGACAGTTCTTTTATGGTGTTGAATTTGTATATATTATGTTTCGGCTTTGTATTACCTTTTTGTGCACTCATGCCCTTTGTTGAATGTTTTTGTCATATTTTCTTTTTAAAATTGCCCTCTTTTAGGCTTTACATCTAAACTTCGACGTAAACATGAACTCAAAATCACAACTAAAAATTTTTTGTTTTTATTGGATCGAAGTGAGCTCAACAGAAAAAGGGTACAACTGACATCATACATAAAGGTTAAAACATGGATGCCGAAAACATGATTACCGGCAGCTAAAGAGCCCCTTGTCCGAAGCCGAGACCACGTGCAGCAGCTAGAGAGGCACACATCCGAAGCTCAGGACCACGTGCAGCAACTTGAAAGGCCTATCTTGGAACTCCAGCGGATCCATGTTTAAACAATATTGCCCCCCCCCCCCTCCCCCCGCTTGCCCGGTTTCATCCAAGATGCATTGAGGCTGGTGAGCAGGTACGGCGACAATATCACCTAGTCAGGCCATTATGCTCCTTGTTAGGAGCTTCTCATGGCCTGATGGAAAATCAGGTTTGACCTACATGGTAGAAGCTTAGGAGAATCTCATGGCTTGAATCAACTACTGAGATGTGTTCGTAGGCTATTCGGACTGTATCCTTGGTTTGATTCATGATTCAGGTGAAATGTCTTGCGAGATGGTTGAATGAGAATGAGAACTGCGGCGGTGTCTATCTATAGTGAAGTGAGACCGCTCGCTATTATATATTTTATTTTTCTCTGGGCCGGAAACATCCCATGTGCCTATCCATAATACTCTGAATAGTTCGAAGCAAGGAATCCGATGCTTCTACAGTTCATCGTTAGGAATCCAATGTTGCAACAGTTGAACAAACAGAATCCAAAGCTGCGGTATTTTCATATGAGAATCCGATATTTCCGAACCACAAGAAATTTTCATTCTTCCCACTTTTTTACTTTTCTACTGGCTCTATTGTTTTCAGTTTTACTTTTCTATCTCTCCACTTTTATGTTTCGATATGATATCTTCAGATGTTGTCCACTGCTTCGAGTCTAATGGCCTCAACTGTATCTTTGGCCACTAACTCTTCATCTTGCTCTTCTTTAGGCTTTTTTGTTCTGATTGACTTGTGTTTCAGCTCTTCGGGCGTCATTGCTTCTTCTCCGAACAACAACTTGAAAGGAGTAAACCTCGTAGCCCTTGAAACTGTGGTATTGTGGCTCCACACTATGCTTGTCCTTTCGTCCACCCATTTTCCTTTCGGTAGCCCCACAAGCTTTTTTGAGATACCAGAGAGGATTATACCATTTGCTCTTTCTACTGCTCCATTTGATTGCGGGTGTCGCACTGATGCGAAGTTTGAACGCGTGCCAATTTGATGACAGAACCTTCGAAATGCTTCTGCATCAAACTATGTTCTATTGTCTACTGTTAATTCTCTTGGTACTCCGAAGCGACATATGATGTTTTGCCAAAAGAACTTTTGCACTGTAGCCGATGTTATTGTTGTTAGAGGCTTGGCTTCAACCCACTTGGTGAAATATTCGACTGCTACTACTGCAAACTTTAGATTCCCTTGAGCTGTTGGCATCGGGCCAATGAGATCCATCCCCCATCTTTACAATGGCCATGTTGGTTCTATCAACTGAGTGTACCAAGCAGGTTGATTCTGGTGTTTTGCCATTTTTTTGGCAGTTGTCACATGTTTGGACCAACTCTTCGGCGTCAGCAGCCGCCTTCGGCCAATAAAATCCCATCCTGAGAGTTTTCCCCAGCAAAGCTCTTGGTCCAATGTGCGCACCGCACACTCCATGATGCATTTCTCATTATTTCCTTGCCTTCTTCTAGCAACAAGCATCTCAACAACGGAGCGCATACACCTTCTTTGTATAGCTCGCCCTCTATTAATTTGTATTGCCTGGCACGTTGACCCATCCGTTTCATCCATACTTCGTCATCGTCAAGATGCGTACCCTTCAAATATGCTATTATTTCAAACCGCCAATCTTCACTGTTTACTGATGATATGGGCAACACTGCTCTCTCTAGTAATTCGACCGAAGGTGCCTTTAGTACTTCGAAGAATACCTCCGGCGGTAACGGTGTTCCTTGTGAAGCTGCTCTGGCTAGTACATCTACTTCGTCGTTTTCAGTCCTTCGTATCTTTTTGACCGTGAACCCCTCGAAGTGATTTTCCATTCTTCTGATTGTTTGCAAATACTTTTTTTTTTCGAACAATGCAGGAGAGCTGCGCGTCATTTCATTAAGGAAGAATAAGGGACCAAATACACAGGGAGGGTTTAGGGTCTAGGGTGGGAGACCTCCCTGAACTCACAACACACTTAACACAACTTCTCTAGAGAGATACAAGACAACACGACCCCGACCAACACTAGGCAGCAGCCAGCAGAGGCGGCTGCGCACTCCTTAAGAGGAGTTCTCGCAGACCGGCGGCTCCGGCGAGGCACCACAAATGGCCCTCAGCAGCCACTAGAGATAGGACTGCTTGCACTTAAGGTTGGGCCCCATCAAACACGCAGGCGTTTCTATGCTTCCACAACATCCATGTGACCAAGATCACTAGGGAATTGAAGCCCTTTTTCAGATTCTTGTCCAAAGTGGCCGCAACTCTACTCCACCAGGCGCAGAAGCGGCTTGAGGAGATGGGAGGCGGGACCACATCCAGCCTAAGCTCTCTCAAGATCCAGGTCCAAACTTCCCTAGAAAAAACACACCCAGCGAGGATGTGGTTGATGGTCTCCTCTGCCTGGTCGCAAAAGGGACAGGCAGGCTGATGGGGCATCCCTCGTTTCGCCAAGCGGTCTGATGTCCAACATTTGTTATTAATGGCCAACTAGATGAAGAACCTGCAGTTCATACGCGCCCAGCTCTTCCAAATCCGTTTCCAGGGAGAAAAGCTGATGGTCCCAGTAAACATAGAGTCATATGCGGACTTGCAGCTATAAACACCGGAGGATGAGAGCTTCCAGAGGTGCTGGTCCGGGGTATCAGGCTGCAATTCCACTCCATCCACCAAATCCCAGACTAGCAAGTATTCTGAGAGGACCTGTACTGTTAGTGCTCCCTTGATGTCACTCAACCGTCTTCTTAGGGATAGTATTGAAGAGATTAGGCGCCAATTCTGCAAGTGTATTACCTTGAACCCAGCGGTCAGTCCAGAACTTCGTGGATCTCCCATTGCCAACAATGGTGTCAACCGCAGCAGCGAAGAGAGCACTAGCCTTCTTGGGGACCATAACCTGCAGTCCGGTCCATGTCCTAGTGGAGCCTGTCTTTTGGAACCACAGCCACCGAATGCGCAGAGCCCAACCCATGCGTTCTAGGTCGAGGACTCCCAGTCCTCCAAACCGAAGTGGCCTCTGCACTTTACTCCAGGATAAAAGACAGCTTCCCCCTCAGGCCTGCTCTTGACCCTTCCACAGAAAACTCCTTCTCAGCTTATCAATGGCCCTGATCATCCATTTAGGTAGGTCCATAGCAGTCATTAGATGAATGAGGGTCGTAGTCAGGACAGATTTAACAACCACCAATCTACCTGCGCGATTCAGAAGCGGCGCTTTCCATCCAGGCAGCTTGCCGGCCACTTTATCCACCAGCGGCAAGAGAACAGATTTCGGTGGCTTGTGTAGGGTAAGGGGGAGACCCAGATAGGTACAAGGAAAAGAACCGACTACAAAGGACAGTTCTTCAGAGATCAAGGCAATGTCTTCCTCGGAACACTGGATAGGTGTTGTAGCACTCCTGTAATTATCTGACCATGCACAGATCGCCGCTGGAAGGTCTCACGAACAGGACCGCATCATCAGCATATAAAGAGACGTGATGCGGATTGTGACTTCCATGAATGGGTTGCAATAGATTCCTCTGACTGGCCTCCGCAATCAGGGAATTAAGGACGTCCATGACAAGAATAAACAGCATAGGAGATAGCGGGTCCCCCTGCCCCCGTCTATTGATTAAGACCTGTGTGGAGGATGTGGATAAGAGTAAGCTGATGAGATTGCACCATTTTCTTCCGAAGCCCAAGTGCTGCAATATTTCCAGCAGAAATGACCAAGAGACTGAATCAAAAGCTTTAGTCATGTCCAGCTTGAGCAAAACATGGGGCTGCTTACTTCTATGCAAGGATCTAGCCAATTGTTGGACCAGCAAGAAGTTATCTTGAATACTCCACCCTTTTATGAAAGCAGTCTGATTGTTAGAAACCAAATCAGAAAGATGTGGAGCAAGGCGATTTGCCAGCAGCTTGGCGACTAGCTTGGCGAAACTATGAATTAGGCTGATTGGTCGATAGTCCTTCACCTCGCTGGCATCAACCTTCTTCGGAATCAGAGTGATGAACGCAGAATTTAGCAACCTGAATTTGAACACATGGCCTCGATGAATGGCATTTAGAGCTAGGAGCACATCAGCCCCAATGATTCCCCAACAACATTTGTAGAATCTCCCGGTGAAACCATCGGGTCCCGGGGCTTTATCCATGGGCATGTCTCCAATTGTGGCCCAGACCTCCTCCGCTGAAAAAAGGCTCATCAAGGTGCGATAGATTCAGTTGATGATGGTGAAAGGCAGGGAGGTTAAAGGAGAAAGACCTCTCCTCTGCAGTCCCAAGCAGATTACTAAAGAAATCAAAAGCCACCTCCTGCTTTTCTTCTTGTGAAACAACTAGGTTATCACCAACTAGGAATTTGGCAATGAAATTCTTCTTCCTGTAGCGGCCATGTTGATGGAAGTATGCTGTATTAGCGTCCCCTTCTTTGAGATGGAGCACCCTAGAGCGCGTTCAGGCAATTGTAAGCTCAAGGGACGCCAAACCGAGGCAGTGCAGATTTAACATCTTCCTAAGCCAATCCTCTCCTGGCGATAGAGCACGGGAGTCCCTCGCAATTTCCAATTGGTGCAAAATTTCGTTAGCTATAGCTAGTTGCAATTTGACATTCCCGACTTTCCGTTGACTCCATTTCTGCAGCCCCCTGCTAAGGCGCTGGAGTTTGAGGGAGAGGCGCTCAACAGCACAAGAAGAGGAAACTGGAGCCTCCCAGTTCTGTTTCACGGCGTCTTCGAACCCCGGCAGCTTCGGCCAGAAAATCTCAAAATGAAAACGGCGCTTGCCTCTTGTGCACACTTTGAGACCTAGGATCAGAGGGCAATGATCCGAGACCGAAGAGGCAACAGCATCTGGAAAAATCTCTTCCCAGTCCGAACAACAAAATGAACGGTCCGGCATCACAAGGGTCGGGTTGTCCTGCTCATTCGACCAAGTAAATTTGCGTCCCAACAGCTGCACTTCTTTGAGCTCACAGTCATTCAGGAATCTCCGAAAGCACCCCATCATTGCTCTGTTAAGATTAGCATTATTCTTGTTTCTGCTTGATAAATCAAGTTGAAGTCCCCCGCCACAAGCCAGGGGCCGTGGCACATTGCCCGTATATCCCTCAGCTCCTGAAGAAACATCAGTTTGTCATTGTCCTCTTGAGGCCCATAGACTCTAGAAAACCACCAATTACACCCCTCTTCCTCAATGAAATGAACCGAAACAGAGAAGGAGTCCACTCTGGAAGACAGGACCTGAACGTTCGAGCTCTTCCAAGCAACTAGAACACCATCTCGGGTACCATATGCAGGCAAAGTGACATATTTGTCAAAATTCGACCCAAAGACTGAAGCAAAAAGGTATTGATTCACAGTTTCCACTTTGGTTTCTTGGAGGCATACTATATCTGCGTTAGAGGACAGAATAAAATCTCTAATCGAGTCCCGGCGTGCCTTCTTGTTTAGTCCTCGTGCATTACAACAACAACAACAACAAGCCTTTTAATCCCAAGCAAGTTGGGGTAGGCTAGAGTTGAAACCCAAACCAAACCGCTAGAAACGAGAAAAGTTTTTTTTTTTTTTTTGAAAGGTCACTTTCAACAAGAAAACAAGGGTTTTAAAAGTTTTTTTTTTTTTTGAGAAGCACATAGAAGAGCCTAGTCAAGGCTCGGGTACGTGGATAGCTGCTTTCCAAGCAGCTCTATCCAAGGCTAACTCTCTCACTATATTCCAATCTCTTAGATCTCTCTTAACTGCCTTCTCCCATGTCAAATTTGGCCTGCCCCTGCCTCTCTTCACATCATTGTTTCGCCTTATGATGCCGCTATGCACTGGTGCCTCTGGAGGTCTTCGTTGCACGTGCCCAAACCATCTTAGTCGGTGCTGCACAAGCTTTTCTTCAATTGGAGCTACCCCAAGACGATCCCGTATCTCGTCGTTTCGAACTCGATCCATCCTTGTATGCCCACACATCCAACGCAACATACGCATCTCCGCAACACTTAATTGTTGAATATGTCTTCTTTTAGTGGGCCAACATTCTGCACCATACAACATCGCAGGTCTAATAGCCGTCCTATAGAATTGGCCTTTTAACTTTTGTGGTACCCTTTTGTCACATAGAACACCGGATGCTTGACGCCATTTCATCCATCCCGCTTTGATTCTATGGCTAACATCTTCATCGACATCCCCGTCTCTTTGTAGCATCGATCCCAAGTAACGAAAAGTATCCTTCTTGGGCACTATCTGACCTTCCAAACTCACATCTCCTGCCTCCTGTCTAGCGGAACCGAAGTCACATCTCATATATTCAGTTTTAGTCCTGCTAATTCTAAAGCCTTTCGACTCTAGAGTCTGCCGCCACAACTCTAGTTTCCTATTTACCCCTGCTTGGCTTTCATCCACTAGTACTACATCATCAGCAAACAGCATACACCACGGGATATCTCCTTGTATATCCCTAGTGACCTCATCCATCACCAAAGCGAAAAGATAAGGGCTCAAAGCTGATCCTTGATGTAATCCTATGTTAATTGGAAAGTCACTTGTGTCACCGTCAGTTGTTCGAACACTGGTCACATACTTTGTTGGGACTTTATGCTTCTCCAAAGTCCTCGTGCATTCCAAATCAAAATTGATGACGGATTCATTTAGCCACTAAAACAAGACGACCATGAAGGGGATCTTATCAGAAACAATTCAGCAGAGTAGCCGCTCAGGCCTCGCTGCCTTCATCCACCGCCCACCCAAAAATCGCCGCCAGAGCCACTAGATAAGCATCAGAGATTGGCACGTGGAAGAGCTTACTATAGGAATCTTGGGCAGCTTGATCAATCTTCTCAATGTCCATAGCAAATCCCAAACTTCTGATGACCCGCCTCTGGGCGTCAGAGACGATTGGGCCTAGCAAGCAAGGTCCAACTCCGGCCACCCTCCTGCTGCGGCGGGGGAGGGAGCCGGCAGGGGCCTTGTAGCGCCTCTTCTGAATATCCGGGTGGGGTAGGAGCTGCTGGATGGGTGTGAAGACCAGCTCAAGGAACTACCGCCTGCTTGAGCAAGCAGGTGACGCATCCGCGGCGCACGACGGGGACCGAGGCTGGGTGGAGCTATCCAGCCGCCAACGCCGCCGGGTGTATACGAGCCAAATGCTTCTTGGTGCAGGGGACGTCGTCGGGGTGGCCAGGCCCACATCGGCATCAGGGCCCAAGGGCGCACAGGGAGGCCGCCCTCCAGACTGAGGCGACAAGGCAGAGGCGGGCCTAGCAAGCCCCTAGACTAGAACGCAGCACCCGCCCCCTCCGCGGCCACACAAACCAGGAGCCCTTCCCCTAGCAGCTCGACTGGCCCATCACCGAAGCCCTCCGGAACATCGGCCCTCAGCTGCATAGGAGGCAGGCCAGCCGGCGGATCGCCCTGGAGACCAAAGACCACAGAATCACACCTATCATCGTCGTCGATTCCCGGGGCAATGTTGCATGAGGATGTCGCCTGGGTAGAAGCGCACGCAACCACACGTCCCGCCTCGAGAGAGAGCGACGGGGCACGCGCCAGTTCGCCACCCGAACCGACGCGCACCAATGGAGAGGCAGGGCACGTAGCAGAAGCCGCCTGGGTCCACGGCCCAGGCGAGAGTGCGCTGGGGCACGCGAGCCACCACTCGCCCCCGAAGCCTAAGAAGATGAAGCGTTGCCAGCCCCAGGCAGAGAATCAACGCCGGGACGGTCCTGCCGGCGCCGCCAGTGCCGTCGCCGTCGATCTCCCGTGGCCGGAGGTGGCGGAGGAGGTGCCGAGACCGGAGCCGATGAAGGAGCAGACGCCGTAATCATAATGGGGTAGGAGAGGGCACGCACCACCGGCGGCCCGTCATCCACCACAACCCGCGGCTCCTCAATTAGCAGGTCCATGGCACCAGGGATACGGTCAAGCCGCGCGCACCAAGCGCGAAGGCGGAGAACGTCCCGGCGATCATCAGCGTCCTGGTCTGCCTCCTCGATCAAGCAGCACTCGTCCAGTAGGAGGGCCGCCGTCTCCACGCCCCAGGCGTGGGCTGGAATCCCACTAATCTCAACGTCGACCGCCTGGGAGAGGTCAGCCCCGGCCGCATGATGGAAACGCGACCAGCGCGCCAGATGTAGCCGGCAAGACAGCGAAACCACCGGCCATCTACCGTCGAAAACACGAGTCGCGGTAGCCTCATCGGGTAGGAGCAGACTCCGACGCTGATATCCGCCGGAGAAGCAACGATCCCTCCTCGATGCCGAACCTCTGGGCGAGTAGTGAGGTGATAGCCCGCTCCGGGACTTCTCCCCGACCACTCACGCTGGTGAAGAACAGGCCGCGCCGCCACAAGTCATCTTCTCTAGCGTCCAGGAGAGCAGACCACGCGAGAATCCGACAGGGCCTACGGGGTGCCTCGTCCTCAAAAGGGCGACTCCTCGGTCGACATCGAACCACCATCAGGCGGGGAGAAGGGTGTTGGCGGAGGACCATCCCCACTAGAGGAGCGGCGCCGTAATCATAATGGGGTAGGAGAGGGTACGCACTGCCGGCGGCCCCTCATCCACCACAACCCGCAGCTCATCAATTAGCAGGTCCATGGCACCAGGGATACGGTCAGGCCGCGCGCACCAGGCGCGAAGGCGGAGAACGTCCCGGCGATCATCAGCGTCCTGGTCTGCCTCCTCGACCAAGCAGCACTCGTCCAGTAGAAGGGCCGCCGTCTCCACGCCCCAGGCGTGGGCTAGAATCCAACTAATCTCAACGTCCATCGCCTCGGAAAGGTCAGCCCCGGCCGCATGATGGAAACGCGACCAGCGCGCTAGATGTAGCCGGCAAGACGACGAAACCATCGGCCACCCACCGTCGAAAACACGAGTCGCAGTGGCCTCATCGGGTAGGAGTAGACTCCGACGCTGATATCCACCGGAGAAGCAACGATCCCTCCGCGATGCCGAACCTCTGGGCGAGTAGTGAGGTGATAGCCCGCTCCGGGACCTCCCCCGATCACTCACGCTGGCGAAGAACAGGCCGCGCCGCCGCAAGTCATCTTCTCTAGCGTCTAGGAGAGCAGACCACGCGAGAATTCGACAGGGCCTACGGGGTGCGTCGTCCTCAAAGGGCGACTCCTCGGTCGAAATCGAACCACCATCAGGTGGGAAGAAGGGTGTTGGCAGAGGACCATCCCCACCAGAGGAGCGCCGTCGTCTGGAACGCCGACGTCGTGGCCGTCCGCCGTCAGGAGTGACCTCCGTCTCCACTCGAGGCTCACCAACGTCGGGGGCCGGGCCGGAGAGGGAGACAACCCGCGGGGCGGGAGTCCATCGCACACGACAGGCCGCCACTCCATCCGGCGTGGCGCATCCACGCGACTCAGGCACGCCGTCGCGCGGTGACCCGTCGTTAGGCAGCGTAAGCACCGAACGAGAAGACGACAGCTCGCCGCCGATGCAGAGAAGCAGTTGAAACACTTCCCCCTCAAGTCTTCGGGAATCGGCCGCCGGGATCGCGGAGGCCACAGTCGTCGTCGACAGGATTTGCGCCCCTCAAACACCTGCCACCCGGCGCCTTCACGCTCGCATGGGTCCTTGACAGGAGAGGCCGCATCCTTCACCGGAGCAGGGGGAACGACAACTAGGTGCGGCGCGATAAGCACGTCATGGTAGGAAAGTGGAGGAGGGCTCTCGGGGCATCGTCCACCGTGGAAGGTCGGGCTAGCGCCCGCCCACCTCTGCGTCATGGTCCTACCCGAGGGCTCGGGGGAGAGGGACAGGGATAAGGGGGCGCCTCCAAGGGTGGGGTGGCCATGCGGCGGGGGCGCACGACCTTAGTGGTGGCCGCCGGGCCCGGGATGAGCACCGGCGTGGGGCCGGTTTGGGTGGCGGCGGAGGCGCCCGAGAGGGAGGGGAGGGGCCCGGTGCCTTGGCTATTGAGGTTTTTTTCAATGTGCTCAGATATGACTTGAGAGTCTAAACATAGCTTTTTTTACACCTAATGCTTTTAGTTTTCTCAGGCCCAGCATTATTGCTTCGTATTCTGCCACATTGTTGGTATTTGAAAAGTCCAATCTAACTGCATATGCTGACCTTACACCCAAAGGTGATAAGAGTATTGCTGCTGCTCCAGCCGAGTTGCTGTCCATGAACCATCACAGTATACTTGCCATATTTTATCTTCAGCTGGTAATTCAATGTCTTCTCTGGATGGTGTCCATCGGCTACAAAGTCAACCAGTGCTTGTGATTGAATTGTTGTTCTGTGAACAAAATCAATCACAGATTCATTCAGTTCTGCTGCCCATTTCCCAACTCTTCCACTGGCTTCTCTGTTTTGGAGCACATCCCTAAGTGGTTGTGAGGAAGGTACAATGATATTGTGTGCATGGAAATAGTGCCGAAGCTTTCTAGATGCCATTATGATTGCGTATATGATCTTCTCTATTTCTGAATAATTCATCTTCGTTGGTGTCAAGGCTTCGGATACATAATATATTGGCCTTTGTTTCTTTTGGCCTTCAACCTCTTTTTCTTGAGTAAGGTAGAGTTGCCAGGTAGAGTTGCCAACTCTTCGGACAATATCTTCTTCTGCTCTGCAATCTGTTGTTGCCACAGTTGTTCCTCACTGCAACATCAGCTGTACTTCACCTTCTTCAAATGTTTCATTAATGTTTCATTGTTACGCTCTTTGGTGTTTTCAGGAGGATCTTCGGCTCTAATTGAAGGTTCAACCAAAGTTCCCCCCTTGAGTATCCGCTTTGCTTTCATATTTTCCGTGGTGAGAGTACACCGCGGGTGGGCGCCAAATGTTGGTTACCTATCACTACATTCACAACAATTGCAATAACAGGGCAACATCAAATACGAAGAAGCTCTTCCACGGGAGCTCCTAAATCAACATATCAATATTCATATACTCCATATGAAAATAACAATGAACAAGTAAAGATCATGCGAGAACAAGTACCACAAAAAAGGAAATGGAAGGTAAAGGAAGAAAGAAGGAAATAGAAGTTTCGAATGGACCTCTCACACCTTCGGGTTCAAAATTAGGGCTGACATCACATACAATGTGAACTTGCCAAATGTCACCAACAACCCTCAGTCGGTTGATCTTCCCGGTATTTATAGGGGTCAACCAACTGACTACTTTACATGGATTTTACAAGAATAACCTTGGTCATTACATACATTTCTTCTACATCCTCAACATCGACTCTACCTATCTGGTAATTTCAGCTTTGAAGTCAACCAGCTCACGCAACCTCTTGACAGCTGTATCCATTTCAACCTTCCCTGGACTTCGAACTCCCAAATGGTAGCTTCAGCTTCGGAGGACGTCGTCTGGTCATTGATCTTCGGATCAGGCAATGGACTTCGAACTCGAGGAAGGTTTTCCTCCTTCGAACTGCAGAGCTTCGACTCTTGTAAACCTCCTGGTACCTTGTCCGAATAAGATCTACGAAGTCCCACTTGAAACAATCACAAGCTCATCCGAAGCGTAGTTGTAAATGACCTTTGGCCCCCAACAAGGAGCATCTCACGGCGCCGTATTCACCGTAGCAGAACAGCGTCGTGGAGAGGCGCAATCAAACCGTCGTGGGCATCACACGTAGGAAAAGAAGATGCTGGCGGAGTTCTAGGGAGAGAGTGAACACGGCGGTGTTCATTCTCAACCGGGTGCCGACGAAGAGCTTGAAGGGGATGACCCCCCTTTGAGGCGTGGCATGGGAGGAAGCCGGACATGGCGTTCCTACGCACGTTCGGGTGTGTCGGCCATGTCAAGAACATGAAGCCCCACCTTGGCAAGCTGGAATACAGAAGCACGCCCATGGTGTTCCTGGGCTACAAGGAAGGAAGGAAGGCATATTGGATGTACGATCTATGGACAAAGCGAGTGCACATCTCGCGGGATGTGTTCGACGAGGGCGTGAGCTAGAGCTGGGAGGCGACATGCGCTGAGGATGGACGCGGCTAGAGCTCCTTAACCATCGACTACACTCTGTACCGTGGTGCAGCGAAAGCTCCCGGTGACGGAGGCGGACTGCAAGGAAGCAGAGCAGAGTGGTGGCGGGTAGGCAAAGCAGGAAGCTGTCGCGGAGCCGCCGACGCCGCAGACGCCGCCATCGCAGCCTGCAGCGCAAGGCACACCATTGTCCGCAAGGACAGACGACTCTGTACGCTTCGTCACGCCACCTTCTGGAGTGGAGGAGTGCCTGGACGCGGACTACAATGACGAGCCGCTCCGGTTCCACGCCGTCCACAACATCGACACATCACCGCCGGGGCAGGCTCTTCATGGCCAGCGCTAAGGAGCCACGCTTGCTGGAAGAAGCAAAGGCAGACGCGCAATGGCGGCGCGCCATGGAGATGGCTAAGACGTGGGAGCTTGTGGATCCACTAGTTGGCTTCAAGCCGATTGGACTCAAGTGAGTCTAAAAGGTGAAGAAGAACGAGCGCGGCGACGTGGTGAAGCACAAGGCGAGGCTCGTGGCGAAGGGGATCGTGTAGCGTGAAGGCGTCGACTTCGAGGTGTTCGCGCCGGTGGTGCGGATGGACTCGATGCGGTTGCTGCTCGAGCTGGCGGCCACGAGGGACTGGAGTGTCCATCATCTAGACGTGAAGTCGGCCTTCCTCAACGGGGAGCTCACTGAGGTGGCGCATGTGCGCCAACCACCTGGTTTCATCGTCGCCGGAGAAGAAGACAAAGTCGCGTCTCAGGAAGGCCCTATACAGGCAGAGGCAGGCACCACGAGCTTGGAACATCAAGCTGGATTCAACTCTGGCCACGCTCGGGTTCAAGAAGTGTGCTTCAGAGCATGCTATGTACACCCGACAATCAAAGAAGGGAATTCTCATCGTTGGGGTGTATGTTGATGATCTAATTGTTTCCGGGTCTGAGCAGCAGGAGATCAAGATGAGTGACTTGGGCCTGCTCACTTACTACCTTGGGATTGAAGTGAAGCAGGGGAACCACGCCATAGAGCTCTGTCAGAGTGCTTATGCATTCAAATTGCTGGAGAGGGCTGGGTTAAAGGGCTGCAATCCTACCCAGGTGATAATGCAAGAGAAAGCCGAAATTGAGTAAGAACAGCACTGATGAGAAGGTGGATGCAACTCGGTATAGAAGTTTGATTGGGGGGCTCAGATATCTGGCTCACACACGGCCGGACATTGCCTTTGCTGTGGGATATGTGAGCAGATTCATGGAAGACTCTCGGAAAGATTATGAGGCAGCAGTCTAGCATCTACTCAGGTACATTGCAGGAAGCTGTGAGCTTGGGCTAGCATACCCTCGGAGGAAGAAGACCAGTGAACTGAAGATCATTGGGTTCATTGGGTTCAGTGATAGTAACATGGGGGGGGGCGACATTGATGGCAGAAAGAGCACCTCAAGCATGGTGTTCTTCCTGGAAACTTGCCCCATCAGCTGGCAATCACAAAAGCAGAAGATTGTGGCTCTCTCAACTTGTGAGGCTGAGTACATTTCTGGTGCAGCTGCAACATGTCAATGAGTTTGGCTGAGGAGGCTGCTGGAAGAAATCAAGTGGAAAGCAGTGGCAGCACCCATCCTCAGGATTGACAACAAATCAGCCATTGAGTTGGCCAAAAATCCTGTCTTCCACAACCGCAGCAAGCACATTGACATCAAATTCCATTTCATTAGGGGTTGTGTGGAGAGGAAGCAGGTATGATGTCAAGTAACATACAGTGTGAGTAAACTCTATAGAAGCAGGTATTTGAGTAAGTCAAGCATAGTACACAGACAGGACAACAATAGTATACAAATAAACAAAAGAAATACTAAACATTCCAAGCGAATCTATATAGCCTTCTGTGTTTCAATTGACAGTATGATCACTGCAAATTACCTGCACAGGAAGAGAAATTCCAAGTGTTGTTTGGATGTCAAGTACTATATTGGGATTGCCATCCCATTGCAACTCGAGTTCCATGGTGACGGAAGAATCATCACTCTCCAAGATGGAAACTCCTGAAAATATATCATCTATTAGTAATCAAAAAAGAAAAAAGGAGGATACACTCCTGCTGCCTAAAATGTTATTACAGACCACAGAGGGACAGCATGACCAGCAGAACCAACTGCCTAACAGAACCAAGCCACCAGTCAGATGGATAACAGAGAAAAACATTTAATCCATAAAACTATACAATATACAGTTTTCATGAACGGGCAGGAGAGCTGCAAGTCATTTCATTAAAGAAGGAACATAAGTCATGCAAACAAAGAAAACACAATGCTACACGCCCACAAGATATCAGTTCATCCGTGCCACAAATAAAAGAAAGGAACTAACGACTAGTGTGAAGCTAGCAAGCACTTGCCTACCAAACTCAAGCAATCCTTAGCCTGACAAGATCCATAGCGAAACCTCCACCACAGTTCATACCATTGTGTTCACCCTAGACCTGAACAATTGTTCAAACTCAAGGTGGATCAAACACACTGAGTTTGGAAAGATAAAATAAGTTTGGAAAGAGAAAAAATGATGTTGAGCTCTGATCTACGCCTTCAGGAAGAAATTAGCCAACTGAAGCCCGGAAGGCAGATAACGAAGACCAATAACATTATCCTAAACCTGTGCTCGTGTATAATAGACATTAGTTAGCTAAAGCTTTACTAGATCGCAAGCAATACTAATAGCACTGCATTGTTAGACAATAGATGGGTCAGCATAGAAATACAAATACGACTGCAAGTAACAACCACAACCAAGTCACCTCTTCGTCACAAGAGCCATACCACGCAACTCAGTTTATGCACTCGAACAAGAAGCTGTTGTTGTCTGCTTCTTTGTTTCCAAGCAATGAGGGAACCACCAAGAAAAACACAATAAGCATAAAGAGATCAAGGATCTGAGGAATCACATGCCCACTAGAATCATAGTAAGCTTGGAGTTGTAAAGAGTTAGAGCGTGGAAACAACAGACAACACGTGATAGTTCCACAAACATAACATGAGACACAAAGAAGGTGACTATAGAGGAGCTGAGTGGGAGCCGAAACAAACTGACTCAAAACATGCAGAGAATATGAAATATCAAAATATGTGACTCAAAAGACTCCCGACAATGTGACACTGACAGGTAGGATTAGCAAGAGGCTCACTACAAGTGGCACAAAGATGAACATTGCAGTCCATGGGACTCTCAACCCAAGATCCACAAGAGAAGCACGATCAATAAACCCTAAATATACTTGTTGACGCGGCTTATGAACGAATATTTTATGTCATTTTATATGGTTTTTTACTGATTTTATGCATCAACTATATCTTTTACTTACAATTATCACCGATTATTGTGGATTTTGCAACATTGACTTGGAATTTTGCTATACTTCATTTTTGCAGGTTTTTGAGCTATTTTTCGCAAAATTCATCATAATCTACCTCGAGTGAGAAAAGACCTCTGAGATGGTATTCTAGAAGGTGATAATCAAGGCTTCTTATTCGGGGAACTTCTAGAAGACATCATATGCTACGCTGGGAAGGAAAGCTACCAGAAAAAATCTACATGGAAGATGCCAAAACACTTCATATCTATCCAAAACCAGAAGATTTCGTCAACTCTCGGCCAATACCGAGGATTCCAAAGCTTTCCAAGCCGAGTCCGAGGCCAACACTTCATCCCCAAGCAATAAAGAATTTCCCCGCGAAAGATGGAAGGAATCGGACAAAGGAAGGCGCGAGGTCGGCCAACTTTGGGCCTTCTGGTCAGCCGACCCCACCCAACCGTGAGGCGGTTTCCGATTTCCTTTCTCCCACGTCTTCTCCAGAGTATATATAGCGACCATAGGCCCCGAGGTCGGGCATCCAATTCATTATCAAAGCGACAAGATGTAGAATAGAGGGACATCCACCAGAGGATAGCTGAGGGTCGAGTTCTAGGCTAGGGATTAGAGGCTCTTCTAGTTCCTAGAGGTGATTAGAGACTTTGCATGGCTCTCTACTTACCTAGTTCCAGAAGTCTAATCATGTCATTATGGGAGGTATGGCCATGGTTGTATACTTTGATATGATTATTAATGAAATATTGATCTTGCTCTAATTATCATGTTCTTGGTCTAATTATGCATGTTTTTGCTTTAATTAGCTTTAGTTCTAAATGCCGTTAATTAGATCATGTTCTTAAAGGTTATGTTATTCTAGCGATCTTGTTCTTTAATCTTGCTTACTAGTAATATGGTTGCGTAGCTAGTTCTTGTGATCACAGTGATTAGAAGTCTAGCTATGTTTATTATATTAATAGACTATGCGTAAGTATATGCCTTATGAGAGCTTCTCGTTGATTACCCTAACTTATGTGACAAGTGGTTGGAGGGAAAGGTTAAGCTCGATGAGGGGGTTTAACTAAATGACCTTGGTTTAATTATGCTATGAAGGGCAGGCTTGATCATGCTTATATTTGCCTAGAGTCACTAGTTATCTCGAGTGTTTTAATCTCTTGGTTGTTTCTATCATGCTTGTTTTGGATCCAATTAAAGCTTGATTAGACGTTGTTTAATTCCTCCTATTTGGTGTTCTAATTATGTTCTAATTGTTTATCTTCTAACTCTGACGTAGTTTAGACATAGATTAGAGGTAGATTAAATATAGTTTAGATATCATCTAATTGCTTAGTTTACCTTAATCTCTTGTTAATTAGTTCTCAATTAGTTCGTTTCCTGGATTGACAAAACCCATGATACTCATTCTGAGGAAAAACTACCACGATACTGTCGCTTGCATATAAGGTTTGCCGTGCTTAAGTGCCGTCAACAAGCTTTTCTGGTGCCGTTGCCGTGAAACTAATTAGTCGAGTCTTAACTAACTTAAGTTTATGTATGTATTTAATTTTGTCTTTTCATAATTTAGCCTTTTAGTTTCATTTATTTTGTACCTTTTATTTTGTTTTAGTTTATTCTATTTTATTTACTTTCTTGCATTTAATTTAATTAGATAGTTTTGTTTAGAATAAGTTTAGCTCTTCAATTAGTTTAATCTTTTATAAACTCTATTAGAATATGGTTTCTCTTTCTATATATTTTCTTTGACTAACATTACAGGAAAAATGGGCCTCGGTCCAATAAAAAGTCTTTTCCAATCTAACTCTTTAATAGTAGGTGCTAACGCTGTTAGTGGCTTATGATCTGTTATTGAATTTTTCTACAGCTATCACGAAGGAGTAACTATGGTGTTAAAGGTATGTTTGATGTATCAATTAATTTTTAAAACTAATGTTCTTTGGAGCTTGTTTGTTCTAAACTACAGATAATGAAAGCAAAGATGATTAGCCGAGAATGTTCCGAAGGCTAAGAATTGCTTGAGGACAAAGAAGATGAAGATACAGAAGGTTCATCTCAAGACCAATCCAAGCTCCAAAGGTTAAACCTTTACTTTCCTAATCCTTATTAGAGCATGTTAACTTTGTGTTTATATAAAAAATTGAGAGCCAAGGTTTGCGTAAAAATAGAGAGGGTTAACCACTTATCATCCTCCAAAGTGGTTTAACCCAGAATTAATTTTTGTGCAAACTGCTTTTGAAATTTTAAACTTGAACATGTGCATGTTTTTTATATCTTATTATTTGTGCACAGTATTATCTTTAAAATTTTAAAATTTCAAAACATTTGGTCTCTCTACAAAAAGAACCCTTGTTAGAATTTTATCTAAGCCTAATTTGGCCAAAATCATTAGGAACCTATCATCTTATTTATTTCTTGTTTGATTTTATGAATTATTTGATTTTATGAATCATGTTCATCTATAATTTATATATGCCTTAGTGTTTTTCTATGAGATTTCAATTTAATTTATAGTTGTCTTTGATTCATGAATCAAATGTGTGTTTAAACTAATTAACCATGTGACTAATTTTATCTCTAATCATTGCCATGATGCTATTATATTATATATATATGTGTGCACTATAAGCTAATCATGCAGAGAAATTCACACTTCATTTGAAACAATGAGGCCAATGTATAAAAGAGTACAAGACAAATTCACGATGATTGATACAAGGATTTGAAGACACCATCAGAATTTGAAAAAGCTTGATTGACTTTCAAATTGAAGTGAGTGGACTGAATGGAGGAGGAATTGAAGACAAGAATCAAGCCTATGAAACTTCAAGGTCAACAATGGTGGACTCAGATAATTTCCACCAAGACCTAAGTCCAAAAAGTTGAAGATTGTCAACATCCGCAGAGCTGAAACTAGGAAGCTGAAGATATCATCAACAAGGAGCTCGACCTCAAGAAGAAAAAGCAGAATATTTTTTATATTTGGAAAGCCCATAAAATCCTCTTTCCAACTCAACAAGAATCACTCAATTTGGAAATTTCTACAAGGAGCAATGTGCAAATCATTAAAGGCTGCGTGAGCTGAATTGAAGTCTGAACAGAACGGAGTGGTTGAGTAAAAAGGCCATAACTCCTTCATACAGAATCGAATTTTTACGCATAAATACCCGTTGAAAAGATAATTTTAGAGGCTATCCAATGGATATATTGTTTGAGGTATGTTCTGTTCGAGACCAATGAGATATACTACGAGAAAGGAGGTAGTAGCAACAGTGGTGATGACTACTTGAGGAAGATGGTGACAACAATGATAAAGAAAGCTTGGGCAGTGCTTCAATGGGATTTTTATGATCATGTACCAGTTGCAAGGAGCTTCAAAGACATTGGTACATAAACACACAAGCAGAGGATTGTGCACATAAGTGATACTATGATCAAGACACGATGAAGCTGCACAATCAAATTTAACTGCATGGACACTTCGAATTCTTACTCCAAGGACCATGGCTTCACTTCAACGGAGGTAAGTGAGAAGTCAGCTTTATGACTTTAAATAAAGCGCTTTTCGGGAGGCAACCCGTTTAATTACTTGCTTTTAGTGTTAAGAGTTTTAGAGTCTTTTAATAGAGAAATAGAAAGCATGACACCACCCTTTGAATCTGTAGCTTGTGGCTAGTTAACTTAATCTAACCTTTGATTTAGTTAACATCATCACATCACTTCCTGTTACGTTTTCCACCTTGCATTTGCATTATCATTTGTTTCTCCACACTTATTTTATTAGTTTTGAAATTTTTCATAAACTTTATGATGGAAACTTTATATTTATGTTGAATCTCGACGGAATTTTCTTCTTGTTAAATTAAATGTAAACATGGTGTTTAGATTTAATTTGAGACCATCATCATTAGGTTTAATCGAAAATTTCTTGCTAATCATGTCTTTTGTGGATAAACTTTCTGCATTTGTTTTTCATGTTATTAATTTCATGCATAAACCACCCTGTTACGTTTATTTTATATTAGAATTGCATGTTTGCATTATAATTGGCTTGTTTTTTAATTAACTTCATGATGTGTGCTTTCATATTTATGATAAGTATTATAACTTAGCAATTTTATGTAAGTATGGTGCTTAAATTAAATTGTTGATCATCGTGATGAAGTTAATTAACTTTGCTAGTTTTTCATAATTGCATTTGCCATTTGATCAGTTTATAAGCTTTGCAATGTGCTTTGGTTTTCTTACACTGTTATGAGTTGATGACCTTGATAAAACATGGTGTTTTAATCCTGGTTATTTAAAATTTTGATTACTACAAGAGATTTAGCAATCATGTTGTAAACATAGAGTTTAGAATTTGATTTAATCATTGTCTTTGTTTATATACTTATCTCTTACATAATTACACGCTTGCATTCACACACCCTTTGTTTTGTTTTTGTTTTTCCTTTATTAAGATTGACTAGGCCACAAGTTAAAAATCATTGAAAATATTTTTAGAATATGGTAAATTGCTTTTACTCTCGACCGTTACCTCGAGAGTAGTGTGTGCACTTGAATTATTTTGAAGAAAATTATTTGATAACAAAAAAAATTGAAGGAATATCCGGTAACATATTTCTAACACCTTCTATTTTTATTTTAAATTCTGCAATTATTAGCTATATCTATCAATTTGGTGTTCCTTTTGTGTTTCACTTGTTTTCTTAGTCTAGAATTATAGTTTGATTAATGCTACAACCATGATCGTTTCGCTTGTTTTTTTAGTTTAGAATTATAGTTTGATTAATGCTACAACCATGATCTATGCTTAATTAATTAATGATAATAATGCTTTCAAGAAAATGATGAAAATTGCCGCTCTATCTTTTATCATACTTTGGTTTTAATTAGTTAAATTAGCGGACTCTCATAATACATGTTTAATTAAACCAACCAGCAATTTTTTGATTGATTATGATTGTTCATATAGACCCATATAATTTAATTTTTGCAAGGTTTAATTTTTATCATGATCATCTCCTTTTTTTTTATTGCTTATAAGTGCCATAATCAACTTTATGAGATTATCTTGCAATAGCCATTCCTACCAGAGCTTTCTATCCGTGCATTGTATCTCTATACATTAGAGAGAATGCAAACTTCGATGGATATCTATCCTTAAACCAATATTATCTTTTTGTGTATCCTTCTTGACCACAACCTATTTTTATTTTTAGAGTATAAAAGGGTTAAAATATATTTTATTAGACAGCTCTATCCTCTAAGTTAAATTATTTTAAGAGATATATACTCATCAACAGTGGGGATGGCGAGCTGCCATATATAGTTTATATATATATATATATATAGAAAGATTTTTAAGGAGGCAAAAGAGAAAAAAAATAAAAAAAAGGCCATGTGGTCACCATAAAAAAAAGAGAAAAAAAAGAAAGAAAAAAAAAGAAAAAAATGAAAGCTCCTCAAAAATCTCCTGTTATTTTAAGTTATTAGTATTAATGAGGGTTATCCTGTTTATTTATACTCCAGAAATTTTCTAACCATGTGCAATCCGATAGCAAGGAGTTCATTTGTGCCTTAAGATCATCCTTTGACACTTGCACATGTCCACCCTTCTAAATGTGTGTGTTCCATCCTTTCCCTCTCAACATTATTTTATTCCATGACCTTTTTGACAAGTCCCAGTAAAACCAGCAAATTTCTTTCTTGGTTTGACAATATTTTGAAAACAATTTTGATTAGGATTCATACCAAGCTCCAGATAAGCTTCCACCTTATATATATGTTTATTGAATACCATTTAGATATTGAGAGACCAGAGAGTTAAGTGTGTTCCTTTAGCTTTGCAAGAATTTATCTTTTAATGTTTCATTATCTTTTTCAAAAACTTATTGCTAAAATGAGAAGATGTGTCTTTAATGGGATGAGCTTAATTGAATATCTTTTCTTTCATGATTTGCTGGATCACACTAAAATTTTAATAGAGAGCTTGTTAGTTTGATTAATTAAGATTAAGGTATGAAAAAGTTAATGTAGGGCAACGCTGATTCTTGACTTACTCGAGGACGAGCAAGGTTTAAGAGTAGGAATATTGACGCGACTTATGAACGAATATTTTGTCGTTTTATATGGTTTTTTACTGATTTTATGCGTCAACTATATCATTTACTAACAATTATCACCGATTATTGTGGATTTTGTAACATTGCCTTGGAATTTTGCTATACTTCATTTTTTCAGGTTTTTGAGCTATTTTTTGCAAAATTCATCATAATCTACCTCGAGTGAGAAAAAGACCTCTGAGATGGTATTCTAGAAGGTGATAAACAAGGCTCCTTATTCGGAGAACTTCTAAAAGACATCATATGCTACGCTGGTTAGGGAAGCTACCAGAAGAAATCTACATAGAAAGTGCCAAAACACTTCATATCTATCCAAAACCAGAAGATTTCGTCAACTCTCGGCCAATACCGAGGATTCCAGAGCTTTCCAAGCCGAGTCCGAGGCCAACACTTCATTCCCAAGCAATAAAGAACGTCCCCACGAAACATGGAAGGAATCGAACAAATAAAGAACGTCAGCCGACTTTGGGCCTTCTGGTTGGCCGACCCCACCCAACCGTGAGGCGGTTTCCGATTTCCTTTCTTCCACGTCTTCTCCAGGGTATAAATAGCGACCATAGACCCCGCGATCGGGCATCCAATTCATTATCAAGGTGACAAGATATAGAATAGAGGGACATCCACCAGAGGAGAGCTGAGGGTCGAGTTCTAGGCTAGGAATTAGAGGCTCTTCTAGTTCCTAGAGGTGATTAGAGGCCTTGCATAGCTCTCTAATTACCTAGCTCCAGAGGTCTAATCATGTCATTGTGGGAGGTATGGCCATGGTTGTATACTTTGATATGATTATTAATGAAGTATTGATGTTGCTCTAATTATCATGTTCTTGGTCTAATTATGCATGTTTTTGCTTTAATTAGCTTTAGTTCTAGATGCATGTTAATTTGATCATGTTCTTAAAGGTTATGTTCTTCTAGCGATCTTATTCTTTGATCTTGCTTACTAGTAATATGGTTACTAGTAATATGGTTGCGTAGCTAGTTCTTGTGATCACGGTGATTAGAAGTCTAGCTATGTTTATTATGTTATTAGACTATGCGTAAGTATATGCCTTATGAGAGCTTCTCGTCGATTACCCTGACTTATGTGACAAGTGGTTAGAGGGAAAGGTTAAGCTCAATGAGGAGGTTTAGTTAAATGACCTTGGTTTAATTATGCTATGAGGGGCAGGCTTGATCATGCTTATATTTGCCTAGAGTTGCTAGTTATCTCGAGTGTTCTAATCTCTTGGTTGTTTCTATCACGATTGTTTTGGATCCAATTAGAGCTTGATTAGACGCTGTTTAGTTCCTCCTATTTGATGTTCTAATTATGTTCTAATTGTTTATCTTCTAACTCTGACGTAGTTTAGACATAGATTAGGGAAAGATTAGATGTAGTTTAGATATCATCTAATTGCTTAGTTTACCTTAAGCTTTTGTTAATTAGTTCTCAATTAGTTCGTTTACTGGATTGACAAAACTCATGATACTCATTCTGGGAAAAGCTACCACGATACTGTCACTTGCAGTATAAGGTTTGCCGTGCTTTAAGTGTCGTCAACAATACTTTACTTGGGATAGATAGAAGCCCTCAAACCTAAGAAAATAATAAAGAAAAGCTACCACGATACTGTCACTTGCAGTATAAGGTTTGCCGTGCTTTAAGTGTCGTCAACAATACTTTCCTTGGGATAGATAGAAGCCCTCAAACCTAAGAAAATAACAAAGGGGTCTAAGATCATACATAAGAACCTACTCACTCCAACATGACTTCACAAAGGCAATAAACTCAAAATCATCTCCAGTCATAATCATATCATCGACATAAAGGAGATGATGTGTGCACAAAATGTGCAAGATCACAAGCGCAAGCAAAGAATCCAACAGCAGAAGCAAAATGCTAGGCCTTATTTGGAACTCATAGGAATCACGTAGGAATTCCATAGGAAACCGTTCAATTTCACCGGAAAAACGTAGGAACAGGAAATTTTTCCCGTGTTACAAACAGACAGGAGGATTGGAAGAAGAGGGGTCAACCATGGTGGTGAAGGAGCCACAGCTGGCACGCAAGAAGAAATAGCGTGGTGATGGCAGAAGCTCGACTTGGTCACAGCAGCGGAACGTCTCGTTGTTAGAGTACAATTGGTAGTATTAGATATCGTATATCTCAAGAAGTCTTGTGTCTAGGACTGCCATATGTATATGGGGAGGTATCTTGCACCCCAAATCTTGTACTCATATATACAACCCAAGGGCTCAATGCAATACAACCAATCCATTATACGCAATCTATTCTTCCTACATGGTATCACAATTTTAGGGTTTCTAATCCTATACCTAGGCTCCTGCTACTGCCGGCGCGCCGCCCCCGAGTAGATTTGATCTCCACCAGGGGAAGTACGCTAACGCCCTCGTAGGATGCACATCGGATCTCTCTGTCCGCTGCACCAATCGTTGTCACGTCGTCAAGCAGCAAACAGATCAACCTACACAATGTCGCAGCCATCTTGCAACCCCCACCTTGTATGCCGCCAGCATCGTGTCGCGTGGCAGGTGGGCGTCGCCGCCGCATTCTTCGCTTCTAGCGTTGGATCTCTATACTTGGGGCCTCTTCGCATGCCATCATGGTTGGCTGCGCTAGCGCCAGCTAGGTCGTGCATCGCCGTAGTGGTGGCTATGACCTTTGCCTGCTGAATGACCCTCCCCGGGTGCCATCCAATGTTGCAGCCTCCAACTCGTGCCTGTGCCATCTGGCATATTTGTCGCCGACCCATGCAACGATGGTGGCATCCATCGCCATGGTATCAGATTGGCTGCGCACCGCCGCCTCCATGTCGTGGCTTCACTGCTGGTCGGGCGCCTCAACCGCTGGCCTGGTCACTACCACGGTACCATCTGCCCGGCACAACATCACCATGTTTTGTTGAACTGTGCGGCTGCATCGGCGCGACCTGCAACGTGGTGGAGAAGCCGGCCATCCACCATTGCTGCTCTTTCCTTCCCTCTTGCACTTGGCTTTTGCAGAGGGGTGCCAGCCTGCCAAGTCTGCTGCCTCTCTTTGTCCTCGCATGAGAAAAGTGGAGTGCGTAGCTAAGGCTAGGGGTACACCGGCTTTGTACACAATCAGCTGCTGTACTCACAACCACAGGCTGCATCGGCACCTTCCTCGTCGTTCTTCTGCGCACAGCAACCGTTGTCAAGGCCTTCTCTGTTGGTCCCTTTTTTTTGTTTTCTCGAACCACGCAGGAGAGCTGCACGTCATTTCATTAAGAAAAAAAGAGGAAGGCCTTGGGAGCAGAAGAGTCCCCCAAGACCAAAAGTAACAGGAATTACATGAAACCCACACTTACAAGACACAAAGGAGTTACACGACCACGACCTCTAAGAGCTGGCCCTCAGGACTAAGTCCTGGAGAGCCCTCGCCCCAGCTAAACACCACAAATGCCCCTCATTAGCTACTGCCTGGACCACCAGCCTAGCATCCGGTCTGATATTCTCAAAAATGCAAGCATTCCGATGCTTCCATAATTCCCATGTAACTAAGATCACCAGGGAGTTAAACCCTTTTCGCATCTCCTTGGGTAGGAGGCTAACAGCTCTACACCACCAAGAATTTAGGCGACTGGCTTGATCCGGCAGCCTCACATTGGTCCCTTGACGCTGACACATATGGTTATGGCCCTCTACCTAGTACATCCATTACTGGTAACACCTACCTGCACTTGTGATACCATGAAATACTACGTTTGAATTACAATAGATTTAATCGATAGATCCTAGATGGGTACACAAGGACATATAGAGTCTAGGAAAAGGTAGAGACCTAGTCCTTGTCCTTGTCTATGTAACCATCCATAACTAGGAAGGTTACGTTGTTATGTGGGGCAAGTCCTATTGCCGATGGGCCAAGGAGGATGCACCCTCCATCACGTGGAGTAATCCATTCTAGTTAGCGGATTAAGAGAGATTTTAGGATTTTGTTAGGCAGATTACCGGCCAAGGGCCTATGTAAGCCGACTGGCATAGTGTTTGGAGGTTAAACAATTAAGTTCAATCTACTATCTATCCTCCCTCTCGCCCTACTCCTCTGTCTAGTATCCCCCCTGTTGCCGCCATTGATCGGAAGCCATCGGCAAACGATCGTGCTATGCGAAGCCGTGGTCCTACGCCCCCGGCTCTACCTTTGCCACCTACCGTCGTAACATCTGGTGTCGTGAGTCAAGGATCCTTTCCTATGACTTCTACTGCGGACAATCTCCGCATCTTGCGTGAGGGTAGCTAGCAATTCTCCAAGGAGCTTGCTGGTGTCAGGGCACATCAAAAGCATGTTCGATCTGCTGTCCTCTAGCTCTGCAATCTGCTCGTGACGCAGTTGGAGTTCGACCGCCGAGCAGCGGCGGCGACGCAGCTGCAGTCTGTGATGCGCGGCTTCTTGGCGAGGCGTCACGCATACAAGTTGCATGCCGCTACCACCGCGGCGGCGATGCGACTGCAGGCGGCTGCACGCAGACTACTGGCACGGCTGCAGGTTCAGGAGCTATGCAAGGAGCAAGTGGCCAGGGAGACTGACCGCTGAAAGGCGGTGGCGACGCAGTTGACAGCGGTGGCGACGCAGTTGGCAGCTGCGTTCCTCAGTTTCCTGGCGCCGCGGCAACATGCGGCGCAGGTGGCGGCAGAGCCATCAGCAAGGCTGCTTGATGCTCAACTGCAGTTCACCGCCCTGGTCTATCAGCCACCAAGGGCCGGCCTCCGCAATGTGCAGTGGCTACCAGTTCGAGGGCCTAGTCTCCAATGGGCGTCGCCGTCTCCACCGGGACTTGCGGCAGCTATTGCAGATTTTCGTATGTGTGCAGGGCAGGCCACAGGACCAGTGAGCTGCCACGTCTTGGCCTTTGCAGCCTGGACAAGGCGGTTTCCATGGGATCCAAGAGGACCAACCTTGACAAATGTTAGGTTTTTTTATTTTAATTGCAAATAAATTAAAGCCGAGATGTAAAAGCATCTAGTTAGGGTTGCACTTGCATGTACAGATCAAGTTAGCCATCAAGTGTGGTCGTGTACTCCATTACAGCTCGAGGACGAGTTGTCTTCAAAGGGTGGAGGAATGTCATGGGACGGCAGCCAATAGCCCAGAGGGCCATAGGGATAGGCTTAGGGTTAAGGTTAGTTGGATAAGGATTAGATTAGATAAGATTGAGTTAGCTGCTTGAGAGCCATGTCTTCCCATCTATATAAGGATGGGTTGTACCTACTTGAAGGAATCGGTCAATCAATTAATGAAGAAGAATTAGTCCCAAATCTCCCTAATAGTCTAGTCTCCCTCCAACCCGACTCTGCCCGACTATCTTCCTGGCGTTGTTTATCCGCCTATGAACTAGGGTTCATAACATCTTGGTATCCAGAGACCACCATCCTGCATCCACCTCCGCCGCCATGTCGATGACTCCATCCAAAAAGCCTTGGACGCCGTCACCGCTAAACTCGATCGTCTCAAAGCAATTGAGGGCACGCTAGCCCGTGTGGAACAGCAGCAAAAAGACCACCAGGCGGCCATCGCGAAGTTGGAAGCCCAAAACAAGGAGATCATCCCCCACGTCATCGACGGGACCACGGCCGCTCCTTTGCCCAAGGTCACCATGAAGATCACCCACCAAATTCCACAAGCTCGATTTCCCTAAATTTGATAGCAAATCCGAGGAACCAGGTTGGGCGCCCTCCACGGCGCAGCGGGATCCTGCCCACGCTGGTGCTGCCCCCGCGCGCGACCACAATGGCAGGACGCACGGTCAAGAAACTAACACCAGACAAGATGGAGGAACGCCACCGACTGGGGTTGTGCTTCAACTACAACGAGAGAGATGTACGCAGGCACAACCGGCAATGCAAACATCTCTTCTTGCTGGAGATCAATGATGAGGCGGATGACCAAGTCGCCACTAATGAGGATCCATCTGCATGCCATTGCCAGCATCCGTACAGGCGATGAAAGCGTCCCTCTCTGCCGGGCACGACCATGCTGCATGCTCTCCTCAACACCGGTTCAACACATAACTTCGTCTTCGAGGCGGCGACGGCGTGTTGTGGACTCCGCTTCGAGGAGCGCACAGACATGAGTCTACGTGGCGACGGCAAACAGCTTCAGTGCTTGGACGTCTACCGCGGTGCCACGTTCACCATCAACACAGAACCTTTCATGGCTGACCTCTTTGTCCTGCCCCTCGCCGGCTATGACATGGTTTGGGCCCCAGTGGTTGGCATCACTTGGACCGATCCTGTGGGACTTCAGTCGGCTCACCATGGGCATTCTAGAGGAAAGACTATCACGTGGACTGGACTGGCTTAGCAGACCTACGGCGACACCGCCTTCATGCGATCACCAGCCCCAATGTCATGGACGCTCTACTGCAAGATTTTGAGCACATGTTCGCTGAACCGCATGGCCTACCACCACCGCGCCCCTACAACCATCGCATTCACCTCCTTCCGGGCACATCGCCGGTCACGGTCTGGCCGTACAGTGTTGGCAATGCAACTAGAGAAGTGGCTGGGAACACTCACACTCACGCTAGAACAAAATAGCACACTGTATTTTTAGAAGCGGATAAGCTGCTTCCATTGTAGATATGCTTATGTATTTATAGTACAAAATCAGTCAGTTTCGCAAACCGACCTTTCATAAAGCTGCTGCTGTGCAGCCACTAGCAAAATCCAAATTGGATACTACTACTACTCTACTGCAGGCTGGGCTGCTACTTCTACAGAGTACAGACTGCAACTGTCAGAGACAGCTGCTATACTACTTACTGCCCAAGAAACAACAACTGACTTATACATGTCGGCAGGCAACATTAAAATACTATTACAATACAAAATACTTAACACAAGGATTATTTCTAACAATTCTCCCCCTAATCCTTGTGCTTCTTACTTGGGACTGATTCTGACCATTGCAATCCTTGCGCACAATTCTTGGAACTTGACTCGCCCTAGTGATTTGGTCAGGATGTCTGCGAGTTGGTCGCTAGTGGTGATGTAGCTGGCACTGAAGCTTCCTTCCTCCATGCAGTCCCTGATGAAATGATGGCGCAGATCAATGTGCTTGCTTCTTTCATGGAAGACGGGGTTCTTAACCAGCACAAAGGCAGACTTACTGTCTACCTTAAGCTCAACTTTCTAAACTTTCCTTCCAAAAAGATCACCAAGAAGCCGAGCCAGCCAGAGTGTTTGTGTTGCAGCAGTGGTGGCGCAGCAGTGGTGGCAGCTATATATTCTGCTTGACTGTTTCACAAGATGATAGAGCCACCACTCGTTGCTTGACTGATTGCCAGCTGATCAAGCAATCGCCGAGGAAGAATAGTGTGCCGCTGGTGCTCTTCCTTGTATCGATGTCACCAGCCAAGTCGCTATCACAGTAGCCGACTAAGCGTGCATCTCCAGTTCGCCACCCATAGCACAGACCATAGTTGAGGGTGCCGGCAACATAGCGAAGAATGCGTTTCACTGCTTGAAGGTGGTGTTCTGTTGGACGTTCCATGAACCAGCTGACGAACCCGACGGCAAATGCCAAGTCAGGCCATGTATGAACTAGGTAACGTAGACTCCCAACAACCTGTCGGTAGTGTGTTGTGTCCACTACTTCTGCTGTGCTGTCACGGCTGAGCCGGAGCCTCTCCTCCATCGGCGTATGAGCCGGATTGCAGTCAGTCATTCCTGCTAGCTCAAGAATGCGCTTGACATGCCTAGTTTGCCGCAAAGCAATGGTGCTACTGTCTTGGTGCACCTCTATGCCCAAGTAGAAGCTGAGACCAAGGTCACTCATGTGGTAGGTTGCCTTCATTTCAGCTTTGAATGCCTCCACCCCTTGCTGCGAGGCTCCAGTGATCACAAGATCATCCACATACACGCCGACCAGCAGATTTGAGTTGCCATGGCCACGCCGATAGACAGCATGTTCATGCCCGCTTTGATGAAAGCCTAGTGTCTTCAACGTGTGGTCCAGCTTCACATGGTTAGCGGTGCCTGACGCAGGCCATAGAGTGCCTTGTGCAGCCGCAGGACCTTGTCCTCCTTGCCAGCAGCAACATAGCCAGGCGGTTGCCGCACATAGACCTCCTCCTTCAAGTCCCCATTGAGGAACGCGGACTTCACATCCATGTGATGGAAGTGCCACCCCTCCTGGGCAGCAAGTGCAAGCAGCAGGCGGACGGTTTCCATCCGCGCAACAGGTGCAAAGACTTCATCAAAGTCTATGCCGGCCTGCCGGACGAAACCACGCGCGACCAGCCTTGCCTTATGCTTGATCACCTCTCCAGCTTGATCCTTCAGCTTGAACACCCATTTAAGAGTGACTGGACGATGACCAGGAGGTAAATCAACAAGCTCTCAAGTCTTGTTTCGCTCGACAGCATCAATTTCCTCTTGCATCGCTGCACGCCATGCTGCATCTTGCTCTGCTTCAGCAAATGAACATGGCTCCCCCATGCTTGCCAAGTACAGCTCAGCATCAAGCTCACGTTGTGCAAGCCTAGGCAGTAGTGATTCATCCCCAATCAGATTTTCGACGGTGCGGTAGCGGACCGGGGAATCACCATGTGTTGCATCCAGCCGCTCATCGTCGTTCTCCCTTGGTGTGGCGAATTCTGGCGAAGCTGGTACTGCTGCTGTGCTGACGGTGGGTGATGCGGGCACTGAGTTAGGATGGACAGCGCCTGTTGTTGGAGCGAAAGAGGGAGTTGCTGGTGCAGGGGATGGCGTTCTCTGTTCTGGAACAGCAGGGGACGCCATGGCTTCAAGTGCTGGACTTGGTGGAGCTGCTGCTGCGTCTGGGTGTGATGCATAGATCTGCTTGATGAAGAACTCACTACTGCCACCATTGAGGCCATCTGCAGTGCTGTCCACAGTCCAATCCCACCCACGATCCTCGTCAAAGTCAACGTCACATGAGATGCGCACGCATCGTGTGATAGGATCAAGCAACCGGTAGGCCTTCACGCCATCTTCATAGCCGATGAAAACAGCGGGCGAGCTGTGATCATCAACTTTCCGCAGCTGCCCCTGCTCCTTGATGTATGCTGTTAGAGAATGATGGATTGATTATTCCCAACCCTAGAAGGGTGGTATAGATAGAGTACATGGGCCTCATGGGCCTAACACACACATACTCCAACACCCCCCCCCCCCCCACAATCTGAACTACCGGCGCAGCGGAATTCAAGACTGGATAAGAAAGAAAGCACACACAGGGCTAGTACCCCCCCCCCCCCAACCCACAGTCGCAACTAGCCACGGCTGATGTTGAGGCTGGAACGGAACTCGGAGAAGAGGGTAGACCCTTGGTGAAGATATCGGCAAACTGGGAGGTGGTCGGGATATGGAGAACCCGAAGCGACCTGGTCGCGAACGAAGTGCAAGTCGATCTCCACATGCTTGGTCCGCTGGTGCTGAACCGGGTTGGTGGAGAGGTACACCGCGCTGACGTTGTCGCAGTAGACGAGAGTGCTCTTGGCGAGCGGGCTGTGAAGCTCAGCCAAGAGCTGTTGGAGCCAGGAAGCCTCAGCCACGCCGTTAGCGACAGCCCGGTACTCCGCGCGCAGGAGGTGGCACCGTAGGCCGGAGGTGGCGGTGCCGGGCCGGAGAGAGGACCGGACGGCGCTGGTAGACACGCACAGGCTGCGCGTGGCGCAACGGGCGGGTACGGGGCCACACGTGGCGCAGCGGGGGGCGGCAGGGCCGCGCATGGCGCAGCGGGGGGCGTCGGCGCAGCAGGGAACTCCAGGGCCGTGCGTGGCGCAGCAGTAACCACCGGAAGCGGGGCTAGCGCATCAGGGAAGCACGCCGGCGGAGGACCTACACAACGCTCAGACAAGGTGGCTGCACCACCGGGTCAGTCGGAAAAAGGGACTCCCACTCGAGGTCGGAGGCGGGGGTGGAGGTGGTGGAGAAAGGGAAATCCGACTCATCAAACACGACGTGCCGGGAGATAACGATCCGACGAGAAGTGAGGTCAAAGCAACGGTACCCCTTGTGGTCAGGGGAGTAGCCAAGAAACACGCACAGACTCGAGCGGGGTGCCAGCTTGTGAGGAGCAGTGGCGGAAGTGTTAGGGTAACACGCACACCCGAAGACACGAAGGTGATCATAGCGGGGAGGGGTACTGAAAAGAGCGTGGTGTGGAGTGGGAGCTGGGGAAGCAGTGGAAGGTAAGCGGTTGAGCAAGTAGGTGGCGGTGCGGAGACTCTGCCCAGAAACAAGCAGGAAGAGAGGCCTGGAACAAAAGGGTGCGCATGACATCATTGGTGGTGCGAATCATACGCTCAGCCTTGCTGTTTTGGGAGGAGGTATAGGGACAAGACATGCGGAGCTGGGCACCACGAGAGAGGAAGAAGGAGCAGGAGGTGTTGTTATCAAACTCACGCCCGTTGTCACACTAACGGTCTTAATGGTGAGAACGAACTGAGTGGACACCCAGGCAAAGAAGTGTGAGATCATGGAGAACGCCTCAGACTTGGAGCACAAAGGAAAGTCCAAGAATAGTGAGAGAAATCATCTAACACTGCCAGATAGTACTTGTAGCTAGAAATGCTAGGGACAGGAGAGGTCCACAGGTCACAGTGAATAAGATCAAATATATGAGCCGCATGAGAAGAAGAAGTGGGGAAAAGGAGTCAAACATGACGGCCCAACTGGCACGCGTGACAGAGAGGCTCATCAATAGTGCGAGGAGAAGAAATACCCGCACTACGACTAAACTGAGCTAAAGCGTTACGGCCGGGGTGGCCAAGACGGCGGTGCCAACTGATGGAAGAAGTGGTGGCGAAAACAGCGGACGAGGAGGGCAATGGAGAGGTGGAAGAAGGTGCAGTGGAAGAGGGAAGCCGAAGGGTGTAAAGGGGCCCCATGCTGTGATACCGAAGAAGTGGACGCTGGGAAGCCGAATCCTTCACAGTAAGGCCTGAAGGGTCAAATTCGACGAAGCAGGAATTGTCAATTGTGAATTGGCGAATGGAAAGAAGATTATGAACCATGTGAGAGGAAACAAGAACATTGGAAAGGCGAAAAGGACCATGGGTAGCCACATCAACCACGGAAGTGACAGGAAGACAGACGCATTGCCGACCATAATGGAAGAAGGGCAAGAAGGATGGGGAGGTCGAATAGAAGAAAGAATACTAGTGTTGGGCATAGTGTGGTACGAGGCACCCGAGTCAGCGATCCAGTCAGTACTGACCGAGGTCGGAGGAGGGCGGTGCTGTACTGGTAGAGCCCAGGCTCGTGTAGTGAGGTGCTACGGGGACAGAGGAGGGGCAGCACAAGCGAACATGGCCGCCGGTTGCTGCTATGGTCCCCCTGAGGCCTGGAAAAGCCACATCGGGATGTACCCGGACCATGAGTTGGTGAAGGATGGCCAAGGCGAACCCGCGGTAAAAGTGGCGGCGGAGGGAGGGGTGCCGAGCTGTGGGGCGGCAGGTGGGGTGGTGGTGCTCGTTGGAGGGGGTGGGGTGGACTCCTCGGCGAAAAGGGCCGTAGAGGTGGACGACAGGGGGTGATGCCCGGGACTATCTGAGCAGCCAGATCCGGCCGGGAAACCGGTGAGGCCTCGGCGACCCGGCGAGCGAGTACAGCATACGCAGCGTACTCACGCTCGAAAGCAGCAGCCGGAACCTAACTCTAGGTGAAGTAAAGCCTCAAGCAAACCAAGTGCAAGAAATTGATGAAAATGAAGATGAACCATCCTTATCAATAAGGGTGGACCCTCACAAGCCACAAGATGATCAAGATCAAGAGCTCTTGGTGACGATCAAGAGCAAAGCCAAGATCAAGGTCACAATGATGGGGGGCCGCATGCTGATCAAGCAAATGATGAGGATGGACCAATTCAACACCAAGATCAAAGACCACACCCAAGATTGCACCAAACTATCCAACGAGACCATCCCATTGACAACATCCTTGTGAGTATTCGAAGAGGGGTAACTACTCGTTCTCGTTTAGCAAGTTTTTGTGAATTTTATTCGTTTGTCTCCTCTTTGGAACCTCTTAAGGTAGAACAAGCACGTGAAGATCCAGATTGGGTATTGGCTATCCAAGAAGAAATGAACAACTTCAAGCGGAATGAAGTCTGGTCCTTGGTGGAGAGACTCAATCAAGGTCTTCCGCAACAAGCAAGATGAGCATGGCGTGGTGACAAGAAACAAGGCACGGTTGGTGGCACAAGGTTTCACCCAAGTGGAGGGCTTGGACTTTGGAGCGTGGCAAGGCTTGAGTCAATTCGGATCCTTATAGCCTTTGTCACGCACCACAACTTCAAGTTGTACCAAATGGACGCCAAGAGTGCCTTCCTCAATGGGCCAATTCAAGAGTTGGTGTACGTGGAGCAACCACCAGGTTTTGAAGACCCAAAGTTTCCACACCACGTCTACAAGCTCCATAAGGCGCTCTATGGGCTCAAGCAAGCCCCAAGAGCATGGTATGAATGCCTTAAGAATTTTCTCTTGAAAAATGGCTTTGAAATAAGAAAAGCCGATTCTACCCTCTTCACTCGTAAATTCAATGATGATTTATTTGTATGCCAAATATATATCGATGACATAATATTTGGTAGTACTAATAAAGCCATTTGTGATGAGTTTAGTAAGATCATGACCAAAAGGTTCAAGATGTCCATGATGGGTGAGCTAGTTATTTCTCGGATTTCAAATCAAACAACTCAAGAAAGGGACATTCCTATGTCAAACCAAGTACATCCAAGATATGTTCAAGATGTTTGACATGGAGAATGTGAAGCCCGTCAAAACTCCCATGGCATCAAATGGACACCTCGACCTCAATGAAGGTAAAAGCGTTGACCAAAAGCTTAGTCTATGATAGGTTCTTTGCTTTACTTGTGTGCATCTAGGCCCGATATTATGCTTAGCGTGTGCATGTGTGCAAGGTTTCAAGCTAACCCGAAAGAGTGCCACTTGGTGGCCGTTAAAAAAAATCTTGAGATACTAAGTTCACACACCAAACCTTGGCTTCTGGTATCCTAAGGGCTCCATTTTCGATCTTCTTAGCTATTCCGACTCGGATTACGCCGTTTGCAAAGTTGATGAAAAGAGTACAACAGGGACTTGCCAATTCCTTGGTCGGTCCTTCGTGTCTTGGAGCTCGAAAAAACAAAATAGTGTTGCACTATCCACAGCCGAAGCCGAGTATGTGGTAGCCGGCGCTTGTTGTGCTCAACTACTTTGCATGAGGCAAACCATGAGAGACTTTGGTTGTGAGTTTAGCAAGATCCCTCCCTTGTGTGACAATGAGAGTGCGATTAAGCTTGCAAACAACCGACGCCGTCTTGCCTCCTCCAGTCCTCCGACGACAGGTGCGGGCCACCGCCGTCGTGCACGCAAAGCCAGCGCCTCCTCGTCGCCGGCCTCGCCATGGCTGTCGCGCGCCCGACGCCAGCGCGTGTGTGCCGCTGTCGCGCGTTCTGCAGCCCCACGCAACCTCTTGGTCTCCAGCCGGGCCAGTGCGTCTATGTCCTCGCCCTGGTGGTACAAGCGTATAGCCCACGAACGCCGCGGCCTGGCGCGCTCGTTTCCTCGGCAGGAAGCCGGTTGCGCATTGCTGAACACCGGGACAACAACGTCGTGTGTCACGAGCAAATGGCTAATGGCGCTCGCGCACGGCCTCCACCTGCAGCGCCTCACAGACCCCCACGACAACCACCAGCCCGACATGGCGCACACGAGCGCGGCCACAGATGCGGGTCCGCCGCCAGCGGCCGCCAGCGCTCCCTCCGCCGGCGCTCGGGTTCTCCTTGGCCAGGCACCAACGCCAACACCGCCATGGCCTCCGCCTCCTCCTCTATTCCTCCCACGAATGCCAAATCCCTCCTCCCAGTAGTATCGGAGGACCTCGTTGGCGGTGCTGACGCGCGCATGGAAGCCCACGAGCTCAGCGCGTCCGGCGGCGAGCACGGCCTGCGCGGCATTGAGGTCTAGATGGAGACCGTGCGCAGGCTGGTGTAGACGAGGATGGAGACGGTGCACTGGGTGGCAGGCTGGTGACAGGAACATGAGCAGCGCCACTGGTGCACAGCAGTACACATAAGGGTATAAAAGTTCTTTTCCAATACCTTTTAACTGCTGCTAACTCTGAAATGGACGGAAATGGTAGATAAGGAACAAAAGATACAGTGGATGGCAGATAGGGAACAAAGAATTTTGTAGTGGCGGATAGGGAACACCGTTTTCTTTCAATGGCGGATAAGGAATTTTTTCTATAAAGTTCAAAAGTAAATAGAGGCAAAGGACAAACAAGATGATTTGTATCATAGCGCACACATAAAAAAAGCACCACGAGAGCATTAAAAAAAATGCCACTGATCAAAATTAAAAAAAAAATGAAAATCCATAGTTCTGTAAAGAAGCCATACCAGTAAACTGAGGGGCAACAGTACCAAGCGTCAGCTTTGAGAAATGGAGGGAGGCCAAAATGAATGACTTGTACTGCTCAAAAACAGGCTCCACAGAAGTTTTAATCAGCTCTGATGCAGCCTACGACAACCACATTTGACTCCCTTGTTACTTCTACCGATAACCAAATTCATTGAACACTAATAGTAAGAGAATTCAGTTGACATCAGAAGTGTGGAATACTGCAGACCCTGTAGTACCTCATTGACAAATGGCCAGATTTTTACCAACTCTTGATTCAGCCATTTAAGCTGTACAGATTAAAACGCCTGAGTATCAGTATCAACAGGATTGAACAACATAAAGGTTGGTTGCATGAAATGGCAACTACTCAACTTCTGCTTTTGTGTGAATGAAACCCATGATGGATACAACTCAGGTGAGATGAGTTTCCTCACATCCTGTACAGTCAACTTCGAGAAAGATGCAACTATAGAAGCCTGCAGAAATAAATTAAATCAGGCATAAATAATGGATGAAGATTGTAAAACATGGATGGATGGTAAGAATAAGCTGTAGCAATACTCCGTCGGTCCCTACATTATCATTTTATAGGAAGCTGTCCATGTCAAGAAATAACCGTTATTCTAGGAGTAAATTCCTACATTATTTGTTAATTAAGTAGGAGTAATGGGAAGGGGAGCCTTGGTGCAGTGGTAAAGCTGCTGCCTTGTGAGAAGGAGGCCATGAGTTCAAGTTGTAGAAACAGCCTCTTGTAGAAATGCAAGGAAAGGCTGCCTAAAATAGACTACAAAGTGGGTCCGACCCTTTCTCGAACCTCGCGCAAGCAGGAGCTCATGCACCGGGTCTACCCTAAGTAACAAGATGGATCCTCAAGAGGTGAGCCATCCACAGATCGAAGCTGGAGATGAATATTCATGGTGTTGCAGTCGTTCAAGCATCAGCTATGCCAGAACGATCAATATGGACTCGTATATATTCGGATTAAGAAGCATAGTATCCCTTTGTAGAGCACAACACCTCAATACCCAAGAAATAACTGGGAGGCCCACATCAGACATCTGCAATTGCTCACTAAATTGTTGCTTCAAATTAGAAATGTGGTCCACATCATCACCCATGATCAACATATCATCCACATAGAGAAGAAACAAAGTAAGATCACGCGGAGATGTATGAATAAACAAAGAAGGGTCATGATCGATAGGTGAAAAACCAGCAAACGTATGAATAAACAAAGAAGGGTCATGATTGGTAGGTGAAAAACCAGCAGTGCGTATTAGAGATACAAAGCGCTCAAACCAAGCATGAGGAGCCTTCTTAGAACCATACAGAGCACAACAAAGGTGACAGTGTCCGGGGGGAAATAGTAGATTAATTACCATCACTGGCTTGTTCTATAAGACCTTGTTCGGTTGCCCCGGTATTGAAGGAGAATGAGGGGGATTAAATCCCTTCCTATTCAAATTTGACTATCAAGAGATTTAATCCCCTCCAATCCCTTTGGATTTTCCCCTAACCGAACAAGGCCTAAGGCTTAATGGGGTATTATCGGCAGCCATGTTTTTGCTGCCTTCTCTGCAATTCATGGCGGCCATGTCTTTAAATTCCGTCTATTAAACTCAGCATTCATAACCTTTGGTAAAGGATTATCGACCTATAAGCCTGATTCATAGTTTTGCAAAGTTGGCAACCAAGATTCTCACTAACCGCTTGGCACCACTCCTGCCCAAGTTGGTCTCCAATAACCAGAGTGCCTTTGTGAGAGAGGAATATTCACAGCAATTTCCTACTTGTGCAGCAGCTTGCTCGGACCCTGCACAAGAGTAAAGAACCACACATCCTTCTGAAGCTTGATATTTCTTTTCTTTTTTTTTTTTTTTTGATAAAGAAGCTTGATATTTCAAAGGCATTTGATACGGTCTCCTGGTCTTCCCTAATTGAGGTCTTGCAACAATTGGGATTTGGCAGGCGTGGTGTAATCTTATGTGCATGTTGCTATCCACTTCCACCACATATATGTTGGTTAATGGCATTCCTGATCACTTCATTTCCCATCGTCGTGGCCTTCGACAAGGCAACCCTCTCCTTCTCCTTCCTGCTTAACTCTCTGATCCAAGTGACTGCTATGAATAATCTGCTACTGCCCATCTCCGATCAACAGATTTTGCCTCGGATTTCTTTATACGCAGATGATGTGGTCATTTTCTTGAAACCCGCGCATGGTGATTTTTATGCTGTGAGAGATCTTCTGAATTGTTTTGGGATTGTCTCTGGTCTCAAAACCAATTTGCTAAAGAGCTCAGCCATTCCCATCCAGTGCTCTGAGGAAGACATTGTGCGTACTTCAGACATCCTTTCTTTCTCAGTTGGCAGCTTCTCTTGTTCTTATCTCGAGATACACAGATGATGTGGTCATTTTCTTGAAACTCGCGCATGGTGATTTTTATGATGTGAGAGATCTTCTGCATTGTTTTGGGATTGTCTCTGGTCTCAAAACCAATTTGCTAAAGAGTTCAGCCTTTCCCATCCAGTGCCCTGAGGAAGACATTGTGCGTACTTCAGACATCCTTTCATGCTCAGTTGGCAGCTTCCCTTGTTCTTATCTCAGGATACCCTCACAATTCATAAACCTTCTAAAGCTGACTTGTTACCCTTATTCCCTCCAGGTCCGACTTAGTTGTCGTTTTGGACACGACACGGTCTCCAAAACATAAGTATTAGGAATTGTATATAGGCTGATTAGGCTAACCATGTATATCTGATAGGATACCATATAGGATTAGGTATGTAATCTTATCTTGTACCTTTCTTGTACTGCAAGCCTATTCGGGCTATATATATATGACAGCCACCCCCCCCCCATCAAGGGTGTGAGGTGTTTCCCTAATTCTCTACATGGTATAGAGCCTAAACCCTAGGCCTGCCTCTCCTCCCCCACCCCCTAGCGCGCGCCGCCACCTCCCTGGCCGCGCGCTCCACCTCTCCTTCGCTGCCTAGCGCACCGCCTCCCTGGTGGTGCGTCTCCTCCACCACACCAGCGCTGCCCTCTCCTCTGGGCGCCGCTTTCTTCAACAGATTCCATCTGTTGATGTCCACGATCACCCACGTGGACTCCTTCGCCGGTGCCAGCGACTCCGACTGCTCCGTCGGTTTCTCTCTTCTGTTCGGCGACGACGTCCCTGCGCAGATCGATCCCCCCATGGCGCTTCCCTACGCCACCATCTCTGTGCAGTCCTACGTCCCCATGAAGCTCGACTTCCGCGCCGACAACTTCGCCAAGTGGAAGGCCTGCTTCGAGGCCCTGTGCGGCACCTTCGGCCTGCTGTCCCACATCGACGGGACGGCGCCCCCCGACCCCCTCACCACGGCATGGCTCCAGGAGGACTGCTGTGTTCGTGCCTGGCTTTACGGCACCGTCTCCGACGCCGTCCACAACTTCATCATGACGGTCGACCCGACGGCTCGCAAGCACTGGGTTTCCATCACCAACCGCTTCGAGGCGAACAAGGCGCCACGTGCTATCTTCCTGAGCCAAGCCTTCATGACCTTGACTCAGGGCGATTTGTCTATCGAGGCCTACGGGCAGGAGATGAAGAAGGCGGCTAATTGCCTCCGCGACGTCGGCAGGCCTGTCGATGATCCCACCATGGTGCTCAACCTCCTTCGCGGCGCCAATCCTCGCTTCAGCACCACCTGCGACATCATCGCCAGCGATCCCACCATGGACTTCTCCGGCGCTCTCGATCAGCTCGCCCTCAAGGAGTTGCGACTGGCCGAGGAGGCCAAGATGGTCACCTCCACCGCCCTCTCCGCCTCCTCCACTTCCTCCTCGACGTCCTCTGCCTGTGGATCCTGCTGCCGCTCCTCCACCTCGGCTTCCACCCAGCAGTTCCTGGCGCAGCAACAGCAGGGCAGGCAGCAGGGCGGGCAACAGGGCGGCGGCGGCAGCCAGCAGGGCGGCGGCGGCGGCGGCCAGCAGAAGCGGAAGAAGACCTACTACCGCAAGGGCAGCGGCGGCGGCAACCAGCAGCAGCAGCAGCCGCGCATCCCCAACCCTACTGGCCCGTGGATTTGCATCAATCCGTGGGGCCAGCAGCAGGGTCAGGCAGGTGGCTCCGGCGGCGGTGGACAGGGCTGGCGCGGCGGCTACCAGCAGCGTGGCGGTCCGGGTCTCCTCAGGGCCAACCCCCAGGCCCTCACCGCGATCCAGCAAGGCGGTGGCCAGCAGTCCTTCGACACTGCCGGCCTCCTGGTGGCGCTACAGCAGATGTCGATGCAAGGCGACGCCTAGGTCCTGGATACTGGTGCTTCTACGCATATGCACTCCTCTGAAGGTATACTTCACTCTCGCCTCCCAGTTGCTGATTCTTCGGTCCTAGTAGGCAATGGTGCACATATCCATGTCACGGCCCGCGGTTCCTCAATCCTTGACACCAATTCTGCCAAATTCCTTTTAAACAACATCCTTGTCGCTCCCTCCTTAGTTCAAAATTTACTGTCTGTTCGTCAGTTTACTTGCGATAATGGTGGCTCTATTGAATTTGATGCTTTTGGTTTCTCTGTAAAGGAACCCAGGACGGGACGCGTGATTCTTCGCTGCAATAGTTCGGGCGATCTCTACACTATCTCGCCAGCCGCTCAGTCTACTGCCAGCGCCCTCCTTGCAGCCTCGTCCTCCGTGTGGCACCGTCGCCTTGGTCATCCTGGTGCAGCCGTCTTAGCTAGTCTCAAGAAAAACAATTTGATTTCCTGTAATAAAGTAGACCGCAGTCTTTGTCATGCCTGTCAGCTAGGCAAACATGCTCGTCTACCTTTTAGTTCATCCAGTTCCCACACTGTTTCCCCTTTTGAGATAGTTCATTGTGATGTCTGGACATCCCCGGTTACTAGTATCTCTGGCTGCTCCTACTACTTGGTTTTCTTAGACGATTTCACTCATTTTTGCTGGACGTTTCCCCTTAAGCACAAGTCTGAGGCTCGTCAGCACTTTGCTGATTTTATTCCATACGTTCGTACACAGTTCGGTTTTACCATTAAATGCTTTCAGGCTGATAACGGGACAGAATTTGTTAACCATGCCATGCACAATCTCCTCGCTGCGCACGGTATCGTCTTTCATCTTTCATGTCCCTATACTTCTCAGCAGAACGGTAAGGCTGAACGCGTTCTTCGCACCCTCAACAACTCTGTGCGCACCTTGCTTCTCCATGCGTCCATGCCACCCAAGTACTGGGCCGAGGCCCTTGCAGCTGCCACATACTTGCTCAACCGCCGCCCCTCTTCCTCAATCCGCAACGAAATCCCATACACTCGTCTGTACAAATCCCCACCATCTTATGCGCACTTATGCATCTTCGGATGTCTCTGTTACCCTAACTTCCAAGCCACGTCTCCGCATAAGCTTGCGCCGCGTTCTACCGCCTGTGTTTTCTTGGGGTACCCTTCCGATCACAAGGGGTATCGTTGTTTGGATCTCTCCACGCGTCGGATTATTATCTCTCGTCATGTTGTCTTTGATGAGCTTAGTTTTCCGTTTGCACGTGATTCCCGACCTCCCACCCGCTCCTTTGATTTTCTGCTACGTCGCGACTTGGATATTGAACCTTGTTCTACTAATCATGCAGCTGGTGACCCCTTTCCCGCGGATACTCATGGTGATGAGCACCCGCGGTCCTCGCTTGGTGGGCGTGGTCCTGTGCCCCTGCCAAGCTTCGGCGTCCCCTCGCCGGGTGGGTGTGGTTCCGTACCCCCATCCGGCTCTTCGGATGCTCCTCGTCCGGGCGGGTGTGGTCTCGTGCCCCCATCGGGATCTGCGGGCGGGTGTGGTCTCGTGCCCCCGTCAGGATCTGTCGACGACACGAGGACGGCTGGGCCGGCCGCCCCGTCTTCATCGGCTGTGGCTTCAGCTGTTCTTCCGGCTCCACGTGTTCCACCGGGCTTCCCTCCGCGCCCTACTGACCATCCTGGTCGGTTTAAGGGCACTATCTACGGTCGTCGCCCGACGTCTACGCAGCCCAGCGAGCTGCCTGGTGGCTCGCCCCTACGGCTCAGCGAGCCAACCTTGCCGGACAGTCCATCACCGTCTCCTGTCCTGCAGCAGTTCGAGCCTCGTCGCCCACTCACCCGCACCCAGTCTGGGGCCATTCCCCTTGTGCGGTATGTGGGCCTCTCCACTACGGCGTCGACACCATCGATGACTGCTTCCCCGATTCCTGCCAACTACCGCAGCGGTTTATCTGATCCGAACTGGCGTGCGGCGATGGCTGAGGAGTACCAGGCCCTCGTTGACAACGGCACTTGGCAGCTCGTTCCACGGCCGCCAGGCGCCAATGTCGTCTCCGGGAAGTGGATCTTCAAGCATAAGTACCACTCCGATGGTACTCTTGCTCGGCATAAGGCGCGTTGGGTGGTACGCGGCTTCTCTCAGCAGCACGGCGTCGATTACGATGAGACATTCAGCCCGGTGGTCAAACCGCCGTCCATTCGCACCGTCCTGAGTATCGCCGCCTCACGCTCATGGCCGGTTCGGCAGCTGGATGTGGTGAATGCTTTTCTTCATGGCCATCTTAAGGAGACTGTCTACTGTCAGCAACTGCCTGGCTTCGTCGACCCTGCTGCTCCTGACCATGTCTGCCTCCTCCAGCGCTCTCTCTACGGGTTGAAGCAAGCTCCGCGAGCGTGGTACCAGCGGTTCGCCACGTTCGTACGTCAGCTCGGCTTCGCTTCCACGGCATCTGATGTCTCCCTCTTTGTGTACAATGAGGGCGACGGGCTTGCTTACTTGCTGCTGTACGTCGACGACATCATCCTTACCGCCTCGTCGCCTGCTCTTCTTCAGCGTCTCATCGACCGGCTTCACTCCGAGTTCGCGATGATGGACCTTGGGGATCTTCATCACTTCCTCAACATCTCCGTGATGCGTTCTTCCGACGGCTTCTTCCTCTCCCCGCGGCAGTACGCTGCTGAGCTCCTGCAGCGGGCGGGTATGTCTGAGTGCCACTCTACAGCAACTCCTGTTGACACTAGACAAAAGCTCTCTGCTACTGATGGTCCTCCTATTGCTGATCCTTCCGAGTACCGGTGCATCGCTGGTGCCCTTCAGTACCTCACGCTCACTCGTCCAGACTTGGCGTATGCGGTACAGTAGGTCTGCCTCTTCATGCATGATCCTCGTGAGCCTCACCTGGCATTGCTCAAGAGGACTCTTCGCTATCTGAAAGGCACGCTCTCCGCCGGTCTTCATCTGGGCGTTGGATCGCTCCAGTCTCTCACCGCGTACTCTGATGCGGACTGGGCTGGATGCCCGGACTCTCGACGCTCCACTTCTGGCTACTGTGTCTATCTCGGCGACAATCTCATCTCTTGGGCGTCCAAGAGACAGACCACGGTCTCTCGCTCCAGTGCTGAAGCAGAGTATCGTGCGGTGGCTCATGTTGTTGCCGAGTGTTGCTGGCTGCGGCAGCTTCTTCAGGAACTCCACCTTCCTCTCGAGAAGGCTACTGTTGTCTTTTGTGACAATGTTAGTGCTGTTTATATGGCTGCTAATCCAGTTCACCATCGACGCACGAAGCATATTGAGATTGACATCCACTTTGTCCGTGAGAAGGTTGCCTTGGGAGAAGTTCGTGTTCTCCATGTTCCTTCATCACAACAGTTTGCTGACATTATGACTAAGGTCTACCTGTACAGTCTTTTACTGATTTTAGGTCCAGTCTTGATGTCCGTAATGTTCCCCCTGCGACTGCGGGCGGGTATTAGGAATTGTATATAGGCTGATTAGGCTAACCATGTATATCTGATAGGATACCATATAGGATTAGGTATGTAATCTTATCTTGTACCTTTCTTGTACTGCAAGCCTATTCGGGCTATATATATATGACAGCCACCCCCCCCCCCCAAGGGTGTGAGGTGTTTCCCTAATTCTCTACAATAAGTCTGACCAATGTTTTTATTAGAATGTAAATAAGTATCTTAAGAAATTTATACTTTCATGAAAGTACTTGTTAAGACAAATCTATACATGACTTTCAAGATTCAAGACCAAATAATATATAAGTTATATCTAGTCAAAGTTTTAAAAGTTTGACTTACAGTTTTCTAAAACGACAACTAATTTGGACCTGGAGGGAGTAATCGATAAGGTCGCAAATGCTACGGTGGTATGTAGGAAGAGGTGGAGTGGGCGTAGGGCTCTTGCTATGCAGGTGATGGTGATCGTCCGCGGAACACCTCCGATCTATGGTGACAGCAAGAGGGAGACTAGAATAGAAGGGGGTAGGAGATAACAGATTGATTTCATTCCCTCTCCTTCTCCTTCCTGCCTTTTGGCTTACATAGGCCCCTTTAGCCGGCCGACTATGGCCCACTAACCCTAACAAACTCATCTATTAAACATAAAATTTGGCTAAAGATAATCCTCCTAATAACTCTATCTATTCCCCTGCTTATGGCCTCTCACGACCCGCCCTTGGCCTCTTGGTGTAGTGGCATCCCCACATAACACCTCCCTCCCCTCGAGAAGCAGGTCGTCCATGAGCTGCCACTATGGATAACGGCATTGAAAGTCTTCAACATCCTCCCAAGTTGCTGCCGAGGCCGGCTGATTAGCCCATTGAATCAAGACCCGACACACTCCTCCATGGACATCTTGCGCCTAGAGTAAGTGTGCTCGAACATCGATAGGAAACTCATCACGCTCCTCCATGGCTTGAGCAACCGCTGCGACTCGGCAATCCCCGAAGTCGTATGAACGGATGGCCAGCGGATCCCAACCGTAGACCACTTTAAATGGTGACTCTTTCAGCGCCGAGTGGTAGGCCGTGCTGTACACAAATTCTGCCCAAGGAAGCCAACACAGCCACTGTCGAGGTCTGTCGCTGGTCATACACCGCAAGTGCCAATTGCCTTGTTCACAGCTCATATGAAGCTTGGTACCCAAGAGATTGAAGAGTGCCTTCCAAAAAGCTGATGTTAACACCGGATCCCGGTCTGACACAATTGAGGTAGGGATGCCGTGAAGCCGAACCACCTCCCGGAAGAATGTTGCAGCCACTGATGCAGCCGAATATGGGTGCGATAGTGCAACAAAATGCGCGTACTTGCTAAATCAGTCCTCGACGGTCAAGAGCACAGATTTCCATCGACCTTCGGTAGTCCCTCCACGAAATCCATGGAGATGTCTAACCAAACTGATGTAGGCATAGGCAACGACTGGAGGAGGCCTACTAGATGGAGGTGATCTGTCTTATTGCGCCGATAGGCGGCACAATGGCGGACGAACTGATGCACCACCGCACGTTCACGAGGTGTGTGAAAATCGCGCCGGAATCGGCACAAGGATTTCTCAACGCCTTCATGGTGCATCATGCGCACTGGAGAGAGCGGCTTGCGGTACTGGCGAGTCAGATGGCAGCTAAACTTGCCATCGTGCAAGAGGATAGAGTCCACTACCGACCACGGCAGCCCCAAGGTATCGGCGGTCACTTGGTCCATGAGATCCACCAACACCGGGTCTGAGGCAACCGCGGTCCACAGGTCTCGCACGATGTCGAAGCTGGGCCCGCTGATGGCAAGGACGGAGCCCGCGCCCATGTCACGCCGTGAGAGGGCATCAACGACCACGTTGGAGGTCCCTGGTTTATATTCCACTGAGAAATCGAAGCCCAACAGTTTACTCACCCAGTGATGCTACGAGATTGTGGCGAGTCGTTGGTCAAAGCAGGAACTTCAAGCTGTAGTGGTCCGTCTTGACCACGAATTGGCGCCTCCAGAGATACATCTGCCAAATTGGCGCCCCTAGAGATACGGCTGCCAGTGCCACACCGCCTATATGAGCCCAATGAGCTCACGTTCGTAGGCTTCCTGAAGGTACAGATGTGACACTCAGTGTAGGCGGCCAATTGTTTACGTTTACAGATGTACAAACACAACTTCAAGATTGACAATTTGAAGCCTTGCTTGTTTAGGGCACTTCTTCACTTCATGCATGCATGCATCCCTGTGTCGTCGGTCATGTTCACCCACAAACTACAACATACTATCAAACATCTCCATAGACCCAAGTGCACTTACCCACTAATCACAGCATTCCTCACCAGTCGCCACGGTATCCCAGCCTGGCATTCTATCGAGCATCCCATGCGTGACACCCATGTCTTTGGCCCCCGGCGTGGATCCTGATCGACCACGCTGTCGCAACCAGGAGGTCGAATGTCAGGAGCCCACTAATCGCGGCAGCCAGCAGCACCCTCGACACAGCAGCAGATCTTGAGGTCCGAGAGGCAATTTTACATGTAGTGACACCCACTGGCGGAGCTACATGTCGGCCAAAGTGGGCCATGGCCCCCATCAAAATTTCTAAAAATGTTAGCCCATTAGCTGATATAGCCCATCACCAATGTCTTCCTGTCCTGGGAACCACGGCAGTATGGCGTCTAGCCACCGGCGCATTCACGGTCTCCCTATGCACCCTAGGACGGCATATCCTGCTCTCTTCCATCACCGTGTGCACTTCGCAAGGCCACCAACTCTGAGCTCACTTCTCTTTCCAGCTCCTCCCAAGTCTGCAGTCTGCACACCGGCAGAATCTGCAATTACAGCTGCTGGTAGGATCTGAGACCACGCACATGCTGTTTTTGTTGCTTGCTTGTTCATTGTGTTTGTTCTTCTGGACATTGAACCATTCATCCGTGTACTGCTTATTCAAACAATTTTCCTATTTTTTGATGCTACTTTCTTTTCCTTAATTTTTGAGTCCATATGACTCTAGTTTTGCAGATGATGACTAGCCCATGATTTATGTTTCCCAAGACGACGGCTAAAGAGGAACCCATTAATGAATTTTCAAAAGTAAAAAGAGATATTGTTATGGCAAAACCTCCTATAGTCCCCTATTTGGAAGTTTGGAACAAAGTCTAACATGAAGAAGAATCAGGTTGTCTCTACATTTTGGTCGGACGGCAGCACACCTCCACATTATAACGGAATTAAATCAAATAAATTTTGGTTTTTTTATTTCCCATTTTCCCTAGTATAGGGCCCATTTTTTTTTGTACACCTCAACGCCTCCTCACTTCCAAAATTCCAGCTACCTAGCAAACACCTGATTCCACTGACTCTAAGCTGAATAACTTCTCTCCATGAGATCCCCGCAAATCCAGGAACAACATCACCCGCAGACACCCACCAAATCCAATAGAACCAAACTAGCGTTCGCAACGAAGAATCTGAGAACGAGGGGAAATTTTCTGCGTCGACACGTACCAGCTCGCGGCGCTGCTCGGTGCGGATGTTCTCGTGGCGCGCGAACGCCATCACGACGGCCAGGCCCACCACCAGGCCCAAGAAGGCGCCGAATAGGAACGCCATGGCGGAGGCGCCGCCCTCCTTGGCGGGGTGGAGGTGACGGCGGTGCTTCGCGAATGGAAGAATTGCGCTTGTGCGGATGCGGGGAGAGATCAGAAGGTGCGCGCTGCGCAAGGAGAAGAGGGGCGCGAGCGGTGGAATGGAGATGGCCTAGCGGTGGAATGGAGGTTCGTCACTTCGTCTCCATCACTCCCAGGTCCGGGATTCCTGAATGATCTTTCATTAATACTCGCTTCGTCCTAATTTATTTATTGGTTTGACGGGCAAAAATGTCCGTATGTTGTAAATTAAAATTTCTATACATTTTGTATATTTAAAAAAGTATACATCGATAATGTTACATAAAAATTTGAACTTGTAGTTGACAAGTGGTATATACATGAACATTATGCATTTTTATATATACACGCTGAATTGATTTATATTAAGAACTCATGTTGTAGTAGACCCAAGGCCATGTGTCGTGTATGTAACTTGGATTGATTTAAAGTTTAAAAGAATTTATTTTGCCATGGATTGGTTTTAAATTAATGACTCTAAGCTCTAACAGGGCCTATGACTCCTTCCATAAAAGCACTATCCTTTCTAGCACTCATGTCCTAGACGAACCATGAAAGCACTACCCTTTTTGGCGACACCTATCCTAGAGAATCAATGGCAATTTCCTAAGATGATCAAATTTTGGTTCCTTTGTATTCTCTTAACATAATTAATGACATATGTCTTAATAGAATTTGTAGTGCTTTGCAATGTTTTATTTTAGCCATAGACAGATTGTGGAAACACTACTGCATCTTAAGATTATATACATAGAAGAAATTAGAGAAAAAATATTTGCTTTAAGATTAGAGTTTAGAAAATATGTCTATTTATCGCAATGAGAAGGAGAAAAAATCATAGCATCCTCTCAGCTAATAAACTTGGCCCAAAACTCATTTCCCATGAGTTCATTGGTCTTATCAATGTGACACAATAACAATGAATTCTAAGCAATGCCATGATTACGATCTTAAAATACTCTTACTCTATTTAGAACACATTAGTTTTACGGAAAACAATTTAATTTTACAGGGAAAAAAGTCTCATGGGCTTAGGCTCCATTCCTTTGTGCGCAACAGAAGTAGAAATTTTCATGTTGACTCCTAGATTTGTGTTACTAGCGTACTTTTTAAATCTAACAACACCCACTTCATTAAGACACTGTGCGTAGAGAATTTTTTGATTTTCATAGAAATTGCATAAAATCATAAAAATAGTTTAATATCACATAAAAATATCAGATTGAAAAAAGAAATCGCCAACTTGTTGTGTAAGAAGGAATTTGTTGTTAAGAATGGTTCTTTGAAGTGCATCTCCAAGACACCATTCAGATCCACAAATCTATAGAAATCTCTATGCGTGTAGAGGATCTTTTCTGTAGCTCCTGTAGATCAACAGCCGCCTCCCGCCCGCAACACTCAGCTGCCTGTAGATCAGCAGTCCCGCATGTGAACAGTACGCTCCCTCTGCTTCTCCTTCCCGTGGCCGCCTCCCTGCCCTGCGCTCCTCCACCACGCATCGGCCACCTGACGCGCCGCCCACCGCCGAGCAAGGCAACCGCTCCATCACCCGAGCCTGAGCGCCGCCGGTGGGACCTCCGCCCCCGTCCGCCCCCACCCCGCCAGGAGCTCCGCGTGGCCGCTGCGGACAGAGCCGGCGATGGAGGCTGCTGCGGAGGGGGCGGCGATGGCGGCGGCTGCGGGCGGAGGTGGCGCACCAGCCCCCCTCGACGCCGGCCCCTCCTCCGCCCAATGCACCGCCGCCGGGCCCTTCCCCGACGAGCCTCCGGCCGGCCCCGCCCTCCTCCGCGCGGCGAGCCGCTCGCCGACGCCGCGACCCTGCCCTCCTCCTCGCAGCCGGGCCCCCTCGGCGAGCGCGTCGCTGCGCACCGTGGCCACGGCCCGCCCTCCGCTGCGCAGCGGACCGCCTTCGCGAGTGCGTCGCCGCACGCCGTCCCCGTTGCCCCGCCCTCCTACACGCTGGGGACCAGCTCGGCGAGCGCGTCGCCGCACGCCGTCCCCACAGCCTCGCCCTCCTCCCCACTGCGCGCCGTCTACCTCCGCCGCCGCGACCGGCTGGCCCTCTGGCGTGCCCGACTGCCCACTCCGCGCCGCCGAGGGGCGCTTGCTAGTGCAATGAATAACTATCTGTTTCCTCTGCTCTCTTCCTCGTGTAGTCACGTGGCCCAGAAGGTTCTGGCTTCTCGTTCCCGTTCTCTTTTCCCTGTCTCTCTATCTCTCTCACTTCTCCAAATATTCCACACGATTTATCTAGAAATTAGACTTTGGAGATGGTGATCTGGCCGTAGATCCAAACAATTTGCCCACAAATAAGATCATCTCGCAAGCCACGCTACTCATGCGAGCATTGGCGGACAGGCCGTGCTAGGCGCCTTGCGCGGGTGCGCTGCCGACGAGTCCGCTTCTGGCGCAACCGCTAAGCATCGTCTGCTTTTGCTTTGCCTCTGTACGGGGATTGGGCAGCTCCGCCGGTTCTCATCAGTTTGTTTTCATCGAATTGATATCCGATATGCTTGGCTATTGTTCTTCCTCCAGTTTGGTTTTTTATCTATTTGATCTGACAAGAGAGGGGTTGGTTAATTTGGGTTGATTTTATTGATTCGTAGGCCAACAATCCAGAGTCAGAATTTGATTCATGTACAGATACAGAGTTGGAAACTAGAAGCAGAAAGGTGCAACCTGTTGGCACCGTCGGACAGAGGAAGGGAGGCGATGAACTCACGGACAGACACGGCGAGCGGGAGACTGACAGGTGGGGTCCGGCTGGCAGGACGAACCGGAAACCGGACTACAAATCCTTATTTGCTTTAATATTAGGTATAGGTTTTTTTCGCCAAGTTTGATTGGCTCGTCTTATTCAAAATATTTAAAAAAAATCAAAAATTTCAATTCATAGTTAAAGTATATTATATGAGACTAAATCATAATGAAAATAAATGATAAAATAATTGTGAAATTTTTTAATAAGACGAGCCGGTCAAATTTGGTGTCAAAAATGCCAAACGACCTATAAATTGGAACGGAAGAAGTATTTCACATGTGCTTTTTGCATAACGACAAGGTGTCAGTGAAGCCCTAGCCTGCGTGCTATAGACCAAAATTGGCTAGAGTCTACACGTGATTTTTTAGTTTTTGAGTTAAATGTATAGGAGGTCCATGAACTTGTAAGGTTGTGCCATTTGGGTTCACGAACTCTCAAAATGCATTTCTAAGCCCATTATATTGTCAATTGGTGCATGGCAGGTGCATACCCCTTCGTGGATGTCTTTTTTGTAGTTAGACCCTTCGTCTTCTCTTACACTCTCCCATCTAGTCCTCTCCTTTCTCTCCGCTTTTGCCCCACACGCTTCGAGCCAAAGTGCCACGAACACATTGCCCGTGGCCACCAGCGCCGGTGTCAACGCCACGAGTCGCGACGCCACCATGGCCACGAATCCCGGCGATCGTCGGCGGCCGAGGCTACTAGCCACCACGGTCGCGCACTCGTGGGAGGCGGTCCACGCACCTGTACCGCTCGCTCGCGGGAGGCACCAGGGCTACCCGCTGTTAACGGTCGTTGTTGCACTACCTACGACCATCAACTATCCACGGACATGAAGAAAAATACATCAAAGTATGGAATAACCTATGCTACTAACATAGTTCCACAAATTGTGTTGAATATTTAATTGCAAGCACAAGATCAGCAAAGACCAGGCCAAATTTGGCTAAGTCACAAGACACTGGCAAGTGAGCCAGGCCGCCCGGCTCCACCCCGAGCCGCCCGGCCTAACAATATGGCCAAATCTCTTCATCTTCGACCTGCATGCACAACAATGATGTGTCAACACAATTGTGAAATCCAAATGCCGAAACCAATACGTCAAGTACCGGAAGGCTTACCACCTCACCGATCCAGCACTTGGATTGGTGAAGTCAGTAATCCGAGGGACTTCAATCCTGCGGCTAAGAAAGAAACACAAGTGAGGATCCAATGGCTCAAAGAAAAGCACAAGTTACCGTCAACCGACTTCTAACCGACGTTGGGAGGCAATATGGAGCGTTGGATGACAAGAGGAGGTGGATCCAAGGGTGCACCAGGCCGCCCGACCTAAGGTGGGGCCGCTCGGCCTCGTACCAGGCCGCCCGACCTACCACGTGCCCCCTTAACTGCCATACTGATCTACAACCGACCTACACCATGTATAAATACCCCTCTCACTCGAGTGGGTATAAATAGGTCCTTAGGCCTCACTTGTGAAGGGTGGAAGTTGAGTAGATCATACTATTGTTTAGTCTAGTAGCACTAGGTTAGTTCTAAGAGTTAGAGTTGAGTCTGAGTCTTTGCCTCAAGGATTCCGGAGCTATCTTCTTGGTAAAGCTCTTGTATCTTTCTATCTTTATACTCTTGTTACTCTAGTATAATATACATCATTGCTCTATCTTTCGTTATACTTTACTTCTTAACACTTGCCTAGTGTGGTGTACCTTTATTGCACACTAGACCAAGGCTTAGGTTTGTGTTGTTCTTAAGTTATCTGAATCTTGCTAGACTTGTCGATGTTATAAGGTTGTCTTAGACTTTTGATCTAAGATTAAGTTAGTTCTCACCCTCTGATCAAGGAAGAGCTTTAGTGTTCAAGTTCTTACTTGAACACTAGTATAGCATGCCATCTTACCCACGCAGATCTGGTTGGTAGCATCTCTAGGTGACAGCTCTAGAGGTCTCAGTATTCCACCCCCATCGTTCGGTAAGCAAGTAGGTGTTAGCCAGTTGCTGTTCAGTTGGCCTCCTATCTACCCCCTGGCCTCCTCGGTGAAGTCTAGAATTTCGCTCGACGCAAGATCCTAGTCTGTATCCAGTTAACTTAGCTCAACCGCGAATACTCCTCTGCAGCGGTTAAGGAATAGAGTTTGGAAATCTAAATCTCACTCGTTATCCTCCCAGATAGCTACCTAGGTGTTGGCTTCTTTAGTCTCTGTTTTCCTCTTCCCACCATACACTACCTTGTTATCTTACCCCTATTGTAAGATTAGTTGGTATTTTATCTAAGTTATAGTACTGCTTGAAAGTTCGACAATTCATTCCACCTATTCGCCCTTGCTTCTCTGTAGATTTTTACGATACTTGGAATATTTTGAGTGAAAAAGCTACAGCGAATCTCCATGCGCTTGCGGAGTAAAATCTGTTATGCTAAGAGACGTCAACAAGCTTTTTCTGGCGCCATTGCCGGGGAAGCAATTGGCAATAGAAGTTTGATTTATTCGAACCTAGGTACTTATAACTTGATAACATACCGCTATTTCTTAGCGGGCTTATTTGCCTTTGTCTACTTTATTGTTAGGTGACAGAGAGGTGTATGACCGGTTTTGACCTACCGGCAAACTTTCACAACAATCTGGAGTCGCTGCGCAGGAGGAGAGTCCGTCAGAAGACAATCCACGACAGAGGCCGGTGCCAGCTACACTGGAGTTTGGATCAACAAGCACATCCCCACTCGACACCCATGGCTGAGAAGACCATTCGCGAGTTCTCCGTCCCATCTAGCAACAACATCTCCACTGGGCCTAATTTGACTGTTGGAGAGGGATTCGAACTCAAGCCAGGTGTCATCCACATGGTCCAAGCTAGTCCATTCTGCGGATTGGCGTCAGAGGATGCAAACAGCCACCTCCAGCAGTTCCTGGAGATATGCAGCACTTTCACCATCAAAGGCGCAACCCCTGATGCTGTTCGGCTTCGCCTCTTCCCATTCTCACTGATAGGGAAGGCGAAACAGTGGTTCTATCTAAACCGCAACAACTTGACGAGCTGGGAGGCGTGTTCCAATGCCTTCCTTGCAAAGTACTTCCCCCTAGGAACACTAGCTCACTGAGGAACCGAATCTCGAGCTTCAATCAGCTCGCTGATGAGTCCGTGGCGGAGGCATGGGAGATACTCCAAGAATACATCGCCGCCTGCCCCCACCATGGTATGGAACAGTGGCTGATAATCCATAATTTCTTCCATGGGCTACACCGGTCCGCGCAGGAACTTCTTGATGCAGCTGCTGGAGGATCATTCTTGTCCTTGAGCGATGCCGCTGCCTGCACTCTCATCGAGAAGATGGCAAGCAATCAAGGATGGAGAGAGGAGAGGGCGAATAATAAGCCCCGTGGAGTCCACCATATTGACGGCTCCGATATGCTTGCCGCCAAAATGGACCTCTTGCTAAAGAAGCTGGTGGTTGCTCTTGAAGCTGTGCCAGTCCAGGCACTGGATTCTCACATGACTTGCGAGCATTGCGGGAACACCGGCCACATGGGAACAGCTGCCCTGAAAATGGATCGGAGGATGTTAATTTCATCAACAACAATGGCTTCAGCAACGGGCCTCATCCTCAACCAGGTTGGAACTCACGACCCAACTTACCTTTCGCTGGCCAAGGTATGTCTTTTGGCAGTTCTCAGCAGTTCAATAAAACTTCTTTCGATCAAAAAGCTGTGAACCATAGCATTAGTAAGAAATTCCATGCGAATGATAGAGTTCTCGAATATTTGTCACATCAATTGGAAACTTTGAACAGCGCTATTAAGAATCAACTCAGCTTTAATACAATGTTAGAAACCTAGGTAGCTTAGCTTACTGCCGCTCTACCTAGTCCTACTTCGGGAAAGCTTCCGGGACAGCCCGATCCACCCCCGATGGAACATATAAATATTGTAACCACTAGGGGTGAAAGGTCTACACAAGATCCCCCACATCCTAGAAGTGCAGGAAAAAAACAGGAAAAGCAGGCAGCACCAAAGGAGGAAGATGAGGTGGACCATGAACCACCACTGGAGAAGGAAATACCGAAGTCAACTCCACATGAGTTCTATGACACCACAGTGATCCCTTTTCCTCAAAGGAAGAAGAAGGCTCGGTCGATGATCAGTTCGGCAAATTTGTTGAGGTAATAAAGAAATTATATGTCAACATTCCATTGCTAGATGCGACGCAGGTAGCTACGTATGCTAAGTACCTGAAGGACATCCTCAACAACAAAAAGTCGCTGCGGTCAACCAAAGTCGTGCACCTCACGGAGAAGTGTAGCGCTGCTATACTCAACTAGCCGCCTGAAAAGAAGTAGGATCCTGTGAACCCCTCCATATCATGCTCAATCGGGACCCAAAACTTTGACCAAGCTCTCTATGATCTGGGAGCAAGTGTCAGTGTCATGCCAAAGGTAGTCTTTGATAAACGCACGCATGCTACATTTGCCCCTACGGCTATGTGCCTACAGCTAGCGGATCAATCGATTCGCTACCCCGTCGGGATCGCCAAAGATGTCCCGGTGAAAATCCAAAACTTCATCATTCCGGTGGATTTCGTGGTTCTGGACATGGAGGTAGACACGAAGACCCGCTCATCCTTAGGCGACCATTCTTAAGCACCGTGGAGGCCAATATTGACGTTGGAGCTGGAGAAGTCCACCTCAACATCAATGGTAGATGGGAGACATTCGCCTTCAAACCAAAGGTCGAGCACTGCCAACGGGTAAAAACTTTCAAATTTAAGTGTCAGGCATCTTGGGAGACACCCAAAGTGAAGATCGAGCTTTCGCCAAGTAAGCTGAAGATGGATTCTCTCCTCGTAGCCATGGAAAAGCTCCTATGTGATGGAGAGGCCCGCAAGCTCAAAGCCGAGTCACTAAGACGTGCCTCACTGGCCCAGCCGCCGACAAGGACTCAGGAGGCAAAGCTCTTGAGACAATGGTCAACGCTAAGGCAACGAACACATCTCAAGAATGGCGGAAGAAAAAGGAAACGCAAAAAGCCAAGCCATAAAAGAAGACTAAAAGTTAGAAACAAAAGGCTGTGGCAACCAAAAAGGTTTGGCGAGCAAAAGTTGCAGCACAAACGGCCGCTAAGTCTCCATCAAATGCTGACTCCGAACCAAAGGTATGACTTGCCCTCGCCAGGAGGTAAACTGGCATTATCCCCACTGCATATTTAATTTCCCACGCAGTTACTTTCCTGCACTTAATTTCTCTTTTAGTTTCACCGCTGCATGTTTAAATTTTAAAACTTTGCATAAGTTTGTTTATCTTCAAATCTAAATTTTGGGAAAAAAATCTTTGGAGCCGCCCGGCCCCACCAGGGGTCGGCCGACCCCCTCCCCCTCTGCTCTCTCTGCGCACCACCGACAGCTAAGTGCCAAGGGCACCAAGGCCCGGTGCCGCCCGGCCCCCCTGCCAAGCCGGCCGGCCCTTGCTCGCCGACGCCGCCCGCTGCGTGCCCACCGTTCGTGTCCCCTCACCTGCGCACATCACCCACCAGCCTAAGGAGCATAGGCTCCTGCAGCCACCAGAGTCGGCTGGCCCGAGGCCAAGCCGCCCGGCCTTCGTGTGCTCCCCTGCCTGCATGCATGCGCCTATAAATACGTGCACACACACCTCAGCTCCTTGCACCGCTCAGCAGCGTGAGCACTCATTCTCCCCCCTAATCACTCTCTTAGGCACTAGTTAGGTACTTAGTTTTAATTCCAGCACTTAGCCAAATTTCTGCCCAATAAAATAAGTGCTACACCCTCGGTCTTTGAACGGTTTGTGGAGGTTCTGCCCCTCAAGGACGACTAACATCTGGACGACTGACTTCTGGATGACTAACCGCTAACGCTGACATTCATAACTGCTTTTGTTTCTTGTGTAGTCTATTGCTTATTTTGCACGATGTCATCGTTTTTCAAGAAAGCGAAGATGGCCCTGAGCAACACGGGGAAGGGTCAGCATATGGGGTTCCCGCCTTCGTCGGACGAGCGTTCACTCCGTTCACAGAGCGAAAGCTCCAGGACCCCGGCGCCATCCGACCGGATGTCCATCAGTGGTGCACGCAGCTGCTGGGATCAAGATGAAGGAGTGTCATCATAGCCCCAACCACAGCGTCGACTGCTGGAGTTGAGCGACATCCAAATCCAGAGCAACGAGGAGGCTCAGAAGCTACAGGTCCTCACCACCAAGTCCTTTGGAAGGACCCAGTTCTTCGACACCTTCTTTCTCATTGAGATAGGTATGTTGGATCCGTTCACAAAAGCTTTTGATTACGTGGGGTGGTCGGATTTCTCTCACATTTTAGAAGAAGGATCCGTCCTTCTCACTCAAGAGTTCTTGATGACCCTCCAACTCGACAAACACTCATCAGGTACGACCATAAATTTTTGCCTGTTCAATACCGATATTCTGTTTACCCACGGAGGTTTGCTGACCTCCTAGGCTTTCACCCCAACTGCTCGTTGGCGGAAGAGCCTGCAGGATATAACATGAAAACCTTTTGGACAGAAATTTGTGGGGAGTATGCGGGTAAGCACAGCATGACCAAAATCCACAACCCAACTCTGAGGCTTTTAGCCCGCTGGGTCTCACTCGTAGTTTTCCCGCGGAGTGATGTTCGTTGTGCACCCAACGAAGATCTCAAATACCTCTTTGCCATGGTGAAAAGAAGCGCTATGCTCTGGTGCTCGACATTGTCCGACATTGGTCGGGAATGTTGAACACCAACACCCCTATAAACATCACCTCCCTAGTCACCAGGATTGCGACTAATCTGGGCCTCCTAGAGAATGCCCAGCTTGACTACATTTCTGATGACTCCTCACACATCATAGGGGAGCAGCACTTCATTTAGGCACCCTTCATGAAAAGAAATGAGAGTGGGAACCTAGTTATGACATGGTTTGGGCACAACCTCGAATTGCAGCTTCTAGCAGCAGAGTTCGACTTGTACATTGATAGGCACCTTACCATGCAGCTAGATGTGGAGGCACCACGCCAAAGCATCAGCGGCGTCACGACTAGAGCCTAGCGGCGGCGAGCAAAGGAGCTAAGCCTCGAGCCCGAGTAGAGGACGATGACGAGGAACCTATCCATGCTTCCACGCCATCTCAGCCATCCTGGTATTTCTCCAGTACTGGTGGCCAGAGTTCCTACCAGCCTTCCCATAGTACACAATACTACGGAGGCGGTAGCGCGTCACGTGCGTTCAGCAGGGACCAAGATCCCTCTGCTTCAGCCCGGTACCACCCAGATTACATGGCCCACATAAACTCCGCAATGGGGGGGGGGGTGAACTTGGGCCAGTATGATCAGAGGCTGTACCAGCAGGTGGGTGACATTCACTAACACACGGAAACAATGGACCATAGGCTCCAGATCAACACTGAAATGCTCGAAAATCTGAATGAGCAAAACCCCTAGCTTCATTGAAGCTTGGGGGGTTGGTACGCTGTTATGAGCATGCTCCTTATGCCCGCACCTTAGAGCACGTCGCCCCCGCATTCTCATTCCTGTCTCTCTTATCCTGTGCAGCACCAGCAGCAGTACCCCGTCCAGCAGCAGCAATCCTACAAGCAGTAGCATCACCCGTCTGAACCTGAGAGTAAGTATAATAATAATAATGTTTATTTCCTTTACTTATTTGCTTAGTTTATTGCTCTAAGTGTCAATAAAATCAACTCCCAACTTTGATATATTCCCTTCATATGGAAATGATGAATAGTTGCTCTATCATATCCTGGTTGGTAGTCTATGCAAAAACCATGCTTAGCATAATTTTGAGCTTGTGTGTATAACATGAGAACCTGATCTTTTACTTAGTGGATGCCATTTGCATAACCTTGTCTAAGTTGTTGTGTGAAATGATATGACTAAGTACCGGACCAGCTCTACATTTTCTTAATAAGATGAATATCTCATGCTTATTCTTTTGAAAAATAAAATAAAGTTCCCCCGTTGGTTTGAAGCACCTACCAGAGCCAAATATACACTGAAATATCTGAGCCTAGCTTGTTTAAGCTACTTAGGGTTGTATTGAGCTTTGTCAAATTTTGAGCCTCATTGAATAGAATCATCTCTATCTTCTGAATTATTGGAGCAAAACCATCACCACATATGCAACCTACACTGGGTATGCATCCATATATCTCCAAATAAATACCTTTGACCTTACTCCATCCTAAGGCAAAAAGAGGGAAAGTACGGAGCAATCAAAAATATGAGAAAAAGAAAAGCATGCTAGTCAAGCATGGCAAAAGTATGAAAAAGAAAAGCATGCTAGTCAAGCATGGCAAAAAGAGAGAAAAATACAAAAAGGCTCACCTATCAATCAAAAAAAGGAGGAGAAGGAAAGGAAACAAGGAGATCCATCCACCCAATCACCAAATAAAGCTCCAATAAAGAACAAGACTAGATGATGTAGTACATGTCTTTGGTTCAATCTTTGGCTTTGCAAAATAAACAACCTAAGTAAGCTATGTTCTTTCCTACCCTGAGCTCCACATAAGCCTTAGTAGATAGGATGTTCTTGGCCACGCTCTTGGCCAAAAATGGTGAGGATACACATCGAGCGATCGAGAGTACCTCTGGGGAAACTTGTTTTCTTTTGAAAAACCAACAAAAACACCTGAGATATAAATCCTAAAAGAGATGTTTTGAGCTGGAGCCTGCTTCTGAGTCGTTCTTTCTCTCAATCGCCCAAGGCATGGTAAGTCAAAAAGATGCACCACAGTTATCAGACATGGTAATCAATACTTACACTATGGTTAGAGACCAAAGCATGAGTGTTGGCTATGTATAGCTTCTATTCTTGGGCACTGAAATTTGCATCTACTCCTGATCCATAACCCATTTTGGCTTTACTCGAGGACGAGCAAAGGTCTAAGCTTGGGGGGTGTTGATGGTCATTATTGCACTTCCTACGACCATCAACTATCTAGGAACATGAAGGAAAATACATCAAAGTATGGAATAACCTATGCTACTAACATAGTTCCACAAGTTGTGTTGAATATTTGATTGCAGGCACAAGATCAGTAAAAACTAGGCCAAATTTGGCTAAGTCACAGGACACTGGCAAGTAAGCCAGGCCGCCTGGCTCCACCCGAAGCCGCCCGGCCTGACAATGTGGCCAAATCTCTTCATCTTCGACCTGCATGCACAACAATGACATGTCAACACAATTGTGAAGTACCGGAAGGCTTGCCACCTCACCGATCCAGCACTTGGATTGGTGAAGTTAGCAATTCGAGGGACTTCAATCCTGCGGCTAAGAAAGAAACACAAGTGAGGATCCAATGGCTCGAGGTAAAGCACAAGTTTAACCGTCAACCGACTTCTAACCGACGTTGGGAGGCAATATGGAGCGTTGGATGACAAGAGGAGGTGGATCCAAGGGTGCACCAGGCCGCCCGACCTAAGGTGGGGCCGCTCAGCCTCCTACCAAGCCGCTCGACCTGCCACGTGCCCCCTTAACCGCCATACTGACCTACAACCGACCTACACCATGTATAAATACCCATCTCACTCGAGTGGGCATAAATTGGTCCCTAGGCCTCACTTGTGAAGGGTGGAAGTTGAGTAGCTCATACTATTGTTTAGTCTAGTAGCACTAGGTTAGTTCTAGGAGTTAGAGTTGAGTCTGAGTCTTTGCCTTAGGGATTCCGGAGTTATCTTCGAGTCTTGGTAAAGCTCTTGTATCTTTCTATCTTTGTACTCTTGTTACTCCAGTATAATATACATCATTGCTCTATCTTTCGTTATACTTTACTTCTTAACACTTGCCTATTGTGGTGTTCCTTTATTGCACACTAGACCAAGGCTTAGGTTTGTGTTGTTCTTAAGTTATCTGAATTTTGCTAGACTTGCCGGTGCTATAATCTTGTCTTAGACTTTTGATCTAAGATTAAGTTAGTTCTCACCCTCTAATCAAGGAATAGATTTAGTGTTCAAGTTCTCACTTGAACACTAGTATAGCATGCCATCTTACCCACGCAGATCTGGTTGGTAGCCTCTCTAGGTGATAGCTCTAGAGGTCTTAGTATTCCACCCCGTCGTTCGTTAAGCCCGTAGGTGTTAGCCAGTTGCCGTTCGGTTGGCCTTCTATCTACCCCTAGCCTCCTCAGTGAAGTCTGGGATTTCGCTCAATGCAAGATCCTAGTCTATATCTAGTTAACTTAGCTCAACCGCGAATACTCCTCTCTGCCTACCAGGAGTTTGCACCTTTCCCGTTTGCTTCCCTTGCTCATTGTCGTGGTGATTGCTCGTTGCTTCGTTTTGAGTCCGGTTTCATAGATCTGGCTTGCAGCTCTCAAGTGAGTGGATCTCGCGGTGGATAGTTTTACAACCACCAGCCACTATGTAAGGAAAATGGCTTCATGTGCCATATTTTCATGGTTGTGTTTTGGTGATTGATTGGCAACCAACACTTGGATTCATGAACTTGTCTAGATGCACATTCTCAGATGTTTAGGTCCAAGGGATGAAGAAGAAGAGAAGCCAAAGAAAAGGCCCAAAGGGCCGCCCTAACGGTCTATGAAGACCGGACTATCCCCCATACTAAGTTTCCTAAAGGGGTGAATAAGTTGATGTCTTGTAGTTTATGAAGGCCGGATGGTACGGTCTCAAAAGGATTCAATGAATCATACCAATTAACCAAGGAAGTAGAGCTGAGGAGACCAAGTTACACGGACCGTATGGTATTGTTTGGAAGACCGCACTAAGGACCGTCCTATGTTGGCCGAGAAAGTCAAGATGTGAAAGATTTAGAAGATGTGAAGACCGTCCTTGGACCGTACCAAGTAACCCGCGGGTACCAAACCTTTGGACAGGAGGTAATATAGAACAGTTTAGAAGACCATCCGAGGATCGTCCTAATAAGCCTGACGCTGTGGAGTTTGTAGCCAAGGAGGACTATAGGGGACCGGATGGTACGGTTTGTTAAATCGTACTAAGCTTCGGACGATTTAATGACTTGTTCAATGGCTGGTGCAACGGCTAGTGGGGAAAGTGCACGGACCGGATGGTCCGGTCTATGGAAAATGAGCAGAGCTGATAGTATGGTTTACACTATGTTAGCAGACCACTGGAGCAACGACTAGTTCGATTTGAGGGCTATATAAGCCACCCCACCCGGCCATTTGAAGTGTGTTGGAGACACTAAAGTTTAGAGCAAGAATAGAGGAGGATTCTATGCATATCTACCACTCCAACCACCATATGAGTGCTTAGTGCATCATCCAAGCTAGTTAGACCTTAGAGAGAGTGAGCTTGCGAGCTCTTCTTGTGTGTTGCTCCTGCGAGAGCAATTGGAGAAGCCTTAGCTGCAGTTAAGCCACATTGTATCCATTGCTAGACTCTCCTTTATTGGTGTGGAGTGGCGGTGACACTTTGTGTGGGGATAAGGAGACCCTTCAACCTCCGTAGTGAAGAATCCGGCGCTTTGTGACCGAGAGAGATGGTGGTGGTGGCTAAGCCTTGGTGGCTTGGTGGCACTTAGCCTTTGCTTGCCGTGAGCCTTGTGTGGCGAGCACAAGACGGTGATCGAAAGAGTCTTGGTGCTTGTCTCGGATATTGCCTTTGGTGGCGAGCCTGTGGATGTAGCCCTTTGTGGTGAACCACGTTGTGAGAAACATGACCCTAAAAGGTAGAGGTTTTAGTGATTAATGACAACTTAATGCTTTTACTAACGAGCTCATGACATAAAAGGTTAAGATTATATATTGTGCTCAATGGATTAATCACAAGAGACCCCTCCAATTTGTATTTCAAATGATCGGCTTGTGGATTGAAGTTCAAGCAAGAAGATCTAGATTCTAGGGCTCTAAGTGTCGCAAAGTCAAAAGAAGGACACTTAGAGTTTACTTCTGCTAGTTTTTTGTAAGCCGTACTATCACGGGGGGTCGAGGTTAGTACCTTGATGGACTTCCTTCAATTAGTTCTTCTTATATTCGAGTCCAACTTGGTTCTAAAGCTCTTAGACTTAAAATATGGTTAAACACACTCGCTTTCACCTGTCTTTATCAAAGGGAACCCCTAGAACTTATCACTTTTCAAAAGGTTTGAAAAACAGCGAGAAACAAGTTTTTGTACTCACCGGACCGTCCGGTATGCAAACACCAGACCGTCCGACGTAAACAAAATTGCCATAGGATTTCATCCATTGTGCTTTTTCGTTCACCGGACGTTTTAAAACGTAGATAGTAGGGGTTGCCTAGCGTCCCTGGTCTGAGTTTTCTCAAAACGTCCGGTGTGTCACCAGATGTTATAGGCAGGGAGGTGGTTTTGGAGCCAGGCCGAGGCGTTTGTACTCACCGGACCGTCCGTTGATTTTCACTGGACCATCTAGTGAATACAACGGCACTTGGCGCACTTCGGGGGGATTTGAATTTAACGCTCACCGGACCATCCGATGATAATGTAAAAAACTGTTTCGTACAGTAATGGCTAGTTTTTGGCCTCTCCCCTATAAAAGAAGACCCCCCTCCCTCCATTTGCCACCTTTGCAACCAGGAAACTCATACACACACACTCAAAGGTCATTCCACCACCAAAATTCACACACTCTAAGAGCTTTGGGCCAAGAGACTTGAAAGTGAGAGAACTTCTTGAGGGAGGTTGAAATCAAGTGAAGACCAAGGCTTTTTACTCTTGGGGATCGCGATCACCTAGACAGCTGCGTGTCGTGCCTTCCGCAAGCTCTCCGGAGATTGTGAGAGAAGCGGAGGAAGGTCATTGCGAGGATATTGTTCGCGTTTTGGAGCTCGCCATTCCAGAGTGGAGAAGAGCATCCCGAGGAGAGCACTTGGTCCGCGGATCAAGGGGTAGCTTGACTTCTGTGGAAGTCACTTTGCCATCCTCCACCCTTGCGAGGGCGAGGCCGGGATCCTTGCGAGGAGCCTGCGAGAGCAAAGCCTTGCGAGGGGCACCAAACGAGGATTAGGGGGGAGTCGCGACTCCTCGATACCTCGAGAAAAAGATTGCCTAGTCATCTCTTCTCATTTACTTTCCGCATTACTTCCCGCATTTACTTTGTGCTTTTACATTCCTAGAATTGCATGCTTGGCTATAGGTTGCAAAACTTTTGTTACGTGTAGAACTCTAGCCACACTCATTAGGCACTAGGGTGAATTGGGACTTGTGCGATAGGATGTAATTCGAAATTAGAAGTCCAATTCACCCCCCTTTTTGGACATCTTGATCCTTTCACACATTAAATCTCCGCGTCTCCCCGGGAGTTTGCATCCACTTGCCCTTACCTCTTTACTTACCGCATTTACGTTTCCGCATTTATTTCTTGTGTGCCTTTAGCTTTCCTAGTTAGTTTATTTAGGTTTGGCTCTAGGTTACAAATCTTTTGGCTAAGTTAGAGAGCGCATAGACAAACCGTAGACTTAACTAGTATGTGTAGGACACGATAGGTTTATCTTTACATACTAGAAAGTCCTAGGTTTTAGAAGAGCGATTAGCGACCCAATTCACCCCCTCCCCCTCCTAAGTCGGACACCTTGGAATGTTCCTTACACACTGCCACGCGCCTCCAGCTGCGACCGCCACCCGCCCGTGCATGTCCAGGCGTGAGCCACTCATACACGCCTCCGTTTCCAATCTGGTCCTCCCCCAAACTGGTACAAGTGGCATGTCATCGTTGCTTGCTAGCTTCTCACTTAAGCCTTGTTGTGTTAATGGATTCAATTAACTACCTCTGTCCATTTCATTTTCAATCGCAGGAGGTCAAGCGGGCGCTGCGCAGGTTGGGGCACCTTGCAAGGTCGCCTGCGTGGCCGAGACGCGGGGTCGGGCCGCGACCTAGGAAGTCATCGTGCGGGGTCAAGGGCCGCACCGGGTCATGCGGGCAAGAGAAGGTCGCTGTGGGACCAGGCGCCGCGCAGAATGCCACCGGGGTCGAGGAGGTGAGGCGCTGTTCTCGCTGCTAGCTAGGCCTTAGACCCGCTCTCCTGTCTAGTCTGGCTGGGGCAGTAACCGCCGTCGAGCTCTGACGGCCAGGGCAGTCGCCACTGTCGAGTTCTGGTGGTGTCAGCGCTGGTGGCCATGAGCGGGCGTGGCCGTGACGCTCAGGCTCGAGGTGCATGGGGCAATAGGAGAGAGTAGGGATTAAATGGGAGAGGGTGAGAAAAGACCAAGGGTCTTGTGAGAAACATGATCCTAAGAGGTAGAGGTTTTAATGATTAATGACAACTTAATCTTGTTACTAATGAGTTCATGACCTGAAAGGTTCATATTAGAAATTGTGCTCATTGGTTGATCAAAAGAGACCCCTCAACTTGAATTTCAACATGGACGGCTTATGGATTGAAGCTCTAGTGTGAAGTTCTTAGTTCTTATACTCTAAGTGTCATAAAGTCGAAAGAAGGACACTTGGAGCTTCATTTGCTAGTTTTTAGATGGGCCATACTATCAGGAGGGCCAAGGTGAGTAGCTTAATGGACTTCATTCAATTGGTTCTTATATTCGAGTCAAACTTGGTCCGAAAGCTCATATACTTAAAATGTGGTAAAACTCATTCACATTCATCTATTTCATCAAACGGAACACCCTAAAACTTATTCCGTTTTGAAAGGAATTAAAAACAGCATTGAAACCTAAGTTTTGTACACACTAGACCGTCCGGTGCGTTCTGTCCTACACTGTTGTCTTCTGTGTTCATGTCCGTGTTCTTTGTACGCACTGAACCATCCGGTGGTTGCACCACCGGACCGTCGGGTGCTACACCGGACGTAGTAGACACAAAGGGTTTTCTTGGTGTCCCAGTGCGTCTTGTTCGCACCGGACCATTCGGTGGTTCACTGGACGTTATAGACAGGGTGGTGGTTTTGAGCTCGGTTCGATGTGTTTGTGTACACCGGACCGTCTGTTGGTTTCCACAGGACCGTTTGGTGCTTACAATGGCACTTGGCGCACTTTTCAAGGTTTTGAATTTAGTACGCATCGGACCATCCGGTGATCTCACCACTGGACCATCCAATGGTCACGCAGAGAACTGTTTCGTACAGTAACAACTAGTTTTGGAGCCTCCCTCTATAAAAGCAAACCCCCTCTCTCCATTTCGTACCTTTGCAACCAAGAAACATACACACACCTTCAAAGGTCATTCCACCACCAAAATTCACAAACTCTAAGAGCTTTGGGTCTAGAGACTTGAAAGTGAGGGAACTTCTTGTGAGAGGTTGAAGTCAAGTGAAGAACAAGGCTTGTTACTCTTGGACGGCTACGTGTTGTGCCTTCCGCGAGCTCCCTAGAGATTGTGGGACAAGCGGAGGAAGGTCCTTGCGAGGGCATTATGCGCGGTTTGGAGCTCACTGTTCTAGAGTCGAGAAGTGCATCCCGAAGAGTGCACTGGGTCTGCGGATCAAGGGGTTGCTTGGCCTTTGCAAAGGTCATCTTGTCATCCTCTTTACATTGCGAGGGAGAGGCCGTAGCTCTGTGTGAGCTATGCGTGAGCCAGGCCTTACAAGGGGTGCCAAATGAGGATTAGGGGGAGTCGTGACTCCTCGATACCTTGGGAAAAAGATTGTCGTGTCATCTTTTCTGTTTACTTTCCGCACTTACTTTTTGGGTATACTTTGTGCCTTTACTTTCCTAGAATTGCATGCTTGGCTCTAGGTTGCAAACCTTCTTGTGGCATGTAGCTCTCTAAACACACTTAGTTAGGCACTAGGGAGAATTGGGACTTGGTCGATAGGATTTAATTTACATTTTGAAAGTAGAAGTCCAATTGAACCACCTCTTGGATATCTTGATCCTTTCAATTGATATCAGAGCCGAGTGCTCATTGGTTGAGGCTTCACCGCCTTGAGCAGGGTGTCCGGTGGGGAAGGACCCCCACCCATGTTCGATGGCGAGGACTTTACATATTGGAAGTTCTGTATGGAGTCCTACTTAGAAGCCATGGACGCATCTATGTATACCGCTGCCATCACCGGCTTCCAAACCATAGTGGATAAGAACAAGCCGACAATTACGGAGCTTTGTTATGAGTGGTGGAATGCCAAGGCTCGTAACATTCTCTTCCGGACCTTGAGCAAGGATGTTTTCACGTGCATGAGAACTATCAAGGATGCTCATAAGCTTTGGAAAGAGATTTGTGCTCTTTTCGAGGGAACTAAGAGCGAGAAAGAGGAACGACATAGTTTGCTAAGCAAGAAACTAAGTGACTTTCGTATGCTTCCTTATGAAAATGCTAACCAAATTTACTCTCGACTCAATATGCTTGTAGAGGAGATCAACGGTCTTGGTTTGACTCAAATTGCCGAGGCCGATGTTGCAAGGAAGATAATTGATCAACTTAATCGCAACAAGTATGTCAACATCGTCACCTATCTTCACCAAACTGACCTCTCCAAGGCTACTCTGTTCGGTGTGCTTGGCAAGATCAATGCACATGAGATGTATATGAACATCACACCAGATGTGGAGCCACCCTCCAAGAAGAATGATCTTGCCCTCAAGGCAAGCTCATCAAAAGAGAAGAAGTCTACCTCCAAGAAAATCATTGTGGTGGACAAGAAAGAAGATAATGAGCAAGATGATGATGATGATAGTGAAGAAGAAGTTGGTTTGCTCGTCTGCAAGGTCACTAGTGCCTTGGGGCGACTTGACAAGAAGGGCATCAAGTACTCCTCAAGCAAGAAGAAATTCTTTCCATCCAAGAAGAAGCTTGAAGAAACGTAGTGCTAAAGTGTGGCAAGCTTGGCCATTTCTCTTATCAATGCCGGGTTGCCACCAAGAAGAAAAAGGAAAAGAAGCATCACAAGCATGACTCAAGTGATGAGTCAAGCGACGATGAGAAGAAGAGCAAGAAGAAAGGCCCCAAACAATTCAAGAAAAAAATTCTTCAAGAACAAGGGCAGAACTTACATTGGAGAGTAGATGGTGAATGAAGACACATCAAGCAATTCTTCATCCGATGCAAGTGATAGTGATGATGAAGCGGTCGCGGGACTCGCTATTGCTACTACCTGTACATCAACCCCGGCTTCATTGTGTGTGATTTTCGTCCCTAAGCTAAGAGCTCAAAGTTTAGGAGGCTTGGGGTGAGATCTAGCCTCCAAATCAAGAGGGAAGGAGAGGGTTGTTTCTTGGGACAAATTCCTTGGTTGTAATCTGATCTTGAGACCCATTTTGGGCCGTTAATCCAAGTGATTTCGTACAACAACTTGTGTTCTTGTTCTTCCCCCTTTTTCCTTTGGTTCTTGGACTCAATTCTTGGCTTTTCGGGTGTTTGCTTTGGCCGAGGTTGAATCCTTTCTTTTTCTTATGTTTAGTACTTGCAAGGATGTGGAGATTATATCTTAGAACATCTCAATCCTGAAGGATTGCCTCGAGCAAGTTGTTCTTGAGCTTTTTCCTTTTTTTGCCCAAAGGTTCCCTCTTCACGAGATCTTGTCCAATTGAGCTGAAAATTTGTGGAGTGTAGGATGGTCCGGTGAATGTAGGAGTTGTTCATTGGCCCCTTCTTAACCTTCAGTAAAAATTTCATAATTTTTGGAATTGGTTTGTTTAGGTTTTGGTTGAAAGCTTTTCGGAGTGTCAGTCTGTGAACACCGAACGGTTCAGTGCTCTATCACCGGACGGTCCGGTGATCACAACTTGCTCCATTTGGTTTGATTTTTTCTGGAACTGTTCTTGACTATCTTGTGAGGTTGTGGTATTTTTTGGGGATTGTTTGGAGCTTCTCTTTAGGGGTTTTGGCATTTTTCTTTGCAGCCCTGTCGGCTGTTTTTTGCTGTCTTCTCGAAGCTTGTTCGTTTTGCTTCCTTTGAGTGTGTGTGCTTTCGCTTTGTGCTTGGTACATATCCATTCAGTGGACGGTACCAAGCACGCATTGCGAGTTAGATGCGTATCCTCTTAATGGACGGTGTCTAGCTTTGTTGTGGCGGGGGATTGCGTTTGAGTTTTCAAGTGCTCCTATTTACCCCCCTCTAGTCGCACGTCTCGGTCCTACAAGTGGTATCAGAGCCGGTTAGGTTTCCCATACCTTATCCGGTGAAGAAACCGTAGCGACTATGACGTACTCTGGGAAGATTCCCGTCCTTGGCTCCGATGGCTATCCCTATTGGAAGGGTAGAATGGAGGCGTTCCTTGTTAGCTAGAGTTGGGACGTATGGGATGCTACTCAGAGTACGACTTTTGTGGTGCGTCCAGTTGTTGAGCGTACTACGCCCAGGATAAGATGTTGGAGAAGGCAGCCAAGAAGCTGCAAAAGTTGAAAGCAGAGCTTGCTGAGGCTTTAGAGGAGAATCAGAGGTTGAGTGCGAGACCCCAACCTAGTGAGGTTGAGTGCCCTACTGCGAGTCTTTCATGACGTAGCTTGGTGACCAGAGAGACAGATATGCCAAGCGGGTAGAGGAGATAGATGGGCTGAGAGCCGAGTTAGGCAAACTCTAGTCCAAGCTAGATGAGCCTACCTTGAGTGGAGAGCTTGAGTGTGAGTCTTGCCCCTGCTTAACTAGTGAGCTTGCTAAAGGAGAAGTATGAGGGGCAGCTCAATGAGCTTGAGGAGCTTAGGGCTAGACCTACGCTTTTGGGTGCGTGTATGGTCTGTCCTATTTTGAGAGGTGAGTTAGAGCCGTTGAGAGCTGACTTTGAGGTGCTTTCAGCACCTTCTGATACTTGTGAGAACTGCCTAACCCTTAGGATGCAGTTGGTGGATAGGGATGCCACCATTAAGAAGTTGGAGAAAGCTGCTCCTGTGTTTCCCTCTTTAGATTGTGATACCTGTGCGGCCCAGACAGTAGTTCTGGAGGATCTGAGGTTGCAAGTGTTGTCTTTGCAAGATGACAACTACAGGTTGAGAGAGGTGCTGAGTTGGGTGTATGCGAGGCAACCTCCACTAGAAATGATTATAGAGAGCACCACGAGAGCCGAGGGTGACATGAGTGGTTTTGGGTTTGGGGAGTGTAGTACTTCGGGTGAGAAGAGTGCACCAGTTAAGATTAGAACTGCTCATACCCAGATAGGTGAGACTGTTGATGGGGTTTACCATGAGCCACCCAAGGCTACCCCAAAGGAGCAGTACTAGACACCCAAGCCTTCTAAGGCTAAGTTGGACAAGATAATAGAGGAAGAGCTTAAGCCCAAGGGCGAGAAGCCAGTCCAGCAGCCTGAGCCACCCAAAGCCACACCACCTAAGCCCAAGTCCCAACCTAACCCTGTTTCTAGGAGGCTTGTCTACCACTGTGAGTTCTGCCATCGGAATGGCCACCTAGAGGAGTTTTGCTTCAGGAGGAAGCGGGTTGAGAGGCATAAGAGAGCTTGGGGGAACCAGGATCAGTTCTACTAGGGTGGTAGGCAAGATCCTCCTCACCGCGGTGAGATGAGAGACCACTTTGCTAGTAGTGAGAGAGGAGGCAGCTTTCAAGCCCGCGCTCCTGGTGGTGAGAGTCGCTTTATCGGCCGAGCTCCTAGTCATTTTCAGCGCAGCTATGGACCTCATGACCGAGGCTTTGAGAGAGCTTTAGAGGGTTCACTCTTTGGAGGTAGTGGTTCCCCTGATCGTCGTGGTGATTTCTTTGATTGTGCTTACCCCACTTTTGAGCAGGTGGCTCGGCACTGGTGCAACAGTTTTGGTACTAACCCTAGTGCCGAACTGTTTGCTCACCATCGCTCTACTTGACTTTGCAGGATCGAGGCATGGAGGACATGTGTCGACGGTGACGACGTCAAGATACCATATTGGTATCTCGCAGGGATGAAGGAGCGTAGAAACGTGGGCGCTACCGCTAGTACCTGCAGCAAGGGTGAGTGAACAACAAGATTTAGAGAGGTTCGGGCCATCAATTAGGTGTAACACCCTACGTCCTCTTGAGGGTGTGAGTATATATGATGAGTATGCCAAGAACTACAACCAGAGAGATCCTCTAGCGTGGTGTTGAGGTCCGTGAGCCATAACTCAAGTGTTAGGTGTGTGTGTGTGTAGAAGCTCTCTCCAAAGCCCTCTCCAAAAGTCCTCTTCTAGGTATCCCTCTCCTCTCTTTTATAGTTCAAGGAAGGCGTGGGTGGTACAAGGCAGCCATACCATGCTACAGTGGTGGTTTCAGTAATCAAACAGTCACAACATGTCTTGTACCGCCTTTACTGTGCAACGGTATGGCTTATGCACATTCTCATTCGTTCCGTATGCCTTTCACCGCCATGTTCATCATGCTGCTGCACGGCACGCCTCCGTGGGCCGGCGGTGGAGGGCGGCTGCCCTTATCCAGTCGTGGGGCCACGATGTGACCCGCACGCCGCCCGCGTCGTGCAGGGCTGACCTGGGCCCATTGACCCCTTCGCATTAAATGCGGCGAGTGGGCGGCTTCGTCTTCCGGGTCATGAGCCTCCTGGGGTTCCCAGTCCGTTGGCGGTGACCCCCTCTGGGGTTCCCCATCCGTTGGTGGTGCGGGGGTTGTTGCACCCACTGCCACGCGTCCCAGCCAGTCTAGCGACGATCTGGCCATGCGGCAGTGGGTCAAGTGGGGCCTTTTCCTGGGCCCTCCATCCGATTCTCTTCCTTGCCTAAGGAGCGAGAATCCCCTTCGTACACTTGGTGTATTCCTGAGTAGGCGTCTCTGGGGTATGTGGTCCCCAGTACACCAACAGAGGCCCCCGGGTTCACTGCTTAGTGTCACTGAGCGGTGGGCCCAAAGCTTCTCCTTTCCTTTTTCCTCTCTTTTCTTTGGAAGTGGAACCGCCTCACCCCAGGGTGATGCGATCCGAAGACGAGGGGTCTCTAATGACGTGCTTGCCCCACGATTAACTCGTCATCCGAGGAGGCGCGGCGGTTCGGCTTCGGCAGCCATTTATTAAGATCGTGGAGCGAGAGGCCCATCATTAGTTTACCTTTTAATCGTGGGGGAAGTGCCAGGTATAAAAGCGACCCTCCGGGCTTATTCCCTTTTTCTTTAAACCTTCTCGCCTTCCTTTTTCATCTGCCTTCTCTTGCTGTTCATCTTCTTCCTCTCGTTGTTCATCTTCTTCCTCTCGCTCCGCCCACCGCACGCCCTTCCTCCACCGGCATGGCCAGCTCTCTCAGGACGGTGCTTGCCGATGCCCTCTCGGACCCGAAGCACTCCTTAACTGAGATCGTGGAGGCGCTTGGCTGTTCGGTGGGTGCTGGCGGTGAGATGGTGACGCTAGGGGGTTCACCCCCGCGCGTCCGTAATCAGGACGTGGGGGAGTACATCACCTTCCTCGCGTACGTCCAAGCGTGGTTGAACTTCCCGCTCAGTTTTTTCGCAGAGAGCGTCCTGGATTCGTACAGGATCCGGTTGGGGAATGTTGCCCCAACACCTTGCTAATGATGGCGACATTCGCCTACCTTTGTGAGGCGTTTGTAGGTGTGAGGCCCTGCGTGGCACTGTGGCGCCACTTCTTCGTGCTGCGCTCCTCGGGCGGGGACTCAGCGACCTTTGGCTCATGCCGATTTCAGACGCGCTCGAGCCCGCGGACGGAGTACATCCACTACAACTTCTCTGGCAAGTGGGACCACTAGAAGAGGTCATGGTTCTACCTCCGCACGGAGGTGAACGAGCGCTTAAGGGTCCTATGCTATGACGCACTACATCGCGCACCACATCGCGCCGCTACAGCGTCACGATGAGCCGATATGACTCTATACGGTACACCTCAACAATCCCTTGCGCATTTCTCCTGTTGCGCTCGATCTGGCTGCCGTGACGGCCATAGTTAGAACCTGTACTTCTTAGTCCACGCTTGGGGATATGGACCTTCATGCGGGGCTGGCTCCCCTGGAGGGCCCGCTTGGCCCCAATTCTCCCGGAGGGGCGACGCCGGAGACAACCCCAGACGGGCTGCTGCAACCTCTAGGGATTCTGCTTTATGCCCTACTGCTAGGGGCGGCGTCCGCTCATCAGGTCCAGCCAAGGAGGCCTTCCCGGGCAGGTGGTGCTGGGGCCTCTAGGGCCTTCAATGCCCCGGGCTCCAGTGCAGCATCGACTCCTTTTGGGCCCATGCCTACCGGCCGCAAACGCGGCCTAGATGCTGGAGCTGTGTCCTCAAGTGGCGCTGCGACCTCCCCTGACGACATGAGACGGTTCATCTTGCCGTCCTGGAAGAAGACAGTTAGGCGCGTCACGTCCTTTTTCGTGCTTGAGTTTGCTGGTCTTTTGCTTCCATCTTGTACGTTTCCCGTGTCTTTTCGGTTCAACTGTGTAATCGTATTGTGTTTATCTTTTCCAGGAGGTGCACTTCTCCTCCCTCGACTCCCCAACTGGATGCATCATCAGGCCCCCAGTCTTCAAAGGCGGAGCTTGCCCTGGCGGCGGCGGAGGGCACCGCCGCATGTGGCTTCGAAGTGGATGCTAACCCTGTCGGGAGGGTCGAGTTCCCTGATCTGGGGGTGAACCTCGACGACGAGCCCGAGCAGGAGCTCTTGGCGCTCCCCGGGGTCAAAGGCCAGGAGGCGGCCCCTGATGCTAGAGCAGCCTAGGAGTTGGCTCCCGGGGTTGGGAACCCCGCCACAGGCGCCAAAGGCACGACCCCATCCGCGGCAACCCCCAGCGTGACCCCACATGAGGGCCCTCTGGCTGGAGCTACAGAGGGGCCCCAGGTCGGGCCTCTTGACATTGCCGGTCCTCAGGCCACCTTGGCCCCACAGGTATCTCCTTCCTCCGCCCCTGACACATCTGCTTGGGACGCAGCGGTTGCGGCAGCCGAGGCCCGCGCCTCCATGGACAGTGGCTCGGAGCGGCCGGAGTCTTCTCGCCCTAGCGAACCCTAGCCCTTGCGGAGTTGAGGGATGAGCTCTCTAACTTCCGCCAAGGGCTGTGGAGCCTCGAGGACCGTATTGCCACAATGTGGCTATGGTTTGAGAGAGAGCTCTCACTGGCACGCTCCACTGCTGCGGCTGAGGAAGCTTACCGTCAACGGGACGACGCGTGGGGGGTCCTGGGCGATGACTTAGCCGCTACCCAGGCTCGAGTCACTGAACTGACGCAGGCCCACGACGCCGCCCGCAAGTTGGCCCAGAAGGCATCTGCGGAGCTGACCGCCGCCCGCGAGGCTGTTCGTGCCGAGCGGGAGGACGCGCACCGGTCCACTCTTTCCTATGTTCAGAAGGAGAAAGAAGACCTGGAGCAGTGGCGTTGGAGCTCGACGGCAAGATTGCTAGGCTGGAGACGCTGCGCTCTAAGCACCAGTCCATGGAGGACAGGCTACACAGATACAACGAGCAGGCTAAGCGGAGGGAGGCGACGCTGCATGATAAAGAGGAGAAGCAGCTTGAGCGGGAGAACGTCCATGTGCAGCGGGTCAAGGACCACCTCACCGATGTTGTGGTGTTCAAGAGCGAGCAGGCAACTCTAGCCGCGGTAAGGGCTGCGCTGGCTCAACAGCTGGAGGTGGTCACCGTGCGTGAGGCGGACATTGCCGCTCGGGAGGAGGCAGCCGCTAAGGCCATTGAAGAATGGGACTCCCTCTCTCACGTCGCTGCCCGTGTTTCTGAGGTTGAGCAAGGTCTCGCCATGGCGACCGCAGTGCACGACGACCACCTGCGGCTCTGCTCCCAAGCGGGAAGCAGCGGGTGGAACTCTTACTGGTAGATGCGCTGGGCTGTGGGAGAGCTAGATATCCCGCTTTCACCCCTGCCGCCCGCACCGTCCAAGAATTCTCTGGGTGGCCTGGGACCCACCCTCTCCACGCTTGCCGGCTCTCTTGTCAGCACCAAGGCCCAACTCGACGCCCAGCTTGAGGAGAAGAGGCGCGAGGCCGGGTTCACCTGAGCACTCAACGCGCTTGGGCTGGCCAAATGCAAGGAGCCCAACCTCGACGTGGCGTCCCTGGGCGATGAAGAGCCTGACGGCGAGGAGATGCAGCAGGCCATGGCGGCGAGCTCCAATGCGGCGGAGCGGATCACTGCGGACTACCTGGCTTCCTTGGAGTCCGATTCTTCTGATGAGGAGTAGCTGGCCATCCCTCTAGCTTAATCCATAATTTTTCCCTTCATTGCATGAACTTGTACGTTGAAAACTTACGGTTGTGGACACCAGCTTGAGGTCCAGCCTAACCTCCTCAAGCTATGCACCGGCGGGTGCGTTTGAACTGGTTTGAACACTTTTCAATTTGAGGTTTTTCGTATGTGTCTGTTTCTGCTCAGAAGATCCGAGGCTAGCAAAGTTGCTCAGGTGTAGTCTTGTCACCTTACCGCGCAGCAGCGTGCTGCGGCAAGGAGGGTGGGAGCCAGCGTGCTTGCCCTTTCACGGGCGAAACAGTGTGGCACCTGCCTGGCCCGTCATGTCCCATCAAAACGGGGCAGACAGCCATGCTCCTGAGTAGCTTCAGCCTAGGATGTACTTGTTTTTTGTTTCTTTGCTGCGCAGCAGGGAGCAGCTCTTGAGTTGCCTCTCCCTTCTGCACGGTGCAGGGAATCAGATTCCCCTAGACCCTGCTCACGCAAGCCACTTGCCTGCTGTAAAGCTTTAAAGGCTTCTCCCCTTTTGAGGGGAAATGCCACTGTAGTTTTGACTTTTGGGTGGAGGGAAAAAGCACCCCCGTGACACCTACTTGGCCAGTTTAGGGGGCTACATGGATCTCGAGATCCCCCCGCCCTGGGCCAAGCAGAAGCCATGCCTAGGCTCTCGTTGCCTGGGCTATAAATAGGAGGTCCCTCCCCTTTCTTTGCATCTTCATCTTGGAGTAGAGCAATGGAGTAACCCCTTGCTTAATAGTTCCCCACCAAGCCATGAAACCCATCCTTGCTCTTTATGCCTCTCACGCAGAGTTAGCATGTCTCCACCTTAGAGGCACAGAGTGTTGTTCACCGGACCTTCATGCTCGAGCGAGCAAGGCCGATCTGAGAGCAGCTTGGACTAACGTTCTTCATGCTGTCCATCACTTCTGGTTGTAAGCTTCTTTATATATGTGCCGTGATCTGGATGTGAGCGGCTTTATATGTGGCCCTCACACCCGGACCACTCCTCGATGACCCCGCACCCGGGCGCCCCTCGCACAGGCGAGGCTGGGCGTCGGCCCATTCTCTTGTCATCAGAGATGGGCTGACACTCCACCTAGGGCCTTCTAAGATGAAGCCCCGGTGCTGTGAAGCCACTGCCACGCGAGGGAAGCCTTCCCCTGCTGCCTCTGTGGCGCACAGCCAGTTGCAGATGGTTTAGGTGTCGTGTTACTCACCTAACTGCACCCCTCGTTAAGGGGCAATGGCTGAACATGGGCACCCACCTTCACCTCTACCGGCAACGCATTGGCGTCCCAAGGCAGTGAAGGCGGTGGGGAAAGGTGAGGTTGTCTGGGGGGATCCGGCACCGGGCGGTGATGGCTACGCTTCTCGTCACCACCGCCCGCAAAGCCACCGCCACCGTGGCCTTCAGGGGCTGAAGCGAGGACGGGGGCACCGGGGGCCGTGGTCTCAAGAGGGGTGACTTTTGAAGTCTGCCCCTCTACTCGACGGGTCCCGACCAGCCCCTCTGCCATCTCCTTCGCGGCACGGGTGTACCTGCGAGTCGCTCACCCCCACGTTGAGCTTCCAGGAGAGGATGCTCAGCCGTTGCGGAGGGTTGGCTACAACAGAGCACTGGGCGGAAGAACAACATCCTCTGTTGTTCCCCACACGGTGAAAACACCCACAAGAAGGAGATGGGACCCCTTGCTAGGCTATGGCCCCCGTGAGGTGGGTGGAAAGGGTCATGTTCCTCACCTCTACCAGGGTGTCTAGCCTCGGCTGGGGTCCTTTTCCGGAACCTGTCTTTGCCACGGCTTGGCGAGGTGTATGGCTCTCCCCGACTCTGGCCCCAGTGGGGCCCAGAGCTCCCTTCGATCCAAAACCGAAGTATCTTGTTCATTTTTGAGTAAAGTATCTTGCTAAGCTTCTTTCTTTAGATGTTGGTGGGGTTAGCCTCAGGGCACCGCCTAGGCTTCCTTCAGGTGTCCACGTTGCTTCTGTCTTCTCATGTGCCCCGGAGCACCGCCCGGGGTTCATGTGAGCTCCATCGTTTGGGCCCCCCAACCCCCGAGGCATCGCTCAGAGTTGTGGATCCTGAAGGGAACACCGGCGGTTGTAGGTCCTCTCCCGGTGTTGACCCTCCGGGGGTTGTCATTCGGGGTTCACCCTTGAGGGTTGGCCCCCGGGGGTTGGCACCCGGGGTTGGTCCTCGGGAGTTGGTCCCCGGGGTTCACCACCGGGGGTTCCTCCTCCGGGGTTGCCGCCTCGAAGAGTCCAACTCCTCAGCCTGCCTAGACTTGGAATCCTTCAAGCCTGCAGCAAAATATTAATACAAGAGGATAATTTTTCCTTGGGTCTTTGCTAGTTCTTACCCTACTTCCATATCTTTATTTTCGACTCCTTGAATGCTTTCCTGCTTTGGCTTGAACGACCAAAGTCAGGGGGTTTAGGACCAGGGAATCATCCTTCTCAAGAAGCGGTGAATGGGTGAAGGCTGACCAGGCCGGAACACCGCGACCCATCATGGATGCCACGATTTAGCCATGTCCGGGCAACTACTTCGTACCGGGACATCGAGTCAACTCAATCTGGACCCCTGGGCTATCCCCAAAATCCGGACCTTGCCAAGGTTATGGAACATTGCATCAAGAGTGATATAATGTATTTCTTCGGGTACTCCCAGCAAAGGACCCTAAGGGTAAGCATTGATTTCATTAGTTTTGAAAAAAAATTCATATATTTTTCAGACTTAAAGTATATTAGAATATAAGGGTGGCCCCCAGGCACTAGGCGACAACTGGGGTTGTGCCACGGTGTCTCAAGGGTAAAACTTCCGTAGGTGCTCGATGTTCCATGGGAAAGGAAGCTCTTTACCACTTTCCGTGGCCAGACGTACACAGCTGCCACGAGAAACTTCAGTCACACGATAGGGACCCTCCCAGGTAGGGAATAGCTTATTCATCCCCACCCGGGACAAGATGCGTTTTAGCACCAGGTCTCCCACAGCTAGTGACCGGGGTTTCACTTGGGACTGGTGGTACCGGCGTAATGCTTGTTGGTATTTTGCGGCACGGAGAGCAGCTACTAGGCGTTTTTCTTCCAGGAAATCGAGATCAACCTTTTGGAGGTACTCTTATTGTTCTTCGTCGAAAGCGTTTACCCGGGGGCTCCCGTTTATAACTTTGGGGGGAAGCACTGCTTCGGCCCCAAGACTAAAAATAACGGGGTTTCCCCGGTAGCCCGACTTGGTGTTGTCCGGTTCGCCCAAAGCACGGGTTCGAGGTGATCGACCCACTTCTTGCCATATTTTTGTAGGCTCTCAAAAGTTTGGGTCTTGAGCCCTTTCAAGATCTCGGCGTTCACCCTCTCCGCCTACCCATTGCTTTGGGGGTAATGCGAAGAGGCGTAGCAGATCTTGATCTCCATGTTGTCGCAGTACGACTGAAAAACAACACTGGTGAAGTTTGTGCCATTATCAGTGATGATGCGGCTTGGAAACCCGAACCAGGAAACGATTCCCCGGAGGAACTTGGTCGCCGAGTGCCTGTCTATTGTCTTGACTGGGACAGCTTCAGGCCACTTGGTGAATTTGTCGATGGCAACGTAGAGGTACTCAAAGCCTCCTACTGCTTTGGGGAACAGACCGAGAGCGTCAATCCCCCAAACCGTGAATGGCCAGGACAGGGGAATCAATTGTACGAGCTGAGAAGGTGTGTGGATTTGCTTCGCATGGAACTGGCATGCTTTGCACCTTTTGACCATCTCAGTCGCATCCTTGAGGGCTGTCAGCCAGTAGAAGCCATGCTGAAAGGCCTTCCCAACCATCGTGCGGGATGCTAAATGGCTCCCACACTCGCCCTCATGGATATGCTCGAGGATGTCGAGGCCTTCCTCCTGGGGAACACACTTGAGTAGGACGCCGTTTGATGAGCGGCGGTAGAGGTCTCCTTCTACCACAGCATATCTTCTTGCTTGGTGGATCACGCGCTCTGCTGCTTCGTCCCATGGGAGGGTGTTGTCCTTCAGGAACCCCTAGATCTCTTGGATCCAAGTACCGGGGTTTACCTAGGCTTCCTTCGTGTTGGGAGGGTGATCACTTTTCGGGGCTTGGAGTGGCTTGGGGTTTATGTTGTTACTCCCCGAGGCTTGAGGTTGCCTGGAGTTTGAGGGTTTGGCGTCCTGATCTCCGGGCCGGGGGATGACGCTATGCACTGGCTCGGACACCACCACTACCTTCGTGATGAATTGATCCACAATTTGTTGCTCCGAGGGCTCCGCCGACGGCCGGAGCACCCGGTCATGGAAAACTCCACAAGGCGGAGGGACCCCTGCCGAGGCAAGGGCGGACAATTCGTCTGCTTGAGTGTTTTCTTCACGTGGAATGTATCTGAACTCAATTGCATCAAAAGAGAGTTCCATTTTCTTGACTTTCTTGAGATATGCCGCCAAGTGCGCCTTGTTGCAAGCGCACATGCCGTTGACTTGATTAATCACCAGTTGTGATTCGCCTTTGACCCGGAGTTGTTTAACTCTGAGACTCAACGCAATTCTGAGCCCTGCGATTAGGGCTTCATACTCTGCTGTGTTGTTCGAAGTTTTGAAGATGATGTAGAACATGTACCGCAAGAGCTCTCTTTCAGGGGGCACTAGCACCACTCTGGCTCCCAAGCTCTTGCGAGTACATGAACCATCGAACTGCAGCTCCCATGGTTTGTCGGTGAATTGCGCGCATGATTCTTCGAGCGTGGAGGGTTTCGGGACTTCAGGGTCTACAATCTCGGCCCCCGGCGTCCATTCAGCGACAAAGTCAGCGACTGCTTAGCTCTTGATTGCATGGCGTGCGACGAAGTTGAGTTCAAACTCAGCGAGTTCTGCCGCCCATTTGGCTATCCGCCCAGTAGCGTGTCAATTTCTCAACACGGTTCCGAGCGGGTAGGAGGTTACGACAGAGACTTTATGACTTTGGAAGTAATGCCGTAGCTTTCTTGATGCCAGGAGCACTGCATACAGCAGCTTTTGAACCTCGGAGTATCTCGTTGGAGCATCCTGAAGGACCTCACTTACGAAGTGCACTAGGTGTTGAACCTTCGAGGTTCAGGGGCTTCTCCTTCTAGCGCCGAATCCGCATCTCCTGGCGCCTCATCCCCCGAAAGGTCCCCGAGCCTTAACACTGGGGTCGCCCTCATGAGGGCTTGACCAGGCTGTGTGGGTTCTTCCCGCTCAGCCACAAGCACCATGCTAACCATGCTATTGGTGGCCGCGATGTATAGGAGCAGAGGCTCCCCTTCCCATGGGACTACCAGCACCGGCGGGGTAGAGAGGTATTTTTTCAATGCCTCGAATGCTTCTTGCGCTTCATCCGTTCATTCAAATGCGTTGTTCTTCCTGAGAAGCTTGAAGAATGGGAGGGCCCATTCTCCAAGCCTTGAGATGAAGCGGCTGAGGGCAGCCATGCTGCCGGTCAGCTTTTGCACTGTTGGCGGTCGTTATAACCTATTTCGACCACCAATATTTCATGTTCCAAGGGTAAGTTTATGCAAGTTTCAGACATATTAACCGGTTCCACGAGTTCTGTACAAAGATCTTGCAGGAACACATGTCACGGTGCAAAAACATAGAAAACATGGAGAAAACATGTGAACCAGGGAGAAGGGCTGGATATGGGCTAAGGGCCCAGGCTGCCCGACTCAGGCCCAAGCCGCCCGGCCTGTGAAATTCTCCAAATGCCGCCATCTTCCACCGCATACTAGAGATAACATGTCAAATACAACTCCACGGTGGAATCCGAGAGAACCAGTCACCATGCCATGGAAGGCCTTGCCACTTCATGAATCCAGCCCACGGATTGGCTAAGTCAGCAATCCAGGGGAGTTCCATCCAATGGCTAAGGAAGAAACACAAAAGGATCCAATGGTTGAGGCAAAGGCACACAAGAATAACCGCCAACCGACCTATAACTGCCTTGGAGGAGCAATATGGACCGTGGGATGAAGTGAGGAGGCGAATCCAAGGGTTGGCCAGGCCGCCCGGCATGGGACCAGGTCGCCCGGCTCCACCCCGAGTCGCCCGGCTTGGCACCCAAGCCGCCCGGCCCCTAACCGTATCCAACCGCCACAACCGCCTTTCTCCATCACTTAGCACTATAAATACCCCCTTAGACCTCCCTTGTGAGGTGTGGATTAGTGAATCAATGTAGTGGTAGAGTGTATAGTGTGGAGAAGTGAAGCTTTCCCTTAGCATTGTAGAGAGAGTTCCTCTTGTATCAAGGAGAGTAGTGAGTGCAGAGTTCAGGAGTGGGATTTCTCTTCTCTCCCAGGCTTGTTTCATCAGAGGAAAGATATTCAGTTTCAGGATTGAGTAAAGTTCCTTGTCTCTCATCTTTGTTATTTCATTCTTACTTTACTTTCATACTTAGTCTTATACTTGTCTGTTTACGGGAACCTTGTGCATGCTTATAGTGTTGGCTATATAGTAGTGCTTGCTTTTCTGGCTCATTACCAGTAAGTAGTAAATTCTCTGAGTGGCACGACGGTGTTCATACTTAGAGTTTGCCTTGGTTGGTCGGCTATCCCACGCAGCTCTGGTTGGTAGACACACTAGGTGACAGCTTTTGTGTTCTCAGTATTCCAATCCCGTTCGTTCGGATAGACTCGCTGACGATATAGCCAAAACTTGTAGCGCCCGCCTTTCTCGGCTGGGTTATCAGCACTCTGGTGCCTGGTAGTGGCTCTGCAGCTTTGGTGTCTATGTTTACATGACAAGTATAGTGCTTTGCATGCTTAGTATAGTAAGGTGCTTTAACATTTGTTGAGAACCTACTTTCCTATCTTTTATCCTCTACTTGCTAGCTTCGCTAGTTTGGCCATTGTGTTGTGTGATTATTATTCTCCTTGTTCCTCGTGGATTCGATACCCTGGAATACTCTTGGGTGAAAGGCTACAACGCGTTTTCCGTGCGCTTGTGGATTTATATCTAATAGGCTAAGGAACGCCAACATGCACTTCCTTGACGCGGGTCGGAGGCCGCTTCCTTTCTATAGCTTGAATCTTCTCTTGGTTTGCCTCGATCCCCCGGTGGGAAACTAGGAAAACGAGGAGCTTCCCCGCGGCTACCCCAAACACACATTTCTCTGGATTTAACATCATGCTGTACCTGCGCAAGTTTTTGAAAATATCATCCAAATCCCGGAGGAAGGTCTCATTCCGACGGGATTTGATCACAATATCATCCACATATAATTCTACTGTTTTGCCTAGATATTCTTTGAGCGCGATATGGGTTGCGCCCACAAAAGTGGGTAGAGCATTTTTGAGACCATATGGCATATTCACATAGCAAAATATGCCACATGGGGTGGTGAATGATGTCTTTTCCTCATCCTCCCTAGCCATTCTAATCTGGTGGAAACCGGAGTATGCATCTAAAAAATACAACATCTCACAACCGGCGGTTGAATCCACAATTTGGTCTATCCTAGGGAGAGGATACGGGTCATTTGGACATGCCTTGTTCAAGTCGATGTAGTCAATACACATGCGGAGTTTCCCCCCTGCTTTGGGGACCACAACGGGGTTCGCAAGCCAATCCGGGAGCTGAACCTCACAGATAAAGCCTGCGTGAAGGAGCTTGGCAATTTCATGGCGGATGAAGTCCTACTTTTCCATTGACTGTTTGCGAATCTTCTGCTGCATCGGCCTTGCACCGGGATTTACTGCCAACTTTTGCTCGGTCACTTCCCTAGGAACCCCGGGCATGTCGGATGGTTGCCAAGCAAACACATCGACATTCGCCCGGAGGAAACCGATGAGCGCGACTTCCTATTTGGGGTCCAGGCCCCCGCCAATGCGGGTGGTCTGGGAAGGTCCAGCTCTGATCTGGATGATCTTAGCCAGGACTGCATCTCCGTTGAGAGTTTCTTGTGGTAACTTCTGAGCCGTCCCCAGGGGTTTAGGCCCTTGGGCCATTTCTTCATCAAGAGGTCCTATAGCAATAACAGGAACTCCTGGTGGCTTTGTTGAATCAACCTCGACCGGGGGTTCTTCATACCCCTGCGCTGCAATGGCATGTAGCTCCTCCATTGCTTTGACTGCTGCTGGGCGGTCCCCATGGATCGCAATAACGCCTTTAGGGCCCGGCATCTTCAAGCACAGGTAATCGTAGTGTACAGCTACCATGAAGCTGTACAGGAACGGTCGCCCGAGAATCGTGTTGTATGGGAGCCAAAGCTTGGCCACCACAAACTCGATATGCTCGGTTCTATAGTTTTCCGGGGTCCCAAAGGTAACTAGCAGGGTACATGCTCTGTGTGGGAAGATTGCCCCCGGCCCCACATGTGGCGGAACCGCCCTGCTTAATCCAGACTAAGCACACCTGCCACCCTTGGCTCGCAGTGCACCTAGGCTAGACTAAACCCGGTAGTCTGTTGAGCTACCCAAAAGGGGCGCTCGATGTAACCATCGCCCGAGGATACCGACATCACACACATTCAGCCCTCGAAAGAGCCACAACAGTTACATCATCACAGGCAGTTGAAATATAAGATAGATAGACTTAGTTTACAGTCCAAATGTATGAAAACAAATATATGTTCAAAATATAGCGGAAGCGATTTCAGAGTATATATATAGCGGAAGCGTTTTTAAAACATCTCGCAGCGGAATCATGATACTTAAGTAGTCTTCACGTAGAGACGAACGAGGCGTGTAGCACCGAGCCCACCGGTACTACCACCTTCAACACAGTTGTCCAAATGTCATCAGTACTTGTAATCCAAAAGTGGGGGCAAACCCTAAGTACTAATTACTCAGTAGGACTTAATGGACGGGGCTTACGACTGACGCAAAGCTTGCTTACTAATCATGTGGATCCTTAGCCACTGATTTTTATACAAGGCCATGTTGACATAAGATAGCAGGATTTGACAACTGCTATCCCTTAACCATGAAGATCCTTTGCATCATAATATAAATACTTGTATGAAAGTAAAGCATGAGTACCATCAGTAACTTGCATAATAGTATATCATACCGATCCAAGCATGTTGTATTGAAAAACATGAATATAAGCCTAAGATATTTAAATTGTTACTACGTTGCCCGATAGTAATATTTGGCACTCTCACACCTGGTGAGCATCAGCGATTCGAATCGATTTTTATATTCCCGGGAATAACTAGAAGTACCAGGATGGCATATGCTTACTAACCCCCGGCGTTCCCACATATGATTCCCCCATCTCCACTTGTCCCATCCCAAGTTTGATTCAATCCTTCCGTTGTTCCCAGGTTGTGCCGCCTTAGGAGCGATACCACGGTCACACCGGGTCAGCCTCCCTTGACTACAAGCTCCCCAAGGTGTCACAGTAGGAGTCTGTCTCTGTTCTTCGGATGGCACAAGTAAAACTTTCACTAGGCCCATGTCCTGGATAAGCACTCTAGCAATGTTATGCCAATCAGCAGACGAACAGCGGACGGGCCTTAAACGACTCGGGCGGAGCCGGAGAACAACAACGCACACCCCAAAAGTAAACTTACGTACCTCCCGGTCTCGATTTAACATCAACATAAATAATCATAAATTGCATCATAGTAAGATTTCTGAGATTTTGAAATATCACCTATGCGACGAGTGACAGTGCTCACTCGTGTCTACTCATACCTAGCATTTCTAGGCATACTCGTCCTACGAACTCTAATCATAGGATCTAGGGCCAGGGCGGCCAAGATGTCTAATGCAGTTGGTTCCAAACAACTCCTAATGCATATGCCTAATCATTAAAACATAAAGGTTTGCTGGGTATAGTATGGTCCTACCTACCTTTGAGTATTCTTATGAAAACCAACAAACTAATCTAAGTTAGTTTGCCTGGTTGTGAGGCTTTGCTCCAGGCAACACCTTGAAGCAGGGACGGATTTAATCAGCGACTCTTCGTCTTCTTGCTCCGGATATAGCCTGTCGTCCGGTTCCTTGATCACTGGTTTCTCCTGCTTTGATAGCTCCTTGCACGCGGGGTCTATATGCATGATAAAATGCAACATGAGTGCAAAGGAATGTATTGAAATGCATATAGTGCAGGTGAAAGGTAATTCATGGTGAGTAGCAATGTGACAAAAGACGTAAGTGTTCCTATTCTAATTTATACCACAAGAAAGGAAACCTTTCAAACTTTTTATTAAAAAATCATACAAACCATTACTCTAGCCTAGCATAATCTATCATACTTAACTAATCAAAAACTTTCAACAAAATACATGGTATAGTAGAACACGTGTATATGCATTCAATTATGGTAATTTATTCTCATTTGTGAATTAATCTAAGCAACTAAGTTATAGCAGTAAAACATAGCCAAATGAAACCAAACTTTTATGGCATACAGATCCTGCGTACCCAAGACTACTACCAAAATTTCAGCCCAATTAGAGTTGTAATTATTTTATTAAAAATAAAACAAGTTCTCAGCCCTACACATTGTCAGAATTTTTATAAATTATAGGAATGGTATCTGAAGGTGAAATTTAACCAGTGAGCTACACCTAGCATGAACTGGCCGTACAAAAATTTATAAGTTAAAACTCCCAAGTTTGACAAGACATCTATTTTCCATATACTAATTTGGTGCGAATTTAAGATGTACACATGAACAGTGTAAATAGCCTTCTCGAATATACTTTTTGGACTCCATGCATCAACATTAAGCTACCAAATATTCTAGGGAATTTTCCTAGCCGTTTATGATCACTTTTTCTAATTATCATTTCCAACCAGCAGCATTTTATCATTTTCAAATCACCATTTAAAACTTGACATGCTGTCACGCCCGGTTTCAAAGACCAAAACCGTGCAACATATATATGCGCCAGGAAATGTCTCGCATATACATGACAAATTACAGAATGCCACAGCACATGCCAAATATAAAAACGTACATAACATTAAATATATCATTATTACACTGTGACACGAGTGTTTAACTCAGAGTATAACATAGCATAGCGGAAGCATAAATCATAAACATAACGGGCGCCACAGGGACGTCAACTGGTGAACAAAACGCCTAATACTCGTCGTAGTCTTGCACATAGTCTTCATTACCACCATCATCTGAGCAGCGGTTGGATTTTTCCCCCCAACAAGGAATAAATATAAAGAACAAGCGTGAGTAGGGAATACTCAACAAATATAACATAAACCATGCGGCTCTATGGTTAGCTGACATCTGCATAAGCTTTTAATTTAAAACATTTATTAAAGCCTAATTACTATGAATTAATAACAAAACCATTAACCCCAAAAGATAATGCAAGAAATTAAATAAGATAAAACAGATATAAACAATTATCAAAACCATAACCAAGGAACCTCAGCCAAGGGTCCTTTACTAATCACTGGGAAGGGTCTGGGCCGCTCATAACCGTGAGCACGGCTAACATGTTAGTTTTACACTCTCGAGAGGTTGTACATCTTTACCCACAAGTCGTGAGCTACGCTAGAAATTCACCACATTACCGGAGATGAGATGACTAGCAAGCGCACTACGAAGCCTTTACAAAGATCACGTTGGTAAGGTGTAACCGCTAAGGTTTCAGGTTCCGCAACCGTGGAGCAAGCCTCAAGGGGAGAAGCACATACATATAACGTAAAGCACACTCAACCCAAGCAGCGCGAGGGCCACAGAAGCTCACCTCCCCTCTTGCCCCGCAGGTAAGTTACTCCCAAACCAAAACAACCTAATTAATCAGCTAAGTCTGTCCCATTCCAGCCTTGTGGTAGTACTGTTGTCCCAGGTGGTCGCTTTGTGATTCGGTCCTTAGGGAGAGAACCAGCAAAAGCACACGAGCACATTGCTCAAGCTCCCTAAACCACGTTGCTAAAAAGCCATATTAAAATAGACATGAACCGATCAGGGTCACGCCCAACAATTAATTGCATAGGATCGTTAATCAAAATTAAATTAACAAGAAAAGGAGTTTGCGCAGCACCTAGCACAACTTAACCATATGCATCCCACAAGGTAGATATAAAAGGACAAAAGCAGCTAGGTAAACCTTATAGGCATACAAAAATTAAAATGCACATGCAGTAATTAAAAAGATTATTAGGTGTTGTTCATGTTATACTTGCCTTCCTCGAAATTTATTCCTTGCTGCTGCTCAGAGGCTTCTGGAGGTTGCTCTTCGAACTCAACAGGCGGATCAACGTCTACGCATGATACACGGCACCAAACAAGCATACAGATGATCAACACATGCAAGCAAACAAATGCAAAAGGGGGTAAGAAACAATACATCATGACATAAAAACAGAAGATAAAATGTATTTAAAATTATTCTACACATCGCTACGGTCGCGTGGGCGCGAGAATCGTCGAAAACGGATTTAAAACGAAAAAGATATGAGCTTTTGAATATTGCAAGGGCCTATTTGTAAATACTGTTCAAAATTTGAGGGTTGAAAACATAAAAACAGGGGCCCGGTGCTGTGGGAGTGGACTACGGGTTGGTTCTCCAAAAACCTAGGGGTGTTTCCGCAAAAGGCGGCGGCGGTGGCGAACTGGCGCCTTCTGATTGGCTGGATCGGGTGGCACACGGCGGGCTATGGAGATGCGGTCGCAGAAGATCGGAGCGATCCGGTGTGGGCAGATCTGGATCACGTGTGGGCGGTGGAACGCAGAACGGCGGTGCGGGCGAATGGGAAGCCGACACGTGGCGTGGGCGGTAGGCAGGCGGCGCTGCGCTCGCTCGGCTCGCGCGCTCCGGGCGGGAAGGCCGGCGTCCGTACGGGGGCGGTGGAGTCCAGGCACGGGAGCGGGAAAAGGACGGAGGGAGCAGGGCGCGCCGCGCTTCTGCGCGTGGGAGGCAGGGAGCAGGCGGGACCCGGTGGGACCCAGGCGTGGGAAATGGCCAACACGGGAGAGAGGCCGGGCGGGACCCGTACAGGCGGCACAAACATCGAGGCCGACTGGAGGGGAAGGAGGAAGGGAGAAGTGCTCACCGGTGGTTTTAGAAAAACTTAGATCTATGGAGCATCGAAGATTTTCTCGCAAAACGGACACCACCCCGACGGAGATTTCGACGAGACGAACGTCTTGGTACCCTCGGATTTCACCGGTGATGCCTGTGCAGGGAGAAATCACTCGCCGAAGGATCGCCGGAGTTAGAGAAGATTTCAACCTTCCTGCTCAGATCTAGGGAGTTAGGGTTTCGGGATTGAAAAACGGAGACCAGTTCTGGAAAGAGGACGACGAGAGGATTCCGATGAATATATATATGCAGGGGTTTGAGCCGAGTTGGATTTTGACTATTTTGGGAATATTGAATTTCGGGTATTAAAATAATTCCAGAATATCTAGAATTATTGTTCGTGCCCCGAAAAAATACTCCGATGGCTCTAAAAATTCTAGGAAAATTCCTAGATATGTTTTGGCATCCAATGAACTCAAATAAAATATTTAGAGCTCATGAAAAGCTTTGGCAAGAGCCTCCAATAAATGGAATTTGATCTAAGATAAATAGAAAAAAAACTTTCAGATAAATCCGAAAATTCTCCGGAACAACTTGAAAATGAACAAAGATATTTGGACGGGATTTCACACTCAAAATATGCCAGCCTAGCATAGAATGATGAGATGGTCGCCATGATTTGTGGCGAGATACAAGAAAAGCATGACGAGCAGGTCCACATGACAAAAAAAAAAAAGAGTGGGGACGGAAACCCCTCGACAAAGGGATAGGGTAAAGGCACAGGAAAGCGAGAAAAGGTGAGTCAATTCCGACTTCGATTGGCTGTTGAATCGAAAGAGAGGAGGGAAACAGAGGATGGGATTTCCGGTCTTTTTTTTTTTTTGAAAACTTTTCAAACTCTTTTATTTAAAAGGAGTTAAACACTATAAAAAAGGCAACCACTCAACATAAAACCAATGCATAGGCATGAATGCAACAAACAAGGTATTCCCTATGTTTCATTTTAATTTTGTTAATTGTAGAAATTAAATAAAGTTGTATTTCATGCATGTTAAATCACACAAACCCTAGTAAATTAAATAAACCATATTAAATTTATTGTAAAATTCTGGAATTAAAATTAGGGCGTTACAAACCTACCCCCTTAACAAGAATCTCGCCCCGAGATTCACATAGGCTAGTTAGCAAAGAGAGCGGGATATGCTGCTTTTAACTCATCCTCTCGTTCCCATGTTGCCTCGGCCTCTGTATGATGATTCCACTGCACACGGCACATCTTGATCTTTTTGTTTCTAGTATTCCTCTCCGATGTGTCTAAAATTTTCACTGGATGCTCTGTGTAAGTCAGATCCTCCTGTACCTCCAATCCATCTAGCGGTGCTTGCTCTTCGGGCACTCTCAAACACTTCTTTAATTGGGACACATGAAACACATCATGCACACCTGACAAACTGGGCGGTAATTCCAAGCGGTAAGCTACTTCACCTTTCTTTTCCAGTATTTTAAATGGTCCAATGTATCTTGGCGCTAGCTTTCCTTTCATGTTGAATCTGCGAATACCTCTCATTGGTGACACCTTCAAGTACACATGGTCATCCACTTTAAAGGACAAATCCCTTCTGCGAACATCCGCATAACTCCTCTGCCTGGACTGAGCAACCCTCAAATTCTCTTGAACAATCCGCAATTGCTGTTCAGCATCCTGTATTATGTCAGGTCCAAATACCTGCTTCTCACCTGTCTGATTCCAGAACAACGGCGTTCTGCACCTTTTGCCGTACAAGGCCTCAAACGGCGATTTCTTCAGACTCGCTTGATAGCTGTTATTATAGGAAAACTCAGCATACGGCAAACACTTGTCCCAACCAGTGCCGTACTGTATGGCACAAGCTCTCAACATATCCTCAAGTATCTGATTAGTTCTTTCTGTCTGCCCGTCTGTCTGAGGATGGTATGCTGTACTGAATCTGAGCTTTGTGTCCAATGAATTATGCAACTGCTCCCAAAAGCGAGAAGTAAACTGCGAACCTCGATCAGATATAATTCTCTTAGGTACGCCGTGCAGACAGACAATTCTGGAGATGTACAGCTCAGCTAACTTAGCACCTGAATAAGTAGTGTTAACTGGTATAAAATGAGCTACCTTGGTTAAACGATCCACTACTACCCATATTGAATTATATCCTTTCTGAGTACGAGGCAAACCCACAATGAAATCCATGGTTATTTCTTCCCACTTCCATTCTGGCACCTTCAACGGCTGTAATAAACCTGCTGGTCTCTGATGTTCAGCCTTCACACGCTGACATGTATCACAAATAGCTACATACTCGGCCACGGCACGCTTCATACCGTACCACCAAAATCTTTCCTTCAGATCATAGTACATCTTAGTGCTGCCGGGATGAATAGAATAAGCCGTATCATGAGCCTCACTTAAAATTAATTTTCTGATGCTGTCCACGTTAGGCACACATATTCTGTTCTTGTACCATAAAGTTCCCTGTTCATCTTCCCGAAAGTGAGGCGCCTTGCCTGATTTGAGCAACTCACGAATTTCCTGCAATTTCTCATCATTCTTCTGGTGCTCCCGAATCTCTTGTTCTAATGTCGGCTCTGCCTCAAATGCTGCGGCTGTAGTGTGATGTAGAAAACCCAAACTCAATCTTTCAAACTCTTCACATAACTTATGCGGCATCATGAAACCCAAAGCCATATTAGCATAACTCTTCCTACTCAGAGCATCAGCCACCACATTAGCCTTGCCAGGATGATAATGAATTTCCATGTCATAATCCTTAATTAATTCCAGCCATCTTCTCTGCCGCATATTCAACTCGTTCTGTGTGAAAATATATTTAAGGCTCTTGTGATCAGTATAAATTTCGCAACGCTGCCCGTACAAATAGTGACGCCAAATCTTCAGTGCGTGCACCACTGCTGCAAGTTCCAGGTCGTGTGTCGGATAATTCAACTCATGCTTGCGCAACTGCCGTGAAGCGTAGGCAATCACTTTGCCTTCCTGCATCAGAACACATCCCAAACCATCTCTGGAAGCATCACAATAAACTATGAATTTCTTCTGCTGGTCAGGCAATGTCAACACAGGTGCTGTAGTCAATCTTTTCTTCAACTCATCAAAAGCAGCTTGCTGTGCATTTGTCCATCTAAATTCTGCATCCTTCTCTAATAGGGAAGTCATGGGCTTTGCAATTCTTGAGAAATTCTCAATAAATCTCCGATAATAACCAGCTAAACCCAGGAATCCACGAACCTCTTTTGGTATTTCCGGCACCTTCCAATTCGTGACAGTACTGACCTTGCTTGGATCCACTGCAATTCCTCCTTTGGAGACGACGTGACCAAGGAAACGCACTTCATCAATCCAAAATTCACATTTGCTGAACTTGGCGTACAGTTTGTGTTCTCTCAGTCTCTGAAGAACTAACCTTAAATGCTCCTCATGTTCTGCTTCAGTCTTGGAATAAATCAGTATATCATCAATAAAAACTACCACAAACTTGTCTAAATAATCCATAAATACTGAATTCATCAGTTGCATAAAATAGGCAGGAGCATTGGTGAGGCCGAAGGACATTACTGTATACTCATACAAGCCGTACTTAGTGGTGAAGGCAGTTTTAGGAATATCTGAGGGACGAATTTTTAACTGATGATAACCAGATCTCAAGTCAATCTTGGAGAAAACACAAGCACCCTGAAGCTGATCAAACAAATCATCAATGCGGGGGAGCGGGTACTTGTTTTTAATGGTGACTTTATTTAGAGCTCGGTAATCCACACACATCCTTTTCACATCAGTATCCTTTTTCTCAACAAGCAAGACTGGAAAAGCCCAGGGAGAGGAACTAGGGCGGATATATCCTTTAGCTAGCAATTCATCTATATTCTTTTTAACCTCCTCATGTTCTATAGGTGCCATTCTATATTGCCTCATTGCTATGGGTGCAGTGCCAGGTAAAAGCTCTATTAAAAACTCAATATCTCTGTCAGGCGGCATACCTGGCAATTCATCAGGGAAAACATCTGGATAATCACACACTATCCGAATACCGTCTGTAGGTCTAACCTCCATCTGGTGCAAATAACCTGAAGGACTTGATGCGCTGATTCCCACTTCCTGGCCATCTGATGCTGCTAGGTGAACTGTCCGTTGAGCACAATCAATTTTGACACCCCACTTCTCCAGAGTGTCCATGCCCAAGATTATATCAATATCCATGGAATCAATAACTAGCAATCCAGTACGAAACTCTACCCCCCTTATGTTGATACTAACTCTGGTACAGACTGTGTTAGTAGTTATCTTTCCCCCTGGTGAATTAATTACCATAGGTCTTTTCATGCAGCTTAAGGGGAGATTATGTTTTTCAGCAAAAGATCTTGTAATAAAAGAATGCGTAGCACCAGTATCAAAAAGTATTGTAGCAGGGTTGGAGTTGACTGTAAACGTACCAAGCACAACGTTTGGGGCTTCTGCTGCAGTTTCTGCCGTCACATGATTGACCTTGCCCTGAAGTGGTGCCTTATGCTGCTGGTTGGGGCGCCCTTGCTGCTGCTGTTGTGGGGCGTTCTGTCTGGCCTGCTGCTGCTGCTGTCCCCTCTGAGGGCAGTTGTTGGCGAGGTGCCCACTGTCGCCACACTTGTAGCAGTTACGAACCACGGGAACAGTAGCCTGATTTTGGGCAGGTGGGTTGGACTGCCCCTGTGGCATAGCTCTGTAGGTAGGGCGTTGGTTCTGATTCTGGTAACACTGACCCTGACCTATCTGTTCCTGGTACTGCTGCTGCTGTGGTTGCTGACGCTGCTGCTGGTACTGCTGGGGGTAGCGGGGGCGGGTGTTGCTGTTGGAGGATGCAGGGTTGAGCTTTCTTTTCTTCTCATCAATCTCCCTGCGCTTCTGCTCTGTAAGCAAGGCACGATCTACCAAGTGATTAAAATTATTGAACGTGTTGTTCATCAGGTGTAACTGGAGGTTGTCATTTAGGCCCTCTAGGAAGTGCTCCTGCTTGTCACCATCTTCTGCAACTTCTGTGGGAGCATAGCGAGCAAGTTGCAGAAACTTGTCACGGTACTCCGTGACTGACATGTTCCCCTGTTTCAGAGAGAGGAACTCCTTCTTCTTCATCTTCATTATGCCCGCAGGCACATGGTGGCTTCTGAATCTCTCACGGAACTGAGCCCAGGTGAAGCGCTCTCTGTCCTGCTGACTGTAAGACTCCCACCAGTCCAGAGCTGCACCTCGAAGCTGTCCTGCTGCATACAAGACCCTCTCTTGATCATTGCACTGCGCAATGTCAAGTTGTCGCTCCACTGCACGGAGCCAGTCATCTGCCTGAAGAGGATCAGCAGAATGGGAGAAAGTAGGTGGATGTCCCTTCATAAAGTCTCCACGTCTGTCCCTCTGCTGCGGCTGCGGATTGGCTTGAACATTCTGCAGAGCTTGTACTGCATTGTTGAGAGTAGCCATCATCTGCATCTGAAGCTGAAAAGACTGATCTGCTGTCAGCGGTGGCGGGTTCTGCGGTGGGTTCTGCGGTGGGTTGCCATTAGCCTGATTCCTGGTGTTTACCATCTGTTGGCAGCAGTTGAAACAATATCAGTAAGCAATTGTTGCACGTATCCAGGATGATAAATAATGGTGACCGATAAAGTAAAGAGAAAAGAGTAGATGGCTATTTATAACCCCCAACGATCTAATCTTTATTAATTAATTTATATAATTAATTTAATCTTCATAGTTGTTTATACTGTGGACATATAACACAGCTAGACTATCAATCAATCAAAGAACCAAATCAAGCATAGTTCACCATAACCAGCATTTACACACCAAAACAAAGCGTGCTAACGAGATATTATAAGGGTAATCTAATATATAAAGGCACCCTAATGATGACATCTATAGAAACGATAGAAATACTTGAGTAAAGTTCTAAATGACAGAATGAATAAATAAAAATTTTCGAACATAATGTGAGCAAGTAATCAGTAAAACTAAAATAAAGACAAATCATTTAAAAGTCAGCAGTTAAGACAAGGAAAGTGAAGTCCTTAAATATGACCAGTCTAACTAGGCTTTCGTCCTACAGTCAACACGGCTCTGGTACCAAATTTGTCACGCCCGGTTTCAAAGACCAAAACCGTGCAACATATATATGCGCCAGGAAACGTCTCGCATATACATGACAAATTACAGAATGCCACAGCACATGCCAAATATAAAAACGTACATAACATTAAATATATCATTATTACACTGTGACACGAGTGTTTAACTCAGAGTATAACATAGCATAGCGGAAGCATAAATCATAAACATAACGGGCGCCACAGGGACGTCAACTGGTGAACGAAACGCCTAATACTCGTCGTAGTCTTGCACATAGTCTTCATTACCACCATCATCTGAGCAGCGGTTGGATTTTTCCCCCCAACAAGGAATAAATATAAAGAACAAGCGTGAGTAGGGAATACTCAACAAATATAACATAAACCATGCGGCTCTATGGTTAGCTGACATCTGCATAAGCTTTTAATTTAAAACATTTATTAAAGCCTAATTACTATGAATTAATAACAAAACCATTAACCCCAAAAGATAATGCAAGAAATTAAATAAGATAAAACAGATATAAACAATTATCAAAACCATAACCAAGGAACCTCAGCCAAGGGTCCTTTACTAATCACTGGGAAGGGTCTGGGCCGCTCATAACCGTGAGCACGGCTAACATGTTAGTTTTACACTCTCGAGAGGTTGTACATCTTTACCCACAAGTCGTGAGCTACGCTAGGAATTCACCACATTACCGGAGATGAGATGACTAGCAAGCGCACTACGAAGCCTTTACAAAGATCACGTTGGTAAGGTGTAACCGCTAAGGTTTCAGGTTCCGCAACCGTGGAGCAAGCCTCAAGGGGAGAAGCACATACATATAACGTAAAGCACACTCAACCCAAGCAGCGCGAGGGCCACAGAAGCTCACCTCCCCTCTTGCCCCGCAGGTAAGTTACTCCCAAACCAAAACAACCTAATTAATCAGCTAAGTCTGTCCCATTCCAGCCTTGTGGTGGTACTGTTGTCCCAGGTGGTCGCTTTGTGATTCGGTCCTTAGGGAGAGAACCAGCAAAAGCACACGAGCACATTGCTCAAGCTCCCTAAACCACGTTGCTAAAAAGCCATATTAAAATAGACATGAACCGATCAGGGTCACGCCCAACAATTAATTGCATAGGATCGTTAATCAAAATTAAATTAACAAGAAAAGGAGTTTGCGCAGCACCTAGCACAACTTAACCATATGCATCCCACAAGGTAGATATAAAAGGACAAAAGCAGCTAGGTAAACCTTATAGGCATACAAAAATTAAAATGCACATGCAGTAATTAAAAAGATTATTAGGTGTTGTTCATGTTATACTTGCCTTCCTCGAAATTTATTCCTTGCTGCTGCTCAGAGGCTTCTGGAGGTTGCTCTTCGAACTCAACAGGCGGATCAACGTCTACGCATGATACACGGCACCAAACAAGCATACAGATGATCAACACATGCAAGCAAACAAATGCAAAAGGGGGTAAGAAACAATACATCATGACATAAAAACAGAAGATAAAATGTATTTAAAATTATTCTACACATCGCTACGGTCGCGTGGGCGCGAGAATCGTCGAAAACGGATTTAAAACGAAAAAGATATGAGCTTTTGAATATTGCAAGGGCCTATTTGTAAATACTGTTCAAAATTTGAGGGTTGAAAACATAAAAACAGGGGCCCGGTGCTGTGGGAGTGGACTACGGGTTGGTTCTCCAAAAACCTAGGGGTGTTTCCGCAAAAGGCGGCGGCGGTGGCGAACTGGCGCCTTCTGATTGGCTGGATCGGGTGGCACACGGCGGGCTATGGAGATGCGGTCGCAGAAGATCGGAGCGATCCGGTGTGGGCAGATCTGGATCACGTGTGGGCGGTGGAACGCAGAACGGCGGTGCGGGCGAATGGGAAGCCGACACGTGGCGTGGGCGGTAGGCAGGCGGCGCTGCGCTCGCTCGGCTCGCGCGCTCCGGGCGGGAAGGCCGGCGTCCGTACGGGGGCGGTGGAGTCCAGGCACGGGAGCGGGAAAAGGACGGAGGGAGCAGGGCGCGCCGCGCTTCTGCGCGTGGGAGGCAGGGAGCAGGCGGGACCCGGTGGGAGCCAGGCGCGGGAAATGGCCAACACGGGAGAGAGGCCGGGCGGGACCCGTACAGGCGGCACAAACATCGAGGCCGACTGGAGGGGAAGGAGGAAGGGAGAAGTGCTCACCGGTGGTTTTAGAAAAACTTAGATCTATGGAGCATCGAAGATTTTCTCGCAAAACGGACACCACCCCGACGGAGATTTCGACGAGACGAACGTCTTGGTACCCTCGGATTTCACCGGTGATGCCTGTGCAGGGAGAAATCACTCGCCGAAGGATCGCCGGAGTTAGAGAAGATTTCAACCTTCCTGCTCAGATCTAGGGAGTTAGGGTTTCGGGATTGAAAAACGGAGACCAGTTCTGGAAAGAGGACGACGAGAGGATTCCGATGAATATATATATGCAGGGGTTTGAGCCGAGGTGGATTTTGACTATTTTCGGAATATTGAATTTCGGGTATTAAAATAATTCCAGAATATCTAGAATTATTGTTCGTGCCCCGAAAAAATACTCCGATGGCTCTAAAAATTCTAGGAAAATTCCTAGATATGTTTTGGCATCCAATGAACTCAAATAAAATATTTAGAGCTCATGAAAAGCTTTGGCAAGAGCCTCCAATAAATGGAATTTGATCTAAGATAAATAGAAAAAAACTTTCAGATAAATCCGAAAATTCTCCAGAACAACTTGAAAATGAACAAAGATATTTGGACGGGATTTCACACTCAAAATATGCCAGCCTAGCATAGAATGATGAGATGGTCGCCATGATTTGTGGCGAGATACAAGAAAAGCATGACGAGCAGGTCCACATGACAAAAAAAAAAGAGTGGGGACGGAAACCCCTCGACAAAGGGATAGGGTAAAGGCACAGGAAAGCGAGAAAAGGTGAGTCAATTCCGACTTCGATTGGCTGTTGAATCGAAAGAGAGGAGGGAAACAGAGGATGGGATTTCCGGTCTTTTTTTTTTTTTGAAAACTTTTCAAACTCTTTTATTTAAAAGGAGTTAAACACTATAAAAAAGGCAACCACTCAACATAAAACCAATGCATAGGCATGAATGCAACAAACAAGGTATTCCCTATGTTTCATTTTAATTTTGTTAATTGTAGAAATTAAATAAAGTTGTATTTCATGCATGTTAAATCACACAAACCCTAGTAAATTAAATAAACCATATTAAATTTATTGTAAAATTCTGGAATTAAAATTAGGGCGTTACACATGCAGAGGCTCATATTTTACCAGTGAGATTCACAAGCTATATAGGACATAAGAAAAATACTAGTGAGTCATATTTATCATACTTTATGTAGCTTCCATTTTCCAAGTCAAATAAATACACAAAACACATGGATATGGGCAAAACAGTAATTTACCAACTAATGCTAGGGCTACCAAAAATCACACAGTACCTAGATGCCATAATAAAACTTATGCCCAAGTTTCATAATTTTTGGAGGTCAGTCAGTCTACTTTTATCATTTATTTACCCTCAACATGCATGCACTAGACTAGGGGCAAAACAGACTTTTCACACATCTACATCATACCTATCCTGTAGATCTACTCAAGAGGAGTCCATAGCCACTGAGTTTGTCCATTTTGAACTTTTCACATATCCACATCATACTTTTAGAATCGGGACTTGAGCGCAATTAACCGTATACCTCAGGGGCTAGATTGTAAGGTTCTCAAGACTCAGTGAACATGGCTTCGGATCTAAGCACGAAACGTTAAAAACTCGAGGGTTAAAATGTAAAACTTGCATTCTCCTTCAATCTCCCGCCGGGGGGAGAGAAGGCGACGGCGCGCGGCGCGCCGGCCTCGCGGGGCCCGGCGAGCTCGCCGGCAGGGGTCGGGGAGAGAGAGTGGAGTGCGGGGAATCTCACCATCTACCTTGATTCGGAGGAGGAGCGACGGAGGAGGCCGGTGACGGTGGGGTCGAGGCGGCGGCCTTCGGCGGCGCGGTGTGCCGCGGTGGAGGGAAATTGGCGGCCTAGAGCTACGGCATGCGGCGGAGTGGAGGCCGAGGAGGGTCGACGCGGTGGTGTGGAGGCAAGGGGGCGTGAGGAACGGCCGGCGCGACTTGAGCTCCGAGCTTCGCCAATGGCGGGGTTCGGCGGCAGAATGTGGCTTGGTGAGAAGGTTACGGCGGCCTAGGTCTAGGCGGGGTAGTGGAGTGGAGGACGAGGAACACCGGCATGGTGACTGTAGGGCGTGGAGACGCTCGGAGTGGCGGGCGCAGCTCGAGCCCGAGCTTGCGGCAATGGCGGGCGGCGGTGGAAGGCAGAGGGAGTGAGGGGCTCGGTGGGGGCCGAGTGGAGAGCGGAGGAGGGCGAGAGGCGGGTGAGAGGCCAGGGAGCGTTCGCTTCCTCTTGAAGCCCGGCGGAGGCAGGGGTGGCGTGGCCTTGGCCTCGGCCGGCAGCAAGCGGCTGCCGCCGCGTGGAGGCGACGGGCAGGGGAAGGAGGGAGGTGGTGCGGTGGTGGACTCGGTCCATAGACCGCGTGACACTGACTAGTGGGACCGGCGAGGTAGAGGGAGTGAGTTGGTCCACGGACCGGGTGCACGGAGATTCTCGAGGGTGGGACCCACTGGCCCAGGTTTTCCAATTACGCGGCGGGAATCCGCCGGCGTACTGGCAGGTGGGGCCCGCCGGTCAGTGAGACAAGAAGAAGAGAAAAATCCCGAAATTGAAAAAACTCCCGTTGACCGCAGGAACACATGTTTGAAATTTACGTTTTTTTAATAGGTTAGAGGCCGAATTTGAAAAGGACCCAATTGGATGAAATGTTCTAAATTTGTTCCTCTACATTTGTCTTATAAACTTGCATACCATGTTATATTCAAAAATATGGTTTAAATTTGAATTTGAACTGCTGACCAATGTTTGACCAACAGAACCCATAAGTTTAGAAATTCTAAAAGTCCATTTTCTAGTCACATTCACTCAAAGAGTTTTATACCAATGTTGTTCAGAATTTCAAGATCTACAACTTTCTCAGAAAATAATTGCAAGATTTTGGCTTTAAGATCAAGAAAATTTAAAATTACAAAACAGGTCATGTTTGGACAGAATTCACATGCTGGCGGAAAAAGCCCCAAATCTCTATGCAAACCTTCATGCATGTCAAAGCACCCATTACCAAAGTTGTTCACCATGAAATTGTCTACAAGTGAGTCAATATGAGTTTAACCCAAATCTAAATAGAATCAAAGTTATGGCTATAAACATAGCATCACACATGCAATAAACAAGGTTTTGAACTTGTAGTTTAAACCAAATTTGTTTCCAATGCACAAACACATGTTATGCTATGATGCTCAAGGATGAATGCTTCATGTATGATGAGTGATTATGCACTTGAGGTGCCAGACCATCACAACCCACCCCCCTTAAAGAAATCTCGTTCCGAGATTTTGATGTGACGTGGGTGGATAAGTTAAAGGAGAAGAAAGTGCATTGTGTATGAATTTAAAACTTTTAATCTGCGGTAATGTACTCAATTTGTAGTGGATGGAAGAAATTCGAGATACTTTGTTTGCAAAAATTCCTCTTGTTCCCATGTTGCCTCTTCTTCGGAGTGGTTACTCCATTGCACTTTGTAGAAGTTGATAGCTCTTCGTCGCGTTGCTCTTTGCTTTTGGTCGAGGATCCTTATGGGGTGTTTTTCGTAAGTGAGGTCCGGTTCAATCTAAATTTGAGATGTATCAACCACTTCTTCTGGCACTCTCAGACACTTCTTGAGTTGCGAGACATGAAACACATCATGAACCGCAGCAAGGTGTGCTGGCAATTCCAACCTATAAGCTACTGATCCACATCTCTCTGTGATCTTGAATGGACCAACATATCTTGGTGCTAGCTTGCCTTTTACTCTAAACCGGTGTACTCCTTTCATTTGTGACACCCGAAGATACACATGATCGCCCTCTTCAAAGGTTAATGGCCGCCTTCTCTTATCTGAATAGCTTTTCTGCCTAGATTGTGCTCTTTTCAGGTTGCTGTGTATGAATCTTACTTGTTCTTCAGCTTGCGTTACCAAGTCAGGACCGAATGTGACACGTTCTCCTAGTTCTGACTAGTTGAGTGGTGTTCTACATCTCTTACCATAAAGAGCTTCGAAAGGTGCCATTTCCAAACTCTTTTGGTAGCTGTTGTTGTAAGCAAACTCCGCCAAGGGAAGACATTCATCTCACTTGGTGGAGTAAGTCAAGGCACAGGCTCTCAACATATCTTCTAGGATCTGGTTCACTCTTTCAACTTGGCCGCTGGTTTGTGGATGATATGCTGAACTACGAATCAGGTTGGTTCCAAGAGCAGTCTACAATTGCTCCCAGAAACGAGACACAAACAACGATCCCCGATCAAAAGTGATGGTCTGTGGCACACCATGCAAGGATACAATCCGTGATATGTAGAGCTCAGCATAAGTGCCCGTAGTGTAATGAGTTTTGACAGGCAAGAAGTGAGCGGATTTGGTAAGACGATCAATAATGACCCAAATAGAGTCATAGCCCTTCTGGGTGCGAGGCAAACCCACTATGAAGTCCATGTGTACATCTTCCCATTTCCAGGCTGGAATTGTTAATGGCTGAAGCATACCAGTAGGCTTTAGGTGGTCGGCTTTGACTCGCTGACACATGTCGTACTCAGACACATACTTGTCAATCTCCCATTTCATTCGGGTCCACCAAAATTTTTGTTTCAAGTCTTGGTACATTTTATTGCTGCCCGGGTGCATGGTGAACATGGAAGTGTGGGCTTCGTCAAGTATCTTCTTTCTTAACTCTATGTCCTTAGGTACCACTAAGCGATTCTTAAACCATAAGACTCCCTGGTCATCAAGTGTGAAGCATGCTCTTTTCTTCTCATATAATCCTTCGCGAATATGTGCCATACCCTTATCTTGCTTTTATGCATTGATGATTTGATCCTTTATTGTAGGTTCAATGATGAGGCTATATAGTTTAGGGTGCTGCTTTGTAGGCATTTCGATCTCATCCATCTCACAACATATAACTCTCACCGTTGGGCGAGCTTCAATCACGTTGCAATGAGTCTTACGGCTTAATGCATCAGCTACTACATTGGCCTTGCCAGGATGGTAGTGAATCTCTAGATCATAATCTTTTATCAGCTCTAATCACCGTCGTTGCCTCATATTTAATTCGGGTTGCGTGAGGATATACTTGAGACTCTTGTGGTCAGTGTAGATGTGACACGTATTGCCTAGCAAATAGTGTCTCCATATCTTTAGTGTGTGTACAACTGCCGCAAGCTCAAGATCATGTGTTGAGTAGTTGGCTTCATGTTTTTTAGTTGGTGCAAGGCGTAGGCAATTACTCTCCCTTCTTGCATTAGGACACAGCCCAGCCCATTGCCGGAGGCATCACAATACACATCAAATGGTTTAGTGACGTCCGGTTGTGCTAGCACTGGTGCAGATGTTAACAATTTCTTCAACGTTTGAAATGCTTCCTCACAATTTGAACTCCATACATACTTCGCATTTTTCTTCGTTAGTGAGGTCATTGGCTTCGCAGTTTTGGAGAAATCCTTAATGAAGCGGCGGTAGTAGCCTGCTAAACCAAGGAAACTCCGAATCTCAGTCACTGTCTCGGGTTGCTTCCAATTCAGAACATCCTTTACCTTGCTAGGATCGACTGCTACCCCCTTCTCAGACAGAATGTGACCTAAGAAACTCACTTCCTTCAGCCAGAATGCACACTTACTGAACTTGGCATAAAGCTTATGCTCTCTAAGCCGATTGAGTACTATCCTCAAGTGCTCTTTGTGTTCTTCCTCACTTTTAGAGTAGACTAATATATCATCAATGAACACTACTACGAACTTATCAAGTTCTTTCATGAACACCGAATTCATCATGTACATGAAGAAAGCTGGTGCATTAGTTAACCCAATGGACATGACCAAATACTCGTACAAGCGGTATCTGGTCGAAAAAGTTGTCTTGGGTATATCCTCTTCTCGGATCTTTATTTGATAGTAGCCAGACCTCAGATCGATTTTTGAAAAGACCTTAGCTCTAGCTAACTGATCAAACAAGATGTCAATGTGTGGTAGCGAGTATTTATTCTTGATGGTGACAGCATTCAAAGGCCAGTAATCAACACATAGCGTTTTACCACTTTGGTCCTTCTTTTCAACGAAGAGGGCTGGGCAACCCCAAGGTGATGAGCTAGGTCGAATAAATCCTTTATCTAACTGTTCTTGCAGCTGCACTTTCAGCTCTTTCAATTCATCCGATGCCATTCTGTTTGGTCTCCGGGAGACGGGTGCGGTGCCTGGTACAAGCTCTATGGCGAACTCAACATCTCTGTCTGGTGGAAGTCCGGGAAGCTCTTCCGGAATCACATCTGGAAAATCAGAAACCACCGGTATCTTCTCGATCAACTGGACTTCTGTGGCATTTACTGTGTGACGAATGCATGTGACTTGGCAGATGAATGTGCATAACTTTCCCACTCTTGCTAGACTTCAGTTGAACTGTCCTGCTAGTAATGTCTAACAAGACATTGTGCTCTTTCATCCAATCCATCCCTAAAATAATGTCAATCCCCTAGTTAGGAAGTACCACAGGATCAACATAGAATTCCTCTGTGCCTATGCACAGGCGTAAGTGCCTCACAATCTGATTCGTGTCAATTGGTGATCCCGGGGCTGTGATATGGTATTTTGCCTTCATATTATCAATGTGATAACCATGCTTGGTTGCATATGACCTACTGATGAAAGTATGTGTTGCTCCGGAGTCAAACAAATCCACTGTAGGGTGCTCGTTGACAAGAAATGTGCTTGCTAACACTGGTTCACCTTCTAGAATCTGATCTACGTGGGTATAGTGCACATGACCTTCTGTTGGGGCTGGATCTCGCTTGGGTCCTTTCTTCTTATTCTGGCGTTGGTTATCTCTAATCAACACTAGTGCCTGGCTTTGTCGAAGGGCAAGACAATTCTTGCTGAAATGGCCGGTCTTTCCGCACTTGTAGCAGGGTATTTGGCACTTGGTTTGGCTGGTGGCACTGAAGCAGGCGGATGAGGCGGTACATTGCAGGAGGAGGGATGGTGTTGCGTCCCACAGTGTTGTTCTAGCTGTTGGGGCATGTCAACGTAACAGATGCGCGGCGGTGGGTGATGCACGACCCGTTGCCGCTGAGATGAACCCGACTGAAGTGTGCTTGCAAGTCTTTTCCTGCGCTGATCCTCATGGGCCTGACGGAGGCGTTGCTCCATGTCGATGGCGACGTCTACCAACTCGGTGAAGCTGTCGTAGCGGCGCCCTAAGTGAGTTAGGAGAGTGGGGTCGAACCCACCCAACAGACGGGCAGCCCTACGTGGGTCGGTGTCGACGTCTTTGGGGAAGTACTGGGACAAGCGGATGAAAGCCTGCACGTACTCGAGTACCGACATGTCCCCTTGTTGAAGTGCACGAAATTCCCATTACTTGAGCTCGATGAGGCTAGGCAGGAGATAGTGAGCCCGAAAAGCCGCACGAAACTCATCCCACGAGACCTGGTGCCCTGCTGGTTGCATTGCCAGGAATGAAGCACACCAGGCCCCCGAGGGACCATGTAGACACTGTGCCGCGAAGCGAGCCTTCTGTTGCTCAGTGAGCTAGGGTAGTAGGCTGAACTTGGACTCAAGGATCCGAAGCCAGTCATCAGCATCCAAGGGATCCGTGGCAGCGGTGAAAATTGGCGGCTGTAGTACCGCAAATTCAGTGTAACTGATCTCTTGCGGATTGCGCCGTTGTTGCTCTTGAATGAGCATGTCGATGATTTGACCTTGCTGAGCGACCAGAGTAGCAACTCAGGAGGAAATTGTGCCCCATGGGCAGCCCCTTGTGCAGACGTCTCCGATGGAGTAACCATCTACATAAATGAGGCCAAATGTGATTAGTCCAACAACTTTGATGCAATCAATGCGGTGATAAAAGATCGTAGCACCAAAATTTCGTCCTGAATACATGAAAGCATGTAAGTGAATCAGAACAACTTGATTGCACATAAATTGTTAGTCAACTTCTCGTAGGTTTGGACAATCGTTTATGCTAATGGAAAACTTGTGCGTTGTTTTGGATACGGGACCACACTCCTATCAACCTGGTTGGGACACGTCGTGAAGTCGATTTACTAACTTTTCTCAGGTTTTCAGCTCCACCTAAGACAACCACTAGTTCAAAAATTAAACTATTCTCCTTCCATGTATTTCCCTGCGATATCGCCATATCACAGGGGTGTTCCCCATGTTGTGCTCTATAACTTCATTACCTAGAGTTCCAACTAATTCCTTTTGCAAATCGGTCGAGTTCCATTGTCTGTCCGGGTATGTCGTTGGGAACCCCTCTTCATAAAATTAACTGTTTTGTGAGAGTGAAACGTGCAGAAAGCTTGTTTAGGTCACGGTTTATCCCATTTGTCTTTTATTAATATCCCCCAGAATGATAACAAAAGATACATGATGCATTACTCGTCCTATTCGGTCTCACATCACACACACTATGTAAATATATAAAGCTAACGATATCTCGATGACATATATGCACGTCTTTCCTTAATGCAGCTAGCCGTTGTCTAGCCGTTCTTAATTTCGCACGTGGTTAGTGTACCTGCAGAAGAATGCATGCTCATACATTACCACCTAATGTGGCATCCACGTGTGATGCCCCTAGCATCTCAAACGCCTTGACACACAGTTAGACACAAGCTAATGATGAATTAGAGTTTAATCACGCTTTGAGAGTAACAAGGAATATGTAGAGGAGCCACTAAATCAAAATTTTCTACACAAGATGCAAGACCACACATTTCGTGGTTGGATAAGTCAACACTCACATGCTTTTGAGCTCAACACCAAGCGCAAAACCTCGGATAAAAAAGTAATCCTAGACCTTTCTGTTTGACCATGTTCAACAATCTAGAGACAAGAGGTTTAAAAGATCAAACCAAATCCAACGAACGTTTCTGCCGAGGGTAGCAAGTGTGGTCGTGAACAAATCTAGACCCTAATAAAACTTTTAAGTTCACTAAGCAACTGAGCTTAGCCCCATTATCAAAGTTGTCATACACACCGTGAACTTCACTTTTGCTATACTGAGCCTGGCTCAAAACTGTCACATCCTTATTTTAAATTTAACTTAAATGCCTCATGGAAACAACCAGGTCAGCCAACACTTAGAATATTTTCCCAAGTCTGGATTTTCACCTTTCCCCTAAGTGGATTCTAAAATTACTTTTGATTTCACTATACAACTTCAAAATCTTCCTTTCTATGAAGTGAAATTAAACTTATCACCTTTCAAATGCACCTATTGTGGAAGTGATTGGACTTCATTTGATACTTCAAAAGTTGGAAACAATAAAGTCTCTGCACAAAGTGAAATTTCTGTTTTAATAAACCTTGGAAAATAATTGTGTCTATAATTCAAAACCTGTTGGGATTCAGGCCAAATTTATATTATCAAACTTGGAGATAAAGTGCTGGGGAACAACTTTGGTAATTAGAGCTTAGTCACCTATTGAGGCTTACATGGTGTTTAGGGCCATTTTCTACCAACACAGAAAACCAGTTCAAATCAGCCCTATTTAGAAATCTCCAATTTGCTCAAGCCTGCAGCCACTTTCATACAAAACTCCAATTTGAAAAGTTGTAGGATTTAAAATTCTAAACAACTCACTCAAAAAGCATTTTGGGAGAAAAGGCATGGAAATAGGACTTTTCATTTTTCCAAGCAATAAAAGTACCCTGTCCACAACTAGGGCTGCTAGTTAAATTTGAATTTAAATCATATTTATACTTGGAATCTGGGGTAGTTCATTTTGATAAAGTTGTAGACCTCTAAGAGTGGAACAATTCCTTCAATTGGAGTTTCCTCAAATTCGGCCTCTAAATACGCCAAAACAGCGAATTACCGAAGGGGAGAAAACACATTTCAACTTTACAAATTTTCCAGTCACTGACAGGTGGGGCCGTCCATCCGCGCCGCGCGCACGGCGCGAACCGGGCGCGGCCGCGTGGCGCGCCGGCGTACAGGAAGTACGGCGAGGCCACGGCCGGCGCCCCGGGCGCGTCAAGAGGAGGGGGAGGGACCCAGCGCCCTAACCATACCCCACTCGCCCCGTTCCAGTGCCTCTCCATCCCGTTCCCGCTCTTGCCGCGCCACGCCGCCATTGACGGCCGAGCTCGAGCTCGAGCTCGCACCACCGCCGTCCGGCCGCCTCTCGCCCCGAGACCACCACCGACGCACTCCCAACTCCACCGCGCACCCAACGCCCTAGACCTCGTCGCCTCTCCCCCACCCGGCGCCGAGATCCACCTCCGCTCGACGTGAAGCCCGCGCCGCCGTCGCTCCGGTTCACCCCGTCGCGTACCACCCTCCACCGCCTCCCGGTGCTCCAGACCCCCACCGCCAGCTCCGCCTCGGCCTCGCGCACCCAACGCGCTAGGTACCGCCGCCGCCATCGCCTTCTCCACCTCTCCCCGCGCACAGCTCGCGTGCACCCGTGCCGCCCACGGGCTCGTCGTGGAGAGCCACCCTCGGCCCATCTCCGTACCACCACTTCGACTCCGCCGGGTTCGCCTCATCCCCGCGCAGCTCAAGCGCTCTCTGGCCCCGCCATCCGCCACCTCGACCGCCGGATCGACACCGCGCCACCGCGCCACGCCGAGCTCTCGCGGCTTCGGTTCACCGCCGCCGCTCCGCTTGTCCTCACTTCCTTCCGCGACGAAATCTGCGGGAATCGAGTCCCCGTGGACGGGAACACCTTCCCCGACCCCATCGGCCTCAAGCCCGGGCCTCCACGCGCCGGCGCAGCGTCCCCAACCCCGGCCACCGCGCGCGCCCGTCGGCTCGAGGAAGAAGAAGAAGAAGGAGATTTTGCGATCCGGCCCCGACCTTTTGAAGTTTCACAAAGTCGTTCGGTGCACTGTGGTATGAGTCTGGTGATTCTTACACGCTAACCCCCAAAAGTTATGGTTAATTACGTTCGGGTCCTTAGTCTGAGTAATTTTCTATTTAGATGCATTTAAATTGACTATGAACTTTGGAAAATCATATAAAATCACAAAAAAATACAAAATGGGCAAACTCAGTTGCGTTAGACTCCTCTTGAGTAGATCTACATGATAGGTATGATGTGGAAGTGTGAAATGTCTGTTTTGCCCTTGGTTTGTTGAATGCATGATTAATTAGGATAAATGACAAAAGTGGACTAGATAAACTCCAAATGGCATGAAACTTGGACAGTAGCTTTCTTGGGGCATTATAGCACTATGTAAATTTTTGTAGCCCTAGCACTTACTGTTTAATTACCCTTTTACCCTTATACATGTGTTAGGTGCATTATCTAACCTAGGAAGTGGAGGCTACAAGGAATATGCTCAAATTGACTCTCTAGCATTTTTCCTATACTTTAGGTAGTATGAGTGTCTCACTGGTACAATATGAGCCCCTGCATGTTAAGTTTTAATGGTGATTTGAAAATAATAAAAGGCTACATGTTAGAAGAGATAATTAGGAAAAGTGGTCATAAATGGCTAGGGAAATTCTCTGGAAAATATGGTAACCTAATGTTGATGCATAGAGTCCAGAAAGTATATGTTTAATCTAGGTCCATTGAGGTACTCCGTGTTTAGGTAAGTTTAGCGATCACCTTTTCGCCTGTTCATGAAATGGATATTCATACATGTGTTTCATGTTCATGCATCTCATTTCTTGCATCATTCCGCATATCAATCATATAGTGACGCTCCTTACAGATACGTGATCAAGAAACGAGCGCGTGGAACCTACTTCAACCAACGGTGATCCAAAAGATCAACTAAGACCCACTCACGACCTGGAGGGCCCATCAGTCGTGTTTGGAAGGAGGAGCAGTCCAAGTGATCAAGGGGTTGCCTGGGGCAAAGCCCCCCAACCCGGCAAACTAACACAGTTTAGTTTGTTGGTTTTGGTAGAGATAAGCAAAGGTAGGCAGGACCATGCAAATCCCAGCACACAAATTATTTTGAGTTACGCATATGCACTATGGTTGATTGAAGCCAATTGCATTAGACTTCCCGGCCGCCCTGGCCCTAGCACCTATACTAGGGTTCGTAGGACGAGTGCCTAGAATGGTTAGGCGCGAGTAGACACGAGTGAGCACTGTCACTCGTCTCGTATGGTTTACTTCCGAATGATGAATCCTCATTACTACGAATTTATTGTTGTTATGTTATGCTTTCAATTGAGACCGGGCGGAGATATGAGATTACTATGTTGAAAAATGATGTGGATGGTATGGTGGACTCCGCCCGAGTCGCATAAGGCCCGTTCGCTGTTCGCCTGCTGATCGGCATAACATTGCTAGGGTTTTTATCCGGGATCAATGGACTGGTGAAAGTCTTACTTGTGCCGTCTCAAGAAAGGGGCACGTTCCTACCCACTGGTTGAGAGGAAGGTGGCCGCGGAGGCGGGTGTCAAAGGAGGGCAGAACCCGACGTAACTGAGGTAACGCTCCTGCGACAACGCGCTCCGGGAGTCAGGCGGGAGTGGTCATCGAACTCGAGACAGGACAAGTGGAGATGGGGGAAGCATATGTGGAACGCTGGGAGTTAGTAAGCATATGCCATCCTAGTGCTTCTAGTTATTCTCGGGAATATAAAAATCGATTCGAATCGCTGATGCTCACCAGCTGTGAGAAGGCCAATATCGCACACGGGCAACGTAGAACTGTTTGAGGCATGATGTTTTATGGAATTGTTGATCTGATACTACACAATGGATATATAAGCTTTACTTCATGCAAATTATTCACTTTATATTACCAATGACATTCAGGATAAGGACTAGCGGCTGTCAAATCCCGCTATAGCATGACACTAAAACATAGTGGATAATCATGACTAAAGGATAGCGACTGTCAAATCCCGCTATCCTATGGCAACAGTTTACAGTTTAACATCAATGGCTAAGGACCTACTTGCTAATAAGCTGAGCTTTGCGTCAGTCGTAAACCCCGTCCATTAAGTCCTACTGAGTAATTAGTACTCAGGGTTTGCCCCCACTTTTGGCTCACAGGTACTGGCGGCATTTGGATAGTTGCTCGGAGAAGGGTAGCACTGGTGGGCTCGGTGCTCCTCGCCCCGTTCGTCTGTATGAAGACTACTTAAGTATTTGGTTTCCGCTGCGAGATGTTTTGAAACGCTTCCGCATTTTATATATTTTGGACGTGTATTTGACTATATACATTCTTGGTTTGTAAACTAAGTCTATCTATTCTATATTTCAACTGCCTGTGATGATGTAACTGTTGTGGCTCCATCGAGAGTCGGATGTGTATGATGTCGGTTCCTCTAGGATTTGGTGCAAATCGAGAGCCGAGGGCTTCTCGACGGACGACTGGGTTTAGTACGGTCTAAGTACACTGCGAGCAAATGGTGGTAGGTGTACTTAGCCCGGATTAAATCGGCGGTTCCGCCACAGCTGGTATCAGAGCCGATCATACACAGACAACAGTTATATCATCAAGTTTTGGTTTACAAAACTATTTTCGGAAGCCCTTTTCAATAAATTCAAAAATGAGAGTATGCGATATGCCCATATTAAGGATGTTAGTGTTTTCCAGGTGACATCACTGACATTCTGACCTAGATAGAACTCATATGCACATTCAGCGCTTTGAGAAGCAACTTTTCGGCCATAGCTGTCCCCAGTACTGGTGGAAGCTATTGGGTTTTGCGGACAGTTGTAATCTCTGCATTCATGCTGTATAAGTAAAATCTCTTTAAGGGTGGTGGGCATGTTTGAGGCTTTCATACCCACCACACTTACATTCGGTTTTGGGATCCATCTTTTTCTCGACAATCCCCAGTACTGGTGGAAAGTCAGGCTTTGAAGAAAAGGTGCAGCGGCCCACTCAACGTTGTCCACGCAGCGGTCACGCGTGGATGCCACACTATGTGGTAATGTATGAGAATGCATTCTTCTGCAGGTACACTAACCCCGAAATGCGTAGCATGCACGACTAGAGAACGACTAGTTGCATTACGGAGAGGCGTGCATATATGTCACCGAAGTATCGCTAGTTATATATAATATACCTAGGAAGTGTGAAGTGAGACCGGATAGGACGAATCATGCATCATTCATCTCATCTCATGTGCTTTGCTATGTGTTGGATTGAAAATGACTGGATTCATCTGTTATCGTACGCATGGATGTTAGTAATAACAAGTTAACAGGAGAATTGCATGTCTGATGCTAATAATGGCATATGTGAATGAAAATCCGAGAAGAACTAGTTGAAATGTTGTATAAGGTGCTTATGAAACCTGAAATTGTGACCCTTGCCGACGTTGTACCTTTTGCAGTAATACCAACGCTTTACTGGAAACTTTCTATAACAAAACTGTAGAGAACAACAAAGCAAACTAACTTCTCTACTTAGTTTGATTCAAAGGTGGTTGTAAAGGTAACTCATAATCACTTTAAGTCGGAACTCCACGTCGGGACCATCATGCCAAATCTGGTAACTTGAAGTTTGAAACCTTTGAATAGAGAATTGACCAAAAGGGACTTGGTAAAAACTCCAAATACGAATGCTCAAGATTTTCTCTTTGGTTTCCTTCCAAAAGCTAACCGCAACCTGTTCACATTAGAAAAGAGGCCATAAAGAGTTGTGTCACACGTTGTGATGGGGTCGTTTTCATTACATTTTCTCGAGCTAGAAAATGCGAGCGCACTAAGACCATACCCAGCTTTTAAGGTTCTTGAATTGACACAGGCCTTATTCTCCCTGCTACAGATGTCGCAGCCCTCGACGCAGCCCTTCGACTTATGCCCTAATTACCAAGAGTCCACGAAAGCTAAACCAACAACACGTCGAGATCAAAAGAAGAGAAAAGCGGGAGAATCTCCCACTAAGACAGCCTCAGTTCAACATCTGCGACCCGGGATGGTTCTACTAAAAGGATTCGTCAAGCCTGAAGATCAAATCGGGATGGTTCGTATGTGTCAACAACTGGGTAAGGCCCTAGGAGGATTTTACAGGCCAAGCCTCAAGAATGGTGCCAAGCTGAACTTATGGATGATGTCCCTGGGAAAGAACTGGGATCCGACGGCATGCTCATATGGACCCACACGTCCATTCGTTGGAGCACAAGCCCCGACAATACCAGACGCTTTCAAGATGATTGCTCAAACTGCGAACTCCACTGCAAGCGAGTTTCCTCAAATTAACCCAGACATATGCATCGTCAACTACTACACCAACTCCAGGAAGCTCGGACTTCACCAAGACAAGGACGAGTCAGAGAGTAGCCTTACCTTTCATATCCATCTCCATAGGAGACACCACCGAGTTCTTGTTCGGCGACACGAGAGACAAAGACCAAGCGACCAAGATCAACCTCGAATCTGGTGATGTTCTCATACTCGGTGGAGAATCAAGACTGTTGTTTCATGGCGTTTCCCACGTGAAGACCAACACTGCATCAAGTTGGTTGAAAGAAGAAACGGACATTCGTCCTGGACGTATCAATCTTACGTTTAGGCAGTACTAACTAGATACTAGTTGGTGTGCTAGCAGTCATCGCAAAACTTTTGTAATGAGAGGGGGTTGACTCTCATAACTCTCGAGTTTCCCATGTATCCAACTCCTTGCAGTCGGCATGTGTCCCACCCTCATGATTAATGTAACTCTATTTTCAATGAAGCATTCTAAACTCTTGTAGTTCTCACGTTTCATGCTTTTGTCATTCAGGCACTTCAGTCTTTGTAGTCCATGATGCTTTAGTTGTGGTTACCCTGTTTCTGATTCAAATAAATCTGATGGATTATACCTTCGAAAATATGGTGCTATGGCGTGTAAAACCTCCTTGTTCATGTCTCTCTATAACCTTGTGTTATTCGCATATCCTCTGAGATTGGATGGAAATACCGCTCTTGACGGGGTGTTTGCCCGAGCAGTCTATGGTGCCGCGACGGAACCTAGGGTCCTGTGAGTACGGCCGTCACTCGGTTCCACTAGGGGTGCGTTGGTATCAAGACATGCAAGGGCATGACACCACTGCAATTGTGGAACATTCCTATCCATCTTATAACACCTTGTTGACCTCTATACATTTAATTCGTGGAAATAATCCACTCTATTTCCACTGCCGCCTTGTATTGTTTCTTTGCTTTGTTTCACCTTGCCTTTCTTGACCTATGCGGGGAATCCATCTCGATCCCCTTATCGTTCACACCTTTCCCTCGCCTTGTTGAACCATGTTCTTCTTGATCCGTGAGACGAATCAAATCTATGGTTCCACTCGTCCACATCTTTTCGATGACTTTGTTTATCCTTGCCGGTCGTGCTTCACGGGGATGAGCAATTCTATTCTCCACGATACATTTACACCCATTGGTCCAAATCTCGGACTTCTCTGTGCTTACCCTGATTTTCTTTAACGTCTTGTATGTGTGGAAATGCTTGATTCCATTCCCACTGTCTTACTACATCATTCCATTTCTTCTTCCAACTTGCCTCTCTCTGAATTGTGGAGACAGTCAAACTCTGTTTCCACTGCTTTCTCTTATGTTCCTTTCTAGTATATATTGAACCTTATCTTCTGAAGGTGAACTTCAGCACAATCCGCCGCGCTACCTAGCGCGTGTTCTCAGCTAGTGCTTGTATCATATCGTCCTTTTCAAGAAGTTGCTTTGTTCTCCTTTGAAAATCATCCTCAGTTAAGCTTACTAACACTGTCTATTGTTTCGTTAGTAAGCGCACATCATATGCCTATACTTCTCTTGGTCGGTCTTGATCAATTCTATGAAATCATACAAACCATCACCTTGTCTAGGTGAATATGTCCTATTCTCTTTCCACGGCAGCTTTCTCCACTGCAGGAAAACCTACCCTGTAGGTACGCTTTATTATGTAATAGACACGTTTTATTTCGTATCTGCATCAATGTTGACACGTTTCTTAAAGCGTGCTAGAAGCGTCTTCGCAAGCACTGTAACAAAGATTGTAGAGACGGATTACTATAGCGTATCTATAACTGAGACGTTTCATATAAACGTTATATGTATGTCTATGCATTTTGATACACTTTTATAAATACATTTACACAATGTGTCTATTGACGCTGTTACATTTTGTAAAAACGCTTTAGTATGTGTTTACAAATAGTAAAAAACATATACTATATGATATGATTTTTATGCAATGCAATCGCTAAGAATTGAACTCGTGATCTCATACCTCACATAATGCCTCCCTACCACTAGACCATTGTATCGCATGTGAATAGTTAAGTAATGCACTGTTTTTATATTTACTATTAATGAATTTCAACTTCTCAATACCGTGTCAAATAACGTCTTTATGTGCCTATAGACACGCTTGTCTGATACGCTTTTTGTGTGTCTCTATGCTATTGACGGTTGAAAATGTGTCTTAATTCGTGTTATTTTAAGATACTTTTAAGTTGTATCGAAAAATATATTTACATGCATATGCACGTTTGTTTGACACATTTGATATCGTGTATAGATGCTACTGATGGTTAATAGCGTAACTAACTACGTGTCATGTTGAGATGATTTAAATAACATGACAACAAGTGTCACTTCATGTCTTTCGACACTCTAATCGTGTCTAACATTATGTCAATTTGAGACATTCCAGAAAACGTGTCAAAAAGCATGTTTACGCCTTTTGTGTAGTGACGCTTTAGCTATCGTTGCTATCAAAACGTATCTAGAAGGCATTTTTCCTGTAGTGCTCGAAACAATGAGTAGAATGTGCTATGTATCACCACCTCTTACTCTTTGAAGAATGTTCGGATTTAATATCCTATATGTGTACACAGTCCCTATCAAATGAAATGAATGTGTCTCTCAAAAGCACATCCATTGATAACCCATTGAATCCCAAGAGCCTTCGTGGTTCGGTCTTCCGATTGTGTAAACCTTGCTTCTGATTGTCCTAAGACCTATATATTCATCACGTTTCTAAATCTTGGTGTCAAAGTCAGGGAGTAACCCTGTTCCATTATTCAAGTAAATCACTGTCGTTTTCGCGTTGGCCACACCGTCTTTGCGGTTTGTCCATTCGCTCTCATAAAAACCATGACTTACCGAGCACCTGGGAAAGACCACCTTAGACGTATTCAAAAGCTTTGTAACTACCTTGTGTTAAAGAGGCACTAACCATTCACGAGCCAGTTAACAAAGCAAATGGATGAAGAATTAAGTGTTGCCATGTATGACAGAAGCACACGAACAATGATGAAAAAAAAAATATTTGCACTTCGCAGTAAGCCGTAGAACCCCGCTTCCTTCAAATCTCGGGACGAGATTTCTTTAAGGGGGGTGGGTTGTGATGCCCCTAGCATCTCAAACGCCTTGACACACAGTTAGACACAATATAATGATGAATTAGGGTTTAATCACGCTTTGAGAGTAACAAGAAATATGTGGAGAGCCACTAAATCAAAATTTTCTACACAAGATGCAAGACCACACATTTCGTGGTTGGATAAGTCAACACTCACATGCTTTTGAGCTCAACACCAAACGCAAAACCTCGGATAAGAAAGTAACCCTAGACCTTTCTGTTTGACCATGTTCAACAATCTAGAGACAAGAGGTTTAAAAGATCAAACCAAATCCAACGAACGTTTCTTCCGAGGGTAGCAAGTGTGGTCGTGAACAAATCTAGACCCTAATAAAACTTTTAAGTTCACTAAGCAACTGAGCTTAGCCCCATTATCAAAGTTGTCATACACACCGTGAACTTCACTTTTGCTATACTAAGCCTGGCTCAAAACTGTCACCTCCTTATTTTAAATTTAACTTAAATGCCTCATGGAAACAACCAGGTCAGCCAACACTTAGAATATTTTTCCAAGTCTGGATTTTCAGCTTTCCCCTAAGTGATTCTGAAATTACTTTTGATTTCACTATACAACTTCAAAATCTTCCTTTCTATGAAGTGAAATTAAACTTATCACCTTTCAAATCCACCTATTGTGGAAGTGATTGGACTTCATTTGATACTTCAAAAGTTGGAAACAATAAAGTCTCTGCACAAAGTGAAATTTCTGTTTTAATAAACCTTGGAACATAATTGTGTCTATAATTCAAAACTTGTTGGGATTCAGGCCAAATTTATATTATCAAACTTGGAGATAAAGTGCTGGGGAACAACTTTGGTAATTAGAGCTTAGTCACCTATTGAGGCTTACATGGTGTTTAGGGCCATTTTCTACCAACACAGAAAACCAGTTCAAATCAGCCCTATTTAGAAATCTCCAATTTGCTCAAGCCTGCAGCCACTTTCATACAAAACTCCAATTGGAAAAGTTGTAGGATTTAAAATTCTAAACAACTCACTCAAAAGGCATTATGGGAGAAAAGGCCTGGAAATAGGACTTTTCATTTTTCCAAGCAATAAAAGTACCCTGTCCACAACTAGGGCTGCTAGTTAAATTTGAATTTAAATCATATTTACACATGGAATCTGGGGTAGTTCATTTTGACAAAGTTGTAGATCTCTAAGAGTGGAACAATTCCTTAAGTTGGAGTTTCCTCAAATTCGGCCTCTAAATACGCCAAAACAGTGAATTACCGAAGGAGAGAAAACACATTTCAACTTTACAAATTTTCCAGTCACTGACAGGTGGGGCCGTCCATCCGCGCCGCGAGCACGGCGCGAACCGGGCGCAGCCACGTAGCGTGCCGGCGTACAGGAAGTACGGCAAGGCCACGGCCGGCGCCCCGAGCGCATCAAGAGGAGGGGGAGGGACCCCGCGCCCTAACCATACCCCACTCGCCCCGTTCCAGTGCCTCTCCATCCCGTTCCCCGCTCTTGCCGCCCCGCGCCGCCATTGACGGCCGAGCTCGAGCTCGAGCTCGCGCCGCCGCCGTCCGGCTGCCTCTTGCACTGAGACCACCACCGACGCACTCCCCACTCCGCCGCGCACCCAACGCCCTAGACCTCGTCGCCTCTCCCCCACCCGGCGCCGAGATCCACCTCCGCTCGACGTGAAGCCCGCGCCGCCGTCGCTCCGGTTCACCGCCGGTTCACCCCATCGCGTACCACCCTCCACCGCCTCCCGGTGCTCCAGACCCCCACCGCCAGCTCCGCCTCGGCCTCGCGCACCCAACGCGCTAGGTACCGCCGCCGCCATCGCCTCCTCCACCTCTCCCCGCGCGCCGCTCGCGTGCACCCGTGCCGCCCACGGGCTCGTCGTGGAGAGCCACCCTCGGGCCATCTCCGTACCACCACTTCGACTCCGCGGGGTTTGTCTCATCCCCGCGCAGCTCAAGCACTCTCTGGCCCCGCCATCCGCCACCTCGACCGCCGGATCGACGCCGCGCCGCCGCGCCACGCCGAGCTCCCGCGGCTTCGGTTCACCGCCGCCGCTCCGCTTGTCCTCACTTCCTTCCGCGACGAGATCTGGGGGAATTGAGTCCCCGTGGACGGGAACACCTTCCCCGACCCCATCGGCCTCAAGCCCGGGCCTCCACGCGCCGGCGCAGCGTCCCCAACCCCGGCCACCGCGCGCGCGCCCGTCGGCCCGAGGAAGAAGAAGAAGAAGGAGATTTTGCGATCCGGCCCCCGACCTTTTGAAGTTTCACAAAGTCGTTCGGTGCACTGTGGTATGAGTCTGGTGATTCTTGCACGCTAACCCCCGAAAGCTATGGTTAATTACGTTCGGGTCCTTAGTCTGAGTAATTTTCTATTTAGATGCATTTAAATTGACTATGAAATTTGGAAAATCATATAAAATCACAGAAAAATCGAAAATAGGCAAACTCGGTTGCGTTAGACTCCTCTTGAGTAGATCTACATGATAGATATGATGCGGAAGTGTGAAATGTCTGTTTTGCCCTTGGTTTGTTGCATGCATGATTAATTAGGATAAATGACAAAAGTGGACTAGATAAACTCCAAATGGCATGAAACTTGGACAGTAGCTTTCTTGGGGCATTATAGCACTATGTAAATTTTTGTAGCCCTAGCACTTACTTTTTAATTACCCTTTTACCCTTATACATGTGTTAGGTGCATTATCTAACCTAGGAAGTGGAGGCTACAAGGAATATGCTCAAATTGACTCTCTAGCATTTTTTCTATACTTTAGGTAGTATGAGTGTCTCACTGGTACAATACGAGCCCCTGCATGTTAAGTTTTAATGGTGATTTGAAAATAATAAAAGGCTACATGTTAGAAGAGATAATTAGGAAAAGTGGTCATAAATGGCTCGGGAAATTCTCTGGAAAATATGGTAACCTAATGTTGATGCATAGAGTCCAGAAAGTATATGTTTGATCTAGGTCCATTGAGGTACTCCGTGTTTAGGTAAGTTTAGCGATCACCTTTTCGCCTGTTCATGAAATGGATATTCATACGTGTCTTTCGTGTTCATGCATCTCATTTCTTGCATCATTCCGCATGTCAATCATATAGTGACGCTCCTTACAGATACGTGATCAAGAAACGAGCACGTGGAACTACTTCAACCAACGGTGATCCAAAAGATCAACTAAGACCCACTCACGACCTGGAGGGCCCATCAGTCGTGTTTGGAAGGAGGAGCAGTCCAAGTGATCAAGGGGTTGCCTGGGGCAAAGCCCCACAACCCGGCAAACTAACATAGTTTAGTTTGTTGGTTTTGGTAGAGATAAGCAAAGGTAGGCAGGACCATGCAAATCCCAGCAAACAAATTATTTTGAGTTACGCATATGCACTAGGGTTGATTGAAGCCAATTGCATTAGACTTCCCGGCCGCCCTGGCCCTACCACCTATACAAGGGTTCGTAGGACGAGTGCCTAGAATGGTTAGGCGCGAGTAGACACGAGTGAGCACTGTCACTCGTCTCGTATGGTTTACTTCCGAATGATGAATCCTCATTACTATGAATTTATTATTGTTATGTTATGCTTTCAATTGAGACCGGGTGGAGATATGGGATTACTATGTTGAAAAATGATGTGGATGGTATGGTGGACTCCGCCCGAGTCGCATAGGGCCCGTTCGCTGTTCGCCTGCTGATCGGCATAACATTGCTAGGGTGCTTATCCGGGATCAATGGACCGGTGAAAGTCTTACTTATGCCGTCTCAAGAAAGAGGCACGTTCCTACCCACTGGTTAAGAGGAAGGTAGCCGCGGAGGCGGGTGTCAAAGGAGGGCAGAACCCGACGTAACCGAGGCAACGCTCCTGCGACAACGTGCTCCGGGAGTTAGGCGGGAGTGGTCATCGAACTCGAGATGGGACAAGTGGAGATGGGGGAAGCATATGTGGAACGCTGGGAGTTAGTAAGCATATGCCATCCTGGTGCTTCTAGTTATTCCCGGGAATATAAAAATCGATTCGAATCGCTGATGCTCACCAGGTGTGAGAATGCCGATATCGCACACGGGCAACGTAGAACTGTTTGAGGCATGATGTTTTATGGAATTGTTGATCTGATACTACACAATGGATATATAAGCTTTACTTCATGCAAATTATTCACTTTATATTACCAATGACATTCAGGATAAGGACTAGCGGCTGTCAAATTCCGCTATAGCATGACAATAAAGCATAGTGGATAATCATGATTAAAGGATAGCGACTGTCAAATCCCGCTATCCTATGGCAACAGTTTACAGTTTAACATCAGTGGCTAAGGACCTACTTGCTAGTAGGTCCAGCTTTGCGTCAGCCGTAAACCCCGTCCATTAAGTCCTACTGAGTAATTAGTACTCAGGGTTTGCCCCCACTTTTGACTCACAGGTACTGGCGGCATTTGGATAGTTGCTCGAAGAAGGGTAGCACCGGTGGGCTCGGTGCTCCTCGCCCCGTTCGTCTGTATGAAGACTACTTATGTATTTGGTTTCCGCTGCGAGATGTTTTGAAACGCTTCCGCATTTTATATATTTTGGACGTGTATTTGACTATATACATTCTTGGTTTGTAAACTAAATCTATCTATTCTAGATTTCAACTGCCTGTGATGATGTAACTGTTGTGGCTCCATCAAGAGTCGGATTGTATGATGTCGGTTCCTCTAGGATTTGGTGCAAATCGAGAGCCGTGGGCTTCTCGATGGACGACCGGGTTTAGTACGGTCTAAGTACACTGCGAGCAAATGGTGGCAGGTGTACTTAGCCCGGATTAAATCGGCGGTTCCGCCACACCACGCGTGACTGCTGTGTGGACAATGTTGAGTGGGCCGCTGCACCTTTTCCTCAAAGCCTGACTTTCCACCAGTACTGGGGATTGTCGAGAAGAAGGTGGATCCCAAAACCAAATGTAAGTGTGGTGGGCATGAAAACCTCAAACATGCCCACCACCCTTAAAGAGCTTTTACTTGTACAGCATGAATGCAGGGCTTACAACCATTCGCAAATCCCGATGGCTTCCACCAGTACTGGGATAGCTATGGCCGAAGAGTTGCTTCCCAAAGCAACGAATATGCATATGAGTTCTATCTAGGTCAGAATGTCAGCGATGTCACCTGGATAACACTAACATCCTTATACGGGCATAGCATATACTCTCATTTTTGAATTACTTGAAGATGGGTTTTCGAAAATAGGTTTGTAAAACAAAACTTGATGATATAACTGTTGTCTGTGTATGATCGGCTCTGATTCTAGCTGTGGCGGAACCGCCCTGCTTAATCCAGACTAAGCACACCTGCCACCCTTGGCTCGCAGTGCACCTAGGCTAGACTAAACCCAGTAGTCCGTCGAGCTACCCAAAAGGGGCGCTCGATGTAACCATCGCCCGAGGATACTGACATCACACACATTCAGCCCTCGAAAGAGCCACAACAGTTACATCATCACAAGCAGTTGAAATATAAGATAGATAGACTTAGTTTACAGTCCAAATGTATGAAATCAAATACATGCTCAAAATATAGCGGAAGCGATTTTAGAGTATATATATAGCGGAAGATCTCGTAGCGGAATCATGATACTTAAGCAATCTTCATGTAGAGACGAAAGAGGCGTGTAGCACCGAGCCCACTGGTACTACCACCTTCAACACTGTTGTCCAGATGTCATCAGTACCTGTAATACAGAAGTGGGGGCAAACCCTGAGTACTAATTACTCAGTAGGACTTAATGGACGGGGCTTACGGCTGACGCAAAGCTTGCTTACTAATCATGTGGATCCTTAGCCACTGATTTTTATACAAGGCCATGTTGACATAAGATAGCAGGATTTGACAGCTGATATCCCTTAACCATGAAGATCCTTTGCATCATAATATAAATACTTGTATGAAAGTAAAGCATGAGTACCATTAGTAACTTGCATAATAGTATATCATACCCATCCAAGCATGTTGTATTGAAAAACATGATATAAGCATAAGATATTTAAATTGTTACTACGTTGCCCGATAGTGATATTTGGCACTCTCACACTAGGTGAGCATCAGCGATTCGAATCGATTTTTATATTCCCGGGAATAACTAGAAGTACCAGGATAGCATATGCTTACTAACCCCCGGCGTTCCCACATATGCTTCCCCCATCTCCACTTGTTCCATCCCAAGTTCGATTCAATCCTTCCATTTTTCCCAGGTTGTGCCGCCTTAGGAGCGATACCACGGTCACACCGGGTCAGCCCTGCCTCGACTACAAGCTCCCCAAGGTGTCACAGTAGGAGTCTGTCTCTGTTCTTCGGATGGCACAAGTAAGACTTTCACCAGCCCATGTCCTGGATAAGCACTCTAGCAATGTTATGCCAATCAGCAGACGAACAGCGGACGGGCCTTAAACGACTCAGGCGGAGCCGGAGAACAACAACGCACACCCCAAAAGGAAACTTACGCTCTGCCCGGTCTCGATTTAACATCAACATAAATAATCATAAATTGCATCATAGTAAGATTTCTGAGATTTTGAAATATCACCTACGCGACGAGTGATAGTGCTCACTCGTGTCTACTCGTACCTAGCATTTCTAGGCATACTCATCCTACGAACTCTAATCATAGGATCTAGGGCCAGGGCGGCCAGGATGTCTAATGCAGTTGGTTCCAAACAACTCCTAATGCATATGACTAATCATTAAAACATAAAGGTTTGCTGGGTATAGTATGGTCCTGCCTACCTTTGAGTATTCTTATGAAAACCAACAAACTAATCTAAGTTAGTTTGCCGGGTTGTGAGCCTTTGCCCTAGGAAACCCCTTGAAGCAGGGACAGATTTAATCAGCGACCCTTCGTCTTCTTGCTCCGGATATAGCCTGTCGTCCGGTTCCTTGATCACTGGTTTCTCCTGCGTTGATAGCTCCTTGCACGCGGGGTCTATATGCATGATAAAATGCAACATGAGTGCCAAGGAATGTATTGACATGCATATGGTGCAGGTGAAAGGTAATTCATGGTGAGTAGCAATGTGACAAAAGACGTAAGTGTTCCCGTGTTCCTCTCAAATCGGCATCCATTCTTCCCCTTCCTCTAGCCAGAAAAGAGCCAAGAAAATCCCTTTTCTAGCCATGTCTTCTTTCGGGAGCAACCACCCACCATCACAGCATTTCTTCTCCTCCGTAACTGGGCCGCGAGCTCTCACTCCTCTTTCCTCCCCCTCCGTCACCTCTGCTCTAGGCTGTCACGCCTGGTTCCAACGAACAAAACCGTGCAACATATATATGCGCTAGGAAACGCCTCGCATAGACATGACAAATTACAGACTACCACAACACATGCCAAAGATAAAAACGTACATAACATTAAATATATCTTTATTACACTGTGACACAAGTGTTTAACTCAGAGTATAACGTAGCATAGCGGAAGCATAAAACATAAATATAACAGGCGCCACAGGGACGTCAACTGGTGAACGAAACGCCTAATACTCATCGTAGTCTTGCACATAGTCTTCATTACCTCCATCATCTGAGTAGTGGTTGGATTTTTCCCCCAACAAGGAATAAATATAAAGAAACAAGCGTGAGTACAGAACACTCAACAAATATAACATAAACCATGAGGCTCTGTAGTTAGCTGACAACTGCATAAGCTTTTAATTTAAAACATTTATTAAGGCCTAATTACTATGAATTAATAACAAAACCATTAGCCCAAAAGGTATTGCATAAGACATTAAATAAGATTAAACAGATATAAACATTATCAAAACCATAACCATAACCAAAACCAAGGAACCTCAGCCAAGGGTCCTTCTAATCACTGGGAAGGGTCTGGGCTGAGCACGGCTAACATGTTAGTTTTACACTCTCGAGAGGTTGTACATCTCTACCCACAAGCCGTGAGCTACGCTAGGAGTTCATCACATTACCGGAGATGAGATGACTAGCAAGCGCACTACGAAGCCTTTACAAAGATCACGTTGGTAAGGTGTAACCGCTAAGGTTTTAGGGTCGCAACGGTGTTGTCTGCCTCCAAAGGAAGAAGCACATACATATAACGTAAAGCACACTCAACCATAAGGTAGTGCAGCGACCACTGATGCTAGCCTCCTCTCTTGCCCCGCAGGTAAGTTACTTCCAAACCAAAACAACCTAATTAATCAGCTAAGTCCGTCCCATTCCAGCCTTGTGGTAGCACTGTAGTCCCAGGTGGTCGCTTTGTGATTCGGTCCTTAGGGAGATAACCAGCAAAAGCACACGAGCACATTGCTCAAGCTCCCTAAACCATGTTGCTAAAAAGCCATATTAAAATGGACATGAACCGATCAGGGTCAAGCCCAACAATTAATTGCATAGGATTATTAATCAAAATTAAATTAACAAGGATAAGAGTTTGCGCAGCACCTAGCACAACTTAACCATATGCATCCCAGAAGGTAGATATATAAGGATAAAAGTAGCTAGGTAAACCTTACGGCATATAAATTAAAATGCACATGCAGTAAATAAAAAGATTATTAGGTATTGTTTATGTTATACTTGCCTTCCTCAAAATTTATTCCTTGCTGCTGCTCAGAGGCTTCTAGAGGTTGCTCTTCGAACTCAACAGGCGGATCAACGTCTACGCACGACATACGGCACCAAACAACCATACACATGATCACACATGCAAGCAAACAAATGCAAACGGGTAAGAAACAGTACATCATTACATAAAATAGAAGGTAAAACATATATAAAATTATTCTACACATTGCTACGGTCGCGTGGGCGCGAGAATCGCTGAAAACGGATTTAAAACGTGGAAGTTATGCCCAAAACAAGGTTTCAGGGGCAAAACTACGAAAGAAAACTAAATACAGGGGCTATCTTTGTAAAATTGAGGACCTAAACGTAATATAAAGAAAACTTTGAGGGCTACAGAGCCAAAATCCCGGCGTAGGACTGCGGGTTCTATTTTTGCAAAGCTCGGGGGCTAAAACATTAAAAACAGGGCCATTTTCTAATTAGTTTTGAAAACAGCTGGACTGAGGGTTGATTGAAGGAAACTTCAGGGGTTCTTTTGCAAAGAGGCCATGGCTGACCGGAGATTGACCGGTATTGACCCGGTCTATGGTGCCTGGGAACCGTTGGATCTTAATCCGGCGGCTAGGAATGAAAGGGAGGATGGCCTAGCCGACGGCGACCACAGATGGCGGCGGTGCGCCTCTGCTTGCGGCGACGGCCCGCCGGAGAGCGGCGTTCCGGCCTCGGGAGGGGGCCATGGACCACTAGAGCTAGCCCAAGAGAGAGAGGAAGGTGCGGTGAACTCACCAAGGGGCTTAGGGGCGGCGGTGGTTCAACGGAGGCGGCTGGCGACGTGAGAGAGCGGACGGTGGCAGTCGGTGCACGCGGAACGGCGACGAGGCGTGGCTCCGAGGGTCCAAGAACCGGCGGAGAGGGTGCGCGGTGGCTCTGCGAAGGAGGAGGTGGCGGTCAGAGGGCCGGAGAGAGGACGAATACCGCGAATTTTGGAGAGGGGAAAGCTCACCGCGGCGGCTTCAATGGAGAAATCGACGGCACACAGGAGTTCTAGGGCTTCGGCAGCGCGTAGGGGCGAAAAGAGGATGGGGCGGCGGAGCTCTAGGACCCCTTTATAGGGCAGCGGAGGCTTGGGCGGCGGTGGAATCAAGCCCGACTCAATTTGGAATCATGAGCTCGTCTGGTCCGAGGTCCAGTTCGACCCGGACTCAGTCCGCATCGTCTCCTAGGTGGCTGGCAGGCGGGCCTAGAACGCGGTGGCGCGGGACCATTGGCAGCGGGAGGGGAAACCGGGGCCAGGGCCAGAGGGAGCGGTGGAGCCCGACTTGGTCCACCGGCCGGAGGTGGGAGACGGCCCTACCAGGCGGGGCCCGGATGGAAGCGGCACAGGGCGGTGCGGGCCGCGGGTCAGAGAGAGAAGAAGGGAGAGGGGGCGCGCGGCTGGGCCTGGTTCGGCCCAGGTGGGTGCGAAATGGGCCAGAAGGGGAAGAGAGAGGTTGGAGGGCTGGTGGTTTCGGCCTAGGCTTGGGTTTGTTTTTTTTTTCTCTTCTATTTCTCTTCCTTTCTCCTTTAAAACCGAAACCAAACCAATTCTGAAATTCAAATAAATTTGAATTCACATCCTTAGTTCATACAAGAAATAAAACAATGCATCGGCATGAATGTACAACAAAAGTTGACCTATGATTAATTTTAATTATTGTAGATAAAATAAACCATTAAATGCATGGCTAAGCATATAAAATCCTAGAAAATTAAATAAGCCATATTAAATTTATTTTAAAAATACTGGAAATAAAATTAGGGTGTTACATAGGCGCGGCGGCCGTTGCGCCGGCGCCATTTCCGCCCTGCCCGGACGTGCCGCTGGGCTTTACTCCGCTGCCGACCGCGGGAGCCGACCAAACTTCGCTGGCCGTTTCATCTGACGATGAGGAGCGGTCTCCAAGCTCAGCCACCAAGGCTTGGCTGAAGAGATGGGGCTCGGACATTCCGTCCCTCCCACGAGGAGCGATCAAACTCCGCTGCGCCGAAGACCCAGAGGATGCCATCGCCTTCCCTCCGTGGGTCCCTCACCCGGACCACTGCTCACCTGAGCTCCCTTCCAAGAGAAGACGCTTGAGAACACCGCCCTCCGACGACAAAGCGGAGGACGACGAAGAAGACGAGGACACCGGCGACGAGGAGGAGGACCCCGACGAGCCAGAGAACTCCAACGAAGCCGAGCCAGAGGAGCCAGATGAGGACGAAGACCTCGAGGCTCAATACGAGGAGGGCTCGTCCGACCTTGCTTAAACCGAGGGCGAGGACGCCGGCGACGGAGACGACGACGGCGCGGGCGAGGAAGCCTACGAGGAATGTTTCAGTAGCAGTTAGGATTAGCTTAAGTCTTTAGTAGTTTAGCCGTGTAATCGGCTCTTCTGTAAGATAATCCTTAGCTTTTGGGACCAATCGACTGCAGTATCGGCTCAAGGATGTATTTTGCTATGTAAATTAATAGAATTCCCTTTTCTAAACTTTTGTCCCATTTTCATTTTCTTGCCGATTCCCCTTTGCACTATAATCGGCTCAGCAGCACCGAGCTGACTCGAAAAGTCTCTCAAACGGCTTAGCATCAACAAGTCAAGCCGATTTGCTCATCCAGCCGATTTCTAGTAAACAATCGGCTCACTCCGTCTCATTGACTTAGTCAATCATAAAGTGATAAGCCGACAAACTGAAAGATGCGCTTCATCCAACCGAAATTTCTAAACCCCGCGCAAGTCAGCACCTCATAAAGACTTGTACTGAACCAAAACTCGTCTTCCTTCCCCTTTGCCGCCGACGAACACTTTTCCACCACCTCCTGTCCCAAGCGACTTGCAACAAAATGGCGGCGTCAAGCAGCACAACAGAAGACCAAACTCTCTGCGGACGCATATTTGGATTACAGGTAAAGATTCTTGCTGCCTCTGCAATTATACTCCTCATAAAACTGTCATCTTTACCTTGCTCTTGTTCCTCTTTATTCGTTCAGGCCGATGAGATACTGATCCCAACCTCGGCCAATTCCAACTCCTTTAGTTTAGGACCCAAATCCTACGAGCCCCCTTGTGATCTTGTTAGAACAGAAACCAAACGCCTACCTTTCGTTCATTTCGACCCAGACCTAGATCTGTGGACAGACCAACTCCGCGCCTGACCGTTCCCCATGGATGGATTGGCTGATTGGTACAAACGCGTTGAGCGCTCATACAACTCTACTTGGCAAACTATCCACATAGCCGATGCTCTGACCCTTTCTCTCTCTCCTATGGAGAAGGATAACAATCTGCTTAGATCCATCGGCTATTTCTGGTCGGATAGCCTGAACTGCTTCCTGTTCGGCTTTGGCCCTATGACACCCACTCTGATGGATGTAGTCATGATCTTGGGGCTAGATGTACAATCCACCTGCCCTTCTCCCTTCCATCCAATTGAATGCCCACTGTTGACGCGGCTTAAGTACTAAATTTATGTTATAATTTCATATGTTTTTATGCCGTTTCATGGATTAATGTTATGATTTATTATTATTTTGCTAACAATTAACCCCGTTTTTGAGAATGCTCTTTGTTTTTGTGCATTATTGATTTTTTGCAGGAAAATAGGTAATATTTAATATAATTTGAAGAATTCTCGAAGATAGGATTTATGCTAAGATCAGTAAGCCCAAAGGATAAAGATTAATGAAGCCCAATTGAAGGTAAAAGCCCAATTAAAAGAGTATTCTAGAAGATAAAGATTGCCGGGAAGGACAAATCCTGAAATATTCGCGAAGTCAATGACAGCAGCAGCTTGTGGGCCCAATTCGGGGACCTTAATGGCATCAAATGAAAAAAGTTTGAATACCAAAATTGTAGATCTCTTCGAGCTCTACAATTTAGAGTCTGAGTTTGCATTTATTGGACTTCTGAAGACAGAGTTATGGTCGATTTCCTACAGGCTGCAGAAGAAGGAAAGATCTATTTTGGGAATTAAAGATAGAAGACTTCATCGTTAAGCAAGGAAGGTTATGGACGACCGGGACTCTTCTAGAGGCTTGATTATACTTCGAAATAGGTGTTTTAGGTGTTCTAGGACTCTTAGAACTGACCTATTAGTTTCTATGTATAGGGTTCCCTTCGGGGTATAAATAGAGGGCTCCGAAAGGGGAGATCCAACTTTTGTTCGACACAAATTATTGTAAGTCGAGAGTTTAGGGTTCGAGTCGGCGTCCACGGGAGTTCAACTCGGCAGGAAGAACATCTCGGCGAAAGGAGGAAGCAAGAGGAGGCAGGAGGCCTGGGGGTCGGCCGACACCGACCAGATGCCTCCCGAGGGCTGCTCGAGCTCATCTTCCGTTGACTTCTTCGTCTAGTTCAACTCGACGACTTTGGTTCACGAATTTCTATGTATCTTGAGTAAATTCCTTGAACTTCTTCTGTACTTTGATAAAACTTTGATGTTTGATCAATAAAGTTTGTCTTTTAGACTTAGCTTCTTGTTTATGCATGTTTATGATCCATATCTTTGCTTTGCTTAATGTCTACTTGTGCTTTGGTGGCCACCATAAGAATTCTCACATGTCTTTTAGTAGATCTATTTTACCTAATTAGTAGAATTGAATCTGCTCATGCTTAGAGATGGTTAGGGTTTACTAGTTCGTCGATTACCTGGTTACCAGTGACAGTGGAGCCCGGGGAAAGGTTCGAGTAGTTCTTTGACATTCATGATCATGTTTATCCTATGCTTGTTGGTTAGATCTTTATCAAGGTGGTTCTTAGTACTTAAGTTGTTTGTCTCATATCTCTTGTGGATCCTTTTGCTTGTTTAAATCTCATCTATCCCGAGTTTAATTTAATAGCTGCAATAGTTTAGAGCTTGATTAGAGTATATTTAGAATATAATTAGAACCTTTATTAGATTGTAATTAGATAGACTTTATCTCTTATTTAAGCTTATTTAGATAAATTAGAATTAGATAGTAATATTAATTATTATTAGATTAATAACATCTTAAACATAATTAATCCCGGATTGATAAACCCAAGATACTCATCCTGGGGAAAAGCTACCGCGATACTGTGCGCTTGCAGTATAAGGATTTTGCGTGCTTAAGTGCCATCAACAAGCTTTTCTGGCGCCGTTGCCGGGGAATCACTAATTATCGTTTATGTTATTATTAATCTTTTATTAACTCTGTTACTACTAGTTTTAATAGTTAGTTTTTATTTATTGTGTTATTAATTAGTTTTGTTTATTTTCTTTAGTTAGTGTGTTAATTTTTATTTATTTAGTTATTTTCAAAATTAGGAGTAGATTTTAATTTTTGAAATTTTAAATTTAGTTTTTAAATTTGTTATTTTGTTTAGATTTAATTTGGTCTAAGTACAGCAAATTTTGCTGTCGTAGATCTTTTGTTTTGTATTTTTTGTCTACATTTCAGATACGACTATGATGTGTGAGGGTCTGACACTTGCGGAGTACTTAACTCCAAGAGTTGAAGATTTGAAATTTCAAAAGTCAAATCTGAGGCCGGAATCAGGATCCTACGAGCTGAAGCCAGGAATCATCCGAATTGCTGCCGAACATCAGTTCAGTGGTGAAGATGATGAGAACCCGTACAAGCACCTGGAGAGGCTGAAGCAAGTGTGTCGTACATTCCATCAAGACGGAGTTCCAGAAGAGTGGGTCTTGTGGAACCTCTTTCCGTTTACACTGGAAGACAGAGCCAGAAAGTGATACCATGTTGCATCAGTAGAAGCTGGAGGTGATTGGAAGACTCTTGAAGTGAAGTTCACTACAAGATTCTTTTCTCCACTTAGAGTGCACAAGTTGAGAAAAGGAATCTGGGACTTCATGCAACGAGAGAATGAAGACATTGATGAAGCCTGGGACAGACTGGAAGAAATGAGGACATAAGGACCACCAATTGGATTCACTCCAGAGATGATGATGTCAATCTTCTACTTCAGTCTTACCACTAAAGACTTTGAGCGACTGAACACTTGTGCTGGAGGATCACTGCTAAGCCGGAAGTGGAGTGAAGCTATGAAGATTTTGTCAGATGTCTGCTTGACCTCAAAGGCTGAAAGAGACAGGAAGGAGAGTGTACTGCAGGAGCCAGTGGGTATGGCGCCTACATATGCTGTCTTCGAAGAGCAACAACCTGTCAGAAGAACTACAGTGTCTTATGCAGCTGAGGAAGAGGAGTACGAGAGTTTTGCACCACAAGTGAAGACTGAGTGTTCAAATTACAGAAGCCTTGCTAGTGCAAAACCACTGACAGAATTCGACAAAACGAGCTGGATGCCAGTGGATTTTGGAGACACACTGAAGTGTATAGGACCACTCCCACTAGAAGATTTAAAGGAAGAAGAAGAGCTGTTTCCACCAGAAATGCCACTTAGAAGGAGCTCTGATGATCTAAGTACAGGGGAGGTGCTGCAGAAATTATTCCAAGAAGAGGAGCTGGACAGTGACTTTGTCTCTGAAGTGAAGCGGGTGATTGGTGTCAAGCCGGAGTCATCACTTACTGAGGAAATTATCGTCTACCTGAAGACAGAAGAATCTTCAACTGGAATTTCTTGCTCCATCAACAAAGAAGACTTCAACAATATTCACTACTCTATGGAAGCCCAGGTAAGTACTATGAGATATGAAGTTTATTCTAAATTGAGTGATAAACCACACTTAGTTTCTACTAGTATTAAGATTAAACTTTCTAATAATGAAGTAATTAGACCTGTGGGCTTAATTAAAAATGTTGAAGTTAACTTTGCTAATAACATTATACCAACTGATTTTTATATAATTAATGTTTACGATAATGATATTAATATAATTTTTGGTAGACCTTTTCTTAAGTTGGTTAATGCTGTAGTTAATAATGATAAAGGAAAAGTCACTATTAATATTAATGGATTAAAATATGACTTTGATTTCCTACCGGCATCTAAAGTGCCTATTAATCTCACTCCCGATATAGAGGAGATAGAGAGTATTAATTATATGAATGCTTTTAGAGAGCCGTTAAAATTAGTATTAGAAGGAGGAGAAGAAGGATTCTTCTCTGAGGAAAAAACCATTACCACTAATCAACTTGAACTTAATCAAGAAGAGACCCAAGACATTCCTGTAGAGCCACTAGGTGACCTTAATTCACAGGAGGCGCCCGACGTGGAGCTCAAACTACTGCCCGAAGGACTTAAGTATGAATTTTTAGGAGAAGATAAAACTTATCCTGTAATAGTTAGTGATCAGCTGAGTCCAGAAGAAGTGGAAAGATTGCTAGGAATGTTGAGGAAGCATAAGAAGGCAATTGGTTATTCTCTAGCAGATCTTAAAGGAATTAGCCCAGCATTTTGTACTCATAGGATTCCGATGGAAGAAGACGACAAGCCAGTAGTAGACCATCAAAGGAGACTGAGTAACGAAATGAGATCCGTAGTGAAGAAGGAAGTAATCAAGCTGCTAAATGCTGGAATTATCTACCGAGTACCAACTAGTGAGTGGGTTAGCCCTGTTCATTGTGTGCCTAAAAAGGGAGGTTTAACTGTAGTTAAAAATGAGAAAAATGAATTAATTCTACAACGAACTGTCACTGGTTGGAGAATGTGTATAGACTACCGGAAGCTTAATAAAGCCACTAAAAAAGATCACTTTCCTTTATCCTTTATAGATGAAATGCTAGAGAGACTTGCTAAAAATACCCATTTTTGCTATTTAGATGGTTATTCTAGATTCTTTCAAATCCCTATCCATCCAGACGATCAACACAAGACAAATTTCACTTGTCCTTATGGAACCTTTGCCTATAGGAGAATGCCCTTTGGTTTATGCAATGCACCAGCTTCATTTCAACGGTGTATGATGGCCATTTTCTCAGACTTCATTGAAGATATCATGGAGGTTTTCATGGACGATTTCTCAGTTCACGGCACTAGTTTTGACCACTATCTACGGAATTTAGAGAAAGTTCTGAAAAGATGTGGAGAAGTAGACTTAGTGTTGAATTGGGAGAAGTGTCATTTTATGGTAAGGAAAGGACTTGTGTTAGGACACGTCATTTCATAGAAAGGAATTGAAGTAGATAAAGCCAAGATAGAGACTATAGAAAGGTTGCCACCACCTACAGATATTAGATCTCTCAGAAGCTTTCTCGGACATGCTGGATTCTATAGAAGATTTATTAAGGATTTTTCTAAAATAGCCAAGCCATTGAATTACCTACTTCAGAAGGATGTTCCATTTGAGTTCACTGATGAGTGTGAGGTAGCCTTTAGAAAAATTAAGGAATTACTTGTTAGAGCACCTATCATTCAACCACCTGATTGGAATCTACCTTTTGAGATCATGTGTGATGCAGTGACTATGCAGTAGGAGCTGTGCTGGGGCAGAGAAAAGACGGAAAAGTACATGCCATTTATTATGCTAGCAAAACTCTTAACGAGGCCCAAGTTAATTATGCAACAACTGAAAAGGAGTTGTTAGCAGTAGTTTTTGCCTTTAAAAAGTTTAGATCCTATATTGTTAATTCAAAGGTTATAGTCTACACTGACCATGCTGCTATTAAATACCTTTTCACTAAAAAAGATGCTAAACCTCGTTTAATTAGATGGATTCTAATGCTACAAGAATTCGATGTAGAAATCAGAGACAAGAAGGGAGTTGAGAATGTAGTGGCAGATCACTTGTCTAGAATGAGCCATAGTAAAGGAGGTCCACCAATTGAAGATGCGTTAAGAGACGACACCCTTTATGCGGTTATAAATAAGGATTCTTGGATGTTGGACGTGATAAGAGCCATTAGTGGAGAGCCACTTACTCATCTCAACTATAATTCAAAAAGAAAAGTCCTTGCCGAAGCCAAAAATTTTTATTGGAATTCACTGAGGAAATGCCACGCTGCAGAATATGGGGGGCATCATGGACATTTCAGAACCCAGGCTAAGATATGGGCAAGTGGATTCTATTGGCCAGGAATGTATGAAGATGCAAGGAAATTTGTCGCTTCTTGTCCTGAGTGTCAAAAAACTGGAAATATAACAGCTAGAAATTCAATGCCTTTGACATATAATCTACAAATTGATTTATTTGATGTTTGGGGAATGGACTTTATGGGACCATTTGAGAATTCACATGGATTTGAGTATATTTTAGTAACTGTGGATTACGTCTCAAAGTGGGTGGAAGCTTTGCCATGTAAGAAGGCGTCTACGCAGGAATCCATAGAGATGATTAAGAATAATATCTTTCCAAGATATGGAGTACCTAGAGTAATTATCTCTGATGGAGGATCCCATTTTATTGGTAAAGAGTTTACTGATTATTTGGCAAAGATGGGAATTGAACATAGAGTTTCTACAGCCTATCATCCACAAACCAATGGCCAAGCCGAGACATCAAATAAACAATTAAAAGAAATTCTTAAAAAGACGGTGATTAAAGAAGGCAAGAATTGGTCAAGGAAGCTTAATGATGCTCTTTGGGCTTATAGGATAGCATTTAAAGCACTTATTGGGATGACACCCTATCAATTAGTATATGGAAAAACTTGTCATTTGCTGGTAGAGCTGGAGCATAAAGCTTATTGGGCAATTAAGGAATTAAATTTAGACCTAGATGCCGCTTTAATCAAAAGAAGAATTCAATTAAGTACCCTTGATGAAGCACGGTTACAAGGTTATCATAATGCTACCATTTATAAGGAAAGGGTTAAAAGATGGTTTGATAAGAAAATTCTTAAGAAAGAGTTTAAGCCAGGTGATAAGGTTCTTCTTTATAATTCAAGGTTTAAATTATTTGGAAAAGGAAAGTTACAAAATAAATGGGACGGACCTTATATAGTTCATGACGTATCGCCTGCCGGAGCAGTTACCATTATGGATTTAGAATGGAATAAGTATATGGTAAATGGACAAAGATTGAAAGTCTACCTCGAAGAGGACAAGATTGAGAACAATTATATTGATACTTATAACTTCAAGGAGGTAAGAGTTAATTACCATGATCATATTCCTTAGATTTCCATAGTAACCTATCCTTTGTAAATAATTTAGTTAAAAACATCTTAAACATAATTAATCCCGGATTGATAAACCCAAGATACTCATCTTGGGAAAAAGCTACCGCGATACTGTGCGCTTACAGTATAAGGATTTGGCGTGCTTAAGTACCATCAACACCCACATAAGAAAATAGTGGGAAAGGGCAGCACCCAAAACTGGAGCCAATACATCGCCCAACACAACAAGCATTCTGGCCCAATTTCAGAGAAAGAGCACATTGCCTTCCTGAACTTGTGGCTTGACCATTTCCTCTTCAATGGTCCTTCTCTAGCTCCAACCAAAAATTATCTCAACCTGGCCACCGCTCTAGCCCAAGGCTGGTCTATCGCCTTAGGAAAGCTTTTCCTAGGCATATTGTACCGCCACCTCTCCTTGAATACCTAGCGTATTCTAGCCGGACAGCGCATCAAGACAGGCGGCCCTTGGTGGTTTGTTCAACTATGGAGCCAACTGTACTTCCGCAACGAAATTCCAGATTTTCCTCTGCTTGAGTCCCAATCTTTCCTAGATTCTTCAGGGAAATCTGTTCGTTGCACTTCATTTGGCCAAGCTCTGCACCAACTGCCTATAACCCAAACTGATACAGCCGAAATAGCCAAATGGTACAAATGTTTCTATAGCCCACAGACCACTCCCGTATACGAGGCGTATGCCGAATCCGAGCAATTTGAGAATCCATCCTTTTTCAGATTAGACATCTTTAGTACTGATGAAGAAACCCGTGCCATATTTGGCATTATGGCCACCCCTTGTCTCTTTTCAGTCAGCATGAGCACTGGCAACAGAATTAACAAGCCAGGATATGAATCATACCAACCTGTGTTGGCCGCTCGCCAACTCGGCCTGAACCAAACTTCCCCTCGCTTGATCGTCCATGAGAAAATCCAGAGCCGAGCCGATATAACTGACTCCTTAGTGGCCAGTAAAGCGTATTCCATCTTCTCTGAATTAGAGCTGAACATACCTAGCATGATGGAGTTCGTGTACACGGCCGATGGCTTCGACTGGTGGTGGAATTTCTGGAGGCCTCATCTTTTCCGCAATGCTGTGGCATCGGCCCTTTTAGCCATCGACCCGGAGCATGAAACCACAGAGGAAGAGGTAATCCTTCATTTGATTCGGCCTTCTTTGTTCATTGTTTCCTCATGATATGACCAAATTTCTCGACCACAGATGCAGGCAGGCCCTGTTCCACTGACGATGCAGGCCAGCCATTCAAGTATCTGCAGAAGACGCCACTGCCCTTGTTCCAAGCCAACATGCCCTCTCTTGACAAGGCTATCTTTTCTTCTCCTGGGGTGACGCGTAAGAGAGAAGGAAAAGGGCTTCGCCAGCCGAGGTTCAAGAAAGCTGCTATCAAGCCCAAACCTGTTATCCCGGTTCAGACCCTTTCTTCTGAATCACTAGTAAGTTCCATTTTGCCTTGGATTCAACAATGAAAGTTGTACTGACCACCTTTTGTATGCAGGACCACAGCTCTCACGGTTAAGAACAGGAAGCAGCCGAAAAAGAGAATTCCCCAGAACTTCCTAGTTCTTCTCCCAAGGAGACATCCACCCGGACAGACGAAGAGCATATGGAAGTTAGCCCACCACAGGTGTGTTTTCCACTATGTATCTTCTTCGCCCGTAGTCTTTGATGACCGAGAGTCCTTTGATGCTGCATCCTTACTGGACTTTTGTGATGCTCCGGCATCTCAAGTGCTTAATCATCCATCCTACATGCAGCATTCATCATAATACATCATGCAATGACATGCACTTGAACCCTAATTCAAATTTGGTTGAAATGCCACTTGTTAAAAACCTGTTTTCTGCATATATGTCTCTGTGTTTGAGCCCATAACTTTGATTCTATTTAGATTTGGGTGAAACTTATATTGACAAACTTGTAGACAATTTTGTTGTGAACAACTTTGGTAATTGGTGCTTTGACATGCATGCAGGTTTGCATAGGGTTTTGGGGCTTTTTCTGTCAGCATGTGAAATCTGTCCAAACCTGACCAGTTTAGTAATTTTAAATTTTCTTGATCTTAAATCCAAAATATTGCAATGCTGGTATTGAGAAAGTTGTAGATCATGAAATTTTGAACAACATTGGTATAAAACTCCTTATGTGAAAGTGTCTAGAAAATAGACTTTTAGAATTTACAAGCTAGAGGGTTTTGGTCAAACCTTAGTCAGCAGTTTAAATTCAAATTTACACCAGAATTTTGAATAGAACATGGTATACAAGTTTATAAGAGAAATGTAGAGGAGCAAATTTAGAACATTTCATCTAATTGGGTCTTCTTCAATATCGGCCTCTAACCTGTTCAAAAGTGGGGATTTCAAACAGAGGTTTCAGCGGTCAAAGATGGATTTTTCAATTTCGGGATTTTTCTTTCCTTCTCGTCTCACTGAGCGGCGGGTCCCACCGGCAGACCGCCTTCGGAATCCCGCCCCCGGGATTGAAAAAAAAAAACCGGCCAGTGGGTCCCACAAGCTTTCTCCCTCCGCGCAACCGGTCCGTGGACCACCTCCTCTCTCCACCCGCGTCGGCCCCACTCGTCATTGACACCGGGTTCGTGGACCACGTCCATCCACCGCACCCTTTCCCCCTCCTCCTCTCCCTCACGCGCACGCGGCGCTCGCGCCCTGCCCACGCCGCGCGTGGCGGCCGATGCCGACGCCGGCCGCGCCTTGCCCCTGCCTCTCCCCGGTTCCCTTCAAAGCGGAGGCCCCGGCTGCACCTAGACGCGTCCGCGTCCCCCTCCGCTCTCACTCTCCCTCGCTCTCCAACCGCACCGAACGCCGCCGCCATTGGCGCCGAGCTCGAGCTCGTCGCGCCGGTCGCCACGGCCAGTCCCCGCGCCTCCAAACCTCACCACCGCGCGCGCCTCATCATCGCGCACCTTTCCCACCAACTCTCGTCGCTCCTACCCTCCCTATTCGCCAGGTCGGGTCGCGCCCCGACGCGAACCGCCATGGCCACGCTCCGAGCTTGAAGCTCTTCGCACCCTCGCTTCCGTCCACCTCAGTTCCCCAAGACCGCCACCATCGCCTTCGTCGTTCCACCGCGAGTCCGACGCCCTAGACCTCGTCGCCATCCGCCTCTCCTACGCGGAGATCGACTTGCCGCGCGACGTCACGACGCGCCGGTTCGCGGCGGGTTCATCGTCGGGTCACCGCCGTCGCACCGTCCCTGCACTGGCTCTCCGAGCCCTAGACCGCCATCACTACACGTGCTGCTCCACCGCGCACCCGAGGGGTTCGTCCTCGCCGTCGTTCCGCCTCCTCGCCACCGAGCCCGACCCTTACGCGCCGCCTAAGGTCGCCGCCTCACCCTCACCGTCGCGGGCCTCCTTCCGTCCTTCTCCGTCGACTCAGGTAGTTGGGTAACCATCCCCGCACTCCCCTCCCTCTCCCCGACCACCGCCGGCGAGCCCGCGGGCCCCGCGCGGCCGGTTCAACGCGCCGCCGCCGGTCAACCCCCTCCCCGGCGGGAGGTTGAAGGAGACCGAGTTTTGCATTTTGGCCCTCGGTGTTTCAGCGTTTTCTGTTCTAATCCGAAGCGCTGTGCATAGTGTCTTGAGAATCTTACGTTCTAGCCCCTGAGATCTATGGTTAATTGCGTACAAGTCCTTGGTCTAATGTATTTTTCATTTATTTCATTAATAAATCGGCTGAAACTTTGAAAAATCATAACAATTCAAATAAAAATCCAAAATGGACAAACTCAGTGGCTATGGACTCCTTGTGAGTAGATCTACAGGATAGGTATGATGTAGATGTGTGAAAGGTCCGTTTTGCCCCTGGTTTAATGCATGCATGGTGTAGGTTAATAAATAGTAAAAATGGACCAAATGAACTCCAAAAATTATGAAACTTGGAAAGTAGCTTTGTTATGGTAATTATGCACTGTGTGAAATTTTATGGCAGGAGCACTTGTTGTTAAATGACCGATCTACCCCTAGGCCTACGTTTTTATATAGAAATGTATGGGAAGTACTTAGTCTTATGCAAATCGCTCCAAATGTTATACTAGATTTTTAGGACACTCATTATGCTGCATATAGCTTGCTGGTAAGGTTTGAAGCCTTGTATGTTAAGTTTGAGTGGTGATTTGAAAATGACAAAGTGTCACATGTTTAACTAAATAATAGGAAAAAGTGTATTTAAACTGCTAGGAAAATTTTGGGAAAAATCTGGTAGCCTACTAGTGATGTCTTGATTCCATAAAGTGATTTTGTACACCTTATTACTGCTGTTTTGACTTATATGATTTTTATGGTGAAATAAAATATGGAAAAATAGAAGTCCTATTAACTTTGGATTTTTGTCTTGATGATTTTTGTATATGATTTTCATGCCATGAAATACTTGTTGTAGGAATTTCAAGTCTAGAACTCACTCCTATAAATTATGAAAAATTCGAAAAGCTATAGGGCTGATAACTTGCTGGAATTTTAATAAATTAATTATAACTTGGTTGTAGCCGAAATTTTGACAGTAGCTCTATGAAGTATGTGTCTGCATGTGGTAAAAATTTGAGATCAATTGAGTTGTCTAACTACATGAGCTTATGAGTGCGTTTTATTCATAAAGGTAGCGTGTCCCTTAATTTGCATATATATGTTTAACTTCAAGAGACAACTTCATTTCATTTGATGGGGACTGTGTACACATATAAGACACTAACTCCTAATGACTCCAAGGATAAAATGTAGTGATGGTTTGTACGATTTCTTAGTGAGGGGCTATATGATTTCTTAGCAAAGTCGTTAAGTTTTCTTGTTATGGGGTGTGTTTAAACTAAGAATACCCGAACCCATTCTTCACAAGCTGCTTGATCATGCCTTATAGTTCATTGACACCTCATGCATACATCTGCCATTCAGTGTACTCAAGTTTGCAATGTGCCATGTTTATAACACTGTATCGTAGACATGCATTTGCATTCTCCTGCACTCACTTGCATTTTATCATGCATATAGACCCCGCGTGCAAGGAGCTATCAACGCAGGAGAACCCAGTGATCAAGGAACCAGGCAACAGGCTATATCCGGAGCCAGAAGACGAAGGGTCGCTGATTAAATCCGTCCCTGCTTCAAGGGGTTGCCTGGGGCAAAGCCTCACAACCCGGCAAACTAACCTAGTTTAGTTTGTTGGTTTTCTTAAGATCAAGAAAAGGTAGGCAGGACCATACTATACCCAGCAAACATCTTATGTCTTGATGATTAGGCATATGCATCAGGAGTTGTTTGGAACCAACTGCATTAGATATCCTGGCCGCCCTGGCCCTAGAACCTACACCTAGAGTTCGTAGGACGAGTGCCTAGTAATGCTAGGTACGAGTAGACATGGGTGAATGGAGTCACTCGTCGCGTAGGTGATTTCAAAAACTTACAGAAATCTCACTGAGGTAAGTTGTTATATATGCTTCTGATTTAAATGGAGACCGGGCAGAGATTTTATGAGTTACTCATGGTTTATGGTATTGTGCACTGGACTCCGCCCGAGTCGCATAAGGCCCGTTCGCTGTTCGCCTGCTGATCGGCATAACATTGCTAAGGTGCTTATCCGGGATAATGGACCGGTGAAAGTCTTACTTGTGCCATCCGAAGAACAGAGACTTGGTCCTACCATCGGTCCCAGGGGCGCTTGGGGTGTAGACTCATGGAGGGCTGGACCCGGTGCGGCCGAGGTAACGCTCCACGGGGGCTAAACCTGGGGAATGGCGGGTTGGAATCGAACTTGGGATGGGACAAGTGGAGATGGGGGCTATATGTGGGAACGCGAGGGCTAGTAAGCATATACCCCTGGCATTGTTAGTTGTTCCCGAGAATTAACAAATCGATTCGAATCGCTGATGCTCACCAGGTGTGAGAATGCCAATATCGCACACGGGCAACGTAGTAATAACTGTAACATGCTGTTTATTAAGTCACGCCTTTTTATACAACATGCTTGGATGTGTATGATCCGTCTCACTATTCAGGGTGTCGCCCATCCACTGCTAGGAGGTCGATGGACTTAGGAGATGCTTTGAGGTCGAGGGAGGGCTGACCCGACGTACCGTGGTATCGCTCCTGAGATGGCTACTCCCAAGGGGTTGGATGGAAGCGCTGTGAATCTTGGGACAGGACATGTTTTCATGTTTTACTTTTCATGCAAGTATTTACCTTATGTTATAAATGACTTTTTATGAATAATGGATAGCAGCTGTCAAAATCCTGCTATCTGATATCAACATGACCTTGTTTAAGAATCAACAGCTAAGGACCCACATGATTAGTAAGCACGCTTTGCGTCAGCCGTAATCCCCGTCCATTAAGTCCTACTGAGTAATTAGTACTCAGGGTTTGCCTCCACTTTTGGATTACAAGTACTGACGATAGCTGGACAGCTGTGTTGGAGGTGGTAGTACCGGTGGGCTCGGTGCTATTCGCCTTGTCATCTCTTCCTGAAGACTACTTAAGTATATTATTCCGCTGCGAGATGTTTTGAAAACGCTTCCGCTATATTTATATACTCTAAATTCGCTTCCGCTATATTTGAACATGTATTTGATTTCATACAATTGAGTTGTAAATTAAGCCTATTATTTTCTATTTCAACTGCCTGTGATGATGTAATTGTTGTGGCTCCTTCGAGAGTCGGATGTGTTTGATGTCGGTTCCTTGGGAATCGGTGTTATCGAGAGCTCGAAGGACTCTCGACGGACTACCGGGTTTAGTCTGGCCTAAGTGCACTGCGAGCCAGAGGTGGCAGGTGTGCTTAGTCTAGATTAAGCAGGGCGGTTCCGCCACAGCTGGTATCAGAGCCGATCAAACACAGACTACAATTATATCATCCAGTTTTGGTTTACAAAACTATTTTCGGAAACCTTTTCAAGTATTTGAAAAATGAGAGTATACGATAAGCCCATACTAAGGATGTTAGAGTTATCCAGGTGACATCGCTGACCTAGATAGAACTCATATGCATATTCGGTGCTTTGGGAAGCAACTTTTCGGCCATAGCTGTCCCCAGTACTGGAGGAAGCTATTGGGATTTGCGAACGGTTGTGAACCCTGCATTCATGCCCCGTAGTACAAGCTCTTTAAGGGTGGTGGGCATGTTTGAGGCTTTCATACCCACCACACTTATATTCGGTTTTGGGATCCACCTTTTTCTCGACAATCCCCAGTACTGGTGGAAAGTCAGGCTTTGAGGAAAGGGTGCATCGGCCCACCTACGTTGTCCACACAGCGGTCACGCGTGGATGCCACATTAGGTGGTAATGTATGAGCATGCATTCTTCTGCAGGTACACTGACCACGTGCGAAACTAAGAACGACTAGAGAACGGCTAGTTGCATTAGAGAGAGACGTGCATATATGTCACCGAATTATCGCTAGCTATATATATAATACATAGGATGTGGGATGTGAGATCGAATAGGACGAATCATGCATCATGTATCTTTTGTTATCATTTTGGGGATATTAATAAAAAACAAATGGAATAAATCATGACTTAAACCTACCTTCTGCACGTTTCGCTACATAATCTGTCAATTGTAAGCAACTAATACAACTCGCTAAGTAAAAGCCTCTCCTATGGAGTTTCCCAGGAAAGTGTTCGTTCGAGAGCTATAACTGAAAACATTTGGGTTCAAAAAATCAGGACACCCATACCATCGAGACACAGCGCACAAGTTTTCCGTTAACTAATACGATTGCCCGAGCTTACCGGATGACGGATAACACTTTATGCGCCATCCAGTTTTTCTGTTCACTTACATGCTTTCATGCATCCAGCATGTAATTATGGTGTTATGACCTTTTTATCACCGCATTGGCCACACAAAAGCTCTTGGACTAAACTCGACTGGCTTTGTTTCTGCAGATGGTCACCCCACCAGAGACATCTGCTCAGGGGGCTGCTCATGGAGCACCATCTCCTTCTGAGTTGGCCACTCAGGTCGCTCAGCAACTCATCAACTTGATAGCTCAAGAGAAACAACGGCGCGACCCGCAAGAGATCAGCTACACTGACTTTGCGGCGCTACAACCGCCCATCTTCACCACTGCCCCAGATCCATTGGATGCTGATGACTGGCTTCGGATCATCGAGTCCAAGTTCAGTCTACTGCCTCACCTCAGTGAGCAATAGAAGGCTCGCTTTGCAGCACAGTGTCTGCATGGTCCCTCGGGGGCCTGGTGTGCTTCATTCCTGGCAATGCAACCAGCCGGGCACCAGGTCACGTGGGATGAGTTCCGTGCGGCTTTTCGGGCTCACTACCTCCCGCCTAGTCTCATCGAGCTCAAGCAAAGAGAATTTCGAGCACTTCGACAAGGGGACATGTCGGTACTTGAATATGTGCAAGCTTTCATCCGCTTGTCCCAGTACTCCCCTGAAGACGTCAACACTGACCCATGGAGGGCTACCCGTCTGTTGGATGGATTCGATCCCACTCTGCTGACTCACTTGGGGTGCAGCTACGACAGCTTCAATGAGTTGGTGGATGTCGCCATCGACATGGAGCATCGCCTCCGTCGGGCCCATGAGGACCAGCAGAAGAAAAGACTTGCCAGTACACCTCCATCGAGTCCATCTTAGCGGCCACGGGTTGAGTATCAATTCCCAATGCACATGTACTACCTAGAAGAGCCTTTGCAACAAGAACAATACAGTGGGGCACAACAACCCATGTCATTTTACAGTGCACCACCTTCCCCACCTGCTCCAATGTCACCAACCAAATCAAGCACCGGCTATACCTGCTTCAAATGTGGGAAGGCCGGACATTTCAGTCGCACCTGTCACTCGCACCAAAAGACTTCAGGATCAGTGCCTATGGGCAAAGGGAAGAAATCAGCCCCAAAAATGGGCCAACTGCACTATAGTCAGCTTGAGCAAGTTCCGGAGGGTGAACCTGTCTTGGCAGGCACATTTCTTGTCAATGATCACCCTACGGTTGTTTTGTTTGATTCGGGAGTGACTTTTTCATTCATCAGCAAAGCATATGCACTGAAGCATGGGTACGAAATTATAGAGCTGAAACAGAGATATCACATCACAGCTGCCGGGTCATCTATAAGTACCAATCACATAGTGAGGGACTTGTGTCTGCAAGTAGGAAAAGAAAGTTTGTTCATCAGTCCTATAGTACTTCCACAACTAGGGATTGATGTTATTCTTGGTATGGAATGGTTGAAACAACACAACGCCATGATAGATGTTGGGAGCAGAACCGTTCAGTTACGCTCAAGCAGTGGGACCGAGGTGATCATTCATGTGCCCCTTCACAAGCATGTGTCTCCCACGGTTAATGTTGCCGAAACTCAAACCGAGGCACAAGCACTTGCAAAGATCCCTGTAGCTTGCGAGTATTCCAGAAGAACTTCCCGAACTACCGCCAGATAGGGATGTAGAGTTCAGAATAGATCTTGTTCCAGGCACGGCACCTGTCTCCAAGAGGCCATATAGAATGGCACCAGATGAACTGAAAGAGCTGAAAACACAACTGCAGGAGCAGTTAGACAAAGGGTTTATCCGACCTAGCTCATCACCTTGGGGCTGTCCCGCCCTCTTTGTTGAAAAGAAAGACCAAGGTGGTAAAAGGTTATGCGTCGATTATTGACCATTGAATGCTGTCACTGTCAAGAACAAATACCCATTGCCACATATTGATATCCTATTTGATCAGCTTGGGGGAGCCACAGTTTTCTCCAAGATTGATCTTAGGTCCGGGTACCATCAAATAAAGGTCCGAGAAGAAGACATACCAAAGACTGCTTTCTCCACGCGTTATGGGCTTTATGAGTATCTTGTCATGTCCTTCGGTTTGACAAATGCACCGGCTTTCTTCATGTACCTGATGAACTCGGTGTTCATGAATGAGCTTGACAAATTCGTGGTAGTATTCATTGATGACATCTTAGTGTATTCCAAGAATGAGAAGGAGCACGAAGAACATTTGCGGATAGTGCTATCTCGCCTTAGAGAACATAAACTTTACGCCAAGTTCAGCAAGTGTGCGTTTTGGCTAAAGGAAGTGGCATTCCTAGGCCATATCTTGTCAGCGAAGGGAGTGGCTGTCGATCCCAGCAAGGTGGAAGATGTGCTGAATTGGAAGCAGCCACAAACTGTGACAGAGATACGGAGTTTTCTTGGTTTAGCGGGGTACTACCGCCGCTTCATCAAAGATTTCTCAAAAATAGCAAAACCTATGACAGCATTAACCCAGAAAAATGCAAAGTTTGCGTGGAGTCCAAAATGCGAAGAAGCATTTGGAACGTTGAAGAAACTTCTAACTTCAGCACCTGTTCTTGCTCAACCAGACATCACCAAGCCGTTTGACGTTTATTGTGATGCCTCTGGGAGTGGCCTCGGTTGTGTTCTGATGCAAGAAGGGAGAGTGATTGCATACGCATCCTGCCAACTGAGAAAACATGAGGTGAACTACCCAACTCACGATCTTGAGCTACTTGCAGTTGTTTATGCACTGAAGAAATGGAGACATTACTTGATAGGCAACACTTGTCACATTTACACTGACTACAAGAGTCTCAAATACATCTTTACCCAACCTGAATTAAATATGAGGCAAAGACGGTGGTTAGAGTTGATAAAAGATTATGACCTAGAGGTTCATTACCACCCCGGTAAGGCTAATGTAGTAGCAGATGCATTGAGCCGTAAAGCTCATTGCAACTTCATTGAAGCTCGTCCAACAGTGAGAGTGCTATGCTGTGAGATTGGGGACATAGAAATTCCAACAGCGCTAGAAGCAGAACTTTATAACCTTGTCCTTGAACCAACCATCAAGGATCAAATCATAGCAGCACAAAAGCAAGATAAGGGCATGTCACATATTCGAGATGAGATCAATGACAAGAAGAAGGCCTGTTTCAAGCTCGACGAAGAAGGAGTCTTGTGGTTCAAAAATCGCTTAGTAGTGCCAAAGGATATGGAGCCGAGAAAGAAAATCCTAGATGAAGCTCACACCTCCATGTTCACCCTACACCCGGGCAGCAACAAGATGTACCAAGATTTAAAGCAAAAATTTTGGTGGACCCGTATGAAACGGGAGATCGCCAAGTATGTGTCTGAATGTGATGTATGCCAAAGAGTGAAAGCTGACCACTTGAAGCCTGCGGGTATGCTTCAACCCCTAGCAGTTCCCGCCTGGAAGTGGGAGGATATACACATGGACTTCATTGTGGGATTGCCTCGCACACAGAAGGGGTATGATTCCATTTGGGTAATTATTGACCGGTTCACAAAATCTGCACATTTCATCCCTGTCAAGACCACCTATCGAACGACGCAATATGCTGAACTATATATTTCTCGGATTGTATCCTTGCACGGTGTCCCTCTAACCATCACTTCGGACAGAGGCTCACTGTTTGTGTCACGCTTCTGGGAGCAACTGCAAACTGCTCTTGGAACCAAATTGATTCGGAGTTCAGCATACCACCCTCAAACAAGCGGCCAAGTAGAAAGAGTGAATTAGATCTTAGAGGACATGTTGAGGGCGTGTGCTTTGACTTATTCCACCAAGTGGGATGAATGTCTCCCCTTGGCAAAGTTCGCCTACAACAACAGCTATCAGAAGAGCTTAGAAATGGCTCCTTTCGAGGCCCTATACAGTAGACGGTGTAGAACACCACTCAACTGGTCTGAACCAGGTGAGCGTGTCACATTTGGTCCTGATTTGGTAACACAGGCAGAAGAGCAAGTTAGATTCATACATAGTAACTTGAAAAGAGCACAGTCTCGGCAGAAGAGCTACTCAGATAAGAGGAGAAGACCCTTAGTCTTTGAGAAGGATGATCATGTGTATCTCCGTGTGTCACCCATGAAAGGGGTGCATCGGTTCGGAGTGAAAGGCAAGTTAGCGCCACGATATGTCGGACCGTTCAAGATCACAGAACAATGTGGGCCAGTTGCTTATCGACTGGAGCTACCACCACATCTAGCTGCGGTGCATGACGTGTTTCATGTCTCGCAACTCAAGAAGTGTTTAAGAGTGCCAGAGGAAGTGATTGATACATCCCAAATTCAGATCCAACCAGACCTCACCTATCAAGAGCAACCCATAAAAATCCTCGACCAAAAGCAACGCGCGACACGACGAAGAACCATTAACTTCTACAAAGTGCAATGGAGTAATCACTCCGAGGAAGAGGCAACTTGGGAGCAAGAAGAATTCTTGCGAACAAAGTATCCTGGTTTTCTTCCATCCACTTTGAATTGAGTACGTCACAGCAATTTAAAGTTTTAAACGCATACGCAATGCACTTTCTTCTCATTAACTTATCCACCCACATCACATCAGAATCTCGGGACGAGATTTCTTTAAGGGGGGTGGGTTGTGATGCTCCGGCATCTCAAGTGCTTAATCATCCATCCTACATGCAGCATTCATCATAATACATCATGCAATGACATGCACTTGAACCCTAATTCAAATTTGGTTGAAATGCCACTTGTTAAAAACCTGTTTTCTGCATATATGTCTCTGTGTTTGAGCCCATAACTTTGATTCTATTTAGATTTGGGTGAAACTTATATTGACAAACTTGTAGACAATTTTGTTGTGAACAACTTTGGTAATTGGTGCTTTGACATGCATGCAGGTTTGCATAGGGTTTTGGGGCTTTTTCTGTCAGCATGTGAAATCTGTCCAAACCTGACCAGTTTAGTAATTTTAAATTTTCTTGATCTTAAATCCAAAATCTTGCAATGCTGGTATTGAGAAAGTTGTAGATCATGAAATTTTGAACAACATTGGTATAAAACTCCTTATGTGAAAGTGTCTAGAAAATAAACTTTTAGAATTTACAAGCTAGAGGGTTTTGTTAGTCAAACCTTAGTCAGCAGTTTAAATTCAAATTTACACCATAATTTTGAATAGAACATGGTATAAAAGTTTATAAGAGAAATGTAGAGGAGCAAATTTAGAACATTTCATCCAATTGGGTCTTCTTCAATATCGGCCTCTAACCTATTCAAAAGTGGGGATTTCAAACAGAGGTTTCAGCGGTCAAAGATGGATTTTTCAATTTCGGGATTTTTCTTTCCTTCCCGTCTCACTGACCGGTGGGTCCCACCGGCAGACCGCCTTCGGAATCCCGCCCCCGGGATTGAAAAAAAAAAACCGGCCAATGGGTCCCACTCGCTTTCTCCCTCCGCGCAACCGGTCCGTGGACCACCTCCTCTCTCCACCCGCCTCGGCCCCACTCGTCATTGACACCGGGTTCGTGGACCACGTCCATCCACCGCACCATTTCTCCCTCCTCCTCTCCCTCACGCGCACGCGGCGCTCGCGCCCTGCCCACGCCGCGCGTGGCGGCCGATGCCGACGCCGGCCGCGCCTTGCCCTTGCCTCTCCCCGGTTCCCTTCAAAGCGGAGGCCCCGGCTGCACCTAGACGCGTCCGCGTCCCCCTCCGCTCTCACTCTCCCTCGCTCTCCAACCGCACCGAACGCCGCCGCCATTGGCGCCGAGCTCGAGCTCGTCCGCGCCGGTCGCCACGGCCAGTCCGCGCGCCTCCAAACCTCACCACCGCGCGCGCCTCATCATCGCGCACCTTTCCCACCAACTCTCGTCGCTCCTACCCTCCCCATTCGCCAGGTCGGGTCGCGCCCCGACACGAACTGCCATGGCCGCGCTCCGAGCTTGAAGCTCTTTGCACCCTCGCTTCCGTCCACCTCAGCTCCCCAAGACCGCCACCATCGCCTTCGTCGTTCCACCGCGAGTCCGACGCCCTAGACCTCGTCGCCATCCGCCTCTCCTACGCGGAGATCGACTTGCCGCGCGACGTCACGACGCGCCGGTTCGCGGCGGGTTCATCGTCGGGTCACCGCCGTCGCACCATCCCTGCACTGGCTCTCCGAGCCCTAGACCGCCATCACTACACGTGCTGCTCCACCGCGCACCCGAGGGGTTCGTCCTCGCCGTCGTTCCGCCTCCTCGCCACCGAGCCCGACCCTTACGCGCCGCCTAAGGTCGCCGCCTCACCCTCACCGTCGCGGGCCTCCTTCCGTCCTTCTCCGTCGACTCAGGTAGTTGGGTAAGCATCCCCGCACTCCCCTCCCTCTCCCCGACCACCGCCGGCGAGCCCGCGGGCCCCGCGCGGCCGGTTCAACGCGCGCCGCCGCCGGTCAACCCCCTCCCCGGCGGGAGGTTGAAGGAGACCGAGTTTTGCATTTTGGCCCTCGGTGTTTCGGCGTTTTCTGTTCTAATCCGAAGCGCTGTGCATAGTGTCTTGAGAATCTTACGTTCTAGCCCCTGAGATCTATGGTTAATTGCGTACAAGTCCTTGGTCTAATGTATTTTTCATTTATTTCATTAATAAATCGGCTGAAACTTTCAAAAATCATAACAATTCAAATAAAAATCCAAAATGGACAAACTCAGTGGCTATGGACTCCTTTTGAGTAGATCTACAGGATAGGTATGATGTAGATGTGTGAAAGGTCCGTTTTGCCCCTGGTTTAATGCATGCATGGTGTAGGTTAATAAATAGTAAAAATGGACCAAATGAACTCCAAAAATTATGAAACTTGGAAAGTAGCTTTGTTATGGTAATTATGCACTGTGTGAAATTTTATGGCAGGAGCACTTGTTGTTAAATGACCGATCTACCCCTAGGCCTACGTTTTTATATAGAAATGTATGGGAAGTACTTAGTCTTATGCAAATCGCTCCAAATGTTATACTAGATTTTTAAGACACTCATTATGCTGCATATAGCTTGCTGGTAAGGTTTGAAGCCTTGCATGTTAAGTTTGAGTGGTGATTTGAAAATGACAAAGTGTCACATGTTTAACTAAATAATAGGAAAAAGTGTATTTAAACTGCTAGGAAAATTTTGGGAAAAATCTGGTAGCCTACTAGTGATGTCTTGATTCCAGAAAGTGATTTTGTACACCTTATTACTGCTGTTTTGACTTATATGATTTTTATGGTGAAATAAAATATGGAAAAATAGAAGTCCTATTAACTTTGGATTTTTGTCTTGATGATTTTTGTATATGATTTTCATGCCATGAAATACTTGTTGTAGGAATTTCAAGTCTAGAACTCACTCCTATAAATTATGAAAAATTCGGAAAGCTATAGGGCTGATAACTTGCTGGAATTTTAATAAATTAATTATAACTTGGTTGTAGCCGAAATTTTGACAGTAGCTCTATGAAGTATGTGTCTGCATGTGGTAAAAATTTGAGATCAATTGAGTTGTCTAACTACATGAGCTTATGAGTGCGTTTTATTCATAAAGGTAGCGTGTCCCTTAATTTGCATATATATGTTTAACTTCAAGAGACAACTTCATTTCATTTGATGGGGACTGTGTACACATATAAGACACTAACTCCTAATGACTCCAAGGATAAAATGTAGTGATGGTTTGTACGATTTCTTAGTGAGGGGCTATATGATTTCTTAGCAAAGTCGTTAAGTTTTCTTGTTATGGGGTGTGTTTAAACTAAGAATACCCGAACCCATTCTTCACAAGCTGCTTGATCATGCCTTATAGTTCATTGACACCTCATGCATACATCTGCCATTCAGTGTACTCAAGTTTGCAATGTGCCATGTTTATAACACTGTATCGTAGACATGCATTTGCATTCTCCTGCACTCACTTGCATTTTATCATGCATATAGACCCCGCGTGCAAGGAGCTATCAACGCAGGAGAACCAGTGATCAAGGAACCAGGCAACAGGCTATATCCGGAGCCAGAAGATGAAGGGTCGCTGATTAAATCCGTCCCTGCTTCAAGGGGTTGCCTGGGGCAAAGCCTCACAACCCGGCAAACTAACCTAGTTTAGTTTGTTGGTTTTCTTAAGATCAAGAAAAGGTAGGCAGGACCATACTATACCCAGCAAACATCTTATGTCTTGATGATTAGGCATATGCATCAGGAGTTGTTTGGAACCAACTGCATTAGATATCCTGGCCGCCCTGGCCCTAGAACCTACACCTAGAGTTCGTAGGACGAGTGCCTAGTAATGCTAGGTACGAGTAGACACGGGTGAATGGAGTCACTCGTCGCGTAGGTGATTTCAAAAACTTACAGAAATCTCACTGAGGTAAGTTGTTATATATGCTTCTGATTTAAATGGAGACCGGGCGGAGATTTTATGAGTTACTCATGGTTTATGGTATTGTGCACTGGACTCCGCCCGAGTCGCATAAGGCCCGTTCGCTGTTCGCCTGCTGATCGGCATAACATTGCTAAGGTGCTTATCCGGGATAATGGACCGGTGAAAGTCTTACTTGTGCCATCCGAAGAATAGAGACTTGGTCCTACCATCGGTCCCAGGGGCGCTTGGGGTGTAGACTCGTGGAGGGCTGGACCCGGTGCGGCCGAGGTAACGCTCCACGGGGGCTAAACCTGGGGAATGGCGGGTTGGAATCGAACTTGGGATGGGACAAGTGGAGATGGGGGCTATATGTGGGAACGCGAGGGCTAGTAAGCATATACCCCTGGCATTGTTAGTTGTTCCCGGGAATTAACAAATCGATTCGAATCGCTGATGCTCACCAGGTGTGAGAATGCCAATATCGCACACGGGCAACGTAGTAATAACTGTAACATGCTGTTTATTAAGTCACGCCTTTTTATACAACATGCTTGGATGTGTATGATCCGTCTCACTATTCAGGGTGTCGCCCATCCACTGCTAGGAGGTCGATGGACTTGGGAGATGCTTTGAGGTCGAGGGAGGGCTGACCCGACGTACCGTGGTATCGCTCCTGAGATGGCTACTCCCAAGGGGTTGGATGGAAGCGCTGTGAATCTTGGGACAGGACATGTTTTCATGTTTTACTTTTCATGCAAGTATTTACCTTATGTTATAAATGACTTTTTATGAATAATGGATAGCAGCTGTCAAAATCCTGCTATCTGATATCAACATGACCTTGTTTAAGAATCAACAGCTAAGGACCCACATGATTAGTAAGCACGCTTTGTGTCAGCCGTAATCCCCGTCCATTAAGTCCTACTGAGTAATTAGTACTCAGGGTTTGCCCCCACTTTTGGATTACAGGTACCGACGATAGCTGGACAGCTGTGTTGGAGGTGGTAGTACCGGTGGGCTCGGTGCTATTCGCCTTGTCATCTCTTCCTGAAGACTACTTAAGTATATTATTCCGCTGCGAGATGTTTTGAAAACGCTTCCGCTATATTTATATACTCTAAATTCGCTTCCGCTATATTTGAACATGTATTTGATTTCATACAATTGAGTTGTAAATTAAGCCTATTATTTTCTATTTCAACTGCCTGTGATGATGTAATTGTTGTGGCTCCTTCGAGAGTCGGATGTGTTTGATGTCGGTTCCTCGGGAATCGGTGTTATCGAGAGCTCGAAGGACTCTCGACGGACTACCGGGTTTAGTCTGGCCTAAGTGCACTGCGAGCCAGAGGTGGCAGGTGTGCTTAGTCTAGATTAAGCAGGGCGGTTCCGCCACAACTTCGATCCTGCAACCATCAGCGAGTCTTTGATGACCGAGAGTCCTCCTTCACTCCACCAGCCGATGTAGCTTCAACTCTGAAGGACATCGCGAAGCAACTAGAAACCCCAATTGAACGTTTGGTTGTTGCGTGTGACGGCATTCGCATTGCCCTTGAGCCAATCATCGACATGCTGCCCTCAAGCCTAAAACAGGTGCTTCGGCCTACTGCTCACCTTGGATTTCTTCGTGAAGATGTATTGGCCGCTGCATCACGCATATCCTCCCATAACAACCAGTCGGCCCTGAGAGAAGAGATAACCAAAGTGTGTGCAGTTGCAAATCAATTCAAGGCGAACCTGGATGACGACAGTGAAGAAGTGAGGTCGAAGACCTCCAGGGCAGCACTTGACGCGAGGAGGACAAAGATCACTGATGAAATCAAGCGCCTTAAGGAAGAACTGTCTTAAATTGACGCAGCCATCCAAGCCAATGAAGCAAGCGTGAAGACACTCGCGGACAACACGCAAAAACTATCGATATCACTTGAAGGCAGCATTGCGCGCATCCGAGAGTTGAACAAAAGCCTGACCGCCGGTTCCGATGAATCAGATCGCCAAATCATCGACTCTGCTGATAAGGTCAGAACAAAAGCTTTGGCTGCAGTCTGTCAATACCTCAGAAGCCTACCAGCATCTTCCTCTGCATGATTCAATTGATTATCTGAACACTGATAACTGTGCCCTCCCCGAGCTTGTGGCTCGGTTAAGAACATTATGAATTTTGTATGTTGTAATTTTGTACTAAAGGCGATGCCTAGCATCGGCTATTACACGTGGCCAACGACACATGCTGACCATGCTATTGATATTTTTATATTATTATTGTTACTATTATTTTTCCTAAAGGCGATGCTGTGGTACATCGACTCTTGTTATGACCAGATGGCAACGCATCAGTCAAATTTTCCCTAGAGGCGATAGCAAGGCATCGGCCACTTCCGTCTGGATGTTACCGCATCGGTTCTTGCTTAAGTTAGGATCCGATCCACATGCTAGGATAATATTTCTTCAAATATTTGCTGTTGACGTTTCTGAAGAACCGAACCCCTTCTAATGTTTCCATCCTATACGAATTACCTAGAGCAGTCCCTACTATGCGATAGGGCTCGTGCCAGTTAGGTGACTACTTTCCAAACGCTGGATCTTTCGTTCCAACTGGCAAGACTAACTCGCAAACAAGATCGCCTACCTTGAAATTCTTCGGCTTTACTCTCTTGTTGTAGGCCTTCGCTATCCTGGCTTTGTTGTCTCTAATTTTTTCAAAAGCCCATAGCCGAAGCTCCGTTAAGTCATCTTTGTTGATGATCATGAGAGATGTATAATCATCGGTTGACAGATCATTCTGAATTGAACCCTGCGAGAGCCGATGTTGACTTTGTTGGGCCCCTAGCTTCCTCTCATACGGCCTCGCCCTCTCATGAACACCGGCCGTCGCTTCCACACGCTAGAACACACGACGAACCAAGGTGGAAGATGAACAGAAGCAATGGCAAGGAATGCCCCGGCGAGCTCAAGCTCGCCTGTATGTTCGCTCCCTTTATTCAGCTAGACCGGGCACCGATTACATGCGTGAGTGGCGGTAATTATAGTCACGGTGGAGCTCTCCTCCACGCCCTGGCTCCCTCGCCACGGCCGCGCCATGCGCTGCTGCGTGTGCGTCGTGCCTGCGCATCGCGCTCTGCCGCACAACTCGCACACGCGCCAACGGCCGGCAATTTTCCCGCCACCACTCCAACCAACACGCGATCGCACCCCCTAAACTCGTGCAGCTCATCCTATCGCGTCACCCAAGCCGATCCGAGCTGGCGTCGATCCGCCCCGAGCTCACCGACCACGACACGCCATGCCCATGGCGCGTTCTGAGCGTGCATGCACCCAAAACACGCGCACACACGCACTAAATTTCTCAATGCCAAGCTTAATCGTAACAATCACCCCCCTAAGCTTGACATGGCACACTCTATATCTACAGTAGGGCCGGTTCTACATCGGCGATCGCCTACAGCACCTTCTCCTCCCTCTTCTTCTTGTGGCAGAATTTTGCGATGTGGCCATAGCCGCCACACTCGAAGCATTGCCCCTTGTTGTGACTCCAGCCTCGGCGGCTTGATTCTGAGGCCATGCTGCTTGCATCGTCGTTTGCCTCGCTGCGCTCGTCGTCGCCGTCGTCGCCATTGCCCCGATCGCCGTTGCCGCTGCTGCGTCGCCCACCATCACGGCGCTGTCGCTCCTTGTTCTGCTGTCGCCGGCGTGCCTCCCACTGCGCCTTAATGAGGTATAGTTGCTGGACGACCTCTGTGACGACCTCATTCGCCTTGGCGTCCTCTGCGTCGGCGTCCTCCGCGACACGCAGCTGGCCGACGAGCTCCTCCATGGACATCGTGTCGAGATCGAGAAGCATCTCGATTGACACCGCCACTTGCTTCCACTTCGTTGGCACTACTCACAGAACCTTCCGCACCACGCGCCCATCCTTCACCTCCTCGCCCAGCTCGCGCAGCCCGCAGATGATGATGTTGACGCGCACGGCGAAATCGTCGGTCGACTCGCCGTCCTTCCACTTGAGGTTCTCAAATTCCTTGAGCAGGCGCTGACGATTGGCGCCCTTGACGCGGTCCTCCCTGACACGCATCCTCTTCACTGCCTCCCACGCCTCCTTTGCCGTGTTCTTCACGGCGAGCGTCGCCTTCAGCTCCGAGGGAACGCCGCGCAGAACGGCGGCGAGCGCCATCCGATCATCTTGGCGCTCGACCTTCTCGCTCTCCACCGCCTTCGATAGCCCGAGCGCCTCCAAGCTGACCTTCATCACCAGCGACCACTCGTGATAGTTGGTCCTGGTGAGCATCGGCAGCTCGACGGCGCCGCTGGTCATGGCGGTGCACCCCGCGACGGGGGAGGTCTCCGGCTTCTCCGACATGCCGCGCGTGCCCCTCTCTGGCTCTGATGCCAATTGTTGGGTCCCTAGCTTCCTCTCGTACGCCCTCGCCCTCTCACGAGCACCGGCCGTCACTCCCACATGCTAGAACACGAGACGAACTGAGGTGGAAGATGAACAGTAGCAATGGCGAGGAACGCCCCGGCGAGCTCAAGCTCGCCTGTATGTTGGCTCCCTTTATTCAGCTAGATCGGGCACCGATTACATGCATGGGTGGCGCTAATTATAGTCACGGTGGAGCTCTCCTCCATGCCTCGGCTCCATCGCCACAGCCGCGCCATGCGCTGCTGCGTGTGCATCGTGCCCACGCATCGCGCTCTGCCGCACAACCCGCACACGCGCCAACGGCCGGCGATTTTCCCGCCACCACTCCAACCAACACGCGATCGCACCCCCTAAACTCGTGCAGCTCATCCTATCGCGTCGCCCAAGCCGATCCGAGCCGGCGTCGATCTGCCCTGAGCTCACCAACCGCGACACGCCACGCCCATGGCACGTTCTGAGCGTGCACGCACCCGAAACACACGCACATACGCACTAAATTTCCCAATGCCAAGCTTAATCCTAACAGAATTCCCACGGCATAACGGCCTCCTGGCCATACACCAATTGGTACAGAGTGCACTTAGTCACCCCATGACATGACATCCTATATGCCCATAATGCTTCTGCAAGCTGATCGTGCCACAGCTTAGGATATTCATCTATCTTCCTTTTGATCAGCTTGATAAGACTTTCGATCGATGCCTCAACCTGACCATTAGCTTGAGCGTAGTAAGGGGACGACTGCAGCAATGTGATACCCATCTCTTTGGCAAAATTTTTGAATTCCTCAGCCAAAAAGACGGTCCCTTGATCTGTGGTGATAGTTTGTGGGATGCCAAACCTGTAGATGATGTGTTCCTTGACAAAATTCACCATGTCTTTGGCCATGACATTCTTCATTGTTACGGCCTCTACCCACTTGGTAAAATAATCAGTGGCAACCAGAATCCATTTGTGTCCCTTGCTGGTCGGAGGGTTAACTTGACCGATCATATCCATACCCAAGCCTCTGAACGGCCATGGTTTGACAATAGGATTCAACGGTCCAGCCGGTGCCATCTGAACGGCTCCAAACCTATGACACTCTTGGCAACCTTTGTAGTATTTAAAGCAATCCTCTAACATGGCTGGCCAATAATATCCTGACCTTCTAATCAGCCACTTCATTTTATGAGCCGATTGGTGGGTACCACATACTCCCTTATGGACATCGTGCATAACTTTCAGTGCTTCTGTTGGCCCCAAACATTTTAACAATAACCCTTCCAAGGTCCTGAAGTACAGCTCATCACCAATAAGCACGTGTTTCAGAGCACGATGGCTTGTCTTCTAATCTGCCCCCCGAGCTGGATCCCTCAAGTAGTTGAGGAGATCGGCTCTCCAGTCATTTGCATCAACCGGTATGATGTCAACACAAACGCTATCGTCTTGTTCAGCATATCCAGAAGCTATTTGCGCTAGCTTGTTGGCTTCAAGTTTGTTCTCCCTTGGTATCCACGTTAATCGAATAAATCTGAATTTTGCCATCAATTCTTGACAACGTAGAAGATAAGGATATAATGGATCACTAGCACAATTAAAATCTTCTGTTGACTGATTGATGGCAACTCTAGAATTGCCAAAAGCTTCCACTACTTTAGCTCCTGCCTCAAGCAACAACTCAAGGCCCTTACACAAAGCTTCATACTCGTTTGGTTGTTAGTGCGTTGCTTGCTGAGGCGAAAGGCAAATTCATATTGTGCCCCCTGAGGGGAATAATGAGAATCCCGACACCGCAGCCAGCGTCGCACGCAGAACCATCAAAGAACAAAGCCTAGGACGATATGCCGACAAAATTTTGATGTGGAGCCGATCGCTCAGTAATGAGATCGGCTAATGCTTGGCCTTTTACAGCCCTGGCCGGTTTGTACCTGATATCAAACTCTGAGAGAGCAAACATCCATTTGCCGAGCCTCCCTTTAAGAATAGGGGCTAACAGCATATGCTTAATAACATCGGCTTTACATCCTACCTAAGTTTCAGCATTAGCAAGTAATGACGCAATTTGGTGCATGTAAAGTATAAACATAAGCATAAACGCTCCATCTCAGAATACCTGGCCTCAGCATCAAGTAATCGTCGGCTCAGGTAGTAGACGACTCGCTCCTTTCCATCGACTTCTTGGATTAACATAGAGCCGATGGTTGTCTCGTCCGTCGACAGATAAACAATAAATGGGACATTGAGACAAGGCGGTGCCATCATGGGTGGCGTTATTAGATACTTCTTCAGATTATCAAACGCCAGCTGTTGATCAGGTCCCCATATAAATTCTTCACTCTTTTGCGTCCTGATCAGGTCGTCCTGCTTCGATGGAGGAGGTGAGCGCACTGGTGGCGGGGACACAGAGCGCCGCTTTGGTGGTCGAGACGGGGGACGCTATTGTGGAGGAGTAGGATCATCGCGGCGGCACGGCGAGGCCGTGCGACATCGTCGTGGTGATAACGTGCGTTCCAGACGTCCGAACACAGACGCCTTGCCACGGTAACTCCTGCGGTCGGAACACTCTAGACAGTCATCAATGGTGGGTAGTCTCTCTATACCTTGTGTCCAGCAGAAGTGGAAGTAGGGGCAGCGCCAGTGCTCGTCGCGGTTCATGGTGTCGCAGCGCCTGACTGGTGTCGCCTTTGTTCTTCACGGTGCCGATCCTCGCGGCGCTCTTCTTTGCGATGTCGGTGCTCATGATGACGGCGACGCTCACAATGATAGGCTTCATCCTCTTCGGCACAACGTCGCTCCTCATTCTGTTGCCCCTGAGTTGGGGCGACATTGCCGATTCCTCTGCACCGTTTTGACCAAAGTATGCTCTTCGGCCCTAAACTCGAGAGGGACATCGTCAAGAGGATCCGCCTTGGCGTTTCCCTTCTCGTCTTGGATGCGTGGACCATGTTGATCGACGCGGCAAGACCACGAAAGAGGTATGAAAACTGATGTTTATTGCCCCGGTGCAGGATCCGGCCCGAAGAAATAGCCCTGCCCAAGCGCGTAGAAGCTATTTCACCCATTGGCACTGTAGAGGCTTGTTAGTCCTTGCCCACTGAACAAGGTAGGCATCAGTATCATCTAAGGAGTCATCTTCATCGGCTTGGATACAGCCGCTGCTCCGTCTTTGCCTCTCCTGCAGGACTTCTGGGTGGCTCCACTCATAAGTAGCAACCTTTGACACTAAATGGCTGATAGAATTGAAATCGGTCGGCCCATACACCGCCTTGATAGCCCTGTTTAACCCATTGTATGCTATCTAGGCCAGAATCTTCTCGTCGAGGTGGAGGGAGTAGCAACGGTTCCTTAGCTCATGGAACCGTTGGATGTACTTGTGTACTGTCTCTCCCGGGAGCTAGTGGATGTTGTTCAAGTCTGTGAACGTGGCTTCATCGGATCCCGAGAAGAACTGAGAATGGAAGCTTTCGTCCAGCTGTTTCCAAGTGGTGATGGATCCAGGGCCAATGTGGTGTACCAACCGAAGGCTGGCCCGGTCAATGATAGAGAGAGCAGCCGAATTTTCATATCTTCGGCCTTTAATGCGATCCCTAGCTGCGCGAGGTACCGGCTAACATGCTCTACGGTACTGGCACCATCGCTGCCACTGAATTTGGTAAAATTAGGGATCTTGAACTTGGGAGGAGCCTCCAGGTGGTCGTATACCTCTGGGTAGGGCTTTGCTTAGGTAATGGCCCCCGGTATAGGTGTAATACCATATTGGTACTTCAAAATCTCAGAAAGATCTTTCCGAGACACGTCGAGGCCCGTCCCTGCGGCAAACATGACCTGATCGTTATGGATCGGCCCAGTACCATAGGTGTTTTGCCATTTAGCTAGCTCTTGGTCTGGCGCTTTTGCTGCTCCATGTGGAGCGATTCCATGCGTAGGCTTGGCTTTCGGAGGAGGGTTTTGCTTCGGTCCTCATGATGAATTGACGAGGATTGGGTTAGGGTACGGGGGAGGAGGTGCCTCTCCTTTCTCCAGCTGTCGGTATCTCAGCTGGCATACAAAACCGTCAGGTATGACCAAGGGTGGAGTTGAGTAAACCTTGGTCTCTAGAGGAAGCCTATCACGTGGAGGATGCATGATGAACTCGGCAATGTTATCCCCTTGCACCTCAATGTGGATGAGTGTGAGTGTCCTGGAGTAAAACATGGCTTCCCCCACGTGGCCGTTCAACTCGGGGCCGGTGATGTGAAGAGGTTCATCGGCCAACGCTGCTCTGACCGTCTTGACCACGATGTTATCCATGCGGTTTATGACCGCCTCAGACAGCCTGATCAAAGCATGCGCGGTAATCCTGTTTATCTCCTCGTGGAGCACTTCAGTACGCCGCTGCAAGGGGGTCAGGGGATCGACTTCGTCGAGAAGTGACGAAGGGCATCCATGTAACACGATGCCGCCATGGCGAGACGTCTGATACATGGCGAGTACTTTGGCCTTGAGTTCCTCGATGATTTCGGCGTAACGCCTTTGGTGTATCTCAGGCAGGTCTTCGGGTTTCTCGATGGGGACGAGTTCTTCTCCACCCTCATCGGTACTAGCGCCGCGATTTCCGTTGCCACCAGCCATGCAGATGAATCGAGATTGGTCCCACTAGGCATGCCAAAAATGTGTTGCACCAGGAAACCAACAGGTAGTACCCTAGAGAGCTTCACACAATAGGGTCGGGAGGTGTATGTGGACCGTAGGGATCGCTCCTCCTTGCTACGACCCACAATCGGCCGAACGGATCAGCCGGTCGTCTCTGGCTTAATGGTGGTTGGGCGTGCCACCTGGCTTATGACCTAGCCAGGAAGGTTATGGTGATGGTGTTGGCGTTGGTTGACTTCTGTTTCCCCTGTATAAGCAGACAAAACAGATTAAACGTTAAATACTAGCCGGATCGCTCGGATCGGCTCATCCTGGATCAGATCTTCTCCATCGGCAAGGCCCTGCTGTCTTACCAATAGTATATCCAGATATAATATATAAAGGTACTTAAATAAAGAAAGAGTAAGCACGACTAGATCTATTCTAGTTGGCTAAAACATCTAGATGAACGTCAAACATGCCTTAAATCTACTGTTGTACCAAAGATTCTATAGGAACGACATGAAAACAGATGCATCTTTGATAAAACAATAAAAGGCAAGACAGGGTATACATCGGATCTTCCTACTAACATGTGATCTGTAGATAAAACTATGAGAACAAATCTAATCTAAATTCTATGATCACAAACCGGCAGCATAAAAGCCTGCACCACAACAGGTATTAGCATAACAACAAGTTGTGTAAAAGCCGACGTGCAAGCATATCGGCTCATACACGTGACAGATCTGATGCCAAGCTAGGCTTGACATGAGATTCATCGGGGTAACTAATGGATCTCGCTCTAAGCAAAGCTTCTCGCAAGATTCATCACGGTAACTGGCAAACCGTGCCATCAAAAACGCTTCAGTACACGATTTGCTAGGCGACTAACGTCGTAATGCCTATAACGAACTAAATCGTTAAGGCAGCATGACGATTACCTAAAACTCTAGTCGCTAGAGGTGGCGATGTGCCGAGGGGATGTGGAGACAGCCGCTGCTCGATGAACGTATGTCGTCAACTTTATTTTGATAGTAAGGATACATATTTATAGTCCGTAGACTAGGGCAACAAACCTGCCCTTCCGTAATTAAGCTACAAACCCTAACTAACTAAAACTGGACTCTTTAATCTACGATACAAGTCCCAATGGCCTGCTCTATTACTCCGCCTTCACTCCCTTGGATGACTTCTTTTCAGCCCAAAGCCGATCTTGACCCATTAACAGGGGCGGCCAAATTCTGTTGTCAACAGATAGAAAGAATTTCTTCTTGCTTGAGGAGTACTTGATGCCCTTCTTGTCAAGTCGCCCCAAGGCACTAGTGACCTTGCAGACGACCAAAGCAACTTATTCTTCACTATCATCATCATCATCTTGCTCATTATCTTCTTTGTTGTCCACCACAATGATTTTCTTGGAAGTAGACTTCTTCTCTTTTGATGAGCTTTCCTTGAGGGCAAGATCATTCTTCTTGGAGGGTGGCTCCACATCTAGTGTGATGTTCATGTACATCTCATGTGCATTGATCTTGCCAAGCACACCAAATGGAGTAGCCTTGGAGAGGTCAGTTTGGTGAAGATAGGTGACGATGTTGACATACTTGTTGCGATCAAGTTGATCAATTATCTTCCTTGCAACATCGGCCTCGGCAATTTGAGTCAAACCAAGACCGTTGATCTCCTCTACAAGCACATTGAGTCGAGAATACATTTGGTTAGCATTTTCATAAGGAAGCATACGAAAGTCACTTAGTTTCTTGCTAAGCAAACTATGTCGTTCCTCTTTCTCGCTCTTAGTTCCCTCGTAAAGAGCACAAATCTCTTCCCAAAGCTTATGAGCATCCTTGATAGTTCTCACGCGGTTGAAAACATCCTTGCTCAAGGTCCGGAAGAGAATGTTACGAGCCTTGGCATTCCACCGCTCATAACAAAGCTCCGCAATTGTCGGCTTGTTCTTATCCACTATGGTCGGGAAGTCGGTGATGGCAGCGGTATACATAGATGCGTCCATGGCTTCCAAGTAGGACTCTGTACAGAACTTCCAATATGTAAAGTCCTCGCCATCGAACATGGGCGGGGGTCCTTCCCCACCGGACACCTTGCTCAAGGTGGTGAAGCCTCAACCAATGAGCACTCGACTCTGATACCAATTGAAAGGATCAACATATCCAAGAGGGGGGTCAATTGGACTTCTACTTTCGAAACGTAAATTAAATCCTATCGACCAAATCCCAATTCATCCTAGTGCCTAACTAAGTGTGTTTAGAGAGCTACACGCCACAAGAAGGTTTGCAACCGAGGGCCAAGCATGCCATTCTAGAAAAGTAAAGGCACAAAGTAAACGTGAAAATTAAGTGCGGAAAGTAAACGGAAAAGATGACACGACAATCTTTTTCCCGAGGTACCGAGGATGTAGGACCAAGGCGTACATCTAGAGGGGGGTGAATAGGAGCACCTGAAAACTCAAACTCAATCCCCCGTAGTGCAAACTGAAACAACACCCACAACAAAGCTAGACACCGTCCATTGAGAGGATACGTATCTAACTCGCAATGCGTGCTTGGTACCGTCCACTGAACGGATACGTACCTAGCACAAAGCGGAAGCACACACACTCAAAGGAAGCAAAACGAACAAGCTTCGAGAAGACAACAGAAAACAGTCGACAGAGCTGCAAAGAAAATTGCCAAAACCCCTCAAGAGAAGCTCCAAAAAATCCCCAAAAAATACCACAACCTCACAAGACAGTCAAGAACAGCTCCAGAAAAAATCAACCAAATGCAGCAAGTTGTGATCACCGGACCGTCCGGTGTTCACAGACTGATACTCCAAAAAGCTTTCAACCAAAACCCAAACAAACCAACTCCAAAAATTATGACATTTTTATTGAAGGTTAAGAAGAGGCCAATGAACAACTCCACAAATTTTCAGCTCTATTGGACAAGAAATAAAAATCCTACACTCATCGGACCATCCGGTGGTTTGCACACCGGACCGTCCGGTGCTTAGAAACAGACTGACCTTCCTCCAAAGAAAAATACCAAACCCGGTCAAACATCTCCAAAAATTCTAAAATTTTTATGGGAGCTTTTCGATTCGCAGGACAAGAGCTCCACAAAATTTCAGATCATTTGGAGCACATTTGATCATAGCAAGAACCACCGGACGAAATAGCTCACCCACCGGACGATATAGCTCAGACAAAAACAGCCACCCGAAACTTGAGCTTCCGAAGCCAAAACTTGACCAAACCTTCACCAATCTTCGTTAAATTTTGCACACACTAACCTAGCTCCATTCCAAAGCTATTCCTAAAAGATCTATAGAAAAAGATCAAGGGATTGTGGAAATTTTAGATCTCATGAAGAGGGAACCTTTGGGCAAGAAAAGAGAAAAGCTCAAGAACAACTTGCTCGTGGCAATCCTTCGGGATTATGACGTTCTAAGACATAATCTCCACGCCCTTGCAAGTCCTAAACACAAGAAAAATAAAGGATTCAACCTCGGCCAAAGCAAACACCTGAAAAGCCAAGAATTGAGTCCAAGAACCAAAGAAAAAAGGGGAAAGAACAAGCACACAAGTTGCTCTACGAAATCACTTGGATTAATGGCCCAAAATGGGTCTCAAGATCAGATTCCAACCAAGGAATTCGTCCCAAGCAACCACCCTCTCCTTTCCCTCTTGATTTGGAGGCTAGATCTCACCCTAATCCTCCTAAACTTTGAGCTCTTAGCTTAGGGACAAAAATCACACACAAGACACAAATCCTAGCAGCCAAAAGGAGTCCTAATGACCAGCTCTTAGGCTATTTATACACCGCTTCAGTTTTGGCATTTTTACACATAGACCCCTAACACTAGAAACACCAAGAGGGGCTAAAACAGAAAAGGACCCGAAATATCGGGGATGGACGACCACGATGAAGACTTCATCTTCTTAACTTCCACGCAATCTTCGGATGTCCTCCACGTGGCCAGTAGTCCAATCCGCCTTTGCACCCCCGGTTTTGAAGTCAGAAATCGGGAAACTTTAGGAAGTCTCCGTCTAGGCCGGACTTGGCCTATCTTCTCTATCTTGGCTAGTCGTGGCCCAACTCACCAAGGCTTGGGTAGCTTAGGTGGCGGTTTTGAGCGAAAGCCGCCAAAGCCTCCCTTGCACGCCTTCGTGCCATGCACTTGGGTTGGAGCACCACGGTGGCACCCGGCTTCTCCAATCCATCGGAGTTGCCTCGCAGTCCATTGGAGGGCTTACACCACCATTGCTGAACCGCCCCTCCGTGTACCGAGCTTCCATTGGAGGGCTTTTGCCTCAGTCCATCGAGGTCTTCATCATCTACCTCCAGTCCATCGGAGGGCCTCCAGTCCATCGGAGGACTTGTACCATTGACAATCACTCATCACACCAGGAGAGCAATGAGGCCGGTCCATTGGCTTCAATCTCCCCCTTGATTAGTGCATTGTCAACACCTTCAACCTGTTACCTGAAATAGAACATAGACAAGAGAAAAGCGTAAAACTGAAAAAGACAGAAAAAAAAGAACAATTGCTCAAGCTGCCCAAAACCAACAAAGGCAAAACACAAAGCAGCTTGAAGCAACAAAAGAAAGCAAAGCATCAGCTCCTCAAGACAGAGGCAAAAGGCTCAACGCACCAATGCAAAGAGCATTGTAAAAGCTCAAACTCCCCCTAGAATGTATCCTCACAAATTCAAAATAAATGCAAAGCTCCCCCTCAACTAAGTCTCTCCCGAGTCCTCCTCTTTGTCCAATAACTTCTCCCCCTTGTTGACAATGGACACATCAAGGGTTCATAGGACTCCCCCTGAACTAGAGAACTCCCCCTCAAAATATGCCATGAGATGCAGTGAGTGTACCAGAAAGAGCTCAGAAGGGATGGATATCTAGTATTCACAAGTTCTAGCATACAGAACAAGTGAGGGCAAGGAAGCATGCAACAAGCTCAAATGAATCTATCTTACACAGATTAGGAGCAAGCATGATTTTCAGTGTTGTTTAAAAGAAAGCATTACCAACATGAATAGCACCTAACAAGATAGACATGAACAATAAGATGCTAGCAATGCATACAGAGTGTGCTACTCTCAACCAAAGCATACACGACAAGGCATAAGCATTTTAGAGACTTGCATATTTCAGATTTAACCACTTGTATTTCATTAGCAAGTTTGATATTGTGCCAGGGGTTATTCACTTGTCATGCCACTTCTTACCAACCAATGCCAAGTCTAGGTTCAAGGAAACATCAAAAGCTTAAGACAAGGTTTTGGTCATACACAGCTTAGTCCAAGTTCATGCCGAACTGCAAAGGCAAGCAGTCTCGAACTAAGTCAGTGTGACAAGCAAACCCACCTAGATCTTTTCATTTCAGCACAAGACACCACTTGCAAACGTTTAATTCAGATTTCCAATTAAGCTAGGTGTCATAAAAGCTTAGGCATTAATTTAGCAAAGGCATACAACTAGCATATCCAGGTATGAAAAGATAGCATAGCATTCAACACTCCTACACATGCTAGGCAACCAAGTCATGTGGTGATCATGTTTTTTGGATTTTCAGGAAATAAAAGGGCTTAGCTCAGAAATTAGTATTCAACAGACTCAAGTGAGCTTAGCCAACCGTGATCAAGCAAGCATCTGTACAACCTAGCACAAGCAAATACTAACTCAACATACCAAAAGAGCTCTAGTGCTAGTGTAAGTGAAAATGCATATGATACAGTGCAATGCATGATATGATACAAAATGCAAAAGAAGCAAAGAAGAAACAAAAACAAAAGCACATCCTAAACTAACTCAAAGCTATCCCTGACTAAAAGGGATAATACACTCCAAGCTCACCTCTCAAGCGCGCAAAAGCGCTAAACTCTAGGGGCTTGGTGAAAAATATTGGCTAGCTGGTTCTGGGTTGCTACATGGATCAAGTCTATATCTCCCTTCTCATAGTGATCTCTCAAAAAGTGAAACCTCACGTCTATGTGTTTGGTTCTAGAGTGCAAGATGGGGTTCTTAGCTACAAAGATAACAGAAGTAGAATCCACTAGCAGAGAGATCCTCCCAAAACTCAGGCCAAAGTCGCTTAGGGTGGCTTTCATCCAAAGTAGCTGGGAACAGTAGCTAGCAGCAGCTATGTATTCTGCTTCTGTGGTGGATAAGGAGACACTAGCTTGCTTACGAGAGGACCAAGAGACAAGAGAAGTTCCTAAGAATTGGCAAGTACCGGATGTTGATTTGCGATCAATCCGTCAGCCAGCATGGTCAGCATCTGAGAACCCTCTAAGAGAAAGGGAAGAACCCGAGGAGTACCAAAGACCAAGCTTAGGAGTGAACTTTAGATACTAGAAAATGCGCTTCACCGCTTGACGGTGAGATGTTCTAGGAGAAGCCTGGTAACGTGCACAAAGGCAAACCGCGAACTGAATGCCCGGTCTGGTCGCCGTCAGGTACAGAAGTGAGCCGATCATTCCTCGAAATTCCTTCTAGTCCACTGCCTCCCCATCTTCATCAGCATCAAGCGCCGTGTTTGTACTCATTGGAGTTGTCATGGGTTTTGAGTCACCCATGTCAAACTTCTTGAGGATATCCCTTGTGTACTTGGCTTGATGGACGAAGGTACCCTCAGGGCCTTGCTTGATTTGCAGCCCGAGGAAGAACTGGAGCTCACCCATGAGACTTATCTCAAACTCCTTGCTCATTTGTTCACCAAAACTAGACTCCAAAGCGTGAGATGAACCACCAAAGATTATGTCATCAACATATATCTGAACTATCAGGGTGCCACCGCCTTGACTCAACAAAAACAAGGTCTTGTCTACTGAACCCATCATAAACCCAGACTTGAGCAGGAAACTCTTCAATCTCGCATATCAAGCTCTTGGAGCTTGCTTCAGACCATACAGGGCTTTTCTCAACTTATACACCCGGTCTGGAAACTTGGTACTCTCAAAGCCAGGAGGTTGTCTCACATATACCTCCTCCTCTATGTAACCGTTTAGGAAAGCTGACTTGACATCCATCTGCTACAGTTTGAAGCCTTTAGAGGTCGCAAAGGCAAGCAGAATCCTATTGGCTTCTAAACAGCTACAGGAGCAAAGGTTTCCTCATAGTCTATCCCCTCATTCTAACAGAAACTCTGGGCTACCAATCTTGCTTTGTTCCTCACAACCATCCCATTCTCACCCTGTTTATTTTTGAAAACCCACTTCGTACCTATAGGGCGACAGTTTGGTGGAGGTTTAACTAAATCCCAGACATGGTTTCTCTCAAAGTTCTCCAACTCCTCATGCATGGCGTTCACCCAGTTAGGATCAGATAATGTATGTGACACATCCCGGGGCTCAAAAGAAGCAACAAATGCAGAGTGGGAGAAAAAGGCTATATAGTTAACCGAAGAGCGTGTGACACGCTGGTGAAAATCTCCAATGATCCTGTGTGGAGGGTGATCCTGCTGGACCTGCCGAGATGGAACAATCTCGGAGGTCACGTTCCCTGCGTCTCAGCGGGGCCAGCCTCTGCTTGAGCTTGCTGTCGGGGGAGTGAGGAGGAAGCCGTGGGCAAATGTCCTACTTCATCATCAGAGCTCATAGCAGAGGGGACAGGAGCTGCAGCCGGTGCAGGGGCTCCTGCATCACCATCAGGTACTGCGGCTTCCTCATCTTCAAAGATAGGAGCATCTTCCTTATCATCATCTGAAAGCTCAAAGACAGAGGTTGTGCAGGGCATAGTTTCATCAAAAGAAACTTCACATGTCTCAACAACTTGCTTGGCCTCTAAAATCCACACACGAAAAGCCCTAGAACTAGAAGCATACCCTAGAAAAATTCCATCAAAACAGCAAGATTAAAACTTATCCAAATGCCCTGCCTTCTTCAGCACAAAGCATCTACAGCCAAACGCTCGCAAATGCTTAACGCTGGGCTGCCTTCCAAACCGAAGTTCATGCAAGGTCTTCCCAAGGAATGCTCGCAAGAAGATCCGATTCGCAATGTAACAGGCCGTATTCACTACCTCAGCCCAAAAGCGCCTCGTAGTCATGTGCTCATCGAGCATCGTCCGTGCCATCTCAATGAGTATGCGATTCTTTCGTTCCACAACACCGTTCTGCGGTGGGGTATATGGAGAAGAAAACTAGTGCTCAAGACCTAGGTCACGACAGAAGTTTTCGAACTGAGAGTTTCTGAATTCTCCACCATTGTCACTGCGGATAGCCCTCATGGCCTTATGACTCTCGTTTCTCAACCTCAGTACTAGATCCCGAACAAAACCAAATGCCTCATCCTTAAACTCCATGAAAAGTGCACACGAGAACCGCGAAAAGTCGTCCATAACGACAAGCACGTACCACTTCCCACTGACCGACGCTACCCAAGCAGGACCTACTGTATCCATAGGGAGTAGCTCACCCGGATAGGAGGTCATAACCTGAGACACAGGAGTGTGAGAAGCAGCAACCATCTTGCCATGACGACAGGGGTGGCACACTAAGTCCTTCTCAGCTTTCAATTTAGGCAATCCTCAGATTAGGCCCATTGAACTCGACCTGACTAGCAGATCAAAGCTCAAGTGACCAAGTCTCCTATGCCACTTCCATATATCAGTAGAGGGACTAGCAACCAAACAACATGCAGGCCTAGAAACAGATGTGAGATCAACCCTAAAAACCTGACCAAAAGGCAGCAAAGAGCAAATAAGGGTCTCCTCAGCATCAATAACACGGCACGCACCATTCTTAAAATGAACCTCAAAACCTTAATCGAGAAGTTGATAAACAGAGACCAAATTGAACCCCAGATTCTGGACAAAACAACTTATTTTAGGAAAAGCTTACCAGAGAGCGAAACAGAACCAACACCCAACATTTTACCTTGACCATTGTCCCCGAATGTGATGTACTCCTTGGTGGTCACGGGGTGGAGGCTGGAGAACCACTTGCGGTGCCCTGTCATGTGCCTAGAGCAACTGGAATCCATGATCCACAAGTTGTTGGTGTACTGGGGATCACATACCCCAGAGACGCCTACTCAGGAATACACCAAGTGTACGAAGGGGATTCTCGTTCCTTAGGCAAAGAAGAGAATCGGATGAATGGCCTAGGAAAAGGCCCCACTTGACCCACTACCGCGTGGCCAGGTCGTCACTAGACCAGCTGGGACGCGTGGCAGCGGGCGCAACAACCCCCACACCGCCAACGAATGGGGAACCCCGGAGGGGGTCACCGCCAACGGACGGGGAACCTCGGGAGGCTCATGACTCGGAAGACGAAGCCGCCCACTCGCCGCATTTAATGTGGAGGGGCCAATGGGCCCAGGTCGGTCCGGCACGACGCGGGCGGCGTGCGGGTCACCTCGTGGCCCCACGACTGGATAAGGGCAGCCGCCCTCCACCGCCGGCCATGGAGGCGTGACGCGCAGCAGCATGACGAACGCGGCGGTGCATGGCATACAAAATGAATGAGAATGTGCATAACCCATACCGTTGCACAGTAGAGGCAGTACAAGACATGTTGTGACTGTTTGATTATTGAAACCACCTGTTGACAACGGAATTCGGCTGCCCCTGTTAATGGGTCAAGATCGGCTTTGGGCTGAAAAGAAGTGGTCCAAGGGAGCGACGGCGGAGTAATAGAGCAGGCCATTGGGCCTTGTATCGTAGATTAAAGAGTCTTGTTTTAGTTAGTTAGGGTTTGTAGCTTAATTACGGAAGGGCAGGTTTCTTGCCCTAGTCTACAGACTATAAATATGTATGCTTACTATAAATAAAGTTGACGACATCTGTTCATCGAGCAGCGGCTGTCTCCACATCCCCTCGGCGCATCGCCACCTCTAGCGACTAGAGTTTTAGGTAATCATCATACTACCTTAACAATTTAGTTCGTTATAGGCATTACGACGTTAGTCGCGTGGCAAATCTTGTACTGAAGCGTTTTTGATGGCATGGTTTGCCAGTTACCGTGATGAATCTCACGAGAAGCTTTGCTTAGTGCGAGATCCATTAGTTACCCCAATGAATCTCATGTCAAGCCTAGCTTGGCATGAGATCTGTCACGTGTATGAGCCGATATGCTTGCACGTCGGCTTTTACACAACTTGTTGTTATGCTAATACCTGTTGTGGTGCATGCTTTTATGCTGCCGGTTTGTGATCAGTTTAGCATGCCACAAGGTTTAGAATTTAGATTAGATCTGTTCTCATAGTTTTATCTACAGATCACATGTTAGTAGGAAGATCCGATGTACACCCTGTCTTGCCTTTCATCGTTTTATCAAAGATGCAGCTGTTTTCATGTCGTTCCTATAGAATCTTTGGTACAACAGTAGATCTAAGGCATGTTTGACGTTCATCTGGATGTTTTAGCCGACTAGAATAGATCTAGTCATGCTTACTCTTTCTTTATTTAAGTACCTTTATATATTATATCTGGATATACTATTGGTAAGACAGCAGGGCCTTGCCGATGGAGAAGATCCGATCTAGGATAATCCGATCTGAGCGATCCGGCTAGTATTTAACGTTTAATCTGTTTTGTCTGCTTATACTGGGGAAACAGAAGTCAACCAACGCCAACACCATCACCATAACCTCCCTGGCTAGGTCATAAGCCAGGTGGCACACCCAACCACCATTAAGCCAGAGACGACCGGCTGATCCGTTCGGATGATCGTGGGTCGTAGCAAGGAGGAGCGATCCCTACGGTCCACATACACCTTCCGGCCCTATTGTGTGAAGCTCTCCAGGGTACTACCTGTCGGTTTCCTGGTGCAACACTTTTTTGGCACGCCCGGTGGTACCAATCTCGATTCATCTGCATGGCTGGCGGCAAAGGAAATCGTGGCGCCAGTACCGACGAGGGTGGAGAAGAACTCGTCCCCATCGAGAAACCCAAAGACCTGCCTGAGATACACCAAAGACGTTATGCCGAAATCATTGAGGAACTCAAGGCCAAAGTACTCGCCATGTATCTGACGTCTCGCCATGGTGGCATCGTGTTACATGGATGCCCTTCGTCACTTCTCGATGAAGTCGATCTCCTGACCCCCTCGCAGCGGCGTACTGAAGTGCTCCGCGAGGAGATAAACAGGATTACCGCGCATGCTTTGATCAGACAGTCTGAGGTGGTCATAAACTGCATGGATAACATCGTGGTCAAGACAGTCAGAGCAGCGTTGGCCGGTGAACCTCTTCACCAGCCCCGAGTTGAACGGCCACGTGGGGGAAGCCATGTTTTACTCCAGGCCGCTCACACCCCTCCACATTGAGGTGCAGGGGGATAACATCGCAGAGTTCATCATGCATCCTCCGCGTGATAGGCTTCCTCTAGAGACCAAGGTTTACCCAACTCCACCCTTGGTCATACCTGACGGTTTTGTATGCCAGCCGAGGTACCAACAGCTGGAGGAAGGAGAGGCACCTCCTCCCCCGTACCCTAACCCAGTCCTCATCAATTCATCATGAGGACTGAAGCAAAACCCTCCTCCGGAAGCCAAGCCTACGCATGGAACCGCTCCACATGGAGCAGCAAAAGCGCCGGGCCAAGAGCTAGCTGAATGGCAAAACGCCTATGGGACTGGGCCGATCCATAACGATCAGGTCATGTTGCCGCAGGGATGGGCCTCGACATGTCTCGGAAAGATCTTTCCAAGATTTTGAAGTACCAATATGGTATTACACCTATACCGGGGGCCATCACCTACACAAAGCCCTACCCAGAGGTATACGACCACCTGGAGGCTCCTCCCAAGTTCAAGATCCCTGATTTTACCAAATTCAGTGGCAGTGACGGTGCCAGTACCGTAGAGCACGTCAACCGGTACCTCACGCAGCTAGGGATCGCATCAAGGGCCGAACTTATGAAAATTCGGCTGTTCTCTCTATCATTGACTGGGCCAGCCTTCGGTTAGTACACCACATTGGCCCCTGGATCCATCACCACTTGGAAACAGCTGGACGAAAGCTTCCATGCTCAGTTCTTCTTGGGATCCGATGAAGCCATGTTCACAGACTTGAACAGCATCCACCAGCTCCCAGGAGAGACAGTACACAAGTACATCCAAAGGTTCCGTGAGCTAAGGAACCATTGCTACTCCCTCCACCTCGACGAGAAGATTTTGGCCCAGATAGCATACAACGGGTTAAACAGGGCTGTCAAGGCGGTGTATGGGCCGACTGATTTCAATTCTATCGGCCATTTAGTGTCAAAGGTTGCTGCTTATGAGCGGAGCCACCCAGAAGTCCTGCAGGAGAGGCAAAGATGGAGCATCGGCTGTATCCAAGCCGATGAAGACGACGCCTTAGATGATGCTGATGCCTACCTTGTTCAGTGGGCAAGGACTAACAAGCCTCTACAGTGCCAATGGGTGAAATAGCCTGAGCTGATCCCTGGCTACGACTTCGATGTCTCAAAGACCGAAGCCATCTTTGATATGCTCGTCAAAGAAAAGCTGTTAGTACCGTTGCCTGGACATCAAGTCCCTACGGCTGAAGAAATGCGTGGCCGCAAATACTGCAAATGGCACAATAAGTTAGACAGACACAATACTGGTGCCTGCAGGATTCTGCGGTCTAAAATTCAGAAGGCCATAGAGCAAGGGAGGCTGGTATTTGCTCGCACTCCAATGAAGATAGACACGATGCCTTTCCCGGTCAACGCCGTTTACGCTACAAGTTCATTGCCCGACGAAAGCTACTCGGAGTTCGTATCCGAGTCGATGAGCCGAGTGCGCTTGGGCAGGGCTATTTCTTCAGGCCGGATCCTACACCGGGGCAATCAACATCAGTTTTCGCACCTCCTTCGTGGTCTTGCTGCGTCGATCAACATGGTTCACGCATCCAAGGACGAGAAGGGAAAGGCCAAGGCGGATCCTCTTGACGATGTTCGTGTTCGAACGTCTGGAATGCATGTCATCACCACGACGACGTCGCACGGCCTCGCCGCGCCGCCATCGTGATCCTACTCCTCCACCACCAAAGCGGCGCTCTGTGTCCCCGCCACCGGCGCGCTCACCTCCTCCAGCGAAGCAGGACGACCCGAAAGACTTCCGGCTTCGTTTAGAATGCCACCTAGCGAGGTGGTGCTCCGAGGGCCTGACCAAGACACAAAAGCGCAGGGTTCAGCGCTTGCGCTGCCTAGAGCTAGCTGAAGAAGAATATCTTCGGCAGCTTAAGAAGATTGGGGGCATCATGGACATTCCAAGCTTACAGTCCAAACGAAATTTTGTTTGGAAACGGAAGCTCCAGTCCAACGCTGCTGAAACGTCAACAAAGCCGGCATTAGCCGAGCCGGCCAAGCCTGACGCACAAGAAGGCTCATCACGCATGGTCGGTAGTGACTCCACCAGTGACGACGATGACATGGAAGACGAGGTCAATGAGGTGATCAAGAAGGCCACAGTAGGTATAAATATGGTCTTTTATCTGCCTGAAGATTTTCGTCCTCCCAGCAGCGAACAGATGGCCGAGTCGATGGCGCAGCTTAGCCTCGGCCCCGCTGCTGCGATTTTCGAAAAGCCGATCGACAAGAAGTATCGTCATCTAAAACCTCTTTACGTGAAGGGTTTCATCAATGGCAAACCAATTGGTGGGATGCTCGTTGGCGCAGGTGCAACCATTAATACCATGCCATATTCCCTGTGCCGCAGGATTGGGAGGTCCGTCGACGATCTTGTGAAGACCAACGTCACCCTCAATGACTGCAAGGGCACTTTGTCTTAAGTCAAAGGGGTACTTAACGTCGAGCTAACGGTTGGCCAAAAGACGCTCAACACCTCCTTCTTCATGGTCGACGATCATGGTCCCTATTTGGCTCTCCTTAGCCGAGACTGGATTCATGCCAACTGCTGTGTGCCCTCCTTAATGCATCAATGTCTGATCCAATGGGACGGCGACAACGTTGAAGTGGTACCCGCGGACGATTCTCGCAGCAATGCACAATCGTCCACATCAGACGAGGCAGGGTGCCTCTCCGATCGACAAGAGCTGAACTGGAGTTTCATAGAAGAGGCAAAAAACGTGATCACGCCGGTTCTGGCAATCGGCACCATCTATAAACGGTGGGCCGCTTCAGCTGATGGCATCGGCCGATTCTCATCGGCTAATAAATCCCGGTAGCGTGTCTACGGCCTCACAGGCCGTAGTGGCCGATCTGCGTGATCGGCCCCAAAATATTTATAATCATATTTTTTGGTATAAGACAGAATTGGCCAATCTAGGTGATCGGCCACAAAACATCAATGTAATTTATATTTCATCTAATAAAGATGACATGCGATGATCAATTGCCCGATGATGAGGAAAAACCTGAAATTGCACCTCCCCATCCAACTCCGACATCATCAAGCTCTACTCAGGAATTTGCCGAGGAAGGTAAACTCGACTTTGGATTTGCTCCCTTTGATGAGCTTGAAGCGGTTGACATCGATCCAGGCGACCGCCCTAGGCTAACATGGGTAAGTAAAAAGCTTGACCCAGAATTCAAGACTAAATTGATAAAACTGCTTAGGGAGTTTCCTGATTGTTTTGCCTGGGAGTACCATGAGATGCCTAGGCTTGATCGATCTATCGTCGAACATTGGTTGCCAACGAAACCTGGGTTTCATCAGTTTGCACAACACCCAAGGAAGATCGATGCGAAGATTGTAGATACGGTCAAAGAGGAGATAGAAAAGATGATTCGTGCTGGTTTTATTCGTCCCTGCCGATACGCCACCTGGATATCGAGCATCGTTCCTGTGTGGAAGAAAAACGGGAAGCTCAGGATATGTATTGATTTTAGAGATTTGAACAGAGCTACCCCAAAAGACGAATATCCCTTGCCTATCGCCGAATCGCTTGTCGATGCTGGATCTGGCCACAAGATGATGAGTTTCCTTGATGGTAATGCTGGATATAACCAGATATTCATGGCCGACGAAGACGTCTACAAGACAACTTTTCGTTGCCTTCAAGGTTTATTCCAGTTCGTGGTTATGACTTTTGGTTTCCGTAATGCTGGTGCTACCTACCAGCGGGCCATGAATTATATTTTCCATGATTTGATCGGCCGCTTGTAGAGGTTTATATCGACAACGAAATCGGTCATGCAAGAAAACCATTTAGCCGATCTTCGCCAAGTTCTCGAGCGCACTCGGAAGCACGGAACGAGGATGAACCTAGATAAGTGCGCATTTGGTGTCACGGCTGGCCAATTTCTTGGTTTCATGATCCATGAGAGGGGAATCGAAATTGGCTCAAAAAGCAAAGATACCATTTAGACAATGATGCCACCAAAGACCAAGAAAGAGCTTCAGAAACTTATTGGCAAGATTAATTACATCAGGAGGTTCATCCCTAACCTGTCTGCCAAGATTGAAGCATTCATACTGTTGACCAGGTCTATGGGGACCTGATCAATAGCTGGCGTATGATAATCTGAAGAAGTATCTAATAACGCCACCCATGATGGCACCGCCTTGTCTCAATGTCCCGTTTATTGTTTATCTATCGACGGACGAGACAACCATCAGCTCTGTGTTAATCCAAGAAGTCGATGGAAAGGAGCGAGTCGTATACTACCTGAGCCAACGATTACTTGATGCTGAGACCAGGTATTCTGAGATGGAGCGTTTATGCTTATGTTTATACTTTACATGCACCAAATTGCGTCATTACTTGCTTAATGCTGAAACTTGGGTAGTATGTAAAGCCGATGTTATTAAGCATATGCTGTCAGCCCCTATTCTTAAAGGGAGGCTCAGCAAATGGATGTTTGCTCTCTCAGAGTTTGATATCAAGTACAAACCGGCCAGGGCTGTAAAAGGCCAAGCATTAGCCGATCTCATTACCAAGCGATCGGCTCCACATCAAAATTTCGTTGGCATACCATCTTGGGCTTTGTTCTTTGATGGTTCTGCGAGCGACGCTGGCTGCGGTGTCGGGCTTCTCATTATTTCCCCTCGGGGGGCACAATATGAATTTGCCTTTCGCCTCAGCGAGTGACGCACTAACAATCAAACGGAGTATGAAGCTTTGTGTAAGGGTCTTGAGTTGTTGCTTGAGGCAGGAGCTAAAGTAGTGGAAGCTTTCGGCGATTCTAGAGTTGCCATCAATCAGTCGACAGAAGATTTTAATTGTGCTAGTGATCTATTATATCCTTATCATCTACATTGTCAAGAATTGATGGCAAAATTCAGATTTGTTCGATTAACATGGATACCAAGGGAGAACAACCATGAAGCCAACAAGCTAGCGCAAATAGCTTCTGGATATGCCGAACAAGACGATAGTGTTTGTGTTGACATCATGCCGGTTGATGCAAATGACTGGAGAGCCGATCTCCTCAACTACTTGAGGGATCTGGCTCGGGGGAGCAGATAAGAAGACAAGACATCGTGCTCTGAAACACATGCTTATTGGTGATGAGCTGTACTTCAGGACCTTGGAAGGGTTATTGTTAAAATGTTTGGGGCCAACAGAAGCATTGAAAGTTATGCACGATGTCCATGAGGGAGTATGTGGTACCCACCAATCGGCTCATAAAATGAAGTGGCTGATTAGAAGGTCAGGATATTATTGGCCAGCCATGTTAGAGGATTGCTTCAAATACTACAAAGGTTGCCAAGAGTGTCAAAGGTTTGGAGCTGTTCAGATGGCACCGGCTAGACCGTTGAATCCTATTGTCAAACCATGGCCGTTCAGAGGCTGGGGTATGGATATGATCGGTCAAGTTAACCCTCTGACCAGCAAGGGACACAAATGGATTCTGGTTGCCACTGATTATTTTACCAAGTGGGTAGAGGCCGTACCAATGAAGATTGTCATGGCCAAAGACGTGGTGAATTTTGTCAAGGAACATATCATCTACAGGTTTGGCATCCCACAAACTATCACCACGGATCAAGGGACCGTCTTTTTGGCTGAGGAATTTAAAAATTTTGCCAAAGAGATGGGTATCACATTCAGTCGTCCCCTTACTAGGCTCAAGCTAATGGTCAGGCTGAGGCATCGAACAAAAGTCTTATCAAGCTGATCAAAAGGAAGATAGATAAATATCCTAAGTAGTGGCACGATCGGCTTGCAGAAGCATTATGGGCATATAGGATGTCATGTCATGGGGCGACTAAGTGCACTCCGTACCAATTGGTGTATGGCTAGGAGGCCGTTATGCCATGGGAAGTCAACATCGGCTCTCGCAGGGTTCAATTTCAGAATGATCTGTCAGCCGATGATTATACATCTCTCATGAACATCAACACAGATGACTTAATGGAGCTTCGGCTATGGGCTTTTGAAAAAATTAGAGACTAACAAAGTCAGGATAACGAAGGCCTACAACAAGAGAGTAAAGCCGAAGAATTTCAAGGTAGGCGATCTTGTTTGGGAGTTAGTCTTGCCAGTTAGAACGAAAGATCCAGCGTTTGGAAAGTGGTCACCTAACTGGCACGGGCCCTAATGCATAGTAGAGACTGCTCTAGGTAATTCGTATAGGATGGAAACATTAGAAGGGGTTTGGTTCTTCAGAAACGTCAACAGCAAATATTTGAAGAAATATTATCCTAGCATGTGGATCGGATCCTAACTTAAGCAAGAACCAATGTGGTAACATCCAGACGGAAATGGCCGATGCCTTGCTATCGCCTCTAGGGAAAATCTGACCGATGCGTTGCCATCTGGTCATAACAAGAGCCGATGTACCAGAGCATCGCCTTTAGGAGAAAGAATAGTAACAATAATAATATAAAAATATCAATAGCATGGTCAGCATGTGTCGTTGGCCACGGGTAATAGTCGATGCTAGGCATCGCCTTTAGTACAAAATTACAACATACAAAATTCATAATGTTCTTAACCGAGCTACACGCTCGGGGGGCATAGTTATCAGTGTTTAGATAATCAGTTGAATCATGCAGAGGAAGATGCTGGTAGGCTTCTGAGGTATTGACAGACTGCAGTCAAAGCTTTTGTTCTGACCTTATCAGCAGAGTCGATGATTTGGCGATCTGATTCATTGGAACCGGCGGTCAGGCTTTTATTCAACTCTCGGATGCGTGCAATGCTGCCTTCGAGTGACATCGACAGTTTTTGCTTGTTGTCCGTGAGTGTCTTCACGCTTGCTTCATTGGCTTGGTTGGCTGCGTCAATTTGAGACAGTTCTTCCTTAAGGCGCTTGATTTCATCAGTGATCTTTGTCCTCCTCGCGTCAAGTGCTGCCCTGGAGGTCTTCAACCTCACTTCTTCACTGTCGTCATCCAGGTTCGCCTTGAATTGATTTGCAGCTGCACTAACTTTGGTTATCTCTTCTCTCAGGGCTGATTGGTTGTTATGGGAGGATATGCGTGATGCAGCGGCCAATACGTCTTCACAAAGAAATCCAAGGTGAGCAGTAGGCCAAAGCACCTGTTTCAGGCTTGAGGGCAGCATGTCGATGATTGGCTCAAGGGCAATGCGAATGCCTTCACACGCAACAACCATTCTAGTTGCTTCGCGATGTCCTTCAGAGTTGAAGCTACATCAGCTGGTGGAGTCAAAGTAGGACTCTCGGTCATCAAAGACTCGCCGATGGTTGCAGGATCGAAGTCCAGTAAGGATGCAGGATAAAAGGCCTAGTCACAGAACAGTTAGTTTATAGACTATGGGCGAAGAAGATACGCAGTGGAAAACACACCTGTGGTGGGCTAACTTCCATATGCTCTTTGTCTATCCGGCGGGATGTGTCCTTGGGAGAAGAACTAGGAAGTTCTGGGGAATTCTCTTTTTCGGCTGCTTCCTGTTCCTGGCCGTGAGAGCTGTGGTCCTGCATACAAAAGGTGGTCAGTACAACTTTCATTGCTGAATCCAAGGCAAAATGGAACTTACTAGTGATTCAGAAGAAAGGGTCTGAACCGGGACAACAGGTTTGGGCTTGATAGCAGCTTTCTTGAACCTCGGCTGGCGAAGCCCTTTTCCTTCTCTCTTACGCGTCACCCCAGGAGAAGAAAAGATAGCCTTGTCAAGAGAGGGTATGTTGGCTTGGAACAAGGGCAATGGCGTCTTCTGCAGATACCTGAATGGCTGTCCTGCATCGTCAGTGGGAACAGGGCCTGCCTGCATCTGTGGTCGAGAAATTTGGTCGTATCTTGAGGAAACAATGAACAAAGAAGGCCGAATCAAATGAAGGATTACCTCTTCCTCTATGGTTTCTTGTTTCGGGTCGATGGCTAAAAGGGCCGATGCCACGGCATTGTGGAAAAGATGAGGCCACCAGAAATTCCACCACCGATCGAAGCCATCGGCCGTGTACACGAACTCCATCGTGCTAGGTATGTTCAGCTCTGATTCAGAGAAGATGGAATACGCTTTGCTGGCCACTAAGGAGTCAGTTATATCGGCTCGGCTCTGGATTTCCTCGTGGACGATCAAGCGAGGGGAAGTTTGGTTCAGGCCGAGTTGGCGAGCGGCCAACACAGGTTGGTATGATTCATATCCCGGCTTGTTAATTCTGTTGTTAGTGCTCATGGTGACGGGAAGGAGACAAGGGGTGGCCATAATGCCAAATATGGCACGGGTTTCTTCATCAGTACTCAAGATGTTTAATCTGAAAAAGGATGGATTCTCAAATTGCTTGGATTCGGCCTACGCATTGTATACGGGAGTGGTCTGTGGGCTATAGAAACATTTGTACCATTTGGCTGTTTCGGCTGCATCAGTTTGGGTTATAGGCAGTTGGTGCAGAGCTTGGCCAAATGAAGTGCAACGGATAGATTTCCCTGAAGAATCTGGGAAAGATTGGGACTCAAGCAGAGGAAAATCTAGAATTTCGTTGCGGAAGTACAGTTGGCTCCATAGTTGAACAAACCACCAAGGGCCGCCTATCTTGATGCGCTGTCCAGCTAGAATACGCTGGGTATTCAAGGAGAGGTGGCGGTACAGTATGCCTAGGAAAAGCTTTCCTAAGGCGATAGACCGGTCTTGGGCTAGAGCAGTGGCTAGGTTGAGATAATTTTTGGTTGGAGCTAGAAAAGGACCATTGAAGAGGAAATGGTCAAGCCACAAGTTCAGGAAGGCAATGTTCTCTTTCTCTGAAACTAAGCCAGATTGCTTGTTGTGTTGGGCGATGTATTGGCTCCAGTTTCGGGTGCTGCCCTTTTCCACTATTTTCTTATGTGGGCATGCAATTAGATGGAAGGGAGAAGGGCAGGTGGATTGTACATCTAGCCCTAAGATCATGACTACATCCAGTAGAGTGGGTGTCATAGGGCCAAAGCTGAACAGGAAGCAGTTTAGGCTATCCGACCAGAAATAGCCGATGGATCTAAGCAGATTGTCATCCTTCTCCATAGGAGAGAGAGAAAGGGTCAGAGCATCGGCTATGTGGATAGTTTGCCAAGTAGAGCTGTATGAGCGCTCAACGCGTTTGTACCAATCAACCCATCCATCCACGGGGAACTGCCAGGCACGGAGTTGGTCTGTCCACAGATCTAGGTCTAGGTCGACATGAACGAAAGGTAGGCGTTTGGTTTCTGTTCTAACAAGGAGTTGGAATTGGCCGAGGTTGGGATCAGTATCTGATCGGCTTGAACGAATAAAGAGGAACAAGAGCAAGGTAAAGATGACAGTTTTATGAGGAGTATAATTGCAGAGGCAGCAAGAATCTTTACCTTTAATCCAAATATGCGTCCGCAGAGAGTTTGGTCTTCTGTTGTGCTGCTTGACGCCGCCATTTTGTTGCAAGTCGCTTGCGACAGGAGGTGGTGGAAAAGTGTTTGTCGGTGGCAAAGGGGAAGGAAGACGAGTTCTGGTTCGGTACAAGTCTTTATGAGGTGCTGACTTGCGTGGGGTTTAGAATTTCGGCCGGATGAAGCGCGTCTTTCAGTTTGTCGGCTTATCACTTTATGATTGACTAAGTCAATGAGACGGAGCCGATTCAATGTTGGCCAGTGAGCCGATTGTTTACCAGAAATCGGCTGGATGAGCAAATCGGCTTGACTTGTTGATGCTAAGCCAATTGAGAGACTTTTCGAGTCAGCGCGGTGCTGCTGAGCCGATTATAGTGCAAAGGGGAATCGGCAGAATGAAAAAGGGACAAAAGTTTAGAAAAGGGAATTCCATTAATTTACATAGCAAAATACATCCATGAGCCGATACTGCGGTCGATTGGTCCCAAAAGCTAAGGATTATCTTACAGAAGAGCCGATTTCACGGCTAAACTACTAAAGACTTAAGCTAATCCTAACTGCTACTGAAACAGTGATGCTCTAAGCATCACTGTCGTCGGCCGATTCTTCGTCGGCTTCCTCGCCCGCTCCGTCATCGTCTCCGTCGCCGGCGTCCTCGCTCTCGGTTGGAGCAAGGTCGGACAAGCCCTCCTTGTATTGAGCCTCGAGGTCTTCGTCCTCGTCTGGCTCCTCTGGCTCGGCTTCGTCGGAGTTTTCTGGCTCGTCGGGGTCCTCCTCCTCGTCGCTGGCATCCTCGTCTTCTTCATCGTCCTCCGCTTTGTCGTCGGAGGGCGGTGTTCCCAAGCGTCTTCTCTTGGAAGGGCGCTCAGGTGAGCAGTGGTCCGGGCGAGGGACCCATGGAAGGGAGGCGATGGCATCTTCTATATCTTCGGTGCAGTGGAGTTTGATCGCTCCACGTGGGGGGGACAGAATGTTCGGCCCCCATCTCTTTTGCCAAGCCTTGGTGGCTGGGCTTGGAGACCGCTCCTCATCGTTCGATGGAACGGCCAGCGGAGTTTGGTCGGCTCCCGCGGTCGGCAGCGGAGCAAAGCCCGGCAGCACGTCCGGGCAGGGCGGCAATGGCGCCGGCGCATCGGCCGCCACGCCTGGAGCAGAGGTGACGGAGGGGGAGGAAGGAGGAGTGAGAGCTCGCGGTCCAGTCACGGAGGAGAAGGAATGCGGCGATGGTGGGTGGTTGCTCCCAGAAGAAGACATGGCTAGAAAAGGGGTTTTCTTGGCTCTTTTCTGGCTAGAGGAAGGGGAAGAATGGATGCTGATTTGAGAGGAATAGGGGAGCCCTGCCATTTATTAAGTATGAGGCGATGGAAGGCAAAGGGACGCCGTACGGGAAGCTAAGGGGTCGCGCAAGCCATCATGGCAGTTGCCATGGAAGGCTGTGTTTGCAGCGCAGTTGATGGGACGTGCATGGTCAGGTTTCCCACTTCTCTGGTTTTGAAATAAATAAATCTTTATTTGCCAAAACTAGGGGGGCATGTGTTGACAACGGAATTTGGATGCCCCTGTTAATGGGTCAAGATCGGCTTTGGGCTGAAAAGAAGTCGTCCAAGGAAGCGACGGCGGAGTAATAGAGCAGGCCATTGGGCCTTGTATCGTAGATTAAAGAGTCTAGTTTTAGTTAGTTAGGGTTTGTAGCTTAATTACAGAAGGGCAGGTTTGTTGCCCTAGTCTACGGACTATAAATATGTATCCTTACTATCGAAATAAAGTTGACGACATACGTTCATCGAGCAGCGGCTGTCTCCACATCCCCTCGGCGCATCGCCACCTCTAGCAACTAAAGTTTCAGGTAATCATCATGCTGCCTTAACGATTTAGTTCGTTATAGGCATTACGACGTTAGTCGCTTGGCAAATCGTGTACTGAAGCGTTTTTTATGGCACGGTTTGCCAGTTACCGTGATGAATCTCGCGAGAAGCTTTGCTTAGCGCGAGATCCATTAGTTACCCTGATGAATCTCATGTCAAGCCTAACTTGGCATGAGATCTGTCACGTGTATGAGCCGATATGCTTGCACGTCGGCTTTTACACAACTTGTTGTTATGCTAATACCTGTTGTGGTGCACGCTTTTATGCTGCCGGTTTGTGATCAGTTAGCATGTCACAAGGTTTAGAATTTAGATTAGATCTGTTCTCATAGTTTTATCTATAGATCACATGTTAGTAGGAAGATCTGATGTATACCCTGTCTTGCTTTTATCGTTTTATCAAAGATGCATCTGTTTTCATGTTGTTCTTATAGAATCTTTGGTACAACAGTAGATTTAAGGCATGTTTGACGTTCATCTGGATGTTTTAGCTGACTAGAATAGATCTAGTCGTGCTCATTCTTTCTTTATTTAAGTACCTTTATATATTATATCTGGATATACTATTGGTAAGACAGTAGGGCCTTGCCGATGGAGAAGATACGATCCAGGATGAGCCGATCCGAGCGATCCGGCTAGTATTTAACGTTTAATCTGTTTTGTTTGCTTATACAGGGGCAACAGAAGTCAACCAACGCCAACGCCAACACCATCACCATAACCTCCCTGGCTAGGTCAACCAACGCCAACACCATCACCATAACCTCCCTGGCTAGGTCATAAGCCAGGTGGCACGCCCAACCACTATTAAGCCAGAGACGACCGGCTGATCCGTTCGGCTGATCGTGGGTTGCAGCAAGGAGGAGCGATCCCTACGGTCCACATACACCTCCCGGCCCTATTGTGTGAAGCTCTCCATGGTACTACTTATCGGTTTCCTGGTGCAACACCATCCAAGAAGAAGCTTGAAGAAACGGAGTGCTAAAGTGTGGCAAGCTTGGACATTTCTCTTATCAATGTTGTGTTGCCACCAAGAAGAAGAAGGAAAAGAAGCATCACAAGCATGACTCAAGTGATGAGTCAAGCAACGATGAGAAGAAGAGCAAGAAGAAAGGCCCCAAACAATTCAAGAAGAAGGGCAAAACTTACATTGGAGAGTGGATGATGAATGAAGACACATCAAGCAATTCTTCATCCGAAGCAAGTGATAGTGATGAAGAAGCGGTCGCTGTAGGACTGAGACGTATGACTAGAGGGAGGGTGAATAGCAGCACTTAAAAACTCAAACTCACAGCCCCTTGGTGCAAACTAACACACTCACACCACAAGCGCTAGACATCATCCACTGAAAGGAAACGTGTCTAGCAATCACTTGGTGTCCCCCACAGAACGGGTACACACCAAGCGAGCGAAAGCACAAGACTCAACAACCACGAGATCGCAAGTCAAGAGAAATAATGCCTCTTGCAAATGAGGAACCCACGTAGCCACTCTGCACCTAAATGCGTCTCACTAATGAACAGAGAGCGATGAGTATGGGCCAGTAGTGAGAATCACTCGGGCAGGGACGAAGCAAAACCCGAACGGCAAAAGCTCCAACAAAAACCGACTGCACAGCCACACGCCGATAGTCCGGTGCACTTCACCGGACAGTCCGGTAGAGACCGGATAGTCCGGTGACCTGCACCGGATAGTCCGGTAGAGGCTGGGACGAGGGCCGAAGCCGGATAGTCTGGTCCACTCCGTCGGACTGTCCGGTAGGATACCGGACAGTCCGGTGGTTGCACCGGATAGTCCGGTAGAACCCTGGAACTTGAGTTCCCAAACCTAAAACCTGACCAAACCTTGTCCAATCTTCACGAAATTTGACACAGACTATCTGAGCACTATTCCAAAGCTATTTGCAAAAGATCCATGGAAAAAGATCAAGGGATTAGCAGGAATTTCAGATCTCGTGAAGAGGCAAGCTTTGGGCAAGAAAAGGGAAAACTCAAATTCGAGGAAGTGGACCAAAAGACCTTGCAAGACCTTGCAGGTTTGAGATGATCTAAGTCATAATCTTCACGTCCTTGCAAGTCCAAAACACCAAAAGAAGTGGGGAAAACTCGTAGGCAAAGCAAAGCACAAAAGGCCTTTGAGAAATCACCCAAAAACCAAACTAGAGAAGGGGAAGGGAGAGGGCTGCACACAAGCACTCCAATTTCAGAGGAATATTGCTGGATTAATCACGAAATTGAGTTCATACAAAGGTTCCTACAGCGTACCACCCTTCATCCTCCCTCTTGATGTGAAGAACACTTGGGTGGCGGTTTTGAGCCAAAGCCGCCAAAGCCTCCCTCGCACATCTTCACGCCATGCACTCGGGTTTGAGCACCACGATGGCACCCGGCTTCCCCAGTCCATCGGAGTCGCCTCACTGTCCATCGGAGGGCTTACACCATCGTTGCCGAACTGCTCCTCCATGTACCGAGCTTCCATGGCTGACCGACGCCGAGACTTGCCTCCAGTCCTTCGGAGGGCTTTTGCCTCAGTCCATCGAGGTCTTCATCATCCTCTACCTCCAGTCCATTGGAGGACTTGAGCTCGTTGATAATCACTCATCACACCAGGAGAGCAATGAGGCCGGTCCATTGGCTCTCAATCTCCCACTTGATGAGTGCATTGTCAACACCTTCAACCTGTAACCTGAAATAGAACAAAGACAAGAGAAAAGCGTAAAACCAAAAAAGAAAGAAAGAAAGAAGAAAGTTGCTCAAAATACCCAAGAACCAAATATAAGCAAAGAAACAGGGCACAATGAGATAACAAAAGAAAACAAAGCATCGGCTCCTCAAGACAGAGGCAAAAGGATCAACGCACCGATGCAAAGAGCATGCTAAAAGCTCAACCTCCCCCTGAAATGCATCCTCACAAATGCAAAAAGAAAGTAAAGCTCCCTCTCAACTAGATCTCTCCCGAGTCCTCACCCTTTGTCCATACTTCTCAACTCTCCCAAATTTCTCCCCCTTGTTGACAATGGACACATCAAGGGCTCACAGGACTCCTGCTAAACTAGACAGCTCCCCCTCAAAATATGCCATGAAGTGCAAGGAGTGTACAAGAAAGAGCTCAGATGGGATGGAAAGCTAGTATTCACAAGTTCTAGCATACAGAGCAAGTGAGGGCAATGAAGCATGCAACAAGCTCACATGAATCTATCTTACACATATCAAGAGCTAGCATGTTTTTCAGAGTAGTTTAAAAGAAAGCATCACAACATGAATAGCACCTAGCAAGATAGGCATGAACAGCAAGATGCTAGCAATGCATACAATGTGTGCTACTCTCAACCAAAGCATACACAACAAGGCATAAGCATTTTAGAGACTTGCATATTTCAGATGTAACCACTTGTATTTCATTAGCATGTTTCATATTGTGCCACGGGTTATTCACTTGTCTTGCCACTTCTTACCAACCAATGCTAAGCCTAGGTTCAAGGAACCATCAAAAGCTTAAGACAAGGTTTTGGTCATACACAGCTTAGTCCACATTCATGCCAAAGTGTAAAGGCAAGCAGTCTCGAACTAAGTCAGTGTGACAAGCAAACCCACCTGAATCTTTTCATTTTAGCACAAGATACCACTTGTAAACATTTAATTTAGATTTCAAATTAAGCAAGGTGTCGTAAAAGCTTAGGCATTTACTTAGCAAAGGCATACAACTAGCATATCCAGGTATGAAAAGATAGCATAGCATTCAACACTCCTACACATGCTAGGTAGCCAAGTCAAGTGGTGATCATGTTTTTGATTTTCAGGAAAGCAAAAGACTGAGCTCACAATTAGTATTCAACAGACTCAAGAGAGCCAACCATGATCATGCAAGCATCTGTACAATCTAGCACAAGCAAGTACTAACTCATCATTCCAACGAGCTCTAGTGCTAGTGAAGTGAAAATGCATATGATACAATGCAATGCATGATATGGTACAGAATGCAAAAGGACCAAGAAGGAAACAAAAATAAGGCAAACAAAGGTAAAACCTAAACTACTAAAGTTATCCCTGACTAAAAGGGATAACACACTCCAAGCTCACCTCTCTAGCACACAAAAGCGCTGAACTCTAGGGGCTTGGTAAAAATATCGGCCAACTGGTTTTGGGTTACTACATGGACTAAGTCAATATCACCCTTCTCATAGTGGTCTCTCAGAAAGTGAAACCTCACGTCTCTGTGTTTGGTTCTAGAGTGCAAAACGAGGTTCTTAGCTACAGAGATAGGACAAGTAGAGTCCACTAGAAGAGGGATCCTCCCAAACCTAAGGCTCATTAAGGGTGGCTTTCATCCATAAGAGCTGGGAGCAGCAGCTAGCAGCAGCTATATACTCTGCTTCTGTGGTAGACAAGGATACGCTAGCTTGCTTGCTAGAGGACAAGAGAGGTTCCTAAGAGTTGGCATGTGCCGGAGGTTGACTTGCGATCAATCCGGCAGGCAGCATCTAAGAACCCTCTAAGAGAAAGAGAAGAACCCGAGGAATACCAAAGACCAAGCTCAGGAGTGAACTTTAGATACCTGAAAATGCGCTTCACCGCTTGATGGTGAGATGCTCTAGGAGAATCCTAGTAACGTGCACAAAGGCAAATCGCGAACTGAATGTCCGGTCTGGTCGCCATCAGGTACAAAAGTGAAACGATCATCCCTCAAAATTCTTTGTGGTCCACCGCCTCCCCATCTTCATCCACATCAAGCGTCGTGTTTGTACTCATAGGAGTTGTCATGGGTTTAGAGTCACCCATGTCAAACTTCTTGAGTATGTCCCTTTTGTACTTGGCTTGATGGACAAAGGTACCCTCAGGGTCTTGCTTGATCTGCAGCGTGAGGAAGAACTGGAGCTCATCCATGAGACTCATCTCAAATTCTCTACTCATCTGTTCAGCAAAACTAGACACCAAGGCGTGAGATGAACCACCAAAAATTATGTCATCAACATATATCTGAACTATCAGGGTGTCACCGCCATGACTCAACAAAAATAAGGTCTTGTCTACTAAACCCATCACAAACCTAGACTTGAGCAGGAAACTCTTCAATCTAGCATACCAAGCTCTTAGAGCATGATTCAAACCATAAAGGGCTTTTCTCAACTTATACACCTAGTCTGGAAACTTGGCACTCTCAAAGCCAAGAGGTTGTCTCACATAAACCTCCTCCTCTATGAACCCATTTAAGAAGGCTGACTTGACATCCATCTGCTGCAGTTTGAAGCCTTTGGAGGCAGCAAAAGCAAGCAGAATCCTAATGGCTTCCAAATGAGCTACAGGGGCAAAGGTCTCCTCATAATCTATCCCCTCCTTCTGACAGAAACCCTAGGCTACCAATCTCGCTTTGTTCCTCACAACCATCCCATTCTCACCTTGTTTGTTCTCGAAGACTCACTTGGTTCCTATAGGGCGGTAGTATGGTGGAGGTTCAACTAAATCCCAGACATGGTTTCTCTCAAAGTTCTCCAACTCCTCATGCATGGCGTTCACCCAGTTAGGATCAGATAATGCATGTGACACATCTCAGGGCTCAAAAGAAGCAACAAATGCAGAGTGGGAGAAAAAGGCTAGAGAGTTAACCAAAGAGCGCGTGACACGCTGGTGAAGATCTCCAATGATCCTGTGTGGAGGGTGATCCCACTGGACCTGCTGAGATGGAACAATCTCGGAGGTCACCTCCCCTGTGTCCTCAACAGGGCCACCATCTGCTTGAGCTTAGGCTTGGGGGAGCGAAGAGGAAGCCGTAGGCATCGGTCCATCCTCATCATCTGAGCTCGTAGCAAAGGGGGCAGGGGCTGCAGCCGGTGCAGAGGCTCCTTGTTGGCGTTTCTTAGCCTACTAATTAGATCCACAAGCGCACGGAAACACATTGTAGCTTTTCACCCTAGAGTATTCCAGGGTATCGAAATCCACGAGGAACGAGGAGTAACTCAACGTAGAACAGGTAGAACCAAACTGTAAAACTAGCAAGGTAGAGGTAAAGGGCAGAGTAGAGCATGTTCACTACTTTAAATAAAACAATTTAACTTTACTAAACAAACTAGCGTTCCACTCAGCAGGTTTACTTGGACACTAAGCCTATAGAACCACTTTCGGGCACCAGAGTGCAGACGAGAAAGGCGGGCACTACAGAACTTAGCTATGCGTCGATGACTACTTATCTGAACGACGGGGTGGAGTACACAGGGTACAGACTCGCTGTCACCAAGCGGAACTACCACCAAAGCTGCGTGGGACAAGACACCTTCCAAAGTAAACTCTAGTCTAGACACCATGCCTACACAACCAAGTTTACTACTACACAGGTTCGAAGCCTGAGAGCAACTGTATAGCTAAACTACACAGAGCACACTTGGCACCCGTAAACTACTAAGCAAAGCACTGAGTATGTAAATAAAGTAAGTATGAAATAAATAAAGAAGGGAGCAAGGAACTTTACTGTATCCTGGAAATAGTCCTCTGAGAATAAGAGCTCAGGAATAGAATACCAAAGAGAATTCTGACTCCTTCACTCTACAGCTCACTACTCACTCTTGATACAACTTGTCTTTCTCTACAATGCCAATGGTGGCTTCACTACAACACTCAACTACACAACCACACTTGTATTCTATTGATCCACCACACCTTGCAAATGACCTCTCGGGGGGTATTTATAGCTTGGATGGCCGAGGGGGTATTTGTAGATGCGCAAGGTCGGTTTGGGAATAGGATGGTGGTCGGGCGACCTGGGCCTAGGTCGGCCGACCTTGGGGTAGGTCGGCCGACCTCCCCTGGAGGTTGGGCGACCCTTCGATGCACTGCCATTTGTGATCCAGTGGCTACGATGCAATCCAAACGTCGGTTGGTGGTTGTGGCGGTTGAAGCACGTGCAAAACGGGGTCGATGTCGGGTCGGCCGACCTTGGGATAAGGTCAGGCGGCCTCCTGATTGGCCGCATGTTCCTTCCCTCGGATTGCTGTCGTCATCAATCCCTTGTCCGATGTCCTTTCGACCCTTGGATGCATTGGATACTTGATCCAACAGTTGCATTCAACATGTTTTGTGTTTCTTTGCATGCAGGTAAAAATTGGCATTGTGGCAAGGTCGGGCGACCTGGGCCTAGATCGGGTGACCTGGGCCCTGAGCTACCTGGTGGGCTGCCAGGGTCGGGCGACCTGGACGAGGCCGAGCAACCCTGGGTCTGGCCCATTTTTTCTCCCATTGCCTCATTGCCTTTGTTTTGTTTATTTCTCCATAGTTTTGAATGTGAAAAGCTCATACATACAACTTTTATGCACAACTCGTGGAACTAGTTAGAGATTAGTGAAAACTTGGTAATGTATACTCTAAAACATGAAATGTTGGTGGTCGAAATGGGTTTTATCGACCGCCAACACCCCTCCCACACACACACACACTTAAACCTTTGCTCGTCCTCGAGCAAAGAAGAGAGTTAAGCGCAAGTGGAAAGGGCATAACATCAACAACCACCATAGCAAGCACAAGGTCACTCCTGACTATTTCATTTTGCCTAGGATTTTATCGGTGTCTACACTTAAGTTTCGGAATGTTGAAACATGGAACAAGAATATATCAGAGTTGACTTCAGGTTCCCACACCACATGAGTAGAGAGGTTTTCAAGATTTTCAAAACAAGGCATGCCAACTTTTCTAATCCCAAGTCCATCTCTCAGTCACTCCGAGGACAAGGTGTCCTTGCAAGAGTTTTGTATTCCTCACATTCTATACTACTAAGGCTTTTGTGTAGCTTTTGGTAGTTGGACAAATGATGATATCCTGTCATGCTTATGTTGTCGAATCAAATCAAGTGTCAAGAAAGAATCCATAATCAAGTGAGATTTGGCCAAGTGTAAGTGTAATGTAGGGACTTGTCTCTTGTACGTGCTTGTTTTGAATCCCATGTTTGAGTAGAGGGCATGGAGTCTTTTTCTTTTTCTCATCATTTTTCTTTCCTCATACTTTTCTCTTCCTCTTTTTTTTCGACTTGCATGCCTCTCTTTCTTTCAAACGGAACTTGGATGGGATTAGTGACATTTTGCTGCACACCTTTTTGAGAGACTTTATTTCATGGAACGTGCATGTGAAGGCCAAAATTCTCAAATGATTGGAATTCTTTTAATGGCACAAAACTTGATAGGACTCAAAGCAATCAAGGAAGCATGAATGTACAAATTCTCTTTTTCATATGTGGCACTGGTGAGATGGGATTAGAACTTGAGATCATCCAAGATGGAACCCTATTTTTTATTTTGCAAACAAAACTCTTAACTCATGTGGGAGGTTCCTTCAGTTATCTCCAATTATCTCATCTCTCATGAATCAACAAACTAAACATAAGTGGTTCCCTATTCATAAAGGTATACAAAGGTAAGATTACTCTAGCATAAGGAATAACATGGTGCAAGCACAATGCGATGTGACATTATGATTATGTAGAGCATTATTTACCAAGGTTTCATATAAAACAAACACAAAGTTAGAGAGGTACAGATAATAAAAAGTGCAAACCTTACCTCCAAATGCGGGTTTGAGATGGGAGTGGGCCGGCCAGCCCAGAGCCAGGGTCGGCCGATGTGGCGGAACCGCCCTGCTTAATCCAGACTAAGCACACCTGCCACCTCTAGCTCGCAGTGCACTTAGGCCAGACTAAACCCGGTAGTCCGTCGAGGGTCCTTTGGGCTCTCAATAACACCATTCCTAGAGGAACCGACATCAAACACATCCGACTCTCGAAGGAGCCACAACAGTTACATCATCACAGGCAGTTGACAAGAACTGTACTTGCTAACACGGGTTCGCCTTCTGGAATCTGATCCACGTGGGTATAGTGCACATGACCTTCTGTTGGGGCTGGATCTCGCTTTGGTCCTTTCTTCTTATTCTAGCGTTGGTTGTCTCTAACCAGCACTGGTTCCTGGCTTCGTCGAAGGGCAAGACAATTCTTGCTGAAGTGGCCGGTTTTCCCACACTTGTAACAGGGGTATTTGGCACTTGGTTTGGCCGGTGGCACTGAAGCAGGTGGATGAGGCGGTATATGACATGAAGACAGGTGTTGTTGTGTCCCACGGTGTTGCTTTTGCTGTTGGGGCATGTTTATGTAATACATGTGCGGCGGTGCGCGATGCACAACCCGTTGTCGTTGAGACGAACTTGACGATGGTGTGCTTGCAAATCTCTTCCTCCGCTGGTCCTCATGGGACTCACGGAGGCGATGCTCCATGTCGATGGCGGCATCCACCAACTTGGTGAAGCTGTCGTAGCGGCGCCCTAAGTGAGTCAGCAGAGTGGGATCAAACCCCACCCAATAGACGGGCAGCCCTACGCGGGTCGGTGTCGACGTCTTTAGGGGAGTACTGGGACAGGCGGATGAAAGCATGCATGCATTCGAATACCGACATGTTCCCTTGCTGAAGTGCACGAAATTCCCGTTGCTTGAGCTCGATGAGGCTAGGCGGGAGATAGTGAGCCCGAAAAGCCGCACGGAACTCATCCCACGTGACCTGGTGCCCGGCTGGTTGCATTGCTAGGAAAGAAGCACACCAGGCCCCTGAGGGACCATGTAGACACTGTGACGCGAAGCGAGCCTTCTATTGCTCAGTGAGACGAGGCAGTAGACTGAACTTGGACTCAATGATCCGAAGCCAGTCATCAGCATCCAAGGGATCTGTAGCAGTAGTGAAGATTGGCGGTTGTAGCGCCGCAAAGTCAGTGTAAGTGATCTCTTGCGGGTTGCGCCGTTGTTGCTCTTGAGCTATCAAGTTGATGAGTTGCTGGGCGACCTGAGTGGCCAACTCAGATGGAGGTGGTGCTCCATGAGCAGCCCTCTGTGCAGATGTCTCTGGTGGGGTGACCATCTGCAGAAATAAAGCCAATCGATAGTCCAAGAACTTTTGTGCAATCGATGCGGTGATAAAAGATCATAGCAGCATAAATATATTCTGAATACATGAAAGCATGTAAGTGAATAGAATAATTCAATTGCACGTAAAGTGTTAGCCAACAGCTTGTAGGTTTGGATAAGCATCTTTGCTAATGGAAAACTCATGCGCAGTTTTAGATGCAGGTCAATACTTTTGAGCTTCGTCGATATGGTGTCTAGATTTCTGAACCTGAATGTTTTTAGCTATAACTCTCAAACGAAACACTTCCCAGGAACTCCATATAGCAAAGTTGTCACCCACCTCATCCTCTACGACTTTGGTATATGACTCCCAGATCCAATTTCTCTCTACTTGTGTGAATAATGCTCTTTTCCTTCGGCTGTTGCTTCAGTTCAGATCATAGGTCCAAGGAAACCTGATCATGACACTGAAACAAGCGGGATCCGAAGAAGCTCTAATTGGCAAAGTTGTGTACCCTGAAATTTTCTACAAATTGCCGGAACCAAATTGGAAGTGCAGTTTCAAACTATGATTCACTTCATCCATTTTAGATAACTCATGAGTACAGTACATACTTCATATGCCATCCCAAAGTTTTTAATTTAGCAAGGTGAAACAGGTTCATAAAATTAAAGGTATTGCAATAGTGAAGCGTGCAGAAAGTATATTTAAGTCATGATTTATTTCATTTGCATTTCAATAGTCCCCAAAATGATTAAGATCAAAAGTATGATGCATGACTCGTCCTAGTCGATCTCACATCACACACCCTATGTATTTTATACATTGCTAGCGATATTTCGGTGACATATATGCACGTCTCTCCCTAATGCAACTAGTCATTCTCTAGTCGTTCTTAATTTTGCACATGGTTAGTGTACCTACAGAAAAATGCATGCTCATACATTACCACCTAATGTGGCATCCACACGTGACCGCTGCATGGACAACGTTGAGTGGGCCGTTGCACCTTTTCTCAAAGCCTGACTTTCCACCAGTACTGGGGGTTGTCGAGAGAAAGGTGGATCCCCAAACCGAATGTAAGTGTGGTGAGCATGAAAACCTCAAGCATGCCCACCACCCTTAAAGAGCTTTTACTTATACAGCATGAATGCAGGGTTTACAACCGTTCGCAAATCCCAATAACTTTTCACTAGTACTGGGGATAGCTATGGCCAAAAAATTGCTTCTCAAAGCGCGAATATGCATATGAGTTCTATCTAGGTCAGAATGTCAGTGATGTCACCTGATATCCACTAACATCCTTAATATGGGCATATCGTATACTCTCATTTTCAATTACTTAAAAGGGGTTTTCGAAAATAGTTTTGTAAATCAAAACTTGATGATATAACTGCTGTCTGTGTATGATCGGCTCTGATACCAGCTGTGGCGGAACCGCCCTGCTTATTCCAGACTAAGCGCCTGCCACCTCTGGCTCGCAGTGCACTTAGGCCAGACTAAACCCGGTAGTCCGTCGAGAATCCTTCGGGCTCTCGATAACACCATTCCTAGAGGAATCGACATCAAACACATCCGACTCTCGAAGGAGCCACAACAGTTACATCATCACAGGCAGTTGAAATATCAGATAGATAGACATAGTTTACAAACCAAGCATATGTGGTCAAATACATGTTCAACATATAGTGGAAGCGTTTGCAAAATATATATGTAGCGGAAGCATTTTCAAAACATCTCGCTGTGGAAACAAACTCAAATAGTCTTCATGTAGAGGTAAACAAGGCGAGTAGCACTGAGCCCACTGGTTCTACTCTCCTTCAAGCGGTTGTCCAGAAGTCATCAGTACCTATGAGCCAAAAGTAGGGGCAAACCCTGAGTACTAATTACTCAGTAGGACTTAATGGATGGGCTTATGGCTGACGCAAAGCTTGCTTATTGATCCTTAGCCATTGATTTTAACAATGAGATATTGACATAAAGTAACTTTTCCTCATTTGCATATACCATCGTAACAATAATGTAACATGTTCTGATAGTTACTACGTTGCCCGGCAGTGATACTGGCATTCCTACACCTGGTGGGCATCAGCGATTCGAATCGATTTTTATATTCCCGGGAATAACTAGAAATACCAGGTGGCATATGCTTACTAACCCCCGGCGTTCTCACATATGCCCCCGATCTCCACTTGTCCTATCCCAAATTCGATTCAATCCTTCTGTAGTTCCCAGGTTGTGCCGCCTTAGGAGAGATACCTTGGCGTACCGGGTCAGCCCTCCCTCGACTACAAGCCCCCCAAGGTGTAACAGTAGGAATCTATCTCTGTTCTTCGGATGGCACAAGTAAGACTTTCACCGGTCCATTATCCCGGATAAGCACTCTAGCAATGTTATGCCGATCCCAAGCGAACAGCGGACGGGCCTTATGCGACACGGGCGGAGTCCAATGCATAATAACATAAACAGTAAATAACTCATAAAATCTCCGCCCTGTCTCCATTTAAAACATAAGCACATATAATAACTTCCATAATAGTAAGATTTCTGTCATATTGTAAAGTAGCACCTACGAGACGAGTACAATCACTCTTGTCTACTCGTACCTAGCAATTCTGGGCACTCGTCCTACGAACTCTATGTATGGGTGCTAGGGCCAGGGCGGCCGGGACGTCTAATGCAGATGTTTTCAATCAACTCCTAATGCAGATGCGTAATCATCAAACAAAATTTTATGAGCTGAGAGAAATCATGGTCCTGCCTACCTTTGATTATTCTTTTTGAAAACCAACAAACTAATCTAAGTTAGTTTGTTGGGTTGTGGGGCTTTGCCCTAGGCAACCCCTTGAAATAGGGACGGATGAAATCAGCGACCCTCCGTCTTCAGGTTAAGGAGAAATCAACTCCTGGTGCAGGGGCTCTTCGTCTGGCTGTTCGGTCAGTGGCTGCTCCTGCGTTTGTCCTTCGTTCGCGGGATCTATATGCATGGTACAATATGCAAGTGAGTGCAAGAGAATGCAATTACATGCATATGGTACAGGTTATATGCATAACATAGTGCAACCATGAGTGCAACGAATGCAAACGTATGCATATGGTGCAAATGAAACATAATGCATGGTCGGTAGGTTGAATTGAATTTAGCATTTTTAGCTTACATACATCCCATAATGAGGAAACTTAACAACTTAACTAAGAAATCATACAACCCATCGTTAAGAAATCGTACAACCCATCCTAAGAAATCGTACAACCCATCACTAAGAAATCATACAACCCATCACCGAATCTAGTTTAATTTATCATTCACTATATCACATAGAGCTTGTAGCAAGTAGCGTGGTGTAGCAAGCAACATCACATTCTTACATAAAATATACCTAGGTCCATTATACAAGCTTATCCATTTATTGAATTAAATTACTCATGCCCAGTTCATACTGTTATACAGCTTCAAATGAGTTCAAATATTTATGACATGAATACCAATAGTGCAAGAGGCTACAGTCCAAATTTGAGCTAAAATTGGAGCTACAGAGAATTTATGAAAAATCTAACAAGTTTTCAGCCCTATAACTTCTCAGATTTTTCATAATTTATAGGAGTGGGTGCTGAACCTGAAATTTCTATAGCAAGCATAATATTGCATAAGCATCACACACAAAAATCAGCAAGCATGAAATCCACAGTTTCATAGGACATCTATTTTCCATATAGTTATCAAGGTCTATTTTAAATGCACAATAAAACAGTACTCACAGGCTTCACAAAAATACTTTTTGGAACCTATACATCATTAGCAAGCTACCAAATTCCCTATGGAATTATTTATGCAATTTAGAACCACTTTTTCCTATTATTTAGTTAAGCATGTGACATTTTGTCATTTTCCAATCACTACTCAAACCCAACATGCAAAGCCTCAAACTTTACCAGCAAGCTATACATAGCATAAGGTGTGTCTCAAAAATCTAGTACAACCTTTGGAGCATATTTCATATGGTAAGTACTTTCCATGCATTTTTATTGCAAAAACTTAAGCCTAGGGGTAGATTAGTCATTTAACAGTAAGTGCTACTGCAACAAAAATTCACACAGTGCCTAAATATCAACCTAAAGCCACTGTCCAAGTTTCAACATTTTAGGAGTTCATTTAGCCCACTTTTACCATTTATTTACCCTCACATGCATGCAATTTAAATAACGGAAAAACAGTCAATTCACACTTCCACATCATACCTAGCCTGTAGATCTACTCACAAAGAATCCATAGCCACTGAGTTTGTCCATTTTGGATTTTTATTTGATTTATAGTGATTTTCTAAAGTTTCAGCCCAAATTGCCCAATAACCTTAGGCCTAGGGACGCATATGCGATAGTTTCAAAGATTCCAGGGGATAAAACGCGAGATCAGCAAGACACATATTTCTGTACGTGAATTTAACTCGCCAAACCACAAAAGAACAGGGGCTAAAATGCAAAATGGTCATCTTCTTCCTCAGCTTATCTTCAACCTTGCGCCAGGAGAGAAAATGGCGACGGCGTACGCCGCTCCCGGGCTGGGAGAGGCCCGAAGATAGACCCCGGCGGTCAGGGAGAGGGAGGGGTTGCTGGGGAACTCTTACCCCCTACCTGCAGCGATGAGGAGACGTGCAGGAGGCCCAGCGCCGGTGGTGCGCGGGTGGAGAACTTCGGCGAGGATGTGTGGCGCGGTGGAGAAAGGACGGCGGGCTAGGACTAGGGGGAACGGTGGAGGGGAGGTAGGTGAGGGCCAGCGTGGTGGTGGGTAGGCACGGGGACGGCCGTAACCGCAAGTGCAACGAGCTCCAAAGCTCGGCAATGGTGGCCGGCGATGGAGAACAGAGAAAGGGCGAGGACGCTCAGGATGGTGAGTGGGAGAGGAAAACAGAGAGGGGGAGACGCGCTCGTCTTAAGGGCGAGGCAGGTGCGGTCGGGCAGGGCGCCGCAGCGCCGGCCGTACGTCGGCGGCCGCGTGGCCGATGCGTCCTGCACGCGGTCAGGTGGGGCCCGCACGTCATAGAGTCAAAAGGAATTCAAAAATCCCAAAAATGGAAGGTCAGCTTTAACTGCAGGAACCCTTGTTTGAAATTCACATTTTTGAATAGGCTAGAGGCCGAATTTGAAAATACCCCAATTAGATGAAATGTTCCAAATTTTTTCCTCTACATTTTTCTTATAAACTTGCATACCATGTTATATTAAAAAATATGGTTTAAATTTGAATTTAAACTGCAAACCCATGTTTGACCAACAAAACCCTCTAGTTTAGAAATTCTATAAGTCTATTTTCGAGTCACATTCACTCAAAGAGTTTTATACCAATATTTTTCAGAATTTCAAGATCTACAACTTTCTAAATAAAAGAATTGCAAGATTTTGGATTTAAGATCAAGAAAATTTGAAATTACTAAACAGGTCAAGTTTGGACAGAATTCACATGCTGACAGAAAAAGCCCCAAAACTCTATGCAAACCTTACTGCATGTCAAAGCACCATTTACCAAAATTGTTTATCATCAAATTGTCTACAAGTTTGATATTTCAAGGTTCTCCTAATTCACAACATATTCAAAGTTATAGTGACAAAAGTAGAGGCCAATTCAGGAAAAACTGAATTAAATTGGTTCAAACGACTTGGTCTACTTATGCACTCAACATGAAATGTTCATGAGATGATGCACATATGTCAATGATGCAATTGTAATGCACTGGAGATGCATGGGGCATCACAACCCACCCCTCTTTAAAGAAATCTCGTCCTGAGATTTTGATGTGATGTGGGTGGATAAGTTAAATGAGAAGGAAAGTGCATTGTGTATATATTCAAATACGAATCTGAGAATTTAAAACTTCTGTGACATACTCATTAGAAGTGGATGGAAGAAAACCAGGATATTTTGTTTGCAAAAATTCTTCTTGTTCTCAAGTTGCCTCTTCTTCGGAGTGATTACTCCATTGCACTTTGTAGAAGTTAATGGTTCTTCGTCTTGTTGATCTTTGCTTTTGGTCAAGGATTCTTATGGGGTGCTGTTCATATGTGAGGTCTGGTTGGATCTGAATTTGAGATGTATCAACCACTTCTTCCAGCACTCTTAGGCATTTCTTTAGTTGTGAGACATGAAACACATTATGAACCGCAGCAAGGTGCGGTGGCAATTCTAACCGGTAAGCTACTGATCCACATCTTTCTGTGATCTTGAATAGACCAACATACCGCGGTGCTAGCTTTCCCTTCATTCCAAACCGATGCACCCCCTTCATCGGTGACACCTTGAGGTACACATGGTCGCCCTCTTCAAAGACTAACGGTCTTCTTCTCTTATCAGAGTAGCTCTTTTGTCTAGACTGTGCTCTTCTCAAGTTGTTGTGTATGAATTTTACTTGCTCTTCAGCTTGTGTTACCAAATCAGGACCAAATGTGACACGCTCACCTGGTTCAGACCAGTTGAGTGGTGTTCTACACCATCTACCATATATGGCCTCGAAAGGAGCCATTTCTAAGCTCTTCTGGTAGCTGTTGTTGTAAGCAAACTCGGCCAAGGGGAGACATTCATCCCACTTGGTGGAATTGGTCAAAGCACACGCCCTCAGCATATCTTCTAGGATCTGATTTACTCTTTCAACTTGGCCACTTGTTTGAGGATGGTATGCTGAACTCTGAATCAATTTGGTTCCAAGGGCAGCTTGCAATTGCTCCCGGAAATGGGATATAAACAGCTAGCCTCTATCCGAAGTGATGGTTTTAGGAACACCGTGCAGGGACACAATGAGGGAAATGTAGATTTCTGTGTAATTCTGTGCATGATACCGGTTCTTTACCGGGATGAAGTGCGCTGACTTGGTGAAGCGGTCAATGATAACCCAAATGGAGTCATATCCCTTTTGAGTGCGAGGTAGGCCTACAATGAAATCCATGTGTACATCCTCCCATTTCCAGGCTGGAACAGCTAGTGGCTAAAGCGTACCAACAGGCTTTAGGTGATCAGCTTTTACTCTTTGACATACATCACACTCGGACACATACTTGGCTATCTCTCGTTTCATACGAGTCCACCAAAATTTTTGTTTCAGGTCCTGGTACATTTTATTGCTGCTCGGTGCATTGTGAACATGGAAGTGTGGGCTTCATCAAGTATTTTCTTCCTCAACTATATGTCCTTAGGTACCACTAAGCGATTTCTAAACCACAGGACTCCCTCTTCGTCGAGCTTGAAACAAGCCTTCTTTTTTTCATTGATCTCATCTCGAATATGTGCCATGCCCTTATCTTTCTTTTGTGCCGCTATATTTTGATCTTTTATGGTTGGCTCAATGACAAGATTGTAAAGTTCAGCTTCCAGCACCGTTGGCATTTCTATTTCCCCAATCTCACAACATAGCACTCTCACCGTTGGACGCGCCTCAATGAAGTTGCAATGAGCCTTGCGGCTTAACGCGTCTGCTACCACATTTGCTTTGCCAGGATGGTAATGAACCTCTAAGTCATAGTCCTTTATCAACTTTAACCACCGTCTTTGCCTCATATTTAATTCTGATTGGGTGAAGATGTACTTGAGACTCTTGTGGTCAGTGTATATGTGGCAAGTGTTGCCTAGCAGATAGTGTCTCCATATCTTCAGTGCGTGCACGACTGCTGCTAGCTCAAGATCATGTGTCGGGTAGTTGGCTTCACATTTTCTTAGTTGACGGGAAGCGTAAGCAATTACCTTTCCTTCTTGCATTAACACACAGCCAAGCCCATTGCCAGAGGCATCACAATACACATCAAATGGCTTGGTGACGTCCGGTTGTGGTAGCACTGGTGTAGATGTTAACAATCTCTTCAACGTTTGAAATGCTTCATCACAATTTGAACTCCACACATACTTCGCATTTTTCTTTGTTAGTGAGGTCATTGGCTTCGCAGTTTTGGAGAAGTCCTTAATGAAGCGGCGGTAGTAGCCCGCTAAACCAAGGAAACTCTGAATCTCAGTCACTGTCTCGGGTTGCTTCAATTCAGAACATCCTTTGTGGCGGAATCGCCCTGCTTAATCTAGACTAAGCACACCTGCCCCCTCTGGCTTGCAGTGCACTTAGGTCAGACTAAACCCGGTAGTCCGTCGAGCTACCCAAAGGGCACTCGATAACACCATTTCCCAGAGGAACCGACATCATACACATCCGACTCTCGATGGAGCCACAATAGTTACAACATCACATGCAGTTGAATAGATATTATATAGTCTTTAGTTACAAACCAGTTCGAAATCAAATAGAGTTCAACATAGTGTCATACATCAACATAGTTCAAATAGTCTCTCGCAGCGGAAATTTTTAAAGTTCATGTTTCACGGTATCCAAAAGACTTGCATAAATAGAACGAGCATCGAGCCCACTGATGTCGCTCCTTGCCAGATCATGACTCTTCTTATTCCTGATGAGGACACGGCCCACCACCAACACAGGCACAGAAGAGAAACTCCACACCTGTAAGCCAAAAGTGGGGGCAAAACTCTGAGTACTAATTACTCAGTGGGACTTAATGGATGGGGTTTACGGCTGACGCAAAGCTTGCTTACTAATATTTGGATCCTTAGCCATTGCTTTTAAACAAGATCAAGTTAATAAGTAGAAGCAGGATTTGACAGCTGCTTATGTTATTTCACCCGAGCGGGATTTAACAGCCGCTCAGGTTATCATTCTTGTAGAAACATCATAAATGTGACAGGTATTGCATGAAACTAAAATAGGTATATCAGCATGAGTGTGATAAGTACCGCATAAAAATAAATCAGGTATATCCAAGCATTGTAGTGTTCAAAACCATGAATTCATAGTACAACGTATTCAAATGGATTACTACTTTGCCCATCAGTGGTATTGGCATTCTCACACCTAGTGAGCATCAGCGATTCGAATCGATTTTTATATTCTCGGGAATAACTAGAAGCACCAGGATGGCATATGCTTACTAACTCACAGCGTTCCCACATATGCTTTCCCCATCTCCACTTGTCCCGTCTCAAGTTCGATGACCACTCCCGCGGCCACCTTCCTCTCAACCAGTGGGCAGGAACGTGCCCCTCAGCTTGAGACGTCACAAGTAAGACTTTCACCGGTCCATTGATCCCGGATAAGCACCCTAGCAATGTTATGCTGACCAATAGGTGAACAACGACCGGCTTTATGCGACTCGGGCGGAGTCCACCACACATTATTCCAAATCTCATCATTCGAACCCATATTTCCGCCCGGTCTCCATTTAAAACATAACATAATCATGGCATAATAACAATAACTTCCATAGTGAGACTTTTGCTTTTTGAAAAGAAATCCCTACGAGACGAGTGACCTTTATTCACTCGTGTTTACTCATGCCTAGCTATTCTAGGCACTCGTTCCTACGAACTCTAGGTATAGGTGCTAGGGCCAGGGCGGCCAGGGGATCTAATGCAATTGGTTCCATTCAACTCCTAATACATATGCGTAATCAACTGATATGTTATTTTATTTGCTGGGGATTGCATGATCCTGCCTACCTTCTCCTTCGCTAGGGTTAGTCTCCTCGGCGGTGGGGTCAGTGGTCGGCTGCTGGTCCTCCAGCTCTTCTTCGGGTTCCTCGATCAGCGGTTGCTCCTGCACTGTTTCCTCTTCGATCGCGGGATCTATATGAATGAAAGGTGCAGATATGATGTGATGCTCCTGGCATCTCAGAAGCCTTAACACACGGTTAGATGAAGGCTAACGATAAATTAAGGCTTAATCATGCTTAGTGATTAACAGGAAGCACGTGGAAGAGCCACTAAATCAAAATTTTCTACACAAGATACAAGACCACACATTTCGTGGTTGAATAAGTCAACACTCACATGCTTTTGAGCCCAACTCTAAATGCCAAACCCCGGATAAGAAAAGTAACCCTAGACCTTTCCGTTGGACAATGTTCAAAAAGCTAAAGACAAGAGGTTTAAAAGATCAAACCGAATCCAACCAACACTTCTTCCGAAGATAGCAAGTGTGATCGTGAGCAAACTTGAGCCCTAATAAAGCTTTCAAACTCATTAAGTACCCGAGCTCAACTCCATTGACAAACTTGTTGTACATGTCATGGACTATCCTATTGCTACACTGAGCAGGGATCAAAGCTATCGTCTACTCACTCAAATTTTCACCTACATATCTCAGGGGAACAACTAGATCAACCCACACTTAGAATTTTTCCCACGTATGGATTTTCAGCTTTTCCCTAAGTTGATTCTGAAATTACTTTTGATTTCACTATACAACTTCAAAATCTTCCTTTCTATGAAGTGGAATTAAACTTATCACCTTTCAAATGCACCTGTTGTGGAGGTGATTGGACTTCATTTGATACTCCAAAAGTTTGAAACAAGAAAGTCTCTACACAAAGTGAAATTTCTGTTTTAATAAACCTTGGAACATAATTGTGTCTATAATTCAAAATCTGTTGGGTTCCAGACCAAAGTCATATTACCAAACTTTTAGATAATCTACTAGAGAACAACTTTGGTAACTGGAGTTTGATCATACATGGATTTTTAAATGGAGTTTAGGGTCATTTTCTATCAACACAGAAAACCAGTTCAAATCTGACCTATTTAGTAATCTCAATATTTATATGACCTACAGCCACTTTCATGCAAGGATCAAATTAGAGAAGTTGTAGATATTGAAATTCTAAACAAACTTTTCAATATACACCTTGGGTGGTAAAAACCAGAGATAGGACTTTTGAGTCTCACAATCAATAGAGGTACCCTGTCCAAACTGGGAGCTGCAGCCTAAATTCAAATGAAATTCATATTTGTACTTAGAATCTGAAGTTGAACCTCTTGACAAACTTGTAGAGTTCAAAGAGTAGAACATTTCATTCAATTGGAGTTTTTCCAAATTCGGCCTCTAAATTGGTCTAAATGGCGATTTTCAACACAAGAGAAAACACATTTTTCTATTTTCTTTTTCCTCCTTTTTCCCGGTCAATGACAGGTGGGCCCCCGCCGGCCGGCGCGACACCGTGGCCGGGCCGACGGCCACCACGCGGCCGCCGACGGCCGGGCAGCGCCGCGCGCCCACGGATCGCGCCCGCGCCCCAGCTTCTGAACTTGGACGCCAACGCGTCCTCGTTCTCCACTCGCCCGCACTCTCACCCTCGCTCCCTGCCTCTGCTGCGCCCCCGCCACGCGACCGGAGCAAGCCGCCATGGCCGAGCTCAGTTGAGCTCACGCCACCGCCCCTGTAGGCCTCCGCTAGCCCAGCCACCACCTCCACCACAACTGCCTCGAGCCCCTCCGTCGATCCCCCGAGGTTCCAGAGCCGGCCCTGCCCCTAGGACCTTCCGCGAGTGAGCACGCCGAGGCCACTCGCCGTGGTCCAGCTCTCGGCGAGCTCACTGCGCTGGTCGCCTTGGGCCACCACCCCTTTGCCCGGCGCGCGCCCCGCACTCGCCGTGTTCCGCTCCACCTTCCTAGCCACTTACCGGCCTCCGCCATCGCCTCCTCCCCCTCTCCCCACGTGTGCGCCATCTCGGCCACCATTGCCGTCGACCCCGCACCGTGGAGGACCCCCACCGGCGCCGCATCCTACTTCCACAACCCCACCGTTACGTTCGCCGTCTCACCGCGCAGCTCGAGGGCCCTACGGCGCCGCCTTCCCGCCTCCCCTCGACGAGAGCGAGCCCGCGTTCGCCGCGCTCCGTGCACCGTGGCCGCGCCAGTTCACCGCTCCGCGCCGCTCTTCCTCTCCACCATCGACGACGAGAGCTAGGGGAAACGGAAGCCCGCGGCGGAGAACACCCCCGGACACCCCCTCGGCTCCAAGTCCAGCCCCCACATCGCCGGCGCAGGCCGCCGCTCTCTCCTCTACCGCGCGCGCGTCGGCCGCGGCCGGAGGAAGAAGAAGAGGTCGATTTGCAAAAATCCCCCTGCGTGTTTGTCTATTTCGTTTCAAGTTCAATGCGCTGTTCAATGAGTCTGTGGTTATTTCCTCACAGGCCCCTGGAGGTTATGGTTATTTACGTTCGGGTCCTTAGTCTGAGTAATTTTCTATTTAAATGCATTTAAATTGGCTATAAACTTTGGAAAATCATAGTAAATCAAATAAAAATCCAAAATGGACAAACTCAGTTGCGTTAGACTCCTCTTGAATAGATCTACATGATTGGTATGATGTGAAAGTATGAAATGCCTGATTTGCCCTCGTTTGTTGCATGCATGGTGTAGGTAAATAAATGATAAAAGTGGACTAAATGACCTCCAAAAAATTATGAAATTTGGGCAGTGGCTTTATTATGGCATCTAGGTACTTTGAGAATTTTTCTTGCAGTAGCACTCACTGTTAAATGACCGATCTACCCCTAGGCTTAAGTTTTTGAAATAAAAATGCATGGGAAATACTTACCATACGAAACTTTCTCCAAAAGCTGTACTAGATTTTTGGGACACACCTTGTGCTAGGTTTAGCTGGCTGATAAAGTTTGAGCCTCTGCATGTTAAGTCCGAGTGGTGATTTGAAAATGACAAGTGCTACTATGATTTAATCCATAAAATAGAAATGGAATGCTAGTATGTACTCAGAAGTGACTTTCAGTATACTCCTTATAAGTAGTTAATTGGTTAGTCCATAGTATAGCACCTGACGTCTGCTTACATCTTGTAGTCGTATAACTGAACACCTGCGTACTAGCTCATATAACTATTGTGCCCCTTCTTAGTTAAGGTAACAATAATGTACATGCTATGATTAGTCATTATAAGAGTCTAAACTTAATATCATGCTTGTAAACCATGTGTGTACAAACTAAACTAAAGATGACACTACCACACTCTCTTTTGATCAATAACGTGACTAGTGCAAAGAGAGTTGTTTAAACACATGTGTTGGGTGCATGAAAGTACTACCATCCATATGCTAGGAACGGTGTTTCAAACTAGTAATACCTTACAGGTATAAATATATGGTTGTTGTATGCTTTGCTTGAGTATGATAAAGAACAGTCACATTGATACTTAATCGTGTTTTAATCCCATGGGTTGCATTGAGAATGCCCGATTGCGTGCTTACTCTAAGTCCATATAAGTACTTCTATGTCACCAGTAGTACTACCTGATGTTACTAGATGTTCAATACATAAAACTTTGTATGTGTTATGTGGCTGTTGAGTGTATGCCTGCTCTAAGTCAAGAAAAGTGCTACTATTACTAGTGCTAAGAGTGATGTCTTAAATTGATAATCCATTGCATGTGTAAGTATATGATGACTAGTATTGCGCTTGCATGTAGAGTGAAACGAGGCATCTCAACTTAACACTTGATCATGAAATGAATCATATCTTGCCGCGTGAATGCTTAATTTCATAACTGAATGATTGTGCTAGATGCATACTGGCACTTCTCGTTAGTATAGTTGTCGATCACTTTTCTGTCCATCCATGAAATGGTTATTCGTGTATGTGTTTAATACTTATGCATCTCGTACACTGCACCGTGCATACCATTCAGGTAGAAACGCTTCTTGCAGATACGTGATCAAAAAGCAAGTGCGTGGAACTACATCAAGTATTGGTGTCCAAAAGACCAACTAAGACCCACTCACGACCTGGAGAGCCCATCAGTCGTGTTTGGACGGAGGAGTTGTCCAAGGGATCAAGGGGTTGCCTGGGGCAAAGCCTCACAACCCGGCAAACTAACAGTAGCTTAGTTTGTTGGTTTTCTTAAAGTAAAACAAAGGTAGGCAGGACCATGCTTTACCTAGCAAATGATTTTGTTGAATGCTTACGCATCTGCATTAGGAGTTGTTTGGAAACCATTTGCATTAGACTCCTTGGCCGCCCTGGCCCTAGCACCTACAATAGAGTGCGTAGGACGAGTATGCCTAGTAATGCTAGGTACGAGTAGACACGAGTGAATGGAGTCACTCGTTGCGTAGGTGATTTTTCAAAAGTCACAGGAACTATTACTATGATGGAAGCTATGAGGATGCTCATGGTTTTAACTCGAGACCGGGCGGAGATATGATTATATGAGAAAAATGATGATGATGATGATATGGATGGTATGGTGGACTCCGCCCGAGTCGCATAAGGCCGGTCGTTGTTCGCCTATTGGTCGGCATAACATTGCTAGGGTGCTTATCCGGAATCTATGGGCCGGTGAAAGTCTTACTTGTGACGTCTCAAGCAAGGGGCACGTTCCTACCCACTGGTTGAGAGGAAGGTGGCCGCGGAGGCGGGTGTCAAAGGAGGGCAGAACCCGACGTAACCGAGGTACCGCTCCTGCGACAACGCGCTCCGGGAGTCAGGCGGGAGTGGTCATCGAACTTGAGACGGGACAGGTGGAGATGGGAGAAGCATATGTGGAACGCTGGGAGTTAGTAAGCATATGCCATCCTGGTGCTTCTAGTTATTCCCGGGAATATAAAAAAATCGATTCGAATCGCTGATGCTCACCAGGTGTGAGAATGCCAATACCACTGACGGGCAAAGTAGTAATCCACTTGAATATGTTGTATTGTGAATTCATGGTTTTGAATACTACATACTTGAATATACATGCTTTACTTTCATGCAGCTTTTTATTATACTCATGATTAGTATTATTGATATGATAAACTAAGTAGCTGTCAAATCCTACTCTATATGATAAAGCAAGCAGCTGTAATTCCTGCCTCCACATGTTAACTTGTTTCTGTTTAAAATCAACAGCTAAGGATCAAAATCTTAGTAAGCAAGCTTTGCGTCAGCCGTAAGCCCCGTCCATTAAGTCCTACTGAGTAATTAGTACTCAGGGTTTGCCCCCACTTTTGGATTTCAGGTGCTGACGACATCCGGACAACTGTGTTGGAGGTGGTAGAACCGGTGGGCTCGGTGCTACTCGCCTTGTTTATCTCTACTTGAAGACTAGTTGCGTTTTATTTCCGCTGTGAGATGTTTTGAACGCTTCCGCTATATGTATCTATACATGTATATTTTGACTTCGCTTCCGCTATATTTGAACATGTATTTGACTATTTATCTTCGGTTTGTAAACTAAGTCTGCTTATTCTCTACTTCAACTGTTTGTGATGATGTAATCTGTTGTGGCTCTCTCGAGAGCTGAATGTGTGTGATGTCGGTATCCTCGGGCGATGGTTACATCGAGTGCCCTTTGGGTAGCTCGACGGACTACCGGGTTTAGTCCGGCCTAAGTGCACTGTGAGCCAGAGGTGGCAGGTGTGCTTAGTCTGGATTAAGCAGGGCGGTTCCGCCACAGCTGGTATCAGAGCCGATCATACACAGACAACAGTTACATCATCAAGTTTTGGTTTACAAAACTATTTTCGAAAGCCCTTTTTAAGTGATTCAAAAAGGAGAGTATACGCTACGCCCGTATAAGGATGTTTAGTGTTATCCAGGTGACATCGCTGACATTCTGACCTAGATAGAACTCATGTGCATATTCGGCGCTTTGGAAAGCAACTTTTCGGCCATAACTGTCCCCAGTACTGGTGGAAGCTATCGGGATTTGCGAATGGTTGTAAACCCTGCATTCATGCCGTATAAGTAAAAGCTCTTTAAGGGTGGTGGGCATGCTTTGGGCTTTCATGCCCACCACACTTACATTTGGTTTTGGGATCCACCTTTTTCTCGACAATCCCCAGTACTGGTGGAAAGTCAGGCTTTGAGGAAAAGGTGCATCGGCCCACCAACGTTGTCCACGCAGCGGTCACGCGTGGATGCCACACTAGGTGGTAATGTATGAGCATGCATTCTTCTGCAGGTACCACTAACCACGTGCGAAACTAAGAACGACTAGAGAACGACTAGTTGCATTATGGAGAGGCGTGCAAGTATGTCACCGAAATATCGCTAGCTATATATAATACATAGGATGTGTGAAGTGAGACCGGATAGGACGAATCATGCAGCATTCATCTCATCTCATGTGCTTTGCTATGTGCTGGATTGAAAATGACTAGATGCATATGTATTGTACACATGGTTGTTAGGAATAACAAATTAACGTAAGAATTGCATGCAGGATGCTAATGATGGTATGTGAACAAAAATCCAAAAAGAACAAGATTGAAATGTTGAATAAGGTGCTTATAAGACGTGAAATTATGACCTTTGCCGAAGATTGTACCTCTGCATTAATACAAACGTTTTTACTAGAAACTTTCTACAACAAAACTGAAGAGAAACAATGAAACAAATAATTGTTCCTCTTAGGTTTGATTCAAAGGTGTTGGTGAAGTTAGCCAACAGTCACTTTAAGTTAGAACCCCACAACGGGACCATTACGCTAAAAATCCAAAAGGGATATGGTAAAAACTCTCGAATGCTCGAGACCATTTTTGGGTTCCTTCCAAAAAGCTAACCGCAGCCTGTTCACGTCAGAAGGGGAGCGATAAAAAGTCGTGTTACATGTGATGATAGGGTCGTTTTCATTACACTTTCTCAAGCACGGAAGTACGATCGCACTATGACCGTACCAAGATTTTTAGATACTTGAATTAACACATGCCTTATTCTTCCTGCTACAGATGTCGCAGCCCTTCGACTTATGCCCTAACTACCAAGAGTCCACGAGAGCTAGAACGACACTACCTCGAGACCCTAAGAAGAGAAAAACGGGAGAATCTTCCACTGAGGCAGCCTCAATTCAACACCTGCGACCCGGGATGGTTCTATTAAAAGAATTTGTCAAGCCTGAAGATCAAATCGGGATGGTCAGTATGTGTCGACAACTGGGTAAAGGCCCAGGAGGATTTTATAGGCCTAGCCTCAAGAATGGTGCCAAGCTGAATTTGTGGATGATGTCTCTGGGAAAGAACTGGGATCCGACGGCACGCTCATATGGACCCACACGTCCATTCGATGGAGCACAAGCCCCAACAATACCAGACGCTTTCAAGATGATTGCTCAAACTGCGAACTCCACTGCAGGCGAGTTTCCTCAGATTAACCCGGACATATGCATCGTCAACTACTACACCAACTCCGGGAAGCTCGGACTTCACCAAGACAGGGACGAGTCAGAGAGTAGCCTTAGCAAGGGTTTACCTTTCATATCCATCTCCATAGGAGACACCGCTGAGTTCTTGTTCGGCGACACGAGAGACAAAGACCAAGCGACCAAGATCAACCTCGAATCTGGTGACGTTCTCATACTCGGTGGAGAATCAAGACTATTGTTTCATGGCATTTCCCATGTGAGGACCAACACTGCACCAAGTTGGTTGAAAGAAGAAACGGGCATTCGTCCGGGACGCATCAATTTTACATTTAGGCAGTACTAGCTAGGTACCAATTCGTGCGGGGGGCGATCATCGTGAGCTGCTGTAATCCGAGGATTCTGATTCTCATAGCTGATAGGTGTCTCCTGTACCTAGCTCCTTAGAATCAATATGTACCTAATCCTCGTGACTAGCGTATCTTGTTGGTCCTGTAATGCATTCTAAATTCCTAAGTCGTCATGTTCCGAGCTCTAGTATTCCGGAACTTCAGTCTTTGTAAACCATGATGCTCTACTTTGTCGTCATGATGTTTCAAAATTCTAGTTATGACGATGCCCCAAAACCCTGAGGACCCCATGCCTCGTTTCATGGATTTATATCGTTCGCCGGCATCTCAAGTGCATAATCACTCATCTTACATGAAGCATTCATCTTGAGCATCATGGCATAACATGTGTGGGTGCATTGGAAGCAAGTTTAGTTTATATTGCATGGTGAAAAACACTGTCATTTCATGTGCGATGCCATGTTTAGGATCATATCTTTTATCCTGTTGAGATCTGGGTGAAATTCATATTGGCAAAGCTGTAGGTCAACATGATATGAACAACTTTCCTAAATGGAGTCTTGTCTGATAATGAGGTTTAGAAGGTGTTTCTGAGTCTATGTCACCACCCCAACTCAACAGTTGATGGGCCCTATTTCTCTCGTTCTCATGATTCTTGCGTTTCCAACCTTTGGAATCTATGAGCTTTCGACTCCTTGGTCTACGTCACCAATACATCGAGATTCATGTCATACATACTACTTGTTCAGGTCCTTATGTAACCTGATAATTGTTCGCATCTCCTGAAATTGGATAGTTGTGCCACTCTTGACGTAGTGTTTACCCGAGCAGTCTGTGGTGCCGCGACGGAACCTAGGGCCTCGTGTGTACGGCCGTCACTCGGTTCCACTAGGGGCGCGCTGGTATCAAGACATGCAAAGGCATAACACCGCTACAATTGTGGAACATTCCTACCCAACTTCTAACGCCTTGTTGACCTCTATCCCTCTAATTCGTGGAAATAATTCACTCTATTTCCACTGCCGCCTAGTATCGTTTCTTTGCTTTGTTTCACCTTGCCTTTCTTGATCTGTGGGAAAAATCCGTCTCAATCCCCGTATCGTTCACATCTTTGCCTCGCCTTGTTGAATCATGTTCTTCTCGATCAGTGGAGACGGATCGACTCTATGGTTCCACTCGTCCACATCTTTTCGTTGACTTTGTTCATCCTTGCTAGTCGTGCTTCATGGGGATGATCAATTTTAATCTCCATGGTACGATTACAACCATTGGTCCTAGTCTCGGACTCCTCTATGCTTACCTTGATCCGCTTTAACGACCGTATCTGTGGGAATGCTTGGTTCCATTTCCACTGTTTTGCTACATCATTCCATGGCCTTCTTCCAATTTGCCTCGCTTGATTTGTGGGGAGCACTCAACTCTGTTTCCACCACTCTATCTTATGAATTCTTCCTTTGTACAAATTGAATCTTATCTCCTAAAGAAGAACTTCAGCATCGTCCACTGCACTAAGCTTTAGTTCTCAGCTAGTGCTTTCATCGCATTGTCCTTTTCAAGAGTTGTTTCACTCTTCTTTTGAAATTATCCTCAAAGTTGGGCTCACTAACCTGGGTGATCGGTTAGTAAGCATAAGCCCTCTGCCTGTACTTTTCGTGGCCAATCTTGATCAATTATATGAAATCATACAAACCATCACCTTATCTAGGTGAATATGTCCTATCCTCTTTCCACGGCATCTTTCTTGAAACAATGAGTAGAATGTGTTATGTATCACCACATCTTACTCTTTGAAGAATGTTCGGATTTAAATATCTTATATGTGTACACAGTCCCTATCAAAGGAAATGAATGTGTCTCTCAAAAGCACATCCATCGATAACCCTTTGAATCCCAAGAGCCTTCGTGGTTCGGTCCTCCGATTGTGTACCCCTTGCTTCTAATTGTTCTAATACCTATATATTCATCACGTTTATAAAATCTTGGTGTCAAAGTTAGGGAGTAACCCTGTTCCATTATTCGAGTAAAGCACTGCCGTTTTCACATTGGCCACACCGTCTATGAGGAGTGTTCATTCGCTCTCATATGAAACACGACTTGCCGAGCACCTGGGAAGGACCACCTTGGACGTATTCAAAAGCTTTGTAACTCACTTGTGTTAAGGAGGCACTAACCATTCACGAGCCAGTTAACAAAGCAAAATGATGAAGAAGTAAGTGTTACCATGTGTGACAGAAGCACCCGATCAACGAGGCCAAAACCTTTCTCATTACGCAGTAAGCCCTAGAACCCCGCTTCCTCCAAATCTCGGGACGAGATTTCTTTAAGGGGGGTGGGTTGTGATGCTCCTGGCATCTCAGAAGCCTTAACACACGGTTAGATGAAGGCTAACGATAAATTAAGGCTTAATCATGCTTAGTGATTAACAGGAAGCACGTGGAAGAGCCACTAAATCAAAATTTTCTACACAAGATACAAGACCACACATTTCGTGGTTGAATAAGTCAACACTCACATGCTTTTGAGCCCAACTCTAAATGCCAAACCCCGGATAAGAAAAGTAACCCTAGACCTTTCCGTTGGACAATGTTCAAAAAGCTAAAGACAAGAGGTTTAAAAGATCAAACCGAATCCAACCAACACTTCTTCCGAAGATAGCAAGTGTGATCGTGAGCAAACTTGAGCCCTAATAAAGCTTTCAAACTCATTAAGTACCCGAGCTCAACTCCATTGACAAACTTGTTGTACATGTCATGGACTATCCTATTGCTACACTGAGCAGGGATCAAAGCTATCGTCTACTCACTCAAATTTTCACCTACATATCTCAGGGGAACAACTAGATCAACCCACACTTAGAATTTTTCCCACGTATGGATTTTCAGCTTTTCCCTAAGTTGATTCTGAAACTACTTTTGATTTCACTATACAACTTCAAAATCTTCCTTTCTATGAAGTGGAATTAAACTTATCACCTTTCAAATGCACCTGTTGTGGAGGTGATTGGACTTCATTTGATACTCCAAAAGTTTGAAACAAGAAAGTCTCTACACAAAGTGAAATTTCTGTTTTAATAAACCTTGGAACATAATTGTGTCTATAATTCAAAATCTGTTGGGTTCCAGACCAAAGTCATATTACCAAACTTTTAGATAATCTACTGGAGAACAACTTTGGTAACTGGAGTTTGATCATACATGGATTTTTAAATGGAGTTTAGGGTCATTTTCTATCAACACAGAAAACCAGTTCAAATCTGACCTATTTAGTAATCTCAATATTTATATGACCTACAGCCACTTTCATGCAAGGATCAAATTAGAGAAGTTGTAGATATTGAAATTCTAAACAAACTTTTCAATATACACCTTGGGTGGTAAAAACCAGAGATAGGACTTTTGAGTCTCACAATCAATAGAGGTACCCTGTCCAAACTGGGAGCTGCAGCCTAAATTCAAATGAAATTCATATTTGTACTTAGAATCTGAAGTTGAACCTCTTGACAAACTTGTAGAGTTCAAAGAGTAGAACATTTCATTCAATTGGAGTTTTTCCAAATTCGGCCTCTAAATTGGTCTAAATGGCGATTTTCAACACAAGAGAAAACACATTTTTCTATTTTCTTTTTCCTCCTTTTTCCCGGTCAATGACAGGTGGGCCCCCGCCGGCCGGCGCGACACCGTGGCCGGGCCGACGGCCACCACGCGGCCGCCGACGGCCGGGCAGCGCCGCGCGCCCACGGATCGCGCCCGCGCCCCAGCTTCTGAACTTGGACGCCAACGCGTCCTCGTTCTCCACTCGCCCGCACTCTCACCCTCGCTCCCTGCCTCTGCTGCGCCCCCGCCACGCGACCGGAGCAAGCCGCCATGGCCGAGCTCAGTTGAGCTCACGCCACCGCCCCTGTAGGCCTCCGCTAGCCCAGCCACCACCTCCACCACAACTGCCTCGAGCCCCTCCGTCGATCCCCCGAGGTTCCAGAGCCGGCCCTGCCCCTAGGACCTTCCGCGAGTGAGCACGCCGAGGCCACTCGCCGTGGTCCAGCTCTCGGCGAGCTCACTGCGCTGGTCGCCTTGGGCCACCACCCCTTTGCCCGGCGCGCGCCCCGCACTCGCCGTGTTCCGCTCCACCTTCCTAGCCACTTACCGGCCTCCGCCATCGCCTCCTCCCCCTCTCCCCACGTGTGCGCCATCTCGGCCACCATTGCCGTCGACCCCGCACCGTGGAGGACCCCCACCGGCGCCGCATCCTACTTCCACAACCCCACCGTTACGTTCGCCGTCTCACCGCGCAGCTCGAGGGCCCTACGGCGCCGCCTTCCCGCCTCCCCTCGACGAGAGCGAGCCCGCGTTCGCCGCGCTCCGTGCACCGTGGCCGCGCCAGTTCACCGCTCCGCGCCGCTCTTCCTCTCCACCATCGACGACGAGAGCTAGGGGAAACGGAAGCCCGCGGCGGAGAACACCCCCGGACACCCCCTCGGCTCCAAGTCCAGCCCCCACATCGCCGGCGCAGGCCGCCGCTCTCTCCTCTACCGCGCGCGCGTCGGCCGCGGCCGGAGGAAGAAGAAGAGGTCGATTTGCAAAAATCCCCCTGCGTGTTTGTCTATTTCGTTTCAAGTTCAATGCGCTGTTCAATGAGTCTGTGGTTATTTCCTCACAGGCCCCTGGAGGTTATGGTTATTTACGTTCGGGTCCTTAGTCTGAGTAATTTTCTATTTAAATGCATTTAAATTGGCTATAAACTTTGGAAAATCATAGTAAATCAAATAAAAATCCAAAATGGACAAACTCAGTTGCGTTAGACTCCTCTTGAATAGATCTACATGATTGGTATGATGTGAAAGTATGAAATGCCTGATTTGCCCTCGTTTGTTGCATGCATGGTGTAGGTAAATAAATGATAAAAGTGGACTAAATGACCTCCAAAAAATTATGAAATTTGGGCAGTGGCTTTATTATGGCATCTAGGTACTTTGAGAATTTTTCTTGCAGTAGCACTCACTGTTAAATGACCGATCTACCCCTAGGCTTAAGTTTTTGAAATAAAAATGCATGGGAAATACTTACCATACGAAACTTTCTCCAAAAGCTGTACTAGATTTTTGGGACACACCTTGTGCTAGGTTTAGCTGGCTGATAAAGTTTGAGCCTCTGCATGTTAAGTCCGAGTGGTGATTTGAAAATGACAAGTGCTACTATGATTTAATCCATAAAATAGAAATGGAATGCTAGTATGTACTCAGAAGTGACTTTCAGTATACTCCTTATAAGTAGTTAATTGGTTAGTCCATAGTATAGCACCTGACGTCTGCTTACATCTTGTAGTCGTATAACTGAACACCTGCGTACTAGCTCATATAACTATTGTGCCCCTTCTTAGTTAAGGTAACAATAATGTACATGCTATGATTAGTCATTATAAGAGTCTAAACTTAATATCATGCTTGTAAACCATGTGTGTACAAACTAAACTAAAGATGACACTACCACACTCTCTTTTGATCAATAACGTGACTAGTGCAAAGAGAGTTGTTTAAACACATGTGTTGGGTGCATGAAAGTACTACCATCCATATGCTAGGAACGGTGTTTCAAACTAGTAATACCTTACAGGTATAAATATATGGTTGTTGTATGCTTTGCTTGAGTATGATAAAGAACAGTCACATTGATACTTAATCGTGTTTTAATCCCATGGGTTGCATTGAGAATGCCCGATTGCGTGCTTACTCTAAGTCCATATAAGTACTTCTATGTCACCAGTAGTACTACCTGATGTTACTAGATGTTCAATACATAAAACTTTGTATGTGTTATGTGGCTGTTGAGTGTATGCCTGCTCTAAGTCAAGAAAAGTGCTACTATTACTAGTGCTAAGAGTGATGTCTTAAATTGATAATCCATTGCATGTGTAAGTATATGATGACTAGTATTGCGCTTGCATGTAGAGTGAAACGAGGCATCTCAACTTAACACTTGATCATGAAATGAATCATATCTTGCCGCGTGAATGCTTAATTTCATAACTGAATGATTGTGCTAGATGCATACTGGCACTTCTCGTTAGTATAGTTGTCGATCACTTTTCTGTCCATCCATGAAATGGTTATTCGTGTATGTGTTTAATACTTATGCATCTCGTACACTGCACCGTGCATACCATTCAGGTAGAAACGCTTCTTGCAGATACGTGATCAAAAAGCAAGTGCGTGGAACTACATCAAGTATTGGTGTCCAAAAGACCAACTAAGACCCACTCACGACCTGGAGAGCCCATCAGTCGTGTTTGGACGGAGGAGTTGTCCAAGGGATCAAGGGGTTGCCTGGGGCAAAGCCTCACAACCCGGCAAACTAACAGTAGCTTAGTTTGTTGGTTTTCTTAAAGTAAAACAAAGGTAGGCAGGACCATGCTTTACCTAGCAAATGATTTTGTTGAATGCTTACGCATCTGCATTAGGAGTTGTTTGGAAACCATTTGCATTAGACTCCTTGGCCGCCCTGGCCCTAGCACCTACAATAGAGTGCGTAGGACGAGTATGCCTAGTAATGCTAGGTACGAGTAGACACGAGTGAATGGAGTCACTCGTTGCGTAGGTGATTTTTCAAAAGTCACAGGAACTATTACTATGATGGAAGCTATGAGGATGCTCATGGTTTTAACTCGAGACCGGGCGGAGATATGATTATATGAGAAAAATGATGATGATGATGATATGGATGGTATGGTGGACTCCGCCCGAGTCGCATAAGGCCGGTCGTTGTTCGCCTATTGGTCGGCATAACATTGCTAGGGTGCTTATCCGGAATCTATGGGCCGGTGAAAGTCTTACTTGTGACGTCTCAAGCAAGGGGCACGTTCCTACCCACTGGTTGAGAGGAAGGTGGCCGCGGAGGCGGGTGTCAAAGGAGGGCAGAACCCGACGTAACCGAGGTACCGCTCCTGCGACAACGCGCTCCGGGAGTCAGGCGGGAGTGGTCATCGAACTTGAGACGGGACAGGTGGAGATGGGAGAAGCATATGTGGAACGCTGGGAGTTAGTAAGCATATGCCATCCTGGTGCTTCTAGTTATTCCCGGGAATATAAAAAAATCGATTCGAATCGCTGATGCTCACCAGGTGTGAGAATGCCAATACCACTGACGGGCAAAGTAGTAATCCACTTGAATATGTTGTATTGTGAATTCATGGTTTTGAATACTACATACTTGAATATACATGCTTTACTTTCATGCAGCTTTTTATTATACTCATGATTAGTATTATTGATATGATAAACTAAGTAGCTGTCAAATCCTACTCTATATGATAAAGCAAGCAGCTGTAATTCCTGCCTCCACATGTTAACTTGTTTCTGTTTAAAATCAACAGCTAAGGATCAAAATCTTAGTAAGCAAGCTTTGCGTCAGCCGTAAGCCCCGTCCATTAAGTCCTACTGAGTAATTAGTACTCAGGGTTTGCCCCCACTTTTGGATTTCAGGTGCTGACGACATCCGGACAACTGTGTTGGAGGTGGTAGAACCGGTGGGCTCGGTGCTACTCGCCTTGTTTATCTCTACTTGAAGACTAGTTGCGTTTTATTTCCGCTGTGAGATGTTTTGAACGCTTCCGCTATATGTATCTATACATGTATATTTTGACTTCGCTTCCGCTATATTTGAACATGTATTTGACTATTTATCTTCGGTTTGTAAACTAAGTCTGCTTATTCTCTACTTCAACTGTTTGTGATGATGTAATCTGTTGTGGCTCTCTCGAGAGCTGAATGTGTGTGATGTCGGTATCCTCGGGCGATGGTTACATCGAGTGCCCTTTGGGTAGCTCGACGGACTACCGGGTTTAGTCCGGCCTAAGTGCACTGTGAGCCAGAGGTGGCAGGTGTGCTTAGTCTGGATTAAGCAGGGCGGTTCCGCCACATATGAGTGCACATGAATGCAGATGTATGCATTTGATGTAGATGAAATGCAGATGATAGTATGCAGTATACACTTCATGGAAAATGACATGTATGTAGTAGTCAATTCAATATACATGCATATGCTTAGTGTAAACCATGCACATTTGTGAATTAAATTACGCATCTGAGATCTAGCAGTTCAACAATTCCATATGAGACCAAACTATTATGACATACAGATACTTCATACCTAAAGCTACTGCCAAAATTTCAGCCCAATTGGAGTTATAATTATTTTATTAAAATCCTAGTAAGTTTTCAGCCCTACACATTGTCAGAATTTTTATAAATTCTAGGAATGGTTTCTGGAGATAAAATTTTACCAGTGAGCTAGATTCAGTATGGACTGCATGCACAAAAATTTACAGGTCAAAACTCCTAAGTTTGACAGTGCATCTATTTTCCATATATTAATCTTTTGTGAAATTTAGATGTACATATAAACAGTGTGAATAGCCCTCTAGCATACACTTTCTGGACTCCATGCATCAACATTAGGCTACCAAATTTTCCAGAGAATTCATCTTGCACAATAGAACCCATTTTCCTATTTATCTAGTTCTCTAAGCCAAGATTTGTCATTTTCAAATCACCTTCCAAACTTAACATGCAAGTTCTCATATTTTACAAGTGGGATTCCTAAGCTGTATAGGACATAAAAAAATACTAGGGAGTCATATTTATCATACTTTGTATAGGCCTCTTTTCTAAGCCATCAAATAATGCATAAAGTACATGTAAAATGGTAAAACAGAGAATGAACAGTAATATATTTGGTCACCAAAATTTTCACAGTGTCAAAACATCCTAAGAAAGCTACTGACCAAGTTTCATCACATTTGGATTCCAACTAGACCATGTTTTCTATTTTTTCTCGAATTAAAATGCATGCACAATAACAGGGGCAAAACCGTACATGCACATCTCTACATCATACCTACTGTGTAGACCTATTTATAAGGAGTACAACGCAACTAAGTTTACCTTTTTACGATTTTTATTTGATTTTATATGATTTTCCAAAGTTTCAGCCGAAATATAGAAAAAGAAAAAGAAAAACCTTAGATACAGGGACTATAACATAATTAACCGTAGATCCCAGGGGCTAGCATACAAAAATGCGTAGACTCAGTGAATAGTGCTTAGTTTAAAATGCAAATACACAAAACTCTGGGGGGTAGATTCAAAAATCACCCCCCGTCTTCTTTCTCCCGCCGCGCGCCACTGCGCGGCGGCGCGCGCGAGCCTGGGCTCGCGGGGCCGCGATGTGGGGCGCGGGCGGTGTCTTTGGGTGAGGGCTACTACCTCCGGTAGAAGTCATCAGCGGCGGAGGCGAGGACAAGGCGGCGACGGAGTGTGGACGGCGGTGACAGTGGCGCGGCGAGGACGTCGCGCCGGGGTCGGTTTCCGCGGTTGAGGGTGGAACGGCGACGAGGTCTAGGGTTTCGGGTGCGCGGGAGCGCGGGAGTGAGGCGAGTGCAATGGTGGTGGTCTAGGGGTGCGGGGTGGGCGGAGACGGCCGGCGCGAGCTCGAAGCGAGCTTTGCCGGGAATGGTGGCCCGCGTCGGTCGCTTCTCGATCTGGCGAAAGGGAGCGAGAGAGGCGACGAGGGTTGGTGGAGGAGGTGCGGGGTAGAGCGGGGGTTGTAGCAGTGTAGCTCTCGTGGAGAGGGGAGGTCGGACGTCGGCAGCGTGAGCTCAAGCTCAAGCTCGGCCGTCAATGGCGGCTTTGCTCGGCGCGGACGAACGAGGCAAGGGCAGGGCTCAGGAGTGGGCGAAAGCGGAGGGAATGGACGCGGACGGGGTCGCGGCCAGGTGAAGGGCGCAGGGCTCGGCCGAGAGGGGGCGATCCGTGGGCGAGGTGCCGTGGCCGTACGCTAGCGGCCACGCGGCGCCCGCGGGCTGGGGAAGCTGGGCGGCGCTGAAGTGACCTAGAAAAAGGAAATTTGAATTTGTGTTTTCTCCCTTTTTGTAATTCACGTATTTGACCTATTTAGGAGCCGAATTTGAAAAAGTGACAATTGAATGAAATGTTCTACTATTTGAACTCTACATCTTTGTCAAAAGGTTCAACCCCAAAATCAGTTTGGAAGTATGAATTTCATTTGAATTTGTATAGCAGCCCCAAATTGGACAGGAAACCTTTATTGCTTGGAAAATTAGAAAGTCCCATATATATGCATTTTCTCCCAATGTGCCTTTTGACAAGTTTGTTTAGAATTTAAAAACATACAACTTATCTAATTTGAGATTTGCATAAAAGTGGCTGTAGGTTAGAGTAAATTTAGGATTTTAAATCAGCCCTAATTTGAACTGGTTTTCTGCACTGACAATAAGTGACCCTAATCACCTTCTAAACCTCATTATATGACAAGACCCCAATTAGCAAAGTTATTTATCTCATGTGAATCTACAGGTTTGTCAATATGAACTTCACCCAGATCTCAATAGAATCAAAGATACGACTATAAACATAGCATCACACATGAAATGACAAGGTTTTTCACTATGCAATATATACCAAATTTGTTTCCAATGCACCAACACATTTTATGCCATGATGCTCAAGGATGAATGCTTCATGTATGATGAGTGATTATGCACTTGAGATGCCGGAGCATCACAACCCACCCCCTTAAAAAAATCTCGTCCCGAGATTTGTTGATGTGATGTGGGTGGATAAGTTAAGTGAGGAGATAATGCATTGTGTAGGGTTTTCAAGTGCAAATCTGAATTCAGATGGTTATATATACTCATTTTCAGTAGCCGAAAGAAAGCTTGGATATTTGGTTTGCAAGTATTCTTCTTGCTCCCAAGTTGCTTCTTCCTCGGAGTGATTACTCCATTGAACTTTGTAAAAGTTGATCGTTCTTCTTCTCGTTGTTCTCTGTTTCTGGTCGAGGATTTTTATGGGACGTTCTTCATAAGTGAGGTCAGGCTCGATTTGGATTTGAGAGGTGTCCACTGCTTCTTCCGGCACTCTCAAACACTTCTTAAGTTGCGAGACATGAAACACGTCATGAACTGTAGCTATATGGTGGTAGTTCCAACCGGTAAGCAACTGGCCCGCACTGCTCAGTGATTTTAAACGGACCCACGTATCTCTGTGCTAACTTCCCTTTCACACCGAAACGATGTACCCCTTTCATCGGTGACACCCGAAGGTACACATGATCATTTACTTCAAAAACCAACGGTCGTCTCCTCTTGTCTGAGTAGCTCTTTTGTCTGGACTGTGCTCTTTTTAAATTGCTGTGTACGAGTTTAACTTGCTCTTCGGCTTGTGTTACTAAATTAGGGCCAAAGGTGACCCGTTCTCCCGGTTCGGACCAGTTGAGGGGTGTTCTATATCTCCTACCATATAGAGCCTCGAAAGGAGCCATTTCTAAGCTCTTCTGGTAGCTGTTGTTATAAGCGAACTCAGCTAGAGGAAGACACTCCTCACATTTGGTGGAATAAATTAATGCACAAGCCCTCAACATATCTTCTAAGATTTGATTCACTCTTTCTACCTGGCCGCTGGTCTGGGGATGATACGTGGAACTGTGAATCGATGTGGTGCCAAGAGCAGTTTGTAAGTGCTTCCAAAAGCGGGATACAAACAGAGAGCCCCTATCTAAAGTGATCGTTCGAGGAACACCGTGCAAAGAAACTATTTTTGTGATATATAGCTCAGCATAGGTCTTGGCATGGTAACTTGTCTTCACGGGAATGAAGTGGGCTGATTTTGTGAGCCGGTCAATAATCACCCATATGGAATCATAACCTTTCTGGGTGCGAGGCAAGCCCACAATGAAATCCATGTGAATGTCCTCCCACTTCTAGGATGGTATGGCTAGAGGTTGAAGCATCCCCGTCGGTTTCAAGTGATCGGCTTTTACTCTCTGGCATATATCACACTCGGACACGTACTTGGCGATCTCCCATTTCATGCGGGTCCACCAGAACTTTTGTTTCAAGTCTTGGTACATCTTGTTGCTACCCGGGTGCATGGTAAACATGGAGGTGTGGGCTTCGTCTAGGATTTTCTTTCTCAACTCCATGTCTTTAGGTACAGGTACCACTAAGCGACCCTTGAACCATAGGACGCCTTGGTCATCAAGCGTGAAACATGCTATCTTCTCATCATCTATACTCTCCCGAATGTATGCCATACCCTTATCTTGTTTCTGTGCCGCTATGACTTGCTCTTTGATGGTAGGTTCTATGATGAGGTTATAGAGTTCTATTAGGTGCTCGGTGGCCATTTCGATTGCATTTATCTCACAACATAACACTCGTGCCGTGGGTCGGACTTCAATTACATTGCAGTGTGCCCGACGGCTAAGTGCATCAGCTACCACATTAGCCTTCCCGGGGTGGTAGTGAATCTCCAGATCATAATCTTTTATCAGTTCTAGCCATCGCCGTTGTCTCATGTTAAGTTCAGGTTGCGTGAGGATGTATTTGAGACTCTTATGATCTGTATATATGTGACAAGTGTTGCCCAGCAGATAATGTCTCCATATCTTTAGGGCGTGTACCACTGCTGCTAGCTCAAGATCATGTGTTGCGTAGTTGGCTTCATGTTTTCTTAACTAGCGCGACGCATAGGCAATTACTCTCCCATCTTGCATTAGGACACAGCCAAGCCCATTGCCGGAGGCATCACAGTATACATCAAATGGTTTAGTGACGTTCGGTTGAGCCAATACTGGTGCGGAGGTTAATGACTATTTCAAGCTTGTGAAGGCCTCTTCACACTTTGGATCCCATAGATACTTCGTGTTTTTCTTGGTTAGGGATGTCATTGGCTTCGCAGTTTTGGAGAAGTCCTTGATAAAGCGGCGGTAGTAGCCCGCTAAACCGAGGAAACTCCTAATTTCTGTTACCGTTTCAGGTTGTTTCCAATTCAGTACGTCTTCTACTTTACTCGGATCGACAGCTACCCCCTTTTCGGACAAGATGTGGCCTAGGAAACTCACTTCCCTTAGCCAGAATGCACACTTGCTGAACTTGGTGTAGAGTTGGTGTTCTCTAAGCCAGGTGAGTACTGTCCGCAAGTGCTCATCGTGCTCTTCCTCACTCTTAGAGTAGACGAGGATGTCGTCAATGAACATGACTACAAATCTATTCAGCTCGTTCATGAATACTGAATTCATCATAGACATGAAGAAAGCCGGGGCGTTGGTTAACCTAAAGGACATGACCAGATATTCGTACAGGCCGTATCTGGCAGAGAAGGCTGTTTTGGGTATATCTTCTTCCCTGATTTTTATTTGATAGTAGCCCGACCTTAGATCGATTTTTGAGAACACTTTAGCCCCTGCTAACTGATCGAACAAAATGTCAATGTGAGGCAGTGGGTACTTATTTTTTATGGTGACGGCGTTTAATGATCTATAGTCCACGCACAATCTTTTACCACCTTGGTCTTTCTTCTCCACGAAGAGAGCAGGACAGCCCCAAGGTGACGAACTAGGACGAATGAACCCTTTATCCAACTGTTGTTGCAATTGTGTTTTCAATTCCTTGAGTTCATCTGGTGCCATTCTGTACAGCCTCCTCGAAACAGGTGCCGTTCTTGGAATGAGGTCTATCTTAAACTCCACATCCCTATCTGGAGGAAGCCTAGGAAGCTCCTCCGGAAATATATCAGGGAATTCACACACTACCGGTATCTTTTTAATTTCTTGAAGTTCGGTGGTGTTTACTGTGGCCTCTATATGTTTCTGTTCGGGTATGTGCACCTTTAGTATCTTGCCAGTAACCTTAGATTTTAACTGCACTTCCCTGCTGCCAACATGTAGGACTGCATCGTTTTCTACCATCCAATTCATACCCAAAATAACGTCAATCCTTTGGTGTGGCAGCACCACGGGATTGATGAAAAAGCTCTCGGGACCGATGTCCACTCTCAATTGTCTAGCCATCAAACCAGTAGTGATAGGGGAACCCGGTGCGGTGATGTGATAATTTTCCTTTAACTTGCACATTTTTATCCCGTGCCTCAATGCATATGACTTGCTAAGAAATGTATGTGTGGCTCCGGAATCAAAAAACACGACGGCCGGGTGACCGTTGACTGTGAACGTACCAGCAAGTACCGGCTCTCTGGCTGGAATCTGGTGCATGTGGATGAAGTGAACTCGGCCCGTCTTAGGTGCGGACCCCTTCTGCTTTCCCTGGCTGCCACCCACTGGCTGGGACCCTGGATGCGATGAGGTGCTCTGCAATCCTTGCTGAAATGCCCGGTCTTACCGCAGTTAAAGCAAGGACCCCAAGCTCCCTATGTGAAAGGAGCGCGGGGCGCAGGAAGCTGTGCCGGCTGTGGTGGTGTGCTGTAGGTGGGGAACCTCTGTTGCTGCGGTGCCCTGTGGATCCAACTCGACTGATTGGGCCGGACCACAAAGCGAGACTGCTGGTGGTACTGCTGTGGCTGCTGGTAGTTGGCCTTCTGCTTCTGAGACAACCTAGATGCACTGTTGGCCTGACGTTTCCGCTTTTGGTCCTCATTTGCAACATGGAGGCGGTTCTCCACGTCGAGTGCTGTATCCACCAACCCTGTGAAGCTCTGGTATTCACACCCCAGATGCGTCATGAGTGTGGGGTCGAACCCACTCAAGAGCCTGGCTGTGATGCCCCTGGCATCTCAAAAGCCTTAACGCGCAATTAAGCACAACTAATGATGGATTAGGACTTAATTATGTTCAAGAGTAATGAGAGCTAGATGGGGAAAATCACTAAGTCAAAATTTCGGTTTGACCCGTGGTCTCATTCTGAAAATACTTTTATTTTGTCCATACAACTTCAAATCTTCCTCTCTAGGAAATAAAATTAAACCTATCACCTTTCAAATGCACCTAGAGTGGAAGTGGTTGGACTTCATTTGGCACTTCAAAAGTTCAAAACAAGAAAGACTCTAGATGAAGCAAAAATGCTGTTTTACCAAGCTTTCATCCATATTTGTGCTTGTATTTAAAAATCTGTTAAGTTTCAGGCCAAACTTATATTACCAAACTTGTAGACCAACATGAGTTGAACAACCTTTATAATTGGGGCTTGGTCATACAATAAAGTTCACATGGAGTTTTGAATCCTTTTCTGCCAGCTAGGAAAAACCAGCAAATATCTGACTTGCCTAGTAATCTCAATTTTTCTCCAGCCTACAGCCATTTTTATGCAAAGCCCAAATTGAATAAGTTGTAGATCTGGAAATTCTACACAACATTATGAAGGAGCATCTTGAGTGAAAGTGGCCAGAAATAGGACTTTTGGATTTTCTAAGAATCTCTGGTCCACAGGTCAAACTGAAATTTAAGATCTAAATTTAAATGGAATTCATATTTCTGAACATATTTTGGTATCATGCCTTTTGACAAAAGTTGTAGAGCTCAAAGAGTGGAACATTTCATCCAATTGGGGTTTTACCAAAATCGGCCTCTAAATTGGTCAAACGGCGAATTACAGTGGGGGAGGAAAAACATCTTCAGTTTTTCTTCATTTTCCCTCTCCCCGCTCTCACTGACATGTGGGCCATTCGATCCGAGGGAACGTCCAGCGCCTTGCACGGCCGACGCCACGCGGCCGCCGGTCTCCGACGCCGCCATCCTTGCTGCGCTGCCCTGCTCTGCCCGGCCTACCCCTGCCGCGCCGAGGCCGCGCCTCCCTGCCCCCTCTCCCGGTCCCTTCAAGGAGAAGCCAAGCCCTGTCTCTCTCTCTTCCTCTCCCTTCACGCGCAGCAGCAGAGCACGCCGTCCGCCATGGCTGAACTCGTTGAGCTCGCGCCGCCGCCTTCCCCCGGCCCTCTCCCTCCACGCCGACACCGTTACCATACTCGCGCGTTGCTCCTCCACCAAATCCCCGAAGCCTCGGCCTTCATTAGTTCCTCCTACGCCCTCTTCACTCGCACGCCGTGGCCGCTCGCCATGGCCAAGCTCGCGGCGAGCTCGTGTCCCGACCGTCTCCGACCCCCTCCCTCCATGCCTTCACCGTCACCACGCTCGCCCCAAGCCCCTCCACCGATCTCACAAGCTCTAGGCCACCGTCATCGCCTCTAGCCCCCTCCCGACGGTGACACCACCGTGGCCACCATGCTCACCCCGGCCTGACCGTGGGGAGCCACCTTCCGTCGCCCACCGCGCCGCTACTCCACCACCGCCGGCTTCCCCGCCTCGCCGCGCACCTCACGTGCCCACCCTCGCTGCCTCTCGGTGCCCGAGCCGCCGGAACCGAAGCCGCGCCGCCGTCTCCGCGCGCCGTCGCCGCCTCCGGTTCACCGTCGCCGCGCCTCCTCTCCTCTCCACCACCGGCACCGAGGTCAAGGGGGAACGGACGCCCGCGGACGGGAACACGCCCTCGGACCCGGTCGGCTTCAAGACCGGCCGCCATGCCGCCGGCGCGGACGCGCCATCACCTCCCCACGCCGTCCCCTGTCCCCGGCGGGAGGAAGAAGAAGAAGAGGGCTAGTTTGCCAAAAACCCCTGCCCTTCTCTTATTTTACGCGCTCTCATTTGATTACTATGCACTGAGTCTTAGATTTCTTCTGTGCAGGCCCTTGGAGTTTTGAAGAATCATGATTAGGTCCGGGATCTGTGTATTTTCCTTTTTCATTTATTTTTTGACAGTGAACTTCAAAAATTCATAATAAATCAAATAAAAATCCTAAAAGACAAAGGTTGTTGCATTGTGATCTTGTTTAGTAGATCTACATGCTAGGTATGATGTGGATCCATGGAATGACTGTTTTGCCCTTGGGTTGTTGCATGCATGATTAATTAGGTTAAAAGTCAAAAGTGGACCAAATGAACTCCAAATGGCATGAAACTTGGACAGTAGCTTTCTTGTGGCATTATAGCACTATGTGAATTTTTGTAGCCCTAGCACTTGCTGTTTAATTACCCTTTTGCCATTATACATGTGTTATGTGCATTTATATAACCTAGAAAGTGGAGGCTACAAGGAATATGCTCAAATTGACTCTCTAGCATTTTTCCTATACTTTAGGTAGTATGAGTGTCTCACTGGTACAATATGAGCCGCTGCATGTTAAGTTTTAAATGGTGATTTGAAAATAATAAAAGGCTACATGTTAGAAGAGATAATTAGGAAAAGTGGTCATAAATGGCTAGGGAAATTCTCTGGAAAATATGGTAACTTAATGTTGATGCATAGAGTCCAGAAAGTATATGTTTGATCTTGGTCCATTGAGGTACTCCGTGTTTTGGTAGTTTATCGATCACCTTTTCGCCGGTTCATGGAATGGATATTCATACGTGTGTTTCGTGTTCATGCATCTCATTTCTTGCATCATTCCGCATGTTGATCATATAGTGACGCTTATTTCAGATACATGATCAAGAAATGAGTGCGTGGAACTACTTCAACCAACGGTGATCCAAAAGACCAACTAAGACCCACTCACGACCTGAAGAGTCCATCAGTCGTGTTTCGAAGGAGGAGCAGTCCAAGTGATCAAGGGGTTGCCTGGGGCAAAGCCCCACAACCCGGCAAACTAACATAGTTTAGTTTGTTGGTTTTGGTAGAGATAAGCAAAGGTAGGCAGGACCATGCAAATCCCAGCAAACAAATTATTTTGAGTTACGCATATGCATTAGGGTTGATTGAAACCAATTGCATTAGACTTCCCGGCCGCCCTGGCCCTAGCACCTATACTTAGGGTTCGTAGGACGAGTGCCTAGAATGGTTAGGCGCGGGTAGACACGAGTGGGCACTGTCACTCGTCTCGTAGGGTTTACTTTCAAATGGTGAATTCTCATTACTATGAATTTATTATTGCTATGTTATGCTTTCAATTGAGACCGGGCAGAGATATGGGATTACTATGTCGAAAAATGATATGGATGGTATGGTGGACTCCGCCCGAGTCGCATAAGGCCCGTTCGCTGTTCGCCTGCTGATCGGCATAACATTGCTAGGGTGCTTATCCGGGATCAATGGACCGGTGAAAGTCTTACTTGTGCCATCTCAAGAAAGGGGCACGTTCCTACCCACTGGTTGAGAGGAAGGTGGCCGCGGAGGCGGGTGTCAAAGGAGGGCAGAACCCGACGTAACCGAGGTAACGCTCCTGCGACAACGCGCTCCGGGAGTCAGGCGGGAGTGGTCATCGAACTTGAGACGGGACAAGTGGAGATGGGGGAAGCATATGTGGAACACTGGGAGTTAGTAAGCATATGCCATCCTAGTGCTTCTAGTTATTCCTGGGAATATAAAAATCGATTCGAATCGCTGATGCTCACCAGGTGTGAGAATGCCAATATCACTGACGGGCAACGTAGAACTGTTTGAGGCATGATGTTTTATGGAATTGATGATTTGATACTACACAATAGATATACATGCTTTACTTCATGCAAATTATTCACTTTATATTACAAATCATATTCAGGATAAGGACTAGCGGCTGTCAAATCCCGCTATAGCATGACACTAAAACATAGTGGATAATCATGATTAGAGGATAGCGACTGTCAAATCCCGCTATCCTATGGCAACATTTTACAGTTAAAATCAATGGCTAAGGACCTACTTCCTAGTAAGCTGAGCTTTGCGTCAGCCGTAAACCCCGTCCATTAAGTCCTACTGAGTAATTAGTACTCAGGGTTTGCCCCCACTTTTGGCTCACAGGTACTGGCGGCATTCGGATAGCTGCTTGGAGAAGGGTAGCACCGATGGGCTCGGTGCTCCTCGCCTCGTTCGTTTGTATGAAGACTACTTAAGTATTTGGTTTTCGCTGCGAGATGTTTTGAAACGCTTCCGCATTATATATATTTTGGACATGTATTTGACTATATACATTCTTGGTTTGTAAACTAAGTCTATCTATTCTATATTTCAACTGCCTGTGATGATGTAACTGTTGTGGCTCCATCGAGAGTCGGATGTGTATGATGTCGGTTCCTCTGGGAAATGGTGTTATCGAGAGCCGAAGGCCTCTCGACGGACGACCGGGTTTAGTACGGTCTAAGTACATTGACAGCTAATGGTGGCAGGTGTACTTAGCCCGTATTAAATCGGCGGTTCCGCCACACTGGCTGCCCTGCTAGGATCATCAGCAACGTCCCCTGGTGAATATTGTGACAGGTGTATGAAGGACTGCACGTACTGCATGACCGTCCGGTTACCCTGCTTCAGTTCCCGGAACTCTTGCTGCTTCTGCTCCATAAGGCTCTTCGGGATATAGTGGGCCCGGAAAGCTGTATGGAGCTCCTCCAATGTGATTATATGACCCTGCGGCTGCATAGCTTGGAACGTGGCGTACCATGCTCCAGCTGCACCCTAAAGTAGCTGCGCAGCAAACCGAGACTTCTCCTGCTCGGTCAATCCAGGAAGCAGTGTGAACTTGGACTCTATCGTGCGAAGCCAGTCATTCGCAGCAAGTGGCTCAAGACATGTCGTGAAGATAGGAGGGCGCAGCCCTTCGAAGTCCTGGTAGGTGATGCCGCGGGGCTGGTGTTCCCGTGGCTGCTGTTGCCCCTGAGCTTGGCGTTCCTCTGTCATCATGCGGATCAACTCCGCCTGCTGCACAACCAGAGTAGCAAGCTCCGGCGGGGGTGGTGCATCGTGTGGCTGCTGACCCGAGGTTTGCCCATTGCGAGTGCTCACCATCTGCAAGAGTGAAGCTAATAGTGTTTAGTCTAACCACTTTGAAGCAATTAGACGCGCCGAAACACAGTTACTTGAAACATGTAAGATGGAAATATATAATTGCAGTAAAGTGTTAGCTTCCTTCTTGCAACCGTTGACCACTGTCACATCTAGTATAGCCCAGGCGTGTTGGCGTTTAATACTCGACTATCGCGTGGATTCCTATACAGCAACGACTTTAACGGCGCGCTGCTCTTAAACCGTGCATCTTCTGATTATGCCCCCCTTAGCGAAGTTATCCATCGTTCTGTGTTCCTTCACTTTTGTATAAAAAGGTTTTAGTGATTCCATTTGTGTCTTGTTCAAATTCAGTGTACGTCAGTATATATTAGTTCAGTTCAGATTTCTGAGTCTGCGCGATTTCAGCCATAACTCCCAAACGGAGCACTTTCAGGAGAAACTTTGTATAACAAAGTTGTTCTACACTTCCAGTTCTAAAACTTTGACAATACACTCTCAGTTCAGTTCCTACACTAAGGGTGTGCAAAATGGGATTTTCCTACTGGTGCTGCACCAGTCCAGATTACAGATACCCGAAAAATTTGACCATAATTCCAGATCTGAGCACAATTAGAGAAAGCTCCAATTGACAAAATTGTACACCAGACAGTTCTCTACAACTTTGCTACTCAACTCTTGGCTCCATTCCTTACACAATCCAAGTTAATATCAGTTTTTGCTGCAGCTGTGCAAAATTCCAGATTGCAAGACGCAATCCAAAACGAAGCGCAAACCGCAAATCCATTCACACAACCACCTCAAATGCCACCACAACATAGAACTAACATTAGTGCCACTTAGAAAGGTTCAAATACCACTAAAGGGTCTTAAGAGTACATCATGGGATGGTGGCTACATCAACCAACCATCGAATAGTGCATAATAAAACAATCCATCACGACATCAAATGGCGTACCGAATGAGCTCTCACAACTCACCAATGTTTTCGTACAGCCATGAATCTTAAAACGCGGAGCAAAATATTACAAAACATCGCTTTCAACACGTCACTAACTTAAAGCTTACTCCCTTCATCCATCCATCGAACATCCTACACCCTGGAGTTCGCGTCAGACAGATCGTTCTCCTCCTCCTCCTCCATCTCCATGGGCTCCGAGGACTCCTCCTCCAAAGGTGCGGGCTGCTGCGGCAGCTCATACTCTGCCAAACGCTGCTGCAGCTGCACCACTGGGCCTCCAACTCCTCCACACGGGTACGGGTCTCCGCGTACCAGGCAAAGTAGAAGCGGCCCCGGTTTTCTGCACGCTGGTACATCCCGCGCGCCTCACGTGCATAGTCCATGCACGCTACCAAGGGTCGGGAGCCGTTCCTGTCCCGGAGCTACTCGCGGCGGTCCTGCCAAGCGTGGCCGAGGTTGCATGTGGGGAGGAAGCGCAGGACCGTGTGGCCTGCCTCCCACCGGGAGCTCAGCGAAGTGAGGGCTGCCATTACCGCCTTACGGTAAGCCTCCTCCTCGTTGGCTCCGTAAAGGGTGATGGTCTCCTGGCCCACGAACGTCCCTCGTGGAAGGACAACCTGGGCCATGCAGTTGCCCTCCTCGTGCACCGTCTGCACCGAGATGAAGGGACAGGGACGACACCCCATCTCCCTCAGGGCCCACCACAGCAACAAAGACAGGGGACACTCCTCTCTGCAACGGGTGCGGAGCAACCCATCCTCCACCACAGGGGGAGTGTGAGTCACGTCAAGAAGAACAGTGGTCCTTGCCCCGGTTGCCTTGCGTGCTGTCTGCTTGGTTCTGGCCATCTGTTTAGATAATCAAGGTTGTGCATTAGCGAGTGACATATTTTTCATGTGATAGATTATGATAAGGGTATAACAGTGCAGCGTATGGAAGGTAAATTTTTTTAAAGTCACAATTTACTTTATTGCATTTTAATAATACCCCACCATAAATAAAAGTAGTAAATATGATGCATGATTCGTATCTAAACGGTCTCACATCACACATCTAAAAGATGAGTACATATAGCTATCGATATTTCGGTGACACATATGCATGGCACTCCCTAATGCAACTAGTCGTTTCCTGACCGTTCTTAATTTCCCACGTAGTTAGTGTACCTGTAGAAGAATGCATGCTCATACATTACCACATAATGTGGCATCCACGCGTGACCACTGTGTGGACAACGTAGGTGGGCCTTTGCACCTTCTCTTAAAGCCTGACTTTCCACCAGTACTGGGGATTGTCGAGAGTAAGGTGGATCCCCAAACCGAATGTAAGTATGGTGGGTATGAAAGCCTCCAACATGCCCACCACCCTTAAAGAGCTTTTACTTATACAGCATGAATGCAGAGTTCACAACCATTCGCAAAACCCAATAGCTTCCACCAGTACTGGGGACAGCTATGGCCAAAAAGTTGCTCCTCAAAGCGCCGAATATGTATATGAGTTCTATCTAGGTCAGAATGTCAGTGGTGTCACCTGGATAACACTAACATCCTTAATATGGGCATATCGCATACTCTCATTTTTGAATTACTTGAAAAGGGCTTTTGAAAATAGTTTTGTAAAACAAAACTTGATGATATAACTGTTGTCTGTGTATGATCGGCTCTGATACCAGCTGTGGCGGAACCGCCCTGCTTAATCCAGACTAAGCACACCTGCCTCCTCTGGCTTGCAGTGCACTTAGGCCAGACTAAACCCGGTAGTCCGTCCAGCTACCCAAAGGGCACTCGATAACACCATTTCCCAGAGGAACCGACATCATACACATCCGACTCTCGATGGAGCCACAACAGTTACAACATCACAGGCAGTTGAATAGATATTATATAGTCTTTAGTTACAAACCAGTTCAAAATCAAATAGAGTTCAACATAGTGTCATACATCAACATAGTTCAATTAGTCTCTCGCAGCGGAAATTTTTAAAGTTCATATTTCACGGTATCCAAAAGACTTGCATAAATAGAACGAGCATCGAGCCCACTGATGTCGCTCCTTGCCAGATCATGACTCTTCTTATTCCTGATGAGGACACGGCCCACCACCAACACAGGCACAGAAGAGAAACTCCGCACCTGTAAGCCAAAAGTGGGGGCAAAACCCTGAGTACTAATTACTCATTGGGACTTAATGGATGGGGTTTACGGCTGACGCAAAGCTTGCTTACTAATATTTGGATCCTTAGCCATTGCTTTTAAACAAGATCAAGTTAATAAGTAGAAGCAGGATTTGACAGCTGCTTATGTTATTTCACCCGAGCGGGATTTAACAGCCGCTCAGGTTATCATTCTTGTAGAAACATCATAAATGTGGCAGGTATTGCATGAAACTAAAATAGGTATATCAGCATGAGTGTGATAAGTACCGCATAAAAATAAATCAGGTATATCCAAGCATTGTAGTGTTCAAAACCATGAATTCATAGTACAACGTATTCAAATGGATTACTACTTTGCCCATCAGTGGTATTGGCATTCTCACACCTAGTGAGCATCAGCGATTCGAATCGATTTTTATATTCTCGGGAATAACTAGAAGCACCAGGATGGCATATGCTTACTAACTCACAGCGTTCCCACATATGCTTTCCCCATCTCCACTTGTCCCGTCTCAAGTTCGATGACCACTCCCGCGGCCACCTTCCTCTCAACCAGTGGGCAGGAACGTGCCCCTCAGCTTGAGACGTCACAAGTAAGACTTTCACCGGTCCATTGATCCCGGATAAGCACCCTAGCAATGTTATGCTGACCAATAGGTGAACAACGACCGGCTTTATGCGACTCGGGCGGAGTCCACCACACATTATTCCAAATCTCATCATTCGAACCCATATTTCCGCCCGGTCTCCATTTAAAACATAACATAATCATGGCATAATAACAATAACTTCCATAGTGAGACTTTTGCTTTTTGAAAAGAAATCCCTACGAGACGAGTGACCTTTATTCACTCGTGTTTACTCATGCCTAGCTATTCTAGGCACTCGTTCCTACGAACTCTAGGTATAGGTGCTAGGGCCAGGGCGGCCAGGGGATCTAATGCAATTGGTTCCATTCAACTCCTAATACATATGCGTAATCAACTGATATGTTATTTTATTTGCTGGGGATTGCATGATCCTGCCTACCTTCTCCTTCGCTAGGGTTAGTCTCCTCGGCGGTGGGGTCAGTGGTCGGCTGCTGGTCCTCCAGCTCTTCTTCGGGTTCCTCGATCAGCGGTTGCTCCTGCACTGTTTCCTCTTCGATCGCGGGATCTATATGAATGAAAGGTGCAGATATGAGTGCACACGAATGCAGATGTATGCATTTGATGTAGATGAAATGCAGATGATAGTATGCAGTATACACTTCATGGAAAATGACATGTATGTAGTAGTCAATTCAATATACATGCATATGCTTAGTGTAAACCATGCACATTTGTGAATTAAATTACGCATCTGAGATCTAGCAGTTCAACAATTCCATATGAGACCAAACTATTATGACATACAGATACTTCATACCTAAAGCTACTGCCAAAATTTCAGCCCAATTGGAGTTATAATTATTTTATTAAAATCCTAGTAAGTTTTCAGCCCTACACATTGTCAGAATTTTTATAAATTCTAGGAATGGTTTCTGGAGATAAAATTTTACCAGTGAGCTAGATTCAGTATGGACTGCATGCACAAAAATTTACAGGTCAAAACTCCCAAGTTTGACAGTGCATCTATTTTCCATATATTAATCTTTTGCGAAATTTAGATGTACATATAAACAGTGTGAATAGCCCTCTAGCATATACTTTCTGGACTCCATGCATCAACATTAGGCTACCAAATTTTCCAGAGAATTCATCTTGCACAATAGAACCCATTTTCCTATTTATCTAGTTCTCTAAGCCAAGATTTGTCATTTTCAAATCACCTTCCAAACTTAACATGCAAGTTCTCATATTTTACAAGTGGGATTCCTAAGCTGTATAGGACATAAAAAAATACTAGGAGTCATATTTATTATACTTTGTATAGGCCTCTTTTCTAAGCCATCAAATAATGCATAAAGTACATATAAAATGGTAAAACAGAGAATGAACAGTAATATATTTGGTCACCAAAATTTCCACAGTGTCAAAACATCCTAAGAAAGCTACTGACCAAGTTTCATCACATTTGGATTCCAACTAGACCATGTTTTCTATTTTTTCTCCAATTAAAATGCATGCACAATAACAGGGGCAAAACCGTACATGCACATCTCTACATCATACCTACTGTGTAGATCTATTTATAAGGAGTACAACGCAACTAAGTTTACCTTTTTACGATTTTTATTTGATTTTATATGATTTTCCAAAGTTTCAGCCGAAATATAGGAAAAGAAAAAGAAAAAACCTTAGATCCAGGGACTATAACATAATTAACCGTAGATCCCAGGGGCTAGCATACAAAAATGCGTAGACTCAGTGAATAGTGCTTAGTTTAAAATGCAAATACACAAAACTCGGGGGGGTAGATTCAAAAATCACCCCCCGTCTTCTTTCTCCCGCCGCGCGCCACTGCGCGGCGGCGCGCGAGCCTGGGCTCGCCGGGGCCGCGATGTGGGGCGCGGGCGGTGTCTTTGGGTGAGGGCTACTACCTCTGGTAGAAGTCGTCAGCGGTGGAGGCGAGGACAAGGCGGCGACGGAGTGTGGACGGCGGTGACGGTGGCGCGGCGAGGACGTCGCGCCGGGGTCGGTTTCCGCGGTTGAGGGTGGAACGGCGACGAGGTCTAGGGTTTCGGGTGCGCGGGAGCGAGGCGAGTGCAATGGTGGTGGTCTAGGGGTGCAGGGTGGGCGGAGACGGCCGACGCGAGCTCGAAGCGACCTTTGCCGGGAATGGCAGCCCGCGTCGGTCGCTTCTCGATCTGGCGAAAGGGAGCGAGAGAGGCGACGAGGGTTGGTGGAGGAGGTGCGGGGTGGAGCGGGGGTTGTAGCAGTGTAGCTCTCGTGGAGAGGGGAGGTCGGACGGCAGCAGCGTGAGCTCGAGCTCAAGCTCAGCCGTCAATGGCGGCTTTGCTCGGCGCGGACAAACGAGGCAGGGTTAGGGCTCAGGAGTGGGCGAAAGCGGAGGGAATGGACGCGGACGGGGTCGCGGCCAGGTGAAGGGTGAGGGGCTAAGCCGGGAGGGGGCGATCCGTGGGCGAGGCGCCGTGGCCGTACGCCAGCGGCCACGCGGCGCCCGCGGGCTGGGGAAGCTGGGCGGCGCTGACGAGTGGGTCCCACTCGTCAGTGACCCAGAAAAAGGAAATTTGAATTTGTGTTTTCTCCCTCTCTGTAATTCACGTATTTGACATATTTTGGAGCTGAATTTGGAACAGTGCCAATTGAATGAAATGTTCTACTCTTTGAACTCTACAACTTTGTCAAAAGGGTCAACCCCAAAATCAGTTTGCAAATATGAATTGAATTTGAATTTGTATAGCAGCCCCAAATTGGACAGGGAACCTTTATTGCTTGGAAAATTAGAAAGTCCCATATATATGCATTTTCTCCCAATGTGCCTTTTGACAAGTTTGTTTAGAATTTAAAAACCTACAACTTCTCTAGTTTTAGCTTTGCATAAAAGTGGCTGTAGATTAGAGTAAATTTGGGATTTCAAATCAGCCCTAATTTGAACTGGTTTTCTGTACTGACAATAAGTGACCCTAATCACCTTGTAAACCTCATTATATGACAAGACCCCAATTAGCAAAGTTGTTTATCTCATGTGGATCTACAGTTTGGTCAATATGAACTTCACCCAGATCTCAATAGAATCAAAGATACAACTATAAACATAGCATCACACATGAAATGACAAGGTTTTCACTATGCAATATAAACCAAATTTGTTTCCAATGCACCAACACATGTTATGCCATGATGCTCAAGGATGAATGCTTCATATATGATGAGTGATTATGCACTTGAGATGCCGGAGCATCACATCCTTTACTTTGCTAGGGTCAACTGCTACCCCCTTCTCAGACAGAATGTGACCTAAGAAACTTACTCCCTTCAGCCAAAATGCACACTTACTGAACTTGGTGTAGAGTTTGTGCTCTCTAAGCCGAGTGAGTACTATTCACAAGTGCTCCTCGTGTTCCTTCTCACTTTTTGAATAGATCAATATGTCGTCAATGAACACCACTACAAACTTATCAAGTTCATTCATGAACACCGAATTCATCATGTACATGAAGAAAGCCGGTGCATTGGTTAACCCAAAGGACATGACTAAATACTCGTACAAGCCATATCTGGTCGAGAAAGTTGTTTTGGGTATATCCTCTTCTCTGATCTTTATTTGATAGTAGCCAGACCTCAGATCGATTTTTGAAAAGACCTTAGCTCCAGCTAACTGATCAAACAAGATGTCAATATATGGTAGTGGGTATTTGTTCTTGATGGTGACAGCTTTCAAAGGCCGGTAATCAACACATAGCCTTTTACCACCTTGGTCCTTCTTTTCAACAAAGAGGGCTGGGCAACCCCAAGGTGATGAGCTAGGCCGAATGAACCCTTTATCTAGCTGTTCTTGCAGCTGCACTTTCAACTCTTTCAACTCATTCGGTGCCATTCTGTATGGCCTCCGTGAGACGGGTGCGGTGCCAGTACAAGCTCGATGGCGAACTCAACATCTTTGTCTGGTGGGAGTCCGGGAAGCTCTTCCGAAAACACATCTGAAAAGTCAGAAACCACCGGTATCTTCTCGATCAGCTGAGCTTCTGTGGCATTTACTGTGTGTGACAGCTGTTTGTGAATTGGCAGGTGAGTGTGCATGGTTTTTCCACTCCTTCTAGACTTCATTTGAACTGTCCTGCTGGTAATATCCAACAAGACGTTGTGCTCTTTCATCCAATCCACCCCCAAGATGATGTCAATCCCCTGGTTAGGAAGTACTACAGGGTCAACATAGAAATCCTCTGTGCCTATGCACAAGCGTAAGTGCCTCACAATCTGATTTGTGTCAATTGGTGACCCCGGGGCTGTGATGTGGTATCTTGTCTTCATATTATCAATGTGATACCCATGTTTGGTTACATATGACCTGCTAATGAAGGTGTGTGATGCTCCAGAGTCAAACAAAACCACTGTGGGGTGCTTGTTGACAAGAAATGTACTTGCTAACACTGGTTCGCCTTCTGGAATCTGATCCACGTGGGTATAGTGCACATGACCTTCTGTTGGGGCTGGATCTCGCTTTGGTCCTTTCTTCTTATTCTGGCATTGGTTGTCTCTAACCAGCACCAGTGCCTAGCTTCGTCGAAGGGGAAGACAATTCTTGCTGAAGTGGCCGGTTTTCCCACACTTGTAACAGGGGTATTTGGCACTTGGTTTGGCCGGTGGCACTGAAGCAGGTGGATGAGGCGGTATACGACATGAAGACAGGTGTTGTTGTGTCCCACGGTGTTGCTCTTGCTGTTTGGGCATGTCTATGTAATACATTTGCGGCGGTGCGCGATGCACAACCCGTTGTCGTTGAGACGAACTTGACGGAGGTGTGCTTGCAAATCTCTTCCTCTGCTGGTCCTCATGGGACTCACGGGGGCGATGCTCCATGTCGATGGCGGCATCCACCAACTCGGTGAAGCTATCGTAGCGGCGCCCCAAGCGAGTCAGTAGAGTGGGATCGAACCCACCCAACAGTACTGGGACAGGCGGATGAAAGCCCGCACGTATTCGAATACCGACATGTTCCCTTGCTGAAGTGCACGAAATTCCCGTTGCTTGAGCTCGATGAGGCTAGGTGGGAGATAGTGAGCCCGAAAAGCCACACGGAACTCATCCCACGTGACCTGGTGCCCTGCTAGTTGCATTGCTAGGAAAGAAGCACACTAGGCCCCCGAGGGACCATGTAGACACTGTGCCGCGAAGTGAGCCTTCTGTTGCTCAGTGAGACGAGGTAGTAGACTGAACTTGGACTCAATGATTCGAAGCCAGTCATCAGCATCCAAGGGATCTGTGGCAGTAGTGAAGATTGGCGGTTGTAGCGCTGCAAAGTCAGTGTAACTGATCTCTTGCGGGTTGCGCCGTTGTTGCTCTTGAGCTATCAAGTTGATGAGTTGCTGGGCGACCTGAGTGGCCAACTCAGAAGGAGGTGGTGCTCCATGAGCAGCCCCCTATGCAAATGTCTCTGGTGGGGTGACCATCTGCAAAAATAAAGCCAATCGGGTTTAGTCCAAGAACTTTTGTGCAATCGATGCGGTGATAAAAGATCATAGCACCATAAATATATTCTATATACATGAAAACATGTAAGTGAACAGAATAATTCAATTGCACGTAAAGTGTTAGCCAACAACTTGTAGGTTTGGATAAGCATCTTTGCTAATGGAAAACTCGTGCGCAGTTTTAGATGCAGGTCAATACTTCTGAGCTTCGTCAATATGGTGTCCAGATTTCTGAACCTGAATGTTTTAGCTATAACTCTCAAACGAAACATTTCCTGAGAACTCCATATAGCAATGTTGTCACCCACCTCATCCTCTACGACTTTGGTATATGACTCCTAGATCCAATTTCTCTCTACTTGTGTGAATAATGCTCTTTTCCTTCGGCTGTTGCTTTAGTTCAGATAATAGGTCCAAGGAAACCTGATCATGACACTAAAACAAGCAGGATCTGGGTGTGGGCCAGAAAACCAGGCCGGCCGACCACCATCACAGGTGGGCCGACCTGGGTGTGGTCGGCCGACTTGGTCGGTCGACCTGAGGCCCCCCAGCTCCAGGGGCCAAGTTGGCCGACCATAGGCCTAGGTCAGCCAACCACAGGCCCAGGTCGGCCGACCTTCCCCCCTAGTCGCCCCACCTTGCCACGTTGCCAATTTGGACCTACATGCAAAGAAACACAAAAGATGTTAAATGCAACCGTTGGATCGAGAATCCAATGCATCCAAGGGCCGAAAGGACATCATGCAAGGGATCAATGATGTCAGCAATCTGAGAGAAAGAACATGCAGCCAACCAGAGGTCGCCCAACCTTATCCTAAGGTCGGCCGACCTAGTACCGACCTTGTTTTGCACGTGCTTCAACCGCCACAACCGCCAACCGACATTCAGAGCAAATCACAGCCGAAGGATCAAGGAAGGCGGTGCATCGGGTGGCCGCCCTAGCCCAGGGTCGGCCGACCTACCCCCTAGGTCGGCCGACCACCGACCTACACCCAAACTGACCTTGCACACCTACAAATATCCCCCTCGTCCATCCAAACAATAAATACCCCCCGGGAGGTCATGTGCAAGGTGTGGTGGATCAAGATAACACTAGTGTGGTTGTGTAGTTGAGTGTAGAGTATAGTAGTGAAGCCACCCTTGGCATTGTAGAGACAGCCAAGTTGTATCAAGAGTGAGTAGTGAGTTATAGAGTGAAGGAGTCCGATTTCTCTATTGGTCTTCTATTCCCGAGCTCTTATACTCAGAGGAATTATTACTCTATTTCCAAGATACAGTAAAGTTCCTTGCTCCCTTCTTTATTTAATTCATACTTACTTTATTTACATACTCAGTGCTTTGCTCAGTAGTTTTTACGGGTGCCAAGTGTGCTCTGTGTAGTCTAGCTATACAGTTGTGCTTGCCCTTAGGCTTCGAACCTGTGTAGTAGTAAACTCGGTTGTGTAGACGTGGTGTCTAGACTAGAGTTTGCCCTGAAAGGTGTCTTGTCCCACGCAGCTTTGGTGGTAGGTCCGCTTGGTGACAGCGAGCGTGTACCCTATGTACTCCACCCCGTCGTCCGGATAAGTAGTCATCGACGCATAGCTGAGTTCTGTAGTGCCCACCTTTCTCGTCTGGGTTATCAACACTCTGGTGCCCAGAAGTGGTTTTATAGGCTTAGTGTCCAAGTAAACCTGCTGAGTAGAACACTAGTTTGTTTAGTAAAGTTAAGTTGTTTTATTTAAAGTAGTGAACCTGCTCTACTCTGTCTTTTGTTTCTACAATTGCTGGCTTTACTGTTCGTTCCAACCTGTTTTACGCTGAGTTACTCCTCGTTCCTCGTGGATTTCGATACTCTGGAATACTCTTGGGTGAAAAGCTACAACGTGTTTCCGTGCGCTTGCGGATCTATATCAGTAGGCTAAGAAACACCAACAGCCATATTTGTGGATAGGTAAGTGGTTGATGGATATGGTAGAGAAATATCTGGTGTAAGAGGATGCTTGAATCCAATGTAGATTTAAGCATGACCAGACGAAGAAAGGCTAGCAAATGGATGTGGATGTAGGGGATTTTGATCGGGATTTGAAGTGCCACTACCTCATAAGAACTCAAAATTTGACAAAACTCAACATAACAATAGGAAGCATATGCAGAGGTTTTGTCATGTAAAGCATTTGGCTCTGGATAGGTATTTCAAACCACTGGGGAACTTTCTCATTTTAGTTTTCAAAAAGAAAAACTCCGAGAATTCACCTTACTAGGATCAAGATGGGTTAAACTCATACTATGATTATATCACATCTCACAACAACTTAGACTTGGTTTGAAAGCACTTGCTCCCACAAGGTTAAAGATTAAAGATAAGATCATGACAAATGCCAATAAGTCCAACTTTTAGGAGAGTGTCAAGTTGTATACGAAATAATTACAAGAAATTAACATAGCAACTATTCAGCATTTCCTTTAAGCAGGGCTATAAACAAAGTTTTGGCGTTATAGGAGTTAGTTTATTTATCTAAAAAAAACTCTTTTTGTTGTTTTCAGATTATGCAAATTTTTATAGGTGTTTTTTTATTTGGTGGATAAAGCAAATCTTTTTGGAGTCATGGCACCTTTTAGGATTTAAGATATCAATTCAGTACAAAGCATTCGGGGTACTCACCTGGATAGCGCTCCCCAAGCTTAGTTCTTGCAAATGAATGCAAACTTAAAGCTTAAGATCACCTGGCTGCGATGAGACGAAGCACCTTTGCGAGTGAGAACGCGTTGTCGGCCATGCTCGACTTGCCTTCCTTTCCGCTCATGCTCGGCCATCTTCCATAGGGTATTTCTTCCCAATGTACTAGGCTCTCCATCACTCCGGTGTGCCTCCTTGAGATTCCCCTCCTCTCACCAGGAAGAATGTCGAAGGCCTCAGGATGCCGACGTGCAGAATTCTGCATGGTAGACTCTATTGTCTTTCTTCACATTTTGTCTTCTACATAGTTGAAGGGAAATTGATCCGGAATTCTGTACGCGTCGAGAGGTCCATCTTGGATTTAAGATTGTGAGTGCTATTGATTTGATGAACTTCGACGTGAGGTTGTCACGGTGCTCTACTTCCGTCCTTGACCAGATGTCATCATTGAGACTGTGGAAGGAAGCTCTCATGACGGATGCATCTTCGAAGAGACTCCTTTACTGGTATGTCAATCAAGCATTTGATAGCTTGAGACCTTGGTCCTCAAAGCTTTGGTCTTCTTCGGCAGATGATGCTACACACTCGGAGGCGGATGTAGTCTGGAGCAACTCTAGTGACGTTGAAACCACCACCAATCCTTTTGGAGACAGGTGGAGGTGTTCAAATCCCATGATGGATTCCATGTAGGATACACCCAAGCTCTGATGACAAACTTGGTTGGCAATGTGCTTGGTGGGTGGCAATTAGGCTGCTTCACAAGAGGAGAAGTTTGGAATATCCACTTTGACTCATGCAATTACCAAACCAAATTCCTTGGTGTAGCCTGGTGTCTGCTCCCCCAAGCTTGGACGCTGCAATGGATTGCGGTCTCCAGCTTGCTACTGTGTGTGTTGCTTGCTTTGCTTCTCCTTGGGCACGATACTTGTCAGTCATGACATGTCCCGCACAACCATTGACTGTCATATCATGATGTAGACATTCTCTCCCTGCCCATGGGCGATTTTCCACTTTTGCCTTTGTGGTGCTTAAGACATAACTCTGCCTGCGATCAGAGGTGTCTATGCCGGCCGAATTTGGGATCTACACCACAACTCCACAGGTACGCAATCCTCCCGCGGTTATGTGGACCACACTCACTTTGAGGGTGAGCGGGTCTTGTCCACACTACAATTTAAGACATAGGGATAGCATAGTATATTGTGACATTGAATGTTACCTTAGCATGACACTGAAGCTTGCATCGCCGGACGAATTTGGGATCTATATTCTCCTTCCATCGGGTACGCAATCCTCCCGGTGGGTAATCAGGGCTCCTCAGTGGAGGCTTTCAGTTGGTAGTTGTGATGCCCCTGGCATCTCAGAAGCCGTACACACAATTATACATAAGCTAATGATGAATTAAGACTAAATCATGCTTAAGAGAGTAACGAGGAATTGGTAGATAAACCACTAAGTCAAAATTTCTCAAATCTGAAACTTTAGCTCATCCCCAAAGTTGATTCTGAAATTACTTTTGACTTCACTATACAACTTTACATTCTCACTTTCTATGAAATGAAATTGAACTTTTTACCTTTCAAATGCACTTATTGTGGAAGTGATTGGCCTTCATTTGATACTTCAAAAGTTGAAAACAAGAAAAGCTTTACCTAGAGTAAATCTGCTGTTTTACCAAAATCCTAAACAAGATTAGGGTTGTATTTCAAAATATGTTGTGATTTAGAGGAGGATCATATTAACAAAGTTGTAGGTAATGATCCAGGAAACAACTTTGTCAATATGAGTCTGGTCATAATATGAATTCAAATTGGTCTTTTCAAACAAACTTTGTCAGCCCAGAAACACACCCCTACTCTGTCCAGTTTGGTAATTTGAGATTTTCTTACCCATAGAGTCATTTTCATGACCTGCCCTAATGAAGTGAAATGTAGTTTAGAAAGTCCCAAACAAATTTGTCAAAAGGAGCAAGTGGAGTTGAGGCCTATAACTAGGGTATTTTCCCCTCCCAAGCAGATGACCTACCCTGTCCCTACCTGTGGCTGCTGCATAAATTCAAACAAATTTCATATTTGCCGGCCGAATTTGGATATGAGCCAATTAACAAACTTGTAGAGCTCTGAGAGTACAACAATTCATCCAATTACCACTTTTCCAAATTCGGTCTCTAAATGGCTCAAAATGGCGATTTACAGGAGGTGAGAAAACACAAAATAAACTGGACCTTCTCTGAGTCACTGACCGGTGGGACCCACCCGTCAGGACCGTCCTACTCCTCAGTACGACGCCGCCGCGTGGCTCGCCGGCGTACAGGGCGTACGCCGCGGCCGCGGATCGACGGCCCCACGCCGCGACGCGCCCCTCTCCACCCGGACGCCCTCCCGGCCGCGTTCGCGCCCTCCTCCACACTCTCTCTGCTCTCTCCCTCGCCCTCCCCTCGCGCGCAGCAGCAGAGGCGCGGCCGCCATGGGAGCCGCGGCGAGCTCGCGCCCCGGCCTCCTCCGGCCCTCTCCCGCCCCGTCGACCCCGTCACCACGCTCGCCCCGAGCCCCTCCACCGATTTTGCGAGCTCTAGGCCACCGCCGTCGGCCCTAGCCCCTCTCCCCGCGCGCCGCCGCCATAGCCGTGGACCGTGCTCGACCTTGCCGTGGAGCACCCCTGTAGGGCCGTCCCCGCGCTCCCACTCCACCACCGCCGGCTTTGCTACCCCACCGCGCACCTCACGAGCCCACCCTCGCCGCCTCTCGGTGCCTGAGCCGCCGGAATCGCCGCCGCGCCGCCGCCTCCGCGCGCCGTCGCGCCGCGCCGGTTCACCGCCTCCGCGCCGCCATTCCTCTTCACCCCCGGCGACGAGAGCTGGGGGAAACGGAAGCCCGGGGACGGGAACGCCTCCCCGGCCCCGCTCGGCTTCAAGGCCGGCCCCGCCGCCGCCGGCGCAGCCGCGCCTCTCCCCGCGCCGCGCGCCGTCGCCCGTCGGCCCGAGGAAGAAGAAGAAAGGAGGTTTTGCAATATAGCCCCCGGCCTTTTGAAGTTTCGCAGGTTCGTTCATGCACTGTGCTATGAGTCCAGCGTTTTTTACCCGCTAGCCCCCGAAATCTATAGTTAATTACGTCCGGGTCCCTGGTCTGTGTGATTTCCATTTAAATGCATTTAAATTAGGTGTGAACTTTGGAAAATCATAACAAATCACAGAAAAATCCAAAATGGACAAACTCAGTTGCGTTAGACTCCTCTTGAATAGATCTACAGGCTAGGTTAGATGTGGATGTGTGAAAAGGCCATTTTGCCCCTGATTGTGTGCATGTATGTTAAAGGGAGATAAATGGTAAAAGTGGTCTAAATGGAGTCCTAAAATGATGAAACTTGGTAAGTAGACTTCTTAGGTTAATATACCACTGTGTAAACCTTGGTGGCTGTAGCTTGCATTGTTTAGTCACTGTTTTGCCATTACATGGGAAATATATGCAATTTTAATTAATTTGGGAAAGATGTGCTATGCAAAACTTGTTAAACTAGGCTCCCTGGTATTTTTATTAGGTCATACATAGCTTGTGGATGCCACTAGAAAAATATGGGCCCATGCATGTTAAGTTTGAGTGGTGTTTTGAAATGGACAAAGTGCCACTAGCTAGGAAAGAAAATAAGAAAAAAAATGGGGTTAAATGGCTAGGAAAATCTCAGGAGAACTTTGGTAGCTTGTACATGATACATAGGACTCAGAAAGTATATATGTGCATGTTTAAACCACTGTTTTGTATTAGGTAAACTCTTTTGCTAATTACACTCTAAGAGTAAGCTAGTTTAGTTAATATGATTAGTTGAGCTAGCTTTAGGTGATGGTTTATACGATTTCTTAAAAGATGGCATGCAGGATGTCCTAGGAGAGTATGAATGCTTTCCTCGGGAGGTAGACCTTAAATGAGAAGGCTTGTTTACTTTGACATGTAGTATCCACCGTGGGTTGATTTTCTACTGCACTCTATCCTGCATTGCATCCTTACACTCATTTGCATATCTGGCATGCATATAGACCACGGGATCGAGGAGCCGACGCAGGATCTACCGTTGATCGAGAAGCCAGACGACAAGTGGAACCCGAAGCAATAAGACAACGTGTCGCTGAGTTGGCCGTCCCTGTAACAAGGGGTTGCCTGGGGCACAGCCTCACAACCCGGCAAACTAACAGTAGTTTAGTTTGTTCAAGTTGTCAACAACAAAGGTAGGCCCCTTAGGCATTTTCACCTATCTAGGGAGTCTCACCACCCTATTCTTGTTTGTGCATTACGTTTAGGGATTTTATGAAACCCCACATGCATAAATCCTTGATGCCCAAAGTAGAAAGGATAAAACGAAGTCTATGCTTAGCCCCGCTTAGACGGTAGAAGACGAGTGAAGGTATTCACTCGCGAGATGATAGGGCCTACAAATGTTTTTACAAAACCTTGGAATCGAAAGGAAATCTGTTATGACTTGATGATAAGTTGAGACCGGGCGGAGATATGGTTTGATATGATGAGATTGTGATAATGTGATTGGTGGACTCCGCCCGAGTCGATTAAGGCCCGTCCGCTGTTCGCCTGCTGATTGGCATAACATTGCTAGAATGCTTATCCGGGAAATGGGACCGGTGAAACCTTACTCGTGCCATCCGAAGAACAGAAACACGTTCCTACCCACTGGTTGAGAGGAAGGTGGTCCGGGGGAGCTTGGTGCTCATGATGGGGAGACCGGGATGCCGGCAGGCTCGTCATGGGGGCACAACCCGGAGGTCAGGCGGGAGTGAATCGAACTTGGGATGGGACAAGTGGAGGCGGGGGACCATATGTGGGAAAGCCGTCGTGTGAGTAAGCATATGGGCCTCTGGCATTTTTAGTTATTCCCGGGAATTAAAAATCGATTCGAATCGCTGATGCTCACCAGGTGTGAGAATGCCAAATATCACTGACGGGCAACGTAGTAACAACTTAAATACTTTATGCTTATATTCATGTTTTATATACAACATGCTTGGATAAGTATGATCCGTCCGACTATTCATAGTGCTGCCCATCCACTGAGAGGAGGTTGATGGATTTGGGAGATGCTTTGAGGTCGAGGGAGAGATGACCCGACGTATAGGGGCATCGCTCCTGAGACGGCTACTCCCAAGAGTTCGATGGGGGCTCTATGAATCTTGGGACGGGGCATGCGTTCATGTTTTATTTTCTCTGCAAGTTTCCCCCTATGATATTGTTGATAATCATAACTAAGGGGTAGCAGCTGTCAAATCCTGCTATCTTATGATAACATGTTTTAAATAAAAAATCAATGGCTAAGGACCCACTTCTAGTAAGCTTATGCGGGTTAGAAGTCAGTCCACCAAAAAGCCTTGCATAATCTCAAAAGTGTCGGGCTGAAACCGCCCACGGGTAAGTCCTACGAGTTCCCCACGAACTCATCGTTTGTTGTTGATATTTTTCTTTTAGGTGCATATCAGATCACGATCAAGGATGACTACGGTGGGCTCGAGGTCATACTTGATGTTTACTTTCCGCTGCACGTTACATCTTTGTAACGATATGTATTCCGCTGCGAGGTTTATTTTGAAGTTCTTTTTCACTACCTTGTACTCCTTTTGAGCAAAAGTATTTGTACTCAATCAAATTATGTCTGTATGAAATGGTGGGTTGTTGTAATTGTTGCGGCTCTTCCGAGAGCTTAACGTGTGTGATGTCGGCATCCCTGGGAGATGGTTTCATCGAGTGCCCTTCTGGGTAGCTCGACGGACTACCGAGTTAGTTCGGTCTAAGTGCACTGTGGGCCAGTGGTGGCAGGTGTACTTAGCCCGTATTAAATCGGCGGTTCCGCCACAGCTGGTATCAGAGCCGATCATGCACGAGCAACAATTATAACAACTTCGTTTTGATTTCAAAAGCCTATTTTCCAAATCTTTTCAGAGTATTTGCGAAAATGAGAGATATCGCGTATATGCCCATTATAAGGATGTTAGGAGATATCAGGTGACATCACTAACATTCTGACCTAGATAGAATTCATATGCATTTTGGGCGCTTTGAGAAGCAACTATTCGGCCATAGCTATCCCCAGTACTGGTGGAAGCTATTGGGTTTTGCGGACAGTTGTAATCTCTGCATTCATGCTGTATAAGTAAAAGCTCTTTAAGGGTGGTGGGCATGTTTGAGGCTTTCATACCCACCACACTTATATTCGGTTTTTGGGATCCACCTTTTTCTCGACAATCCCCAGTACTGGTGGAAAGTCAGGCTTTGAGGAAAAGGTGCAGCGGCCCACCAACGTTGTCCACGCAGCGGTCACGCGTGGATGCCACACTGTGTGGTAATGTATGAGCATGCATTTTTCTGCAGGTACACTAACCACGTGCGAAACTAAGAACGACTAGGACTCGACTAGTTGCATTAAGGAGAGGCGTGCATATATGTCACCGAATATCGCTAAGTTGTATACTTAGAAAGTGTGATGTGAGACCGGATAGGACGGGCATACATCATTCCATCTCATCTCATGTGCTTTACTTGTTTTTGCTTGAAAATAACTAGATTTCTTACTGCATCTATAAGTATACTCGTTGGGTAGTAGCATTTTACATATGAATCCTGTCTGCGGTTTTAAGATGCATTTCAAACTACGAATAAAATCAACAGAAACTTATTATAAGAACCTAGTAGTACAAGAAATTTCTAAACAACTTATATATAGATTACTTGCTCTGAAAGTAAATACGAGCGAGGTACCAGTTTAGGGCGTGTCTTATGTCCATTTTAAAACAAGTATTATATATAAAAGTTGTAGTGCGAAAAATTCAACCAACAAATTGATCTATAACGACCCTTCGTCAAAATACTCTGGACATTAACTTGCAACCATTTTAAGTCCAAGCTTACATCTAGGTAGCAAGTACGAAGTTTAGAAGATGAAGTTCGGGACGTAACTTAATTGGCACATGAATACAAATTGCCTTATGACCACATTTGGCCTTCGAAACTATCAAATTGACGGGAGCCTTATTCTTCCTGCTACAGATGTCGCAACCCTCGACGCAGCCCTTCGACTTATGCCCTAACTACCAAGAGTCCGCAAAAGCTAAAACAACGATTCCTCGAGAACAAAAGAAGGGAAAAGCGGGAGAATCTTCCACCGAAGCAGCCTCAGTTCAACACCTGCGACCTGGGATGGTTCTATTAAAAGGATTTGTCAAGCCTGAAGATCAGATCGGGATGGTTCGTATGTGTCGACAACTGGGTAAGGGCCCAGGAGGATTTTACAGGCCAAGTTTCAAGAATGGTGCCAAGCTGAACTTATGGATGATGTCCCTAGGAAAGAACTGGGATCCGACGTTACGCTCATATGGACCCACGCGTCCATTCGACGGAGCACCAGCCCCGACAATACCAGATGCTTTCAAGATGATTGCTCAAACTGCGAACTCCACTGCAAGCGAGTTTCCTCAAATTAACCCGGACATATGCATCGTCAACTACTACACCAACTCCGGGAAGCTCGGACTTCACCAAGACAAGGACGAGTCAGAGAGTAGCCTTACCAAAGGTTTACCTTTCATATCCATCTCCATAGGAGACACCGCCGAGTTCTTGTTCGGCAACACAAGAGACAAAGACCAAGCAACCAAGATCAACCTCGAATCTGGTGACGTTCTCATACTCGGTGGAGAATCAAGATTGTTATTTCATGGCGTTTCCCACGTGAAGACCAACACTGCACCAAGTTGGTTGAAAGAAGAAACGGGCATTCGTCCTGGACGTATCAATCTTACGTTTAGGCAGTATTAGCTAGATACTAGTTGGTGTGCTAGCAGTCATCGCAAACTGTTGTAATAAGAGGAGGTTGACTCTCATAACCCTTGAGTTTCCCATGTATCCAGCTCCTTGCAGTCGGCATATGTCCCACCCTCATGACTAATGTAACTCTATTTTCAATGGAGCATTCTAAACTCTTGTAGTTCTCATGTTTCACGCTTTTGTCATTCAGGCACTTCAGTCCCTGTAATCCATGACACTTTTGTTGTGGTTACCTCGTTCATGATTGAAATAAGTCTGATGAGTTATACCTCCGAAAACATTATACTATGGCGTGTAAAACTCCTTGTTTATGTCTTTCTATAACCTTGTGTTATTAGCATATCCTCGGAGATTGGATGGAAATATCGCTCTTGACGAGGTGTTTACCCGAGCAGTCTATGGTGCCGCGACGGAACCTAGGGTCCTGTGTGCACGGCCGTCACTCGGTTCCACTAGGGGCGCGCTGGTATCAAGACATGCAAGGCATGACACCGCTGAAATGGTGGAATATCCCCATCCAACTCCTAACCCCTTGTGGACCTCTATACATCTCATTCGTGGAGATAATTTACTCTAATTCCACTGCCACCTTGTATCATTTCATTGCTTTGTTTCACCTTGCCCTTCGTGGTCTGTGGGGGAAAGATCCACCCTAATCCCACTATCGCTCACACCTTTCTCTTGCCTTGTTGAACCATGTTCTTCTCGATCCGTGAGACGAGCCAAATCTATGGCTCCACCCGTCCACATCCTTTCGTTGACTTTGTTTATCCTTGCTGGTCATGCTTCACGGGGATGAGCAATTCTATTCTACACGATACCTTCACAACCATTGGTCCAAATCTCGGATTTCTCTGCGCTCACCCTGATCTTCGTTAACATCTTGTATGTGTGGAAATGCTTGATCTCATTCCCACTGTCTTACTACGTCATTCCATTTCTTTTTCCAACTTGCCCCTCTCTGAATGGTGGAGACAGCCAAACTCTGTTTCCACTGCTTTCTCCTACGTTCCTTTCTGAAATATATTGAACCTTATCTTCTGAAGGGGAACTTTAGCACCATCCGCCGCGCTAAGCTTTTGTTCTCAGCTAGTGCTTTTGTCATATCGTCCTTTTCAAGAAGTTGCTTCGTTCTTCTTGAAAATCATCCTCAGATAAGCTTACTAACACTGACTATTGTTTCGTTAGTAAGCGCACATCATATGCCTATACTTCTCTTGGTCAGACTTGACAAATCTTATGGAATCGTACAAACTATCACTTTGTCTAGGTGAATATGTCCTACTTCTTCCCGTGTTATCTTTCTTAAGGCAATGAGTAGTGTGTGCTATGCATCGCCACACCTTACTCTTTGAAAATAATTGGATTTGATATCTTATATGTGTACGCGGTCCCCATCAAAATGGAATGAATGTGCCTCCCAACAACACATCCATTGTTGTTTTCTATAACTCGCGAGATTTTTGCTTCATTCAAACTCCCTACTGCGTATGCTTTGCTTCTCATTGTTCAAATAAATCAGATGTTTATTACGCTCCTAAACTTGGTGTCAAAGCCAAGAAGTAACCCTCTCGTCGTGCTTGAACCAATCATGTCATTCGCTCGCTGCCACCACGTTCTCTTCGTGGTTTGTTCATTCCCCCTCATCTGAGACGTGAATTATCGAATACCTTAAAGGAACCATCCTAGTCAACCAAATGATGCTTTGTAACTACCTTGTGTTAGGAAGGTACTAACCACTCACCCGGTCGTTAACAAAGCCAACAAAGGACAAAGGAAGAGTTAAGGTGCGTATGCAACTATTAAAAGAGTCCCGAGCCCCAAGATGCGGGTAGTATCTTTTCACCCTACGACATAGAACCCTGCCTCTTTCAAAATCTCGGGTCGAGATTTCTTTAAGGGGGGTGGGTTGTGATGCCCCTGGCATCTCAGAAGCCGTACACACAATTATACATAAGCTAATGATGAATTAAGACTAAATCATGCTTAAGAGAGTAACGAGGAATTGGTAGATAAACCACTAAGTCAAAATTTCTCAAATCTGAAACTTTAGCTCATCCCCAAAGTTGATTCTGAAATTACTTTTGAATTCACTATACAACTTTACATTCTCACTTTCTATGAAATGAAATTGAACTTTTTACCTTTCAAATGCACTTATTGTGGAAGTGATTGGCCTTCATTTGATACTTCAAAAGTTGAAAACAAGAAAAGCTTTACCTAGAGTAAATCTGCTGTTTTACCAAAATCCTAAACAAGATTAGGGTTGTATTTCAAAATATGTTGTGATTTAGAGGAGGATCATATTAACAAAGTTGTAGGTAATGATCCAGGAAACAACTTTGTCAATATGAGTCTGGTCATAATATGAATTCAAATTGGTCTTTTCAAACAAACTTTGTCAGCCCAGAAACACACCCCTACTCTGTCCAGTTTGGTAATTTGAGATTTTCTTACCCATAGAGTCATTTTCATGACCTGCCCTAATGAAGTGAAATGTAGTTTAGAAAGTCCCAAACAAATTTGTCAAAAGGAGCAAGTGGAGTTGAGGCCTATAACTAGGGTATTTTCCCCTCCCAAGCAGATGACCTACCCTGTCCCTACCTGTGGCTGCTGCATAAATTCAAACAAATTTCATATTTGCCGGCCGAATTTGGATATGAGCCAATCAACAAACTTGTAGATCTCTGAGAGTACAACAATTCATCCAATTACCACTTTTCCAAATTCGGTCTCTAAATGGCTCAAAATGGCGATTTACAGGAGGTGAGAAAACACAAAATAAACTGGACCTTCTCTGAGTCACTGACCGGTGGGACCCACCCGTCAGGACCGTCCTACTCCTCAGTACGACGCCGCCGCGTGGCTCGCCGGCGTACAGGGCGTACGCCGCGGCCGCGGATCGACGGCCCCACGCCGCGACGCGCCCCTCTCCACCCGGACGCCCTCCCGGCCGCGTTCGCGCCCTCCTCCACACTCTCTCTGCTCTCTCCCTCGCCCTCCCCTCGCGCGCAGCAGCAGAGGCGCGGCCGCCATGGGAGCCGCGGCGAGCTCGCGCCCCGGCCTCCTCCGGCCCTCTCCCGCCCCGTCGACCCCGTCACCACGCTCGCCCCGAGCCCCTCCACCGATTTTGCGAGCTCTAGGCCACCGCCGTCGGCCCTAGCCCCTCTCCCCGCGCGCCGCCGCCATAGCCGTGGACCGTGCTCGACCTCGCCGTGGAGCACCCCTGTAGGGCCGTCCCCGCGCTCCCACTCCACCACCGCCGGCTTTGCTACCCCACCGCGCACCTCACGAGCCCACCCTCGCCGCCTCTCGGTGCCTGAGCCGCCGGAATCGCCGCCGCGCCGCCGCCTCCGCGCGCCGTCGCGCCGCGCCGGTTCACCGCCTCCGCGCCGCCATTCCTCTTCACCCCCGGCGACGAGAGCTGGGGGAAACGGAAGCCCGGGGACGGGAACGCCTCCCCGGCCCCGCTCGGCTTCAAGGCCGGCCCCGCCGCCGCCGGCGCAGCCGCGCCTCTCCCCGCGCCGCGCGCCGTCGCCCGTCGGCCCGAGGAAGAAGAAGAAAGGAGGTTTTGCAATATAGCCCCCGGCCTTTTGAAGTTTCGCAGGTTCGTTCATGCACTGTGCTATGAGTCCAGCGTTTTTTACCCGCTAGCCCCCGAAATCTATAGTTAATTACGTCCGGGTCCCTGGTCTGTGTGATTTCCATTTAAATGCATTTAAATTAGGTGTGAACTTTGGAAAATCATAACAAATCACAGAAAAATCCAAAATGGACAAACTCAGTTGCGTTAGACTCCTCTTGAATAGATCTACAGGCTAGGTTAGATGTGGATGTGTGAAAAGACCATTTTGCCCCTGATTGTGTGCATGTATGTTAAAGGGAGATAAATGGTAAAAGTGGTCTAAATGGAGTCCTAAAATGATGAAACTTGGTAAGTAGACTTCTTAGGTTAATATACCACTGTGTAAACCTTGGTGGCTGTAGCTTGCATTGTTTAGTCACTGTTTTGCCATTACATGGGAAATATATGCAATTTTAATTAATTTGGGAAAGATGTGCTATTGTTGACGCAAGATATTGACTAAAATTATGCTCTTTTTTTTATATGATTTTATATATTTTCAGGGTTTAATATTATGATTTAGTCTTGTTTTGCTAACAAATAACCCCGTTTTCGAGAATGCTCTTTGTTTTTGTGCAATATTAATTTTTGCAGGAAAATAGGGTATAAATGTGATATTTTGAGGATTTCTCGAAGAAAGGATTATGCTACAAGTCCAAGGAGGAGAGATGATTAATTAAAAGAGAGCAATTAAAGGCCCAAACCCATTATGGAGAAGATTCCAGAAGCTAAGGATTGTTTGGATATGAAGAATATGAAAATAAGGAAGGTTTATCAAGAGTCCAATCCAAACTCCAAATAAATCGCGAGATATTCTCGGATTTCAGGACAGCAGCAGCTTGTCGGCCAATTTCGGAGACCTTAACGACGTCAAATGAAGAAAGTTTGAATACCAAAGTTGTAGATATTTTCGAGCTCTACAATTTAGAGTCAGAGTTTGCCTTATTTGGACTTCAGATGAGGAAGTTATGGTCGAATTACTAAAGGCTGCAGAATATGGAAAGGTGATTTCGGGAAGGACTCTATCAATGACTTCATCTCCAAGCAAGGAAATATATGGACGTCCCGGACTCTTTTGGAAACTTATATATACTTGGAAATAAGTGTTTTAGGTATTTTAGGACTCTTAGAACCGACCTATTAGTTTCCATGTATAGGGGACTCTCCGGAGTATAAATATATGGCCTCCCAAGGGGAGAGGCATCATTGTCCACCGCAAATTCATTGTAAGCCGAGAGTCTAGGGCAGAGGTCGGGGGCCAAAGGCGTTCAACTCGGCGAAAGGCGCATCTCGGCGAAAGGAGGAAGCAAGAGGAGACAGGAGGGGGGCTGGTCGGCCGACCCCTAGGGGTCTGGTCGGCCGACCCAGGCCCTCCCGAGGGTTGTTCGAGTTCATCTTCTGTCGAGTTCTTCGTCGAGTTCATCCCGACGATTGTGCTTCAACTTCGTGATGTATCTCGAATAATTTCTCGTACTTCTTATGCTACTTTGATGAAACCTTGATGATTTGATCAATAAAGTTTGTCTTTTAGACTTAGCTTCTTGTTTATGCATGATTTATGATCCATATCTTTGCAATGCTTAATTCCGACATGTTTATATCTGGCCAGATAATAAGCTTAGCATGTTCTTTTAGTAGATCTTTTTACTTTAATTAGTTGATTGAATCTACTCATGCTTAGAGATGGTTAAGGTTTGCTAGTTCGTCGATTAACTGGTTCTAGTGACAGTAGGGCTGGAGAAAGATTCTAGTAAGCTTTTGACATTCATGATCATGCTTAATCTTTGCTTTATGTTTAGATTTTATCTCAAGGTGGTTCTTAGTACATAGGTTGTTTGTCTCATATCTCTTGTGGATCCTTTTGCCACGTTAAACCATATCAATCTCGTTTATAGCTTAATACTTGTTCTATCATTTTATGCTATAGTTTGGATCTCGTTTAGACCTTAATTAGAGTATAATTAGAGCATAATTAGAAGTATTATTAGAGTAGTTCTAATCCCTTTTTAAGCTTGTTTAGATTTATTAGAACTAGCTAGTAATTAAGTTAATATTAGATTAATAATATCCTAAGCATAATTATCCTTGGATTGACAAACCCAAGATACTCATCCTGGGGAAAAGCTACCACGATACTGTGCGCTTGCAGTATAAGGTTTGACGCGCTTAAGTGCCGTCAACAAGCTTTTCTGGCGCCGTTGCCGGGGATATTTATCGTTTAAGTTATTGTAAATCTTTTATTAACTTTTTTTTACTACTAGTTTTAATAGTGAGATTAGTTTGCTATTTGTGTGTTAATCTTGTTCTAATTGTTTGCTAATAGTTTTTCTAATTGTGTGCTAGTTCTTTATTCTGTGTTTAGATTTGGTTCTAGTTATTTAGAGATATCTAATTACGATCTTGATTCTCTAATTTAGTTTCTGTGTTCTTTGTTAAGTTCTTGTGTTTGTTTCTTTTTATTAAAACTAACCCAGCAACTTTGCTGTCATAGATCTTTTGTTTGTGTTTTGTTTTTATTTTTTTTGTGTCAGATATGACTACATTTCTTGAAGATCTTCAGCACTTAACGCTTAGAGAGTTTTCAACTCCAAAAGCTAAAGATTTGAAGTTTCAAGAATCAAACAAGAAGCCGGAAGCAGAATCTTACGAGCTTAAGCCAGGAATCATCCGGATTGCTGCTGAAAATCTATTCAGTGGTGAAGACGACGAGAATCCTTACAAGCACTTGGAGAAGCTCAACCAAGTGTGCCGCACTTTCCATCAAGATGGAGTCCCAGTAGAGTGGGTTAAGTGGAACCTCTTTCCATTTACCCTCGTCGATAAAGCCAAGAGATGGTACCAAGTTGCCGCAATTGAAGCTCAAGGAGATTGGCAAATGCTCGAACAAAAGTTTCTCACCAAGTTCTTCTCTATACTTCGAGTGCACAAGTTGAGGAAGGAGGTTTGGAACTTTGAGCAAAAGACGGATGAAGACATCGACGAAGCCTGGGAGAGACTCAACGATCTGCTGCTGCAAGGACCACCACTTGGAGTGACACCAGAGATGGCTATTCACATATTCTTCTTTGGTCTGACGTCAGAAGCCTTCAAGCATGTGAACACGTGTGCAGGAGGATCACTCATGAGCCACTCAAGCAAAGAAGCCACCAGAGTTCTGTCCAACATTTTTTTGACTTCCAAGAGTGAAAGAGAGAGAAAAGACAGAAGAGTGAAAGAGCCAGATGAGGAGCTTATGGCGCCTACACCTGCCATAATTGAGGACCAACTACCTGCCAAAAGGACTCCAGTCTCATATGCATTTGATGAGGAAGACTTTGGAAGCTTTGCACCTCAAGAGGATGTCAAGAGTGTGGAGCACAGAAGTCTTGCCAGTGCGAAACCTTTGACTGAGTTCGAGAGAATGAGCTGGATGCCAGTGGATTTTGGAGCTACACTCAAGTGTGCAGGACCACTCCCACCAGAAGACTTAGTGGAAGAAGAGGAGCTGTTTCCACCAGAAATACCACTAAGGAGGAATTCTGATAGCCAAGATACAGGGGAGATGCTGCAGAAATTATTCCAAGAAGAGGAGCTGGACAGTGACTTTGTCTCTGAAGTGAAGCGAGTGATCGGAGTCAAGCTGGAGTCATCATTTACTAAGGAGGTTATTGTCCATCTACCAGCTGAATCTTCAACTGGAATTGCATGCTCCATCAACAAAGAAGACTTCAACAATATCCACTGCTCTATGGAAGCCCAGGTAAGTACAATGAGCTATGAAGTTTATTCTAAGTTATGTGATAAACCATGTATAGTTTCCACTAATCTTAAGATTAAACTTTCTAGTAATGAAATAATTAAACCTGTAGGCTTAATTAAAAATGTTGAAGTTAACTTTGCTAATAAAATTATACCAACTGATTTTTATGTGATTAATGTCATTGATGATAATGTTAATTTAATCTTTGGTAGACCTTTTCTTAAGTTGGTTAATGCTGTAGTTAATAATGAAAAAGGAAAAGTCACGCTTAATATTAATAATTTAAAATATGACTTTGATTTCTTATCGGCATCTAAAGTGCCTATTAATCTCACTCCCGATATAGAGGAGATAGAGAGTATTAATTATATAAATGCTTTTAGAGAGCCTTTAAAACTAGTCCTAGAAGGAGAAGAGGAAGGTTTCTTCTCCGAAGAAACAACCAATGCCACTAATCAACTAGAGCAAAATATAGAAGAAACCCGAGACACTCTAGTAGAGCCACTAGGCGACTTAGATCATGAGGAAGCACCAGATGTAGAGCTAAAACCACTGCCTGAAGGACTTAAGTATGAATTCTTAGGAGAGGACAAGACCTATCCAGTAATCATTAGTGATGAACTAAGTCCGGAAGAAATAGAGAGGTTGCTGGTAGTGTTAAGGAAGCATAAGAAGGCAATTGGTTATTCTCTAGCAGATCTAAAAGGAATTAGCCCAGCATTTTGTACTCACCGGATTCCAATGGAGGAGGACCACAAGCCAGTGGTTGACAATCAAAGGAGGCTGAGTAACGAGATGAGGTCTGTAGTGAAAAAGGAAGTCATCAAACTTTTAAACGCTGGAATTATCTACCCAGTACCAACCAGTGAGTGGGTGAGCCCAGTCCATTGTGTGCCTAAAAAGGGAGGTTTAACCGTAGTTAAAAATGATAAAAATGAATTAATTCCACAAAGGACAGTTACTGGTTGGAGGATGTGCATAGATTACCGGAAACTTAATAAAGCCACTAAAAAAGATCACTTCCCGCTACCCTTTATAGATGAGATGTTAGAGAGACTAGCTAAGAATACCCATTTTTGCTATTTAGATGGATATTCTGGTTTCTTCCAAATTCCTATTCATCCAGACGATCAACACAAGACTACCTTTACTTGTCCATACGGAACCTTTGCCTATAGGAGAATGCCATTTGGTCTATGTAATGCACCAGCTTCTTTCCAAAGGTGTATGATGGCAATATTCTCAGACTTTATTGAAGACATTATGGAGGTTTTTATGGATGATTTCTCAGTCCATGGCACTAGTTTTGACCACTGCTTAAGGAATTTAGAAAAAGTGCTTAAGAGGTGTGAAGAGGTTGACTTAGTGTTAAACTGGGAGAAGTGTCACTTTATGGTTACAAGAGGTCTTGTGTTGGGACACATCATATCGGAAAAAGGAATTGAAGTAGACAAAGCTAAAATAGAGACGGTAGAAAAATTGCCACCACCCACTAATATTAAGTCTCTAAGAAGCTTTCTTGGACATGCTGGATTTTATAGGAGATTTATTAAGGACTTTTCAAAAATAGCTAAGCCCCTTACTTATCTTCTTCAAAAGGATATTCCATTTGAGTTCACTGAGGAGTGTGAGGTTGCCTTTAGAAAGATTAAGGAGTTACTTATTAGTGCACCGATCATTCAACCACCAGACTGGAATCTTCCTTTTGAGATCATGTGCGATGCCAGTGACTATGCAGTGGGAGCCGTGCTAGGACAGAGGAAAAATGGAAAAGTACATGCCATTTATTATGCTAGCAAGACTCTCAATGAGGCTCAAGTCAATTATGCTACTACGGAGAAGGAGTTGTTAGCAGTAGTTTTTGCCTTTGAGAAATTTAGATCCTATATAGTTAATTCAAAGGTTATAGTCTACACTGATCATGCTGCTATCAAGTACCTACTCACTAAAAAGGATGCTAAGCCTCGTTTAATTAGATGGATATTAATGCTACAAGAGTTTGATGTAGAGATCAGAGACAAGAAGGGAGTTGAGAATGTAGTGGCGGATCACTTATCTAGGATGGATCATGGAAAGGATGGTTCACCAATAGAAGATGCACTAAGAGATGACACTCTTTATGCGGTCCTAGATAAAGATTCATGGATGAGAGATGTGATAAGAGCTATAAGAGGAGAACCACTACCACACCTCAACTATAATTCTAAGAGAAGAGTTCTGGCCGAAGCTAAGAAATACTATTGGAGTGCTCCCTACTTATATAGATATGGATCAGATGGTGTCCTTAGAAGATGTGTACCTGCAGAGGAAAGAAAGGAGATTTTGAGGAAATGCCACTCTGCAGAATATGGAGGACATCATGGTCATTTTAGAACCCAAGCTAAAGTATGGGGGAGTGGATTTTATTGGCCAGAAATGCATGAAGATGCAAGAAAATTTGTAGCCACTTGTCCTGAGTGTCAGAGGTCTGGAAATATCACTTCAAGAAATTCAATGCCTCTCACATATAATTTACAGATAGATTTATTTGATGTCTGGGGAATGGATTTCATGGGACCATTTGAAAATTCACATGGATATGAGTACATTTTGGTAACTGTGGATTACGTTTCAAAATGGGTAGAAGCTATACCATGCAAAAAGGCATCTACAAGGGAATCCATCGAGATGATTCAAGACAATATTTTTCCAAGATATGGAGTTCCTAGAGTTATTATCTCAGATGGAGGATCACACTTTGTTGGAAAAGAATTTACTAATTATCTAGCAAAGATGGGAATCGAGCATAGAGTTTCTACAGCCTATCATCCACAGACAAATGGCCAAGCCGAAACATCAAATAAACAATTAAAAGATATTCTAAAAAAGACAGTAATTAAAGGAGGTAAAAATTGGTCAAAGAAGCTTAGTGATGCTCTTTGGGCTTATAGAACTGCATTTAAAGCCCCTATTGGAATGACACCCTATCAGCTTGTTTATGGTAAGACTTGTCATTTACCAGTAGAGATGGAGCACAAGGCCTATTGGGCTATTAAGGAATTAAATTTAGATTTAGACGCTGCTTTGATCAAAAGAAGGATTCAACTAAGTACCCTTGATGAAGCTAGACTACGAGCTTATCACAGTGCTAGTATTTATAAGGAAAGGGTTAAGAGATGGTTTGATAAAAGAATCCAAAAGAAAGAGTTCAAGAAAGGTGATAAGGTTCTTCTTTACAATTCAAGATTCAAACTTTTTGGAAAAGGTAAGCTACAAAGTAAATGGGATGGACCTTATATAGTACATGATGTATCACCTACCGGGGCAGTTACTATTATGGATTTAGAAGGGAATCGATTCATGGTCAACGGTCAAAGACTTAAAGTTTTCCTTGAAGAGGACAAATTTGAAATCAATTATATTGATACATATGAATTCAAGGAAGTAAAGGTACCGTACTATGATCTAAATCCCTAGTTTTATTTATTTTTCGCATCTTTGTATATATTTAGTAGAGTTTAGTTTCTTGTTTTCAAAAATTTTCTATCTATATTTATTTTAAATTAGAAAATAAGGTTACCGACTCAATATGAGGCCTTTTGGCCAGAGGATAGCCCCAGGTCGGCCGACCAGGAGGGTCGAAGTCGGCCGACCCAGGGTGTTTCCTCGTCGGTTTAAGTTCAAATTTTTATGGCATAGTCTCTGTTGTTTCCCTAATAATTTTGAGGAAGAATTCAGTTCAGACAATGTGGATTAGGGAAATTTAAGAGCTTTGCTTAGTGTAAGTGTGGGGAGGTTATTATATTACCTCCCATATCTAAATAAAACGTCTAATTGGACGTATAAATAAATAAGTATTTGGGTTTTATTAAAGCCTTATTAAAGTATTATATATTTAGTCTATGAAATTATTTTATTAGGTCTTATTATATTAATAAAATGTGTGTTGAATAATTGCCTCTCTTTATTTAAGTTTATTCTTTATTTTTACTTTGATATTTAATCTTGCTTAAGTTTTCATGATTTGATTAATGTGGTGATTACTAGATTGATTAGTAATGCATAACCCATATCTTTATCAGAGGATTATGTTTTATAGCTTTGCCAAAGTTTTTAATTAAGAAAAAGATTAGAGGTGTATCTATTTTTTTTCATAAAACCTCTCTTCTTTGATCAAGTTTTACAAACCCTTTGTTAAGAGAGAGTTAAAATTCCTAGTAGAGCTTAGATTATGAAAGCCAGTTTATAAGCAAGTTATCTCATGTGAGTTTGGTTAAGTTTGATCTCTTTAGAAAATTTGATCTCTTAAATAATCTTGGTCATCTTTATTTCATCTTTTGCTAGCCTTCTATAAATTCAATTGCTTACAATAAAAGAGCGATTTCTTTAAATCCTTTGAGTCAAATTTCTTCTCATTATTTCATCGTTACCTATATAAGTAAAGTTTTTGCTCAAATAATCTTGTCATAAAAAGCAATTGTTTCCAAAATGATGGTAAAGAGAGGTAGGGCACCATTAAAAGAAAAAAAAAAAAAAGAGAGAAGAGGGATGGCGCCTAGCATAAAAAAAAAGAGTGGGAGAAAAAAATGACCAAGTGGTCGCTTGTAGAATTAGGTTATATATAAAAAAATGACCAAGTGGTCGCAAGTAGAATTAGGAAAAGGAGAAAGGGGGAGAAAAGAAAAAAATAAATGTAGAATTTGGAGAGTTTGGAGAAGAGATGTGAAAGTCTAAATAATCTTATCAGTGTAATGAGCAAAAACTTTTACTTTTCCAACCATGTGCAAATTCCGAAAATTATTCCACTTCATTATATTATTGCACATGTCCACTTTCTATATCTTCTTTTCCTTGTCTCTTTATATATTTAGTTTCTTATTTCGATGACCAAGATAATTTGAGTTGATTAGATGATTTTTAGAGAGATAACTTAGCTGGACAATAAAATGATTAGCTTTGCTAAACCTTTACCAAGCTCCACATATACTCCTGTGAGAAGAGGATTTTGAGAGTAAATTTTTATAGGATAGCCACTTATAAAGAGTGTCTTTTGAGAGCTTAGTAAAGGGCAAGTAAATTCTTGATCTTTGAAAGTTTCGTTTTCTAAAACCCTCTTTTATGATTCTGAAAGAAAATTTTGGCATTGCTATGATTCATTTGACTTTGATAATTTTTATGGGGATCTATATGCATAAAAGTCGATTTAAAATCCATGTTATGATTTGATTGATTTCTAACGTAAGATTAAGTTGAAAAGTATTTGTTTAAGAATTTTCTTAAATAGAGTTTTTATATAAGTTTATCGATCCTTTGCTCGAGGACTAGCAAGATCTAAGTGTGGGGATGTTGTTGACGCAAGATATTGACTAAAATTATGCTCTTTTTTTTATATGATTTTATATATTTTCAGGGTTTAATATTATGATTTAGTCTTGTTTTGCTAACAAATAACCCCGTTTTCGAGAATGCTCTTTGTTTTTGTGCAATATTAATTTTTGCAGGAAAATAGGGTATAAATGTGATATTTTGAGGATTTCTCGAAGAAAGGATTATGCTACAAGTCCAAGGAGGAGAGATGATTAATTAAAAGAGAGCAATTAAAGGCCCAAACCCATTATGGAGAAGATTCCAGAAGCTAAGGATTGTTTGGATATGAAGAATATGAAGATAAGGAAGGTTTATCAAGAGTCCAATCCAAACTCCAAATAAATCGCGAGATATTCTCGGATTTCAGGACAGCAGCAGCTTGTCGGCCAATTTCGGAGACCTTAACGACGTCAAATGAAGAAAGTTTGAATACCAAAGTTGTAGATATTTTCGAGCTCTACAATTTAGAGTCAGAGTTTGCCTTATTTGGACTTCAGATGAGGAAGTTATGGTCGAATTACTAAAGGCTGCAGAATATGGAAAGGTGATTTCGGGAAGGACTCTATCAATGACTTCATCTCCAAGCAAGGAAATATATGGACGTCCCGGACTCTTTTGGAAACTTATATATACTTGGAAATAAGTGTTTTAGGTATTTTAGGACTCTTAGAACCGACCTATTAGTTTCCATGTATAGGGGACTCTCCGGAGTATAAATATATGGCCTCCCAAGGGGAGAGGCATCATTGTCCACCGCAAATTCATTGTAAGCCGAGAGTCTAGGGCAGAGGTCGGGGGCCAAAGGCGTTCAACTCGGCGAAAGGCGCATCTCGGCGAAAGGAGGAAGCAAGAGGAGACAGGAGGGGGGCTGGTCGGCCGACCCCTAGGGGTCTGGTCGGCCGACCCAGGCCCTCCCGAGGGTTGTTCGAGTTCATCTTCTGTCGAGTTCTTCGTCGAGTTCATCCCGACGATTGTGCTTCAACTTCGTGATGTATCTCGAATAATTTCTCGTACTTCTTATGCTACTTTGATGAAACATTGATGATTTGATCAATAAAGTTTGTCTTTTAGACTTAGCTTCTTGTTTATGCATGATTTATGATCCATATCTTTGCAATGCTTAATTCCGACATGTTTATATCTGGCCAGATAATAAGCTTAGCATGTTCTTTTAGTAGATCTTTTTACTTTAATTAGTTGATTGAATCTACTCATGCTTAGAGATGGTTAAGGTTTGCTAGTTCGTCGATTAACTGGTTCTAGTGACAGTAGGGCTGGAGAAAGGTTCTAGTAAGCTTTTGACATTCATGATCATGCTTAATCTTTGCTTTATGTTTAGATTTTATCTCAAGGTGGTTCTTAGTACATAGGTTGTTTGTCTCATATCTCTTGTGGATCCTTTTGCCACGTTAAACCATATCAATCTCGTTTATAGCTTAATACTTGTTCTATCATTTTATGCTATAGTTTGGATCTCGTTTAGACCTTAATTAGAGTATAATTAGAGCATAATTAGAAGTATTATTAGAGTAGTTCTAATCCCTTTTTAAGCTTGTTTAGATTTATTAGAACTAGCTAGTAATTAAGTTAATATTAGATTAATAATATCCTAAGCATAATTATCCTTGGATTGACAAACCCAAGATACTCATCCTGGGGAAAAGCTACCACGATACTGTGCGCTTGCAGTATAAGGTTTGACGCGCTTAAGTGCCGTCAACAGCTATGCAAAACTTGTTAAACTAGGCTCCCTGGTATTTTTATTAGGTCATACATAGCTTGTGGATGCCACTAGAAAAATATGGGCCCATGCATGTTAAGTTTGAGTGGTGTTTTGAAATGGACAAAGTGCCACTAGCTAGGAAAGAAAATAAGAAAAAAAATGGGGTTAAATGGCTAGGAAAATCTCAGGAGAACTTTGGTAGCTTGTACATGATACATAGGACTCAGAAAGTATATATGTGCATGTTTAAACCACTGTTTTGTATTAGGTAAACTCTTTTGCTAATTACACTCTAAGAGTAAGCTAGTTTAGTTAATATGATTAGTTGAGCTAGCTTTAGGTGATGGTTTATACGATTTCTTAAAAGATGGCATGCAGGATGTCCTAGGAGAGTATGAATGCTTTCCTCGGGAGGTAGACCTTAAATGAGAAGGCTTGTTTACTTTGACATGTAGTATCCACCGTGGGTTGATTTTCTACTGCACTCTATCCTGCATTGCATCCTTACACTCATTTGCATATCTGGCATGCATATAGACCACGGGATCGAGGAGCCGACGCAGGATCTACCGTTGATCGAGAAGCCAGACGACAAGTGGAACCCGAAGCAATAAGACAACGTGTCGCTGAGTTGGCCGTCCCTGTAACAAGGGGTTGCCTGGGGCACAGCCTCACAACCCGGCAAACTAACAGTAGTTTAGTTTGTTCAAGTTGTCAACAACAAAGGTAGGCCCCTTAGGCATTTTCACCTATCTAGGGAGTCTCACCACCCTATTCTTGTTTGTGCATTACGTTTAGGGATTTTATGAAACCCCACATGCATAAATCCTTGATGCCCAAAGTAGAAAGGATAAAACGAAGTCTATGCTTAGCCCCGCTTAGACGGTAGAAGACGAGTGAAGGTATTCACTCGCGAGATGATAGGGCCTACAAATGTTTTTACAAAACCTTGGAATCGAAAGGAAATCTGTTATGACTTGATGATAAGTTGAGACCGGGCGGAGATATGGTTTGATATGATGAGATTGTGATAATGTGATTGGTGGACTCCGCCCGAGTCGATTAAGGCCCGTCCGCTGTTCGCCTGCTGATTGGCATAACATTGCTAGAATGCTTATCCGGGAAATGGGACCGGTGAAACCTTACTCGTGCCATCCGAAGAACAGAAACACGTTCCTACCCACTGGTTGAGAGGAAGGTGGTCCGGGGGAGCTTGGTGCTCATGATGGGGAGACCGGGATGCCGGCAGGCTCGTCATGGGGGCACAACCCGGAGGTCAGGCGGGAGTGAATCGAACTTGGGATGGGACAAGTGGAGGCGGGGGACCATATGTGGGAAAGCCGTCGTGTGAGTAAGCATATGGGCCTCTGGCATTTTTAGTTATTCCCGGGAATTAAAAATCGATTCGAATCGCTGATGCTCACCAGGTGTGAGAATGCCAAATATCACTGACGGGCAACGTAGTAACAACTTAAATACTTTATGCTTATATTCATGTTTTATATACAACATGCTTGGATAAGTATGATCCGTCCGACTATTCATAGTGCTGCCCATCCACTGAGAGGAGGTTGATGGATTTGGGAGATGCTTTGAGGTCGAGGGAGAGATGACCCGACGTATAGGGGCATCGCTCCTGAGACGGCTACTCCCAAGAGTTCGATGGGGGCTCTATGAATCTTGGGACGGGGCATGCGTTCATGTTTTATTTCCTCTGCAAGTTTCCCCCTATGATATTGTTGATAATCATAACTAAGGGGTAGCAGCTGTCAAATCCTGCTATCTTATGATAACATGTTTTAAATAAAAAATCAATGGCTAAGGACCCACTTCTAGTAAGCTTATGCGGGTTAGAAGTCAGTCCACCAAAAAGCCTTGCATAATCTCAAAAGTGTCGGGCTGAAACCGCCCACGGGTAAGTCCTACGAGTTCCCCACGAACTCATCGTTTGTTGTTGATATTTTTCTTTTAGGTGCATATCAGATCACGATCAAGGATGACTACGGTGGGCTCGAGGTCATACTTGATGTTTACTTTCCGCTGCACGTTACATCTTTGTAACGATATGTATTCCGCTGCGAGGTTTATTTTGAAGTTCTTTTTCACTACCTTGTACTCCTTTTGAGCAAAAGTATTTGTACTCAATCAAATTATGTCTGTATGAAATGGTGGGTTGTTGTAATTGTTGCGGCTCTTCCGAGAGCTTAACGTGTGTGATGTCGGCATCCCTGGGAGATGGTTTCATCGAGTGCCCTTCTGGGTAGCTCGACGGACTACCGAGTTAGTTCGGTCTAAGTGCACTGTGGGCCAGTGGTGGCAGGTGTACTTAGCCCGTATTAAATCGGCGGTTCCGCCACAGTAGTGTTGCCAGCACTACCGCGTCATGATGCTATCATTTTCCCAAGGGAAGCAAAGTGCGAGAAGGCCCAAGGCCGCTTTTCTCGTAAATGTGGGGGGTGAATGCCTCCTACAACAGGTTAGTGGACAACATATACGTGGGAATAATACATATGCCACATATCATCCAAGGCAAGTTGTTCACAGAGTGATAAATGGGGATTTCAATCAAAGACATAGCACAAAACCGTGTTGTAAAACCATGACTTTTCCATCTCCAAAGTTTTTCTCATATCCTCGGTCTAAAAAAAACGGTTCAAAAAATGACGATTCATTACCAGGATTTTGTGTCTCCAAAGGACTTTGCGGGATCGAACCATTCGAGAATCGCGGTTTCTGTACCGGTGAACGAATCCTCACCACCAAAGTTACACAAAGTTCATTTATCGGAAGCACTCCTTTTATTTTTGCCTTGGCGATAAAAAGAGGCCAACCCAACCTAAGCATCACGCTTAATTTGGAAGTTGGTCTCTAGACACACAAATGGCCCAAGCTATGTTCTCACTATACACTAAGGCAGGATAAAAAATACATTTCATCACAAGATTTACGCAATGGATAGAGCAAAATTGGAGCATGGTTTTTTTCTCTTTTTTTTTTTGTTTTTTGTATGGAAAGAGCAAGAAAAGATAAAACTAAATGACAGATAAAACACTATTCTGACTCGCGCTTCCCCGGCAATAGCGCCAGAAAGCTTGTTGGCGGTTCTTAGCCTAACAGAGTTTACTCCGCAAGCGAACGGAGACCGCTGTAGCTTTCACCTGGAACAATAATTCATTCCAAATGATAGGTGGAGATATATGGAAGATAAACAAAAGACAAACACCAAACACCATGAGATACAAGCCAAACACCGTTGGCATGAAAACAGGTTTAGCAAGGAGGACAACGAGTCAAGACTAAGGTTTCGGTCTTCATTCTTTACTAGCATACAAGAGCTATCCGTGCTAAGGTCGAAAGGATTTCAACAGAGGCGATGCTTGCGTCGAGCGAAATTCCAGAGTCTCGAGGGTACCAGCGGGTAGATAGTAGGTTCCGAAAGAGAGTCTGGCTATCACCTACGGGCCTACCGAACGAACGGGCCTGGACTACACAGGCACACCACACGCTGTCACCGAGTGGGGCTACCAAGCAAATCTGCGTGGGTAGGATGGCACGTTACAGACGTGTTCAAGCAAAGCTTGAACAACAATAGTTCATCCTTGGCCAAAGGAGAGGAACTAACCAGAGCCTAGCGTCTAAGTCTAGGGTTGAATTGTAGCACGGGCAAGCACAACTAAGAATCCATCAATTCTAACTTAGCACAACTCAGGCCATGATGCAATACTCCTAAACTACTAACCACACCATGTAACTAAGTAAAGAAGAAGAAGTGCAATAACTATGAAAGTAAAGCACTAAACATTATCGGGAAAGTAATGCAATAAATATATCAAGAATGTAAATACATTACCGGGGATTCCCGACCGACTCCAACACACGAAGCTTGCTCTAACTCCTAACTAAACATTGTTTTTAGAGTGGAGGCACCACCCGAGGGGCGCCTCCTAAAGGGAGAAAGAGAATCACATAGTGAATGGTACAAGTTACAAGGTGAGGAGGTGCCTTCTATTTATAGCCTTAAGATGTGAGGAGTCTTCCATAGGATCCCAGGGTGTGATTATCCTTCAAAACCCCCTCTTGGGCTGCCATTCGTCCTCCGAGAGGCCCAATTGGTGGCCTGGGTGGCCAGCCCCCTCGCCGTGCAGCCAGCCCACATGGCTGGGCGGCCAGCCCACCAGGCCGGGCGTTAATGAACTTGCGACGGCTATAACTTTTGCTTTCGGACTCCAAATTGGGCAAATAATATATGCGCTGGAATCGTCTCGACGAGCTTTACGCATTGGTGGAGTCCTTGCAGGTATTTGAGATACTTTTTAGTTGTGTATTTTCTGATTTTTCTCTAGCCCTTTATGTGCGAATTCTCTCTTGCTCCAATTGATGTTCTCTTGTATGTGATTTGATTATCTCCCTGTGATATACCAAAAACCACCAAAACTCGTGGATGTCATTAGTGTTAGGTAAATAATGCACAGAACTTTATGTATACCCCAATTATTCACTGAGAGATTGACGGTCGAAATGGTGAAATAACGACCGTCAACACCTAGTTCATCTCAAACCTGCAGGTTTGCCACGAGCAAGTCAAATTTGAGTTTTCCCCTTTTCTTGCCCAAAGCTTGCCTCTTCACGAGATCTGAAATTCCCGTTAATCCCTTGACCTTTTTTCCATGGATCTTTTGGGAATAGCTTTGGAATAGTGCTCAGATAGCCTGTGTCAATTTTCGTGAAGATTGGACAAGGTTTGGTCAAGTTTAGGGTTTGAGAGGCTCAAGTTCCAACCCTTACCGGACAGTCCGGTTCTGTCACCAGACTATCCGGCTCCACCGGACAGTCCAGCGCAGGGCACTGGACAGTCCGGCAGGCGTCCGCGCCTGGGTCCCTGCCGAACAGTCCGGCGTGTTCCACCAGACTGTCCAGCAGTGCCTGGGAGGTGGCTGTGTAGCTTTTCTCGTTGGAGCTTTTGCTGTCCGATTCATTGCTTTGACCACGCTTTTAGTGTTCCTTGCTGCTGCCCATACTCTTAACTTGCTGTGAACCAGTGAGGCACATTTCGATGCATTGAGTGGCGGGCAAGACGCTAGTGCATGAGTCGTTGTTTCACTTGACTTGCGATTTCGTAATCGTTGAGTCTTGTGCTTCCGCTTGCTTGGTGTGTTCCCATTCAGTGGGCGAAACCAGGTGCTTGCTAGACACGTTCCCTTTCAGTGGACGGTGTCTAGCATTTGTTGTGTGAAGTGTGGTAGTTTGCACTAGGGGGTTGTGAGTTTGAGTTTTTAAGTGCTCCTATTCATCCCCTCTAGTCGCACGTCTCGGTCCTACAAGTGGTATCAGAGCCGGTTAGATTTCCCATACCTTAACCGGTGAAGAAACCATAGAGACTATTACTTACTTTGGGAAGATTCCCATCCTTGGCTCCGATGGCAATCCCTACTGGAATGGTAGGATGGAGGCGTTCCTTGTTAGCCAGAGTCAGGACATATGGGATGCTACTCAGAGTACAACTTTTGTGGTGCGTCTAGTTGTTGAGCGTACTACGCCTGAGATCGTGGCTCAGCATGAGGCTAATGCCAAGGCTGTTAACTTTCTCTTTTCCAAGCTTGGTCCCATGGATTATGAGAGAGTGAGTCACCTCAAGACGGCGCATGAGATATGGTCACTGCTTAGTGCACACCAGGAGGGTACCTGTGGCGGAACCGTCCTGCTTAATCTAGGCTAAGCACACCTGCCACCTCTGGCTCGCAGTGCACTTAAGCTGAACTAAACCCGGTGTAGGACCGAGACGTGCGACTAGAGGGGGGTGAATAAAAACACTTGAAAACTCAAACTCAAACCCCCACCGCAGTGCAAATCGGAAACAATGCCCACAACGAAACTAGGTACCGTCCGCTGAGAGGATACGTATCTAGCTCACAACATGTGCTTGGTACCGTCCACTGAACAGATACATACCAAGCACCAAGCGGAAGTACACGCTCAAACGGCTAAGAAAAGAGCGCAAAAGGAACCAACTCCGGAGAACTGCAGATTTTCAGACTGACAGGGCTGCAAAGATAAATCTCAAAACCCCTTAAGAGAAGCTCCAAAAAATCCCCCAAAATTACCACACCTTCACAAGGCAATAGGGAACAACTCCAGAAAATTTCAGGCCAATTGGAGCAAGTTTTGACCACCAGACTGTCCGGTGGTTAACCACCGGACTGTCCGGTGCTTACAGCCTGACACTCTAAAAAAATTTGAATCAAAACCCTATCAAACCAACTCAAAAAATTATGAAATTTTTACTGGAGTTTAATAAGGGGCCAAGGAACAACTCCACAAATTTTCAGCTCAATTGGACAAGGAATAAAATTCCTAGAGCCACCGGACCGTCCCGTGGTTAACCACCACACGGTCCGGTGGTTAAAAACTGACAGACTAACCCGAAAAGAAAAATACCAAAACCAGGTCAAAACACCTCCAAATGATCTGAAATTTTTATGGGAGCTTTATGATTCACTGGTAAAGAGGTCCACAAAATTTCAGCCCAAAATTCGAAGGTTTCACCCCTAAACCAAATAAGACTTGAAAGTGGACAGAATCAGCAAGAAAACTGGACAGCAGGAAACCTCACGCAAAAGCAATCCGAAACTTGACCAAACCTTCTCCCAACATCACAAAAATTGGCCCAGGCTATCCTAGCCCCATTCCAAAGCTATTCCCAAAAGATCTATGAAAAAAGATCACGGGATTAGCGGGAAGTTCAGATCTCGTGAAGAGGTGAATATTTGGGCAAGAAGGGAAAAACTCAAGAACAACTTGCTCGTGGCAATCCTTTGGGATTGAGATGTTCTAAGACATAATCTCCACGTCCTTGCAAGTCCAAAGCATAAGGAAAACAAAGGATTCAACCTTAGCCAAAACAAACATCCAAAAGGGCAAGGATTGAAGCCAAAAACCAAAGAGAACAAAGGGAGGAGAAGCACACAAAGTTACTGCACGAAACCACTTCGATTATGAGCCTCAAAAGAGGTCTTAGTTCAGATTACAACGAAGGATTTCGTCCCAAGCAACCACCCTCACCTTCCCTCTTTATTTGGAGGCTAGATCTCACCCTAACCCTCCTAAACTTGGAGCTCAAAGCTTGAGGACGAAAATTACCCTTAGGAAATGAAAACATAGCTGCCAAGACTTCTTCTAATGACCAGCTCTTAGGCTATTTATACACCGGTTCAGTTTTGGCATTTTTACACATAGACCCCTAACACTAGAAACGCCCGGAAGGGCAAAAACAGAAAAGAACCCGAAATATCGGGGACGGACGACCATGATGAAGACTTGATCTTCTTAGCTTCCACGCAATCTTCAGATGTCCTCCACGTGGCCAGTAGTCCAATTCGCCTTTGCACCCCCGGTTTTGAAGTCAGAAACCGGAAAACTTTAGGAAATCACCGTCTGGGCCGGACTTGGCCCATCTTCTCTATCTTGGCGAGTCGTGGCCCAACTCACCAAGCCTTGGGTAGCTTGGGTGGCGGTTTTGAGACGAAGCCGCCAAAGCCTCCCTCGCACGTCTTCGCGCCATGCACTCGGGTTGGAGCACCACGGTGGCACCCGGCTTCTCCAGTCCATCGGAGTTGCCTCGCAGTCCATCAGAGGGCTTACACCACCGTTGCCGATCCGCCCCTCCGTGTACAGAGCTTCCATGGCCGACCGTCGCCGGGCATTGCCTCCGGTCCATTGGAGGGCTTTTGCCTCAGTCCATCGAGGTCTTCATCATCTACCTCCAGTCCATCGGAGGGCTTGAGCTCATTGACAATCACTCATCACACCAGGAGAGCAATGAGGCCGGTCCATTGGCTCTCAATCTCCCCCTTGATGTGTGCATTGTCAACACCTTAAACCTGTAACTTGAAATAGAACAAAGACAAAAGAAAAGCGTAAAACCGAAAAAGAAAAAAAAGAAAGAAGAAAGTTGCTCAAAATGCCCAAGAACCAAATACAAGCAAATAAACAGGGCACAATGAAACAACAAAAGAAAGCAAAGCATCGGCTCCTCAAGACAGAGGCAAAAGGCTCAACGCACCGATGCAAAGAGCATGCTAAAAGCTCAAACTCCTCCTGAAATGCAATACGAATGCAAAGCTCTCCCTCAACAAAATCTCTCTTGAGTTCTCCCCCTTGTCCATATTTTTAAATTTCTTCCCCTTGGAGAAGTACACTAATCTCTCTCCAAATTTCTCCCCCTTGTTGACAATGGACACATCAAGGGTTTCGTGAACTCAACTCCCCCTGAACTAGACAACTCCCCCTCAAAATATGCTATGAAATGCAAGGAGTGTAACTGAAAGAGCTCAGAAGGGATGGAAAGCTAGTAATCACAAGTTCTAGCATACAGAGCAAGTGAGGGCAAGGAAGCATACAACAAGCTCAAATGAATCTATCTTACACATATCAAGAGTAAGCTTGTTTTTCAGGGTTAATGAAAAGAAAGCATCACCAACATGAATAGCACCTAGCAAGATAGGCATGAACAACAAAATGCTAACAATGCATACAAGGTGTGCTACTCTCAACCAAAGCATATACAACTAGCCATAAGCATTTTAGAGACTTGCAAATTTCAGATTTAGACATTTGTAGTCAAAAGCAAGTTCTTTTTGTGCTAGGGGTTATTTACTTGTCTTTTGCCACTTCTTACCAACCAATGCCAAACCTAGGTTATATAACCATCAGAAGCTTAAGACAAGGTTTTGGTCATACACAGCCTAGTCCAAGTTCATGCCAAAGTGCAAAGGCAAGCTGTCTCGAACTAGATCAGTGTGACAAGCAAACCCACCTGGATCTTTCTCAATTCATCATATAAGACACACTTGTAAGCATTTTGATTCAGATTTCAATTTAAGCAAGGTGTCAGAAAAGCTTAGGCATTTACTTAGCAAAGGCATACAACTAGCATATCCAGGTATGAAAAGATAGCATAGCACCTACACATGCGAGGTAGCCAAATCAAGTGGTGATCATGGTTTTTGATTTACAAAGAATAAAATGACTTAGCTCACAATTAGTATTCAATAGATTCAAGAGAGCTTAGCCAACCATGATCAAGCAAGCACTATACCATCTAGCACAAGCAAGTACTAACTCTGCATTCCAAAAGAGCTCTAGTGCTAGTGAAGTGAAAATGCATATGATACAATGCAATGCATGATATGATACAATATGCAAAAGAGACAAAGAGAAATAAAAGCAAGATAAAAGCAAAATTTAAACTACAGAAGCTATTCCTTACTAAAAGGAATAGCACTCCATCCCTGACTAAAAGGGGTAGCATACTCTAAGCTCACCTCTCAGACGTGTAAAAGCGTCAAACTCTAGGGGCTTGGTAAAGATATCGGCCAACTAGTTTGCTGATACTACATGGATCAGGTCTATATCTCCCTTCTCATAGTGATCTCTCAGAAAGTGAAACCTCACGTCTATGTGTTTGGTTCTAGAGTGCAAAACGGGGTTCTTAGCTACAGAAATAGCAGAAGTAGAGTCAACTAGGAGAGGGATTCTACCAAACCTAAGGCTGAAATCACTAAGGGTGGCTTTCATCCATAAAAGCTGGGAGCAGCAACTAGCAGCAGCAACATATTCTGCTTCTGTGGTGGAAAGAGCTACACTAGCTTGCTTGCGGGAGGAGCAAGAGACAAGAGAGGTTCCTAAGAGTTGGCATGTGCCGGAGGTTGACTTGCGATCAATTCGGCAGCCAGCATGGTCAGCATCTGAGAACCCTCTAAGAGAAAGAGAAGAACCCGAGGAATACCAAAGACCAAGCTCAGGAGTGAATTTCAGATACCTGAAAATGCGCTTCATGGCTTAAAGGTGAGAAGTTCTAGGAGAAGCCTGGTAGCGCGCACAAAGACAGACCGCGAACTGAATGTCCGGCCTGGTCGCCGTCAGGTACAGAAGTGAGCCGATCATCCCTCGAAATTCCTTCTAGTCCACCGCCTCCCCATTTTCATCAGCATCAAGCGCCGTGTTTGTACTCATAGGAGTTGTCATGGGTTTAGAGTCACCCATGTTAAACTTCTTAAGTATGTCCCTTGTGTACTTGGCTTGATGGACGAAGGTACCCTCAAGGCCTTGCTTGATCTGCAGCCCGCGGAAGAACTGGAGCTCACCCATAAGACTCATCTCAAATTCCCTGCTCATCTATTCAGCAAAACTAGACACTAAAGCATGAGATGAACCACCAATGATTATGTCATCAGCATATATCTGAACTATCAGGGTGTCACCGCCACGACTCAACAAAAACAAGGTCTTGTCTACTGAACCCATCACAAACTCAGACTTGAGCAGGAAACTCTTCAACCTAGCATACCAAACTCTAGGAGCTTGCTTCAGACCATAAAGGGCTTTCCTCAACTTATACACCCGATCTGGAAATCTAGCACTCTCAAAGGCAGGAGGTTGTCTCACATATACCTCCTCCTCTATGAACCCGTTCAGGAAAGCAGACTTGACATCCATTTGCTGCAGTATGAAGCCTTTAGAGGCCGCAAAGGCAATCAAAATCCTAATGGCTTCCAAACGAGCTACAGGGGCAAAAGTCTCCTCATAATCTATCCCCTCCTTCTGACAGAAACCCTGGGCTACCAATCTCGCTTTGTTCCTCACAACCATCCCATCGTCACCCTGTTTGTTCTTGAAAACCCACTTGGTACCTATAGGGCGACAGTTTGGTGGAGGTTCAACTAAATCCCAGACATGGTTTCTCTCAAAATTCTCCAACTCGTCATGCATGGCGTTCACCTAGTTTGGATCAGATAATGCATGTGACACATCCCGGGGCTCAAAAGAAGCAACATATGCAGAGTAGGAGAAAAAGGCTAGAGAGTTAACCGAAGAGCGTGTGACACGCTGGTGAATGTCTCCAATCATCCTGTGTGGAGGGTGATCACGCTGGACCTGCCGAGATGGAACAATCTCGGAGGTCACCTCCCCTGCGTCCTCAGCGGGTGCAGCCTCTGCATGAGCTTGCTGTCGGGGGAGTGAGGAGGAAGCCGTGGGCAAGGGTCCTCCTTCATCATCTAAGCTCGTAGCAGAGGGGGCAGGAGGTGCAGCCGGTGCAATGGCTCCTGCATCACCATCATTAACCGCACCTTCCTCATCCTCAAAGATGGGGGTGCCTTCTTCATCATCACCTGAAAGCTCAAAGGCAGGGGTTGTGCAGGGCATAGTTTCATCAAAAGAAACCCCACAAGTCTCAACAACTTGCTTGGCCTCTAAAATCCACACATGAAAAGCCCTAGAACAAGAAGCATACCCCAGAAAAATCCCATCCAAACAACGAGATTCAAACTTGTCCAAATGCCCCGCCTTCTTCAGCACAAAGCACCTGCAGCCAAACGCTCGCAAATGCTTGACGCTAGGCTGCCTACCAAACCGAAGTTCATACGAGGTCTTCCCAAGGAAAGCTCGCAAGAAAATCCGGTTCGCAATGTAACAGGCCGTATTCACTGCCTTAGCCCAAAAGCGCCTCGGAGTCCTATGCTCATCGAGCATCGTCCGTGCCATCTCAACAAGTGTGCGGTTCTTGCGTTCCACAACACCGTTCTGCGGAGGGGTATATGGAGAAGAAAACTGGTGTTCAAGACCTAGGTCACGACAGAAGTTTTTGAACCGAGAGTTTCTGAATTCTCCGCCATTGTCACTGCGGATAGCCCTCATGGCCTTATGACTCTCGTTTCTCAACCTCAGTACCAGATCCCGAACAAAACCAAATGCCTCATCCTTAAACTCCATGAAAAATACCCACGAGAACCGCGAAAAATCATCCACAACGACAAGCACGTACCACTTCCCACTGACCGACGCTACCCGAGCGGGACCTACTGTATCCATATGGAGTAGCTCACCTGGATAGGAGGTCATAACCTGAGACACAGGAATGTGAGAGGCGGCAACCATCTTGCCAGGACGACAGGGGTGGCAAACTAAGTCCTTCTCAGCTCTCAATTTGGGCAATCCTCGGATTAGGCCCATTGAACTTAACCTGACTAGCAGATCAAAGCTCAAGTGACCAAGTCTCCTATGCCACTTCCATATATCAGCAGAAGGACTAGCAACCAAACAGTGCGCAGGGCCAGAAACAGATGTGAGGTCGACCCTAAAAACCTGACCAAAAGGCAGCAAAGAACAAACAAGGGTCTCCTCAGCATCAAGAACGCAGCACGCACCTTTCTTAAAACGAACCTCAAATCCTTCATCGAGAAGTTGCGAAACAGAAACCAAATTGAACCCCAAATTTCGGACAAAGGCAACTTCTCGCAGGGAAAGCTTAGCAGAGAGCGAAACAGAACCAACACCCATCACTTTACCTTGACCATTGTCCCCGAATGTGATGTACTCCTTGGTGCTTACGGGGTTGAGGCTGGAGAACCACTTGCGGTGCCCTGTCATGTGCCTAGAGCAACTGGAGTCCATGATCCACACGTCCTCCATGCCTCGATCCTGCAAAGTGAAGTAAAGTGACGGTGAGCAAACGGTCTGGCACTGGGGTTAGTCCCAAAACTGCTGTACCAGTGCCGAGCCATCTGCTCAAAAGTGGGGTAAGCACAATCAAAGAAATCATCACGACGATCAGGGTAACCATGACCTCCAAAGCGTGAACCCTCGAAAGCTCTCTTAAAGCCTCGGTCACGAGGTCCATAGCTGCGCAGAAAATGACTAGGAGCTCGGCCGGTAAAGCGTCTCTCACCACCAGGAGCACGAGCCTGAAAGCCGCCTCCTCTCTAACCACCGGCAAAGCGGTCTCTCATCTCACCGCGGTGAGGAGGATCTTGCCTACCACCCTGGTTGAACTGATCCTAGTTCCCCCAAGCTCTCTCCTGCCTCTCAACCCGCTTCCTCCTGTAGCAAAACTCCTCTAGGTGGCCATTCCGCTGGCAAAACTCACAGTGATAGACAGGCCTCCTAGAAACTGGGTTAGGCTAGGATTTGGGCTTAGGTGGTGTGGCCTTGGGTGTCTCAGGCTGCTGGACTGGCTTCTTGCCCTTGGGCTTAAACTCTTCCTCAACAATCTTGTCCAGCTTAGCCTTAGAAGGCTTGGGTGTCCAGTACTGCTTCTTTGGGGCAGCCTTGGGTGGCTCATGGTAAACCCCATCAACAGTCTCTCCTAGCTGAGTAGGTGCAGTCTTGACCTTAATTAGGGCACTCTTCTCACCCGAAGTGCTGCACTCTCCAAACCCAACACCACTCGTCTCACCCACAGCTCTCTTGGTGCTCTCTATGATCATCTCTAGTTGGGGTTGCCTCGCATATACCCAACTGAGCACCTCTCTCAACCTGTTGTTGTCATTTTGCAAAGACAACACCTCCTCCCTTAGATCCTCCAGAACTACAGTCTAGATAGCACAAGTGTCACCGTCTAGAGAGGGAACCACAACAGCTTTCCCCAACTTCCTAATGATGGCATCCCTATCCATCAGCTGCATCCTAAGGGTTAGACAGTTCTTACAAGTGTTCGTAGGTGCTGAAAGCACCTCAAAGTCAGCTCTCAACTGCTCTAACTCACTTCTCAAGGTAGGACAGACCATACACGCACCCAAAAGCATAGGTCTAGCCCTAAGCTCCTCAAGCTCCATGAGCTGCCCCTCAAACTTCTCCTTCAGAACAGCTAGCTCTCTAGCTAGAGAGGGGCAAGACTCACACTCAAACTTTCCACTCAAAGTAGGCTCATCTAGTTTGGACTGGAGTTTGCCTAGCTCAGCCTTCAGCTCATCTATCTCCTTTACCCGCTTGGCATACCTATCTCTCTGGTCACCAAGCTCCGTCATGAAAGACTCGCAGGTAGGGCACTCAATCTCACTGGGTTGGGGTCTCACACTCCTCAACCTCTCATTCTCCTCTAAAGCCTCAGCAAGTTGGGCTTTCAACTTCTGCAGCTTCTTAGCTACCTTCTCTAGCATCTTATCTTGGGCCTTAAGCTCCCGGCTGTTCTACTCTAGCAACTCAAGGATTTCGGCTTGCTCAGGAGTTACCTCATCATCGGAAGAAGAGTTGTTGCCGTCATCCTTGTTCTCCTTGTCCTCAAGCGCCATGGAGCAAACTGAGCTCCTCTTGTCCTTGTTCTTGTGCCTAGACTTGGTGGAGACGAAGCACAAGCCAGCTGGACTGCCTTGATCGTTCCTCTTGTCCTTCCTGTACGTGATCTCCTCATCGCTTGAGCTCGACGAGGACGAAGAGGAAGAAGAAGAAGATTTGCTGCTGCAGAACCCGATTTCGGCGAAGAAGGCCTTGTCCCGCTTCCGGTTGTCCTTCTGGTAGGTCTTGAAAGCCTTCCGGAAGTTCTTCTTGCCGAAGGAGCGCTTGCCGGAGCCGTGCTTGCTGGAGCGGTGCTTGTCAAAGCTTGGCTTGCCGGAGTGGTACTTGTCGGAGTCACGGGAGTAGCTTTTGCCCTTCTTGTAGTAGTCGTTCTTGTTGGGGCACTCGGCGATGAAGTGGCCGACCTCTCCGCACTCGAAGCACTTGGGCCGCTCTCCTCTCTTCTTGCTCATCCGGTTGTCATAGGCGCGCTGAAAGCGACTAGACACCAGACACAACTCATCATCCCCAAGCGTCGCTAGCTGCTCCTCTGTAACAGACATCAAAGCAGAAAACGAGAAGTTGTGTAACATGGGGTTAGTGACAGACTCACTAGAAGGGGTAGCCAAGGCCAGACTCTTAGAACCTGTACAAGCGAGGGAATCCCTCATCTTGTAATCTACCTCGGTGGCCTTGAGCTTACTATAGAGCGCCTCTACTCCAATCATATCATACCTTGCCGACTCAATGATTGAGTTCACCTTGATCTCCCATATTTTTCTATCCAAAGCATACAGCAACTTGACAGCCTGCTGATGATCGGTATATGGGAGGGCAGCGGGGGCAGAGTTGGCACGCAACTTGTTGATGATCGACTGAAAGCGACCAAACAAGTCGTCTACTGACTCTCCCGGCTTCTGGACGAAATTCTCATATTCGCGCCAGTAAGTCTCCACAAGTCTAGCCTTAATTGTCGCAGTACCCTCATGGTGTGCACTAAGCAGTGACCATATCTCACACGCAGTCTTAAGGTGACTCACTCTCTCATAATCCATGGGACCAAGCCCGGAGAAGAGAAAGTTAACAGCCTCGGCATTCACCTCATGCTGAGCCACGATATCCTGCGTAGTACGCTCAGCAACTGGAAGCACCACAAAAGTCGTACTCTGAGTAGCATCCCATATGTCCAAACTCTGGCTAACAAGGAACGCCTCCATCCTACCCTTCCAGTAGGGATAGCCATCGGAGCCAAGGACGGGAATTTTCCAGAGCAAGTCATAGTCGCTACGGTTTCTTCACCAATTAAGGTATGGGAAACCTAACCGGCTCTGATACCGCTTGTAGGACCGAGACGTGCGACTAGAGGGGGGTGAATAGGAGCACTTGAAAACTCAAACTCAAACCTCCACCGCCGTGCAAAACGGAAACAATGCCCACAACGAAACTAGATACCGTCCATTGAGAGGATACGTATCTAGCTCACAACACGTGCTTGGTACCATCCACTGAACAGATACGTACCAAGCACCAAGCGGAAGCACACGCTCAAATGGCTAAGAAAAGAGCGCAAAAGGAACTAACTCTGTAAAACTGCAGATTTTCAGACTGACAGGGCTGCAAAGATAAATCTCAAAACCCCTTAAGAGAAGCTCCAAAAAATCCCCCAAAATTACCACACCTTCACAAGGCAATATTGAACAACTCCAGAAAATTTCAGGCCAATTGGAGCAAGTTTTGACCACCGGACTCTCCGGTGCTTACAGCCTGACACTCCAAAAAGATTCGAATCAAAACCCTATCAAACCAACTCCAAAAATTATGAAATTTTTACTGGAGGTTAATAAGGGGCCAAGGAACAACTCCACAAATTTTCAGCTCAATTGGACAAGGAATAAAATTCCTAGAGCCACCGGACCGTCCGGTGGTTAACCACCAGACCGTCAGGTGGTTAAAAACTGACAGACTAACCCGAAAAGAAAAATACCAAAACCAGGTCACAAGACCTCCAAATGATCTGAAATTTTTATGAGAGCTTTATGATTCACTGATAAAGAGCTTCACAAAATTTCAGCCCAAAATTCGAAGGTTTGGCCCCTAAACCAAACAAGACATGAAAGTGGACAGAATCAGCAAGAAAATTGGACAGCAGAAAACCTCACGCAAAAGCAATCCGAAACTTGACCAAACTTCTCCAAACATCACGAAAATTGGCGCAGGCTATCCTAGCCCCATTCCAAAGCTATTCCCAAAAGATCTATGGAAAAAGATCACGGGATTAGCGGGAAGTTCAGATCTCGTGAAGAGGTGAATATTTGGGCAAGAAGGGAAAAACTCAAGAACAACTTGCTCGTGGCAATCCTTTGGGATTGAGATGTTCTAAGACATAATCTCCGCGTCCTTGCAAGTCCAAAGCATAAGGAAAACAAAGGATTCAACCTTAGCCAAAACAAACATCCAAAAGGCCAAGGATTGAAGCCAAAAACCAAAGAGAACAAAGGGAGGAGAAGCACACAAAGTTGCTGCACGAAACCACTTCGATTATGAGCCTCAAAAGAGGTCTTACGTCAGATTACAACGAAGGATTTCGTCCCAAGCAACCACCCTCACCTTCCCTCTTGATTTGGAGGCTAGATCTCACCCTAACCCTCCTAAACATGGAGCTCAAAGCTTGAGGACGAAAATTACCCTAAGGAAATGAAAACCTAGCTGCCAAGACTTCTTCTAATGACCAGCTCTTAGGCTATTTATACACCGGTTCAGTTTTGGCATTTTTACACATAGACCCCGAACACTAGAAATGCCCGGAATGGCTAAAACAGAAAAGAACCCGAAATATCGGGGACGGACGACCACGATGAAGACTTGATCTTCTTAGCTTCCACGCAATCTTCTGATGTCCTCCACGTGGCTAGTAGTCCAATCCGCCTTTGCACCCCCGGTTTTAAAGTCAGAAACCGGAAAACTTTAGGAAATCTCCGTCTGGGCCGGACTTGGCCCATCTTCTCTATCATGGCGAGTCGTGGCCCAACTCACCAAGCCTTGGGTAGCTTGGGTGGCGGTTTTGAGCCAAAGCCGCCAAAGCCTCCCTCGCACGCCTTCGCGCCATGCACTCGGGTTGCAGCACCATGGTGGCACCCGGCTTCTCCAGTCCATCGGAGTTGCCTCGCGGTCCACCGGCAAAGCGGTCTCTCATCTCACCGCGGTGAGGAGGATCTTGCCTACCACCCTGGTTGAACTGATCCTAGTTCCCCCAAGCTCTCTCCTGCCTCTCAACCCGCTTCCTCCTGTAGCAAAACTCCTCTTGGTGGCCATTCCGCTGGCAAAACTCACAGTGGTAGACAGGCCTCCTAGAAACTGGGTTAGGCTAGGAGTTGGGCTTAGGTGGTGTGGCCTTGGGTGTCTCAGGCTGCTGGACTGGCTTCTTGCCCTTGGGCTTAAGCTCTTCCTCAACAATTTTGTCCAGCTTAGCCTTAGAAGGCTTGGGTGTCCAGTACTGCTTCTTTGGGGCAGCCTTGGGTGGCTCATAGTAAACCCCATCAACAGTCTCTCCTAGCTGAGTAGGTGCAGTCTTGACCTTAATTAGGGCACTCTTCTCACCCGAAGTGCTGCACTCTCCATACCCAACACCACTCGTCTCACCCTCACCTCTCTTGGGGCTCTCTATGATCATCTCTAGTTGGGGTTGCCTCGCATATACCCAACTGAGCACCTCTCTAAACCTGTTGTTGTCATTCTGCAAAGACAACACCTCCTCCCTTAGATCCTCCAGAACTACAGTCTAGATAGCACAAGTGTCACCGTCTAGAGAGGGAACCACAACAGCTTTCCCCAACTTCCTAATGATGGCATCCCTATCCATCAGCTGCATCCTAAGGGTTAGGCAGTTCTTACAAATGTTCGTAGGTGCTGAAAGCACCTCAAAGTCAGCTCTCAACTGCTCTAACTCACTCCTCAAGGTAGGACAGACCATACACGCACCCAAAAGCGTAGCTCTAGCCCAAAGCTCCTCAAGCTCCATGAGCTGCCCCTCAAACTTCTCCTTCAGAACAGCTAGCTCTCTAGCTAGAGAGGGGCAAGACTCACACTCAAGCTTTCCACTCAAAGTAGGCTCATCCAGTTCGGACTGGAGTTTGCCTAGCTCAGCCTTCAGCTCATCTATCTCCTTTACCCGCTTGGCATACCTATCTCTCTGGTCACCAAGCTCCGTCATGAAAGACTCGCTGGTAGGGCACTCAATCTCACTGGGTTGGGGTCTCACACTCCTCAACCTCTCATTCTCCTCTAAAGCCTCAGCAAGTTGGGCTTTCAACTTCTGTATCTTCTTAGCTACCTTCTCCAGCATCTTATCTTGGGCCTTAAGCTCCCGGCTGTTCTGCTCTAGCAACTCAAGGATTTCGGCTTGCTCAGGAGTTACCTCATCATCGGAAGAAGAGTTGCTGCCGTCATCCTTGTTCTCCTTGTCCTCAAGCGCCATGGAGCAAACTGAGCTCCTCTTGTCCTTGTTCTTGCGCCTGGACTTGGTGGAGACGAAGCATAAGCCAGCTGGACCTCCTTGATCGTTCCTCTTGTCCTTCCTGTACGTGATCTCCTCATCGCTTGAGCTCGACGAGGACGAAGAGGAAGAAGAAGAAGATTCGCTGCTGCAGAACTCGATTTCGGCGAAGAAGGCCTTGTCCCGCTTCCGGTTGTCCTTCTGGTAGGTCTTGAAAGCCTTCCGGAAGTTCTTCTTGCCGAAGGAGCGCTTGCCGGAGCCGTGCTTGCTGGAGCGGTGCTTGTCAAAGCTTGGCTTGCCGGAGTGGTACTTGTTGGAGTCGCGGGAGTAGCTTTTGCCCTTCTTGTAGTAGTCGTTCTTGTTGGGGCACTCGGCGATGAAGTGGCCGACCTCTCCGCACTCGAAGCACTTGGGCCACTCTCCTCTCTTCTTGCTCATTCGGTTGTCATAGGCGCGCTGAAAGTGACTAGACACCAGACACAACTCATCATCCCCAAGCATCGCTAGCTGCTCCTCTGTAACAGACATCAAAGCAGAAAATGAGAAGTTGTGTAACATGGGGTTAGTGACAGACTCACTAGAAGTGGTAGCCAAGGCCAGACTCTTAGAACCTGTACAAGCGAGGGAATCTCCCATCTTGTAATCTACCTCGGTGGCCTTGAGCTTACTATAGAGCGCCTCTACTCCAATCGTATCATACCCTGCCGACTCAATGATTGAGTTCACCTTGATCTCCCATATTTTTCTATCCAAAGCATACAGCAACTTGACAGCCTGCTGATGATCGGTATATGGGAGGGCAGCGGGGGCAGAGTTGACACGCAACTTGATGATCGACTGAAAGCGACAAAACAAGTCGTCTACTGACTCTCCCGGCTTCTGGACGAAATTCTCATATTCGCGCCGGTAAGTCTCCACAAGTCTAGCCTTAATTGTCGCAGTACCCTCATGGTGTGCACTAAGCAGTGACCATATCTCACGCGCAGTCTTAAGGTGACTCACTCTCTCATAATCCATGGGACCAAGCCCGGAGAAGAGAAAGTTAACAGCCTTGGCATTCGCCTCATGCTGAGCCACGATATCCTGCGTAGTACGCTCAGCAACTGGAAGCACCACAAAAGTCGTACTCTGAGTAGCATCCCATATGTCCTGACTCTGGCTAACAAGGAACGCCTCCATCCTACCCTTCCAGTAGGGATAGCCATCGGAGCCAAGGACGGGAATTTTCCAGAGCAAGTCATAGTCGCTACGGTTTCTTCACCGATTAAGGTATGGGAAACCTAACCGGCTCTGATACCGCTTGTAGGACCGAGACGTGCGACTAGAGGGGGGTGAATAGGAGCACTTGAAAACTCAAACTCAAACCTCCACCGCAGTGCAAAACGGAAACAATGCCCACAACGAAACTAGATACCGTCCATTGAGAGGATACGTATCTAGCTCACAACACGTGCTTGGTACCATCCACTGAACAGATACGTACCAAGCACCAAGCGGAAGCACACGCTCAAGTGGCTAAGAAAAGAGCGCAAAAGGAACCAACTCTGTAAAACTGCAGATTTTCAGACTGACAGGGCTGCAAAGATAAATCTCAAAACCCCTTAAGAGAAGCTCCAAAAAATCCCCCAAAATTACCACACCTTCACAAGGCAATATTGAACAACTCCAGAAAATTTCAGGCCAATTGGAGCAAGTTTTGACCACCGGACTCTCCGGTGCTTACAGCCTGACACTCCAAAAAGATTCGAATCAAAACCCTATCAAACCAACTCCAAAAATTATGAAATTTTTACTGGAGGTTAATAAGGGGCCAAGGAACAACTCCACAAATTTTCAGCTCAATTGGACAAGGAGTAAAATTCTTAGAGCCACCGGACCGTCCGGTGGTTAACCACCGGACCGTCCGGTGGTTAAAAACTGACAGACTAACCCTAAAAGAAAAATACCAAAACCAGGTCAAAAGACCTCCAAATGATCTAAAATTTTTATGAGAGCTTTATGATTCACTGATAAAGAGGTCCAAAAAATTTCAGCCCAAAATTCGAAGTTTTGGCCCCTAAACCAAACAAGACATGAAAGTGGACAGAATCAGCAAGAAAATTGGACAGCAGGAAACCTCACGAAAAAGCAATCCGAAACTTGACCAAACCTTCTCCAAACATCACGAAAATTGGCACAGGCTATCCTAGCCCCATTCCAAAGCTATTCCCAAAAGATCTATGGAAAAAGATCACGGGATTAGCGGGAAGTTCAGATCTCGTGAAGAGGTGAATATTTGGGCAAGAAGGGAAAAACTCAAGAACAACTTGCTGGTGGCAATCCTTTGGGATTGAGATGTTCTAAGACATAATCTCTACGTCCTTGCAAGTCCAAAGCATAAGGAAAACAAAGGATTCAACCTTAACCAAAACAAACGTCCAAAAGGCCAAGGATTGAAGCCAAAAACCAAAGAGAACAAAGGGAGGAGAAGCACACAAAGTTGCTGCACGAAACCACTTCGATTATGAGCCTCAAAAGAGGTCTTACGTCAGATTACAACGAAGGATTTCGTCCCAAGCAACCACCCTCACCTTCCCTCTTGATTTGGAGGCTAGATCTCACCCTAACCCTCCTAAACATGGAGCTCAAAGCTTGAGGACGAAAATTACCCTAAGGAAATGAAAACCTAGCTGCCAAGACTTCTTCTAATGACCAGCTCTTAGGCTATTTATACACCGGTTCAGTTTTGGCATTTTTACACATAGACCCTTAACACTAGAAACGCCCGGAATGGCTAAAACAGAAAAGAACCCGAAATATCGGGGACGGACGACCACGATGAAGACTTGATCTTCTTAGCTTCCACGCAATCTTCAGATGTCCTCCACGTGGCCAGTAGTCCAATCCGCCTTTGCACCCCCGGTTTTAAAGTCAGAAACCGGAAAACTTTAGGAAATCTCCGTCTGGGCCGGACTTGGCCCATTTTCTCTATCTTGGCGAGTCATGGCCCAACTCACCAAGCCTTGGGTAGCTTGGGTGGCTGTTTTGAGCCGAAGCCGCCAAAGCCTCCCTCGCACGCCTTCGCGCTATGCACTCGGGTTGCAGCACCATGGTGGCACCCGGCTTCTCCAGTCCATCGGAGTTGCCTCGCGGTCCATCGGAGGGCTTACACCACCGTTGCCGATCCGCCCCTCTGTGTATCGAGCTTCCATGGCCGACCGACGCCGAGCGTTGCCTCCGGTCCATTGGAGGGCTTTTGCCTCAGTCCATCGAGGTCTTCATCATCTACCTCCAGTCCATCGGAGGGCCTCCAGTCCATCGGAGGGCCTGAGCTCGTTGACAATCACTCATCACACCAGGAGAGCAATGAGGCCGGTCCATTGGCTCTCACCCGGTAGTCTGTCAAGCTACCCCAAAGGGCACTCGATGTAACCATCGCACAAGGATACCAACATCACACACATCCAGCCCTCGATGGAGCCACAACAGTTACATCATCACAAGCAGTTAAGGGTAGAAAATAAGTTAAAGTGCTTTACAAATCAATTATAGGTTCTCAAATACATGTTCAAATCAAAAGCGGAAAACGATCTTTAAAACATCTCGCAGCGGAAACAAATTACTTAAGTAGTAGTCTTCATGCACTGATGAACAAGACGAGCAGCACCGAGCCCACCGGTACTACCCTCCTCCAAGCAATTATCCAGATGTCAATGGTACCTGTGCTCCAAAAGTAGGGGCAAACCCTAAGTACTAATTACTCAGTAGGACTTAATGGAATGGCTTATGGCTGACGCAAAGCTTGCTTACTACCAGATGGATCCTTAGCCATTGATTGTTAAACACTGATGAGTTAACCATAAAGTAACAAGCTCCATCATTTGCATGTATCAACATAATCATAATGACTTGCAGGAACATAAACATATAATTCAAGCATGTAGTATTTGAAAGCATGAGTTTATAAGCATAGGGTATTCAAGTAGTTACTATGTTGCCCGTCAGTGATATTTGGCACTCACACCTGGTGAGCATCAGCGATTCAAATCGATTTTTTATATTCCTAGGAATAACTATCATGCCAGGGGTATATGCTTACTAGCCATCGCGTTCCCACATATAGCCCCCATCTTCACTTGTCTCACCCCAAGTTTGATTCACTCCCGCCTGACCCCCGGGTTGTGCCCCCATGGTGAGCCTGCTGACATCTCGGTCTCCCCACCATGAGTAGAAAGCTCCCCTGGGCCACCTTCCTCTCAACCAGTGGGTAGGAACGTGTCTCTGTCCTTTGGATAGCACAAGTAAGATTTCACCAGTCCCATGGCCTGGATAAGCACTCTAGCAATGTTATGCCGATCAGCAGGCGAACAGCGGACAGAGTCTTAAACGACTCGGGCCGAGTCCACCAACCATTCATATACTCATCATCGTCATTTGTTATTCTTGTATACCCATATCTCCGCCCGGTCTCCATTTAATTATAAACATAAATGTAACTTCCATCATGGTGAGATTTTTGAAATCTTTGCAACAACACCTACGCGACGAGTGACTCCATTCACTCGTGACTACTCGTACCTAGCATTAATAGGCATACTCGTCCTACGTACTCTATTGTAGGTGCTAGGGCCAGGGTGGCCAAGGAGTCTAATGCAATTGGTTTCAAACAACTCCTAATGCAGATGCGTAGTTATCGAGCATAATATGTTTGCTAGGAAAAGCATGGTCCTGCCTACCTTTACCTTATTTTAAGAAAAGTAACAAACTAAGCTAATGTTAGTTTGCTGGGTTGTGAGGCTTTGCCCCAGGCAACCCCTTGATCTCTTGGACAACCCCTCCATCCAAACATGACTAATGGGCCCTCCAGGTCGTGAGTGGGTCTTAGTTGGTCTTTTGGACACCGATACTTGAAGTTGCTTCTTGATCATGTATCTGCGATAAGTGTTACTATATGAATGATATGCATGATGTCATCCATGAGATGCATAAGTGTTAAGTACACACATGAATAACTATTTCATGGATGGACCGAAAAGTGATTGATAAGGAAGGGGGTTTATGCCTCTGTGACAAGCATACAATGAGGAAATCAATATTCAAAATGCAACATAGAAGTTTATTACATGATCAAGTATTAAGTTAAGTTGTCCTGTTTCATAACACATGCAAGCAAAGCACGAGTCAAGCATATATTTACACCTGCAAATGGATTACTAGTTCTAGACATTACTCTTAGCACCAGTAATTGTAGTATTTTTATGATCCTAGAGCAAGCATACTCCATACAAATGTACATACACCTAACTAGTGATTCATCTTACAGAGAACATGTTAAGTAAAGCAACATGTGAATGAGAGACACCCAAGGATGAGGTAAATCAAAGAAAACAATATTAATTGGTTTACTTGAAATGAGTCATTTAACATTAAAAAGGTCGCTTCATTTCTGGTAATTACATTGAACCAAATGACTTCAAATATTTATGACATGCAAAACATTAATACACAATACCACTGACCAAATTTCAGCCCCAAAGGATTTACGGATAAATTATGAAAATTCTAACAAGTTATCAGCCCTACAGTTTCTTAGATTTTTCATAATTTATAGGATGAGTTTCTGGTCATGATATTTATTTAGTAAGCAACACAGGTCATAAACAACATGTACAAAAATCAGCAAGTGAAATATCCATAGTTGGATAGGACATCTATTTTCTATATAGATATTAGAGTCTAATTTAAATGCACATTAAAACAGTATTCATAAATTCTACATAAATACTTTCTGGAACATATATACCATCAGCAAGCCACCAAATTTTCCATAGAATTTTCCTAGCACTCTAGAACACTTTTTTCCACTTATCTATTCAAGCAAGTAACACTTTGTCATTTTTAAAACAACATTAAATCTTTACATGCAAAGCTTCATACTACATCAGAAAGCTACACATGCTGCAAGGAGTGTCTATTAATTCTAGTTCATCATTTGGAGCATATTTTACATGGCAAATATTTCATGTCACAAAAATGCATATAATATGGAGATAAATGCAAAACAGTGAATAAATGTGCAAATGCTGATGCTACCAAAAATTACATAGTACCTAGATCACCTAGCAAAACCACTGTCCAAGTTTCACAATTTTAGGAGTTCATTTAGACCATGTTTTCCATTTATGTTGATTTAACATGCATGTATAAAACCAGGGGCAAAAATGGTCATTTCGCAAAGCCACATCTTATCCATCCTGTAGATCTGCTCATAAGGATAACAATGCAACAAAGTTTGCTATTTTAGGATTTTTATTTGATTTTTTATGAATTTCACAAGTTCTAGTCCAAGAAAATATGTTTAAATTGAAAAACCTCACTGTGTTAGGACCTATTCACGTTTAACGTAAATTCCAGGGGCCTGCACAGAAGATACACAAGACTCAGTAAATAGTACTCATAACCGAGCGCATGAAAATGAAACTCTGCAGGGGTTTTTAGCAAAATGGCGGCCCTCTTCTTCTACCTCTCGCAGGAGAGAACGACGCGGCAGCGGCCGACGTTCCCGTGCGCGGTGGCGTGCGAGGAGGCTTGGAGTTGGCGCCGAGTCGGCCTAGGGAGGTGCCCCAGAACACGGCAAACCCCGTGCCCTAGGTCACGTCGTTCGGCGTTGAGGAGGGACGCGGGGAACGTGGCGTGAACTTGCGCGAACCGTCGGCGGCGTCGGCGCACAGAGCTTGATGGCGCGGATGTGGGTCTCGATGGGGAGAGGCGGGACGGCAGCGCCGAAGGGCTTGTGGGCTATGTGGCGAGATAGGGAGGCCGGAGGAGGTGAAGTGGAGGCGCGGGAGACGGCCGGAGGGGGTCTCCCATGGCGAGGTCGCGTCGGCGCGCGGTGGCATGTGGGCGCCGCGTGTGGGGTAGCGCTCGGGCTTCGGGCCCTAGGGAAACTGATGGGGACGGAGCGGCGGTGCCGGCGCTCGAGCTAGGTGGGGCGGAGGAGGTGTGGAGAGGCGAGGTGGGTTGACGGCGGCGGCACGCGAGAGCTTCGAGTTCCGGCCATGGCACGGCAATGGTGGTGGCCGAGGGACATAGGGAATGAGAGGCGTCCGGTCGTAGTGAATGGGAGAGGGAAAGGAAGAGGCAGGAGCGGGCGCGGCAGAGCCAGGGGTGGCATCCTCTTGAAGCCGGGGGCTGGGTCGGGGCGGCCTCAGCCAGCCGGTCATGGCGCGGCGCGGGCAGAGCTCGTCTACCACGTGGGCGAGCAGGAGAGGGAGAGTGGAAAGATGAGCAGCGTGTGGACTGGGTCCGTAGACCGCGAGCGCATGACAGGTGGGCCCGTTGGAAGGATGAAACACCACTGTCCAATGGACCGGGCGCACGGACGGCGTGGGCTGCGGACCCCTCGGATGGATGTCGTCATCCGGCCAAAGCGGGAAACAGGCGTGTGGGCCCCACCTGTCATTGACCCGGGCGAAAAGGAAATTGAATGAACAAATTGAAAAAATTGGGAAAACTGCCTTTGACTGCTGAAACCAATGTTTGTATTTCGCACTTATGAACACTCTAGGGGCTGAATTTGACCAAACTTAAAATACAAGAAGTGTTCTAAATTTTTAGCTCTACGACTTTCTAATTAACTTTCATGCCAGGTTCTATTGAAATATTTGGTGCAAATTTGAATTCAAGTGGCTGACCCCAGTTTGACCAACTGAACCCACTAGTTTAGAAATTCTAAAATTCCAATTTTAGTCACCTTCATCAAAAGAGTTTTATACCAATGTTGTTCCGAATTTCAAGAGCTATAAATTTCCCAAATAAAGTTCTTCAAGATTATGGCTGTAGTTCAAAGAAATGTTGAATTTACTACATAGGTCCGGTTTTGACAGATTTGTTAGTTCAACAGAGATCAAGCTAAAACACCATGCCAACCTTAATGCATGTCAAAGCACCAATTAAAAAAGTTGTTCCTAATAGAAATATCTACAAGTTCGGTATATAAAGTTTTGCTTGGATCACCACAGATTTTGAATTACCAGCACAAACATTATTGAAGGTTTGGTAAAGCGGCAGCTTCAATTTATGTAGAGTCTCACTTGTTTCGAACTTTTGGATACTCAAATGGAGTCCAATCACTTCAAGGTCTGATGCATTTAGAAGGAGATAAGTTGAATTTTATTTCATAGAAAGAAAGATTTTTAAGTGCTATAGTGAAATCAAAAGTAATTTCAGATTCTAGCTTGGGAAGAGCTGAGAATTTTTGACTTGGAAAATATTCAATGTGTAGGCTGACTTGGTTGTTTTCATGAGATATTTGGGTGCAATTAGGAGTGAGTAGATGACAGTTTTGAGTCATGCTCAGTATAGAAAAAGTGAAGTTCATGGTATGTACGACAACTTTGATGATGGAACAAATCTCAGTTGCTTAATGAATCTAAAAAGTTTCATTATCGTCCAAATTTGGCCACGATCACAATTGGCACTTTTCAAAGAATTTCTGGTTTGATTTGGTCTCGACTTTTAAACCTCATAACATATGATTTTAAGGATGGTCATAATATCAAAGTTGAAGGTTTCATCCTGAACTAAGACCTTTTGTATCTGGTGCTTTGCATAAAAGCTTGTGGGTGGTGACTTAAACAACCAAGCCGCGTAGAGTTTTGCATTCTTCTAGAAAAATTTTGACTTAGCGACTTCTCCACCTAGTCCTCATTAGTTTCCAAGCATCAATAAGCCCTAATTCATTATTAGCTTGTCTCTAACTGCGTGTTAAGGCTTTTGAGATACCGGGGGCATCACAGTACTGCGACCATTAAGGCTAGGATTGTGGAGACTTACCGGCGCGAATATGCGAATTTCGTCCAGAAGCCGGGAGAGTCAGTAGACGACTTGTTTGGTCGCTTTCAATCGATCATTAACAAGTTGCGTGTCAACTCTGCCCCCGCTGAGCTCCCATACACCGATCATCAGCAGGCTGTCAAATTGTTGTATGCTTTGGATAGAAAAGTATGGGAGATCAAAGTGAATTCAATCATTGAGTCAACAGGGTATGATACGATCGGAGTAGAGGCGCTCTATAGTAAGCTCAAGGCCATAGAAGTAGATTACTAGATGAGGGATTTCCTTGCTTGTACAGGTTCTAAGAGTCTGGCCTTGGCTACCCCCTCCAGTGAGTCTGCTACTAACCCCCTATTACACAACTTCTCGTTTTCTGCTTTGACGTCTATTACAAAGGAGTAGTTGGCGATGCTTGGGGATGAAGAGCTTTGTCTGGTATCTAGTCACTTTCAGTGTGCCAATGACAACCGAGTGAGCAAGAAGAGGGGAGAGAGGCCCAAGTGCTTCGAGTGCGGAGAGGTCGGCCACTTCATCGCCGAGTGCACCAACAAGAACGACTACTACAAGAAGGGCAAGAGCTACTCCCGCGACTCCGACAAGTACCACTCCGGCAAGCCAAGCTTTGACAAGCACCGCTTCGGCAAGCATAGCTTCGGCAAGCACCCCTATGGCAAGAAGAACTTCCGGAAGGCTTTTAAGAGCTACCAGAAGGACAACCGGAAGTGGGACAAGGCATTCTTCGCCGAGATCAGGTTCTGCAGCAGCGGATCTTCTTCCTCTTTGTCCCCGTCGAGCTCAAGTGATGAGGAAATCACATACAAGAAGGAAAAGAGGAACGATCAAGGAGGTCTAGCTGGCTTGTGCTTTGTCTCCACCAAGTCCAAGCGCAAGCACAAGTTCAAGAGGAGCTCAGTTTGCTCCATGGTGCTTGAGGACAAGGAGAACAAGGATGACGGCAGCAACTCTTCTTCCAATGATGAGGTAACTCCTAAGCAAGCCGAAATCCTTGAGATGCTAGAGCAGAACAGCCGAGAGCTAAAAGCCCATGATAAGATGCTGGAGAAGGCAGCTAAGAAGCTGTAGAAGTTGAAAGCCCAACTTGTTGAGGCTTTGAGGAGAATGAGAGGTTGAGGAGTGTGAGACCCTAACCCAGTGAGTTTGAGTGCCCTACCTGCGTGTCTTTCATGACAGAGCTTGGTGACCAAACGGGTAGAGGAGATAGATGGGCTGAAAGTTGAGTTAGGCAAACTCCAGTCCAAGCTGGATGAGCCTACTTTGAATGGAGAGCTTGAGTGTGAGTCTTGCCCCCATTTAGCCACTAAGTTAGCTGTGCTGAAAGGGAAGTTTGAGGGGCAGCTTAAGAAGCTTGAGGAGCTTAGGGCTAGACCTGCGCTTTTGGGTGCGTGTGTAGTCTGTCCTACTTTGAGAGGCGAGTTGGAGCAGTTGATGCTTTAAGCACCTACTGACACTTGTGAGAACTGCCTGACCCTTAGGATGTAGCTGGTGGATAGGGATGCCACCATTAGGAAGTTGGAGAAAGGTACTCCCATGATACCCTCCCTAGAGTGTGACACTTGTGCTACCTAGAATGTAGTTCTGGAGGATCTGAGGGAGGAAGTGTTGTTTTTACAAAATGACAACAGCAGGTTGAGAGAGGTGTTGAGTTGGGTGTATGCGAAGCAACCCCAACTAGAGATGATTATAGAGAGCACCAAGAGAGCCGAGGGTGACATGAGTGGTTTTGGGTTTGGAGAGTGCAGCACCTCGGGTGAGAAGAGTGCCCCAATTAAGATCAAGACTGCACCTACCCAGTCAGGTGAGACTGTTGATGGGGTTTACCATGAGCCACCCAAGGCTGCCCCAAAGAAGCAGTACTAGACACCCAAGCCTTCTAAGGCTAAGCTGGACAAAATAATAGAGGAAAAGCTTATGCCCAAGGGTAAGAAGCCAGTCCAGCAGCCTGAGCCACCCAAGGACTGCCCAAATTGAAAGCTGAGAAGGACTTAGTATGCCACCTCTGTCGTCATGGCAAGATGGTTGCTGCTTCTCACACTCCTGTGTCTTAGGTTATGACCTCCTATCTGGGTGAGCTACTCCATATGGATACAGTAGGCCCCGCTCGGGTAGCGTCGGTCAGTGGGAAGTGGTACGTGCTTGTCGTTGTGGATGACTTTTCGCGGTTCTCATGGGTCTTTTTCATGGAGTCTAAGGATGAGGCGTTTGGTTTTGTTCGGGATCTGGTACTGAGGTTGAGAAACGAGAGTCATAAGGCCATGAGGGCTATCCGCAGTTACAATGGCGGTGAATACAGAAACTCTCATTTCGAAAACTTCTGTCGTGACCTAGGTCTTGAGCACCAATTTTCTTCTCCATATACCCCACCGCAGAATGGTGTTGTGGAACGCAAGAACCGCACATTCGTTGAGATGGCACGGACGTTGCTCGATGAGCATAGGACTACGAGGCGCTTTTGGGCTGAGGCAGTAAATATAGCCTGTTACATTACAAACCGGATCTTCTTGCGAGCTTTCCTTAGGAAGACCTCGTATGAACTTCGGTTTGGTAGGTAGCCCAGCGTCAAGCATTTGCGAGCGTTTGGCTGCAAGTGCTTTGTGCTTAAGAAGGCGGGGCATTTGGACAAGTTTGAGTCTCGCTGTTTGGATGGGATTTTTCTGGGGTATGCTTCTAGTTCTAGGGCTTTTCCTGTATGAATTTTGGAGGCTAAGCAAGTTGTTGAGACTTGTGAGGTTTCTTTTGATGAGACTATGCCCTGCACAACCCCTACCTTTGAGCTTTTAGGTGATGATGAAGAAGGCACCCCCATCTTTGAAGATGAGGAAGGTGCAGATGATGTCGGTGATGCAGGAGCCACTGCACCGGCTGTAGCTCCTGCCCCTCTGCTACGAGCTCTAATGATGAAGGAGGACCTTTTCCCACGGCTTCTTCCTCACTCCCCCGACAGCATGCTCAAGTAGAGGCTGGCACCGCTAAGGACGCAGGGGAGGTGACCTCCAAGATTGTTCCATCTCGGCAGGTCCAGCAGGATCACCCTCCACACAGGATCATTGGAGATCTTCACCAGCGTGTCACACGCTCTTCGGTTAACTCTCTAGCCTTTTCTCCCACTCTGCATATGTTGCTTCTTTTGAGCCCCGGGATGTGTCACATGCATTATCTGATCCTAACTGGGTGAACGCCATGCATGAGGAGTTGGAGAATTTTGAGAGAAACCGTGTCTGGGATTTAGTTGATCTCCACCAAACTGCCGCCCTATAAGAACCAAGTGGGGTTTCAACAAAAAACAGGGTGAGAATGGGATGGTTGTGAGGAACAAAGCTAGATTGGTAGCCCAGGGTTTCTGTCAGAAGGAGGGGATAGATTATGAGGAGACCTTTGCCCCTGTAGCTCATTTAGAAGCAATTAGGATTCTGCTTGCTTTTGTTGCCTCCAAAGGCTTCAAACTGCAGCAGATGGATGTCAAGTCAACCTTTTGGCTTTGAGAGTGCCAAGTTTCCAGACCGGGTGTATAAGTTGAGGAAAGCCCTTTATGGTCTGAAGCAAGCTCCAAGAGCTTGGTATGCTAGATTGAAGAGTTTTTTTGCTCAAGTCTGGGTTTGTGATGGGTTCAGTAGACAAGACCTTGTTTTTGTTGAGTCATGGCGGTGACACCTTGATAGTTCAGATATATGTTGATGACATAATCTTTGGTGGTTCATCTCACGCTTTGGTGTCTAATTTTGATGAACAGATGAGAAGGAATTTGAGATGAGTCTCATGGGTGAGCTCCAGTTCTTCCTCGGGTTGCAGATCAAGCAAGGCCTTGAGGGTACCTTCGTCCATCAAGCCAAGTACACAAGGGACATACTCAAGAAGTTTAACATGGGTGACTCTAAACCCATGACAACTCCTATGAGTACAAACATGGCGCTTGATGCGTATGACGATGGGGAGGCGGTGGATCAGAAAGAATTTCAAGGGATGATCGGCTCACTTCTGTACCTGACGGCGACCAGATCGGACATTCAGTTTGCGGTTTGCCTTTGTGCGCATTACCAGGCTTCTCCCAGGACATCTCACCGTCAAGCAGTGAAGCGCATTTTCAAGTATCTCAAGTTCACTTCTGAGCTTGGTCTTTGGTACTCCTCGGGTTCTTCTCTTTCTCTTAGAGGGTTCTCAGATGCTGACCATGCTGGCTGTCGGATTGACCACAAGTCTACCTCCGGCACATGCCAACTCTTAGGAACCTCTCTTGTCTCTTGGTCCTCTCGCAAGCAAGTTAGTGTATCCCTGTCTACCACAGAAGCAGAGTATATCGCTGCTGCTAGCTGCTGCTCCCAGCTCTTATGGATGAAAGCCACCCTTAGTGATTTTGGCCTTAGGTTTGGGAGGATCCCTCTTCTAGTGGACTCTACTTCTGCTATCTCTGTAGCTAAGAACCCCGTCTTGCACTCTAGAACCAAACACATAGACGTGAGGTTTCACTTTCTGAGAGACCACTATGAGAAGGGTGATATTGACTTAGTCTATGTAGTAACCCAAAACCAGTTGGCTGATATCTTTACCAAGCCCCTAGAGTTCAGCGCTTTTGTGTGCTTAAGAGGTGAGCTTGAAGTGTGTTATCCCTTTTAGTCAGGGATAACTTTAGTAGTTTAGGTTCTACCTTTGTTTGCTTTTGTCTTTGTTTCTTTCTTGTTTCTTTTGCATTCTGTATCATATCATGCATTGCATTGTATCATATGTATCTTCACTTCACTAGCACTAGAGCTCTTTTGGAATGATGAGTTAGTACTTGCTTGTGCTAGATTGTACAAATGCTTGCTTGATCATGGTTGGCTAAGCTCTTTTGAGTTGTTGAATACTAACTGTGAGCTCAGTCTTTTGTTTTCCTGAAAATCAAAAACATGATCACCACTTGACTTGGCTACCTAGCATGTGTAGGTGTGTTGAATGCTATGCTATCTTTTCATACCTGGATATGCTAGTTGTATGCCTTTGCTAAGTGAATGCCTAAGCTTTTATGACACCTTGCTTAGGTTGAAATCTGAATTCCAATGTTTACAAGTGGTGCTTCTTATGCTGAAATGAGAAAGATCCAGGTGGGTTTGCTTGTCACACTAATCTAGTTCGACACAGCTTGCCTTTGCACTTTGGCATAAACTTGGACTAGACTGTGTATGACCAAGACCTTGTCTTAAGCTTCTGATGGTTCTTTGAACCTAGACTTGGCATTGGTTGGAACTTGCTCCTATAATACAAGTGATTAAATCTGAAATATGCAAGTCTCTGAAATGCTTATGGCTCGTTGTAGATGCTTTGGTTGAGAGTAGCACACCTTGTATGCATTGCTAGCATTTTGTTGTTCATGCCTATCTTGTTAGATGCTATTCATGTTGGTGATGCTTTCTTTTAAACTACCCTGAAAAACATGCTTGCTCCTAATCTGTGTAATATAGATTCATTTGAGCTTGTTGCATGCTTCCTTGCCCTCACTTCCTCTGTATGCTAGAACTTGTGAATACTAGCTTTTCATCCCTTCTGAGCTCTTTCTGGTACACTCTCTGCATCTCATGGCATATTTTGAGGGGGAGTTGTTTACTTCAGGGAGAGTCCTATGAACCCTTGATGTGTCCATTGTCAACAAGGGGAGAAGTATTGGACATAGGGGGAGGACTTGGGAGAGATTTAGTTGGGGGAGCTTTGCATTCATTTTTGCAGTTGTAAGGATGCATTTCAGGGGGAGTTGAGCTTTTAGCATGCTCTTTGCATCGGTGCGTTGAGAGATTTAGTTGAGGGGGAGCTTTGCATTCATTTTTGCAAGTGTAAGGATGTGTTTTAGGGGGAGTTGAGCTTTTAGCATGCTCTTTGCATCGGTGCGTTAAGCCTTTTGCCTCTGTCTTGAGGAGCCGATGCTTTGTTTTCTTTTGTTGTCTCATTGTGCCCTGTTTCTTTGCTTGTATTTGGTTCTTGGGCATTTTGAGCAACTTTCTTCTTTCCTACTTTTTCAGTTTTACGCTTTTCTTTTGTCTTTGTTCTATTTCAGGTTACAGGTTGAAGGTGTTGACAATGCACTCATCAAGGGGGAGATTGAGAGCCAATGGACCGGCCTCATTGCTCTCCTGGTGTGATGAGTGATTGTCAACGAGCTCAAGCCCTTCGATGGACTGGAGGTAGATGATGAAGACCTTGATGGACTGAGGCAAAAGCCCTCCAATGGACTAGAGGCAATGCTCGGCGTCGGTCAGCCATGGAAGCTCGGTATACGGAGGGGCGGTTAGGCAACGGTGGTGTAAGCCCTCCGATGGACTGCGAGCCGACTCCGATGGACTGGAGAAGCCGGGTGCCACCGTGGTGCTCCAACCCGAGTGCATGGCGTGAAGACGTACGAGGAAGGCTTTGGCGGCTTCGGCTCAAAATCGCCACCCAAGTTCAAATGACTTGGTGGGTTGGGCTCCGACTCACCAAGATAAAAGATTGGGCCACCAAGACCCAACCCAGGAAGCCCGCAGAATAAAGTTTCCCATTTTTGACTTCAAAACCGAGGGAAGCTTCCAGACTACTGGCTACGTGGCGTACATCCAAGTGAGGCGTGGAGAAGAAAAAGATCAAAGCGTCATCGTAGTCGTCCGATTGTATCATTTTCATTTCAGGCCCTTCCGGACATTCTAGAGTAAGGGTCTTAGTGTTAAATGGTGTCGTTAGGCCTGGGCTATATATACCTAAGTGGCTGGTCATTTAGGTGACTCTCCCACTATTAGAAAACCCTAGGCTTAGTTTCCAAGCAGCCAAGTGCCAAAGAGAGAAAGGAGAGCTTTAGGCTAGGATTTGAGTCCCCTAGCTAGGGTTCTTCACATCAAGAGGGAGGATGAAGGGTGGTAGGCTGTCGGAACCTTTGTATGCACTCAATTTCGTGATTAATCCAGCAATATTCCTCTGAAATTGGAGTACTTGCATGCAGCCCCTTCCTCTTCCCCTTCTAGTTTGGATTTTGGATGAAACTCAAAGGCTTTTGGTGATTTGTGTTTGCCTACGAGTTAATCCTCTTCTTTTGGTGTTTTGGACTTGCAAGGACGTGGAGATTATGACCTAGTTCATCTCAAACCTGCATTGCCCAAAGCTTTCCTCTTCATGAGATCTGAAATTCCCGCTAATCCCTTGACCTTTTTCCATGGATCTTTTGGGAATAGCTTTGGAATAGTGCTCAGATAGCCTGTGTCAATTTTCGTGAAGATTGGACAACGTTTGGTTAGGTTTAGGATTTGAGAGGCTCAAGTTCCAGCCCTTACCGGACAGTCCGGTTCCGGCTTCACCGGACAGTCCGACGCAGGGTACAGGACAGTTCGGCAGGCGTCCTCGCCTCGGTCCCTACCGGACAGTCCGGCGTGTTCCACCGGACTGTCTGGCAGTGCCTGAGAGGTGGCTGTGTAGCTTTTCTCATTGGAGCTTTTGCTGTTCGGTTCTTTACTTCGACCTCACTTTTAGTGTTCCTTGCTGCTGCCCATACTCTTAACTTGCTGTGAACTAGTGAGACGCATTTTGGTGCGTTGAGTGGTGGGCAAGACGCTGATGCATGAGTCGTTGTTTCACTTGACTTGCGATTTCGTAATCGTTAAGTCTTGTGCTTTCGCTTGCTTGGCGTGTTCCCGTTCAGTGGGTGATACCAGGTGCTTGCTTGACACATTTCCTTTCAGTGGACGGTGTCTAGCGTTTGTTGTGTGAAGTGTGGTAGTTTGCACCAGGGGGTTGTGAGTTTGAGTTTTTAAGTGCTCCTATTCACCCCCCTCCCCTAGTCGCACGTCTCGGTCCTACAAAAGGGAACATCCTTAGCCAACAAGTTAGTCAGAGGCCGGGCTATATGGGAGAAACTTTTGACGAATCTCCTATAAAACCCTGCATGGCCTAGGAAGCTTCGGATGGCCTTTATGTTGGTAGGTGGAGGTAGTTGCTCAATGACCTCGATCTTTGCACGATCTACCTCTATGCGTCTTTCCGAAATTCTATGTCCCAGAACGATTCCTTCTCTGACCATGAAGAGGCATTTCTCCTAGTTCAGGACAAGATCAACTTCTTGGCATCTTTTGAGAATTTTTTCAAGGTTCTCTAAACATCCGTCAAAGCTCTAGCTGTATACTGAGAAATCATCCATGAATACTTCCATGATATCTTAGATGAAATCAGAGAATATTGCCATCATACACCGCTAGAATGATGCTGGAGCATTGCACGGTCCAAACGACATTCGCCTGTAAGCAAAGGTTCCGTAAGGGCATGTGAAAGTCGTCTTACCCTGGTCCTCCGGATGAATCAGAATCTTGTGGTATCTAGAATAGCCGTCGAGGTAGCAGAAGGAGTGTTTTGCCAATCTCTCCAACATTTCATTAATGAAAGGAAGAGGAAAGTGATCTTTCCTGGTGGCGGCATTAAGCTTTCTGTAGTCAATGCACATCCGCCAACCTCTGACAGTCCTCTGTGGTATGAGCTCATTGTTCTGATTCTTGACAACTGTCATCTCTCCTTTCTTCGGCACAACTTTTACTGGACTGACCCATTCGCTGTCACTCACGGGGTATATGATTCCCGCGTGAAGTAGTTTTAATACTTCCTTCTTGACTACCTCTCTCATCGCATTGTTAAGTCGACGATGTGGCTCCCTAGTTGGCTTGTGATCAGCCTCCATAGGGATACGATGAGTGCATTGGTTGGGACTGACTCCTTTCAGGTCTTGAAGAGAGTATCCAAGCACAGATCTATACTACTCCAGAACTGAAAGTAATCGCCGGCTCTCACTCTCTGTCAATTTACCGCTAATGATCACCAGTGTGTCCTCATTCCCGTTGAGGAAGGTGTACTTCAGGCTATGCGGTAGTTGCTTTAGTTCTATCTTCGGAGCTTCGGGCCTTAAGGATTCACCAAGTTCTTTGAACTTCTATGGCTCCTCTACCATACTGAAGTCGCTAAAACCTCTTCCTCTAGGTTATCTTGACCCATTTCCTCAAGTGCAAGGCTCATCACTTCTTCCATAGGGTTAATATCTGGCTTTGCTTTAGTCTTGACATTGAGTGACCTATCGATATTGACGTTGATTTCTTCATTGCCGAGCTGAAGCTGCAATCTCCCTCTTGATATATCTGAGCTGGTGAGGGCGGCGATTGGGATCCCGAACATGATCAATGGTGGAGACCCTTTCGGGATGTCAAAGATGTGAAAGTCTAAGAACACTTGAGTATCCCGCAAGGTTGTTTGAATTACCCTCAGAACACCTTCACATCTCAAATAGCTACCCTTTGTCCATTGTAGACACATGGCAGATCTTGATAGCGGTTGTGTTGGGTAGTACTCGTCCATTATGTGCTTAGGGATTATATTGATTCCTACCCTTGGGTCATATGTAATATCTTGCGGTTGAAGCCTAGATACTTGGCCCGGAATGACGCTTGGGTCTGGATAAAATTTGACTGTGTTTGTGTCCAGTCGTCTCTCCTCTAGCCAATCCTAATTGATTGCTGCTGAAAGCCAGAGTAGATGCTCCTTCATATGCACTTTATGATCTGGCAGTATGTATGTTTGTATGGAGGTCCTGATGAAGCGTTGGTCTTGTTTTGGTAACCGAGAGGCGTCACCAAAATCCATGAAGAGTTTGTCCTCAAAAGAGAATGGAGGTGCCGACGGAGGAACCGTCAAGGCCAAACTGACCCTCTCAGTTTGCCTAGACGATGGTTCTGGGATTTCCTCGATTCGAAGGGGTGCTGGTGGAGATGGGGTATATGGTGTTTGTCTCACTTTGGTTTCGAGTGTCTTGGGTGGCGTCTATAGAGGTGGTTCTTCTAATGTACCAAGGTTAGAAGCTATCTCGAGGATTTTGTCAAGAATTTTTCTTCCCTTGGATGGTGTCAAGTGGTAGAACGACCCTCCTGAGGCTAAGTCGTGACAGAGATCTGCTCTGGGTGTAAAGCCCCGAACGAAGTGCTGTAGCAAGAATGCCTCTGAAATACCCAAATCTGGCCCTGATGAGGCCAGACGGTTGAAGCATTCCCTAGCTGCCCCTAAGGATTCTCTCTTGCGCTGTCGGAAGTTGAATACTTCGCAGCGGAGGTTGATAACCTTATTTGGTGGAAAGAAACGGAGACAAAAATTGGTTTTCAAGTCCTCCCAACTCCCTTCTACTTTACCAACTGCCTGCTTGCACCAGATTTTTGCCTCCCCCGTTAGCGAAAACGGAAAAAGCAACCACCGAAGTGTGTCACCAGACATTTCCGAGATGACCAGGCAGCTGCATAACTGCTTGAACTCCTAGAGGTGTGCATAGGGACATTCTGATTTGTGTCCTCTGAATGATTTGTCTCGAACCATGGCTATCAAGCCGGGACGTAGCTGATAGCCTTCTATTGTGATGGGTGCGGATGATGGTGGAGGCCCCAAATAATCGCCCTTTGGAGCGGCGAGTTGAAAGATAGGCATGGAATCCATATGGTAGATGGTATGTGGTATTTGGTGAGGATATATGAGGTGGTTGTGTATAGTATGAGTATGGACGATCCTAAGTTCTAGTTGAGTTAGCTACCGTTCCCCGGCAACGGCACCAGAAAAGCTTGTTGGCGTTTCTTAGCCAATTGATTAGATCCGCAAGCGCACGGAAACACGTTGTAGCTTTTCACCCAAGAGGTATGAGGAGTAACTCAACATAGAACAGGTAGAACTGAAAAGTAAAACCAGCAAGATAGAGGTAAAGGGCAGAGTAGAGCAGGTTCACTACTTTAAATAAAACAACATAACTTTACTAAACAAACGAGCGTTCTACTCAACAGGTTTACTTGGACACTAAACCTATAGAACCACTTCCGGGCACCAGAGTGCTGATAACCCAGACGAGAAAGGCGGGCACTACAGAACTGTTGCACCAGGAAACCGACGGGTAGTTCCCTAGAGAGCTTCACACAATAAGGCCGGGAGGTGTAAGTGGATCGCTGGGATCGCTCCTTCTTGCTGCGACCCACGATCAGCTGTACGGATCAGCCGATCGTTCTTGGCTTGGTGTTGCTTGGGCGTGTCACTTGGCTTATAACCTAGCCAGGGAGGTTGTGATGATGGTGTTCGCGTTGGTTGACTCTTGTTTCCCTTGTATAAGCAGACAAAACAAATAGAAACGTTAAATACTTGCTGGATCGCTCGGATCAGCTCATCCTGAATCGGATCATCTTCGTCGGCAGAGCCCTGCTATCTTACCAACAATATATCCAGATACAATATATAGAAGTACTTAAATAAAGGAAAAGAAAACATGACTAGATCTATTCTAGTCGGTTAAAACATCCAGATGATCGTCAAACATGTCTTGAGTCTATAAAACTCACCAAAGATTCTATAGAAACGATATAAAAGCAGATACATCTTTGATAAAGCGATAAAAAGCAAGACAGAAAATACATCGGATCTTCCTAATAGCATATGATCTATAGGTAAAACCATAAGAATAGATCTAATCTAAGCTCTAAACCTCGTGACATGCTAAACTGATAACAAACCGGCAGCATAAAAGCATGCACCACAACGGATATTAGCATAACAACAAGTTGCATATGAGCCAACGGGCAAGCATATTGGCTCATGCACGTGATGGATCTCATACCAAGCTAGGCTTGACATGAGATTCATTGGGGTAACTAATGGATCTCGCGCTAAGCAAAGCTTATCGCGAGATTCATCATGGTAACTAGCAAACCGTACCATCAAAAACGCTTCAGTACACGATTTGCCAGGCGACTAATGTCGTAATGCCACAACGAACTGAATCGTTAAGGCAGCATGACGATTACCTAAAACTCTAGTCGCTAGAGGTGGTGATGCACCGAGGGGATGTGGAGACAGCTGCTGGTCGATGAACGTATGTCGTCCACTTTATTTCGATAGTAAGGATACATATTTATAGTCCGTAGACTTGGGCAACAAACCTGCCCTTCCGTAATTAAGCTACAAACCCTAACTAACTAAAACTGGACTCTTTAATCTACGATACAAGGCCCAATGGCCTGTTCCATCACTCCGCCGTCGCTCCCTTGGACGACTTCTTTCCAACCCAAAGCCAATCTTGGCCCATTTAACAGGGGCGGCCAAATTCCGTTGCCAACACATGCCCCCCTGGTTTTGGCAAATAAAGATTTATTTATTACAAAACCAAAGAAGTGGGAAACCTGACCATGCATGTCCCATCGATCTGAACCGCAACACAGTCTTCCATGGCAACCGCCATGATGACTTGCGCGACCCCTTGGCTTCCCGTACGGCGCCCCTTCGCCTTTCATCGCCTCACGCTTAATAAAAGGCAGGGCACCCCCCTATTCCTCTCAAATTGGCATCCAGCCTTCCCCTTCCTTTAGCCAACAGAGCCAAGAAAACCCCCATTTTCAACCATGTCTTCCTCTGGCAGCAACCATCTGCCATCGCCGCACTCTTCCCCCTCCGTGACCGGGCCGCGAGCTCTTACTCCTCCTTCCTCCCCTTTCGTCGCCTCTGCTCCAAGCGCGGCAGTCGATGCGCCGGTGCCATCGCCGCCCTGCCCGGATGTGCCGCCGGGCTTTGCTCCACTGCCGACCGCGGGAGCCGACCAAGCTTCCCTGGCCGCTCCATCGGATGATGAGGAGCGGTCCCCAAGCCTAGCTACCAAGGCTTGGCTGAAGAGATGGGGGCCTGACATTCCTTCCCTTCCGCGCGGCGTGATCAACCTCGGCTGCGCCGACGACCCGGAGGACGCAATCGCCTCTCCTCCATGGGTCCCTCGCCCGGACCACGACTTGCCCGAACGTCCCTCCAAGAGAAGGCGCTTGGGGACGCCGCCCTCCGACGACAAAGTGGAGGGTAACGAGGAGGAGGAGGAGGAAGACAACGACGAGGAAGACAACGCCGACAAGCCGGAGGACTCCTCCGATGAAGCCGAGTCAGAGGAGCCAGACAAGGACGAAGACCTCAAGGCTCAATACGAGAAGGGCTCGTCTGACCTTGCTCCAACCGATTGCGAGGATGCCGGCGATGAAGACGACGACGAGGAGGAAGAAAAAGCCGATGAAGACTCGGCCAGTGGCAGTGAGCATCTCGCCCTAGTAGCATTAGGATTAACTTAAGTTGCAGTAGTTTAGCCGTTGCATCGGCTCTTTTTGTAAGATAACCCTTAGCTTTTGGGGACAACAGTCGTAGTATCGGCTTAAGGATATATTTTGTTACGTAAATTAATGGAATCCCCTTTCTAAACTTCTGTCCCTTTTTCCATTTTCTTGCCGATTCCCCCTCATACTACAATCGGCTCAGCAGCATCGCGCTAACTCGAGAAATTCCTCAATCAGCTCTAACTTATCATAACAAGCCGATCTGTTTTACTTAGCCGATTTCTAGTAGACAATCGGCTCAGTGGCCAATCATCGAATCGGCTTTGAGTCATTGACTTTAGTCAAACAAAACTCGACAAGCCGACAACTCAGAGGAAACGCTTCCTCCGACCGAAATTTCCAAATCTCGCGTAAGTCAGTACCTCATAAAGACTTATACCGAACCAGAACTCGTCTTCCTTCCTCTTTGCCACCGACGAACATTTTTCCACCATCTCCAGCTCCAAGCGACTTGTGAAAATGGCGGCGTCAAGCAGCACAACAAAAGAGCAGATTCTTTGCGGGCGCGTATTTGGATTGAAGGTAAATGCTTTGACCACTACTACAATTATGCTTCTCACAAAGCTGTTATCTTTACCTTGCACTCGTTCTTCAATCATCTAGGCCGATGAGATACTGATCCCAACCTCGGCCATTTCCAATTCTTACAGTTTAGGACCCAAATCCTATGAGCCCCCATATGACCTTGTTAGAACAGAGACCAAACGCTTGCCTTTTGTCCACGTCGACCCAGACCAAGATCTGTGGACTGACCAACTCCGCGCTTGGCCGCTCCCTATGGACGAGTGGGCTGATTGGTACAAGCGTGTTGAGCGTGCATATAGTTCCACTTGGCAATCTATGCACATAGCTGATGCTCTGACTCTATCTCTTTGTCCTATGGAAAAGGACGACAATTTGCTTAGATCCATCGGCTATTTCTAGTCGGACAGCCTAAACTGCTTCTTGTTCAGCTCTGGCCCCATGACACCCACCCTCATGGACGTTGTCATGATCTTAGGGCTAGATGTGCAATCCATCTGCCCTTCTCCCTTCCATCTAGTTGAATGCCCTTATAAGAAAATAGTAGAAAAGAGCAATACCCGAAACTGGAGCCAATATATCGCTCAACACAACAAGCATTCTGGTTCAGTTTCAGAGAAAAAGCACATCGCTTTCCTGAACTTGTGGCTTGACCATTTTCTCTTCAATGGTCCTTCTTTAGCCCCGACCAAGAATTACCTCAACTTGGCCACCGCACTGGCTCAAGGTTGGTCCATTGCCTTAGGCAAACTCTTCCTAGGCATACTGTATCGTCATCTCTCTTTGAACACCCAGTGCATATTGGCTGGACAACGCATCAAGATAGGCGGTCCTTGGTGGTTTGTTCAGCTCTGGAGTCAACTGTACTTTCGTAATGAAATTCCAGATTTCCCATCACTCGAGTCTCAATCTTTCCCAGACCTCACAGGAAAATCCATCCGTTGCACCTTATTTGGCCAGGCTTTGCACCAATTGCCTATAACCCAGACTGACACAGCTAAAATAGCCAAATGGTACAAATGTTTCTACAGCTCACAAACCACCCCTGTATATAATGCGTATACCGAATCTGAACAATTTGAGAACCCATCCTTTTTCAGACTAGATGTCTTTAGTATTGATGAAGAAACTCGAACCATATTCGGCATAATGGCTACCCCTTGTCTCCTTTCGGTCAGCATGAGTACTGGTAACAGAATTAACAAGCCAGGATATGAATCATACCAACCTGTTCTAGCTACTCGCCAACTCGGCCTAAACCAAACTTCTCCTCGCCTGATTATCCATGAGAAAATCCAAAGCCAAGCTGACATATCTAACTCCCTGGTAGCCACCAAAGCATATTCCATCTGTTCTGACCTAGAGTTAAGCATACCTTGCACGATGGAGTTCGTATACACAGCCGATGGCTTCGACCGCTGGTGGAACTTCTGGAAGCCCCACCTTTTCCATAATGCCGTGGCATCGGCTCTTCTAGCCATCGACCCCGAGCACGAAACCACACCAGAAGAGGTAATCTCCCATTTGATTCAGCCCCTTTTCACGCATTGTTGCTTCATGATGTGACCGAATTTCCTGAACATAGATGCAGACAGTGCCTGTTCCCACTGACGATGCCGGCCAGCCGTTCAGGTACCTACAAAAGGCACCACTGCCTTTATACCAGGCCAACATGCCTTCTCTCGATAAGGCCATCTTTTCTTTCCCTAGGGTGACGCGCAAGAGGGAGGGAAAAGGACTTCGCCAGCCGAGGTTCAAGAAAACCGCCATCAAGCCCAAGCCTGTTGTCTCGGTCCAGACCCTTTCTTCTGAATCATTAGTAAGCTCTACTTCGCCTTGGATTCAGTATTGAAAGTTATATTGACCATTTTCTATATACAGGGTCACAGCTCGCACAGTCAGGAACAGGAGGAGGCTGAGAAAGAGAATTCCCCTGAACTTCCCAATTCTTCTCCTAAGGATACGTCCGGCCGGACAGACGAAGACCACATGGAAGTCGGCCCCCCACAGGTGTGTTCTGAACTGCATGTCTTCTTCGTCTATAGTTTGTAAACTAACCATACTGCTACCAGGCCTTTGATGCTGCATCCTTATTGAACTTCGATCCTTCAACTATCGGTGAATCTTTGGTGACCGAGAGCCCTCCTTCAACTCCACCGGCCGATGTGACTTTGAACCTTAAAGACATCGCCAAGCAACTGGAAACCCCAATTGAGAAATTGGTCGTTGCGTGCGACGGCATCCGCACGGCCCTTGAGCTGATCATTGATATACTGCCTTTAAGCCTGAAGCAAGAGCTCCGGCCAACAGCTCACCTTGGATTCCTTCGAGAAGATGTGTTGGCCGCTACGTCACGGATAGCTACTCGTAACAACCAGGTGGCCTTGCAAGAGGAAATCACCAAGGTATGTATAGCAACAAATCAATTTAAGGCAGACCTGGATGACGACAGTGAAGAAGCAAGGCTGAAGACGTCCAGGCAAACACTTGATGCGAGGAGGTCACAGATAACTGATGAAATCAAGCGCCTTGAGGAAGAGCTATCTCAGGTTGACGCAGCTATCCAAACCAATGATGCAAGCATGAAGACGCTCACAAATAACAAGCAAAAGCTGTCCATGTCACTCAAAGGTAGTATTACACGCATCCGTGAGTTAAACAAAAGCCTGATCATCGGCTCTGATGAATCAGATCGTCAAGTCGTCGACTCCGCCGACAAGGTCAGAATGAAAGCTTTGACTGCAATCCGCCAATATCTTCAGAGCCTACCAGCATCTTCCTCTACAAGACTCATCGAATCACTCAAACATTGTCAGTTGTGCCCCCCGAGCGTGTAGCTCGGTTAAGAACATTATGTTTGTCCTGTATTTTTGTACTGAAGGCGATGCCTAACATCGGCTATGGCCAATGGCACGCGTTGGCCCTTGCTATCCGTAGTTGCTTGTTTTACATTATTTTTCTAAAGGCGATGTTTTAATACATTGGCTCCTGTTAAGACCGGATGGCAACGCATTGGCCAAATTTTCCCTAAAGGCGATGACAAGGCATTGGCTACTAGCTCGGATATTATCACGTCAGTTCTCGTTCCTCCATTAAGATCCGATCCACATACTGGGATAGTATTTCTTCAAATATTTACCATTGACGTTTCTGAAAAACTGGACCCCTTCCAATGTCTCCATTTTATATGAATTTTCTGAAGCGGTCTCCACAATACGGTAAGGCCCGTGCCAGTTAGGTGACCACATTCCAAATGCTGAATCTTTCGTTCCAACTGGCAAGACTAACTCCCAGACAAGATCGCCTACCTTGAAATTTTTCGGCTTTACTTTCTTGTTGTAGGCCTTCGCTACCCTAGCTTTGTTGTCTCTAATTTTTTCAAAAGCCCATAGCCGAAGCTCCGTTAAGTCATCTATGTTGATGTTCATGAGAGACGTATAATCATCGGCTGACAGATTGTGGCGGAACCGCCCTGCTTAACCCAGACTAAGCATACCTGCCACCTCTGGCTCGCAGTGCACTTAGGACGGACTAAACCCGGTAGTCCGTCGAGCTACCCAAAAGGGCACTCGATGTAACCATCGCCCGAGGATACCGACATCACACACATTCAGCCCTCAAAAGAGCCACAACAGTTACACCATCACAGGCAGTTTAATAGTGAAAATAAGATAAAGTTCTTAAAAACCAATATATATAATCAAATACATGTTCAAAATACAGCGGAAACGATTGCAAAGTATATATATATATATATAGCAGAAGCGTTCAAAGCATATCACAGTGGAAATAAAACTCAACTGGTCTTCAAGTAGAGATAAACAAGGTGAGTAGCACCGAGCCCACCGGTTCTACCCTCCTTCAAGCGATTGTCCAAAAGTCTTCAGTACCTGTAAGCCAAAAGTGGGGGCAAACCCTAAGTACTAATTACTCAGTAGGACTTAATGGAGTAGCTTACGGCTGACACGAAGCTTGCTTACTAAGAATTTGATCCTTAGCTGTTGATTTTAAACCGTGATATACTGTCATAAAGCAACAGTTTTCCTCGTAGTTATCATCATGATACATAGCTCATATATCTCAACATTCTCATCTCATTTATCATCAAAAAGTACTTTGCAGGAATTTAAACATACAAGCACAAACAGGTAGTATTGAAAAGCATAACTTAATAAACAATATGTCAAGGTTATTACTACGTTGTCCGGCAGTGATACTTGGCACTCTCACACCTGGTGAGCATCAGCGATTCGAATCGATCTCTAATTCCCGGGAATAACTAAAAATGCCAAGGGATATATGCTTACTAGCCATCGCGTTCCTCACATATACCCCTCATCTCCACCTGTCCCGTCCCAAGATTCACAGCGCCCCCACCTAACCCTTGGGAGTAGCCATCTCAGGAGCGATACCATGGTACGTCGGGTCAGCCCTCCCTCGACTTCCAAGCACCTCCCAATTCCATCGGCCCCCTATTAGTGGATGGGCAGCACCATGAATAGTAGGACAGGGCCGGTAAGACTTTCATCGGTCCCACGACCCGGATAAGCATTTTAGCAATGTTGAGCCAATCAGCAGGCGAACAGCGAACGGGCCTTAAACGACTCGGGCGGAGTCCACCATACCTTGCCACATCATCTTTTTTTCATAATATTCCCATAACTCCGCCCGGTCTCTATTTCAACATAGCATCTAATAATCTTCCATAAGATTTCTGTTTTGAAAATCACCTACGCGACGAGTGACTCCATTCACTCGTGTCTACTCGTACCTAGCAATTTTAGGCAACTCGTCCTACGAATTCTAATATATAGGTGCTACGGCAAGGGTGCCCAAGGAGTCTAATGCAATTGGTTCCAAACAACTCCTAATGCAGATGCGTAAGCTTTCATCATAATACATTTGCTGGGTAAAGCAAGGTCCTGCCTACCTTTGCTTTACTTTAAGAGAATTAACAAACTATGCTAATGTTAGTTTGCCGGGTTGTGAGGCTTTGGCCCAGACAACCCCTTGATCCCTTGGACAACTCCTCCGTCCAAACACACTGATGGGCCCTCCAGGTCATGACTGGGTCTTAGTGTGTCTTTTGGATCACCGTTGGTTGAAGTAGTTCCACACGCTCGTTTCTTTATCACGTATCTGTAATGAGCGCCACTATATGATTGACATGAGAGATGATGTAAGGAATGAGATGCATGAATACGAAGAAGACGTATGAATAACCATTTCATGAACAGGCAAAAAGGTGATTGATAAACTACTTAAACAAGGAGTACCTTTATGGGTCTAGATCAAACATATACTAAATCGACCGTATGATTGCACTTATCAAGTTAGTGATCATACAACAACCGTATTAATGATGTGAGCCGGTAAAAGCGAGTAATATACAAATTAGTACATGAGTAAGTTATCAATTTAACTGGTTCTTTATCATTTCATGTGTAAGCAGAACATCACACCAGTATATGAGCACACATGTAGTGGGCTACTATACCATTCTCCTAGCATTAGTAACAGTAGTACCTTCATGAACTGATAATAAGCATATCCCATCACATGCCTAACCAGTAAGTTGTTTATCGTAAAGCAACCATGTTGGGTACCAAACCACACAGGGATGATGCAAAGTTAAAACATTATTAGGTGTTTTGTTTGGAACGAGTTATTTAACGTGAAAAGACTATTTCATGCACACATAGGGGAACATTCACTAATGATATCATACATTTTGTTTATCTAATGGATTATGGCCCTATATTAACCTTAAGTGTTTTACACAGCAAATGAGTTCATCTCTCAATCAAATGTGGCATAGATAACAGTAGATAGCGTGCAGCTAGAAATCAACCCACATGCATAATGATATCAATAGCAAACAACACCTACTCTTATAATTACATAACACATGCCTACTTTATGAATAAAAAGCATTACTTGTGTTCATGTAGTTAGACAACTCCAATTGAGCTAAGATTTTTGAAACATCTAGATTTACACTTTATTATGCTACTATCAAAATTTCAGCCATAAAGGAGTTATAAATTAATTATGAAAATTCTAGCAAGTTATCAGCCCTATAGCTTAGATTTTTCATAAATTATAGGAATGGTTTCCGATGGTGAAATTTTACCAGTGAGCTATACTTAAGCCCTGTTTGGACACGTTGTATTATTTTTCACCTGTAATTAAATTACACCTGTATTTTGTTGTGCACAAGAAAACCTTTGGAATACAAAACGATAGTTTTCCACCTGGAAAATGGTTGTTTGGGTAAGAAGAAAAAGACGTATAAAACACAGTGAGTAAAATATTAGCCTTACTGACCAATCCTATATTCACTTGATAAGCAAATTAACTAGAGCAATAGAACTTCAAATCATCATTCGATGGGTACGAAATTTCAGAATTATCACAGTGTCCACTTCTGTTTCAAAATTGAGCTAGAACTGACAAATTGATCCATTTACCAACGTTGCCAAACAAAAGTCAGTGTTGAAAACATCAATCAGTGCATAAAACTTACAAGCAAAGCACCAAATTGGGCACTGAGCAACTATTTTTCATAGAGATCAAACTGGAGCAACCATGAATCAAATGAGGTCAACCAATTGGAATGGTGGCGGACACACTGCTGACCTCACAGCTTGATTTTGCTACGCCTCTACTACCTGCAAGCTCAATGCGGAAGCAGAAGCAGAAGAGAGACAATCACAGACCAGCACAAGATTAGTGGCTGCTTCACTTCTTCCAGCGATGTCCTACCGGATCTGGATCCACCCACCGGCACCTCGTCAAACCCTCGATTCCTTCCGCATGGCATTGGCGATGTAGTTGAAGCGGGCGAAGGTGTCGGGTGCAGTGGCTCCGCAGATTGTCGCAATGGAGGGGTTGTTGCGCCTACGCCCCGATGAGCTCGACCGGAGGCGTTGGAGTTGTGGCCGACGCAGCCGGCACCGGAGATAGAGAAATTGGGGGAACCGGCGATGGAGAGGCGAGCGAGCGACTGCTCCCCCGCCAAGACTTCAAGCTAGAGGAGAGAGCGGTAGGTGAGGGTAGCAAGCAAGGGAGAGGCAGGCAGCATTGGGCGAGAGACTGCTCCGCCGCCAGAACTTCGCGATGCAGCCGTGGTGAGCAGCACGCGAGGATGACGAAGGGACTCAGCTCGATATTTGTCGTATTCGTTTCCGGGCCTGCGAACACGGTTATTTTTTTCCGCCGGTTTTGGCCCGATCCAGATGTATAATTACTATGTTCACCGGTCATCCAAACAGTAATTTTCATTTGGCCTGTAAAAAATTATGGATATGTAATTTACACAGGTTTTAGGCCTATTACCGGGCTTCCAAACATGGCCTTAGCATGGACTGCATGTACAAAAATTTACAAGTTAAAACTCCCAAGTTTGACAGGACATCTATTTTCCATATATTAATCTAGTGCAAATTAAGATGTACATATGAACAGTGTAATTAGCCTTCTCGAATATACTTTCTGGACTCTATGCACCAACATTAAGCTATCAAATCTTCTAGAGAATTTTCCTAGAAAGTTATGACCACTTTTTCTAATTATCCTTTTCAACATGTATTATTTTGTCATTTTTAAATCACCATTTAAACTTTACATGTACAATTTCATATTTCACCAGTTGGCTACTTATACTACCCAAAGTATATGAAAAATACTAGAGAGTCAATTCGAGCATATTCTATGTAGCCTCCAATTTCTACGTTAAATAAATGCACATAACACATGTATAATGGTAAAAGGGTAAATAAACAGTAAGTGCTAGGGCTACAAAAATTCACATAGTGCGACAATGCCACAAGAAAGCTACTTTCACGCCATTTGGAGTCCATTTAGCCCACTTTTGTCATTTATCCTAATTAATCATGCATACAACACATCGAGGGTAAAACAGACATTTCACACCACCACATCATATCCCTTCAATAGATCTATTCAAGAGGAGTCTAATGCAACTGAGTTTGCCTTTTTAGGATTTTTCTTTGATTTGTTATGAATTTCCAAAGTTCATAGTCAATTTAAATGCATTTAGATAGAAAAACATCAGATCTAAAGACTAGAACATAAATAACCGTAGTTTCCAAGGGCTAGAATGTGAGATTTTCTAGACTCGTACTACTGTGCATGAAACGAACTCGCGAAAACACATAAAGGTAGGGGTCAATCTGCAAAACCACCTTTCTTCTTCTTCTTCCTCGGGACAGAGGCAGTACCGCGCGCGATGGAGGGGAGAGGCGAAGCCGCGCCGGCGTGTGGGGGCCCACACTTGAAGCCGATGGGTCTGAGGGGGTGTTCCCGGTGATGGGCTACCTCTCGGGGTAGATCTCGTCGCCGGCGATGGAGAGGAGAGGTGGCGCGGCGATGGTGAACCGGGGAGGTGAACGCGCCGCGAGGCCGCGGCAGCGCGGGGTTGATCCGGCGGTCGAGGCGGCGAACGGCGGGACCAAAGGGCGCTCGAGCCGCGCGAGGTTGTGGCGCGTTCGATATTGGCGAAGTGGGGGTGCGAAGATGGCCTAGTGGTGGTGCTCCACGGCGAGGTGAAGCTCGCCATGGCGGGCCATGGTGGGCCACGCTCGTGGGGAGGGTGGAGAGGCGCAATGACGGCGGCGACTAGCGCGTTGGGCGCGCGAGGCCGAGGCGAAACTGGCGGTGGTGGTCTGGAGCACCGGGAGGCAGTGGAGGGTAGTGCGCGATGGTGGTGAACCGACCATGCACCGAGGGCGGCGACGGCGCGGCGTGACGTCGCGCGGCGAGTCGATCTCCTCGTCAGCGAGGGGAACAGGGGCGACGTCAAGTGTGGCGGGTGCGCGTGGACGAGGCGAAGGCGAGGGTGGTAGCCTGAAGGCACGGGGAGGTCAGACGGCGACGGGGAAGCTCACACACCGAGCTTGCTCGGCAATGGTGGTCTAGCGCGGTGCGGGCGAGAGGGAGGCTCTGGAGGGGCGTGAGCGAGAGTGGGAAAGAGGGATCGGCAGAGGAGGAAGCTCTCCACTTAATGCCGGGGTCGGAGGGCGCGATCCATGGCCGAGGCACCGTGGCCGTACGCCGGTGGCCACGCGGCGTCCGTCAGCTGCGGAGCCGCGGCGGCACTGACGGGTGGGACCCACCCGGCAGTGGCCCACGGAAAGAAAAGGAAAAAAATGTGTTTTCACCCTTACTGTAAATCGCATTTTTGACCTACTTAGGAGCTGAATTTGGAAAAGTTCCAATTGAATGAAATGTTTTACTCTTTGAAATCTACATCTTTGTCAAAAGTTTCTATACCAGATTATATGTGGAAGTATGATTTATACATGAATTTATATAGCAGCCTTCAATTAGGACAGGGAACCTTTATTACTTGGGAAATTCAAAACTCATATTTCTGGGCTTTATCTCCCAAGGTGCCTTTTGAAAAGTTGCTTAGAATTTCTTGATCTACAACTCATTCAAATAAAGTCTTGCATGAAAGTGGCTGTAGGTTAGAGAAAACTTGAAATTTCAAAACAAGGCTAGTTTGAGCTGGTTTTCTGGGTAGATACAAAATGACCCTAATCACCATGCAAACCTCGGTTTAGGACCAAGCTCAAATTATCAAAGTTGTGCATCACATAATTGTCTACAAATTTGGTACAAAAAGATTCATCTAAAACCCAACAGATTTTGAACTACTGACCCAAACATGCCCAGGGTTTTGGTAAAACAGCAGGTTTACTTTACGTAAATTCTTTCTCGTTCTCAACTTTTGAAGTATTAGTTGATGTCCAATCACTTCCAGGTCTACTGCATTTGAAAGGTGATAAGTTCAACTTCACTTCATAGAAAGGAAGATTTTGAAGTTGTATAGTGAATTCAAAAGTAACTTCAGTTTCTAATTTGGGATGAGCTGAAAATTTCAGACTGAGAGTTTCTAAGTGTGGGCTGATTTGGGCTGACTTCAAGAGGCATTTAGGTTAACTTTGCGATAAGTAGATGACAGTTTTGAGCCACGCTCAGTGTAGCAAAAGTGTAGTACACGATCTGCACCTTAAGTTTGATATAGAGTTTAAGCAAAGGTGCTTAATGAATTTGAAAGTTTTATTAGGGCTCAAATTTGGTCACGACCACTATTGACACCTCTCCAGGAATCTCTGATTTGATTTGGCCTTGACTTTTAATCCGCATAACTTATGATTTTAAAGATGGTTGTAATATCAAAGTTGAAGATAACATCTTGAACTAATACTATGGTATTTGGTGTTTTGCATAAAAGCTTGTGGGTGGTGACTTAAACAACCAACCACGTAGAGTTTTGTGTCTTCCTAGAAAATTTTTGACTTAGTGACTTCTCCATCAAACCTTCGTTACTCTCTCTAAGCATCATCAGGTCCTAATTCCTTATTAACTTGTCTCTAATTGCGTGTTAAGGCTCTTGAGAGGCCAGGGGCATCACAACCCACCCCCCTTAAAGAAATCTCGTCCCGAGATTTGGAGGAAGCCGGGTTCTACGGCTTACTGCGCAATGCAAATGGTTTTGGCATCGTTGTTCGTGTGCTTCTGTCACACATGGTAACACTTAATCCTTCATCAATTTGCTTTGTTAACTGGCTCGTGAATGGTTAGTGCCTCTTTAACACAAGGTAGTTACAAAGCTTTTGAATACGTCTAAGGTGGTCCTTCCCAGGTGCTAGGCAAGTCGTGTTTTGTATGAGAGCGAATGAACAAACCGCAAAGACGGTGTGGCCAATGCGAAAACGGCAGTGATTTATTCAAATAATGGAATAGGGTTACTCCCTGACTTTGACACTAGGGTTTAGAAACGTGATAACTATATAGGTCTTAGAACATTTGAAGCAAGGTGTACACAATCAGAAAAATCGAACCATGAAGGATCTTGCGTTTCAAAGGGTTATCAATGGATGTGTTTTTGAGACGCACATTCATTTTATTTGATAGGGATTGTGTACACATATAAGACAACAATTCCAGGTAACTTCAAAGGGAAGATGTGGTGCAGTACAACACATCCTGCCTTTGGCAGCGAGAAATGAGCGCGAGGGTTAACTTAGACTTGACAAGGTGATGGTTTGCACGATTTCTTAGCGTTGGACACAACTGACCCAGTAAGGTCTGGGTAGACGATTTGTGCTTACTAACAAGTCAACCTGCAAGATTAGTAAGTCCACCTAAGAGGATAGTTCCACAGGGGGAGAAGTACTCACGAAAAGGAGTGTGGCAACAACAATAGCCAAGAACAACAGCTAGTGTAGAAGGTGTCCTTAGAATTCATCCTCGGGGAATTAAATTTGTCGAGTCGAAGGAAAAGATACAAGTGAAACAGGGGAGCGGAATTGATCGTTTCCACAAACCAAAGAAGTGGGGTTAAACCAAGAGGAAAAATGTAACCGCTAGTGGGATCGTGGTAGTCTTCTTCCATGAGTTGTGAAAGTAACGTGCAACAACACAATGGAAGTAGGTGAACAAGGATCGAACGTATGACGGTTCATTACCATAGATCAATGGAGGACAGGGTTAAGCAACCGTAATGAAAGATATGAATGAGGCGTGGGATTGAGGTGTATCACCCCCCACAGATCAAGAAAGGCAAGGTGAAACAAAGCAATGATATGATATATTGCAAGGGCGGAAATAGAGTTGATCATTTCCATGAAGTGGATGCATAAAGATCACTAATGGGTGGAAGATGGATGTGAATGTTCCACAATTGAAGCGGCGTCTCGCCTTTGCAGGTCTCGATACCAACGCGCACCTAGTGACACAACCGGGTGACGTCTGTACATGCGGGGTCCTAGGTCCCGTCGCGGCACCATAGATTGCTCGGGGTAACACCACATCAAAAGGGGTCCAACCATACCATTTCCAGAACCATGGGGATCGCAAGGTCACGACACGGGAATGAAATAGGGGTTTGACGACAGCATTTGAGCTTTGGGACCATAAAGCTTAACATGTGAAAAATGTAAATCCAGGAAACGAGGCATACGGTCTTCGAGGTTTTGGAGCATCACAATAATTAGAATTTGAAACATCATGACGACAACGTAGAGCATCATGGTTTACAAAGACTGAAGTTCATGAATGTTTAGAGCTTGAAACATGACGACTTAAGAATTCAGAATGCGTCCCAGGGCAACAAGATGCGCTAGTCACGAGGATTGGGTACATGTTGATTCTAAGGAGCTAGGTACTGGAGACACCTATCAGCTATGAGAATCAGAATCTTTTTATTACAGCAGCTCACGATGGTCGCCATCGTACGAATTGGTACCTAGCTAGTACTGCCTAAACGTAAGATTGATATGTCCAGGACGAATGCCCGTTTCTTCTTTCAACCAACTTGGTGCAGTGTTGGTCTTCACGTGGGAAATGCCATGAAACAATAGTCTTGATTCTCCACCGAGTATGAGAATGTCACCAGATTCGAGGTTGATCTTGGTCGCTTGGTCCTTGTCTCTTGTGTCGCCGAACAAGAACTCGGCAGTGTCTCCTATGGAGATGGATATGAAAGGTAAACCTTTGGTAAGGCTACTCTCTGACTCATCCTTGTCTTGGTGAAGTCCGAGCTTCCCGGAGTTGGTGTAGTAGTTGACGATGCATATGTCCGGGTTAATCTGAGGAAACTCGCTTGCAGTGGAGTTTGCAGTTTGAGCAATCATCTTGAAAGCGTCTGGTATTGTCGAGGCTTGTGCTCCATTGAATGGACGTGTGGGTCCATATGAGCGTGCCGTCGGATCCCAGTTCTTTCCCAGGGACAACATCCATAAGTTCAGCTTGGCACCATTCTTGAGGCTTGGCCTGTAAAATCCTCCTAGGCCCTTACCCAGTTGTCGACACATACGAACCATCTCGATTTGATCTTCAGGCTTGACAAATCCTTTTAATAGAACCATCCTAGGTCGCAAATGTTCAACTGAGGCTGCCTCAGTGGAAGACTCTCCCGCTTTTCTCTTCTTAGAATCTCGAGGTACTATTGTTTTAGCTTTCGTGGACTCCTGGTAATTAGGGCATAAGTCGAAGGGTTGCATCGAGGGCTGCGACATCTATAGCAGTAAGAATAAGGCCTGTGTCAATTCAAGAATCTTAAAATCTTAGTACGGTCGTAGTGCGATCGTATTTCCTTGCTCAAGAAAGTGTACTGAAAACGATCCCATCACCACGTGTGACACAACTCTTTATCGCCTCCTTTCTAATGGGAACAGGTTGCGGTTAGGCTTTCGAAAGGAAACCAAAAATAGAGGAGCTATTTATCTTGTTCCTCTCTACACTTTGTTATAAAAATCTTAACTAAAAAAGTTTGCATTGAAGCAGAAGGACAAACTTCCAACAATAAGTCCCATTGGCTAATGATTTCATTTTTAATTATATTTTCGTTTGTGCCTTTCGGTCCAGCAAATTCAGAGAAAGCGTCTTCTAACAAAGTGGTCACATTTCATGTCCTATAAGCATCATACACAAAGTTTCCAACTTGTTCATCTCAAACTTCTATTCACATACACGCAATAGCATCATACATGCAAATCTTATGTTAACCTGTCATTACCAACCACCATGTGTATGATAAGATATTCATCTAGTCATTTTCACTCACACACATAGTAAAGCACATGAGATGAGATGAAATGATGCATGATTCGTCCTATCCGGTCTCACTTCACACCTCCTATGTGTATTATATTAGCTAGCGATATTTCGGTGACATATATGCACGCCTCTCCTTAATGCAACTAGCCGTTCTCTGGTCGTTCTTAATTCCGCACGTGGTTAGTGTACCTGCAGAAGAATGCATGCTCATACATTACCACCTAGTGTGGCATCCACGCGTGACCGCTGCGTGGACAACGTAGGTGGGCCGCTGCACCTTTTCCTCAAAGCCTGACTTTCCACCAGTACTGGGGATTATCGAGAAGAAGGTGGATCCCAAAACCGAAAGTAAGTGTGGTGGGTATGAAAGCCTCAAGCATGCCCACCACCCTTAAAGAGCTTTTACTTATACAGCATGAATGCAGAGATTACAACCGTTCGCAAAACCTAATAGCTTCCACCAGTACTGGGGACAGCTATGGCCGAAAGGTTGTTCCCAAAGCGCCGAACATGCATATGAGTTCTATCTAGGTCAGAATGTCAGTGATGTCATCTGGATAACACTAACATCCTTAATATGGGCATATCGCATACTCTCATTTTTTGAATTATTTGGAAAGGGCTTTCGAAAATAGTTTTGTAAACCAAAACTTAATGATATAACTGTTGTCTGTGTATGATCGGCTCTGATACCAGCTGTGGTGGAACCACCCTTTTTAACCCAGACTAAGCACCCCTGCTACCTCTGGCTCGCAGTGCACTTAGGCCGGACTGAACCCGGTAGTCCGTCGAGGTACCCAAAAGGGCACTCGATGTAACCATCGCCCGAGGATACCGACATCACACACATTCAGCCCTCGAAAGAGCCACAACAGTTACACCATCACATGCAGTTCAATAGTGAAAATAAGATAATGTTCTTACAAACCAATATATGTAATCAAATACATGTTCAAAATACAGCGGAAACGATTGCAAAGTATATATATAGCGGAAGCGTTCAAAACATCTCAAAGCGGAAATAAAACTCAACTAGTCTTCAAGTAGAGATAAACAAGGCGAGTAGCACCGAGCCCACCGGTTCTACCCTCCTTCAAGCGATTGTCCAAAAGTCTTCAGTACCCGTAAGCCAAAAGTGGGGGCAAACCCTGAGTACTAATTACTCAGTAGGACTTAATGGAGTGGCTTACGGCTGACGCGAAGCTTGCTTACTAAGAATTTGATCCTTAGCTGCTGATTTTAAACCGTGATATACTGTCATAAAGCAACAGTTTTCCTCATAGTTATCATCATGATACATAGCTCATATATCTCAACATTCTCATCTCATTTATCATCATAAAGTACTTTGTAGGAATTTAAACATACAAGCACAAACAGGTAGTATTGAAAAGCATAACTTAACATACAATATGTTAAGGTTATTACTACGTTGCCCGGCAGTGATACTTGGCACTCTCACACCTGGTGACCATCAGCGATTCGAATCGATTTCTAATTCCCGGAAATAACTAAAAATGCCAAGGGATATATGCTTACTAGCCATCGCGTTCCTCACATATACCCCTCATCTCCACCTGTCCCGTCCCAAGATTCACAGCGCCCCCACCTAACCCTTGGGAGTAGCCGTCTCAGGAGCGATACCACGGTACGTCGGGTCAGCCCTCCCTCGACTTCCAAGCACCTCCCAAGTCCATCGGCCCCCTATCAGTGGATGGGCAGCACCATGAATAGTGGACGGGGCCGGTAAGACTTTCACCGGTCCCACGACCCGGATAAGCATTTTAGCAATGTTGAGCCAATCAGCAGGCGAACAGCGAACGGGCCTTAAACGACTCGGGCGGAGTCCACCATACCTTGCCACATCATCATTTTTTCATAATATTCCCATAACTCCGCCCGGTCTCTATTTCAACATAGCATCTAATAATCTTCCATAAGATTTCTGTTTTGAAAATCACCTACGCGACGAGTGACTCCATTCACTCATGTCTACTCGTACCTAGCAATTTTAGGCAACTCGTCCTACGAATTCTAATATATAGGTGCTAGGGCCAGGGCGGCCAAGGAGTCTAATGCAATTGGTTCCAAACAACTCCTAATGCAGATGCGTAAGCATTCATCATAATACATTTGCTGGGTAAAGCATGGTCCTGCCTACCTTTGCTTTACTTTAAGAGAACTAACAAACTATGCTAATGTTAGTTTGCCGGATTGTTAGGCTTTGGCCCAGGCAACCCCTTGATCCCTTGGACAACTCCTCCGTCCAAACACGACTTATGGGCCCTCCAGGTCGTGAGTGGGTCTTAGTTGGTCTTTTGGATCACCGTTGGTTGAAGTAGTTCCACGTGCTCGTTTCCTGATCACGTATCTGTAATGAGCGCCACTATATGATTGACATGCGGGATGATGCAAGGAATGAGATGCATGAATACGAAGCACACGTATGAATAACCATTTCATGAACAGGCAAAAAGGTGATTGATGAACTACTTAAACAAAGAGTACCTTTATGGGCCTAGATCAAACATATACTAAATCGACCGTATGATTGCACTTATCAAGGTAGTGATCATACGACAACCGTATTAATGATGTGAGCCGGTAAAAGCGAGTAATATATAAATTAGTACATGAGCAAGTTATCAATTTAACTAGTTCTTTATCATTTTCTGTGTAAGCAGAATATCACACCAGTATATGAGCACACATGTAGTGGGCTACTATACCATTCTCCTAGCATTAGTAACGGTAGTACCTTTATGAACTGATAATAAGCATATCCCATCACATGCCTAACTAGTAAGTTGTTTATCGTAAAGCAACCATGTTGGGCACCAAGGATGAAAACCACACAGGGATGATGCAAAGTTAAAACATTATTAGGTGTTTTGTTTGGAATGAGTTATTTAACGTGAAAAGACTACTTCATGCACACATAGGGGAACATTCACTAATGATATCATACATTTTGTTTATCTAATGGATTAAGGCCCTATATTAACCTTAAGTGTTTTACACAGCAAATGAGTTCGTCTCTCAATTAAATGTGGCATAGACAATAGTAGATAGCGTGCAGCTAGAAATCACCCACATGCATAATGATATCAATAGCAAACAACACCTACTCTTATAATTACATAACACATGCCTACTTTATGAATAAAAAGCATTACTTGTGTTTATGTAGTTAGACAACTCCAATTGAGCTAAGATTTTTGGGACATCTAGATTTACACTGCATTATGCTACTGTCGAAATTTCAGCCATAAAGGAGTTATAAATTAATTATGAAAATTCTAGCAAGTTATCAGCCCTATAGCTTCTCAGATTTTTCATAAATTATAGGAATGGTTTCCAATGGTGAAATTTTACCAGTGAGCTATACTTAGCATGGAATGCATGTACAAAAATTTACAAGTTAAAACTCCCAAGTTTGACAGGACATCTATTTTCCATATATTAATCTAGTGCAAATTAAGATGTACATATGAACAGCGTAATTAGCCTTCTCGAATATACTTTCTGGACTCTATGCGCCAACATTAAGCTACCAAATCTTCTAGAGAACTTTCCTAGCAAGTGATGACCACTTTTTCTAATTATCCTTTCCAACATGTATCATTTTGTCATTTTCAAATCACCATTTAAACTTTACATGCACAATTTCATATTTCACCAGTTGGCTACTTATATTATCCATAGTATATGAAAAATGCTAGAGAGTCAATTTGAGCATATTCTATGTAGTCTCCAATTTATAAGTTAAATAAATGCACATAACACATGTATAATGGTAAAAGGCTAAATAAATAGTAAGTGCTAGGGCTACAAAAATTCACATAGTGCTACAATGCCACAAGAAAGCTACTGTCCAAGTTTCATTCCATTTGGAGTCCATTTAGCCCACTTTTGTCATTTATCCTAATTAATCATGCATACAACACACCGAGGGCAAAACAGACATTTCACACCTCCACATCATATCCCTTCAATAGATCTATTCAAGAGGAGTCTAATGCAACTGATTTTGGCTTTTTAGGCTTTTTCTTTAATTTGTTATGAATTTTCAAAGTTCATAGTCAATTTAAATGCATTTAGATAGAAAAACATCAGATCTAAGGACTAAAACATAAATAACCGTAGTTTCCAGGGGCTAGAATGTGAGATTTTCCAGACTCGTACTACTGTGCATGAATCGAACTCGCGAAAACACATAAAGGTAGGGGTCAATCTGCAAAACCACTTTTCTTCTTCTTCTTCCTCGGGACAGAGGCAGTACCGCGCGCGATGGAGGGGAGAGGCGAAGCCGCGCCGGCGTGTGGGGGCCCACACTTGAAGCCGACGGGTCTGACGGGGTGTTCCCGGCGATGGGCTACCTCTCGGGGTAGATCTCATCGCCGGCGATGGAGAGGAGAGGCGGCGCGGCGATGGTGAACCGGGGAGGTGAACGCGCGGCGAGGCCGCGGCGGCGCGGGGTCGATCCGGCGGTCGAGACAGCGAACGGCGGGACCAAAGGGCGCTCGAGCCACGCGAGGTCGGGGTGCGTTCGGTAGAGGCGAAGTGGGGGGTGCGGAGATGGCCTAGGGGTGGTGCTCCACGGCGAGGTGAAGCTCGCCATAGCGGGCCATGGTGGGCCACGCCCGTGGGGAGGGTGGAGAGGCGCAACGACAGCGACGCCTAGCGCGTTGGGCGCGCGAGGCCGAGGCAAAACTGGTGGTGGTGGTCTGGAGCACCGGGAGGCGGTGGAGGGTAGTGCGCGACGGTGGTGAACCGACCGTGCACCGAGGGCGGCGACGGCGCGGCGTGACGTCGCGCGGCGAGTTGATCTCCTCGTCGGCGAGGGGAATAGGGGCGACGTCAAATGTGGCGGGTGCGCGGGGATGAGGCGAAGGCGATGGTGGTAGCCTGAAGGCGCGGGGAGGTCAGACGGCGACGGCGAAGCTCGCACACCGAGCTTGCCCGGCAATGGTGGTCCGGCGCGGTGCGGGCGAGGGGGAGGCTCTGGAGGGGCGTGAGCGAGAGTGGGAAAGAGGGCTCGGCAGAGGAGGAAGCTCTCCACTTAACGCCGGGGTCGGAGGGCGCGATACGTGGCCGAGGCACCGTGGCCGTACGCCGGCGGCCACACGGCGTCCGTCGGCTGGGGAGCCGCGGAGGCGCTGACGGGTGGGACCCACCCGGCAGTGGCCCATGGAAAGAAAAGGAGAAAAATGTGTTTTCTCCCTTACTATAAATCGCATTTTTGACCTACTTAGGAGCTGAATTTGGAAAAGTGCCAATTGAATGAAATGTTCTACTCTTTGAATTCTACATCTTTGTCAAAAGGTTCTATACCAAATTATAAGTGGAAATATGATTTATACATGAATTTATATAGCAGCCTTCAATTAGGACATGGAACCTTTATTACTTGGGAAATTCAAAACTCATATTTCTGGGCTTTATCTCTGAAGGTGCCTTTTGAAAAGGTTGCTTAGAATTTCTTGATCTACAACTCATTCAAATAGAATCTTGCATGAAAGTGGCTGTAGGTTAGAGAAAACTTGAAATTTCAAAACAAAGCTAGTTTGAGCTGGTTCTCGGGGCAGATATAAAATGACCCTAATCACCATGCAAACCTCGGTTTAGGACCAAGCTCAAATTATCAAAGTTGTGCATCACATAATTTTCTACAAATTTGGTGCAAAAAGATTCATCTAAAACCCAACAGATTTTGATCTACTGACCCAAACATGCCCAGGGTTTTGGTAAAACAGCTGGTTTACTTTACGTAAAGTCTTTCTCGTTCTCAACTTTTGAAGTATTAGTTGATGTCCAATCACTTCCAGGTCTACTGCATTTGAAAGGTGATAAGTTCAACTTCACTTCATAGAAAGGAAGATTTTGAAGTTGTATAGTGAATTCAAAAGTAACTTCAGTTTCTAATTTGGGATGAGCTGAAAATTTCAAGTTTGTGTGGGCTGATTTCGGCTGACTTCAAGAGGCATTTAGGTTAACTTTGCGATAAGTAGATGACAGTTTTGAGCCACGCTCAGTGTAGCAAAAGTGTAGTACACGATCTGCACCTTAAGTTTGATATAGAGTTTAAGCAAAGGTGCTTAATGAATTTGAAAGTTTTATTAGGGCTCAAATTTGGTCACGACCACTATTGACACCTCTCCAGGAATCTCTGATTTGATTTGGCCTCGACTTTTAATCCGCATAACTTATGATTTTAAAGATGGTTGTAATATCAAAGTTGAAGATAGCATCCTAAACTAATACTATGGTATTTGGTGTTTTGCATAAAAGCTTGTGGGTGGTGACTTAAACAACCAACCACGTAGAGTTTTGTGTCTTCCTAGAAAATTTTTGACTTAGTGACTTCTCCATCAAACCTTCGTTACTCTCTCTAAGCATCATCAGGTCCTAATTCCTTATTAACTGGTCTCTAACTGTGTGTTAAGACTCTTGAGAGGCCAGGGGCATCACACAAATCATTCTAAAATTGAACCCTGCGAGAGCCGATGTTAACCTCCCACGGCATAACGGCCTCTTGGCCGTACACCAACTGGTATGGAGTGCACTTAGTCGCCCCATGACATGACATCCTATACGCCCATAATGCCTCTGCGAGCCGATCGTGCCATTGTTTAGGATATTCGTCTATCTTCCTTTTGATCAGCTTGATGAGACTCTTGTTCGATGCCTCAGCCTGACCATTGGCCTAAGCGTAGTAAGGGGACGACTGCAGCAATGTGATACCCATTTCTTTGGCAAAATTTTTGAATTCTTCAGCCAAAAAGACAGTCCCTTGATCCGTGGTGATAGTTTGTGAAATGCCAAACCTGTAAATAATATGCTCCTTAACAAAATTCACCACATCCTTGGCCGTGACATTCTTCATTAGCACGGCCTCTACCCACTTGGTAAAATAATCAGTGGCAACCAGAATCCACTTGTGTCCCTTGCTGGTCGGAGGGTTAACTTGACCGATCATATCCATGCCCCAGCCTCTAAACGGCCATGGCTTAACAATAGGATTCAACGGTCCAGCTGGCACCATCTGAACAGCTCCGAACCTCTGACACTCTTGGCAACCTTTGTAGTATTTGAAACAATCCTCTAACATGGTTGGCCAATAATACCCTGATCTTCTAATCAGCCACTTCATTTTATGAGCCGATTGGTGGGTACCACATACTCCCTCGTGGACATCGTGCATAACCTTTAGCACTTCTGATGGCCCCAAACATTTTAACAATAACCCTTCTAAGGTCCTGAAGTACAGCTCATCACCAATAAGCACGTGTTTCAGAGCATGATGCCTTGTCTTCTTATCTGCCCCCCGAGCTGGATCCCTCAAGTAGTTGAGGAGATCGACTCTCCAGTCGTTTGCATCAACTGGCATGACGTTAACACAAACGCTATCATCTTGTTCCGCATATCCAGAAGCTATTTGTGCAAGCTTGTTGGCTTCAAGATTGTCCTCCCTTGGTATCCACGTTAATCGAACAAATCTGAATTTCACCATCAATTCTTGACAACGTAGAAGATAGGGATACAATAGATCACTCGCACAATTAAAATCTTCTCTTGACTGATTGATGGCAACTCTAGAATCGCCGAAAGCTTCCACTACTTCAGCCCCTGCCTCAAGCAACAACTCGAGGCCCTTACACAAAGCTTCATACTCTGCTTGGTTATTAGTTCGTCGCTCGCTGAGGCGAAAAGCAAACTCATATTGTGCCCCCCGAGGGGAAATAATGAGAAGCCCGACACCGCAGCTAGCTTTGCACGCAGAACCATCAAAGAACAAAGCCCAAGATGATATGCCGACGAAATTTTGATGTGGAGCCGATCGCTCAATAATGAGATCGGCTAATGCTTGGCCTTTTATAGCCCTGGCCGGTTTATACCTGATATCAAACTCCGAGAGAGCAAACATCCATTTGCCGAGCCTCCCTTTAAGAATAGGGGCTGACAGCATATGCTTAATAACATCGGCTTTACATACTACCCAAATTTCAGCATTAAGCAAGTAATGACGCAATTTGGTGCATGTAAAGTATAAACATAAGCATAAACGCTCCATCTCAGAATACCTGGTCTCAGCATCAAGTAATCGTCGGCTCAGGTAGTAGACGACTTCGTCCTTTCCATCGACTTCTTGGATCAACACTGAGCCGATGGTTGTCTCGTCCGTCGACAGATAAACAATAAACGGGACATTGAGACAAGGCGGTGCCATCATGGGTGGCGTTGTTAGATACTTCTTTAGATTATCAAACGCCAACTGTTGATTAGGTCCCCATATAAATTCTTTACTTTTTTGCGTCCTGATCAACGGCATGAATGCTTCAATCTTGGCAAACAGGTTAGGGATGAACCTCCTGATGTAATTAATCTTGCCAATGAGTTTCTAAAGCTCTTTCTTAGTCTTTGGTGGCATCATTGTTTCGATAGCATCTTTGCTTTTTGAGCCAATTTTGATTCCCCTCTCGTGGATCATGAAACCAAGAAATTGGCCAGTCGTGACACCAAACACACACTTATCTGGGTTCATCCTCATTCCGTGCTTCCGAGTACGCTCGAGAACTTGGCGAAGATCGGCTAAATGATTTTCTTGCAAGACAGATTTCACCACCACGTCATCGATATAAACCTCTACAAACCGGCCAATCAAGTCATGGAAAATATAATTCATGGCCCGCTGGTAAGTAGCCCCAGCATTGCGCAAACCAAAAGTCATAACCACGAACTCGAATAAACCTTGAGGGCAACGAAAATCTGTCTTGTAGACGTCTTCTTCGGCCATGAATATCTGGTTATATCCGGCATTACCATCAAAAAAACTCATCATCTTGTGACCAGCTGTAGCATCGACGAGCGATTCGGCGATAGGCATAGGATATTCGTCTTTTGGGGTAGCTCTGTTCAAATCTCTGAAATCAATACATATCTTGAGCTTCCCATTTTTCTTCCACACAGGAACAATGCACGATATCCAGGTGGCGTATCGGCAGGGACGAATAAAACTAGCACGAATCATCTTTTCTATCTCTTCCTTGACTGTGTCTACAATCTTCACATCAATCTTCCTAGGGTGTTGTGCAAACGGACGAAACCCAGGTTTTGTTGGCAACCGATGTTCGACGATAGACTGATCAAGCCTAGGCATCTCGTGGTACTCCCAGGCAAAACAATCAGGAAACTCCCTAAGTAGTTTTATCAATTCAGTCTTGAATTCTGGGTCAAGCTTCTTACTTACCCATGTTAGCCTAGGGCGATCGCCTGAACCGATGTCAACTGCCTCAAGCTCGTTAGAGGGGGTAAATCCAAAGCCGAGTTTACCTTCCTCGGCAAATTCCTCGGTAGAGCTCGATGATGCCAGGGTTGGATGGGGAGGTGCGATCTCATGTTTTTCCTCATCGTTGGGCAATTGATCATCGCATGTCAAAACATCTTTATTAGACGAAGTATAAATTACATTGATGTTTTGTGGCCGATCACTAAGATTGTCCAATCCTATCCTACATCCAAGAACATGATTATAAATTTTTTGGGGCCGATCACGCAGATCGGCCACTATGGCCTGTGAGGCCATAGACACGCTATCGAGATCTATTAGCCGATGAGAGTCGGCCGATGCCATTGGCTGAAGTGGCCCACCATTTATAGATGGGTGCCGATTGTCAGAACCGGCGTGATCACGTTTTTTGCCTCTTCTACGAAACTCCAGTTCAGCTCTTATCGATCCGAGAGGCACTCTGCTTCATCTGAGCGTGGACGATTGTGCAATACTGCGAGAATCGTCCGCAGGTACGACTTCAATGTTGTCACCGTCCCATTGGATCAAACATTGATGCATTGAGGAGGGCACACAGCAGTTGGCATGAATCCAGTCTCGGCCAAGAAGAGCCGAATAAGGACCATGGTCGTCGACCACGAAGAAGGAAGTGTTGAGTGTCTTGTGGCCGATTGTTAGCTTGACATTAAGGACCCCTTTGACTTGAGATGAAGTGCCCTTGAAGTCGTTAAGGGTGACGTTGGTCTTCACAAGGTCGTCAGCAGACCTCCCAATCTTGCGGCACAAGGAATATGGCATGATATTGACGGTTGCACCTGCGTCGACGAGCATCCCACCAACTGGCTTGCCGTTGATGAAACCCTTCACGTAGAGAGGTTTTAGATGCCGATACTTCTTGTCGATCAGCTTTTCAAAAATTGCAGCAGCAGGGCCGAGGCTAAGCTGCGCCATCGACTCGGCCATCTGTTCACTGCTGGGAGGACGAAAATGTTCAGGTAGATAAAAGACCATATTTATACCTGCTGCGGCCTTCTTGATCACCTCGTTGACCTCATCTTCCATGTCATCGTCATCGCTGGTGGAGTCACGACCGACCATGCGCGATGAACCTTCTTGTGCGTCTAGCTTGGCCGGCTCGGTTGGTGCCGGCCTAGTTGATGTTTCCGCGGCATCGGACTAGGGCTTCCGTTTCCAAATGAAATTTCGTCTGGACTGTAAGCTTGGAATATCCATGATGCCTCTAATCTTCTTGAGCTGCCGAAGATATTCTTCTTCGGCTAACTCTAGGCAGCGCAAGCGCTGAACTCTGCGCTTTTGCATCTTGGTCAGGCCCTCAGGGCACCATCTCGCCAAGTGGCATTCTAGGCGACGCCGGGAGTCTTTTGGGTCATCCTGCTTCGCCGGGGGAGGTGAGCGCACCGGTGGCGGGGACATAGAACGCCGCTTTGGTGGTGGAGACGGGGGATGCCGTGGTGGAGGAGTAAGATCACGGTGGCGGTGCGGCGAGGCCGTGCGACGTCGTCATGGTGATGATGTGTGCTCCACACGTTGGAACACAGACGTCTTGCCACGGTAACCCCTGCGGTCGGAGCACTCTGGACAATCATCAATGGTGGGTAGCCTCTCCATACCTTGTGTCCAGCAGAAGTGGAAGTAGGGGCAGTGCTAGTGCTCATCGCGGTTCATGGCATCGCGGCGTGACTGGTGTCGCCTCTGTTCTTCATGGCGCCGGTCCTCGCGGCGCTGTTCTTCGCGGCATTGGTCCTCAAGATGACGGCGACGCTCACGATGATAGGCTTCATCTTCTTCGGCATGACGTCGCTGCTCGTTCCGTTGATGATGACATGCGTACATGCCCATCAGCACCCCCGAGTTGGGGCGACATCATCGATTCCTCTGCATTATTTTGACCGAAGTATGCTCTTTGGCCCTAAACTCGAGAGGAACATGTCGAGAGGATCCGCCTTAGCCTTGCCCTTCTCGTCGTTAGATGCGTGAACCATGTTGATCGACGCGGCAGGACATCAAAGGAGATGTGAAAACTGATGTTGATTGCTCCGGTGTAGGATCCGGTCCGAAGAAATAGCCCTGCCCAAATGCGCTCGGCTCATCAACTCGGATATGAACTCCGAGTAGCACTCGTCGGGCAATGGACTTGTAGCGTAGATGGCATTGACTGGGAAAGGCATCGTGTCTATCTTCATTGGAGTGTGAGCAAACACCAGCCTGCCTTGCTCTATGGCCTTCTGAATTTTAGACTGCAGGATCCTGCAGTCACCGGTATTGTGCCCGTCTAACTTATTGTACCATTTGCAGTATTTCCGGCCACGCATTTCTTCAGCCGTAGGGACTTGATGTCCAAGCAATGGCACGAACAGCTTTTCTTTGATGAGCATATCAAAGATGGCTTCAGTCTTTGAGACATCGAAGTCGTAGCCTAGGATCGGCTCAGGCTGTTTCACCCAGTGGCATTGTAGAGGCTTGTTAGCTCTTGCCCACTGGACAAGGTAAGCATCAGAATCATCTAAGGCATCGTCCTCATCGGCTTGGATACAGTCGATGCTCCATCTTTGCCTCTCCTGCAAGACTTCTGGGTGGCTCCGCTCATAAGCAGCAACCTTTGACACTAGATGGCTGATAGAATTGAAATCGGTCGGCCCGTACACCACTTTGACGGCCCTATTTAACCCGTTGTACGCTATCTAGGCCAGAATCTTCTCGTCGAGGTGGAGGAAGTAGCAATGGTTCCTTAGCTCATAGAACCGTTGGATGTACTTGTGCACTGTCTCTCCCGGGAGCTGCTGGATGCTGTTCAAGTCTATGAACTTGGCTTCATCAGATCCCGAGAAGAACTGAGCATGGAAGCTTTCCTCTAGCTATTTCCAAGTAGTGATGGACCGAAGGGCCAACGTGGTGTACCAACCGAAGGCTGGCCCAGTCAACGATAGAGAAAACAGCCGAATTTTCATATGTTCGGCCCTTGACGCGATCCCTAGTTGCGCGAGGTACTGACTAATGTGCTCCACGGTACTAGCACCGTCGCTGCCACTGAACTTGGTGAAATCAGGGATCTTAAACTTTGGAGGAGCCTCGAGATGGTCGTATACCTCTGGGTAAGGCTTTGCATAGGTGATGGCTCCGGGTATAGGTGTGATACCATATTGGTATTTCAAAATCTCGGAAAGATCTTCCGAGACATATCGAGGTCCGTTCCTGGAGCAAACATGACCTGATCGTTATGGATAGGCCTAGTCCCATCGGCGTTTTGCCATTCAGCTAGCTCCTGGTCCGACGCTTTTGCTGCTCCATGTGGAGCCATTCCATGCGTAGGCTTGGCTTCCGGAGGAGGGTTTTACTTCGGTCCTCGTGATGAATTGACAAGTACTGGGTTAGCGTGGCGAAACCGCCCAACTTAATCCGGGCTAAGCACACCTGCCTCCTTTGGCTCGCAGTGCACTTAGGCCGAACTAAACCCGGTAGTCTGTCGAGCTACCCCGGAGGGTACTTGATGTAACCATCGCCCGAGGATGCCGACATACACACATCCAGCCCTCGAAAGAGCCACAACAGTTACATCATCATAAGCAATTTAATAGTGAAAATAAGATAAAGTTCTTACAAACCAAATATATGTAGTCACCGAGCCTTCATGTAGAGACGAACAAGGCAAGTAGCACCGAGCCCTCCGGTTCTACCCTCCTCCAACTCAGGCGCACACGAAGAACTTCATACCTGTAATCCAAAAGTGGGGGCAAACTCTGAGTACTAATTACTCAGTAGGACTTAATGGAAAATGGCTTACGGCTGACGCAAAGCTTGCTTACAAGGAGTTGGATCCTTAGCTATTGATTTTAACTCGGATTAAATTATCAGTGGAAGCAGGATTTGACAGCTACTTGATTTATTATGTAGAATCAGGATTTGACAGCTGCTTAGATTAGTTGTCTACAAGCAGGGTTTGACAGCTGTTTGATCTATTACACCCGAGCATGATTTAACAGCTGCTCAAGTCATCATATTTGTAGAAACATCATGAGTGTGATAAAGTATTACATGAAAATAAATCCGATAAACCATCATGAGTGTGACAAGTATTGCATGAAATAAATCAGGTATATCCAAGCTTGTAGTAATCAAAACCATGAATTTGTAATACAGCATATTCAAGTAGTTTACTACTTTGCCTGTCAGTGGTATTGGCATTCTCACACCTGGTGAGCATCAGCGATTCGAATCGATTTTTGTATTCCCGGGAATAACTAGAAGCACCAGGATGGTATATGCTTACTAACCCCTGGCGTTCCCACATATGCTTCCCCCATCTCCACTTGTCCCGTCTCAAGTTCGATTCACTCCCGCCTGACTCCCGGAGCGGGTTGTCGCAGGAGCGTTACTACGCAATGGGTCAGCCCTCCTTTGACACCCGCCTTCGCGGCCACCTTCCTCTTAACCAGTGGGTAGGAACGTGTCTCTATGCTTGAGACGTCACAAGTAAGACTTTCACCGGTCCATTATCCCGGATAAGCACCCTAGCAATGTTCTGCCAACCAATAGGCGAACAATGACCGGCCTTATGCGACTCGGGCGGAGTCCACCACACATTACTCCGGATCTCATCATTCAAACCCATATCTCCACCCGGTCTCCATTTAAAACATAACAAAATCATAGCATAATAACAATAACTTCCATAGTGAGATTTCTTCTTTCTGAAAAGTAACCTCTACGAGACGAGTGACCTTTATTCACTCGTGTCTACTCGTACCTAGCCATTCTAGGCACTCGTCCTACGAACTCTAGGTATAGGTGCTAGGGCCAGGGCGGCCAACGGATCTAATGCAATTGGTTTCAATCAACTCCTAATGCATATGCGTAATCAACAGTTATTTTATTGACAACGACCCAACACGCAGTCATAGGATCACACATAAACAAGCTACTGATTATAACATGTCACTTATGGGATTCGATAAATGCAAGCAATAGTTGTTTAGGTTACTAAAATAGGTGTGGTGGTGTTCCTTTCCATTCAACGGGTAACAAGTTGAAATTATGTACCTCATGCATTTATAGGAAACATTCACTAATTATATCATGTAGTATGTTTATTTAGTGGATTCAAATGCTATATTGACTTCAGGTACTTTACATGAGTAAATGAATTAATTTCTCAATCAAGTGTGATATAGAGAATAGTAGATAGTCTGCAGCTAGAAATCAACCCACATGCATAATGATAGCAATTGCAAACAAACACCTACTCTTATAATTAAATAACACATGCCCACTTTATGAATAAAAAGCATTACTTGTGTTCATGTAGTTAGACAACTCCAAATGAGCTCAGATTTTTCATATTTTATAGGATAAGTTTTTGGCCATGAAATTAAACCAGTGAGCAGTGCATAGTAAAATCTACCTCCACAAAAATCAACAAGTGAAGTACTCTCAGTTTTATAGGACATTTATTTTCCATATATTTACTGCATGCCAATTCAAATGTACAATATGGCAGTGCCAATAATTCCTCCAAATATACTTTCTGGACTCTATATAACACCAACATTATACCAGATTTTCCATGGAATTTTCCTTGCATTCTAAAGTCATCTTTTCCATTTATTTAGATAAGCAAGCCATATCTTGTTAATTTCAAATCACCATTCAAACTTTACATGCACAACTTCATATTTCACCAGTGGGCTACTTATACTGCCCAAAGTACATGAAAAATACCAGAGGTTATATATGAGCATATTTTATGTAGCAAACATTTTCCATGACACTAAAATGCATAAATCATGGGGGTAGATGCATAACAGTAATTAAATAGGCAACGCTAGTGCTACCAAAATTCATACAGAGCCAAAATATCCTAACTAAGCTATTGTTCAAGTTCCATAACATTTGGAGTTCATTTAGCCCACTTTTGTCATTTATCTAGTTTTAACATGCATGCAACAAACCAAGGACAAAATAGTCATCTCACACATCCACATCATAACCATTCAATAGATCAACTTAAGAGGAGTCTAATGCAACTGAGTTTGTCCATTTTGGATTTTTGTGTGATTTTATATGATTTTCCAAAGTTCACAGCCGAAATAAATGCATTTAATAGAAAAACAATAGACCTGGGGACTAGAACGTCATTAACCATAGCTTTCAGGGGCTACAAGCAAATAGTCCTAGACTCAGTCAATAGTATATGCTAATCCCACAAAGCTTAGGGCTAGATCTGCAAAACCGCAAGGCTCGGGTTAAATTGTGAACCGCCAGTAGATCTAGGGTTTAACCTGCAAGTTTTGCAAGACACAGTCAACAGTGAGATAATATATCATAAACACAAGGGGATTTCTGCAAAAATGGCTTCTTCAACCTCGCTCCTCTTTCTGGCGCGCGCAGGGGAGGGGACGGCATCGCTGCGCCGGCGGCGTGGGGGCCCAGCTTGGAGCCAAGTGGGCCCGGGGGCATGTTCCCTGCCGCGGGCTCCCGTTTCCCCTTGACCTCGTCGTGCGGGGTGGAGGGGAGAGGAGGTGCGAGGCCGGTGAACTGAGCGGCGGTGGCGCACGGGGCTCGTGGTGGCCGCGGCTCGATCCCGTAGCTCCGGCAATGGAAAAGGAAGCGGAGGAGCGCATTCGGCTGCACGACGGTGTGGCGAGTCCGGCGGTGTGGAAGTGGAGGCATAGGGATGGCCTGAAGATGGGTCTCCACGATGAGCATGGTGGCGCGGTGGTGTTCATGGCGGCTGCGCGTGGACGTAGGAGCTAGGACGACGTGGGTGCCCCAATTGTTCGCTAGCGCGGTTGAGGAGGTCGAGGTGGTCGCGCTTCTCGCGTTGATGGGGCGGAAGGGGAACTAGAGGGTGTGCGGCATGAGCTCGCAGGGACGGGGTTCATGGCACTGGCCATGGCAGCCGTGGCCATGTCGTTTTGGTGGGGCGGGGCTATAGACCACAATAGGGTCGAGGATTTATGGGAAATGGTAGACGAGCTTGCGGCGCTTAGGGCGCTTGCGCTAGCGTGGCCGGAAGAGGCAGGGAGCGATGGTGGGGTGAGCTCCAGGAGCTAGCTCCAATTGTGTCGGCATCCGGTGCTCTGGGTGGAAAGGAAACGAACAGAGCAGGGAGCCGGAGAGGAGTGGAGAGGGATGAGTGAAGATGGACGCGAACGTGTCCAAGTGAAGGGAGTGGAGGGCGCAGGAGGGCGTGGCCTCAGCCTCGGCTTTGGCCGAATGGCGGCCATAGTGCAGAAGGCGCGCGCCGCGTGCACGCAAAGGAGAGGGGGAGAAGGAGGTGGCGTGCTGCGTGGACTGAGTCCATGGACCAAGAGGGGCTGATAGGTGGGACCGTGTGAGGATGAGAGGAGAGGAGTCCACAAACCGGGTGTGCGAAGCGAGAAACCAAGTGGGGCCCACGCCTGGCGTCGTTCCCGCCCAGATCCGAAGCCCTGACGGTTGGGACCCACATGTAAGTGACACTAAAATTCCGGAATTTGAGGGAAAAAGAAAAACGCCAGTTTGACTGCTAGTAGCCTTATTTGTATTTCACGTTTTTGAACATTCTAAGGGCCGAATTTGACCAAACTCATAATACAAGAACTGTTGTAAACTTTGTACTCTACAACTTCCTTATAAACTTGAATACTAGGTTCTGCTGAGGTTTGTGGTTTAAATTTGAATTTAAGTTGCTGACCCAAGTTTGACCGACTGTACCCATCAGATTAGAAATTCTAAAAACTCCATTTTCTTTTCTCTTTCCTAGAGTTTCATACCAAAGTTGTTCAGGATTTCATGAACTACAAACTTTTCAATAAAAGCATTGCAAGATTTTGGCTGTAGGTCAACGGAATTTTGAATTTACAACACAGGTCAGGTTTTGGCAGACTCACATATTTGCATAGAAAGACCCAAAACACCATCCGAATCATAGTGCATATCAACACTCCAGTTACCAAAGTTGCTCCTAATAGAATTACCTAAAAGTTCGGTATATAAAGTTTTGCTTGGATCACCACAGATTTTTAATTACAAGCACAAACGTTGTTGAAGGTTTGGTAAAATTGCTGCTTCAATTTATGTAAAGTCTTTCTTGCTTCAAACTTTTGAATACTCAAATGAAGTCCAAACACTTCCACTCTAGGCGCATTTGAAGGGTGATAAGTTTAATTTCACTTCATAGAAAGGAAGATTCTAAAGTTGTATAGTGAAATCAAAAGTAATTTCAGATTTGAGTTTGGGAAGGGCTGACTTAGTTGTTTTCATGAGATATTTGGGTGCAATTAGGAGTGAGTGAATGATAGTTTCGAGCCATGCTCAGTGTAGCAAAAGTGAAGTTCACACCATGTACAACAACTTTGACAATGGAGGTGAGCCCAGGTGCTTTATGAATTTGAAAGTTCCATTAGGGTCCAAATTTGGTCACAATCACAAGGGGCACCTTTCAAAGAACTTCTGGTTTGGTTTGGCCCCTACTTTAGACCACATAACATATGATTTTTAAGATGGTCATATTATCAAAGTTGAAGGTCATATCCTGAACTAGAACTTTTGTATTTGGTGCTTTGTATAAATGCTTGTGGGTGGTGACTTAAACAACCAAACCACGTAGAGTTTCGTATTCTCCTAGAAAAATTTTGACTTAGTGACTTCTCCATCTAGCCTTCGTTACTCTCTAAACATCATCAAGTCCTAATTCATTATTAACTTGTCTCTAGCAATGTGTTAAGGCTCTTGAGATGTTGGGGCATCACAGTTAGGGTACGGAGGAGGGGTGCCTCTCCTTCCTCCAGCTGTCGGTACCTCAGTTGGCATACAAAGCCGTCAGGTATGACCAAGGGTGGAGTTGAGTAAACCTTGGTCTGTAGAGGAAGCCGATCACGTGGAGGATGCATGATGAACTCTGCGATGTTATCCCCCTGCACCTCAATGTGGATGGGTGTGAGTGGCCTGGAGTAAAACATGGTTTCCCCTACGTGGCCATTCAACTCAGGCCCGGTGATGTGAAGAGGTTCAACGGCCAGTGCCGCTCTGACCGTCTTGACCACGATGTTATCCATGCGGTTTATGACTGCTTCAGACTGTCTGATCAAAGCATGCGTGGTAATCCTATTTATCTCCTCGCGGAGCACTTCAGTACGCCGCTGCGATGGGGTGAGGAGATCGACTTCGTCAAGAAGAGACGAAGGGCATCCATGTAACATGATGCCGCCATGGCGAGACTTCTGATACATGGCGAGTACTTTGGCCTTGAGTTCCTCGAAAATTTCTGCGTAACGCTTTAGGTGCATCTTAGGTAGGTCTTCAGGTCTCTCGATGGGGGTCAGCTTTTCTTCGCCTTCATCGGTGCCTGCACCGCGATTTCCTTTGCCGCCAGCCATGTAGATGAATCGAGATTGGTCCCACCGGGCATGCCAAAAATGTGTTGCACCAGGAAACCGACGAGTAGTTCCCTAGAGAGCTTCACACAATAGGGCCGGGAGGTGTATGTGGATCGCTGGGATAGCTCCTCCTTGCTGCGACCCACGATCAGCTGTACGGATTAGCCGATCGTTCTTAGCTTGGTGTTGCTTGGGTGTGCCACCTGGCTTATAATCTAGCCAGGGAGGTTGTGATGACGGTGTTCGCGTTGGTTGACTCTTGTTTCCCCTGTATAAGCAGACAAAACAAATCGTAACGTTAAATACTAGCCGGACTGCTCGGATCGGCTCATCCTGAATCGGATCTTCTTTGTCGGCAGAGCCCTGCTATCTTACCAACAATATATCCAGATACAATATATAGAAGTACTTAAATAAAGGAAAAGAAAACACGACTAGATCTATTCTAGTCGGTTGAAACATCCAGATGGTCGTCAAACATGTCTTGAATCTAGAAAACTCACCAAAGATTCTATAGGAATGATATAAAAGCAGATACATCTTTGATAAAGCGATATAAAAAGCAAGATAGAAAATACATCGGATCTTCCTAATAGCATATGATCTGTAGCTAAAACCATAAGAACAGATCTAATCTAAGCTCTAAACCTCGTGACATGCTAAACTGATAAAAACCGGCAGCATAAAAGCATGCACCACAACGGATATTAGCATAACAACAAGTTGCATATGAGCCGATGTGCAAGCATATCGGCTCATGCATGTGATGGATCTCATACCAACCTAGGCTTGACATGAGATTCATCGGGGTAACTAATGGATCTCGCCCTAAGCGAAGCTTATCGCGAGATTCATCATGGTAACTAGCAAACCGTGCCATAAAAAACACTTTAGTACACGATTTGCCAGGCGACTAACGTCGTAATGCCTGTAACGAACTGAATCGTTAAGGCAGCATGACGATTACCTGAAACTCTAGTCGCTAGAGGTGGCGATGCGCTGAGGGGGTGTGGAGACAGCCGCTGCTCGATGAACGTATGTCGTCCACTTTCTTTCGATAGTAAGGATACATATTTATAGTCCATAGACAAGGGCAACAAACCTGCCCTTCCGTAATTAAGCTACAAACCCTAACTAACTAAAACTGGACTCTTTAATCTAAGATACAAGGCCCAATGGCCTGTTCCATCACTCCGCCGTCGCTCCCTTGGATGACTTCTTTCCAGCCCAAAGCCGATCTTGGCCCATTTAACAGGGGCAGCCAAATTCCGTTGTCAACAAGAACTCAGCTATGCGTCGATGACTACTTATCTGAACGATGGGGTGGAGTACACAGGATACATGCTCGCTGTCACTAAGCGAACCTACCACCAAAGCTGCATGGGACAAGACACCTTCCAAGGTAAACTCTAGTCTAGACACCACATCTACCCAACCGAGTTTACTACTACACAGGTTCGAAGCCTGAGAGCAAGCACAACTGTATAGATAAACTACACAGAGCGCACTTGGCACCCGTAAACTACTAAGCAAAGCACTGAGTATGTAAATAAAGTAAGTATGAAATAAATAAAGAAGGGAGCAAGGAACTTTACTGTGTCTTGGAAATAGAGTAATAATTACTCTGAGAATAAGAGCTCGGGAATAGAAGACCAAAGAGAATTCTAACTCCTTCACTCTACAGCTCACTACTCACTCTTGATACAACTTGGCTTTCTCTACAATGCCAAGGGTGGCTTCACTACAACACTCAACTACACAACCTCACTTGTATTCTATTGATCCACCACACCTTGCAAATGACCTCCCAGGGGTATTTATAGCTTGGATGGCCGATGGGGGTATTTGTAGATGTGCAAGGTCGGTTTGGGAATAGGTCGGTGGTCGGCCGACCCTCCGATGCATGGCCTTTTGTGATCCAGTGGCTGCGATGCACTCCAAACGTCGGTTGGCGGTTGTGGTGGTTGAAGCACGTGCAAAACGGGTCGGTGCCGGGTCGGCCGACCTTGGGATAAGGTCGGGCAGCCTCCTGATTGGCTGCATGTTCCTTCCCTCAGATTGCTGCCATCATCAATCCCTCCTTTCGACCCTTGGATGCATTGGATACTTGATCCAACGGTTGCATTCAACATGTTTTGTGTTTCTTTGCATGCATGTAAAAATTGGCGTTGTGGCAAGGTCGGGCGACCTGGGCCTAGGTCGGGTGACCTAGGCCCTGAGCTGCCTGGTGGGCTGCCAGGGTCGGCCGACCTAGAGGAGGTTCCTAGGGTGAAGGTCGGCTGACCCTAGGGTCTGGCCCATTTGTTCTCTCTTTGCCTCATTGCCTTTGTTTTGTTTATTTCTCCATAGTTTTGAATATGAAAAGCTCCGGCATACAACTTTTATGCACAACTCGTGGAACTAGTTAGAGATTAGTTAAAACTTGGTAAAGTATACTCTAAAACAAGAAATGTTGGTGGTCGAAATGGGTTTTATCGATCGCTAACACTCTTGCATCACCAACATCATCTACACCTTCCTCATCTTCAAAGATGGGGGTTGCCTTCTTTATTATCACCTAAAAGCTCAAAAACAGGGGTTGTGCAGGGCATAGTCTCATCAAAAGAAACCTCACAAGTCTCAACAATTGCTTGGCCTCCAAAATCCACACTCGAAAAGCCCTAGAACTAGAAGCATACCCCAGAAAAATCCCATCCAAACAATGAGACTCAAACTTGTTCAAATGTCCCACCTTCTTAAGCACAAAGCACCTGCAGCTAAACGCTCGCAAATGCTTGACGCTGGGCTGCCTACGAAACCGAAGTTCATATGAGGTCTTCCCAAGAAAAGCTCGTAAGAAGATCCGGTTCGCAATGTAACAGGCCGTATTCACTGCCTCAGCCCAAAAGTGCATCGGAGTCCTGTGCTCATCGAGCATCGTCCGTGCCATCTCAACAAATGTGCGGTTCTTGCGTTCCACAACACCGTTCTGTGGTGGGGTATATGGAGAACAAAATTGGTGCTCAAGACCTAGGTCAAGACAGAAGTTTTCGAAACGAGAGTTTCTGAATTCTCCGCCATTGTCACTGCGGATAGCCCTCATGGCCTTATGACTCTCATTTCTCAACCTCAGTACTGTTGACGGCACTTAAGCGCGTCAAACCTTATACTGCAAGCGCACAGTATCGTGGTAGCTTTTCCCCAGGATGAGTATCTTGGGTTTGTCAATCCAAGGATAATTATGCTTAGGATATTATTAATCTAATATTAACTTAATTACTAGCTAGTTCTAATAAATCTAAACAAGCTTAAAAAGGGATTAGAACTACTCTAATAATACTTCTAATTATGCTCTAATTATACTCTAATTAAGGTCTAAACGAGATCCAAACTATAGCATAAAATGATAGAACAAGTATTAAGCTATAAACGAGATTGATATGGTTTAACGTGGCAAAAGGATCCACAAGAGATATGAGACAAACAACCTATGTACTAAGAACCACCTTGAGATAAAATCTAAACATAAAGCAAAGATTAAGCATGATCATGAATGTCAAAAGCTTACTAGAACCTTTCTCCAGCCCTACTGTCACTAGAACCAGTTAATCGACGAACTAGCAAACCTTAACCATCTCTAAGCATGAGTAGATTCAATCAACTAATTAAAGTAAAAAGATCTACTAAAAGAACATGCTAAGCTTATTATCTGGCCAGATATAAACATGTCGGAATTAAGCATTGCAAAGATATGGATCATAAATCATGCATAAACAAGAAGCTAAGTCTAAAAAGACAAACTTTATTGATCAAATCATCAAGGTTTCATCAAAGTAGCATAAGAAGTACGAGAAATTATTCGAGATACATCACGAAGTTGAAGCACAATCGTCGGGATGAACTCGACGAAGAACTCGACAGAAGATGAACTCGAACAACCCTCGGGAGGGCCTGGGTCGGCCGACCAGACCCCTAGGGGTCGGCCGACCAGCCCCCCTCCTGTCTCCTCTTGCTTCCTCCTTTCGCCGAGATGCGCCTTTCGCCGAGTTGAACGCCTTTGGCCCCCGACCTCTGCCCTAGACTCTCGGCTTACAATGAATTTGCGGTGGACAATGATGCCTCTCCCCTTGGGAGGCCATATATTTATACTCCGGAGAGTCCCCTATACATGGAAACTAATAGGTCGGTTCTAAGAGTCCTAAAATACCTAAAACACTTATTTCCAAGTATATATAAGTTTCCAAAAGAGTCCGGGACGTCCATATATTTCCTTGCTTGGAGATGAAGTCATTGATAGAGTCCTTCCCGAAATCACCTTTCCATATTCTGCAGCCTTTAGTAATTCGACCATAACTTCCTCATCTGAAGTCCAATAAATGCAAATTCGGACATTTTCGTGTAGAGCTCGAAAAGTTCTACAACTTTGTCAATTGGACTTTCTTCATTTGACGTCGTTAAGGTCTCCGAAATTGGCCCACAAGGTGCAGCTGTCCTGAAATCCGAGAATATCTCGCGATTTATTTGGAGTTTGGATTGGACTCTTGATAAACCTTCCTTATCTTCATATTCTTCATATCCAAACAATCCTTAGCTTTTAGAATCTTCTCCATAATGGGCTTGGGCTTTTAATTGCTCTCTTTTAATTAATCATCTCTCCTCCTTGGACTTGTAGCATAATCCTATCTTCAAGAAATCCTCAAAATATCACATTTATACCCTATTTTCCTGCAAAAATTAATATTGCACAAAAACAAAGAGCATTCTCGAAAACGGGGTTATTTGTTAGCAAAACAAGACTAAATCATAATATTAAACCCTGAAAAAATATAAAATCATATAAAAATAGAGCATAATTTTAATCAATATCTTGCGTCAACAACATCCCCACACTTAGATCTTGCTAGTCCTCGAGCAAAGGATCGATAAACTTATATAAAAACTCTATTTAAGAAAATTCTAAACAAATACTTTTCAACTTAATCTTACGTTAGAAATCAATCAAATCATAACATGGATTTTAAATCGACTTTTATGCATATAGATCCCCATAAAAATTATCAAAGTCAAATGAATCATAGCAATGCCAAAATTTTCTTTCAGAATCATAAAAGAGGGTTTTAAAAAACGAAACTTTCAAAGATCAAGAATTTACTTGCCCTTTACTAAGCTCTCAAAAGACACTCTTTATAAGTGGCTATCCTATAAAAATTTACTCTCAAATTCCTCTTCTCACAGGAGTATATGTGGAGCTTGGTAAAGGTTTAGCAAAGCTAATCACTTTATTGTCCAGCTAAGTTATCTCTCTGAAAATCATCTAATCAACTCAAATTATCTTGGTCATCGAAATAAGAAACTAAATATATAAAGAGACAAGGAAAAGAAGATATAGAAAGTGGACATGTGCAATAATATAATGAAGTGGAATAATTTCCGGAATTTGCACATGGTTGGAAAAGTAAAAGTTTTTGCTCATTATACTGATAAGATTATTTAGACTTTCACATCTCTTCTCCAAACTCTCCAAATTCTACATTTATTTTTTTCTTTTCTCCCCCTTTCTCCTTTTCCTAATTCTACTTGCGACCACTTGGTCATTTTTTTTTATATATAACCTAATTCTACAAGCGACCACTTGGTCATTTTTTTCTCCCACTTTTTTTTTTATGCTAGGCGCCATCCCTCTTCTCTCTTTTTTTTTTCTTTTTTTTTTCTTTTAATGGTGCCCTACCTCTCTTTACCATCATTTTGGAAACAATTGCTTTTTATGACAAGATTATTTGAGCAAAAACTTTACTTATATAGGTAACGATGAAATAATGAGAAGAAATTTGACTCAAAGGATTTAAAGAAATCGCTCTTTTATTGTAAGCAATTGAATTTATAGAAGGCTAGCAAAAGATGAAATAAAGATGACCAAGATTATTTAAGAGATCAAATTTTCTAAAGAGATCAAACTTAACCAAACTCACATGAGATAACTTGCTTATAAACTGGCTTTCATAATCTAAGCTCTACTAGGAATTTTAACTCTCTCTTAACAAAGGGTTTGTAAAACTTGATCAAAGAAGAGAGGTTTTATGAAGAAAAAAAAAAAAAATAGATACACCTCTAATCTTTTTCTTAATTAAAAACTTTGGCAAAGCTATAAAACATAATCCTCTGATAAAGATATGGGTTATGCATTACTAATCAATCTAGTAATCACCACATTAATCAAATCATGAAAACTTAAGCAAGATTAAATATCAAAGTAAAAATAAAGAATAAACTTAAATAAAGAGAGGCAATTATTCAACACACATTTTATTAATATAATAAGACCTAATAAAATAATTTCATAGACTAAATATATAATACTTTAATAAGGCTTTAATAAAACCCATATAAAACAAATACTTATTTATTTATACGTCCAATTAGACGTTTTATTTAGATATGGGAGGTAATATAATAACCTCCCCACACTTACACTAAGCAAAGCTCTTAAATTTCCCTAATCCACATTGTCTGAACTGAATTCTTCCTCAAAATTATTAGGGAAACAACAGAGACTATGCCATAAAAATTTGAACTTAAACCGACGAGGAAACACCCTGGGTCGGCCGACTTCGAACCTCCTGGTCGGCCGACCTGGGGCTATCCTCTGGCCAAAAGGCCTTAAATTGAGTCGGTAACCTTATTTTCTAATTTAAAATAAATATAGATAGAAAATTTTTAAAAACAAGAAACTAAACTCTACTAAATATATACAAAGATGCGAAAAATAAATAAAACTAGGGATTTAGATCATAGTACGGTACCTTTACTTCCTTGAATTCATATGTATCAATATAATTGATTTCAAATTTGTCCTCTTCAAGGAAAACTTTAAGTCTTTGACCGTTGACCATGAATCGATTCCCTTCTAAATCCATAATAGTAACTGCCCCGGTAGGTGATACATCATGTACTATATAAGGTCCATCCCATTTACTTTGTAGCTTACCTTTTCCAAAAAGTTTGAATCTTGAATTGTAAAGAAGAACCTTATCACCTTCCTTGAACTCTTTCTTTTGGATTCTTTTATCAAACCATCTCTTAACCCTTTCCTTATAAATACTAGCACTGTGATAAGCTCGTAGTCTAGCTTCATCAAGGGTACTTAGTTGAATCCTTCTTTTGATCAAAGCAGCGTCTAAATCTAAATTTAATTCCTTAATAGCCCAATAGGCCTTGTGCTCCATCTCTACTGGTAAATGACAAGTCTTTCCATAAACAAGCTGATAGGGTGTCATTCCAATAGGGGCTTTAAATGCAGTTCTATAAGCCCAAAGAGCATCATTAAGCTTCTTTGACCAATTTTTACCACCTTTAATTACTGTCTTTTTTAGAATATCTTTTAATTGTTTATTTGATGTTTCGGCTTGGCCATTTGTCTGTGGATGATAGGCTGTAGAAACTCTATGCTCGATTCCCATCTTTGCTAGATAATTAGTAAATTCTTTTCCAACAAAGTGTGATCCTCCATCTGAGATAATAACTCTAGGAACTCCATATCTTGGAAAAATATTATCTTGAATCATTTCAATGGATTCCCTTGTAGATGCCTTTTTGCATGGTACAGCTTCTACCCATTTTGAAACATAATCCACAGCTACTAAAATATACTCATATCCATGTGAATTTTCAAATGGTCCCATGAAATCCATTCCCCAGACATCAAATAAATCTATCTGTAGGTTGTATGTGAGGGGCATTGAATTTCTTGAAGTGATATTTCCAGACCTCTGACACTCAGGACAAGTGGCTACAAATTTTCTTGCATCTTCATGCATTTCTGGCCAATAAAATCCACTCCCCCATACTTTAGCTTGGGTTCTAAAATGACCATGATGTCCTCCATATTCTGCAGAGTGGCATTTCCTCAAAATCTCCTTTCTTTCCTCTGCAGGTACACATCTTCTAAGGACACCATCTGATCCAAATCTATATAAGTAGGGAGCACTCCAATAGTATTTCTTAGCTTCGGCCAGAACTCTTCTCTTAGAATTATAGTTGAGGTGTGGTAGTGGTTCTCCTCTTATAGCTCTTATCACATCTCTCATCCATGAATCTTTATCTAGGACCGCATAAAGAGTGTCATCTCTTAGTGCATCTTCTATTGGTGAACCATCCTTTCCATGATCCATCCTAGATAAGTGATCCGCCACTACATTCTCAACTCCCTTCTTGTCTCTGATCTCTACATCAAACTCTTGTAGCATTAATATCCATCTAATTAAACGAGGCTTAGCATCCTTTTTAGTGAGTAGGTACTTGATAGCAGCATGATCAGTGTAGACTATAACCTTTGAATTAACTATATAGGATCTAAATTTCTCAAAGGCAAAAACTACTGCTAACAACTCCTTCTCCGTAGTAGCATAATTGACTTGAGCCTCATTGAGAGTCTTGCTAGCATAATAAATGGCATGTACTTTTCCATTTTTCCTCTGTCCTAGCACGGCTCCCACTGCATAGTCACTGGCATCGCACATGATCTCAAAAGGAAGATTCCAGTCTGGTGGTTGAATGATCGGTGCACTAATAAGTAACTCCTTAATCTTTCTAAAGGCAACCTCACATTCCTCAGTGAACTCAAATGGAATATCCTTTTGAAGAAGATAAGTAAGGGGCTTAGCTATTTTTGAAAAGTTCTTAATAAATCTCCTATAAAATCCAGCATGTCCAAGAAAGCTTCTTAGAGACTTAATATTAGTGGGTGGTGGCAATTTTTCTACCGTCTCTATTTTGGCTTTGTCTACTTCAATTCCTTTTTCCGATATGATGTGTCCCAACACAAGACCTCTTCTAACCATAAAATGACACTTCTCCCAATTTAACACTAAGTCAACCTCTTCACACCTCTTAAGCACTTTTTCTAAATTCCTTAAGCAGTGGTCAAAACTAGTGCCATGGACTGAGAAATCATCCATAAAAACCTCCATAATGTCTTCAATAAAGTCTGAGAATATTGCCATCATACACCTTTGGAAAGAAGCTGGTGCATTACATAGACCAAATGGCATTCTCCTATAGGCAAAGGTTCCGTATGGACAAGTAAAGGTAGTCTTGTGTTGATCGTCTGGATGAATAGGAATTTGGAAGAAACCAGAATATCCATCTAAATAGCAAAAATGGGTATTCTTAGCTAGTCTCTCTAACATCTCATCTATAAAGGGTAGCGGAAAGTGATCTTTTTTAGTGGCTTTATTAAGTTTCCGGTAGTCAATGCACATCCTCCAACCAGTAACTGTCCTTTGTGGAATTAATTCATTTTTATCATTTTTAACTACAGTTAAACCTCCTTTTTTAGGTACACAATGGACTGGGCTCACCCACTCACTGGTTGGTACTGGGTAGATAATTCCAGCGTTTAAAAGCTTGATGACTTCCTTTTTCACTACAGACCTCATCTCGTTACTCATCCTCCTTTGATTGTCAACCACTGGCTTGTGGTCCTCCTCCATTGGAATCCGGTGAGTACAAAATGCTGGGCTAATTCCTTTTAGATCTGCTAGAGAATAACCAATTGCCTTCTTGTGTCTCCTCAACACTTCCAGTAGCCTTTCTACTTCTTCTGGACTTAATTTATCACTGATGATTACTGGGTAAGTTTTATCTTTTCCTAGAAACTCATATTTAAGTCCATCAGGTAGTGGCTTTAGCTCTACATCTGGTGCTTCCTCATGATCTAAGTCGCCTAGTGGCTCTACTAGAGTGTCTCAGGTTTCTTCTATATTTTGCTCTAGTTGATTAGTGGCATTGGTTGTTTCTTCGGAGAAGAAACCTTCCTCTTCTCCTTCTAGGACTAGTTTTAAAGGCTCTCTAAAAGCATTTATATAATTAATACTCTCTATCTCCTCTATATCGGGAGTGAGATTAATGGGCACTTTAGATGCCGGTAGGAAATCAAAGTCATATTTTAAACCATTAATATTAAGCGTGACTTTTCCTTTTTCATTATTAACTACAGCATTAACCAACTTAAGAAAAGGTCTACCAAAGATTAAATTAACATTATCATCATAGACATTAATCACATAAAAATCAGTTGGTATAATTTTATTAGCAAAGTTAACTTCAACATTTTTAATTAAGCCTACAGGTTTAATCATTTCATTACTAGAAAGTTTAATCTTAAGATTAGTAGAAACTAGACATGGTTTATCACATAACTTAGAATAAACTTCATAGCTCATTGTACTTACCTGGGCTTCCATAGAGCAGTATATGTTGTTGAAGTCTTCGTTGTTGATGGAGCATGAAATTCCAGTTGAAGATTCCTCAGGCGACAGCTGGACGATAACCTCCTCAGTAAGTGATGACTCCGGCTTGACTCCGATCACTCGCTTCACTTCAGACACAAAGTCACTATCCAACTCCTCCTCTTGGAACAATTTTTGCAGCATCTCCCCTGTGTCTTGGCTATCAGAATTCCTCCTTAGTGGTATTTCTGGTGGAAACAGCTCCTCCTCTTCCACTAAGTCTTCTGGTGGGAGTGGTCCTGCACACTTGAGTGTAGCTCCAAAATCCACTGGCATCCAGCTCATTCTCTCGAACTCAGTCAAAGGTTTCGCACTGGCAAGACTTCTGTGCTCCACACTCTTGACATCCTCTTGAGGTGCAAAGCTTCCAAAGTCTTCCTCATCAAATGCATATGAGACTGGAGTCCTTTTGGCAGGTAGTTGGTCCTCAATTATGGCAGGTGTAGGCGCCATAAGCTCCTCATCTGGCTCTTTCACTTTTCTGTCTTTTCTCTCTCTTTCACTCTTGGAAGTCAAAAAAATGTTGGACAGAACTCTGGTGGCTTCTTTGCTTGAGTGGCTCATGAGTGATCCTCCTGCACACGTGTTCACATGCTTGAAGGCTTCTGACGTCAGACCAAAGAAGAATATGTGAATAGCCATCTCTGGTGTCACTCCAAGTGGTGGTCCTTGCAGCAGCAGATCGTTGAGTCTCTCCCAGGCTTCGTCGATGTCTTCATCCGTCTTTTGCTCAAAGTTCCAAACCTCCTTCCTCAACTTGTGCACTCGAAGTATAGAGAAGAACTTGGTGAGAAACTTTTGTTCGAGCATTTGCCAATCTCCTTGAGCTTCAATTGCGGCAACTTGGTACCATCTCTTGGCTTTATCGACGAGGGTAAATGGAAAGAGGTTCCACTTAACCCACTCTACTGGGACTCCATCTTGATGGAAAGTGCGGCACACTTGGTTGAGCTTCTCCAAGTGCTTGTAAGGATTCTCGTCGTCTTCACCACTGAATAGATTTTCAGCAGCAATCCGGATGATTCCTGGCTTTAGCTCGTAGGATTCTGCTTCCGGCTTCTTGTTTGATTCTTGAAACTTCAAATCTTCAGCTTTTGGAGTTGAAAACTCCCTAAGAGTTAAGTGTTGAAGATCTTCAAGAAACGTAGTCATAGTTGAAACAAAAACAAAAAAAAACAAAAACAAAACACAAACGAAAGATCTATGACAGCAAAAGTTGCTGGGTTAGTTTGAATGTAGAACGAACACAAGAACGGATAATAAAACAAAAAACTAAATTAGAGAACTAAGAACGTAATTAGATATCTCTAAATAACTAGAACCAAATCTAAACACAGAATAAAGAACTAGCACACAATTAGAAAAACTATTAGCAAACAATTAGAACAAGATTAACACACAAATAGCAAACTAATCTCACTATTAAAACTAGTAGTAAAAAAAAGTTAATAAAAGATTTACAATAACTTAAACGATAAATATCCCCGGCAACGGCGCCAGAAAAGCTTGTTGACGGCACTTAAGCGCGTCAAACCTTATACTGCAAGCGCACAGTATCGTGGTAGCTTTTCCCCAGGATGAGTATCTTGGGTTTGTCAATCCAAGGATAATTATGCTTAGGATATTATTAATCTAATATTAACTTAATTACTAGCTAGTTCTAATAAATCTAAACAAGCTTAAAAAGGGATTAGAACTACTCTAATAATACTTCTAATTATGCTCTAATTATACTCTAATTAAGGTCTAAACGAGATCCAAACTATAGCATAAAATGATAGAACAAGTATTAAGCTATAAACGAGATTGATATGGTTTAACGTGGCAAAAGGATCCACAAGAGATATGAGACAAACAACCTATGTACTAAGAACCACCTTGAGATAAAATCTAAACATAAAGCAAAGATTAAGCATGATCATGAATGTCAAAAGCTTACTAGAACCTTTCTCCAGCCCTACTGTCACTAGAACCAGTTAATCGACGAACTAGCAAACCTTAACCATCTCTAAGCATGAGTAGATTCAATCAACTAATTAAAGTAAAAAGATCTACTAAAAGAACATGCTAAGCTTATTATCTGGCCAGATATAAACATGTCGGAATTAAGCATTGCAAAGATATGGATCATAAATCATGCATAAACAAGAAGCTAAGTCTAAAAAGACAAACTTTATTGATCAAATCATCAAGGTTTCATCAAAGTAGCATAAGAAGTACGAGAAATTATTCGAGATACATCACGAAGTTGAAGCACAATCGTCGGGATGAACTCGACGAAGAACTCGACAGAAGATGAACTCGAACAACCCTCGGGAGGGCCTGGGTCGGCCGACCAGACCCCTAGGGGTCGGCCGACCAGCCCCCCTCCTGTCTCCTCTTGCTTCCTCCTTTCGCCGAGATGCGCCTTTCGCCGAGTTGAACGCCTTTGGCCCCCGACCTCTGCCCTAGACTCTCGGCTTACAATGAATTTGCGGTGGACAATGATGCCTCTCCCCTTGGGAGGCCATATATTTATACTCCGGAGAGTCCCCTATACATGGAAACTAATAGGTCGGTTCTAAGAGTCCTAAAATACCTAAAACACTTATTTCCAAGTATATATAAGTTTCCAAAAGAGTCCGGGACGTCCATATATTTCCTTGCTTGGAGATGAAGTCATTGATAGAGTCCTTCCCGAAATCACCTTTCCATATTCTGCAGCCTTTAGTAATTCGACCATAACTTCCTCATCTGAAGTCCAATAAATGCAAATTCGGACATTTTCGTGTAGAGCTCGAAAAGTTCTACAACTTTGTCAATTGGACTTTCTTCATTTGACGTCGTTAAGGTCTCCGAAATTGGCCCACAAGGTGCAGCTGTCCTGAAATCCGAGAATATCTCGCGATTTATTTGGAGTTTGGATTGGACTCTTGATAAACCTTCCTTATCTTCATATTCTTCATATCCAAACAATCCTTAGCTTCTGGAATCTTCTCCATAATGGGCTTGGGCTTTTAATTGCTCTCTTTTAATTAATCATCTCTCCTCCTTGGACTTGTAGCATAATCCTATCTTCAAGAAATCCTCAAAATATCACATTTATACCCTATTTTCCTGCAAAAATTAATATTGCACAAAAACAAAGAGCATTCTCGAAAACGGGGTTATTTGTTAGCAAAACAAGACTAAATCATAATATTAAACCCTGAAAAAATATAAAATCATATAAAAATAGAGCATAATTTTAATCAATATCTTGCGTCAACAAGTACTAGATCCTGAACAAAACCAAACGCCTCATCCTTAAACTCCATGAAAATACCCACGAAAACCACGAAAAGTCATCCACAACGACAAGCATGTACCACTTCCCACTGACAGACGCTACCCGAGCGGGACCTGCTGTATCCTTATGGAGTAGCTCACCTAGATAGGAGGTCATAACCTGAGACATAGGAGTGTGAGAAGCAGTAACCATCTTGCCATGACGACAGGGGTGGCAAACTAAGTCCTTCTCAGCTTTCAATTTGGTCAATCCTTGGATAAGGCCCATTGAACTCAACCTGACTAGCAGATCAAAGCTCAAGTGACCAAGTATCCTATGCCACTTCCATATATCAGAAGGACTAGCAACCAAACAGCGCACAGCGCCAGAAACAGATGTGAGGTCGACCCTAAAAACCTGAACAAAAGGCAGCAAAGAGCAAACAAGGGTCTCCTCAGCATCAAGAACGCGGCACGCACACTTCTTAAAACGAACGTCGAATCCTTCATCAAGAAGTTGCATAACAAAGACCAAATTGAACCCCAGATTCCGGACAAAAGCAACTTCTCTCAGGGAAAGCTTAGCAGAGAGCGAAACAGAACCAACACCCAACACTTTACCTTGACCATTATCCCCAAAAGTGATGTACTCCTTGGTGCTCACGGGGTTGAGGCTGGAGAACCACTTGCGGTGCCCTGTCATGTGCCTAGAGCAACCGGATTCCATGATCCACACGTCCTCCTGTTGACGCTTGTTAAGTACTAAATTTTTGCTCTATTTTTATATGATTTTATATCTTTTCGAGAGTTAATATTATCATTTAGTCTTATTTTACTAACAAATAACCCCGTTTTTGAGAGTTAATCTTTAATTAGTCTCTTTGTTTTGTGCAATATTCATTTTTTTTAGGAAAATAGAGAATAATTGAAGATATTTGAGAATTTCTCGAAGAAAGGATTTATGCTATGAAGCGGGTTCTGAAATAGAGACTAACAAGGATGGAAGCTTCATCTACAAGCAAGGAAAGGCATGAACATCTGAGACTCTTTTGGAAACTTGTATATACTTGGAAATAGGTGTTTTAGGACTCTTAGAACCGACCTAATAGATTCCATGTATAGGGTTCCCTCCGGGGTATAAATATAGAGCCTCCCAAGGGGAGAGGGAGTTAGTCCACCGCATTATTCATTGTAAGTCGAGAGTCTTGGGCAAGGGTCGGGGGCTAAAACCGTTAAACTCGGTGAGAAGCTCATCTCGGCGAAAGGAGGAAGCAAGAGGAGGCAGAAGGGGGGTCGGCCCACTGACCTAGGCCCTTCCGAGAAGATCTCGAGTTCATCTTTCGATATGTTCTTCGTCGAGTTCATCCTGACGACTATGCTTCAGAGTTTACGATGTATCTCGAGTAATTCCTTGTACTTCCTTTGATACTTTGATGAAACCTTGATATTCGATCAATAAAGATTGTCTTCTAGACCTAGTTTGTTGTTTATATATGATTTATGATCCATATCTTTGCAATGCTTAATTCCAACATGTCTAGTCGGCCGACGTATAGAAGTTCTTCATGTTCTTGTAGTAGATCTTTACTTAGCTAGTTAATTGAATCTACTCATGCTTAGAGATGGTTGGGGTTTGCTAGTTCATCGCTTACCTGGTTACTAGTGGCAGTAGAGCCCGGGGAAAGATTCGAGTAGATCCTCGACATTCATGATCATGTTTATTCTTTGCTTAATGTTTAGATCTAGTTTCAAAGTGGTTCTTAGTATGGTGGTTGTTTGTCTCATATCTCTTGTGGATCCTTTTACCATGCCAAACCTATCGTTCTCGCGTTTATAGCCTAAACCTTGTTCTATCATTTTATGCAATAGTTTAATCTTTTATTAGAACCTTATTAGCGTATAGATTATAGTTTATTTAGAATAGTTTTATCCCTTGTTTAAGCTTGTTTAGATCTATTAGAATTAGTTAGCAATTCAGTTAATATTGGATTAATAGTAACTTAAACATAATTATCCCTACATTGACAAACCCAAGATACTCATCCTGGGGAAAAGCTACTACGATACTGTACGCTTGCAGTATAAAGTTTGACGTTCTTAAGTGGCGTCAACAAGGTTTTCTGGCACCGTTGCCGGGGAATCCTAATTATCGTTTAAGTTATTATAAATCTTTTATTAACTATATTGCTACTAGTTTTGATAGGTAGTTTATTTGCTTTTTGTGTGTTTACTTTTGTTCTAGTTACTTAGTTTTATTTAATTTCGTTCTTATCCTTAGTTTATTTTTAGTTACACTAGTCCAGCAACTTTGCTGTCATAGATTTTTCGTTTCGTGTTTTTGTTTTTGTAATTAGTTTCGGATATGACTTCAAAGCTTGAAGAGTGGGAGCTTTTGACGCTTGGGGAGCGTTTAACTGCAAAAGCTGTAGACCTAAGTTTCAAGAATCCAACAAGAAGCTGGAGTCAGGATTATACGAGCTGAAGCTAGGAATTATCAGGATTGCTGCCGCAGATCCATTCGGTAGAGAAGACGATGAGAATCCGCACAAGCACCTGGAGAAGCTCAAGCAAGTGTGTCACACTTTCTATCAAGAAGGAGTCTCAGTAGAGTGGGTCAAGTGGAATCTCTTTCCATTTACCCTTGTGGATAAAGCCAACAAGTGGTATCAAGCTGCCTCAATTGAAGCTAAAGGAGATTGGGAAATTCTTGAGCAGAATATCCTTGCAAGATTTTTCTCATCACTAAAAGTGTACAAGTTGAGGAAGCAGGTTTTCAACTTCGAGCAAAGACAGGATTATGGGGGATAGATATCCCCTGGGCCCTCACGGTGCGGATTCAGTACATGGGCCATTGGAGGGCCCAATGGAGATAGCAGGCCCTTTACAGGGTGCCAGCTAATCTCGTGGGCCTGAGAACGGACGACGAGTTTGAAGACCAAGTCAATAGCATCATAATTCAGGAAAGGCGTAAAGGAGTTGGTTCGGACTCTGTGTTTAGAAGCGGCGAGACTCATTGAAGGAAACATGTAGTAGCAGATTCTGTATACTCTTTTATGCTTCCAAACAGAGTAGGACTCGTAGATAGAAACCAACTTGTAACCCAAGCCTTGCCGGACTATATAAGGCGGGTGAGGGACCCCTACATAGACAATCAATCATCTCATCGCACATCGGCCACTAGACATCCAAGCCCTCATTGTAACCTTGAGAACTCAGATCAATACAACTCGCAGCAAACAGGACGTAGGGTGTTACGCGTATTGCGGCCCGAACCTGTATAAACCCTTGTGTTTTGTCGCATCTCTACGCGAACCATCGAGCTACACCGATCTCGCCACCCCAAAAGCATCACGTGACACACCCCGTGGTGCATTGCCAGTATCAAACACCGACAGTTGGCGCGCCAGGTATGAGGCAGCGAAATCGACATCACCTAGCTCCATGGCCGATCGCCTCGTCAACGGCTTCACCCCAGGTGACATGATCCAATTCGGATCGATCACCTTCATCGCTGATCGGAGCGGCGACCTTCATCAGCTTCGCAGCGCACCGGTGCAACCACGCATCGTCGTGCGACCATCGACCGCTCCAGGGCGATCTGCACCGTCGGATCGTCGCCAGGGACCAGCGCCTCGTCAGCCTCCTCCAACTCTGCGCCAAGCTTCAGCACGTCGGCATGAGGCGCCGGCCCCTCGCCAGAATCCGCCTCCACGTCGTGGTGAGTTAGATCGTGCTCCTCGTGGTCATCATGACTTGGGAGCGCGAACCAACCGAAGGGTCTCCTTCAAGGTTGGATCTACATCGACCACGCCGGCTCGAGCAGCACCTGCGACGACCACCGCTTCGGCCCCGACTTGTCGCACGGCGCTCTCAACTTCCCCGACTCAAGTCTGGACTCGGATTAGTCGGGGACCGAGATCAGGTTCCTCAGGGAACCTCTCTCGAGATCCACGATGGGCCCACGCCTCAGGCGGCGCTCCACAGAGCCCGAGGCGAGTTCCTGTTGATACTCGTTCCTAGGTCCCACGTCCGCTACGGGTCCCACCACCTCCACCCGCACCGAAGCGAGCCCGGCCAGCCTCGCCTGTCCAGGGCCGGAAGAAGACCCGGGTGGAGCCCGTCGTTCCCTCCATCCCGTTCGGTCTCCGCAACTCTGCTACCACACACCAGGGGCTACTCTCCCATGCCTCGGCTCCCCTCAACAACGACGAGGGTGCGCGGGGGGTGCCCGACTCAAGACAGTCCATGCCTCTTCCGGAAGATTGCATCTACAGTGAGCCCGACGCGCAACCAATGGGCCGTCGCCTGTGGCTCGTCGTCGATTCCACCCCAGCAGGAAGATCCGTTCGTTAGTACACCTCGCCGATCGGTGAGGCTCGTCATCACTCGCTGGTTGATCGGATGCCTCGCAATGCGGGACATCCCCACATGATCTGCAACATCGAGACTCCTACGGTCTCTGAACACAGCACGACCACCACGACGACCACGGTACCTACTTCGAGCACTAGCATGGGGGTGGCGGCCATGACCACCAGCAGATCCGAGGGTTCACTTGCGAGCTCTACCCTCTGTTTCCCTGAGCTCCTCGTTATCAGCGGTGCACCAAACGAGATCGACGAAGTGGTCTCGGATGACGAGCAACCTGTCCTCGCTGAAACCTCGCAAGATCGCCACAGGAGGGAGAGGGCGAACTGCATTCGTAACATCCGGCGTCGTCATATTCTGGGCAACAAGGACCTCACGCTGCCCATCTCGGTAGATGAGGTCACCCGGGATAGCGAAAACGAGCAAGAAGTGCAGAGCCATCGGCGTAGGAACCAGACGCAGTAGCGGCGTCGCAATTGGCAGGCTGCTCAAGCCAGGTGACAGTGGGTGGACGCGCTCCCCGGACACAATCTTCTGAAGGAGTTCGAAGGAGTTATGGAGACCCCAAGTCAAGCAGGAGGGGCGCTAGTCAAACTCTGCGAGCTCCTTCCTAACAACGAGGATGGGGAAGCCATCAAGACCGTTCTTGCTCGGGCAGCAGACCACCTCGTGCCCAGGCATCAAGAGGCCACTGATGCATGACAGGTCATCAACGGCAACCGCGACGCACGTCATAGCATCGAGCAATCTCGCGCTCAGCGGCACCAGCTTGAAATAGACCGGCGGGCGAACTACGACTGAGACTACGGCCCCCCTCAGCGTGCTCCAACTGCCAGGTGTCACTCGGGAGCTGTCTCTATGAACAGCTCCGCTCCTCGAGTCAGATCTGAGCGGGATCATAGCCCTCAGTCCCCGCCGGGCCGGCCAGAAGGGGACCGTGGTAACCCGGCTGGTGTCGCCGAAGTTGCCATCGTGGCCTTTGGACGGAGGATTCAAGAAGTCGAGTGGCCGCCCAATTTCAAAATCTCAAACATTGAAAAATTTGAGACGAAGATGGATCCGTGGAACTGGCTGGCCGTGTACACTACCGCGGCCCGGGCGGCCAACGCCTCAGAAGATCTCATGACGACCGACATCCCAATCAAGTTGGGGCAGGATGCGCTTCAATGGCTTCGCCACCTCAGGCGGGGCAGCATTGAGGACTGAGGCGACTTCCGTCGCCTATTCATCGCCAACTTCCAGTCACTCTCCGACAAGCCGGCGCAGTGATGGGACCTCAAAACCATCAGGCGCAAAGATTCAGAAAGCCTGCGATCGTACCTCAAACGGTTCCAGGCTCTCAGGAATCGTATCCCCGACGTATCTGAGGATACGGTGATTGACGACTTCCTCCAAGGCTCCAACGACCAAGTCTTCGTCAAGCACATACTGGAAAGGGCGCCCACTACCTCGGAGCGTCTCTTCCATGAAGACATCGACGAAGCCTGGGAGAGACTCGACGACATGCTCACACAAGGACCACTACTTAGAGTAACACCAGATGTGCATATTCATATTTTCTACTATGGTCTGACGCAGAAGCCTTTGAAAAAGTGAATATTACTGCTGGAGGATCACTGTTGAGCAGGACATGGAGAGAAGCTCACAAGATCCTATCTGATATCTGCATAGCTTGAAAGTACAACAGAGAAAGGAAGGACGATGGAGTGAAGAAGCCAAAAGTACGGGAGAGTCTCACGTACGGTTCCTTTGAGAAGGGTGTGATACCAAGAAATATAGGCCTGCTTGCCATCCACACCAGAATTTAAGACTTCGACTAGCTAGCTTTGAACAATAGACTCTAGCCCCACCAGGTAATCTGGGGCTTTAAAGGGCCCAAGTCCATGGCCTATTTCGGGTTCACTCTCTGGCTAGCTATATGCTTCACGAATCGAACGTTGAAGGCTCATTCATTTGATACCTGCACTTGAGAACGAAAAGGAGGGCTACCTAAGGAAACTCCGATTCGATCCGCCCCCCAGCTGGGAGGCATCTACCTCATCCCGATTTGCCGTTGGATAGAAACTACAGCCGTTGTTTTGCCGCCTACTAGTTACCCAGCTATTGTCGTTCTTTCAGACCATAATGAAAACGCAATTTCCGTTTTTCAAAAAAGCTTCTTCGTCTGTCTGTCAGCAGCGTATACAAAGGCTCTTGTATCAAAGTCAAGCCTTTGAATAAAGAATTTATTCTAAGATCGGCTTGCATCCGTCCAAGGTCTTCGAGTGGCTCGACGCCCAAAATCCCAAGCATCTTTTGATCAATGCAAAGAGAAGTTAAGGTGTGAATAATGGCACCAGAGATAATATTGTTTCCATAAAGTAAAGAACCAGAAACAAGAGCCAGCCTCGAGAGTTCTAAGTGTCTTGTGCGGTAGTTTGCCCCAGGGGACGGATCCATATGAGTATAGCGTGAGCGTCCGGACCACTCCTATGGCCCTATCGGCTGGACCTACTCCCACCCTATCCGACTCCAATCCTTATCCAACTTAGATCTTGGCTTTGTATTGCCGCTTTTCCTAGATATAGCATAGCCGGAAGTAGGATGAGAAACAGAGCGAAGGAATTCCTGATTTGGCACATGATGTTTTAAATTCCTTTCCATATTTCGCTTGAGTGGCCTTTTCAGCCTTTCTCATTTCAGTCCTCGCCTTTTTCATCTTCCGAAGCAATTGCGAGAAATATTTTCTTATGTTCCACACCTCAACAGTAAAATATTAATAATAGTAGGCTCAACCATTCCACTCCTTAGTCCTTCACAGTTGGAAAGGGCAGCAGAGCCGTTTCATGAGCGGGGGGGCTAAGCAAAACACTGATTCTTCTTTGAAGGAAGCAGATCGTTGTTTGTTTTGAAAAGAGAGGGGCGATAGGTTTCTGGTTGCTCTGCCGATCCACAAGGAACCAACACCTTTCTCCTACCCAATATCACGGTTGCCCCTCTTCTATATACCGCATATGGCTCCTCTTTGAGTTTTATTTTATTGGGGATGTTCGTGGGATGAGAGCACGCGGGAATGGTATATTAATCAATATACCAACCGAACTCATATCGAAAGTGTTACCAGCAGTTGATATGAGATCTATGTCTGTGAACATCCGACTTTCTCTTAACCATGCCATAAGAGGGTTAAGGTATATGATGCATCTGATCAATGGATTGATACTATGCCTAGAAGGGTTTATAGTATAACGGATCCTCCCCTTGCACACATGCTTTCGTTATTACCTGTATCTAAAATAGATGAAAGCAGAGATACTGAAACCGGCTTATGGGTTGCCTAAGCACCGATGGGTCTACATTCATCCCTGAATGTCGTCGGGTACTCTTAACTTCCCCGCCATTCTTGTAACCGTCACCTGTAATCCGCGCAGGTGTGTCCGCACCCCCTGGAGTGGACGAGAAAGAAAGGATTTTTTCTCGGAGCAACCCCCCTGGTTCCAGACCCAGGAGTTCACTTTCCCGTCAGGAACGAACTCCAGAGCACGAACGTACGGTATACAACCGAGCGGCCCGACATCGGACACAACAAACTTTCTAGCCCCCAGTCACAAGCTTTATGTTCGGCGCAGTACTCCCCCTTATCTTAGAAGGGTCGTCTGAGGGTTCGCCGCGGTTCATTGCTGTGCTTACACACTAGGCTACCCCTAAACTCATGGAAGGGCCCAGCCAACAAACGTAGGTAGGTTCAGCGGCGCATTGTCCTCTCGCTCTTGTAATATCCCCACCCATTATCACAACCCCCACAAGCGGGAAAACAGGGGCTTAATTAGCCAGCTCTCTGACTAGCATTCTTCCTCGTTCCACCCATAACAAGGCACACTGCCAAGGCGTATGTATTAGCCAGACCTATAAATTAATTACCATGATTCCCCATCAAATAAATCCGTTCCTTCTCTTCCTAAATTTCTAAACCAAAGCAAGTGGTGAACTTCCACAATGCTGTTTCTCATCCTACTTCCGGATGGTTTCAATTCAATGCTGCTGCTCTCTAAATAATTGGAATCTGGTGATCATTCATTGCCTTGAGAACTTAATCCCGGTATTGATCCAGTCCTTTCCTCACGAGTAGGGTCTTCACCATTTAGACCCTCAATTGGGTAAGGACAGAGAGAAGTGTGCGTAATGGGGAGTTGCCTCTAACGAGAATTTTGGGCCCGGGAATGAAGCAATCTTTCAATTTATACAAAGAATGTGGAGTCCCCTTGCGCTGGAAAGAAATAAAAATTCTGGAATCACAGCAAGAGACAGGGCTAATGGTTGGTTATATTTTTTCCTTTTCCTAGTTCTAGGTTTTCTTTGCCAAGTTTCGAACTCATTTATTTTCAAACCGATCCATTTACTAAATATTATTTTATCTGCTCCTACTGATTATTGACAAAAGCCAGTTTCTTTCATTTAGCTTGGTCGTAGTGATGTCACGACTTTAAGAAAATCTATTGGGAAATCCGAATTAACCATGGAATCCTGTGGATCAGCTCCCTTACATAAAAATATTTCACTGCTTTCCTCTGCGGGAGCCTGCGCCCCGGTCGATTGCTCAACCGTACTTTTGCTATCTTACGTAGAGCTGAATTAGGTTTTTTCGGTGTTCTCGTCGAAACATCTTTTGTGCCGAAGCAATTTATAAAGCACAAGCCGAAACTGGTGAAATCAAGGGTTGAAAACATTAGAACCAAGGGTATCCTACGAAGATTCCAAGTGTGTGATCCACCGATTCACTGAGTGGGTCTTTCTTACCGCAGTTTTCCATCTATCAAGTACTGGAGGCAAGCTCGTCAACTAGTACATAGCCATAGCCTTTCAGTCTGTATCTACTAAAAAGTAGTGCAGATTCAGTAGCTCGGGTCAGTATTAAGAAACGGAAAAACCAGAAAGAAGTTTTCAAAGCCTTAAGCTGAGCTGTCGGACGGGACGAAATCCGGCAGCCAGTTGCTGGCTCTGAATAACCAGCCCCAACTAAGACAGTCATTTTCATAGTTTACGCGCTTGGACTGCGCGGCAATACTGAGAACTAAAACCGCACCGCCAAAAGCAACCAAAATATTGCTTGGTGAATCGGTCGAAAACTTGAACTACGCCAGCAGCTGCTTTTATTTTCTCTACGAAGATAGTGGCTAGCTAGCTTCTTTGCCAGCAGGGACCGATATGATGATTGGTTTAGGTAGGGCGGCCGACAGCTGGAACTGGCTACCCGATCGGCCGGATTCAAAATTCTCTGCTCGGCTTCGATGATTGGGACTATTCTCGTTCTTAGCTTTATACGCCGAAACATGCCATTGCGACTGAAGCTGACCTTATTCTTTTAGTATTCAAAGCAGTAGGCAGTGGCCGGAACCCAGTCGATAAAATAATTTTCATCTGCTTGTAAATGAATTGTGTAAAATAACTCGGCCTTCATACTAGAAAAAAATAAAAAAATTTTCTTTTACGGTGCAAAAAGAATAAAATAATCAAAGTGGCAAGGAAGTAGTCAAAACAAAGAAAGCTTTTCCTCTGCAGGGGCCTCGTGCACTTTTCGGAATTGAAATGCCTGGCATTGATCGCTAAACGTCAAGGATCTGGCCTGGTTGACCCAATCATGATATTGAAGGATGGGACCTTTTCTCGAAGGTTGGAAAGTTCCATTCGTTTAGTACGAGATCGCTTCACACCTCGCGGTGCTCGATTGCAGGCTTAGGAAGTGCCATAAGAACCTGAGTAGCTAAAGGAAGGAAAATCAACCGAGACCCCGTTAGTAGCGGCGAGTTTTGAATTCGAAGAGCAGGCATATTGAGAATAAGAAAGGGACTATTTCAAGATGTGTGAGAGATCGGAGTTACGTATCTTGATAAGATCAGGCAACGGAAAAAGCTTGGCTCGCGCTAGCGGAGACTCCTGGAAAAGATGGACTAAAAAGTCCCCAAGTTAGCGTATTATGGGGGACCGTCAATCGTGGCTCACTCGTTGCCTTACTCTCCCACAAGATCACACTAAAAACAATAGGTGGATTCGATAGATCTATCGAATCCATGCTGCAAGCAGCAAGCGTAGGCTAAAAAGGGCCGAGAGCACCCTGCTTTCCCAACCATAATTAATGGCAAGAATCCAAAAGCTTGACAGGAGAGGAGTGCAAGCTCACCATTCATTTCCGATCCTACAACGGTACTTCCAAAGGCTCCTCGGCGTGCGAAAAATAATAGTCACTTACTTACTGAAGACCGGAATGGATTCTACTTAGTTAGTTCTAATGATCCGGTCTTCCCACCGGACAGAGTCACATTTTTCCACAAATTCATTTATGTAAGCCAGCTCTAGATCCCCTATCAAAGAGCTGACGAAGGGGATGAGCGGAAGAGGTCGTCTACTGGACGCGGTTTGGTTGTTGGCTTTCGCGGCAGCTCAATCCGTTGCTTGTTGCGCGCTAACACGACTTTTTGCAATTAGCGTTTTTAGCCGCACGCGCCTTTGGCATTTTTGGCCCCCACCCTTTTCGAGATCTGTCAGGATTAGCAAGATGTTATAGTGTAAACTATAGCCATAAAATGGAGTAGGGTTGATCAAAGGGCTGGCGCCTCCCTGTGCCGCGGGGTGGGCGACTGCGGTTCGAGTCTTTTTCGATCATAGGTCATTCTTCTCAGGCGGGCGCGGGAGGAAGAAAGAAAGTCGAAGAGCGTCTTCTCCTTTGGGGGTTGAAGTGAGGACATGACTGAGTGTGCGGAAAGCAGGCTTGACGCGGAACGAGGTGTAGATTGAGAAGAAAGATGGCCCACCTATGTATTATAGAAAAAAAGACAAACCAACCGTAGGAATCTCTCCGAGGGTAGTAGGTCGGGGGAGCACCTTCCCACGGACGAAAGGTAAGTGCGAAGGGCGAAGTTGCGAAGGAAAGAGTTAGGATAGGTCTTAAGGTGTTTATACCTTATGGAAATAGGTAAATCTCTAGGCAGGCTTTTGATGGATCTCCGCCCTAGTGAAGGGGAGCTCTTCGCAGCTGTCAGTGGAAAGATGGAAATTGGAACGAGAACCGAATCGTACCCAGGAAGAAATAGAAAAATATTGATATTCAATCACGGAGTATCTCGACTTCGCTCGTTGTTTTAGGTAAGTATAAAGGAGATCAGACTGGCTCGGTCATTGGACTTATTCTCAACGAAAAAAGTGCTCTCTGAACCGTGCTAGATAGTTTTCCATCAGACGGCTGTTCACGTAACTCCACTCTCGGCTTGGATTATATATCCGTTAGTATCCGACCATAGGGAGGAATTCCAATTATAGTATCCCCTTCGCTTCCGAAAGAGGTTCATACGAAACATCACCAAGGGACTGGTCTGAATTTTAGTGAGGAACTTTTGGGATTTTTGCTACTGAGGAATCAATGAAGCTCAAGTTGCATCCAGAATCCAGCATTCCGGAACGTCGATCTATAAATCTTCCATGCGTGGTTCAGTGGTCTGGTGAAGGAGAAAGAAAGAACCTGAGAAGAGCATAGTTGGAACTCTTTACCGGGATCAACGCGCCATGACTAAGATCTTCGATGATCTAATACATAAGATTGTCGAGTGCAAACGATTCAAACTAAGTAGAAGATAGATGGAATAGCATCCTGGGTTCAGGGTATTTTATTATAAAAATTGCGAGTTGCGTGAGTTAGCTATAACTACTAGGCCTAGAGTAAAGGCTTCTTGTTCCTCATCAGCGGTTTGATGGTGTACTTGACCATCCTTTCCCTTCGCCAGTCTTAGTTCTTAGAAAAGAAAGTAAACCACTGCCCAGGATTTCTTTCTGGGGCTCGCCCCATCCTATAATGTTTCCCGATCGGAGATCCATGGATCACAGGAATTTTTCTATAACTTAAATGACTCAATAAAAGCTTTTTTTATTCTTTTAGTTACCCTTCCATTGCTTTTGGAAAAAGGGTTATCTAAATCGATCCAGTGCGCTTGACAAGATCTCCTTCTTTAATAGCGGTATCACTACCAAAGACAACAATACCTCTGTGTTAAGCAACAGAAATCGGAATCGATGCCAGTGGTTTTAAAAGAACGAGTCCGGGGGAACCCCAAGGGGGGAGACTCTTCCACGAACCCCCCACGAATGGTCAGTAGGCGGAAGCCTAGGAGGGCCAACCAAGCGAAGCTCTTTCTTTTTTTGGCCGTGCCGTGAAGTGGCTTTTTGCGGGGAAACTTGCAAGTCAAGTTTGGGGGGAGGCGGGCGTCGACCCAACCTTTCCCCAGGGGGTGATTCCGGAGAGGTTCTTATGGCACTTCCTAAGCCTGCAATCGAGATTTCCCGATTGCTTTGTCGGGTTGTGGGTTTTTTCTACCCATAGGGGCTTTGACTAACATTCAATTAACAGATTTGTCAGTAGTGCAAATATTTGATACATATGCTCTCTCTTTAGGCTCCTCTCACCTTGTTATTCAACAATTCAGTAAGAAGGCTGCGTGTTCGACAATGGGTTCGGCATTTCCATTCCTTTGCCAAAGACCCTAACGACCTCACTTCACTAGCTGCTATGAGTCGAAGCGGTAGACTAGGGGGCTAGAAAGTTTGTTGTGTCCGATGTCGAAATGATGAAACTTAGGCGTGAGTACAGGCATTTAGATATACTCCTTCGTACTTGCGGAACGGAAGAAGGCAAGTGCTCGCTTCTTTTCTTTATGATCCAATTCAAATATCTCAACGTAAAAGGAAAATCACACCCTCCTTTTCTCAAAGCTTTTGTTTCAGCTTTCTCCTACTGACGAACCATTTCAATAGTATGGGTGCTGCCGTGCCACGGGGCACGACCATGGAAGTAATGAAAAAGAAGAAGTTCTGAACGCTTATTCCGGACTGCGTTCCGGAAAAAGTAGGCGAGGGTGCCAACTCTTACGAGATCTCACCCCGATTATAGGATCTCAATGAACATTTCTCGAAGGGACAGTCTGGGTGAGTAATTCCTCGTATAGGAAAACCAAGTTCTCGTACGAGGTTTTTGAACAGAACTTCGATAGGCGAGAGCATGGAGTGAATAAATCAAGGCCCGCCCATACATCTTGTGCCTTCGGCAGTTCAGTTAAAGATTTCTGTAGACCAGGAAAGGGTCGAAGCGCGAATTTATAATGCTAATATAATAGGCAAGGTCGAAGCGCCATTTGAGGTGGCCCAGCCCAGCATTCATTCACAAATCCTGTAGTGAAGGGCCATGCGGACTTGACGTCATCCCCACCTTCCTCGTATCTATCTTTATCTGGGTGTTCACCCCTACCTTTTAGCAGCTATATTATCCCTATAGGGGAGCTAGTATAGTTGGCCATAAGGGGGGCTTTGTGCTTTCATGTATTGGCTGATGTGTCCTATTCTTCTCGGGTACTCTTTCTTAATGAGAAAATCCCATAAATCTCTTGATGGAGCTTGAATCAAATCAATGCACCTCTGCTTCACCAGTAGCCAAGGTAGGCATAATACGCGTGAGCTCTTTCAAGTCTTTCGTGCGGGTATACGTTGAGCTAGTCCTCGCGAGCCCTAGGATTCCATTAAGTTCAGGTCAGGAGAAGCGCGAAGTGCAACACGTTCGTATTTGATGAGAAGTAGTAGAATGACTCAAGGCTCAAGAAGATTGACCTATATATCCACTCATGTGGTACTTCATCTCTTATCGACGGAGTCGTTTGGCACCTCGATGTCGACTCATCACATCCTGGGGAAATGATTCCCTTAGCTTTGATTTGCTTCGATCTGCGAGCATCAATCCTAGGAATTTTCTCCTCAAGGAGGCGCAATAAAACAGGACGAAAGCAGTGGGAAGAAAGCGATGCCCGGGAGGAGCTATGTGCCGTAGTATATACTAATTGTCAATGGCCTGATACGGTCACCCTATGGCCACTTTAACATACGAGAAACGTTTGTTTTCTTGCTATCAAAAGATAATTCATTCTTTGAACTCTGAGGATAGAGTCAGACTTGACTCGGAGTTGTCGAAGAGGGCAACCTAGGTAGTAGTAGAGGAAGTAGTTGTTCGGATCAGATGTAGGGGATAGTTTCTGGAGCTACACATTAGTAGTGTATCTCTCTAAAGTAGTGCATTTGGCACTGACTTGCCCCCGCCCTTTTTCGTCACTAAAAAAATCATCAGTAGCACAAAACCGAGAGTGATTAGCTTGTACTTTCGCGTCTCTCTAAAATTGCAGTCCAATTCTGGAATTTCTTCTCGAGACATCCCCGTCAGTCAACTTCTCTTCGGGATGGGTCGTTGGTCTTTGTGGAGATAATGTGTCAGCCGTGGTAGAAGTAGCTCCCTGAGTAGGCATGGGCGCCCGCCTAGATGAAGGATCTCTTTAGAGTTAGTACTCCGCCGTTCTAAGATATTCTTTTACGAGATTCCTTTTGTTGGAAAGCGCCAGGAATGGTTTAGGTATGAACAGAAGAGTGTAGTAGTAGGCACTTCTAGGCCCCTTCCCGGCTACTGGATCACTCCAGTGCTTCGGGTACTACGGACCCTCTGCCATCCATTGCAGCAGAGCCGTTTCATGAGCGGGGGGGCTAAGCGCAGTTGCTTTTTGTTTTATTTGCACCTCAAGAGGAGACCAAAAGTAATTATAGAAGTTTTGCTAGTGCAAAGCCTTTGACAGAATTTGAGAAGATGAGCTGGATGCCAGTGGAGTTTGGAGATACACTCAAGTGTGCAGGACCACTTCCGACAGAAGACTTAGTGGAAAAAGAAGAGGTGTTCCCACCAGAAGTACCACTAAGGAAGAGTAATGATAGTCAAGATATAGGGGAGGTGCTGCAGAAGTTATTCCAATAGGAAGAGCTAGATAGTGACTTTGTCTCTAAGGTGAAGCAAGTGATCGGGGTCAAGCCGGAGTCATCACTTACTGAAAAAGTTATCGTTCAGCTACCAGCCGAGGAATCACACACTGGAATTTCATGCTCCATCAACAAAGAAGTCTTCAACAACATACACTGCGCTATGGAAGCCCAAGTAAGTACAATGAGCTATGAAGTTTATTCTAAGTTATGTAATAAACCATGTTTAATTTCTACCAATCTTAGGATTAAACTTGCTAGTAATGAAGTAATTAAACCTGTAGGCTTAATTAAAAATATTGAAGTTGACTTTGCTGGAAAAATTATACCAACTGATTTCTATGTCATTATTGTCTATGATAATGGTATTAAATTAATTTTTGGTAGACCTTTTCTTAAGTTGGTTGATGCCGTAGTTAGTAATGAAAAAGGAAAAGTCACTTTAATATTAATGGTTAAAATATGACTTTGATTTCTTACCGGCATCTAAAGTGCCTGTTAATCTCGCTCCAGATATAGAGGAGATAGAGAGTATTAATTATATTAATGCTTTTAGAGAACCATTAAATCTAGTCTTAGAGGGAGAAAACGAAGGGTTTTTCTCTGAAGAAGCAACCAATGCCACTAACGAATTAGAACAGAATATAGAAAAAACCCGAGACTTCTAGTAGAGCCACTAGGTGACCTTAATCAACAGGAGGCGCCAGATGTAGAGTTAAAACCGCTACCTGATGGACTTAGATACGAGTTTTTAGGAAAAGACAAAACCTACCCAGTAATCATTAGTAATGAGCTAAGTCCAGAGGAAGTAGAGAGGCTGCTGGAAGTGTTAAGGGAATATAGGAAGGCTATTGGTTATTCTCTAGCAGATCTAAATGGAATCAGCCCCGTGTTTTGTACTCATCGAATTCCAATGGAAGAAGACCACAAGCCAGTAGTTGACAACCAAAGGAGATTGAGTAACGAAATGAGGTCTGTAGTTAAAAAGGAAGTTACCAAATTTTAAAATGCCGGAATTATCTATCCAGTACCAAGTAGTGAGTGGGTAAGCCCAGTTCATTGTGTACCTAAAAAAAGAGGTTTAACTGTAGTTAAAAATGATAAAAATTAATTAATCCCACAAAGAACAGTGACTGGCTGGAGAATATGCATAGATTACCGAAAGCTTAATAAAGCCACTAAAAAAGATCACTTTCCTTTACCCTTTATAGATGAGATGTTAGAGAGACTTGCTAAGAATACCCATTTTTGCTATTTAGATGGATATTCTAGATTCTTTCAAATCCCAATTCACCCATATGATCAGTATAAAACTACTTTCACATGTCCTTATGGAACTTTCGCCTATAGAAGAATGCCCTTTGGACTTTGTAATGCGCCTGCTTCTTTCCAAAGGTGTATGATGGCTATTTTCTCAGATTTTGTTGAAGATGAAGTTTTTATGGACGATTTCTCAGTTCACGGTACACGTTTTGACCACTGTTTAAGGAATCTAGAAAAGGTGCTTAAGAGATGTGAAGAGGTCGACATAGTGCTAAACTGGGAGAAATGCCATTTCATGGTTAGAAGAGGGCTTGTGTTGGGACACATCATTTCTGAGAAAGGAATTGAAGTAGATAAAGCCAAAATAGAGACAGTAGAAAAATTGCCACCACCTATTGATGTTAAATCTCTAAGAAGCTTTCTTGGTCATGATGGATTCTATAGGAGATTTATTAAAGATATTTCTAAAATAGCTAAACTACTTACCTACTTGCTTCAAAAGTGTAGGACCGAGACGTGCGACTAGGGGGGTGAATAGGAGCACTTGAAAAACTCAAACTCAAACCCCCAAAGTGCGCTCTCATGAAAACACACACACAACCGATACCGTCCACTGAACAGATACGTATCGGATGGAAAGCGGAAGCACTCGAATTAACGCCCAAGGGAAAGGACGTAAGACGAGCAACCAAACTACACCTAAAAGAGCACACACACTACACCCAGACAAACACACTCAACACCTAAAACTACACCTCTCTAATGTGCAGAGTTACGTAGCATAGACAAGCTACTAACCTAGGACACATTGAGAAACCCTAAATTGAAAACACTAAAGCAGCACCAAAACAAGCAAGAACAACAAGGCACAAACAAAACAAGACAAGCTACAAAGCTTGCTAGTGTCGCACACTAGCCACTCAACGCACCGAAGTGTGCCTCACTTAAGAAGTGAGTGAAGAGTATGGGCATGCAGTGGTTGACACAAAACAAGTTTGAAGCAAACAACAACACTCCAGAGACCAAAGAAACCAAAGAGAAAAGACCAAGGAAGAAGAGAAGGAACTAACACAAGAAAACAACCCAAAATAGTACAGACCGTACTATCCGAAACCCCCCAAAAGGCCTAGACCGTACTAAGTTAAAGAGAAGCAGAAAACAGCCCAGAAACACTACAGACCGGACAGTCCGGTTTGGCAAACCGGACAAAAGACCGGACAAACAAACCTGAGACACAAACGCAAGGTGGCCGAACCTCGGTTTCTCCGCCACACAGACCGAACTATCCGGTCTCTACAGACCGTACTAATTAAATCAGCAGAAAACTATACTCAAAAAACAGCCCGACACCCTTTTGAAAAAACGATCGAAACGGGGACAAATCTTAACGAAACTTCACAAAAATTTGCATGGACAATCTTAAGGACCTTCCCTAGCAAATCGCAAAAGATCAGCTCCAAAAGATCAAGGGATGCATGGGAATTGCAGATCTCGTGAGATAGGTGAGTTGAACCCGAAAAACCTAGAAACGTCAAGAACGGCCCTTGCTCGTGGTTGGATGATTCTAGCACTAGGCTAGTGAGAGGCACCACGTCCTAGCAAGGCAAAATACTGGCAAAAGAAAGGTCTCATCCTTGGACAATACAAAAGAGCCAAAATCCAAGAAACGGGACCAAAAACGAAACTAGAAAAGGGGCAAAGAGGAAGGGACGAGATTGCTGTTCAAGACATGGAATTTCTCAACAAGGAACCTTGAATTAATCACGAAATTCAGATTACAAAAGTTCCCTAGAGCCTTCCTCCCTTCATCCTCCCACTATTGACAAGATTAGACTAAACTAGACACTCATCTCCTAGCTAATCTCCTCTCTTTTCTCTCTTTGGACCTTGGCTGCTAGGGTTAGGGAAAACTAGGGTATTGTGGCTACCAAGATAAGCTCCAAGGGAGCCTCTCAAGTCTATTTATACCCTAGGCCCTAAACGACACAATTACATTAAGACCCCTACTATAAAAATGCCCGGAGGGGGCCAAACCGAAAAGATACAATCGGACGACTACGATGACGTCTTGATCTTCTTCTTCTCCACGCCTCGCTTGGATGTGCGCCACGTAGCCAGTAGTCTGGAAGCTTCCCCCGGTTTTGAAGTCAGTAACCGGGAAACTTTATTCTACGGGCTTCCTGGGCCGGGGCTTGGCCTAATCTTCTATCTTGGCGAGTCGGAGCCCAACCCACCAAGTCACTTGAACTTGGGTGACGGTTTTAAGCCGAAGCCGCCAAAACCTCCCTCGCATGCCTTCGCACCATGCACTCGGGTTGGAACACCACGGTGGCACCTGGCTTCTCCAGTCCATCGGAGTTGCCTCGCGGTCCATCGGAGGGCTTACACCACCGTTGCCGATCCGCCCCTCCGTGTACCGAGCTCCCATGGCCGACCGACACCGAGCATTGCCTCCGGTCCATTGGAGGACTTTTGCCTCAGTCCATCGAGGTCTTCATCGTCTACCTCCAGTCCATCGGAGGGCCTCCAGTCCATCGGAGGGCTTGAGCTCGTTGACAATCACTCATCACACCAGTAGAGCAATGAGGCCGGTCCATTGGCTCTCAATCTCCCCCTTGATGAGTGCATTGTCAACACATCTTCAACCTGTAACCTGAAATAGAACAAAGACAAAAGAAAAGCGTAAAACTGAAAAAGAAAGGAAAAAGAAAAGAAATGCTCAAGCTGCCCAAAACCAAACAAAGGCAAAACACAAGGCAGCTTGAAGCAAAACAAAAAGCAAAACATCGGCTCCTCAAGACAGAGGCAAAAGGCTCAACGCACCGATGCAAAGAGCATGCTAAAAGCTCAACTCCCCCTGAAATGCATCCTCATAAATGCAAAATAAGTGCAAAGCTCCCCCTCAACTAAAACTCTTCTGAGTTCTCCCCCTTTTATCCATATACACTAATTTCTCCCCAAATTTCTCCCCCTTGTTGACAATGGACACATCAAGGGTTCCTTGAACTCAACTCCCCCTGAACTAGACAACTCCCCCTCAAAATATGCTATGAAATGCAAGGAGTGTAACTGAAAGAGCTCAGAAGGGATGGAAAGCTAGTAATCATAAGTTCTAGCATACAGAGCAAGTGAGGGCAAGGATGCATACAACAAGCTCAAATGACTCTATCTTACACATATCAAGAGTAAGCTTGTTTTTCAGGGTTAATGAAAAGAAAGCATCACCAACATGAATAGCACCTAGTAAGATAGGCATGAACAACAAAATGCTAGCAATGCATACAAGGTGTGCTACTCTCAACCAAAGCATATACAACTAGCCATAAGCATTTTAGAGACTTGCAAATTTCAGATTTAGACATTTGTAGTCAAAAGCAAGTTCTTTTTGTGCCAGGGGTTATTTACTTGTCTTTTGCCACTTCTTACCAACCAATGCTAAGCCTAGGTTATATAACCATCAGAAGCTTAAGACAAGGTTTTGGTCATACACAGCCTAGTCCAAGTTCATGCCAAAGTGCAAAGGCAAGCTGTCTCGAACTAGATCAGTGTGACAAGCAAACCCACCTGGATCTTTCTCAATTCATCATATAAGACACACTTGTAAGCATTTTGATTCAGATTTCAATATAAGCAAGGTGTCAGAAAAGCTTAGACATAATCATAGCAAAGGCATACAACTAGCATATCCAGGTATGAAAAGATAGCATAGCATTCAACATTCCTACATATGCTAGGTAGCCAAATCAAGTGGTGATCATGGTTTTTGATTTGCAAAGAATAAAATGACTTAGCTCACAATTAGTATTCAACAGACTCAAGAGAGCTTAGCCAACCATGATCAAGCATGCATCTGTACAATCTAGCATAAGCAAGTACTAACTTATCATCCAAAAGAGCTCTAGTACTAGTGAAGTGAAAATGCAAATGATACAATGCGATGCATGATATGATACAATATGCAAAAGAAGCAAAGAGAAATAAAAGCAAGATAAAAGCAAATTCTAGACTATGGAAGCTATTCCTTACTAAAAGGAATAGCGTATTATCCCTGACTAAAAGGGATAGCACACTCCAAGCTCACCTCTCAAGCGCACAAAAGCGCCAAACTCTGGGGGCTTGGTAAAGATATCGGCCAACTGGTTTTCAGATGCTACGTGGACTAAGTCTATGTCCCCCTTCTCATAGTGATCTCTCAGAAAGTGAAACCTCACGTCTATGTGTTTGGTTCTAGAGTGCAAGACGGGGTTCTTAGCTACAGAAATAGCAGAAGTAGAATCATCTAGAAGAGGGATTTTTCCAAACCTAAGGCCGAAATCACTAAGGGTGGCTTTCATCAATAAAAGCTGGGAGCAGCAACTAGCAGCAGCTATATACTCTGCTTCTGTGGTAGACAAGGATACGCTAGCTTGCTTGCAAGAGCACCAAGAGACAAGAGAGGTTCCTAAGAGTTGGCATGTGCCGAAGGTTGACTTGCGATCAATCCGGCAGCCAGCATGGTCAGCATCTGAGAACCCTCTAAGAGAGAGAGAAGAACCCGAGGAATACCAAAGACCAAGCTCAGGAGTGAATTTCAAATACCTGAAAATGCGCTTCACCGCTTGACGGTGAGTCCTAGGAGAAGCCTGGTAGCGCGCACAGAGGCAGACCGCGAACTGAATGTCCGGCCTAGTCGCCGTCAGGTACAGAAGTGAGCCAATCATCCCTCGAAATTCCTTCTGGTCCACCGCCTCCCCATCTTCATCAGCAACAAGCGCCGTGTTTGTACTGATAGGGGTTGTCATGGGCTTGGAGACACCCATTTCAAACTTCTTGAGTATGTCTCTTGTATACTTGGCTTGATGGAGAAGGTTCCTTCAGGGCCTTGCTTGATCTGCAGCCTGAGGAAGAACTGGAGCTCACCCATGAGACTCATCTCAAATTCCCTGCTCATCTGTTCAGCAAAACTAGACACCAAAGCGTGAGATGAACCACCAAAGATTATGCCATCAACATATATCTGAACTATCAGGGTGTCACCGCCATGACTCAACAAAACAAGGTCTTGTCTACTGAACCCATCACAAATCCAGACTTGAGCAGGAAACTCTTCAACCTAGCATACCAAGCTCTAGGAGCTTGCTTCAGACCATAAAGGGCTTTCATCAACTTATACACCCGGTCTGGAAACTTGGCACTCTCAAAGCTAGGAGGTTGTCTCACATATACCTCCTCCTCTATGAACCCGTTTAGGAAAGCAGACTTGACATCCATTTGCTGCAGTTTGAAGCCTTTAGAGGCCGCAAAGGCAAGCAAAATCCTAATGGCTTCCAAACGAGCTACAGGGGCAAAGGTCTCCTCATAATCTATACCCTCTTTCTGACAGAAACCCTGGGCTACCAATCTCGCTTTGTTCCTCACAACCATCCCATCCTCACCATGTTTGTTCTTGAAAACCCACTTGGTACCTATAGGGCGACAGTTTGGTGGAGGTTCAACTAAATCCCAGACATGGTTTCTCTCAAAGTTCTCCAACTCCTCATGCATGGCGTTCACCCAGTTAGGATCAGATAATGCATGTGACACATCCCGGGGCTCAAAAGAAGCAACATATGCAGAGTGGGAGAAAAATGCTAGAGAGTTAACCGAAGAGCGTGTGACACGCTGGTGAATATCTCCAATCATCCTGTGTGGAGGGTGATCCCGCTGGACCTGCCGAGATGGTACAATCTCGGAGGTCACCTTCCCTGCGTCCTCAGCGGGTCCAGCCTCTGCATGAGCTTGCTGTCGGGGGAGTGAGGAGGAAGCTGTGGGCAAGGGTCCTCCTTCATCATCTGAGCTCGTAGCAGAGGGGGCAGGAGCTGCAGCCGGTGCAGTGGCTCCTGCATCACCATCACCTTCCTCATCCTCAAAGATGGGGGTGCCTTCTTCATCATCACCTAAAAGCTCAAAGGCAGGGGTTGTGCAGGGCATAGTTTCATCAAAAGAAACCTCACAAGTCTCAACAACTTGCTTGGCCTCTAAAATCCACACACGAAAAGCCCTAGAACTAGAAGCATACCCCAGAAAAATCCCATCCAAACAACGAGACTCAAACTTGTCCAAATGCCCCACCTTCTTAAGCACAAAGCACCTGCAGCCAAACGCTCGCAAATGCTTGACGCTGGGCTGCCTACCAAACCGAAGTTCATACGAGGTCTTCCCAAGGAAAGCTCGCAAGAAGATCCGGTTCGCAATATAACAGGCCGTATTTACTGCCTCAGCCCAAAAGCGCCTTGGAGTCCTATGCTCATCGAGCATCGTCCTTGCCATCTCAACAAGTGTGCGGTTCTTGCGTTCCACAACACCGTTCTGCGGAGGGGTATATGGAGAAGAAAACTGGTGTTCAAGACCTAGGTTACGACAGAAGTTTTCGAAACGAGAGTTTCTGAATTCTCCGCCATTGTCACTGCGGATAGCCCTCATGGCCTTATGACTCTCGTTTCTCAACCTCAGTACCAGATCCCGAACAAAACCAAACGCCTCATCTTTAGACTCCATGAAAAATACCCACGAGAACCGCGAAAAATCGTCCACAACAACAAGCACGTACCACTTCCCACTGATCGACGCTACCCGAGCGGGACCTACTGTATCCATATGGAGTAGCTCACCCGGATAGGAGGTCATAACCTGAGACACAGGAATGTGAGAAGCGGCAACCATCTTGCCATGACGACAGGGGTGGCATACTAAGTCCTTCTCAGCTCTCAACTTGGGCAATCCTCGGATTAGGCCCATTGAACTTAACCTGACTAGCAGATCAAAGCTCAAGTGACCAAGTCTCCTATGCCACTTCCATATATCAGCAGAAGGACTAGCAACCAAACAGCGAGCAGGGCCAGAAACAGATGTGAGGTCGACCCTAAAAACCTGACCAAAAGGCAGCAAAGAGCAAACAAGGGTCTCCTCAGCATCAAGAACGCAGCACGCACCTTTCTTAAAACGAACCTCAAATCCTTCATCGAGAAGTTGCGAAACAGAACCCAAATTGAACCCCAAATTCAGGGAAAGCTTACGGAGAGCGAAACAGAACCAACACCCATCACTTTACCTTGACCATTGTCCCTGAATGTGATGTACTCCTTGGTGCTTACGGGGTTGAGGCTGGAGAACCATTTGCGGTGCCATGTCATGTGCCTAGAGCAACTGGAGTCCATGATCCACACGTCCTCCATGCCTCGATCCTGCAAAGTCAAGTAAAGCGACGGTGAGCAAATGGTCCGGCACTGGGGTTAGTCCCAAAACTGCTATACCAGTGCCGAGCCATCTGCTCAAAAGTGGGGTAAGCACAATCAAAGAAATCAACACGACGATCAGGGTAACCATGACCTCCAAAGCGTGAACCCTCGAAAGCTCTCTCAAAGCCTCGGTCACGAGGTCCATAGCCGCGCTGAAAACGACTAGGAGCTCGGCCGGTGAAGCATCTCTCACCGCCAGGAGCACGAGCCTGAAAGCTGCCTCCTCTCTCACCACCAGCAAAGCGGTCTCTCATCTCACCGCGGTGGGGAAGATCTTGCCTACCACCCTGGTAGAACTGATCCTGGTTCCCCCAAGCTCTCTCCTGCCTCTCAACCCGCTTCCTCCTGTAGCAAAACTCCTCTAAGTGGCCATTCCGCTGGCAAAACTCACAGTGGTAGACAGGCCTCCTAGGAACTGGGTTAGGCTGGGACTTGGACTTAGGTGGTGTGGCCTTGGGTGGCTCAGGCTGTTGGACTGGCTTCTTGCCCTTGGGCTTAAGCTCTTCCTCAACAATCTTATCCAGCTTAGCCTTACATGGCTTGGGTGTCCAGTACTGCTTCTTTGGGGCAACCTTGGGTGGCTCATCGTAAACCCCATCAACAGTCTCACCTGGCTGGGTAGGTGCAGTCTTGGTCTTAACCGGGGCACTCTTCTCACCCGAAGTGCTGCACTCTCCAAACCCAACATCACTTGTCTCACCCTCAGCTCTCTTGGGGCTCTCTATGATCATCTCTAGTTGGGGTTGCCTCGCATATACCCAACTGAGCACCTCTCTCAACCTGTTGTTGTCCTTTTGCAAAGACAACATCTCATCCCTCAGATCCTCTAGAATCACAGTATGGGCAGCACAGGTATCACAGTCTAGGGAGGGAACCACAACAGCTTTCTCCAACTTCCTAATGGTGGCATCCCTATCCACCAGCTGCATCCTAAGGGTTAGACAGTTCTCACAAGTATCAGTAGGTGCTGAAAGCACCTCAAAGTCAGCTTTCAACTGCTCTAACTCACTTCTCAAGGTAGGACAGACCATACACGCACCCAAAAGCGTAGGTCTAGGGCTCATCAAGCTCCATGAGCTGCCCCTCGAACTTCTCCTTCAGAACAGCTAGCTCTCTCGCTAGACAGGGGCAAGACTCACACTCAAGCTCTCCACTCAAAGTAGGCTCATCCAGTTTGGACTGGAGTTTGCCTAGCTCAGCCTTCAGCTCATCTATCTCCTCTACCCGCTTGGCATACCTATCTCTCTAGTCACCAAGCTCCATCATGAAAGACTCGCAGGTAGGGCACTCAATCTCACTGGGTTGGGGTCACACACTCCTCAACCTCTCATTCTTCTCTAAAGCCTCAGCAAGTTGGGCTTTCAACTTCTGCAGCTTCTTAGCTGCCTTCTCCAGCATCTTATCCTGGGCCTTAAGCTCTCAGCTATTCTGCTCTAGCATCTCAAGGATTTCAGCTTGCTCAGGAGTTACCTCATCATCAGAAGAAGAGTTGCTGCCGTCATCCTTGTTCTCCTTGTCCTCAAGCGCCGTGGAGCAAACCGAGCTCCTCTTGTCCTTGTTCTTACGCCTGGACTTGGTGGAGACGAAGCACAAGCCAGCTGGACCGCCTTGATCGTTCCTCTTGTCCTTCCTGTACATGATCTCCTCATCGCTTGAGCTCGACGAGGACGAAGAGGAAGAAGATCCGCTGCTGCAGAACCCGATCTCGGCAAAGAAGGCCTTGTCCCGCTTCCGGTTGTCCTTCTGGTAGCTCTTGAAAGCCTTCCGGAAGTTCTTCTTGCTGAAGGGGCGCTTGCCGGAGCCGTGCTTGCTGGAGCGGTGCTTCTCAAAGCTTGGCTTGCTGGAGTGGTACTTGTCGGAGTCGCGGGAGTAGCTTTTGCCCTTCTTGTAGTAGTTGTTCTTGTTGGGGCACTCGGCGATGAAGTGGCCGACCTCTCCGCACTCGAAGCATTTGGGCCGCTCGCCCCTCTTCTTGCTCATCCGGTTGTCATAGGCGCGCTGAAAGCGACTAGACACCAGACACAACTCATCATCCCCAAGCGTCGCTAGCTGCTCCTCTGTAACAGACATCAAAGCAGAAAACGAGAAGTTGTGTAACATGGGGTTAGTGATAGACTCACTAGAGGGGGTAGCCAAGGCCAGACTCTTAGAACCTGTACAAGCGAGGGAATCCCTCATCTTGTAATCTACCTTGGTGGCCTTGAGCTTACTATAGAGCGCCTCTACTCCAATCGTATCATACCCTGCCGACTCAATGATTGAGTTCACCTTGATCTCCCATATTTTTCTATCCAAAGCATACAACAACTTGACAGCCTGCTGATGATCGGTATATGGGAGAGCAGCGGGGGCAGAGTTGGCACGTAACTTGTTGATGATCGACTGAAAGCTACCAAACAAGTCGTCTACTGACTCTCCCGGCTTCTGGACGAAATTCTCAAATTCGCGCCGGTATGTCTCCACAAGCCTAGCCTTAATCGTTGCAGTACCCTCATGGTGTGCACTAAGCAGTGACCATATCTCACGCGCAGTCTTAAGGTGACTCACTCTCTCATAATCCATGGGACCAAGCCCGGAGAAGAGAAAGTTAACAGCCTTGGCATTCGCCTCATGCTGAGGCACGATATCCTGCGTAGTACGCTCAGCAACTGGAAGCACCACAAAAGTCGTACTCTGAGTTGCATCCCATATGTCCTGACTCTGGCTAACAAGGAACGCCTCCATTCTACCTTTCCAGTAGGGATAGCCATCGGAGCCAAGGACGGGAATTTTCCCGAAGTAAGTCATCGTCGCTACGGTTTCGTCACCGGTTAAGGTATAGGAAACCTAACCAGCTCTGATACCACTTGTAGGACCGAGACGTGCGACTAGAGGGGGGTGAATAGGAGCACTTGAAAAACTCAAACTCAAACCCCCAAAGTGCGCTCTCACGAAAACACACACACACCCGATACCGTCCACTCAACAGATACGTATCGGATGGAAAGCGGAAGCACTCGAATTAACGCCCAAGGGAAAGGACGTAAGACGAGCAACCAAACTACACCTAAAAGAGCACACACACTACACCCAGACAAACACACTCAACACCTAAAACTACACCTCTCTAATGTGCAGAGTTACATAGCATAGACAAGCTACTAACCCTAGGACACATTGAGAAACCCTAAACTGAAAACACTAAAGCAGCACCAAAACAAGCAAGAACAACAAGGCACAAATAAAATAAGACAAGCTACAAAGCTTGCTAGTGTCGCACACTAGCCACTCAACGCACCGAAGTGTGCCTCACTTAAGAAGTGAGTGAAGAGTATGGGCATGCAGTGGTTGACACAAAACAAGTTTGAAGCAAACAGCAACACTCCAGAGACCAAAGAAACCAAAGAGAAAAGACCAAGGAAGAAGAGAAGGAACTAACACAAGAAAACAGCCCAAAATAGTACAGACCGTACTATCCGAACCCCCCCAAAAGGCCTAGACCGTACTAAGTTAAAGAGAAGCAGAAAACAGCCCAGAAACACTACAGACCGGACAGTCCGGTTTGGCAAACCGGACAAAAGACCGGACAAACAAACCTGAGACACACACACGAGGTGGCTGAACCTCGGTTTCTCCGCCACACAGACCGGACTATCCGGTCTCTACAGACCGTACTAATTAACTCAGCAGAAAACTGTACTAAAAAAAACAGCCCGACACCCTTTTGAAAAAACGATCGAAACGTGGTCAAATCTCAACGAAACTTCACGAAAATTTGCATGGACAATCCTAAGGACCTTCCCTAGCAAATCCCAAAAGATCAGCTCCAAAAGATCAAGGGATTCATGGGAATTGTAGATCTCGTGAGGTAGATGAGTTGAACCCGAAAAACCTAGAAACGTCAAGAATGGCCCTTGCTCGTGGTTGGATGATTCTAGCACTAGGCTAGTGAGATGCACCATGTCCTAGCAAGGCAAAATACCGGCAAAAGAAAGGTCTCATCCTTGGACAACACAAAACGAGCCAAAATCCAAGAAACGGGACCAAAAACGAAACTAGAAAAGGGGCAAAGAGGGAGGGACGAGATTGATGTTCAGGACATGGAATTTCTCAACAAGGAACCTTGAATTAATCATGAAATTCAGATTACAAAAGTTCCCTAGAGCCTTCCTCCCTTCATCCTCCTACTAATGACAAGATAAGACTAAACTAGGCACTCATCTCCTAGCTAATCTCCTCTCTTTTCTCTCTTTGGACCTTGGCTGCTAGGGTTAGGGAAAACTAGGGTATTGTGGCTGCCAAGATAAGCTCCAAGGGAGCCCCTCAAGTCTATTTATACCCTAGGCCCTAAACGACACAATTACATTAAGACCCCTACTCTAAAAATGCCCGGAGGGGGCCAAACCGATAAGATACAATCGGACGACTACGATGACGTCTTGATCTTCTTCTTCTCCATGCCTCGCTTGGATGTGCGCCACGTAGCGAGTAGTCCGGAAGCTTTCCCTGGTTTTGAAGTCAGTAACCGGGAAACTTTATTCTGCGGGCTTCCTGGGCTGGGTCTTGGCCCAATCTTCTATCTTGGCGAGTCGGAGCCCAACCCACCAAGTCACTTGAACTTGGGTGACGGTTTTAAGCCGAAGCCGCCAAAGCCTCCCTCGCACGCCTTCGCACCATGCACTCGGGTTGGAGCACCACGGTGGCACCCGGCTTCTCCAGTCCATCGGAGTTGCCTCGCGGTCCATCGGAGGGCTTACACCACTGTTGCCGATCCGCCCCTCCGTGTACCGAGCTCCCATGGCCGACCGACGCCGAGCATTGCCTCCGGTCCATTGGAGGACTTTTGCCTCAGTCCATCGAGGTCTTCATCATTTATCTCCAGTCCATCGGAGGGCCTCCAGTCCATCGGAGGTCTTGAGTTCATTGACAATCACTCATCACACCAGGAGAGCAATGAGGCTGGTCCATTGGCTCTCAAAAAGGACGTTCCTTTCGAATTTACTGAAGAATTTGAGGTCGCTTTTAGAAAAATTAAAGAATTACTTATTAGTGCACCTATCATTCAACCACCTGACTGGAACCTACCTTTTGAGATCATGTGTGATGCTAGCGATTATGCAGTAGAAGCTGTGCAGGGTCAAAGAAAGGATGGAAAAGTACATGCCATTTATTACGCCAGCAAGACTCTTAATGAAGCTCAAGTAAATTACGCTACTACAGAGAAGGAGTTGTTTGCAGTAGTTTTTGCCTTTGAGAAATTTAGATCATATATAGTTAATTCAAAGGTTATAGTTTATACTGATCATGTTGCTATCAAATACCTTCTTACTAAAAAATACGCTAAACCTCGTTTAATTAGATGGATTTTATTGTTACAAGAATTCTATGTAGAGATTAGAGACAAGACGGGAGTTGAGAATGTAGTGGCAGATCATTTATCTAGAATGAACCATGCTAAAGGTGGACAACCTATAGAAGACGCGTTGAGAGACGATACCCTTTATGCCGTTTTAGATAAAGATTCTTAGATGATAGATGTTATAAGAGCCATAAAGAAAGAGCCGTTAACTCATCTCAATTATAATTCCAAAAGAAAAGTCCTAGCCAACGCTAAGAAATTCTACTGGAGCGCCCCTTACCTATATAGGTTTGGATCTGATTGAGTCCTTAGAAGATGTGTGCCTGCAGAAGAGAGAGAAGAAATTCTTAGGAAGTGCCACGCTACAGAATATGGAGGGCATCATGGACATTTCAGAACCCAAGCTAAGATATGGGGGAGTGGATTTTATTGGCCAGGAATGCATGAAGATGCAAGGAAATTTGTTGCTTCTTGTCCTGAGTGTCAGCGGACTGGAAATGTTACATCAAGAAATTCAATGCCTCTCACTTATAACCTACAAATTGATTTGTTTGATGTTTGGGGAATAGATTTTATGGGTCCATTTGAAAATTCATATGGATACATTCTGGTGATTGTAGATTATGTCTCAAAGTAGGTAGAAGCTTTACCATGTAAAAAGGCGACTACACAGGAGTGCATAGAGATGATTAGAAATAATATCTTTCCAAGATATCGGGTCCCTAGAGTCATCATATCAGATGGAGGATCGCATTTTGTTGGTAAAGAGTTTATAATTATTTGGAGAAAATGGGAATTGAACATAGAATTTCCACAGCTTATCACCCGCAAACAAATGGCCAAGCCGAGACATCAAATAAACAATTAAAAAAAATTCTTCAAAAGACGGTAATTAAAGGAGGTAAAAATTGGTCGAATAAGCTTAGCGATGCTTTTTGGACATATAGGACTGCGTTTAAGGAACCTATTGGGATGACGCCTTATCAGTTAGTTTATGGAAAAACCTGTCATTTGCCAGTGGAGATGGAGCATAAAGCTTATTGGGCAATTAAGGAATTAATTTGGATTTAGACGCTGCTTTAGTCAAAAGAAGGATTCAACTTAGTACCCTTGATGAGGCAAGATTACAAGCCTATCATAATGCTACTATCTATAAGGAAAGGGTTAAGAGATGGTTTGATAAGAGAATCCTAAAGAAGGAATTTAAGGAAGGTGATAAGGTTCTTCTTTTTAATTCAAGATTTAAATTATTTGGAAAAGAAAAATTACAAAGTAAATGGGATGGACCTTATATAGTACATGATGTATCACCTTCTGGAGCAGTTACTATTATGGCTCTAGAAGGAAACACGTTCATGGTAAATGGTCAAAGACTTAAGGTTTTCCTTAAAGGAGATAAATTTGAAGTTAATTATATTGATACATATGAATTCAAGGAAGTAAGGTTTCATTACCATGGCCATAATCTCTAGTTTTCCATAGTTTTTGTATCTTTGTATGTAAATAGTCATGTTTAGTGGAGGTTTTTCTAAAAATCTAGTTTTATTTTTGTTTTAAATTAGGAATTAGGGATACCGACAAAACTTGGGAACTTTTCGCGCAAGGAAAGGCCTGGGTCGGCTGACCCCTAGGGGGGTAAGTCGGCCGACCCCAGACTTTTCAAGGCGGTTCGCTTCCAAATTTTGCTGGTAAGATCCGCGTTGTATACCAAATAAGTTTAGGGTAGAGTTCGGATCGGAATCACTGTTTTATTTCCAAATCTCACCAATCTCTGGAGTATAAAACCATAGGGAAGCCATGGAGCCGAGACATCTAACTCAAAGCACATCCAAACCTAGCCACAACAAGTTCCGAACCGATAGAGATGCAACTCGTGAAGAGGGAAGCCGAGGCACCGCAGGAGGGGGCCTGGTCGGCCGACCAAGAGAGGTCAAGTCGGCCGACCAGCCCTGTTTCCTGGGGTACTCGCCGCAACTTTTCACAGGTGGTCTTTGGTGATGAAGAGGAAGAGGCAAGGGTGTGTGGATCAGCCGGAAAGCGTGAGATCTCGAAGCACATGGCCAAAGCTTTCAATTCAACCAGGGAAGATGAAGGTTAGAAGATCCTAGAGGATTGGAGGGATGCCCAGGATAGACTATCAAGAAAGCCATGTCCGTTCTGGAGGAACTATCCATTCAAGTGAGGATCAATCAATGAGCTTCAATGATTATCGAGGATCAGAAACTGAAGAGGTAAACTCAATCACTATCATTCCTTGTTTCGATACTTATCATATTGGAGCAGAGGATGGAGTGGATTGTTGCCCAAAGTGTAGAGAAGCTATCTACTTCAACAAGCAAAAGAGTGAGGATATTCTTGATATAATCATTGACGTAGAGGAGAGGCTTCACGAGAAGATAGAAGACACTAGGAAAAGAGTTGACAATTTTGTCAGGAACTTAAAGGGGCAAGTGAACTACCTCCAAAATGTCTGTGAGAGTCAGAAGTGAGTGATTGATTCCATTTGGGGCCACGTTACAAGACTGGAAGGAGTAGGTTATCAGCCAGATGACACTTGCGAAGAACCAGAAGAGACATATTCACCTCCACCTAACTACCTGCCTGGTGAAGATCCTCTTGACGGTCCAGTGGATGATACACACTGGTTCAGTGGTGACGATTAGGAACTTTGCTTAGTTTAAGTGTGGGGATATTAGTAGAATTTCTCCAATTAGATAGAGAGTTTAGATAAAAATAAATAAATAGAGTCTTTATACATAGTCTTATTAAAGTTAGTTTAAGAGTCACTTATCTTTTATGTAATCGGTCTATTATATTAATAAAGTGTGTGATTGAATAAATTACTTTGCTTTATTTAAGTTTGTTCTTTATTTTTACTTTAATGATTAATCTTGCTTAAAGTTTTATGATTTGATTATTATGGTGATTGCTAGATTGATTAAAATTGCATAACCCATATATTTATTAAAGGATTATGTTTTATAGCTTTGCCAAAGTTTTAATTAAGAAAAAAGATTAGGGGAGAATTGTCTTTTCTTTAAAAAAATTTTTTTCTTGGATCAAGTTTTACACCCCTATGTTAAGAGAGAGCTAAAAATTCCAAGTAGAGCCTAGATTTATGAAACCCAGTTTAAAAAGCGAGTTGTCTTATATGAGTTTAGTTAAGTTTGATCCCTTTAGATATTTTGATCACTTAAAATTATCTGGGTCATCTATTTTCATTTTTTTGCTAGACTTTTATTATATTCCAATTGCTTACATCAGTAGAGCAATTTCTTTAACCCTATAAGACTTTTTCATCTCGTTATTTTATCTATACCTATATAAAGTTTTTGCTCAAATAATCGTTCATAAAAGCAATTTATCCAAAAAGGTGGTAAAAGGGGAAAGAGGCGCCCATCTAAAAAAAAGAGAGAGAGAGTGAGAAATTTTGTGGCGCCTGATAATAAAAAAAGGAAGAGGGAGAAAAAAATGGCCAAGTGGTCGAATATTGAAAAGGTAGAATTAGGAAAAGGAAAAGGGAGAAGAAAAATATATATATAAAGTTTGGAAAAGTAAAATAAAAAGAGCTTTATAATCCTGTTAAATACAATGAGCAAAGACTTTTTCCAACCATGTGCAAAATTTCAGAATTTATTCCACCTCATTTGTTCTTGCACATGTCCACCATCTATATCTTTTTTTCCTTAACCTTTTCTATAATCTTTTTTCTATATTTCGATGACCAAATAGTTTACATGATGATTGAATAATCTTTGGAGAGATACCTTAGCTACACAATAGAATAAGCAGCTCTGCTTAGCCTTTACCAAGCTCCACTTAAACTTTTATGAGATAAGAGAAAGAGAGTGATTCTATAGGGTTAGCCTCTTATAAGAGTGCCTTTTTGAGAGTTTAACTTTTGGGGATAAAGTAATTTCTTGATCCTTGAAAATTTTATTTTTTTTAAAAAAACCTCTTTGATGATTCTGAAAGAGACTTTGGCATTGCTATAATTCGTTTGACTTAGAGAAACTTTGTGGGAATCTATATGCATATCCATGTTATGATTTGAATGAATTCTAAAGGCATGGTTATTTCAGAAAAGTAATTATTTAGAATTTGCTTAAATATAGTTAAGTTCTTTTATCGATCTTTTGCTCGAGGACTAGCAAGATCTAAGTGTGGGGATATTATTGATGCTCGTTAAGTACTAAATTTTTGCTATATTTTTATATGATTTTATATCTTTTCGAGTTAATCTTATCATTTAGTCTTGTTTTACTAACAAATAACCCCGTTTTCAAGAATGCTCTTTATTTTTGTCCAATATTCATTTTTTTAGGAAAATAGGGAATAACTGAAGATATTTGATAATTTCTCGAAGAAAGGATTTATGCTATGAAGCGGGCTCTGAAATAGAGACTAATTAAAGCCCACTTGAGGAAGAAGCCTAACAAGAAAAGAACTCTTGGAAGATAAAGTTTGCTTGAAGGACTAAATCCTAAAATCTTCTCGAATCTTCTCGAAATTCAGAGATCTTAACGATGTCAAATGAAGAAAGTTTGGATACCAAAGTTGTATATCTCTTCGAACTCTATAATTTAGAGTTCGAGTTTGCCATATTTGGACTTCGAATGAGGAAGTTATGGTCGAAATACTAAAGGCTGCAGAATATGGAAGAGTCCAACTCGGGAAGGACAAGGATGGAAGCTTCATATACAAGCAAGGAAAGGCATGAACATCTGAGACTCTTTTGGAAACCTGTATATACTTGGAAATAGGTGTTTTAGGACTCTTAGAACTGATCTAATAGATTCCATGTATAGGGTTCCCTCCGGGTATAAATATAGAGCCTCCCAAGGGGAGAGGGAGTTAGTCCACCGCATTATTAATTGTAAGTCGAGAGTCTTGGGCAAGGGTCGGGGGCTAAAACCGTTAAACTCGGTGAGAAGCTCATCTCGGCGAAAGGAGGAAGCAAGAGGAGGCAGAAGGGGGGTCGGCCCACCGACCTAGGCCCTTCCGAGGAGATCTCGAGTTCATCTTTCGACATGTTCTTCGTCGAGTTCATCCCGACGACTATGCTTCAGAGTTTATGATGTATCTCGAGTAATTCCTTGTACTTCCTTTGATACTTTGATGAAACCTTGATATTCGATCAATAAAGATTGTCTTCTAGACCTAGTTTGTTGTTTATACATGATTTATGATCCATATCTTTGCAATGCTTAATTCCAACATGTCTAGTCGGCCGACGTATAGAAGTTCTTCATGTTCTTGTAGTAGATCTTTACTTAGCTAGTTAATTGAATCTACTCATGCTTAGATATGGTTGGGGTTTGCTAGTTCGTCGCTTACCTGGTTACTAGTGGCAGTAGAGCCTGGGGAAAGATTCGAGTAGATCCTCGACATTCATGATCATGTTTATTCTTTGCTTAATGTTTAGATCTAGTTTCAAAGTGGTTCTTAGTATGGTGGTTGTTTATCTCATATCTCTTGTGGATCCTTTTGCCATTCCAAACCTATCGTTCTCGCGTTTATAGCCCAAACCTTGTTCTATCATTTTATGCAATAGTTTAATCTTTTATTAGAACCTTATTAGAGTATAGATTATAGTTTATTTAGTATAGTTTTATCCCTTGTTTAAGCTTGTTTAGATCTATTAGAATTAGTTAGTAATTCAGTTAATATTGGATTAATAGTAACTTAAACATAATTATCCCTAGATTGACAAACCTAAGATACTCATCCTAGGGAAAAGCTACTACGATACTGTACGCTTGCAGTATAAAATTTGACGTTCTTAAGTGGCGTCAACACCTCCATGCCTCGATCCTGTAAAGTCAAGTAAAGCGACGGTGAGCAAACGGTCCGGCACCGGTGTTAGTACCAAAACTATTGTACCAGTGCCGAGCTATCTGCTCAAAAGTAGGGTAAGCACAGTCAAACAAATCACCACGACTGGAGTAACCACGACCCTCAAAACGTGGCCTCTCAAGCTCTCTCACAAACCCTCGGTCACGAGGTCCGTAGCCGCGCTGAAAACGACTAGGAGCTCGACCGACAAAGCGTCTCTTACCACCAAGAGCACAGGCTTGAAAGCCGCCTCCTCTCTCACCACCAGCAAAGCAGTCTCTCATCTCACCGCGGTGGGGAGGATCTTGCCTACCATCCTGGTAGAACTGATCCTGGTTCCCCCAAGCTCTCTCCTGCCTCTCAACCCGCTTCCTCTTGAAGCAAAACTCCTCTAGGTGACCATTCCGCTGGCAGAACTCATAGTGGTAGACAGGCCTCCTAGGAACTGGGTTAGGCTGAGACTTGGGCTTAGATGGTGTGGCCTTAGGTGGCTCAAGCTGCTAGACTGGCTTCTTGCCCTTGGACTTAAGCTCTTCCTCTATTATCTTGTCCAGCTTAGCCTTAGAAGGCTTGGGTGTCCAGTACTGCTTCTTTAGGGCAACCTTGGGTGGCCCATGGTAAACCCCATCAACGGTCTCACCTGGGTGGGTAGGAGCAGTTTTGATCTTAATTGGAGCACTCTTCACACCCAAAGTACTGCACTCCCCAAACCCAAAACCACTCATATCACCCTCGGCTCTCTTGGTGCTCTCTATAATCATCTCTAGTTGGGGTTGCCTCGCATACACCCAACTCAGCACCTCTCTCAATCTGCAGTTGTCATCTTGCAAAGACCAGTGCTAGCCTAAACGGTAAACGGTAAACTGTCGGTCACTTACTATTTAGCCATTATTCGGTGCTAAACGGTCGTTTAAACGGGTTTAAACGGTGAAAATGACCAATTAAACGGAAACGTCAGCCACTATTTAGTGTTTAAATGGTGTTTAAACAGGCTAAACGACCGTTTAGGCGAACAATGGCAAAGACAACACTTGCAACCTCAGATCTTCCAGAACTACTGTCTGGGCAGCACTGGTATCACAATCTAGAGAGGGAAATACAGGAGCAGCTTTCTCCAACTTCTTAATGGTGGCATCCCTATCCACCAGCTGCATCCTAAGGGTCAGGCAGTTCTCACAAGTGTCAGTAGGCGCTAAAAGCACCTCAAAGTCTGCTCTCAACTGCTCCAACTCGCCTCTCAAAGTAGGACAGACCATACACGCACCCAAAAGCGCAGGTCTAGCCCTAAGCTCCTCAAGCTCCTTGAGCTACCCCTCAAGCTTATCCTTTAGCACAGCTAGCTCTTTAGCTAAACAGGGGCAAGACTCACACTCAAGCTCTCCACTCAAAGTAGGCTCATCCAACTTGGACTGGAGTTTGCCTAACTCAACTTTCAGCCCATACATCTCCTCTACCCGCTTGGCATACCTATCTCTCTGGTCACCAAGCTCTGTCATGAAAGACTCGCAGGTAGGGCACTCAAACTCTCTGGGTTGGGGTCTCACACTCCTCAACCTCTCATTCTCCTCAACTGCTGCAACTTCTTAGCTGCCTTCTCCAGCATCTTATCCTGGGCTTTTAGCTCTCAGCTGTTCTGGTCTAGCATTTCAAGGATTTCGGCTTGCTCAGGAGTTACCTCATCATCGAAAGAAGAGTTGCTGCCACCATCCTTGTTCTCCTTGTCCTCAAGCGCCATGGAGCAAATTGAGCTCCTCTTGAACTTGTGCTTGCGCTTGAACTTGGTGGAGACAAAGCACAAGCCAGCTGGACCTCCTTGATCGTTCCTCTTGTCCTTCTTGTATGTGATCTCCTCATCACTTGAGCTCGACGAGGACAAAGAAGAAGAAGATCCGCTGCTGCAGAACCCGATCTCGGCGAAGAACGCCTTGTCCCGCTTTCAGTTGTCCTTCTGGTAGCTATTGAAAGCCTTCCGAAAGTTCTTCTTGCCAAAGGGGTGCTTGCCGAAGCTATGCTTGCCGGAGCGGTGCTTGTCAAAGCTTGGCTTGCCGAAGTGGTACTTTTCGGAGTCGCGGGAGTAGCTCTTGCCCTTCTTGTAGTAGTCGTTCTTGTTGGGGCACTCGGTGATGAAGTGGCTGACCTCTCCGCACTCGAAGCACTTGGGCCTCTCTCCCCTCTTCTTGCTCATCCGGTTGTCATAGGCATGCTGAAAGCGACTAGACACCAGACAAAACTCTTCATCCCCAAGCATCGCCAACTGCTCCTCTGTAACAGACATCAAAGCAGAAAATGAGAAGTTGTGTAATAGGAGGTTAGTAGCAGACTTACTAGAGGGGGTAGCCAAGCCCAGACTCTTGGAACCTATACAAGCGAGTGAATTCCTCATCTTGTAATCTACTTCTGTGGCCTTGAGCTTACTATAGAGTGCCTCTACTCCTATCGTATCATACCCTGCCGACTCAATGATTAAGTTCACTTTGATCTACCATACTTTTCTGTCCAAAGCATACAACAATTTGACAGCCTGCTGATGATCGGTGTATGGGAGCTCAGCAGGGGCAGAGTTGACACGCAACTTGTTAATGATCGACTAAAAGCGACCAAACAAGTCGTCTACTGACTCTCCCCACTTCTGGACGAAATTCTCATATTCGCGCCGGTAAGTCTCCACAAGCCTAGCCTTAATGGTTGCGGTACCCTCATGGTGTGCACTAAGCAGGGACCATATCTCACGCGCCGTCTTGAGGTGACTCACTCTCTCATAATCCATAGGACCAAGACCGGAAAAGAGAAAGTTAACAACCTTGGCATTAGCCTCATGCTGAGCCACGATCTCAGGCATAGTACGCTCAGCAACTGGACGCACCACAAAAGTCGTACTCTGAGTAGCATCCCCTATGTCCTGACTCTGGCTAACAAGGAACGCCTCCATCCTACCCTTCCAGTAGGGATAGCCATCAGAGATAAGGACGAGAATGTTCCGAGAGTAAGTCATAGTCGCTATGGTTTCTTCACCGGTTAAGGTATGGGAAACCTAACTGGTTCTGATACCGCTTGTAGGACCGAGACGTGCGACTAGAGGGGGTGAATAGGAGCACTTAAAAACTCAAACTCACAGCCCTGTGGTACAAACTAGCTTTAGGAGACCACGCGCACGACAGCAAGTGGTGGACAGGCCAGGGATGGAGTCGACGGGGCAGGGCAGGGCAACGCGATGTTGGAGACGTGAGACTTCCGGTGGATGGCCGGCCAGCGCAGCACATATACGTCGTGCATGGAGTCCTGTGGTGCCTAGTAGGACAGGAACAGGATGATGATGAGCTGCCCTGGTTCGAGACGGCGGCACAACACAGATGAGAGAAAATATAAAGAAAGAAGAAAGGTATAAAAAGTTTACCGGCAATGGAGACACTCGTCGGAGTTGGAGAAAAGCTATAGACTATCTTAGGGCTCCCAAACTTCCGGACCTCCATAAAGTAGTCTATATTTTTATGTGCCGTTTAGAGAAGGGGTTGGGTTTATTATATAGGAAGAAGAGCCGGTAAATGCGCGTCAACTAGCAATATGGTACTAATTGATTTGCACCTTCCACCTCCACTAATGGGCTTAATGCGCTTAAAGCCCATTAGAGAACCCATAAATGGGCTTTCAGGGTTTATTAAAATTCCGGTATATTTAAATGGAGAAAGCCCAAGTAAATTCGGAATTATTTATTTTCGGAATTAAAATAATTATAGATAAGTCTAGAATCAATACTTGAAGTCCGAAAAATATGCCGACGGTCTCAAAAATTTTAGGAAAAAAATCCCAGAAATAGTTTTGGACCTAATGAACCCAAATAAAATATTTGGAGCTCATGGAAAGGTTCTTAAGAGCTTCCAATAAATGGATTGTGCTCTACGGAAAACAGGAAAAGAGCTTCCAATAAATGGATTGTGCTCTACGGAAAACAGGAAAAGCTTCTAGGAAAATCTAGAAAGTTCCTAGAAAATGTTACTTGTAGTTTAAACTCATTTAGAAAATCTTTATCACTCAAAAACATCATGTGAACCAGCATGAATGCAACACATATATTATTATAACATAGATTATATTTGTTCTCTTTACAAAATAATTATTTCCTACACTAAATATCTATGTAAATATATAACTGCTTCACAAAATTTTAAATATTCAAGAAATTCACTGTATTAATTCAAGCCAAAAGTGTCACATTCCAAATTGGAAAATTTGGGGTGTGACAGTCTCCTACCGAGGAATGGAGGATTAATGTTGAAAAAACTGTTGATTTTAAGCTTGGAAACTATACTAAGTTTGAGTACAAACGCCTGCGACAAGCTCTCGGGGACCGTCCGAAGCTTCGCAAAAATCGGGTTTTTGATGCTTTTGACGTTGACTACCCTGACTATAGGCATTTTGAGCTAGAGACAAAGAATCCTTCTAGGAAAGTTGTTAAACGAAAGGCTTCCGATGCCCTAGGAGTTGGCACTTCGAAGCTCGAAACAAGCGCCAAGAAGAGGGTTAAAATTGGTGCTAAGAAGAAAAAACCCGAGGTTCCGAGTGTCTTTCATGAGCAGCCGTCCTCACCGCAAAATGTCCCTGCTCCACCCGTTGATACATCTGTCGTGATGGAGAAAAAAGGTCTTGAAGAGGAAACCCCTGCGCCATCTGCGTCGCGAGGTGTGACCTCAGAAGTCGAAAATATTACGGGCTCTATGGTTGGGAGCGTTGGTCCCAGCCATATCCTAAGTCCTCTTGATTCCACCATTATCACGTTGACTCACAGACCTTCGTCTCCTACTTATTCTGAATGCTTTCCTCGAATTGCCTGTCCATATGCTTTGGCGTATGATGAGGAATCAACCGGGGCTTCCCCACGCTACGAAGGTGCCCTTGAGGATAAGGGGATAACCCACACGACTCCTTCGAACGTGCGCATCCTGATTTGTAATTTTGATGGCAGACAATCCGCAACAGAAACATCTGATAAAAGAAATGAAATAGAGAAGGAGAAGGATAAGGATAGGGAAAAGGAAAAAGAGTGTAAGAGTGCATCTGACGACATAGCTCGTGTGTTGGCTAACCTTTGCGAGAAAGAGCCCGAAGATAGCTCTTTGGGTCACTCATATGAGAATATCTACAGCGAGGTTCCGACTACCGGGCACTACGTCCTTCTTCATGTTATCGATATTGAACATGTTCCACAAGAAGAAGATTCTAGGCTTCGTACCATTGCCTCTCGGCTTGGTTGCAAAAAGGATTGTACTGTGTTTGGAGGAAAATCCGCATCAGATTTCTAGTGCTTGGGACCAAAAACTGACATACATGTCACCGGCGTTTTTGGGAATTCATTTTGTTTTCCTGACGCCGAAGAGAAGGTTTTGACCGAAGATAGCGCTATTTTGACCGGCCAACTTGCTGCGATTTGAACTAAGGTAACGATATGCGTTTCGACTATGTGTGTACTTTCGTACTTTGCTATATCTTCCATGCTTTATCTGTGGTTGTAACTTCGTCTCTTCCTCTATGAGCTTTTGTAAGCATCTAGGCCCTATGGTGAGTTTCGGTGATTGATTGACAAGATTACTTGTTATCTAATGAGCTCATGAGTGCAGGCTCAATAAAATTAAGAATTGTTGCTCATTGGATATTGTGCATGACCCCTATATAAATGGTTTCTTCACTTGGAAGCGGACATGGTTTTCATCCGTATCTTGAAGGCTAAGGACTCTTCTAGAGTGAAGGATCAAAGAAAATGAGGGATCCTTGCTTAGACAGGGTTTTCTAGCTTTTTAGCGTCTACACTATTAAGGGGGGTCAATGGCTAGTAGCTTGATCGAGTGAACCACCAAGTTAATGATGCACACACAAGCCAAAACTTTTAAGAAAACCAAAGGTGTAAGCTTTATAGGCTCAAGGTTCAAGAAAAGCAAAGTTCAAACCTCAAACACTTGAAGAAAAACTCAAATTAGGAAATAAAGTGGGAACCGGATTGTCCTCTCTGAGGAAAAACAAGGGATCGGACAAATAAGGATGTTAAAGGGAAGTTATCCGGTTGAAGGCCCATGTAAATCACCAAACCAGACTGTCAATTTAAGTGTAACTGGACAAAACTAAAGATAAAGTTACCCGAGGCTATAATCTTCAAGAAAATCAACTCAGAAAGGGACCGGACAGTCCTAACTCCTAACTTCGGACAAATGGAAGGACAAATAAACCTGAGGTCTGAAACTGAGGAAAAATCACCAAAGCAATGGACCGGACAGTCCTAACCCCTAACTTCGGACAAAGGAAAGGACAAATAAACCTGAGGGTATGTATTTACTGAAAGCAAGGAAAACACATGGACCGGATTGTGCGAACCACTAACTTCGGACAAACCTAAGGACAAATAAACCTGAGGATATGTACTTAGTGGAAGCAAGGCAAACACATGGACCGGATTGTTTGAATCCTAACTTCGAACAAACCTAAGGACAAATTTACTTGCACAAGTACATGACATAGTTTGTTAGTGACTGTTGGAAAAGTACATGGAGCGGATTGTCCGATGTTGTGAGAAATAATGGACTGGACAATCCGAAGTTCACTGTGTCAGCCATTCTCTTTTGCAATGGCTCTATCAACATGAGGGGCTATTTATATGGGATCCTTCACTCCATTTCATGCTCTTTGACACTCCAGCAACTTCATACACTCAGAGAGCCCTTGTGCTTCAACCCTTTGCAACAACCACTTACATATTCATCCTTTGAGAGCAAGATCAAGGTCAAGGCTTGTGTGCATCCATCTTGGTGAGGATCAAGATCAAGTGAAGACCGGCGGCTTGTTACTCTTGGTGATTGGCAGCACCTAGGCGGACTGGTGACCGGGGTGCGTTCTCAGAGCTTGCCAAGGAGATTGTGGAAGCTCGAAGAACAACGGTGTACAAGGCTTGAGCTCCACCTTGCCGGGATGGCGAACGGAGATTCTTAGTGAGCGCCCACAAGCATGGGAGGCGGCAAAACACTCTAGGGTGTGCCGCAACGTGGACTAGGGGAGGGTGCCAAACCTCCGATACCACGGAAAAAAATCCGGTTGTCTCTCTCCCTTGTCCCTCTACTTGATGCTCTTTTGGTTCTTGCTATTTTCATGGATTGCATCTAGTAGTCATCATGGTTAGTCTCTTCTTGGCTAGTATGTCCCTTGCTATGGTCATTAGTGTTGCTAGTCTTAGCTTCCATTGCGGTTTCTTTTCCACTAGCATGAGTAGGGTTCCTTGCATTGTCGTGTATAGTAGGTTCGTATAGAGGGTGAAGTGGGCTAATTTGTAGCTTCGTTAGGCTAAGGATTTTCGTTTAGAGTTTGAAATTAACCCAATTCACCCCCTCTTGGGCATCCGATCCTTACAAGTGGTCTCAGAGCCTCGTTGCTCATTGGATCACTAAGCTTCACCACTTAGAGCAAGATGTCTAAGATGGGTGGCTCGGTCCCCTACTTTGAGGGCAATAACTTTAGGTATTGGAAAGCTCGCATGCGAGCATACCTTGAGTCTATTGCCCCCGAAATGTGGGAAGCTACCGAGCATGGTTTCGTTGCGCCTCACACCAATGACCAAATCAAGTGGAATGCTAGGGCCCGAAATGCTATCTTTGAAAGCATTAGCCAAGAGGTGTTTGCTAGGGTCTTGAGAAAACTCAATGCTTGTGATATTTGGTCCAAACTTGTTGAAATTCATGAGGGCACCACAAAAGTTAGAGAACAAAAGTTAGAGAGCAAAAGTATCATGTGCTTAAGGCTAAATATGATGACTTCAAGATGCATTCTTATGAAAATTGCAATTCCATGTATTCTCGCTTGAATGTCATCATTGAGGACATTAATGCTCTTGATGTTTGTAAACTTGACAAGGGCACCATCAACCGGAAAATCATTCGCATTCTCATCAAGCCCAAGTACAACATCATCAACACCATGCTTCAAAAGGAGAATCTTGACACACTTGAAGTGAGTGAGGTGGTGAGCCAAATTCGAGCCCATGAAACGGGGGTTCTTGGCATCACAGAAGAGTCTTCCCCAAGCAAGACCGTGGCACTCAAGGCCAAAACCAAGAAATCCCACACTCCCAAGAAGGTGATGCCTCCACCTCCAAGCTCCTCAAGCGAAGAAGAGCAAGAAGAGCAATATGATGACTCAAGTGGTGATGAGGATGATGCCGAACTAGCTCTAATGATGAAGAAGTTCAACTGCCTTCATGCAAAGATCAACAAGAAGGGGTTCAACTTTGACTCCAAGAGGAAGGCATTCCGGCCAAGGAGAGACGACAAGAAAAAGTGCTACAATTGTGGTGAAAATGGCCACATCTCTTATGAGTGCCCCAAGCTGGACAAGCGCAAGGGCAAGATCAAGAAAGATGAGTCCGATGATGAAGAGGAAGAGAAGCCCAAGCGCAAGTCCTTCTACAAGAAGAAGAATGATTCTAAGGCAAAGCTCTTTCCAAAGAAGAAGAAAGGTCCCTAAAGAAGCTTCATGTGTGAAACAAATGAATGGGTGACCGATGAAGAAACAAGTGAAGGCTCAAGTGATGATGATGACTTTGCTGGGCTTGCTATCTCCACCAAGGGCCCAACACTTCCTCCACCACCTATTTGTCTAATGGCCAAGAGCTCCAAGGTACGGGAAATAGAAGTAGATGATAGTGATGATGAGCTTTCTCCTGATGAACTTGCTTCTTTGATCGATGAGTACGTTTCCGTGATCAAGAGGGAAAAGGGCAATGTAAAGCATCTTGAGAGCACTCTTGCTAAACTAGAGGAGAGCCACCATGATTTGCTTGAAAAACATAATGCCTTTCTTAAAGAGCAAGTTAAGACCAAAGCATATGTCAAGCAAATTGAGGAGGGAAACTCAACTCTAAAGAAGTTGCACATTGATCTCGAGGCTTCTCATAATTCATTACTTGCTAAACATGAAGACCTTGCCAAGGTCCACTCCAAAAATCATGACATTAGCAAGATAAATGAGGAGAAGTACAAGAGGCTTGCGCAAGAGCATAGAGAGTTGACTCACAAGTATCAAGAGCTTGAGATTGCCTATGAGATCATTGACTCAAGTCTTGAGCACTCTACCACCTCCCATGTGGTCATAGTCAATGTCTCTACCTCTTGTGAGGACCTTGCTCCTGGTCCCCTTGCTACCAATGACTTCCCTAAGTGTGAAGGAGAAAGGGTGAAAGAATTGGAGGCTCAAATTGAAGGATTGAAAAGTGGGCTTGCTAAGCTCAATAGAGGACAATATATTCATCAAGAAATATTGTTCCATAATCTCCAAAATTATGAAGCAAGAGGGCTTGGATCCTACCCCGAGCCACCAAAAGTGGATGACACTCCTTCACCGGAGGTCAAGGATAGCTTCATCAAAGGAGTGGGATTCTACTACAATTATTGCATGATCACTGGTCACCATACTAGGGAGTGTCCCATTGCCAATCGCCCTCCTCCTAAATTGCCTTCTAACTACAAATCTATGTATGATAATAACATCTAGTTGTTGAGCAAGGTTAATGGCAAGGTGAAGGCAAAGTTCATTGGCAAGGACATAAAGAGCAAGAAGGGGAAGCTTCCCAAGCAACTTTGGGTTCCTAAAGTCTTAGTCACTCACGTGCAAGGACCAAAGCTTGCGTGGGTGCCCAAAACTCAAAAATGACTTCTCTATGTCTAGGTGAACTACAAAGCCGATGGAAAGCATTGGGTACTTGATAGTGCCATAGTGGTTGCACACAACATATGACCAGCAATGATGGTATGTTCACCTCACTAGAAGACCCCGGTGACAAAGAGCAAGTCACCTTTGGTGATAATTCAAAGGGCAAAGTCATTGGGTTGGGTAAAATTGTTATCTCAAATGATCTCTCAATCTCTAACATTCTCTTTGTCAAGTCCTTGAGTTTTAATCTTCTCTCAATCACACAATTGTATGATCTTGGTCTAACATGTGAATTTGACAAGAATTGTGTTATAGTGAAAAATGAAAAGGATAAGTCCATGGTGTTTCAAGAGTTCCGGCATGGCCACCTCTACCTTGTTGATTTTAGTGAGATGAAGACTTCATCAACAACATGCCTCTTCTCTGAGTCTTCCTTGGGTTGGCTTTGGCATCGGCGCATTGCACATATTGGAATGAGCCAACTCAAGAAGGTTGTCAAGAAAGGAATGGTGACCGGCGTGAAGGACGTCACATTTGAGAAGGACAAGCTTTGTAGCGCATGTCAAGCCGGCAAGCAAGTCGCAAGTCACCATCCAATGAAGACTTGTGTCTCAACCTCCAAGCCGCTCCAACTTCTTCACATGGACCTATTCGGTCCCACTACTTATGAGAGTATTGGTGGTAATCTTTATTGCCTAGTCATTGTTGATGATTTTACACGGCATACTTGGACCTTGTTTTTAGGTGATAAGAGTGAGACTCCGGACAAGTTCAAGATCTTCGCCAAGCAGGCTCAACGTGAGTTTCGGCTCAACATTGTGAAGGTTCAGAGTGATAATGGCTCCAAATTCAAGAATTACAAGGTGGATGAGTGGTGTGATGAAGAAGGCATCAAGCACGAATTCTCCGCCACCTACACACCTCAATAAAATGGAGTTGTTGAGAGAAAGAACAAGACGTTGATCACTCTTGCAAGAGCCATGTTGGATGACTATGGCACGTCGAAAGATTTTTGGGCGAAAGCAATCAACACGGCTTGCCATGCTTCAAATCGTGTCTATCTCCATTGGTTACTTGGCAAGACACCTTACGAGCTCCTCATTGGGAGGAAACCCAACATCTCCTATTTCCGGGTCTTCGGTTGCAAGTGCTTCATCTACAAAAAGGAAAGGCTTGGTAAATTTGAAAAACGTTGCGATGTTGGTTTCTTTGTGGGTTATGCATCAAACTCGAAGGCATACTGTGTATTCAATCAAACCACCGGAATGATTGAAGAAACGTGTGACGTAGAGTTTGATGAGACTAATGGCTCCCAAGGGGAGATGTTCTCTCATGATGATACAGATGATGAACCCCTACGCGATGCTATGAAGAACATGACTATAGGGGATGTAAAGCCGGAGGAGGTGCAAGAAGACAATGATCAAGCGAGAGGAAATTCTCCATCACGACCAAGCACCTCCATGTCACCTCATGTGGACAAAAATGAAGAAAGAGAGCCAGTACAAGGTGGAGTTGATGAAGTGTCGGACAATCAAGGTCAAGGAGTGCCACAAGCATCAAATGATGAGTCATCACCACCAATGGCACCAAGAAGGCTACTAGTGAGACATGGACGCATCTCCAAGGACCACCCTATTGACCAAGTGATTGGGAGTCCTTCAAGGGGAGTTAGAACTCGTTCTCATAACCTTGTCTCATTTTGTGAACATTACTCGTTTGTTTCTTGTGTGGAGCCTACTTGTGTAGAGGAAGCTCTTGCAGACCCCGATTGGATCATAGCCATGCAAGAGGAGTTGAACAACTTCGCTCGCAATGAAGTGTGGGTGCTTGAAGAGCGTCCAAAGGACAAGAACATCATTGGCACCAAGTGGGTCTTCCGCAACAAACAAGATGAACATGGTGTGGTGGTGCGCAACAAGGCAAGGCTTGTGGCAAAGGGATTTGCACAAGTTGAAGGTTTGGACTTTGGCGAAACATTCGCCCCGGTTGCAAGACTTGAAGCCATCCGTATCCTTCTTGCTTACTCTTCACATCATAAGATAAAACTTTATCAAATGGATGTGAAGAGCGCCTTTCTCAATGGTTATATTAATGAACTTGTTTATGTTGACCAACCACCCGGATTTGAAGATCCGAGGAAGCCTAACCATGTGTATAGGTTGCACAAGGCCTTGTATGGACTCAAACAAGCTCCATGGGCATGGTATAAACGGCTAAGGGACTTTCTCATCATACAAGGATTCAAGATCGGCAAAGTCGACATGACATTATTCACCAAATACGTCGACGGGGATCTCTTCATTTGTCAAATCTATGTTGATGATATTATATTTGGTTGCACTAACTAGAAACTAAGCCATGAGTTTGGTGATATGATGTCTAGGGAGTTCGAGATGTCCATGATCGGCGAGCTAAATTTCTTCCTTGGTTTTCAAATCAAGCAAGTGAAGCGAGGAATATTCATCCATCAAGAAAAATATTGTAGAGATCTACTCAAGAAGTTCAATATGGGTGATTGCAAGCCGATTAGCACTCCAATGTCTACTAATGAACATCTCGACGCCGATGTGGACGGGAAGCCCGTTGATCAATCCACCTACCGCTCCATGATCGGTTCGCTACTTTATCTCACCGCATCTAGGCCGAATATAATGTTTAGTGTGTGCTTGTGCGCTTGCTTCCAAGCGGCTCCTAAGAAATCCCACCTTACGGTCATGAAGAGGATACTTCAGTATCTCAAGCACACCCCAAGTATAGGCCTATGGTACCCCGAGGGCGCTAAGTTAGAACTCTTGGGATAATCAGATTCGGACTTCGCCGGATACTGTGTCGATCGCAAGAGTACCTCCGGGGGGTGTCATTTGCTTGGGCGATCCCTAGTTTCGTGGTCGAGTAAGAAGCAAAACTGTGTGGCTTTGTCCACTGCGGAGGCGGAATATATAGCGGTCGGTGCATGTTGTGCCCAAATTCTATATATGAAGCAATCCCTTTTGGACTTTGGTGTTGTTTGTGGCTCTGTGCCTCTCCTTTGTGACAATGAGAGTGCCGCTAAAATAGCTAGAAACCCCATCCAACACTCTCACACTAAGCACATTGATATTCGCCATCACTTCTTGCGTGATCATGAGGCCAAAGGTGATATCACCATAACCGGAGTGAGATCTGAGGAGCAACTGGTGGATATCTTCACTAAGCCTTTAGGAGAGGAGACCTTTTGTAGGTTGCGAAGTGAGCTTAACATGTTGGATTGGTCCAACTTCATGTAAGTTGCCATGTCATATAATCTTGCATTGCATGCATTTTGCCTTGTGTAAGTGCTTGTCAGACTCCTTCAAGATAGGGGTGAGCAGGGTCTAGCTTGAGCCGGTGGTACTTGGTTTCGCTCAAGGCTTGTAGTTGGGCTCTCCCTGAGGAAGCTTGCGGGAGGTTCAAACTTGACAAGTTAGATTCAAATTCTTGCAATGCATTTTTCTTGTCATATAGATGTGCACGCATATTTAAATTCTTGTATTGCATAGTAGCTTGTTTGGCATTGCATGCGGTAGTGTCACAAAGGAGCCACTAAATGAAAAAGAAATATTGCCCTCAATGCAATTCTTTCAACTCATAAGAGTGGGCAAAGTAATGTTTTATGAGTGCTTAACGCTTATTGAGTCATGTTCCCGAAGGACTAGAGCATCCATCTCTATTGAGCTCTTTAGAAAAGACTCATACATTTTCTTGGTTTTCGAAAATAAAAATTATATGCACAAGGTCGGTGCCAAATATTTTGAGGGGTGAGGGTTTGGTTCCCACATGCCCAACACATGTGTTTATTCGAATCTTGTATGTGGAAGGCAATGTGGGAAAGCTCTTCAACTTGGTTGCAATTCTCTCTAAACCGAAATGTCCATTCTATAAAAAGGATGTATGCTCTTCAGCTTGGTTGCAAGTCACGAACAATTCGGTTAATGCTAAAAGAAAGCAAGTCAAAAATTCTGAGTCTCAGGAGAAATAGGCCGAAGTTTTGTACTCTCCTCAAAATTCAGACAATAAGGTCCTCAAGCCGCAGACTCTAAAATCAAGAAGAAGACCGGACAAGTTTTGCTAATTGTCCGCTCAAGCTTTTTGTCTAAGACCGGATTGTCCTGTCTCAAGAAGAAGGAGAAATACTGGAAAACTGGAGTCTCAGGAAAGTTATGCCGGAGGTTAGTCCGGTCAACATAATCGGACAATACGGTCTTTGTGGCTCGAGTGCCATATCAGCAGTAGACCGGACAAAACATCACTTTTGTCCGATCCAGCCCTAGAAGCTAGAACGGACTGTCTGTTCCCTCTCCTCTTGAAAAACGACGATTCTCAGTTTATTTTGGCCGTAGCTTTGTTCGGTCTGGAACCTTCGGATTGTCCGGTCTGCATGAGATGAGGAGGAGAAGAAAATGTCAAGCCTCAGGAATTATAGGACGGACTGTGGCGGAACCGCCGATTTAATACGGGCTAAGTACACCTGACACCATTAGCTCACAGTGTACTTAGACCGTACTAAACCCGGTCGTCCGTCGAGAAGCCCTCGGCTCTCGATTTACACCAAATCCCAGATGAACCGACATCACACACATCCGACTCACGATGGAGCCACAACAGTTACATCATCACAGGCATTTGAATAGATAGTAATAAGACTTTAAGTTACAAACCAGGTTCTGAATAAAATAAGTTCAACATAGGCCAACATCGGCCGAATTTCGAAATAATGTCTCACAGCGGAAGTCTAAGACCATAGGTCATGCTTAAACCAAAAGAAATGCAGTAGATGAGTGACATCACGCCCACTGATGTCACCCCCATGCCATGACATGACTCCTGTCACTCCTGATGATAACAGGCTCCCCCGCCAACACAGGCGCAGAAGAGGAACTCCATACCTGAAATCCAAATGTTGGGGGCAAACCCTGAGTACTAATTACTCAGAGGACTTAATGGCAAGGCTTACTGCTGACGCAAAGCTTGCTTACTATCATTGGATCCTTAGCCTTTGATTCTTAGCTCAAAAGTTTAGTTACGGATAGTGGGATTTAACAGCCACTACCCTTGTGAAAGAAAGAGATAATCCTTTGCAAGTACATAGCTGTCATCATTATGAAATATCAGAGTCTCAAATAATAATCAACCACTTGATATCCAAAACCATGAAATCATATTGCTGATTATTAAGGTTATTACTACGTTGCCCGTGTGCGGCATTTGGCATTCTCACACCTGGTGAGTATCAGCGATTCGAATCGATTTCTAATTCCCGGGAATAACTAAAAATGCCAGGGGCCCATATGCTTACTCGCACGACGGCTTTCCCACATATAGTCCCCCTTCCTCCACCTGTCCCATCCCAAGTTCGATTCACTCCCACCTGACTCCCGGGTTGTGCCCCCATGACGAGCCTGCAGACATCTCGGACTCCCCGCCATGAGTACCAAGCTCCCCCGGGCCACCTTCCTCTCAACCAGTGGGTAGGAACGTGTTTCTGTTCTCCGGATGGCACAAGTAAGGTTTCACCGGCCCCATTAACCGGGTAAGCACTTTAGCAATGGTATGCCAACCAGCAGGCGAACAACGGACGGGCCTTAAACGACTCGGGCGGAGCCATTACACCGCAACAACACACACCTCGAAAAGTAAAGCTTAATCTCCGCCCGGTCTCCTTTTAATCATCGACAGTAAAGCCATCAAGGCAGTTTTCAGTGTAGCATTTTCTTTTCAAGGTCAACCTACGTGACGAGTGACCATTCACTCGTGTCTACTCGGCCCTATCATTTCTATGCAACTCGTCCTACGGACCTATTATTGGTGCTAGAGCCAGGGCGGCCAGTGGTTCTAATGCAATAAGGTTCCAAACAATACCTAATGCATATGCGTAATCATAAATCATAATTTGCTAGGAGAATGTAGGGCCTGCCTACCTTCCTCGCTAGGGTTAGTGTCGTCGGGAGCGGAGTCGGCGGCCTGCTGGAGATCCTCTTGCTGCGGGTACGGCTCCGGGTCCTCGGGCTCCTCGATCAGTGGCTGCTCCTGCGTCTGCTCCTCGATCCCGTGATCTATATGTATGTCATTGTGTAGATGAGTGCAAGGAGTGAAATGCATGAACAAGTTTGGTACTAGGAAAATCATACAAACCATCTCCCCAAACTTAATTTGACCCACATTTCCCTATTTTTCTCTCCTAGCTAGTAGCACTTTGTCAATTTCAAAACAAGGACTAAACCATACATGCACACTCTCAAACTTCACCAGTGAGCTTCCCATACTATATGTGGTACAAGAAAAATGTAGGCATGCCATTTTGAACATACAATACATATACACCATTTTTCCTATTTGCATAAATACACAAAATGAGCATGACATGGTGAATACAAGGTGAAACTACTCACACTACAGCCCACACCCTTAAAACAGTGCCAAGACATCTCATGTAAGCCAACACCAAGACCTCACAAATTTAGGAAACCATTTAGGCCATCTTTTCCATTTTATGAGTATTTAACATGCATACACAAAAACAGGGGCAAAATGGTCAATGCTCATCTCCACATCCTGTCCATTGCATAGATCTATTTATAAGGAGTTCATAGGTTCTGAGTTTGTCCATTTTGGATTTTTCTTTGAATTTATATGATTTTTCAAAGTTCAAACCGAGAAAAAGGAAAATAGAAAAAGAAAAACCCAGATCCGAGGACCTCTGCGTAATTAACCATAGTTTCCAGGGGCTAGCTTGCAAGATCTGCAAGACTCAGTAAACAGGCGGGAGGACCGGCTTGCAAATTCGGAAAAGTCCGGGGGCTAGATCTAAAAAGATCCGGCCCCCGTCTTCTTCCTCGCGCCGGCCGCGGCCGCGCGGCGCGGCGCGCGCGCGCGCCGGCGAGCTGGGGCTCGCCGGAGCCGCGACGCGGGGTGGCGGAGGTGCGCGGGAGCTAGGGCTTCACCTTGGGGGTATCCTCGTCGGCGGAGGAGGCGTGGAGCGGCGGGGAACGGCGGCGCACCGGGCGTGAACGGCGGCGTCGGTGGCGCGAGCGCGAGCGCGACGTCGAGGCGACCTCGATCTCCTCGGGGAAGGGGAGAACGACGACGAGGGCTAGCGGGGGAGGGGCGGCGTGGAGCGGCGGTTGCGGTGGTGCGGTCGGTTGGGCTCGGGGAGGCCGGGAGGCGGCGGCGCGGCTCGACCCCGAGCTCGGCCGGCTTCAATGGCGGCGGGCGGGAAAACGGACGGGGCGGCGCGGAGAAGGCACGGGAGCGAAGGGTTTGGCTTAGGGTTTGGACGGGGGGGACCCCGCTCCCTTTTGACGCGCCCGGACGGCCGCCGCGGGGCTCGCCGTACTCCCTGTACGCCGGCGAGCCACGCGGCGCGCGTCGGTTCGCGCCGTGCGCGTCGCGCGGATCGCGGGCCCCACCTGTCAGCGACTCAAAAGCTGGGAAAAGAGAAATGTGTTTTCTAGGCCTCTGTTTTTCGCTATTTTAACCCATTTATATGCTGAAATTGGAAAAAGTCCAATTGGAAGAAATGTTCTACTCTTTGAACTCTACAAGTTTGTCAAAAGGCTCAACTCCAGAATCCAAGTGTAAATGTGGTTTAAATTCAAATTTTGAAATCAGCCCTAGTTAGGGACAGGGTACCTTTATTGTTTGGAAAAAGGAAAAACCCTATTTCCAAGCCTTTTCACCCAAGGTGCCTTTTGTATAACTTGCTTAGAATTTCAAAACCTACAACTTCTTCAATGGGAGTGTTGCATGAAAGTGGCTGTAGGTTTGTGCAAACTTAGGGTTTTTAAACAAGGCTGATTTGAGTTGGTTTTCTGTACTGACAAAGAAAGACTCCAAACCCTATGTAGCCTTCAATATCTGGCCAAACCCCAATTATGAAAGTTGTTCAAAACTTCATTATCTACAAGTTTGGTAATATGAGTTTCCCCTAGATCCCAATAGATTTGGAATTATGAACAAGAACATATCATAGCACATGTATAAAAATCATATTTCAAGCATTCCATCTCATCCAATGCAAAACCTAGCTTGTCTATATGCAACACATGATGCTTGATGATGCCTAATGCATGATTAAGACATGGTAATGTACTTGAGATGCTGGAGCATCACACGGACTTTTGTCCGGTCCGCAGGTTCGGACAAAACGGTCACCATGGCCAAGCACTGATCATCTGTTGAGACCGGACAAAATGCCGAGTTTGTCCGCTCAGGTCTTCTGGCTCAGAACGGATTGTTCGGTCCGTGTCCCGCCTGTCTACCGCAGTCTCGGGTAACCTTGTCCGCCACTCTGTCCGGTGTACGCATGACGGATTGTCCGGTCTCTCTTAGTCCTCCGACATGTGGGCCCTATCCCGGGAACGGGAGCCAATCCCTTCATTCTTTCATCGTCCGCGACGTTCTCGACGTGAACGCGTCGCGCGAGTTCATCCCCGGTTCACCGCGCCGCACGCCACCGTCCGTCCTCCTCCGTCTCCGCCTTCAACCCGACGGTGAGCGTCGCGCTCATGCGCACCTCCCGCATCCCGCGTCGCGACTCCGGTGAGCCGGAGCGCGCCGGCGCACGTGCGCCGCGCCGCGCGGCCGCGGGCCGGTGCGAGGAAGAAGATGAGGGGGAGATTTTTAGATCTACCCCCTCAGTTTTGATGTATTTGCATTTTAATCCATGCGCTATTCACTGAGTCTTGTAGATCTTGCATGCTAGCCCCTGTAGATTTGAAACAATCGCGATCTAGACCCTGGATCTAAATATTTTCCCTTTATTTTGGTTTATTTCGGCTGAAACTTTGATAAATCATAATAAATCAAATAAAAATCCAAAATGGACAGACTCAATGACTAAGAACTCCTTATAAAATGCTCTACACAGTAGGTATGATGAGGATCCATGAAATGATTTTTTTGCCCCTAGTATCTTGCATGCATGGTGAGGGTAAATAAATGGTAAAAGTGGACTAAATGAACCCCAAAAATGGTGAAACTTGGACAGCAGCCTTCTTAGGGTATTGTAGCACTGTGTGATTTTTAGTAGCCCTACCATTGGTTGGTTAATTACTGTTTGGCCCTTTCACATGTGTCTTGTGCATTTATTGGCTACATAGATTATGCTCAAATGACATCCTGGTATTTTTCATGTGCCTTATATAGTATGAGTAGCTCACTAGTGAAATTTGAGGGTATGCATTTATGTTTTAGCTGCTGATTTGAAAATGACAAAATGTCACATGCTTAAGTGAATAAAAGGAAAAGTGGCCTTATGATGTATAATTAATTCCATGAAAAATGTGGTAGCTTATACATGATGTTTAGATCCCAGAAAGTATTTTTGTAGATTTTAGTGCTGATGTTTTGACTTGCATGTTAATTCCATTAAGGTTTTAATGTGGAAAATAGATATCCTGATAAACTGATGATATTTCACTTGCCAATTTTTGTACATGCTGCTTATGTTTAGTAATGTTCACTGAATAAATTTTATATCAAAATACCATTCCTACAATTTATGAAAAATCTAGAAACTTAATAGGCTGATAAATTGCTAAAATTTTATAAAAATAAATACAACTCTTCTAGGGCTGAAATTTTGGCGGTAGCTTATCACATCATTGAACTGCATGACATAATTATTTGAGCTCATTTGAGACAAAGTAACAGCATGAACTCAACATGTGAGCTTAAATGCAACAAATAGGTAAATTGCATATAAATATGTGTATACGTTGGATATATATGCTACTACATGATACACCATGACATATTCTCTTGAACTCTTTGAAATATCATGGATAACAGATTTACCCAGGCTTTAGTGATGGTTTGTACGATTTCTTAACAATATGGTTTGTGTGATTTATTAATTGAAACTATAGTGTTTATTAATTATGAAATGAAACCTAAAGATGAGGACATGTGAGTCATATGTTGCATGTTACTTGTCAGAGGTTATGCATTCCTCCACTCCATGACTACATTGCATCCTCTTGCACTTACTTGCATTGTATCATCATCGCATATAGATTCTGCGGATGAGGAGCCAGTTGTGCAGGAGCAACCACTGATCGAGGAGCCCGAAGACGAGCAGGAGGACCGGCAGCCGACCACTGACCCCGTCGTCGAGGAGACTAACCCTAGCGAAGAAGGTAGGCAAGACCATACTTCAACCCAGCTGATACCATATGGTTAAATTATACATGTGCATTGGGAGTTGCTTGAAACCCTTTGCATTAGATTTCCCGGCCGCCCTGGCCCTAGCACCTATACCTAGAGTTCGTAGGACGAGTATGCCTAGTAATGCTAGGTACGCGTAGGCACGAGTGAAAGGAGTCACTCGTCGTGTAGGTGATATTTCAAAAGCAGAAGAAAAACTTTATTATGAAGAAAAAATTATTACTATGCTCAAGTTTTAAGTGGAGACCGAGCGGAGATTTTATTCAGTATTTACTTTTCGCGATGTCGCACTATGGACTCCGCCCGAGTCGTATAAGGCCCGCTCGCTGTTCGTCTACTGATCGGCATAACATTGCTAGAGTGCTTATCCGGGAAATAGACCCGGTGAAACCTTACTTGTGCCATCCCGAGAACAGAGACACATTCCTACCCACTGGTTGAGAGAAAGGAGGCCCGGGGGAGCTTTGTACTCATGACGGGGAGATCGAGATGTCGGCAGGCTCGTCATGGGGGCACAACCCGAGGGTCAGGCGGGAGTGAATCGAACTTGGGATGGGACAAGTGGAGAAGGGGCTATATGTGGGAACGCGATGGCTAGTAAGCATATACCCCTAGCATGATAGTTATTCCCGGGAATATAAAAATCGATTTGAATCGCTGATGCTCACCAGATGTGAGAATGCCAATGCCACTGACGTCCAATGTAGTAATCAACATGAATATTATAATGCTTGTAAATCATGATTTTGTATATCTACATGCTTGAATATGGATGTTTTATTTCATGCAAGTTATCATGTTAGAATGATCTTATTTATGCAAGTTACATATATATTTCTGATCATGTTATTGTTAAAAGAGAGCTAGCAGCTGTCAAATCCTGCTGTCTCATATCAATTTGGTTTTGTTAAAATCAATGGCTAAGGACTCACATGATTAGTAAGCAAGCTTTGCGTCAGCCGTAAGCCCTTTCCATTAAGTCCTACTGAGTAATTAGTACTCAGGGTTTGCCCCCACTTTTGGATTACAGGTACTGATGACTTCTGGACAACCGCTTGAAGGAGGGTAGAACCGGTGGGCTCGGTGCTACTCGCCTTATTTATCTCTGCATGAAGACTATTTGAGTTTGTCTTAGCTGCGAGATGTTTTTAAAACGCTTCCACTGTATATATATATTTTGCAAACGCTTCCGGTATGTTTGGAAATGTATTCGATTTCATATACTTGGTCTGTAAACTAAGTCTATCTATCTTATATTTTAACTGCCTGTGATGATGTAACTGTTGTGGCTCCTTCAAGAGTCGGATGTATTTGATGTCGGTTCCTCTGGGAATGGTGTTATCGGGACTCCGAAGGACTCTCGACGGACTACCAAGTTTAGTCTAGTCTAGGTGCACTGCGAGCCAGAGGTGGCATGTGTGCTTAGTCTAGATTAAGCAGGGCGGTTCCGCCATACCCTCCTGAGCAGAGACTCTGGATTATTGTGGAAGTTTTCCGGCAGGTCGAAACCGGTCATACACCTCTTTGTTCCAACCACAACATAAACAACAGAGACAATTGAACCTGCTAAAGACTAGTTGGTATTTTTATGAAAGACACGGGGTTCGAAGAGAGATTATCAACTATATCTCTGCCTATTGCTTCCCCGGCAATGGCGCCAGAAAAGGTTGTTGGTGTCTCTTAGCCTTAAAAGATTTTACTCCGCAAGCGCACAGAGACCGCTGTAGCTTTTCACCCAAAGTATTCCGAGTATCGTATTTTTATCCATAGGGAAGCAGCAGGCGAGAGAGTATAATTGGATAAACTCTAATCGAATGATCCGTACTTAAATAAATATACCAGCTAGTCACTAGACAGGGTTAAGTCTGGTAAACGGATAGGTGTATGGTGGAAAGAAGTAAATTAAACTATCTAAGATACACGTAGAAAGGTATAGTTGCCTGGGAGCACAACGAGTGAGATAAAGTTCCCAAACTCTATTCCATTTAGCTGCAAAGACCATGTCGTGGTTAACTAAGAAACTCAAGTAGCAACTCAGGGTCTCGCGTCGAGCGAAATTCCGGCGCCTCGAGGGGTCAGGGGGTAGATAGTAGACCACCGAAGGAGACCTGGCTAACGCCTACGGGCCTACCGAACGAACGGGCCTGGGCGACACAGGCACACCACATGCTGTCACTGAGTGGGGCTACCAAGCAAATCTACGTGGATAGGCTGGCACGCTATAAGCGTACTCAAACTTTGCTTGAGTAACAATAGATCATCCTTGATCAGAGGAGAGGACCTAACCAGAGCCTAGCGTATAGGTTGGATTATAGCACCGCCAAGAACAACGGGACTTGACTAACTAAGATAACCACATCCTAAGCCTAGCAAGTATGCAAAATAAAGGGTACACCACACTTGCAAGACATAGAAGTAAATTAAAATATAACTGAATTATATTGAAGACAAGAGTATAAAAGATACAAGAGCTTTTACCGCAGACTCGAAAGAATCTCCGAGAACTCCAAGGCAAAGCTCGACTCACTCTAACTCCCAAGACTATCCTAACTACTAAGATGTGGAAAATGACACTCTCTAAGGTAGAATATGGCTCTCAACTTCTCCACACCTTTACAAATGAGCTCTACAGGCCTATTTATTGTCCCATATGTGAGGGGGTCCTTGTAGGAGGCAAAGGTCGGTGGGAGGCCGAGGTCGGTCGTCGGCCAACCTAGGGGGGAGGTCGGTCGACCTAGCCCAAGGTCAGGCGACCACCCGATCCACCGCCTTTGCATTCCAACGGCTTGATCTTGCGTCCCCATGGCGGTTGGCGGTTAGGACAGTTGTTGCACGTGTAAAATGCCTCCGAGGGTAGGTCGGCCGACCTTGGAGGAGGTCGGGCGACCACGTGTCAGCCTTGCATTGGCCACATTGCTCTTCCCTTGGATTGTTGACGTTATGGATCCATGACTTGGTGAATTTTCGGCCTTTGGATACATTGGATGCTTGGTCTTGCGGTTGGATTTGAGTGCACTTGTGTTTCTTTGTGATGTGGATCGTTGAAGTGTCAAATGGGTGGCTAGGCAGCCTGAGTCAGGGTCGGCCGACCCTGCTGGTGGGTTGGGCGACCAGGCCTGGGTCGGCCGACTTGGGCTTAGGTCGGCCGACATGGCCATTTTGACCAGTGAGCCCATCTTCGATCCTTGATGTGTTTTCAGCTGTTTTATGTGCATTTTGGTACCTACATCCAAATATTCATACAAAACTAGTGGACTCATTAGTAGAAGGGTTAGTCCATATTTATTCACTTACATTGCTCCAATTGGTCGGTAATTGACGGTAGATATCGTGAGATTACGACTAGGGCTGGATATCGAGCCAGCTCGGCTCAGCTCGGTCCAGCTCGAGCTGGCTCGTTAAGTTAACGAGCTGGCTCGGCTCGGCTCATTAAGGAACCGAGCCAGGGAGGCAGCTCGGCTCGGCTCGTTCATGAGCTCGAGCCAGCTCGTTAGCTCGCGAGCCACAGAGGTGAAGGGTGGCTGCGACTGCGACAGACAGAGCCATTGTGGGGCGGAGGTCAGAGCTGCGGCGGACGACCATGGATGAAGTTATGGTGACGGGGATAGTCGCTGTGGGGGGCGGACGACGGGCAGTCGCATACGGAGCTGTGGCGATGGGGGATCCGCTGCAGGGTGTAGACGACAGAGCTGCAAGCTACAGCAGGCGGTGGAGGTGGGATAGTGGAGCGGCGGCTACAGATGGTGACGGAGGGGGTGACCGGACGAAGATGACTCGGACGTCAGAGTTGCAGCGCCATGTGGAGAGACAAGAATACGTAAGCAGACAGGAGACTCAAGAGGTGACGCGTGAGGCGGCGCGCTCTTTTCCTAATGCTGTGGCTTTTAGTCTCCAGCTGGTCTAGGGTTTGCATTGACTATTGGGCTGTTGGGGTGACTGACTAGGTTGCAGGCCGTGGCATGTTGCCTGAACCTTGAGCTCGTTTGGCTCACGAGAGGCTCGCGAGCTGGCTCGAGCGGGCTCGTTAATTTCACGAGCTCAAATATTGGCTCAGCTCGTTAAAAAATACAACGAGCCGAGTCGAGCCGAGCCGAGCTAGTTACAAGCCGAGCGAGTTGTCGAGCCACGAGTTTTCGGTTCAGCCCTAATTACGACCATCAACACTCAACCCTAGACTTAGACGATAGGCTCTAAGATCCTCTCCCCTGATCAAGGATGATCTATCATTGTTTACAGAATGCCATAATTTCCACACATCTTTGCTTGGTAGCCCCACTCGGTGACAACATGTAGTGTGCCTATGTAGTCCAGGCCCATCATTTGGGAGGCCTATAGGTGCTAGCTAGACTCTCTTTTAGGACCAACTATCTACCCCCTGGTACCCTCGAGACTCTAGAATTTCGTTCGACGCAAGACCTGACTTATTTATTTGAATTCCTTAGAATTTCAAGTATGCAAAATAAAGGGTACACCATACTTGCAAGAGATAGAAATAAAGTAAAGCATAAATATATTATACTAAAGATAAGAGTACAAAGATAAAAGAACTTCACCGCAGACTCAGAAATATCTCCGAGAACTCTAAGGCAAAGCTCAACTCACTCTAACTCCCAGGACTATCCTACTACTAAGATATGGAAAAGAACACCCTCTAAGGTAGAATGTAGCTCTCAACTTCTCCACACCTTTACAAATGAGCTCTCAGGGCCTATTTATAGCTTGTACAAGTAAGGGAGGGAACTTGTAGGTGGCTGGAGTCAGTTTGGGGGGTGAGGCGGTGATCGACCGACCTTGCATGGGGGTCGGCCGACCTTGGCCAAGGTCGGGCGACCACCCGATCCGCTGCCTCAGCCATCCAATGGCTTGATCTTGCTTCCTCAAGGCGGTTGATAGTTGAACACGTGAAAATTGCCTCCGAGGGAAGGTTTGCCGACCTTAGGGGAGGACGGGCGACCACGTGTCAGCTATTGACTGGTTGCATGGCCCCTCACTTGGATTGATGACGTCACCAATCCACTCTTTCGGCTCTTGGATACATTGAATGCTCGATACAACGATTGGATCTTCATTATGTTGTGTTTCTTTGTGTGCAGGATCGATGATGTGGCATTTGCACTCGGTCGGAAGGTCGGACGGCTGGGACACAGGGTCGGCCAACCCTGCCTGGGGTCGGGCGGCCCTGCTGGAAGTCGAGCTGCCCTGGTAGGGGTCGGGCGACCCTGCCAAAGGTCGGGCGACCCTAGCACTTCCACCATTTGTGCTCATCTTTGGTCCTTGACACGTTTTTAACCTTTTTATGTGTATGTTGGTACCTGCATCCAAATATTCATGTACATCTTGTGGAACTCATTAGTAATAGGAGTTAGTCCAATTTTATTCACATGCTTTGCTCCATTTGGTGGATAATTGACGGTAGATATCTTAAGATTACGACCGTCAACACCCCCTCCCCCAAGCTTAAACTTTTGCTCATCCTCGAGCAAAGTTAAGACTGATAGTGGATCAGGAGTTGCTGCAATATTGAAGATGAAAAGAAAGTCTAATGCATGACTACATACTCAAACTTTTGTTCTAAGTTGTGAAATAATTGAAGTTCACCTTGTGTAATACCTGTGGTGCATATTTTTGCTTACCTCACCTTGGGCGGTTGAGAGACGGAATGACTTTTAGTGCAGGAGTACTTCTGACTTGCTCTTTTCAGATGTCTTTCTCAAGTGTTTTCAAAGTTTTCAAAACAAAGGCAGCTTCCCCATGGTACTCTCGATTGCTCAAAGGTGTTTCCTCACCAAGGGCCATGATTTTGGCCAACATTTTCCTAGGTGGGGAGAATGTGGCACACTTAGAATGTTTATTTTGCTAAGCCAAAGATTGGACCTAAGAGTATACTTTATCACTACTTCTATTTGATCACTGGAGTATGAGTCGAGGCATGTATGTCTCCTTCTCTTGATTTTCATCCCTTGTAGCCTTTTATAGATTTGGACGGGTTATGGAGCTTTTATTTATTTTGCCATGCTTGAACTTGCATGCTTTTCATTTTGCCGTGCTTTTGCACGCATTTTTCATTCTTTTGCCATGCTTTTGCATGCATTTTCTTTTGGCTCCATACCCTTACTCCTTGAGATTTGAAGGCTAGGGGATTATGAGAAGTATTTGGAGACTTTTTAGTGGATGCAAAGTCCAGAGTGGATCACTTGCATTTTTGCTTTTGTACTCCAGCTATCAACAGAAGGTGATATTTCTACTCAAAGAGACTCAAAATTTGACAAGGCTCAAAACATTTCTAAGTAGCTCTTTGTAGTAGTTTCAACTATTTGAAGCATTTTTGGCTCTGGTAGGAATTTATAACCAAGGGGAGCTATATTTTGCTATTTTCAAAATAAAAACATGAGATGTTCATCTTACTAAGAACATGAAAGAATTATCCCATATTCAAGTCATATCAACATCTACCAACAACGTAGCCTTGTTATCACAAATGGCATCCACAAGATAGAACATTGGTTTACTGCTTTTATTCACAAACTCAAAACTAAGCTAAGCATGTCACATGCAAGAATTAACTCATTCACTTGATAGAGCAACTATTTATCATCTCTAAGATGAAGCTAACATGTGAAATTATCATTAAAGCATGGGAGTTTTTTTTAAGTAAAGCATAAATTGATAAGAAACAAACTAAACATAACTATTATTAGCAATCTCTCTCATGGCATGATACAACGCAAGGATGGTAAGGCAAGCGAGGGACTATCATACATACCCAGCTGTCGATTTGGTTTCCCCCCAAGCTTCAATGAAGCTACTGGGGGTAATACCCGAAGTGCTGGTAGAACTGTTGGGCCTCGTCATAGGCACGCTGAGCTGTCGCTTCTACTTCTAGAAGGCGATTGTGCTGCTCGTTTTGGTCTGCTGGATAACCTGAGTGCACTCATCAACTTGGTTGAGTTGCTGGGCCATCCTAGCTGTGCGTTGATCCTAAATGGTCAAGGACCCAAAGATGGCGCCCAAAGGATCCTCTGCAAATCGTGCTGAGGCAGATGGTGCTGGGCGTAGTGTCCTGACCCATACCCATAGTAGGTTCCTCCTTCAGATTGTTGAGGCTGCTGTGAGTGTGCAGCACTAGACTCATGGCCCTATGACATGTGTACAGACCCTTCTTGGGGCTGCCAAGAGTGGTCTACACCCTAGGTTTGCCAGGACGGGCCAGCTGCAGTATGAAACCATGTAGGTCCCGTCCCTGCAACTTGTGCTTCCACTACTTGCTTTTGCAGACGTTCCTCTGCTGCTCTCCTTTGTGCCCTAGTCATGACTCCTACAACATTGTGTTGTGGCTCCTCTAATGGTATAGAGGGTCCCTCTATTGGCATAGAGACAGTCTTCACAGAGTAGAGTTTGTACTACGGTGCTGGTAGTGGCACCTCAAACTCGTACCCCTTGTAGGTCATGACATAGGTCTCCGTGTCGGGTTCTTTGCGCAAGAAGTGTCCCCGGATAAAATGGCTCTCTGTAACTAGGTTCGGTGTGTCTGGGGGTAGAAATGTCACCTGGGAATTTGCTAAAACCCGCAGCTCGGATGCAATCCTCGTCACAAAGGATGTGATTGTTATGGATTTTTCATCCTGAGCTAGTTCATCCAATGATGGAGCAAACCTACGACCGGTGCATACTTCTGCTTACGCCACATGGCATAGAGGATTTTTAGCGCCTCCACAGTCATGCAACGTGTGTCATCTCGGGGAGGACTACCATGTTAATCCAGCGGGCCATGAAATGCATGGTGGGGTGCTTAATGTGTGTGATACTCCTTTTCTTTGGAGCATCATCCCTAGCTAACTCTTTCCAGAAAATTTGTGCATTAAAGCCTGCCGGTTCGGCTACTAAAGAGCAGCGCTGCGAGAACCCGAGAGCATTACTGAACTGACGAAGTGTCAATTCGTGCTCAGTGTTAAAAAGCCTAAAGTGAAGAGTCATGTCGGACTGCAGAGTTACTACTCGGAGGGTCATTAGAAACTCCTTGGTAAGGAGCACTATGCCTCCCTCACAAATATCCGCAAAGTTTTCTCGGCCTATAGCACTGAAAATTTCATCAAATTCTTCGTCCATACACACTTGTCATGAGTGTTTCATCGAAGCACTTGGTGAGGCCGATGTGCTTCGTGTGGAGGTGCCTTAGCAGGTCGGCTTCGTCTTGATTCTTCATTTGGATGTGAGAGTCCTGCAGCAGTATGTGTTGGGTGTTCGACGATGTTGCCTCCTCCCCTGCCGGTCCAGCACTTGAGGAGCCCTAGTCGGACACCGTCCGGGAGTTCCTTTGCGAGCTGGAGGACATCGGGAACCGAATGTGCTGCGCTGCCCTATTAAACGCACTCCTAGTCCTCTTCAATGCATGCCTCATCCTGCACAAAAAAATAGACACAAGAACTACAAGACGACACGATAATATTAACGTTAGTCGTTAGTCGTCTTTGCGGGGCGTGTCGCCACCACAAACCGTTCTCGTTCTTGCCAAAGAGAGAGGAGCTAGCAGCTAGATTATTTGCTCACTAAATTTTATTTCAACATTATTTTGGCTAAGCAAATAAGCTAGATTAGCTACTAAACAAGAGAATTGCTAAAGAGAGAGAGAGAGAGAAGGGGTTTTAGCTTGCTGCCTGGTGCATCGAGCAAGGAGGTTGAGGGGTCTTTTTATAGGCAAGAGGAGCAGGCAGGGGGTCAGGCGACCTCAAAAGGAGGCCGGGCAACCGCTGCCATGGCTGGCCGGCCAAGGTGAAGGTCCGGGCAGCCACGTCTTTGTGTGAAAGTGCAGCAAAGTGGAGCAATGTGCCTGAGTTCGTGGGAGAGAGAGAGTGAAAGAGAGTGTGCTTCAGCTTGCATGCACCGAAAGCAGGAAGACAGGGGGGTCGGGCGGCCATCATGAGGTTAGCCGGCCCCTCGGGTGTGTTGCTTTGCGCGAGGAGAGAGGGAAAGGAAGACAGGAGGGTCGGGCGGCCGGTGGTAGGGGTCGGCCAGCCCTGGCCTTTGTGCCTCTCCTCCCAGTGTTCTCGCGCAATGATGAAAGGCAAACACTCAAGTGCACGGTGTAGCATTTTGAGGGTGTGAGTGCATCAGAAAGAAAGAGAGAGAGAGAGCTACAACACCGAAAATGAGAGGAGGTGGGTCGGGCGAACAAGAGAGCTGGTCTGCTAGCCTATCGAATGCGGTGCAAGACTAGCTAAAGCAGAGAGAGGGTAGAAGGGAGGTCGAGCAACTGAGGCAGGGCTTGGCTGGCCCCAATGCTGCCCTTTTGCCCTTGTACTTGCTTCAGGAGAAAGCAAAGTGAAAGAGAAAAGAAAAGAGAGGAAAATAAGAAAGAAAAGAAGGAAGAGAGAAAAGAGAAAGATAAAAGGGAAAGAGGATGATAGTTCAAGGAGGTCGGGCAGCCCTGGTGGGATGGTCGGCCGACCAGGCTGCCGCCTCTCTTTATCTTTGCTGCATGGTGGTCGGCCGGCCTGGCCGGCCGGACCTGATTTTTTTTTTGAAAATGTGAAAGAATAAAGATAAATGCATAGAAATTAAAAAATTTAGATATGCAGAGAAGTGTTAGAAATTAAAACTAGCGGAAAATAAATATGTTGTCGAATGATAATGCCAAATTTACCTTTTGGTGAGGGTGCACCATTTACCCTCCTTGGGAATATCACACGGGCGTATTTTCTAGATGGTGCGTGATATTTGTGCAAGCGTCTTCGAATTTGTTTTAGGTGAAGCTTTGGCGCGCTTGTTTTCACTGGGCCCCAGATTATCTGATGTGGTTGAATCATGGGCGCCGACCTTCTGTGCAGGAGCTTTGCCTCCTGTTTCCTGGGTTTTGGGACTAGCCTTGGTGGCTTTTGCCTTCTTCCATTCCAATTCTTCTTGTTGTCGGATGGCAGCCTCGGTGGCTAACTTTCGTTTCATGAATTCAACGAGACTGTCCATCTCTTTTCCAGTGGCGTCAAAGACTGGTGGCTTCGGCACATACTTTTGACATTTGAAAAACTTCACTTGATTGCACTGCTCCACCTTTGGTTTGAAAGAGAATGTCTCTCTCATTCCATTGATGTTGAGGTGGACTTCTCCAGCTCCAACATCAATACTTGCGTCCGCAGTGCTCAGAAATGGTCACCCAAGTATGAGCGGTGTCTTTGCATCAATTTCCATATCCAACACCACGAAGTCCACTGGGATGAGGAAATTTCGAATCTTCACGGGTCCTCGGTAATCCATGCGGGGTGGCATATGGATTGGTCTGCTAGCTGCAGGCACATGGTGGTGGGGGCGAGTGCAGTGTGATTGAGTTTGTCGAAGACGACCTTTGGCATAACACTGACACTTGCTCCGAGGTCACATAAGGCTTGGTTGAAGCTTTGATTCCCAATTGAGCATGGAATGGTAGGACTTCCAGGGTCCTTTTTCTTTTGTGGTGGCTGGTTGAGTATAGCTGCGCTACACTCTTCAGTCATGTGCACAACTTCCGCTGATGGCAGTGGCTTCTTGTTGTTGAAAATGCCTTTTAAGTATTTGGCATATGTTGGTACCTGCATAGCATCTAGCAGGGATATGTTGACATATAACTTCTAATGACCTCAACAAACTTACTGTATTGTTCATCGGCGGCAGCCTTCTTGTTACGCTGAGGGAAGGGCAGCACCGTCGTGTCATAGAATTCGTGTGGAACAAATTTCGGCGGTGCCTTCTCCTTTGCTGCTTCAGGTTCAATGTCATGGTCATGTTTCTGCTGTGTGTCGATGGTCTTCTCCTATTCTTCACCTGTATTGTTAGTGCGAGGAGCACCACTAGGATGTGGAGGGTGCTGAGTGGACTTACCACCCCTAGTGGTGACTGCATTGATATGCTCTTTGGGGGGAGTTTTTAGTTGCCCAGGAAGTTTTCCCATGTTAGCATTAGTTAAAGTGGTAGCTAACTGAGCTATTTGCGTTTCTAGCATTTTGTTAAAACTCAGTTGATTTTTCATTGCACTATTAAGAGTCTTCATTTGAAGAGAAATAGACTCGAAAAGCCTATCGTTAGCATGAAATTTCTTACTAATGCCATCATTCACAGCTTTTTCTTACTAAAAATGCTGCAGATTTCCAGGAATTGCTGCAGGTGATTGTTGGCATCCTCCATTGCTTGTCCGTAGAAGGGAATAGGTTGAACCATATGAATGACTCTTGGCTTGAGTTCAAATTTCTCTCCCACGTTGATGGTTGGTCCCGTAGGAACATTATTGTTGGACGGGATGGAGAACTCGTGGATGGTCTTCTCAGGAGCCGCGGCCATGTTGTCGTTCGACGAACTACTTGACATGCTAGTTCAAGGTTAAGTTTGCAAGCCTCTTCGAATTTGTTTCGGGTGAAGGTTTGGCGCGCTTGTTTTCACTGCGCCCCAGATTATTTGATGTGGTTGAATCATGGGCGCCGACCTTCTTTGTAGGAGCTTTGCCTCCTGTTTCCTAGGTTTTTGGGACTAGCCTTGGTGGCTTTTGACTTTTTCCATTCCAATTCTTCTTGTTGTCGGATGGCAGCCTCGGTGGCTAACTTTCGTTTCATGAATGCTACGAGACTGTCCATCTCTTTTCCGGTGGCGTCAAAGACTGGTGGCTTCGGCACATACTTTTGATATTTGAAAAACTTCACTTGATTGCACTGCTCCACCTTTGGTTTGAAAGACAATGTCTCCCTCATTCCATTGATGTTGAGGTGAACTTCTCCAACTCCAGCATCAATACTTGCGTCCGCAGTGCTTAGAAATGGTCGCCCAAGTATGAGCGGTGTCTTTGTGTCAATTTCCATATCCAACACCACGAAGTCCACTGGGATGAGGAAATTTCGGATCTTCACCGGAACGTCCTTGGTAATCCATGCGGGGTCGTGTATGGATTGGTCTGCTAGCTGCAGGCACATGGTGGTGGGGGCGTGTGCAATGTGATTGAGTTTGTCTTCGACGACCTTTGGCATAACACTGACACTTGCTCCGAGGTCACATAAGGCTTGGTTGAAGCTTTGATTCCCAATTGAGCATGGAATGGTGGGACTTCCAGGGTCCTTTTTCTTTTGTGGTGGCTGATTGAGTATAGCTGCGCTACACTCTTCAGTCATGTGCACAACTTCCGTTGATGGCAGTGGCTTCTTGTTGTTGAAAATGCCTTTTAAGTATTTGGAATATGTTGGTACCTGCATAGCATCTAGCAGGGATATGTTGACATATAACTTCTAATGACCTCAACAAACTTACTGTATTGTTCATTGGCGGCAGCCTTCTTGTTACACTGAGGGAAGGGCAGCACCATCATGTCATAAAATTCGTGTGGAACAGATTTCGGCGGTGCCTTCTCCTTTGCTACTTCAGGTTCAATGTCATGGTCATCTTTCTGCTGTGTGTCGGTGGTCTTCTCCTATTCTTCACCTGTATTGTTAGTGCGAGGAGCACCACTAGGATGTGGAGGGTCCTGAGTGGACTTACCACCCCTAGTGGTGACTGCATTGATATGCTCTTTGGGGGGAGTTTTTGGTTGCCCAGGAAGTTTTCCCGTGTTAGCATTAGTTAAAGTCGTAGCTAACTGAGCTATTTGTGTTTCTAGCATTTTGTTAAAACTTAGTTGATTTTTCATAGCACTGTTAAGAGTCTCCATTTGAAGAGAAATAGACTCAAAAAGCCTATCGTTAGCATGAAATTTCTTACTAATGCCATCATTCACAGCTTTTTCTTACTAAAAATGCTACAGATTTCCAGGAATTGCTGTAGGTGATTGTTGGCATTCTCTATTGCTAGTCTGTAGAAGGGAATAGGTTGAACCATATGAATGACTCTTGGCTTGAGTTCAAAGTTCTCTTGCACGTTGACGGTTGGTCCCGTAGGAACATTATTGTTGGACGGGATGGAGAACTCGTGGATGGTCTTCTCAGGAGCCACGGCCATGTTGTTGTTCGACAAACTACTTGACATGGCTGGTTCAAGGTTAAGTTCCCTTAGAACAGGTCTTTTCCCGTGGATTGTCTTTGGTCGGACTCTCCTGAGCAATGACTCTGGATTATTGTGAAAGTTTTTCGGAGGTTGAAACCGGTCATACACCTCTCTATTGCATCCACAACAAAAACAACAGAGACAAGTGATCCTACAAAAGACTAGTTGGTATTTTTATAAAAGACACGGGGTTTGAAAAGAGATTATCAACAATATCTCTGCCTATTGCTTCCACGGCAACGGCGCCAGAAAAGCTTGTTGGCGTCTCTTAGCCTTAAAAGATTTTACTCCACAAGCGCACGGAGACCGCTGTAGCTTTTCACCCAGAGTATTCCGAGTATCGTAAATTTCCACAGGAAAGCGGTAGGCGAGAGAGTATAATTGAATAAACTCAAATCGAATGATCCATAACTTAAATAAATATACCAACTAGTCACTAGATAAGGGTATGTGTGATAAATATAGGTGTATGGTGGAAGAAGTAAATAAACTACCTAAGATACACGTAGAAAGGTATAGTTGCCTGGGAGGACAACGAGCGAGATAAAGTTCCCAAACTCTATTCCATTCGGCTGCAAAGACTATGTCGTAGCTAACCAAGAAACTCAAGTAACAAGTTAGGGTCTTGCGTCGAGCGAAATTCCGGCACCCTCGAGGGGTCAGGGGGTAGAGAGTAGACCACCGAAAGAGAACCCGGCTAACGCCTATGGGCCTACCGAATGAACGGGCCTGGGATACACAAGCACACCACACACTGTCACCAAGTGGGCCTATCAAGCAAATCTGCATGGATAGGCTGGCACGCTATAAACGTACTCAAGCAAAGCTTGAGCAACAATAGATCGTCCTTGATAAGAGGAGAGGACCTAACCAGAGCTTGGCGTATAGGTTGTATTATAGCACCGGCAAGAATAATGGGACTTGACTAACTAAGATAACCACAGCCTAAGCCTAACAAGTATGCAAAATAAAAGGTACACCATACATGCAAGAGATAGAAATAAAGTAAAGCATAAATATATTATACTGAAGATAAGAGTACAAAGATATAAGAACTTTACCGCAGACTCAGAAATATCTCCGAAAACTCCGAGGCAAAGCTCGACTCACTTTAACTCCCAGGACTATCCTACTACTAAGATATGGAAAAGAACACCCTCTAAGGTAGAATGTAGCTCTCAACTTCTCCACACCTATACAAATGAGCTCTCAGCGCCTATTTATAGCTTGTACAAGTGAGGGGGATACTTGTAAGTGGCTGGAGTCGGTTTGGGGGGTGAGGCGATGGTCGGCCGACCTTGCATGGGGGTCGGCCGACCATGGCCAAGGTCGAGCGACCACCCGATCCACCGCCTCAGCCATCCAACGGCTTGATCTTCCTTCCTCAAGGCAGTTGATAATTGAACACATGATAATTGCCTCTGTGGGAAGGTCGGGCGACCACGTGCCAGCTCTTGACTGGTTGCATGGCCCCTCACTTGGATTGATGACATCACCGATCCACTCTTTCGGCCCTTGGATACATTGGATGCTCGATACAACGGTTGGCTCTTCATTGTGTTGTGTTTCTTTGTGTGCAGGATCGATGATGTGGCATTTGGACTCGGTCCGAAGGTCCGGTGGCTGGGACACAAGGTCGGCCGACCCTGCCTAGGGTCGGACAGCCCTGCTGGAGGTCAGGCGGCCCTGGTAGGGGTCGGGCGACCTTGGCACTTTCACCATTTGTGCTAATCTTTGGTCCTTGACACGTTTTTAACCTTTTTATGTGTATTTTGGTACCTGCATCCAAATATTCATGTACATCTTGTGGAACTCATTAGTAATAGGAGTTAGTCCAATTTTGTTCACATGCTTTTCTCCATTTGGTGGATAATTGACGGTAAATATCGTAAGATTACGACCGTCAATAGGTGGTACTTAGCCTTTGCTTACCAGGAGCCACTTGGTGGCGAGCGCAAGATGGTGGTCGGAAGAGTCTTGGTGCCCGGCTCAGATTTTGCCTCGGTGGCGAGCTCATGGACGTAGCCCTTAGTGGTGAACCACGTTAAATCCTCATGTCTTCTTGGGAGTTTGCATCCCCTTGCCCTTAACTCCTTACTTACCGCATTTATGTTTCCGCATGTTCTTGCTTGTGTGCCTTTAGCTTTTCTAGTTAGTTTGATTAGGTTTGGCTCTAGGTTGGAAGTCTTTTTGGGTAAGTTATAGGGCTCATAGATAAACCGTAGACTTAGCTTACATGTGTATGACACGATATGTTTATTCTATGCACTAGAAAGCCCTAGGTTTTAGTTAAGCAATTAGCGACCCAATTCACCGCCTCCCTCTCTTGGGTCAGATACCCCAGTGTTGGCGGTCGTTATTTCACCATTTCGACCGCCAATTCCACGGTAAATAAAAGGGGTATATATAAAGTTCTATCCATTATTTACCTAACACTGATGAATTCCATGAGTTTTGGTAGTTTTCGATGTATCACAGGGAGATGCTAATATTCCATGCGAAAGAACATCATTTGGAGCAGGAGAGAAATCACGTACAAAAGGGCTTGAGAACAAGTTGCAAATTCCATCACTAAAAAGTATCTCCAATGCCCTCAAGGACTACACCATTGCGTAGAGCTCATCGAGACGATTCCAACGGTCATATTATTTGCATCGTTTGGAGTTCCGGTGGAAAAGAAATAGAAAATACAAAAATATAGGGACTGCTGACGTCAGCCGCCCCCCACCGTACTGTGGAGAGGCGGGAAACGCCCACGGAGTGCCAAGTAGCGGGCGGCCATTAGCGGCAAGGCCAGCGCCACAGATCGAATCCGTGTGGTGGTGGCGCGGCCAACCAGAGCCTGCCACGTGGCAAGCCCTGGCGGCACGCGCGCCCCTCGCGCAGGAAACTGCGGGCCGTTCTGGCCAATGGGAGGAGGCCGCATAGCCCTAGGGGGCGTGGGCGCTGCTCACCCCGCCGGCCGAGGCGCCAGGCCACGTGGTGCGCAGAGGTGGCTCGCCCGCCGGTCCAGTTGCCCAAGTAGTCCGATTTTGACCCAAATTACCTGTAAACAGCCGGTTTTCACTTTCAACGTCCGGTCATCGCCTTAATGACCACTTCTTGGCCGGTCTTGGCACCTGCAGGTTGGGGAAGTTACCACCGACCTTCCTACGTCGGTTCCCTGGCCAGGTGGCGCCCAAGGAGCAAATAGGGGAAGAATCTTGCATGTAGGCACTAGGAATATTCCTCTCTCCTTCACCTATAAATAGAGGAGCACACCCCCCTCTCATCCTTGTACCTTTCACCATGTGACTCTCTCTCCCTCTCTAGGAGGCGCCCCTCGGGTGGTGCCTCCACTTTGAAAATAGTGTTTGGTTAGGAGTTAGAGAAGGCCTATTGTATCGGAGTCGATGAAAAGTATTTGGTAATGTATTCCATTTGCTTGTCTTGAGCATTACTTTCCTATTATTGACAAGTGCTAGTACTTTATCTGTCTACTTTATACACTTATCTTCGTCTTTATGCCTTAGTTGTGCTAAACTAGAATTGATTAATCGTTGTTACAATCCAACCTATATGCAAGGCTCTGGTTAGTTCCTCTCCTCTAGCTAAGGATGAACTAGCTTGAACGCATTTGTAGCATGCTATCCTCTCCACGCAGATTTGCTTGGTAGCCCCACTCGGTGACATCGTGTGGTGTGCCTGTGTAGTCCAGGCCCGTTCGTTCGGGAGGCCCGTAGGTGATAGCGAAGTTCTCTTTCGGTGGTCAACTATCTAGTATCTACCCCTGACCCCTCGAGGGTGCTAGAATTTCGCTTGACGCAAGTTCATAACTCTCTTGAGATCCTTTTGACCCTTAGCACAGATAGCTCTTGTATGCTAGCAGAGATAGAAGACCATGCCGCAGTCCCTGTCTCGTTGTCCTCCTAGCTTTACCTGTTTTCTTGCCGACGGTACTTGGCTTGTATCCCATGGTGCTTGGTGTCAATCGCTCATAGCTATCGGTTGACGTGAAAGAGTAGTAACAGTCGGATGAATGATAGTTTAATATCTTTATCTCAATGCTTTCTAATGGATAAATACTATACCTTGGAATACTCTCGGGTGAAAGGCTACAGCAGTCTCCGTGCGCTTGCGGAGTAAAATCCGGTAGGCTAAGAACTGCCAACACCCGGCACATTACTTACAACCATGCACATGCCTGGGCAGTCATGCTGGTTTGCCTGACTCTGCTGAGGAATGGCCGGGTGGCCACTAGAGTGGTCGGGTGGCCATGGACTCTGCTAGACTCAGTTGTCGTACTTCATTTCCTTGGCAAATTACCTCAGTTTCATGTATATTTCATACCTGCACTCTAATATTTGTACAAAACTCGTGGAACTCGTTAGTAGCTAAGATTAGTCCAATAAAGTTACATGTTTTACTTCATTTCATGGATAGTTGATGGTCGAAACCGTAAAATAACAGCCATCAATAGGCTACCATGATGTAACCGTGACACACGGATCCTAGCTACGCAGTGCCCGATAAACCATCATACATTAAACGTTGTGTCGCTGGTTTTTTCAAGTGCAATCCCTCGTGCTAACCCCTACACAAGGTCGTCGGGTTCCGCCTTACTCCCACTGCCTTTTAGGAGGTTGCCGGGCTCTACCTAATTGAACAAACCCACGCTAGGAAGGTCGGTAGGTTACACTTCGCGTTGACCTCCACTAAGGAGACTAGCGGGTTCCGCGTCGCGACGACCCCTACCAGGAAGGCAGGTAGGTTCCACTTCGTGCCGATCTCCGCACAGAAGGTCATCTATCTGTCATATCTTGTTTGCTTGGTGTACTTAATGCATGGCATTTATTCTCACGAGGTAGAGCAGTAGTAAACTCTAGACACGTCTATATTATCGTTTGCCTGGATTGTTGTGCTATCCCACATAGCTTTAGCTAGTAGTCCCACTTGTGACACCGAGCAAGGACCTATGTAGTCCAACTCCGTCATTCAGGTAGTTAATCGGCGATATAGTTGAGTTCCTATAAAACACATCTTTCTCGTATGGTTAGCATCAGCACTTTGGTGCCCCTAGGTGGTTTTATAGCCTGTGTCTAAATAGTATTGACAAGCATTGATAAGTTTAAGTAGTAATTTGTGTTGCATATTTAAAGTGGGTGAACTTGTTCTAAGCATTTTTATCCATTATTTTGTTGGTTTTGCGTAGTTATACGATATTTTGGAATATTTTTGGTAAAATGCTAAAACCTGGCGGGCCAAGGATTGCCAAATAATTATTCAATACATCTACTAGCCCTCCGCTCGGTCCACAAGAGTAAAACTTTTGTCCCTTCTCGGTCCTCAGAGCAAAGTAACTTAAAATAGTAAAATTTTATTTTCTCGATCGAGATGGATGGTCAATGGATGAAGGGAGTAATTTTTTATCATAGTAAGAGTTGAATATTAGGAGCAGCTACGCGGTCTCAAGAAGATACTTTATAAAAGCCGTCTCATAAGGTCTCTCCTTGCACCAACTTTAGAAGAAATCCGCCGCCACCATTACGAGAACCTCGAAATACAATAAAACACCCTTTGCCATTTCACCACGCTTGTTATCGAAATGGAGTTCCCAATCCGGCTGTAATCAGCCATCAGGCCTCCCAAAATAGGGTTAAAATTAGGGCAGGGAGCAAAGAGCCATCCCATTTTTAGACGTTGCCACAGCTCGTCGGCGGCGGTGGCGTCGGCGCTCTGCGGCCGTGGGTACTTTCGCCTCCAATCCACAAGAGCGAGCAGCACTGACCGAGCCGATCCGCTCCTCTTCAGCAGACCAAGTAAAGATCTGTGAGGATTCTTGCAGTCGGCAGGTGATTTGCTTTTTCTTCAATTATTTGCGTTATTTCTGAGCAGTTCTTGTTCGGCTTTCTCGCCGTTTGATTCTAAATGCGACAAATTTCTTGTTTGTAATTTCAAATGGTTGTATGCTCCAGGATTACGAAGGAAACCAATGACACAAATAACATAAAAGAAGAGGTTGGAGAGATCTGGGTGAAGACTCGTAGACATATTACACAGTTTTTTTTTTTTTTGAGTCAGTTAATTAGCAATTAGGTTGGTGGAGAAGAACCCTGAACGTAAAAAAAGAAAGTCAAAAACATTGTGGAGAACATGTTTGGCACCCAAACCCAGGACGTGACAGATGATTTCAACCCCAGGAGGACATTATGGAACACATCTACTGTATCGGTGCCCATCACCACCGCCATGAGGCATAACATAGGCAAGAAGAGCCTGTTCAGTGCTCACCTCATGGCTGTTAAGTTCGAGGATCTGTATGGGTTCATGGTGGAGGGTAACGTGGACGATGTCAATTGGCTGAACGAGGTGAGAGAGAGGATCAGGGAGCAAGGTAGGGTGTGGTGGGCTCTGGAAGCAAGCAAAGGGGCAAATTGGTACCTCCAACCAAAGATATCTTCGAATGACGGGGTGATTAGTGTCACATCGCTCAAGTTGTCGGTACTAACTAATACAATTACACTGAGGAGGTTGGTAAGGAAAGGTGTGCCACCAGTGCTGAGGCCAAAGGTGTGGTTGTCTGTATCAGGAGCATCCAAGAAGCGGTCAACAGTGCCGGAGACATACTATGATGAGCTTATCCGAGCCGCGGAAGGAAAGACCACGCCAGCCACAAGGCAAATCGATCATGTGAGTTTTTTTGAATCTGTTATGGATTTTCTATATGCAGATTGATGCTTTCTTACCTTTTATCTTATAGAATCCATGTTTTCCTAAAGTGATGTTAAGTGATCAGATGGATTTCTTTATATGCAGTATTCAGTACAAGTTTAAATTGTAATTTGATTGGAAAATCTTGCATGTTGCCACTGGTTTACTCCATTCCACTGAGAAATTAACTCCATAAAAATACCTAAGAGACTGCATCAGTTTAAATTCAAATTATCTACAAATGTGACACTTTCATTATATGATTACCTTATTTATATACATTTGTATTGATAATAGTACTAATCGTGAAGGTGATTTAACAGGATCTTCCTCGCACTTTCCCTTGCCATCCTTGGTTGAACAGTGATGAAGGTCAGGCATCTCTGCGACGAGTACTTGTGGGATACTCATTCCGTGATTCAGAAGTTGGATATTGCCAGGTTAGCATGATGATTCTGGAATCATATATCAGTGAGAACCTCCATTATTAACTGTATCCACTGCAGGGGCTAAATTATGTAGCTGCACTCTTGTTGCTCGTGATGAAGACAGAGGAAGATGCATTTTGGATGCTTGCTGTACTCCTGGAGAATGTACTTGTCAGTGATTGTTATACTGACACTCTTTCTGGATGCCATGTTGAGCAGAGGGTGTTCAAAGATATCCTGTCTAAGAAATGTCCAAGGTAATCCCTTCCTATGTTTTTGACATGGCACCAATAGCCAATACAAAAGCAAAAACCATCATGATTTCTAACTAGTATTGGTCATTGGTGTAGGATCGCTGCTCATCTTGAAGCAATGGGATTTGATGTTTCGCTTGTTGCTACAGAATGGTTCTTGTGCCTCTTCTCAAAGAGCTTACCTTCAGAGGTTAGACTAAAATTCCTTCACTATCAATGTTTTGGTAGTCTCAGTATGATTTGCCTGAACTTATTTGAAGTTCTTTTCACATGATCAGACAACTCTTCGGGTGTGGGATGTTTTATTCAATGAAGGAGCAAAGGTTTTGTTCCATGTTGCTCTGGCAATTTTCAAGGTATATCCTCCGGCAGCCTCCCATACTAGTGTGTTTAAATCCGCAGCCTATGTGAAATAATGATTTCCTTGTTTTTCTTATGTCTCCAAATTTGTAGATGCGAGAAGATGATCTACTATGTATCCAACATATAGGTGATGTGATTAATATTTTGCAAACAACTGCTCATCATCTATATGACCCTGAAGAACTCCTTATGGTAACCCTTTCCTTCTTTCATGATATTTCATATTATTTCCTTTTGCTGGTATGTTCATGATATTTATGTTATCATTGTGCAAACAAATTTGGTGTAGTTAGTGAAAAAGTATTAAAACAAAAGAAAGAGGACGGGCTGCTGGGAAAATCAGAATGAAATAGAATCTGCAACTCAGAGAAAAAATGTTCTATATACTTTTATTGTAGTTTTGTTCTTGTTAACTTCTTTTTGCAAACATTTGTTGATAATCTTTTACCATTCCTTTTTTCCAGTTTGCATTTGACAAGATTGGTTCGATGACAACAAACACAATCACAAAGGAAAGGAAAAGACAGGAAACAGTTGTCATGGCTGAGCTTGATCAGAGAATAAGACGGTCGAGTTCACTCAAGATGGATGGATAGTGTGTAAAATCCAAGTACGAGAAATTTGTACTCTTGTAGGTTATTGCAAAGGTGACTGACACCATGAGAGTTGGTACTCAACACCTAGTCAGGGAGCATTTGCTTTAGCGAGCAAAAATCGCGGACTACCAAAAATGTTTGGGAGATGCAAAACTGCAATTTGTGTTTGTTTTACACCAATTTCAGGACATCGTATTGTGTCCTTTTGTGCATTCTTCATGTTGTGTGCAGTTCGTACAAGCAAGATACGCACCAAGGTGTTAATTTCTCTTTTGGTTGAAAGTCCAAGTCACATGTATTGTTATGGCTGTTCGATCAGGTGAGGGAATTGGAGGAATTGGCAAGGGATTGAGGACGCGGTACTGTTCAAGTGAACGGTACCCGCGCCCGTTACATTGAGGGTTGGGGGACACAAGACTCCGGCCGAGGGTCTCTGCCTACGGTCGGACAAAGAGAGTTTATTATTAATTTTTGTTTACCTTAAATTGATACAACCCTTCTCTTTGTATAGAGATGGTTTCCTTTACTCCTAAACAATTGATCTAATCTACTAATCCTAATTTTATCTCTAACTAGCTTTATTTTTATCTAACCATATAGAGAGGTGGTGCTGCGGTTTTGATTTTTTATCTAACCATATAGAGAGGGGGTGTTTTTTTGATTTTGAAGGTGGTGGTAGGTTAATTTCATGCTCTGGAGTTGGATTCTCGAGCTGAGGCACATGTCTACCATCTGTTTCGTTTACCATCTGTTTCTCCACTTCCTTTTCTTTGATGCTTTTTTTCTTTGTGTGCATTGTCACTCCTGACATCATCACACATGGCCCTTCCTCTCCTTTGATGCCTTCTTTCTTTGTGTGCATTGTCACTCCTGACACCATCACACATGGCCCTCGAGCGGTCAGACCTTCGCAGACGCTACTATAGCAGCCTTCTTTGGTCCTGACATGTATAGATTTGATGCTGAAGTTTTGTTTCGTTGGCACGGAGCTCAACATGGATACTTTCAAGGGGTGGACTGCATTTACATGTAAAATCACTACGGATATGAAATGGAGCTCTTCAAGTCTGTCTTTTTTTCTCTAGATGTTCTCACGTCAAATTTCGTTGTAGTACGGAGTCGAAATGGCTCAATGAAATAAAATAATTTGATTTGATAGCTAAATGAAGGTCGAAGAATCTGGTTTGCATAATTCATTCCACCACTTCTCCAATGAATGCGTAGTGGCTCTGTCGGGCGTTGTGTGCAACCGACTACTTCTGAAATCTGTACGACACGTTCTCCCATGTAGTCAATGCGCTCCCGGAAGAGGATATATCAACTGATTACAATATTATCAGCAACATTTCCCCCCAAAAAAAATATCAGCAACAGGGACATTCAGATTCAAAAAAAATATCAGCTCGGTCACTATACCGACGTGTATTGTATTATTTCTCATTTACTCCCTCCAGTTGGATTTACTCTGTATTTTTTGTGCGGACCAGCATAACTAGTTCAATTAAAGAAAACCATTCTTGTCGGGACAACAAATAAAACTGATCAGAGGGAGTGCTTGTCCAATAGTGGCAGTCGATCTGCTTCTCAAAATATTATTCGTTGACTTAGCATATATGTTCCTTTTAGCATCTACACTGTGTACATCATTTCGTTTCCTATAGAAGAAGGATGTCATATGCACTGCAGAGTTACGACATATAGAATCTAGAGATAAAGTCTGTAATGGCAATCGAACGACTACAATTATTAACAGTATAATTAATTAATGTGGATATTTTACATTAAATAGACTGATATTAGTTTAGTTACGGATGACATAACTCACCTATGAAGACAGCTAAATGCTTCTTACTGGCTCGCTGACGTGGATGTTTGCATAAAGGTGGGCTATCGTAAATGAAAACAGTGAGATTTTCTCTTATAAGGCCATAAGAGTATTGGGAAAAAAATTTGCTGTACGGTCATCGTAAAGATCACAGTTTTATATAGCTTATTGATGTATATAGCTCGCATAAAACTGTAAGCTATATGAATATCTAAAAGCGAATTTAGTTGCTAATATGGCTTACTGTTAACACCTTCCAATCACATAAACACAACTAATATTCGATGCCCTTCTTCCTTCTTTGCCTGCTTCTTGTAGGCTTCAGATATTGCCCCCAAGCCAACGCAGAAGCTTTGAAGCACCAGGATGCTAAGGAAAAAAAATGATGACTCTGTTGTTGCCTTTGTAAAGTCCACAACTATCAGTCATCTGTAGAAGCACTAGTAAGGCTAGTGTCACTGGACAGTGTATCTGTACTGTATACAGTGTGGAATCATTACTTTTCCACTCTGTGTACAGTGCACAAACATTATTTTCCACACCCATTTTCACTCTCTAATAACACTAGCCTAACATGAACAAAACTGTAATAGCAATATGCAGATGATTTTTTGCACATCCACCTTCGTTCCATGATAATTGACAGGCAACATATAACTGACAGGCAACATAATGATCACAGCCAAAGTAGCATGGCACCAGCAATTCGTCCCAATAATTTTGGATGAGCTCACAGGAGATCCTTGAAATGGGAGGAACCAACCTTTCACAAGTCCAAGGGATTGCATGAACAAACACAAGCCAATGTTGACGCTGAATGCCACCTGCAGTGGCGGAGCCAGGATTCCGTCAATCCCTGGGCCGGATTGTGACGAAGTTGTGACAAAAGTACACCAAAAGATAATATAGCTCAAAAGGTACATAACAACATAATTTAAAGATAGATAACATACGAAAAATACCATTGCGAAGTAGATTACCTCAAAATGCAATAAAAAAAGCTAATTTTGAAGTGAAATTTTGTTTCAAGAACTATGCCATTGGAATTACAAGCAAGAAATTTGGCATAGGATTATAATTATTATATACAACCACTGAATTCACATATAAAGATTAGAAACTTCAGATAATTTGGCATAGGATTAGCACTGAATTCACATAAAAGACAAAAGCAAATCAGCTACACACTTTACATGCATGATGCATCTATCCACTTGACCATTACTCAACCGATCGCTGACAGTAGGCATGAAATTATCATTTTCTAAGGTACTGACATAAGCGGACAAGTATATCATCTAAATTAAAATTGTGTTCTTTTTTAATCCAAAGAAGACAAGTTGGGAATAGCTAAAGAGTAAGGATTATGGAAGGCTTTACCAGCTGGCTCGGCTTCTCTTGTGAGGAAGTTCTCGCAGGACACCGGAGACGGCGACGGGCAGCGTGAACCGGCTGGCGAGCAGGATGCCTCGCTGGGGGCCTTCTTGGCTTCCTGCGATGAACAGCGACCACCGCTTGCTGCAGGGGCCTGGGGGGCCTGCCGGCTGCCGGCCTGGCCGCCTGCTGCAGCGGATGCATCGCCGGGTCGGGCCATCCCGCGTCCGGCGTCCACCATCCATGGCGGAGAGGAGCAAAGCAGGGAGTCCGGGTGTCCGGCGGAACGGATCTTTGGCGTCGGCCGGTGACTGTGGCAGGCTGGCGGTGGGGAGCCAGGGACCGAGGCCGTGAGGCGGGCTGGCTGGGCGAGGCGAAGTGCGCGTAGCCGCGCAGGGGAGTCGGAGCGCCGGTGCCGAGCAGCGGCGGCGTGCGATAGGGCAGGACTAGGACGGCAGGCCAAAGGGGCCAGATCCCAAAATTTCTCTCAAATTTCACTATGCAAAAAAAATCCTAAAATTTCTTTCAAATTTCATTATGCAAAAAGAAGATTTCCCATCACATCAAAATGCCGGCACATGCATGGAGTACTAAATGTAGATGAAATAAAAAATTAATTGCACAGTTTAGATGTACTTTGCGAGACAAATCTTTTGAGCCTAGTTAGACCATAGTAGGACAATATTTACCGCAAACAAACGAAAAGTGCTACAGTGTATTTTTCAGCACTACAGTGCATTTTGATCCTCAAATTTCTGAATCTAAACACAGCCTTGTTTGCTGAGTTGGGCCGTTCGGTATATTGTTGGGCCAAAATTTTTACGAAGAGTCAAAACTTTTGTTGGGCCACATCCCGGGCCATGGCCCGGGTGGCCCTAGGCCTGGCTCCGCTCCTAGCCACCTGGATCCCATGGCATTGGAGTTTCTTCATTATCCACAGCTCCTCATGTGGCTGGAAGCAATCATCCAAGTCACCACCAGATTTCCACTTTACAAGGACTAGGACAAGTAGTACTCGAGGCTGGATTTCACGCGGTTTGTAATTATTGATTGCTGTCCGTAAATGTGGTCTTCGTCCCCATAGAACAAATAACTTGTTGGGATGTAATGACCCAAGTTAATCAAACATGACATGGAGCATACATGTGCATCATCTTTATCATCCATGAAAGTCTTGAGCATGATTTGAATGTGAATTCGAATAAAAATCCTAGTTGGGAGGAACGCCCGACCGGTGGAATCGATGCCCCACCGGTGGAACCGGTCCGGCTAGCAGAAACTTCCCAACGCCCGACCTGTGATGCCCCTGGCATCTCAAGAGCCTTAACACGCAGTTAGAGACAAGCTAATGATGGATTAAGACTTAATCATGCTAAGAGAATAGTGAGAAATATTTGGAGAAGTCACTAGGACAACAATTTTCTATACAAGATACAAGACCACACATTTTGTGGTTAGATAAGTCAACACTCACACGCTTTTGAGCTCAACACCAAACACGAAACCTCGGATAAGAAAGTAACCCTAGACCTTTCTGTTTGATCATGTTCAAAGATCTAAAGACAAGAGGTTTAAAAAATCAAACCAAATCCAACTAACGATTCTTCCGAGGGTAGCAAGTGTGATCGAGACCAAACTTGAGCCCTAATAAAACTTTGAAATCCACGGAGTACTTAAGCTCAACTCCATTTGTCAAAGTTGTTGTACATGTTATGGACTACCCTTTTGTTACACTGAGCATGGGTCAAAACTATCATCTACTCAATCATAATTGGACCCAAATCTCTCATGGAAAAAAAAACTAGGTCAGCCTACACTTAGAATATTTTCCTAGGCCTGAATTTCAGCCCTTCACAAACTTGAATCTGAAGTTACTTTTGATTTCACTATACAACTTAAAAATCTTCCTTTCTATGAAGTGAAATTGAATTTACCACCTTTCAAATGCACCTATTGTGAAAGTGATTGGCCTTCATTTGATACTTCAAAAGTTGGGAACAAGATAGTCTCTACACAAAGTGAAATTCCTGTTTTACCAAACCTTGGAACATATTTGTGTCTATAGTTCAAAATATGTTGGGATTTAGGCCAACGTTATATTATCAAACTTGGAGATGAAGTGCTGGGGAACAACTTTGGTAATTAGAGCTTGGTCACATATTGAGGTTTAAATGGAGTTTAGTGTGTTTTTCTACCAACACAGAAAACCAGTCCAAGTCTGAACTGTTTAGTAATCTCAATGTTTCTATAATGTACTGCCCATTTCATGCAAAGATCAAATTGAAGAAGTTGTAGTTTATGAAATTATAAACAATTTTGTCAAGAGGCACTTTGGGAGGAACGGACCAGAAATATGAGTTTTGGAATTCCCAAGTAATAAAGGTTCCCTGTCCAAATTAAAGGCTGCTGTATAAATTCATGTATAAATCATATTTCTACTTAGAAATTGGTGTTGAACCTTTTGACAAACTTGTGGAACTCGAAGAGTGAAACATTTCATCTAATTGGGACTTTGTCAAATTCGGTCTCTAAATTGGTCATTTAGGCGAATTTCAGAAGAGAGAAAAACCAAATCAATTGTATTTCTTCATTTTCTCTGTTTTCTCCCTCCCATTCGGTCACTGGCAGATGGGCCATTCGATCCAGGGGAACGGCGTTGCCCAAGCCATGGAGGCCACGTGGCCGCCGGTCTCCGATGCCGCTGCCCCTGCTCCCTACCTGCGGCTGCCCGAGAGCGCCTCAGCCCCGGCTTCATCTGGACGAGAACGCGTCCCCGTTCGCTCACTCGGTTCCCATCTCCTCCCCCTGGCCTCTTGCTTGGGCGCCCACAGCCGCAGAGCCGCAGCCGCCATGGACGCCGCGAGCTCGAGCTCGCCGCACCGCCGCCTTAGGCCGCCTGCTCCAGCCCTTCTAGCGAGCGCGTGGCACTCCACTCAGCCCGCGCGCCGTCTACCCAAGGCCTAGGCCTCCGCCATTGCCCTAGCCCCTCTCCAACCGCGGCACCCGCCATGGTCGCCCCGAGTCGGAGCTCGACCACACCGTGGACAGCCCCCTACGAGCCATCCCCGCGCCCCAATCCACCACCACTGTGCTCCTCTCGCCCTCGCGCAGCTCACACGCCCAACCGTGGCCTCCTTCCTCCACCGGTACGGCCGAATCGAGCGATGCGCCGCAACGCTCTGTGCCGTCATCGTCGCTCCGGTTCGCGCGCATTCCCGACGATTCCGGCCACTCCGCGCGACTAGACCTTGGGGAGGCGAGTCGCCGTGGCCTGGAGTACCTCAGGCGCCCGTCTCGGCCTCAAGATCGCGCCTCCACACGCCGGCGCGAGCGCCGGAACGCCGGTGGCGCAGCGCGTTCACCCCCTGCGCGCCCCGGTCCAGAGGAAGAAGAAAGGAGGGGGGTTTTCCCCAAAACCCCCTGACCTTTTTCCTTTTTGTTCCTCTTTGTTATGTACTATTGACTGAGTCTCAGTTTCTTTCCTTGCAGGCCCCTGGAAATTAGGTTTATTCACGTTTAAATCCCAGATCTAAGGTTTTCGATTTAAACTCTTTTATTTTGGCAGTGAACTTTGAAAAATCATATAAAATCACAGAAAAATCCAAAATGGACAAACTCAGTTGCATTAGACTTCTCTTGAGTAGATCTACATGATTGGTATGATGTGGAAGTGTGAAATGTCTGTTTTGCCCTTGGTTTGTTGCGTGAATGATTAATTAGGAGAAATGACAAAGGTGGGCTAAATGAACTCCAAATGGCATGAAACTTGGACAGTAGCTTTCTTGTGGCAATATAGCACTATGTGAATTTTTTTTGGCCCTAACACTTGCTGTTTAATTACCCTTTTTACCCTTATACATGTGTTATGTGTATTTATGTAACATAGAAGTTGGAGACTACATGGAATATGCTCAAATTGACTCTCTAACATTTTTCATATACTTTGGATAGTATAAGTACCCCACTGGTGAAATATGAAGTTGTGCATGTAAAGTTTTAATGGTAATTTGAAAATGATAAAATGCTACATGTTAGAAAAGATAATTAGGAAAAGTGGTCATAAATGGTTAGGAAAATTCTCCAGAAAATTTGATAGCTTGATGTTGATGCATAGACTCCAGAAAGTATGTTTGGGAAGGCTATTGACACTGTTTATGTATGCATCTTAATTTGCACAAGATTAATATATGGAAAATAAGTGTCCTGTAAAACTTGGGAGTTTTAACTTGTAAGTTTTTGTAAATGCAGTCCACGCTAAGTATAGCTCACTGGTAAAATTTCACCTCCAGAAACCATTTCTATAATTTATAAGAAGTCTGACAATGTGTAGGGCTGAGAACTTGTTGTAATTTTAATAAAATAATTATAACTCCAACTGAGTCGAAATTTTGGCAGTAGCTTTGGGTATGCAGAATCTATAGGTCATAAAAGTTTGGTCCCATTTGGTTATGTTTTACTGCTACAACTTAGAGGCATAAATTAATTCACAAATGAAAATAAATTACCCTAAGTATAAGCATTTGCAATGTGTTAAACTACCATACCATGTTTTTATCCATGACATACCTGCTGCATTCCAACTTTTGCATTTCACCTACACCCAGTGTACACATACACTTGATTGATTCTTGTTTGCATAGGGTAAGCTAAAGGACAATTTAAGTTGATACTTGGGCAAGTATTAAATCCATGTGTTCCATTGTGCATATCCAATTGTCTGTGTACACATATAGAACAATTATTCCTAATAACTTCAAAGATAAAATGTGGTAATGGTTTGTACGATTTCTTAGTGATGGGTTGTATGATTTCTTAGGGAAGTTGTTAGGTTTTCTTGTTATGGGATGTGTTAAACTGAGAGCACTCGCATCCATCCTTCACATACGGCTTAATCATGCATTACATTTCATTGACACCTCATGCATACCTTTGCAATCCGTTACACTCATGATTGCACTATGTCATGCATATAACCTGTATCATATGCATGTATTTGCATTCTCTTGCACTCACTTGCATTCTGTCATGCATATAGACCCCGCGTGCAAGGAGCTATCAACGCAGGAGAAACCAATAATCAAGGAACCAGGCGACAGGCTATATCCGGAGCCAGAAGACGAAGGGTCGCTGATTAAATCCGTCCCTGCCTCAAGGGGTTGTCTGGGGCAAAGCCTCACATCCCGGCAAACTAACTTAGTTAGGCAGGACCATACTATACCCAGCAAACATCTTATGTCTTGATGATTAGGCATATGCATCAGGAGTTGTTTGGAACCAACTGCATTAGACTTCCTGGCCGCCCTGGCCCTAGCACCTATATATTAGTTCGTAGGACGAGTTGCCTAGTAATGCTAGGTACGAGTAGACACGAGTGAATGGAGTCATTCGTCGCGTAGGTGTTTTCAAAACAAAAATCTTATGGAAGATTATCATATGCTATGTTTGAAACAGAGACCGGGCGGAGTTATGGGAATATTATGAAAAATGATGTGGCAAGGTATGGTGGACTCCGCCCGAGTCGTATAAGGCCCGTCCGTTGTTCACCTATTGGTCGGCATAACATTGCTAAGGTGCTTATCCGGGATAATGGACCGGTGAAAGTCTTACTTGTGCCATCCGAAGAACGGAGACTTGTTCCTACCATGGAACTGGGGGCGCTTATCTCATGGGAGGGCTGGACCCGACGAACCGAGGTAACGCTCCATGGGGGCTAAACTCAGGGAAGTGGCGGGTTGGAATCGAACTTGGGATGGGACAAGTGGAGATGGGGGCTATATGTGGGAACGCGATGGCTAGTAAGCATATACCCCTGGCATTTTTAGTTGTTCCCGTGAATTAACAAATCGATTCGAATCGCTGATGCTCACCAGGTGTGAGAATGCCAATGCCTTTGACGTCCGAACGTAGTAATAATTCAAATACTTTATGCTTATAATCATGTTTCTCTATTACAACATGCTTGGATGTACATGATCCGTTCCCTTATTCCTGGTGCTGCCCGTCCACTAGTAGGAGGTGGATGGACTTGGGAGATGCTTTGGAGTCGAGGGAGGGCTGACCCGACGTACCGTGGTATCGCTCCTGAGACGGCTACTCCCAGGGGTGTGATGGAAGTGCTATGAATCTTGGAACGGGACATGTGTTTGTGTTTTACTTTCTGCAAGTATTTACTTTATGATATAAATGATCTTCATGATTAATGGATAGCAGTTGTCAAATCCTGCTATCTTATGTCAACATGACCTTGTTTAAGAATCAACAGCTAAGGATTCACATGATTAGTATGCATGCTCTGCGTCAGCCGTAAACCCCGTCCATTAAGTCCTACTGAGTAATTAGTACTCAGGGTTTGCCCCCACTTTTGAATTACAGGTATTGACGACTTTCGGACATCTGTGTTGGAGGTGGTAGTACCGGTGGGCTCGGTGCTACTCGCCTTGTTTATCTCTACTTGAAGACTAGTTGAGTTTTATTTTCCACTGTGAGATGTTTTGAACGCTTCCGCTATATGTATCTATACATGTATATTTTGACATCGCTTCCGCTATATTTGAACATGTATTTGACTATTTATTTTCGGTTTGTAAACTAAGTCTACTTATTCTCTACTTCAACTGTTTGTGATGATGTAATCTGTTGTGGCTCGTTCGAGGGTTGAATGTGTGTGATGTCGGTATCCTCGGGCGATGGTTACATCGAGTGCCCTTTGGGTAGCTCGACGGACTACCGGGTTTAGTCCGGCCTAAGTGCACTGTGAGCCAGAGGTGGCAGGTGTGCTTAGTCTGGATTAAGCAGGGCGGTTCCGCCACAGCTGGTATCAGAGCCGATCATACACAGACAACAGTTGTATCATCAAGTTTTGGTTTACAAAACTATTTTCGAAAGCCCCTTTTCAAGTAATTCAAAAATGAGAGTATACGCTATGCCAGTATAAGGATGTTAGTGTTATCCAGGTGACATCGCTGACATTCTGACCTAGATAGAACTCATATGCATATTCGGTGCTTTGGGAAGCAACTCTTCGGCCATAGCTATCCCCAGTACTGGTGGAAGCTATTGGGATTTGCGAACGGTTGTAAACCCTGCATTCATGCTGTATAAGTAAAAGCTCTTTAAGGGTGGTGGGCATGTTTGAGGCTTTCATACCCACCACACTTACATTTGGTTTTGGGATCCACCTTCTTCTCGACAATCCCCAGTACTGGTGGAAAGTCAGGCTTTGAGGAAAAGGTGCATCGGCTCACCAACGTTGTCTACGCAGCGGTCACGCGTGGATGCCACACTAGGTGGTAATGTATGAGCATGCATTCTTCTACAGGTACACTAACCACGTGCGAAAAATTAAGAGCGACTAGAGAACGGCTAGTTGCATTAGGGAGAGACGTGCATATATGTCACCGAAATATCGCTAGTTAATGTATTATACATAGGAGGTGTGATATGAGACCGAATAGGACGAATCATGCATCATTCCATCTCATCTCATGTGTTTTGCTATGTGTTTGATTGAAAGTAATTGGATTCATATCGCAACTGTACATGTGTTGCTACTGTTTTGATACATGGTGGAAAAATACAAGTGCATCATGAAGATTTAATATAATTACTGCCCATCTCATGATTTTCGGTTCTGTTAATTACATGGGACTAATGCACCACATCATATAAAAATCTTTCTTATCGGGACCCTTTAATGCGCAATTCGAAAACATTCCCTAGTCACATGCTAATAGGGAGATGAGTGACATAGGCAACAAAAATCTAAAACTACACTCTAGAAGGTTATAGCTAAGTCCTAGTGTAACTCGAAATCTAGGTGGATCTGAATTAGGGTTTGTATATCAAACTTGAGGAGCGCTTTTGGGGGTGCACAACATTGTCAATTGGAGTCTCTTCGGAGTGTGCCTTGTTCCAAGGTTATCGTAAGGTTTCGTTGGAACTTGAATTCTGGACCAAATCGAAGTAGAGCTAACAAGCATTGCTATACTGATGGTGTAGAATATAAACATTAGGCTTGACTATGGCATTCTGATCTTTTGCAACTCCTCTTAATCCACCTCCGGAAGCTGGTCGCAAACTGTACACATTAGAAGGAAAGGTAGTAATCAGGCCACAGAATTGGTAGTAGTCTCCCATATTTTCTTGAGTTCGTGAATGTAACCCACTTGTATCACACAAACGATTTTCGAAAGCCATATCGCCACTGACTAAAGCTTTATTGACCTCGTCAAAGATACCACAAGAAGGGTGAAGAATAGGCGAAGCTAAAGAATACTCCACAAACACTACTTCGATTCAACATATACGGCCTAGGATGCTTCAGTTAATGAGATTCTATAAGCCCAAAGATCAAGTCAAGACAATTGGACATGTTATCATCTAGGTCCTAGTTTGCTATGACTCGGTAGGCATGTCTACAACCACAAGGATGACGCACAAGCCCCTGATGTACCGAAGCATACAAAGAAGATTTTCCAAGACACATCGCCGGAGCAGGATGAGCTTCTCCAGTCGACCCAACAAACAAAATATCGACTCCTACATCGACAACACGCGATCATTCGACTAAAGGGCCTTGCCAAGCCTGAAGATGAAGTTAGGATAGTTCGTACATATTTACTTTTACGTACTGGGCCCATAGGATTCTATAGGCCTATCCACCGAAACAATGAGCAAGCCTCCAAGAAAGTCTTCGAGAAGAATGCCCAAGCCTTCATCATCGAAGACTTTTCTCCAATCAACCCAACATACGCAGCATCAACATCTACGTCGGCGCAACAAGTTGAAGCTCCACCAAGACAGAAACGAGTCTAGAAGAAGCCTCGATCGAGAGTTGACTGTCGCTCACATGTCCCTAGGTAACGATATAGAGTTCCTATCTAGCAACATGAGTGATCAAGAGATAGCATCCTGGATCAACCTCGACTTCGGCAACGTCCTCCGATTTGGCGTTTAATCAAGATTCAACACCACGGTGTCTCCCACGTGAAGCTTCGCGCTGCATCGACATGACTGGAAGAAGAAGCTAGCTGTCGACCAAAAATGTTTTAAATCCTACGATTAGGCAAACCGTACGGGTACCGATTGGTGTAGTAACAATGTTTAGCTTTGTCATGTATTGGCTGCACATTGAGTGAGTACGGTTCACTGTGCCACTCGATCCTAACTTCTTGGAATCAACTCTAGGGTATCATGCCTTTCCCAACAATTGCAAAACCAGAGTTCCAAGCTCCACTGTTCCGTGCATTTCAAGCTCTTGCACTCCACGCATTTCAAACTTTTGTAGCCCACATGTTTTGGGTTCACGCCAATTCATGTACTTCTGAGTCTATGTCACCACCCCAACTCAACAGTTGATGGGCCATGTGTCTCTCGTTCTCAAGATTCCTGTGTTTCCAACCTTTGAAATCTATGAGCTTTCGACTCCTTGGTCTACATCACCAATACATTGAGATTCATGTCATACATACTACTTGTTCAGGTCTTGATGTAACCTGATATTGTTCGCATGTCCTGAAATTGGATAGATGTGCCACTCTTGATGTAGTGCTTACCCGAGCAGTCTATGGTGCCGCGACGGAACCTAGGGCCCCGTGTGAACGGCCGTCGCTCGGTTGTGTCACTAGGTGCGCGCTGGTATCAAGACTCGCAAAGGCATGACGCCGCTTCAGTTGTGGAACATTCACATCCATTTTCTATCGTCTTGTTGACCTCTATACATCTAATTCGTGGAAATGATTACTCTATTTCCACTACCACATTGTATCCTTCATTTGCTTTGTTTCACCTTGCCTTTCTTGATCTGTGGGGAAAGATCCACCGAAATCCCACTATTGTTCGCATTTTTCCATCGCCTGGCTGAGCCATGTCCGTCTCGATCCGGGAAGACGATCATCTCGTTGTTCACACCTAGTCCGCACCTTTTCATTGCTTTGTTTACTCTTTTTAGTCGTGATTCATGAGGATGATCAGTTCTATCTTTATGGTACCTTTACAACCATTGGTCTGAATCTCCAACTTCTCTATGCTTACCTTGAGTATCTTCGACGTCTCGCATTTGTGGGAATGCTTGATTTCATTTCCACTGTCTAGCTACATCATTCCATTGCCTCTTTCCAACTTGCGTCTCTTGATATGGGGGAACAATCAACCTTGTTTCCACTGTCTTTCCTTATGTTTCCCTTCTTCGTATATATTGAACCTAATCTTCCGAGGGTGAACTTCAGAATCATTCAACGCACTAAGCACTTGGTCTCGGCTAGTGCTCTTGTTATATCATCTTCTCATGAGTTGTTTTCTTCCACTTTGAGATTATCCTCAAAGTTGGGCTTACTAACATTGTCAACGGTTTCGTTAGTAAGCACTAGTCATCTACCTATACTTTTCTAGGTCAGTCTTGACCAATCTTATGAAATCATACAAACCATCACCTTGTCTAGGTGAATATGTCCTATGTTCTTTCCATGACGTCTTTCTTGAAGCAATGAGTGGAATGTACTATGTATCACCACATCTTCTTCTTTGAAGATAATCTAGATTTGATATCTTATATGTGTACGCAGTCCCTATCAAATAAAATGAATGTGTCCTTCAAAACCACATCCATTGACGTCCCTGTGCGTCAAGACGACCCCGTTTGGTTCAATTCTTGACCATGTACACTTGTCTTCTATTGTCGTCATAAATCACAACTTTAATACATCTCTACTCTTGGTGTCAAAGTCAGGGAGTAACCCTGTTTTATTGTTCCAATCAATCGCTGTCGCTTTTGCACTGTGGCCACATCTTCCTTGAGGTTTATTCCTTCGCTCTCATGTAAGACACGACTCAGCAAGTAACTTAGAAAGACCACCCTAGACCTATTCGAGAAGCTTTGTAACTAACTTGTGTTCAGGAGGCACTAACCACTCACGAGATAGTTAACAAAGCAAGCCCACGAAGGATCGGATACTACCACGTGTTTCCAAAAGCCTGGGTACAACGATGTCAAAACCCTTTGCATTTCGCAGTAAACCGTAGAACCCCGCTTCCTTCAAATCTCGGGACGAGATTTCTTTAAGGGGGGTGGGTTGTGATGCCCCTGGCATCTCAAGAGCCTTAACACGCAGCTAGAGACAAGCTAATGATGGATTAAGACTCAATCATGCTAAGAGAATAGTGAGAAATATTTGGAGAAGTCACTGGGACAACAATTTTCTATACAAGATACAAGACCACACATTTTGTGGTTGGATAAGTCAACACTCACACGCTTTTGAGCTCAACACCAAACGCGAAACCTCGGATAAGAAAGTAACCCTAGACCTTTCTGTTTGATCATGTTCAAAGATCTAAAGACAAGAGGTTTAAAAGATCAAACCAAATCCAACTAACGATTCTTCCGAGGGTAGCAAGTGTGATCGAGACCAAACTTGAGCCCTAATAAAACTTTGAAATCCACGGAGTACTTAAGCTCAACTCCATTTGTCAAAGTTGTTGTACATGTTATGGACTACCCTTTTGTTACACTGAGCATGGGTCAAAACTATCATCTACTCAATCATAATTGGACCCAAATCTCTCATGGAAAAAAAAACTAGGTCAGCCTACACTTAGAATATTTTCCTAGGTCTGAATTTCAGCCCTTCACAAACTTGAATCTGAAGTTACTTTTGATTTCACTATACAACTTAAAAATCTTCCTTTCTATGAAGTGAAATTGAACTTACCACCTTTCAAATGCACCTATTGTGAAAGTGATTGGCCTTCATTTGATATTTCAAAAGTTGGGAACAAGATAGTCTCTACATAAAGTGAAATTCCTGTTTTACCAAACCTTGGAACATATTTGTGTCTATAGTTCAAAATATGTTGGGATTTAGGCCAACGTTATATTATAAAACTTGGAGATGAGGTGCTGGGGAACAACTTTGGTAATTAGAGCTTGGTCACATATTGCGGTTTAAATGGAGTTTAGTGTGTTTTTCTACCAACACAGAAAACCAGTCCAAGTCTGAACTGTTTAGTAATCTCAATGTTTCTATAACCTACAGCCCATTTCATGCAAAGATCAAATTGAAGAAGTTGTAGTTTATGAAATTATAAACAATTTTGTCAAGAGGCACTTTGGGAGGAACTGACCAGAAATATGAGTTTTGGAATTCCCAAGTAATAAAGGTTCCCTGTCCAAATTAAAGGCTGCTGTATAAATTCATGTATAAATCATATTTCTACTTAGAAATTGGTGTTGAACCTTTTGACAAACTTGTGGAACTCGAAGAGCGAAACATTTCATCTAATTGGGACTTTGTCAAATTCGGTCTCTAAATTGGTCATTTAGGCAAATTTCAGAAGAGAGAAAAACCAAATCAATTGTATTTCTTCATTTTCTCTGTTTTGTCCCTCCCCATCGGTCACTGGCAGATGGGCCATTCGATCCAGGGGAACGGCGTTGCCCAAGCCATGGAGGCCACTCGGCCGCCGGTCTCCGACGCCGCTGCCCCTGCTCCCTACCCGCGGCTGCCCGAGAGCGCCTCAGCCCCGGCTTCATCTGGACGCGAACGCGTCCCCGTTCGCTCACTCGGTTCCCATCTCCTCCCCCTGGCCTCTTGCTTGGGCGCCCACAGCCGCAGAGCCGCACCCGCCATGGACGCCGCGAGCTCGAGCTCACCGCACCGCCGCCTTAGGCCACCTCCTCCCGCCCTTCTAGCGAGCGCGTGGCACTCCACTCAGCCCGCGCGCCGTCTGCCCAAGGCCTAGGCCTCCGCCATTGCCCTGGCCCCTCTACAACCGCGGCACCCGCCATGGTCGCCCCGAGTCGGAGCTCGACCACACCGTGGACAGCCCCCTACGAGCCATCCCCGCGCCCCAATCCACCACCGCTATGCTCCTCTCGCCCTCGCGCAGCTCACACGCCCAACCGTGGCCTCCTTCCTCCACCGGTACGGCCGAATCGAGCGATGCGCCGCAACGCTCTGTGCCGTCATCGTCGCTCCGGTTCGCGCGCGTTCCCGACGATTCCGGCCACTCCGCGCGACTAGACCTTAGGGAGGCGAGTCGCCGTGGCCTGGAGTACCTCAGGCGCCCGTCTCGGCCTCAAGATCGCGCCTCCACACGCCGGCGCGAGCGCCGGAACGCCGGTGGCGCCGCGCGTTCACCCCCTGCGCGCCCCGGTCCAGAGGAAGAAGAAAGGAGGGGGGTTTTCCCCAAAACCCCCTGACCTTTTTCCTTTTTGTTCCTCTTTGTTATGTACTATTGACTGAGCCTTAGTTTCTTTCCTTGCAGGCCCCTGGAAATTAGGTTTATTCACGTTTAAATCCCAGATCTAAGGTTTTCGATTTAAACTCTTTTATTTCGGCAGTGAACTTTGAAAAATCATATAAAATCACAGAAAAATCCAAAATGGACAAACTCAGTTGCATTAGACTTATCTTGAGTAGATCTACATGATTGGTATGATGTGGAAGTGTGAAATGTCTGTTTTGCCCTTGGTTTGTTGCGTGAATGATTAATTAGGAGAAATGACAAAGGTGGGCTAAATGAACTCCAAATGGCATGAAACTTGGACAGTAGCTTTCTTGTGGCAATATAGCACTATGTGAATTTTTTTTTGGCCCTAACACTTGCTGTTTAATTACCCTTTTTACCCTTATACATGTGTTATGTGTATTTATGTAACATAGAAGTTGGAGACTACATGGAATATGCTCAAATTGACTCTCTAACATTTTTCATATACTTTGGATAGTATAAGTACCCCACTGGTGAAATATGAAGTTGTGCATGTAAAGTTTTAATGGTAATTTGAAAATGATAAAATGCTACATGTTAGAAAAGATAATTAGGAAAAGTGGTCATAAATGGTTAGGAAAATTCTCCAGAAAATTTGATAGCTTGATGTTGATGCATAGACTCCAGAAAGTATGTTTGGGAAGGCTATTGACACTGTTTATGTATGCATCTTAATTTGCACAAGATTAATATATGGAAAATAAGTGTCCTGTAAAACTTGGGAGTTTTAACTTGTAATTTTTTGTAAATGCAGTCCACGCTAAGTATAGCTCACTGGTAAAATTTCACCTCCAGAAACCATTTCTATAATTTATAAGAAGTCTGACAATGTGTAGGGCTGAGAACTTGTTGTAATTTTAATAAAATAATTATAACTCCAACTGAGTCGAAATTTTGGCAGTAGCTTTAGGTATGCAGAATCTATAGGTCATAAAAGTTTGGTCCCATTTGGTTATGTTTTACTGCTACAACTTAGAGGCATAAATTAATTCACAAATGAAAATAAATTACCCTAAGTATAAGCATTTGCAATGTGTTAAACTACCATACCATGTTTTTATCCATGACATACCTGCTGCATTCCAACTTTTGCATTTCACCTACACCCAGTGTACACATACACTTGATTGATTCTTGTTTGCATAGGGTAAGCTAAAGGACAATTTAAGTTGATACTTGGGCAAGTATTAAATCCATGTGTTCCATTGTGCATATCCAATTGTCTGTGTACACATATAGAACAATTATTCCTAATAACTTCAAAGATAAAATGTGGTAATGGTTTGTACGATTTCTTAGAGATGGGTTGTATGATTTCTTAGGGAAGTTGTTAGGTTTTCTTGTTATGGGATGTGTTAAACTGAGAGCACTCGCATCCATCCTTCACATACGGCTTGATCATGCATTACATTTCATTGACACCTCATGCATACCTTTGCAATCCGTTGCACTCATGATTGCACTATGTCATGCATATAACCTGTATCATATGCATGTATTTGCATTCTCTTGCACTCACTTGCATTCTGTCATGCATATAGACCCCGCGTGCAAGGAGCTATCAATGCAGGAGAAACCAATAATCAAGGAACCAGGCGACAGGCTATATCCGGAGCCAGAAGACGAAGGGTCGCTGATTAAATCCGTCCCTGCCTCAAGGGGTTGCCTGGGGCAAAGCCTCACAACCCTAGTTTGTTGGTTTTCTTAAGATCAAACAAAGGTAGGCAGGACCATACTATACCCAGCAAACATCTTATGTCTTGATGATTAGGCATATGCATCAGGAGTTGTTTGGAACCAACTGCATTAGACTTCCTGGCCGCCCTGGCCCTAGCACCTATATATTAGTTCATAGGACGAGTTGCCTAGTAATGCTAGGTACGAGTAGACACGAGTGAATGGAGTCATTCGTCGCGTAGGTGTTTTCAAAACAAAAATCTTATGGAAGATTATCATATGCTATGTTTGAAACAGAGACCGGGCGGAGTTATGGGAATATTATGAAAAATGATGTGGCAAGGTATGGTGGACTCCGCCCGAGTCGTATAAGGCCCGTCCGTTGTTCGCCTATTGGTCGGCATAACATTGCTAAGGTTCTTATCCGGGATAATGGACCGGTGAAAGTCTTACTTGTGCTATCCGAAGAACAGAGACTTGTTCCTACCATGGAACTGGGGGCGCTTATCTCATGGGAGGGCTGGACCCGACGAACCGAGGTAACGCTCCATGGGGGCTAAACTCAGGGAAGTGGCGGGTTGGAATCGAATTTGGGATGGGACAAGTGGAGATGGGGGCTATATGTGGGAACGCGATGGCTAGTAAGCATATACCCCTGGCATTTTTAGTTGTTCCCGTGAATTAACAAATCGATTCGAATCGCTGATGCTCACCAGGTGTGAGAATGCCAATGCCTTTGACGTCCGAACGTAGTAATAATTCAAATACTTTATGCTTATAATCATGTTTCTCTATTACAACATGCTTGGATGTATATGATCCGTTCCCTTATTCCTGGTGCTGCCCGTCCACTAGTAGGAGGTGGATGGACTTGGGAGATGCTTTGGAGTCGAGGGAGGGCTGACCCGACGTACCGTGGTATCGCTCCTGAGACGGCTACTCCCAGGGGTGTGATGGAAGTGCTATGAATCTTGGAACGGGACATGTGTTTGTGTTTTACTTTCTGCAAGTATTTACTTTATGATATAAATGATCTTCATGATTAATGGATAGCAGTTGTCAAATCCTGCTATCTTATGTCAACATGACCTTGTTTAAGAATCAACAGCTAAGGATCCACATGATTAGTATGCATGCTTTGCGTCAGCCGTAAACCCCGTCCATTAAGTCCTACTGAGTAATTAGTACTCAGGGTTTGCCCCCACTTTTGGATTACAGGTATTGACGACTTTCGGACATCTGTGTTGGAGGTGGTACTACCGGTGGGCTCGGTGCTACTCGCCTTGTTTATCTCTACTTGAAGACTAGTTGAGTTTTATTTTCCGCTGTGAGATGTTTTGAACGCTTCCGCTATATGTATCTATACATGTATATTTTGACATCGCTTCCGCTATATTTGAACATGTATTTGACTATTTATTTTCGGTTTGTAAACTAAGTCTACTTATTCTCTACTTCAACTGTTTGTGATGATGTAATCTGTTGTGGCTCGTTCGAGGGTTGAATGTGTGTGATGTCGATATCCTCGGGCGATGGTTACATCGAGTGCCCTTTGGGTAGCTCGACGGACTACCGGGTTTAGTCCGGCCTAAGTGCAATGTGAGCCAGAGGTGGCAGGTGTGCTTAGTCTAGATTAAGCAGGGCGGTTCCACCACACGACCGGTGGAACCGATGCCCCACTGGTGGAACCGGTCAAGCTAGCAGAAACATCCCCACGTCCGACCGGTGGAACCGATGCCCCACCAGTGGAACCGATCGGTCCCAGTTTTCTTTGGCGAGAAAGAAATGTCTTATATTCTTCCGTCCGTCCGCCGCCTCTTTCTGCACTGGCGCCCATGCACGAGGGGAGGTGCCACGTACCCCTCCCTTTGGCCCTCGACTTCCCCAACAGGTGCTTCCCTCGTACCCCTCTCCTCTCTATTCTACCCTCTCTCTTCTCTCTCAAGAACCAAGGAAGAAGAAGGTCCTCCCCAAGCTCCTCTCCCAAGATTCAACCTTGGAGGCCATTGGAGACCATGGAGCTCCTCTCCTCCTCCTCCTAGGTGATCCTCTCTCAATCCCCCTCGTTTTTCCCCAAGTTTCCATGGTGGGAAAACCTAACCCCCCTCTCTTCCATGGTTTTCTCTCTCTAGGTCAAGAAGGAGCTCGTGGCCCGATCTCTCTCCCCTTCCATTTCCATCACTTGGGGGCTGCTCTAAGCACTTCCTCGACCCTAGGTAAGGCCGATTTCGTGGGTGGGATGAGCTTCATTGGTGCGCTCATGGTGTTCATGGTGACCATGGAGCTCTCATGTTCATAGTGTTTTGGGGATTTCTAACCCTAGCATGGTAATGTAGATGAAACGTTAGGATGATCTATCATGGTATTGACTTGTGAGATGACATTACCTAGATAACTCCACCAATGGGTTAAGTGTAGATGTATCCTCATTAGGAAGAACTAGTACTTTCTATGCTTCAGGTGAGATAAGAAAAGAGACTTGGTTATTTTTGTCATTGTTAAGATGCTTTGCTCATACTCTTTGCATGACATATCATTATCGCATCATGAGCATGGCATTGTTCTTATATTTTGCATCATATGCACTCATGTAGAGACCGCGCCGATGAATCAAGCGGAGCTTGAACCCACACCGGAGCCCTGAACGATGTTCCTTCTTTTGAGAATCAAGGCAGGCACCCTTCCTTTTACTCACTCTATTTGGATCAAATTGTAATTTAATGTTTGCGCATCACATGTGAAATGAGTAGAGACCAATTAGATATATTCCCTAGGTTGAGAACAATTTCTAGATGAATATGTTTGCTAGGCGTCTCGAATTAATTGCTTAACCATGCTGAGTGTCGGTAGAAGACGAGTTGTGGCAAGGTCACCATGACTCGCGAGATATAGGAGAGTTCTTTTTATTACAACTTTGTATCGGAATGGTAAAAATGGAGCTAGGATAATGTTAATGTGATTCGGACTTGGTGCAAGGTGATGCTTGCTAAAGTCATATGAGGATGATCGTTGTCGCCTTCAGCATTGAGCACCATACTAAATATAATGGTACAGAAAGCCAAGTAGCATAAGTCACCCGGTTCACCCAATGGATTCTGATGAGATAGTTGAGATGTAACTGGAGTTGACCTAACATACTTGGGGCTCAGTGCATCTAGCTATTCCCATCCGTTCAGAGGGTGTGTGGGGCGGGTATGTGAAACATCGAGGGCATGAATCAACCCTTATTGTAGGCCAAGGATATGGAGGTTCGGTCTTGTGCCTCGTGTGGGAAAAGGAGTACACCCCGGCCGGGTAAAAATCTATTCGAATAGCCGCGCTCTCGGTCACTGAGCACGCTCTCTACCGTCCTTAACTTAGAGTCTCGTATGCGAGCTATGGAAGATTGGCATGATGATATTTACTTTTATGCAAATGTATGGGTGTATGCTTAGAGTAAGAGTAGTTGCTATGTCTTTTGCTTACTATAACTTACTCAAATGCCTTTTCTTTTGTCAAATTAAAATGAATGAGCCTTGCATCCACCATATATTTTTGGCTTGGGATAAGACTTGCTAGTACGAAATGTACTAACGGTGATGCCGTTAAGTTGATTTCAGGTGAGCCGGAGACAGTTTATGGGTACTTCTATCCCGCCAAGGGCGGTAATGGCCAAGAGTGATGTGTATGGGCTGAATGGCAGTTGAGGTCATGTGGTGGCAAGGGACATGATCTTTATTTTGACGTATGTCGTATTGAGAGCGAACGATGAAACTATTCCGCTGCAACTCTGAAAACTTTTTATGTAATTTGAACCATGGTTTGTAATCCTTAAAGACTCATTGTGGTGATGTATGCAATGCAATGTGGTTATGGAAGATCCTTGTGTTTGGAAGTGTGGAATACCGGGGTTGCTCGAGGGAACCTGGGGGTTCAATGGATGAAACCCAGTTTAGCTCGGGTGGCCTGGGCGGTCCCTTACAGGCTGGCATCAGAGCCATAGTTGCATTTCATGCATTACCACAACCTTTTGGGTGATGCGGTTAGGATAAAATAAATATTTTGACTAACCTTGTTATAAAGAAATGGAATATGAGTGTTAAGGGTCTTGTATGTCTTAAGTAATTTTTATTTTGTATAGAGCTAATCTTACCTCATGCTTCATCATTTCAATTCTTAATAATCTATTCCTTACTTATCTTATTTCCTCTGGATAGATGAACGTGGGAAGGCTTGTGATGGCAACTCGTGCCGAGGGTGTGGAGGGTTTCCCTTCCATCCTTGACGAGATGCTGTGGAGGGGCAATTTCTCCTATAGGCCGGAGTATGCGGTTTATGCGAGGGGGCGTGGGCCGGGCTTGGTGGACTATGTTGCCACCTTGTTTGTTCCAAAGCGCCTAGTTGAAGGAGCGACCGAGCCTCACCGTTGTTTAGCGGTGGGAACTGCAGTGGAGATGGCCATTCATGTAGTGGCATATAAGGCGATCGGTGTTCTCCGGTCGGAAGTGATGGAGTTAGATCGTTACCCTTTCTCACAGTTTCCAATCCAAAGCTCAGAGCAAGGCGTTCACACATTTGAGATGGTGTTGGGGGATGCGACCTTGTATGAGAGACGGATGTCTGAGTTAGTCCAAGCTCAAGACCGAATGATCCGTTGTCTCACGTATGAGTTGGGAGAGACTAGGAGCCGTTTAATCCGTCTTCAGCAGTCGGTGGAACCTTTGATGAGGATGGGTCTAGGTAGCCGAACTGTACTTTATGGTGCCGGAGATGGAACTCCCCATGAGCTTGGTCCACCTTCTTTTCAATATCCACCGGTTCAAGGTGTATGGGTTGAGCAAACGCCCATAGGTCGAGGCCACGCTTCCATGGGGTTGCGTGTTCATCGCTTTGCAAGTACCCCTCATACCCCAACAACCGTTCTTGGGGCCGAGCATGTACACCTTCAACACCTAGAAAATCCTGAAGAAACCGAAAGTCCGGGATACCATTTGCTCGATGAGTTTCCACTCAACTTTGTGAGGGCACCGTATGAGTGAACCCTTTGTAAAACTTTGGTAGTATGTAGTTGTGGGTGAGCTTGGAAGCTCACGTCTATGTATCACCAATGTTATGTAATTCCAAAACTTAATTTGTGAGACGATGTGAGACACGATCTAGCTATCGTCATGCCTAGTTATGTAATATGAGAACCTATGTTCTTTTTTATGACTTTATGTGGGAATGGTGCAAGTAGTGTCGGCATGTCATCATGAATTGCATTCATGCATCCAACTTGCATTATATAATTATGGTATGGGTATGTGACCATGTATGGTTGGTGGGATGAATTATGCGATGCATCTCTTCCTCTTTAGATTTATGCATGTATATGTATGATATGGAATATGTGATCCTCATGCATCCATGTTGAATATTTCTTTCCTAAGTGCAATTTTTTTTAGCAAAATTGTACTTTCTTATTTCTCTCCTAACCATTCGTTAACTTCAATCGTGGTTGGTGGCAGGATGTCTAACCCACCGGGCAGCGGTAGTGGTCATGGCGAGCATGACGGGGATGGGAGGCTTCCCAACCCTCCTAATGTCACTCTTGTGGATGTCCTCATGAGAGCAGAGACAAACTGCCAAGATCAAAACAGGCTACTCCAAACCCTCATCGAGAATCTAGGTCAGTGCGGTGGTGACGGAGGCCATCAACGCCGTGGTTATGATTCGTTCAGCCATCTCGATCCTCCTATCTTCAAGGTCACCAAGGACCCATTGGACGCGGATCATTGGATTCGTATCATTGAGCAGAAGTTTGGGTTAATGGAGTGCGATGACTATGAGAAGGTCACTCTCGCAGCTCATCAACTTCATGATGCTGTGGGAGCTTGGTGGCAGGGCTATCTCACACAACAAGAGCAAGGCCATCGAGTTGATTGGACTGAGTTCAAGGCTGCTTTTCGGACACATCATATCCCAGCAGGCTTGATGGATCTCAAGGCGGATGAGTTCTGCAATTTGAAGCAAGGTAACAAGTCAGTCATGGAGTGCACTCATGCCTTCAACAACCTCTCCCAATATGCACTTGATGAAGTGTCCTCTGATCCCAAGAAGCAAAACCGTTATCTTCGGGGATTATCCTTGAGAATGCAGGACAAACTCTTAGTAGCCTCTTGTGCCAATTTCAATGCCTCGGTGAGCATGGCCATAAAAGTTGAGAGCAAGATGCTCGAGTTGGATGCGGAAACCTGTAAGAGAGCTGCAATTTCTCCCTATGGTGGTACCTCCTCCCAACGTCCGCGCATGGGGGCAACACCTCCACCCCGTGTGCCGGGCTATGGTGCTCCGCAACCAATGTGGATGGTGCGCAGTCCAGGGGCTCAAGGCCAGTCCTTTCATCCGGCGGGGCAGCAGGCGAGTGGGGGTGAAAATGCCCCAAGGGGACTGTGTTTCACTTGTGGTGGGCGTGGACATCTGTCCCGGGGGTGCCCTACTCCTAGGATGGGTGGAGCCACCAATGCCTCCTCCTCCTCCACCACAGCCCCAAGGCAACAAGAATGTGCAAAATTTCAAGAAGGGTAAGGTCAATCATGTCACTACAGAAGAGGCAAGTGGGGACGTTCAAGTGCTTGCGGGTGTGGTTTCAGTTAACTCGCAAGAACTTTATTTGATTCCGACGCATCGCACTCTTTCATTAGCAAGAAGTTTGCATTGCAACATCAATTTCGAATTCATGAAGACATATCTGGGTTTTCTTTCTTGGCGCATCTTATTGCCATCAATCTTGAAGACTTGGATATTATCTTGGGCATGAATTGGCTTACTAAGCATGATAGTGTTATTCGTTGCAACACCCGTCAAGTAGAACTCAAACATCCTTCGGGGCAACGGGTGATCCTTCATCTTAAGGAGAAAACTAGCGCCCAACTCTGTTCTTTGAATGCTACTGTACTACCAGAATTAGGGGGCAATTCCTGTGGTGTGTGAGTTTTCTGATGTCTTTCCAGAAGAATTACCGGGGATGCCTCCTGACCGGGAAGTGGAATTTGTCATTGAACTACTCCCCGGGACGGCCCCAATATCCAAACGGCCTTATAAAATGCCTCCTAATGAGTTAGCTGAGATGAAGAAACAATTGCAAGAATTACTTGAAAAAGGATTTATCCGTCCGAGCTCCTCACCTTGGGGATGCCCGGCTATCTTTGTGGAGAAGAAAGATCATAGCTTGAGAATGTGTGTGGATTATAGGCCCTTAAACGCCGTGACGGTGAAGAATAAATATCCTCTCCCTAGGATCAATATCCTTTTTGATCACTTCACGGAGCCAAATTCTTCTCAAAAATTGATCTTCGGTTGGGGTACCATCAAATAAAAATCCGAGCCGAGGATATTCCGAAAACGACTTTCTCCACCAGATATGGACTTTATGAGTACACCGTCATGTCATTCGGTTTGCTTAATGCCCCCGCATACTTCATGTATCTCATGATTTCCATATTCTTCAATGAGCTTGATGTCTTTGTGGTAATCTTCATCGATGATATTCTCATATTTTCCAAAACGGAGGAAGAACATGCCGAGCACCTTCGTATTCTTCTTCAAAAGCTTCGTGATCACTGTCTCTATGCCAAGTTTAGCAAATGTGAGTTTTGGCTGTGAGAAATCTCTTTCCTTGGCCATGTTCTATCGGAGAAGGGTGTGGCGGTAGACCCAAGCAAAGTGCAAGAGGTGCTCGATTGGGATCGACCACAAACCGTCACAGAAATTCAGAGTTTTCTTGAACTTGCGGGTTATTACCGTCGGTTCATTGACAATTTCTCCAAGATTGCTAAGCCTATGATCGAGCTGACAAAGAAGAATGCGAAGTTTGAGTGGAGTCCTCAATGTGAGAAAGCTTTCCAAACTCTCAAGTCTCGTCTCACCTCTGCACCAATCCTTACTCAACCAGATATCACCAAGAGTTTTGATATCTATTGTGATGTTTGTAGAACCTGTCTTGGTTGTGTCCTTATGCAAGAAGGGCGGGTCATTGCTTATGCCTCTCGCCAATTAAAGCCAGCGAAGAGCATTACCCTACCCATGATCTAGAACTTGCCGCGGTAGTGCATGCACTGAAGATTTGGCGTCACTATATCATGGACAATCCTTGCAATATCTACACCGATCACAAAAGTTTGAAATATATCGTCACACAATCTGAACTTAATATGAGGCAAAGGCGTTGGCTTGAGCTAATCAAGGACTATGAGCTCGAGGTTCATTATCATCCAGGCAAGGCAAATGTAGTTGCCGATGCACTAAGCCGGAAGGTGAAATGTCATTGCTTGCAAGTTTCTCCCGGAATTCGCACTCTTTGTGATGAGCTTCGGAAGCTCAACATTTCTATGGTTGAGCATGGTTCACTTGCTACCCTCCGAGTCTCATATAATCTTATTGAGCAAATCAAAGAAGCCCAAAAGAAGGACAAAGGTATGGCTGAAATTCGGTCGGAATTAAGAAAATGTAAAGCCAAGTGTTTTCGATTGGATGATCAAGGTGTGTTATGGTTTGGTAAGCACTTGTTGGTTCCTAAGGATCTTGAACTTAGGAAGTTGATTCTTGACGAATCTCATAACTCTCGGTTTGCTATCCATCCCGGGAGCAATAAAATATATCAAGATTTGAAGCAAATATTTTGGTGGACCCGTATGAAGAGAGAAATTGCTCGGTATGTCTCCGAGTGTGATGTGTGCCAAAGAGTGAAGGCTGAGCATCTTAAACCGGCGGGGACCCTTCAACCTCTCCCTATTCCTTCTTGGAAATGGGAAAATATCTCTATGTATTTTATTACCGGTTTACCCAAGACTCGTGATGGTTATGATTCGATTTGGGTGATCGTTGACCGGCTCACTAAGTCCACACATTTTCTCTCGGTTCGAACTAGGTATTCTGTAGAAAAATATGCAGAGCTCTATCTCACGAGGGTTGTATGTCTCCATGGTGTACCTACAGCTATTGTTTCTGATCGAGGTTCGCAATTCACTTCCAAGTTTTGGAAAGCTCTTCATGAAGCCATGGGAACTAATCTTCATCATAGTACTGCTTATCATCCTCAAACCGGAGGCCAAACCGAGAGGGTCAATCAAATTCTTGAGGATATGCTTAGAGCTTGTGCTATTGAGTATAGTGAGAGTTGGGATAAGTGTCTTCCGTTCGCGGAATTTTCTTACAACAATAGTTACCAAGCAAGTATTGGCATGTCTCCTTTTGAGTTGTTGTATGGAAGAAATTGTAGAACTCTAGTAAATTGGTCGGAGTCGGGGGAAAGGCAACACTTTGGACCGGATCTTGTTTTGGAAGCCGAGGAGAAAGTGAGATTAATTCAAGAGAGATTGCACAGCTCAAGTGCGTCAAAAGCATTATGCCGATAGAAGAAGGCGAGAGTTGTCCTTTGAACAAGGTGATTATGTTTATCTCAAAGTGACACCTTTCAAGGGCGCCAAGAGATTTCAAGAGAAAGGCAAGCTAGCTCCTTGCTTTGTTGGTCCTTTCATGATACTAGAGAAAATTGGACAAGTCGCATACCGGTTGGATCTTCCTTCCTCATTATCTAGCATCCACCCCTTTTTTTATGTTTCACAATTGAGAAAATGCATTCGAGTCCCAACAGAAGTTGCCAACTTGGAAGAAATGGATCTTCAACCAAATCTTGTCTACCAAGAGCATCCAATTCGCATTCTTGATCAAGCTGAACGCAAGACTCGCAACAAAGTGACCAAGTTTGTGAAAGTTCAATGGAGTCGTCACTCCGAACGTGAGGCAACTTGGGAACAAGAAGATCGACTTCGACAATCATATCCCGATCTCTTCATCGAGTTGTGAGTACTTCCAGTAGATTAAATTTTGTTATGCCCATGTGAAACCTCGCTTTGCTTTAGTTTTCATGAACTCATTCTCTTATATCTTGGACCTCTCTTATCCTCGCACTAGACTTGGTTAAATCTCGGGATGAGATTTCTTTTAAGGGGGGTAGATTTGTAATGACCCAAGTTAATCAAACATGACATGGAGCATACATGTGCATCATCTTTATCATCCATGAAAGTTTTGAGCATGATTTGAATGTGAATTCGAATAAAAATCCTAGTTGGGAGGAACGCCCGACCGGTGGAACCGATGCCCCACCGATGGAACCGGTCAGGCTAGCAGAAACTTCCCAACGCCCGACCAATGGAACCGATGCCCCACTGGTGGAACTGGTCAGGCTAGCAGAAACTTCCCCACGCCCGACCGGTGGAACCGATGCCCCACCGGTGGAACCGGTCAGGCTAGCAGAAACTTCCCACGCCCGACCGGTGGAACCGATGCCCCACCGGTGGAACCGATCAGGCTAGCAGAAACTTCCCCACGCCCGACCGGTGGAACCGATGCACCACCGGTAGAACCGATCGGTCCTAGTTTTCCTTGGCGAGAAAAAAACGCAGTATATTCTTCCGTCCGTCCGCCGTCTCTTTCTGCGCTGGCGCCCATGCATGAGGGGAGGTGCCACGCACCCCCTCCCTTTGGCCCTCAACTTGCCCAACCGGTGCTTCTCTCGTACCCCTCTCCTTTCTATTCTACCCTCTCTCTTATCTCTCAAGAACCAAGGAAGAAGAAGGTCCTCCCCAAGCTCCTCTCCCAAGATTCAACCTTGGAGGCCATTGGAGACCATGGAGCTCCTCTCCTCGTCCTCCTAGGTGATCCTCTCTCAACCCCCCTCGTTTTTTCCCAAGTTTCCATGGTGGGAAAACCTAATCCCCATCTCTTCCATGGTTTTCTCTCTCTAGGTCAAGAAGGAGCTCGTGGCCCGATCTCTCTCCTCTTCGATTTCCATCACTTAGGGGCTGCTCTAGGCACTTCCTCGATCCTAGGTAAGCCTGATTTCGTGGGTGGGATGAGCTTCATTGGTGTGCTCATGGTGTTCATGGTGACCATGGAGCTCTCATGTTCATAGTGTTTTGGGGATTTCTAACCCTAGCATGGTAATGTAGATGCAATGTTAGGATGATCTATCATGTTATTGACTTGTGAGATGACATTACCTAGATAACTCCACCAATGGGTTAAGTGTAGATGTATCCTCATTAGGAAGAACTAGTACTTTCTATGCTTCATGTGAGATAAGAAAAGAGACTTGGTTATTTTTATCATTGTTAAGATGCTTTGCTCATACTCTTTGCATGACATATCATTATCGCATCATGAGCATGGCATTGTTCTTATATTTTGCATCATATGCACTCGTGTAGAGACCGCGCCGGTGCATCAAGCAGAGCTTGAACCCACATCAGAGCCCGTGAACGACGTTCCTTCTTTCGAGAATCAAGGTAGGCACCCTTTCTTTTACTCACTCTATTTGGATCAAATTGTAATTTAATGTGATTCGGACTTGGTGCAAGGTGATGCTTGCTAAAGTCATATAAGGATGATCGTTGTTGCCTTCAGGATTGAGCACCATTCCGTACTCACCGCATACTAAATATAATGGTACGGGAAGCCAAGTAGCATAAGTCGCCCGGTTCACCCGATGGATTCGGATGAGATAGTTGAGATGTAGCTGGAGTTGACCTAACATACTTGGTGCTCAGTGCATCTAGCTATTCCCATCCGTTCAGAGGGCATGTGGGGCGGGTATGTGAAACGTCGAGGGCATGAATCAATCCTTATCCTAGGCCAAGGATATGGAGGTTCGGTCTTCTGCCTCGTGTGGGAAAAGGAGTACACCCCGGCCGGGTAAAAATCTATTCGAATAGCCGCGCTCTCGGTCACTGAGCATGCTCTCTACCGTCCTTAACTTAGTCTGCGAGCTATGGAAGATTGGCATGATGATATTTACTTTTATGCAAATGTATGGGTGTATGCTTAGAGTAAGAATAGTTGCTATGTCTTTTGCTTACTATAACTTACTCAAATGCCTTTTCTTATGTCAAATTAAAATGAATGAGCCTTGCATCCACCATATATCTGTGGCTTGGGATAAGACCTGCTAGTACGAAATGTACTAACGGTGATGCCGTTAAGTTGATTTCAGGTGAGCCGGAGACAGTTTATGGGTACTTCTATCCCGCCGAGGGCGGTATTGGCCAAGAGTGATGTGTATGGGCTGAATGGTAGTTGAGGTCATGTGGTGGCATGGGACATGATCTTTATTTTGATGTATGTTGTATTGAGAGCGAACGATGAAACTATTCCGCTGCAACTCTGAAAACTTTTTATGTAATTTGAACCATGGTTTGCAATCCTTAAAGACTTGTTGTGGTGATGTATGCAATGCAATGTGGTTATGGAAGATCCTTGTGTTGGGAATTGTGGAATACCACGGTTGCTCGAGGGAACCTGGGGGTTCAATGGATGAAATCCGGTTTAGCTCGGGTGGCCTGGGCGGTCCCTCACAGGCTGGCATCAGAGCCATAGTTGCATTTCATGCATTATCACAACCTTTTGGGAGATGCGGTTAGGATAAAATAAATATTTTGACTAATCTTGTTATAAAGAAATGGAATATGAGTGTTAAGGGTCTTGTATGCCTTAAGTAATTTTTATTTTGTATAGAGCTAACCTTACCTCATGCTTCATCATTTCAATTCTTAATAATCTATTCTTAACTTATCTTATTTCCTCTGGATAGATGAACGTGGGAAGGCTTGTGATGGCAACTTGTGCCTAGGGTGTGGAGGGTTTCCCTTCCATCCTTGACGAGATGCTGTGGAGGGGCAATTTCTCCTATAGGCCGAAGTATGCGGTTTATGCGAGGGGGCATGGGCCGGGCTTGGTGGACTATGTTGCCACCTTGTTTGTTCCAAAGCGCCTAGTTGAAGGAGCGACCGAGCCTCACCGTTGTTTAGCGGTGGGAACTGCAATGGAGATGGCCATTCAAGTAGTGGCATATAAGGCGATCGGTGTTCTCCGGTTGGAAGTGATGGAGTTAGATCGTTACCCTTTCTCACACTTTCCAATCCAAAGCTCGGAGCAAGGCGTTCACATTTGAAATGGTGTTGGGGGATGCGACCTTGTATGAGAGACGGATGTCTGAGTTAGTCCAATCTCAAGACCGAATGATCCGTTGTCTCACGTATGAGTTGGGAGAGACTAGGAGCCGTTTAATCTGTCTTCAGCAGTTGGTGGAACCTTTGATGAGGATGGGTCTAGGTAGCCCAAGGGTACTTTATGGTGCCGGAGATGGAACTTCCCATGACCTTGGTCCACCTTCTTTTCAATATCCACCGGTTCAAGGTGTGTGGGTTGAGCAATCGCCCATGGGTCGAGCCCATGCTTCCGTGGGGTTGCATGTTCGTCGCTTTGCAAGTACCCCTCATACCCCAACAACCCTTCTTGGGGCCGAGCATGTACACCTTCAACACCTAGAAAATCCTAAAGAAACCGGAAGTCCGGGATACCATTTGCTCGATGAGTTTCCACTCAACTTTGTGAGGGCACCGTATGAGTGAACCCTCTGTAAAACTTTGGTAGTATGTAGTAGTGGGTGAGCTTGGAAGCTCACGTCTATGTATCACCAATGTTATGTAATTCCAAAACTTAATTTGTGAGACGATGTGAGACACGATCTAGCTATCGTCATGCCTAGTTATGTAATATGAGAACCTATGTTCTTTTTTATGACTTTATGTGGGAATGGTACGAGTAGTGCCAGCATGTCATCATGAATTACACTAACGGTTATGCCGTTAAGTTGATTTCAGGTGAGCCGGAGACAGTTTATGGGTACTTATATCCCGCCGAGGGCGGTAATGGCCAAGAGTGATGTGTATGGAACGAATGGCTGTTGAGGTCATGTGGTGGCATGGGACATGATCTTTATTTTGACGTATGTCGTATTGAGAGCGAACGATGAAACTATTCCACTGCAACCCTAAAAACTTTTTATGTAATTTGAACCATGGTTTGTAAACCTTAAAGACTCATTGTGGTGATGTATGCAATGCAATGTGGTTATGGAAGATCCTTGTGTTGGGAATTGTGGAATACCGGGGTTGCTCGAGGTAACCTGGGGGTTCAATGGACGAAACTCGGTTTAGCTCGGGTGGCCTGGGCGGTCCCTCACATGGGACAATGTGACCTCTCAGTAATATAATTTCTTTAGTGAAATCATCAACACATTTGTGCAGACATGACTCTCTATGTAAGTAGTAGTAGCAAGATAGACTCTGAACTTGATCGGTTTGCATGAGGAGAAAAATGACAAGTGCTACCCTCCTGCTGTGATGATGTGTAACATATTGCTGCAGCAAACAAGCATTGTTCTGTGTGATGAAAAGTACACAAGTTATCTGAAAGTCTTTCAAGGCTTCCATGCAATAGACCTCATTTCTGCTAGCCAGGACACAATAAACAAGCTTCTGTGGCAGCAACATAAAGCAAAATTGCTGTTGTAGAATGTGTAACTCCACCAAAGAACCAGAACGCTCCATAATTCCAGCAAAACAATCCGAAAAGCTCTCCCTGCACCACTAAGCCCTTGCATGTGCACCAGTTGCAATTAGCCTTAGAGAACTTCACATAAATAGTGATGCACCACTGACGGTGACCTCTGACCAAAGTATTTTTCACTCACAGTTCACGTTATCATAGCATCTCACAAACATTAGTCAAAAGGCAGCCAATATTGTATGGAAAAATGTACCACATCTCAGAATTCATATTGTAATAAACTTGCATGATGTCTAGGCAGATAATCAAAATTATAGCACCAAGAAACTTGAATAATTTTTGAGAGAGCCCAAATGAAACTACCATAGGCATATACCACTGAGAGTCAAGTTCCGAACTGGTAGGAATACTCACTGATATCAGCATATTGCAATCTGAGGATTATTCCCGTTGACCAAGCACAATTAATAAATTTCGGCAACCTAGAGGTAGTGTTGAAATTCCGTGAAACAGCCCCATGAAAGTGACTACCATCTCCATCCGAAATTCCAAGGACCAAGCTAATTCAACAAGCATGTAAGAGATTATTTGAGGAACTGCCATTTCTTCTAATGGTGAATGTGAATTAAGATAATAATTGACAAACTCCTTGATCACGAAGCAGATACTAAGCTTGGAAACAATTAGTTTTGGTTCAAGAAATTGCACATTATTGCGCTTGAGTACTTCCAAACCGAAACACTTTGGAGAACACAACTGAATGATGCCCTGGTCGAAGAGCAGCCCTGTCATGCATCAACTTCGTTCAGTAGCAATGGTGGCGGTCATAGTTGCTGCCCAGCCATATGTACCAGTGTAGAGCATAGGATGATCACATCCTTAGTGCTATCAGAGAACATGTTGACGTCAAATTCAACTCCATGCAAGAAGTCTTCGGGAATTATCAGAGTACCCAATATTGTCTTGGTCGAGGGTGAAGTAGAACATGCTCCACCCACCGGACATAGAGCCGTCGGATAGTCCAAGATTGAGGGCTTGACCCTCAAGTCTTCACCCGTCGGACAGTCCGACGCACCACCGTCGGACAGTCCGACGCATACTGAGCGCCAGGGATAGGCCAAGCCTCGTTGTCTCTGCCCAGGCGAACCTTAGGCCACCGGACAGTCTGATGGTATGAAACAGGGCAGCCCGAGGAGAGAAAACAGCCCGAGAATCCTCAAAATTGATCCAAATCTTGACCAAATGGACTCCAAACTTCACTAAACTTTGCAAGGACTTTATCCAGGCCATGGAGAAGCTCTTCCCAACAGATCAAGCCCTAGGCTTGAGATTTGCTCCACGGATTTGACTCGTCCCCAAAGTGAAGTCCAAGTGGCAAGAATGAAAGAGGAGGGGCTGCTTGTGGATTCAAAGATTGGGCAACACAACCACAATCAAAACCACATCCTAACAGTCCAAAACACTAGCATAGAAAGATCTCGCTCTTGCCCAAAACCAAACACACCAAAAGGCAAGAAAATGAAAATCAAAAGCCAATCGAGAGAGGGGCAAAGAGGAGCACACAAAGGGCTGCACGTTCACCAAGCAGCCACCCTCATCCTACCCACTTTTTGTGGAGGCTAGATCACTCAAACCTCTCTAATCCTTGATGCTCTTGCTTGGGAACCTAAAACCTAAGGTTTTCTAAGCCCTAAGAACAACTCAACCAGCCAAGAGGAGTGGCCTAAGGCAGCCAACTCCTTATTTATATTACATGACTAAATCTATGCTGTTTTGCAAACAGCCCCCTGGGACACAAACTCAATTACACTAAAACGCCCGTAGAGGCCAGAAAAGACGCCGGAAACTCAGATGAACAACCATGATGGAGTCCTTGATCTTCTTCGGCTCGAAGTAATCTCCCAATGTCCTCCACGTGGTCAGTAGCTCATCCCTTTGGATAATTTCCGGTTTTGGGATACCGGCAACCAGCCCCTGGTTTTGATGGTGGAACCAGGAAACGATCTTGGGCCCCGGTTTTGATGCTCGAACCGGGAAATGATTGTTGGGCCTCCACTTGAGAGTAATTTTATGGCTCACGACACCGTCCCGCACCCACGGTCACACTTGTGGGCCGAGCCTTACTTGGGCTCAACCAAGCCACCTAGTAGTCCACTCGGCAGGGATTTTGTCACGCCAAGTCCACTCTGGCGCCGCCTCTGAGTCCACTCGAGAGGGCTTCTCCTCCAGGTAACACTTAGGAGGTGCTTGCTCGTCTATTAGCAAGTCTTCGGTGTTGGCAAGCGCTCATCACAGCCAGGACGAAAGACCGGACTCGGTATAGTTGAGTCCCTCAACCATTAAGCTACGATACAAGGCCTGCTGGCCCACTCGACATGGTGCGCGCCATCACTTCCTTGGACAGCCTCTCTCAGCCCAAAGCCGATTTAGGCCCATTAACTGGGTCGACCAAATTTCGATGCCAACACATGCCCCCCTGGATTTGGCAAATAAAGATTTTATTTCAAAACCAAGATAAGAGGGAATCTCTGGCTCATACGTCCCATCAAACTGAATCGCCACACAGTCTTCCATGGTAACTACAATGATGACCCACGTGACCCTTCAATATTTCCGTACGGTGCCCTTTCGCCTTCCATCGCCTCATACTTAATAAAAGGCACGGCTCCCTTATTTATCCCCCGTCGGCATCTTCTCTCCTTCCTCTAGCCAAGAAAAGAGCCGAGCAAAAAAACCCCTTCTCGCCATGTCTTCCATTGGCAGCAACATCCCCTCAGAGCCTTCCTCTCCATCCTCCATGCTGGGACCCCGAGGGCCCATTCCACCAACCTCACCCTCCACCGCCTCCATCGAGGGCATGGCAGCCCCTGCACCCCAGCAGCTGCCAATGTGCAGGCTTCACCACCGCCAGTCGACATCATGCCGCCGGGCTCCGCTCCTCCGCCAGTGGCAGGTGCTAGCCACATTCCTACGGCCGCGCCGAAGGATGACGAAGAAGGATCACCGGACCAGGCCACCAAGGACTGACTGGCTATCTTCGGGCCAGACATCTCGGACCCTTCGTCCGTGGTGCGGGTGAACCTCGGCATAGCCGAGGATCCTAAGGATGCGGTGGCGTCTCCTCCATGGAACCCTCCTCCACCACGCCGATCACCATCACTAGAGCGCCCCGCCAAGAAGAGGCTGGTGGAGGCCTCATCGCCCATCGACGATGACAGCGAGGATGAGGAGGAGGACGACGACGAGTCGGTGGAACCAGACGAAGATGCCAAGTCAGAGGAGCCGGATGAGGACGCGGACCTCCTCACACAATACGAGGAAGGTCCATCTGACCTTGGCTCCTCTGGGAGTGAAGACGTCGACGTCGAAGCTGACGACGGCGACGAGGAAGCCGATGAGGAGTCGGCCGACGATAGCGATGCTTAGAGCATCCTATCTTAGTAATAGTAGGATTAGTTAGATATTAGCAACAGCTATTGCATCGGCTTTAGGAAGAAAACCCCCAAATTTTGGAAGTTAACAGCCGTGGTGTCGGCTTAGGGGATATACATATTTTGACATCCTAGCATGTAAATTAATGAAATCCCCTTCCTTCCTTCACCGATCCCTTCTACGTTAGGAATTTCACCAGAGCAAACATCGGCTCAGTGACAACGCACTGACTCGTATACTCCCACGATTGGCTTTCGGTACTGACACAGCAAGCCAATCCATTCTCCTCTCCTCAACTGATCCTTCGTGAAACGAACTTCAAACAAGTTACTTAGATCGGCATTTAGCCAACTCATCGACTAATCACCAAATTAATGTAATAGCCGATCCGGCCAAAGGCGCACTTCCTTCGGCCAAAATTTCCAAAACCCCGCATGGGCCAGAGCTTTATAAAAGCACGCGTGTCAAACCCGAGACTCATCTTCTACCTCTCAAAACTGCAAACATACTGCCACTGCAAACTTCCTCCATGCGATTCACGAGATGGCGGCAACCAACAGCACGACAGAAGAACAGACTCTCTGCGAGCGCGTATTTGGATTGAAGGTAAAGAACTTGCCCCTTACCAAAATCCCATGGTACTTACACGACTGTCCCCTTTACCTTGAATTTGCTCTTGATTAATCAGGCCGATGAAATATTGATTCCCATGTCGGCCAATTCCAAATCTTTCAATTTAGGGCCCAAATCTTATGAACCCCATGTGAACTTGCCAGAACTGAAACCAAGCACTTACCTTTCATACATACTGACCCAGACCTAGATCTGTGGACAGACCAACTCCGCGCTTGGCCATTCCCCATGGACAGGTGGGTAGAATGGTACAACCATGTTGAATGAGCCCATAGTTCTCTATGGCATACAACCCGTATAGCCGATGCTTTAACCCTGTCCCTCTCCCCAATGGAGAAAGAAGACAATCTTCTTAGATCCGTAAACTATTTCTAGTCGGATAGCCTGAACTGTTTTTTGTTCGGCTCTGGACCCATGACACCCACTCTGATGGACGTCGTCATGATTCTTGGTTTAGATGTGCATTCCACCTGTCCTTCCCCCTTTTAATTGACTGAATGCCCCCACAAGAAGATAGTAGAGAAAAGCAGCACGCGATACTGGAGCCAGTATATCAGTCAACACAATAAGCAAAATGGCCTAGTCACAGAGAAAGAGAACATTGCCTTTCTGAACCTTTGGCTTGACCATTTCCTCTTTAATGGTCCCTCTTTGGCCCCGACGAAGAATTATCTTAACCTGGCCACCGCTTTAGCCAAAGACCAAACCCTTGCTCTAGGAAAGCTTTTCCTGGGCATATTATACCACCATCTTTCCTTGAACACCCAGCGAATCCTGGCTGGGCAGCACATCAAAACAGGAGGACCTGTGGTTTGTCAACTTTGGTGCCAACTATACTTTCGCAATGAAATTCCAGACTTTCCGAAGCTTGAATCTTAATCCTTTCATGACTCTTCTAGCAAATCTATCTGCTGCACCTTGTTTGGCCAAGCCCTGCATCAGCTGTCTATAACTCAAACTAATGCAGCAGAAGCAGCCAAATGGTACCGGTGCTTCCATAGCTCCCAAACCACCCCTATATATGACGCATTTGCCGAATGTGAGCACTTTGAGAACCCATCCTTCTTCAGGCTAGATACCTTTGGGTTTGATGATGAGACTCGTGCTATATTCGGCATCATGGCCACTCCTTGCCTCCTCCTCCCAGTCAGTATGAGCACTAGCAACAGAATTACTAAGCCAGGATAAGAGTCTTACCAACCTATTCTAGCTGCTCGCCAGATGGCCTCAATCAGACCTCTCCTCGCCTGATCATTCATGAGAAAATTTAGAGCCGAGCCGAGCTGACTGACTCCCTCGTAGCCTCCAAAGCCTACTCCATTTTCTCTGACCTGAAACTAAATGTCACTGACGAAATGGAGTTCGTGCACACAGCCGATGGCTTTAACCTTTGGTGGGACTACTGGAGGCCTCACCTATTCTAGCGCGCGGTTGCATCGGCTCTCATTGCAATTAACTCAGATCACAAGGCTACACCCGAGGAGGTAAACTTACGTTCGGCTTGTTTCTCTATTGCCTTCCTGCTTTGTTCTAACCAAACTCCTTTTCTGTCCAGACACAGGAAGGCCCCACTCCAACTGATGAAACTGGCCGGCCATTCAAATACCTCCAAATGGCCCCACTGCCCATGTATCAAGCCAAAGCACCTTGCTTTGACAAGGTCATCTTTGCTACTCCTGTATATAAGCGCAAACGAGAGGGAAAAGGACTTCGGCAGCCGAGGCCTAAGACAACTCCTTCTAAGACTCCAGCTATTGCCTTGGCTCAACCACCTCCCTCCGATTCACAAGTAAAATTTTCTCTATCGCCCCAGCTACTGAACTTTACTTTTGAAGCGCCCCAGCCCGTAAGCGGGACTAAAATGTGCTTTATTATCATTCCCAGGGATATGATAACCACATTCTTACATCAGAGTAGTACAGATCCGCCCTAACGGGACAGACCGAACGGAGCGCAGCCCGAAACATACAACTGCAGCGGAACTTAAACGGTAAACCCCAAGCTTTCCCACTCCACACCGTTGGGACAGGCCGCAACCCTTACACGTACAAACCCTCTTAAAAGGCGACTTCGTCTTCTCTGAAAAACAACAACAAAGGGGGGGTGAGAACGAAAACGTACTCCGCAAGCCCACCTTCCTCCATAAGGAATTTGGGGTCAAAGCTATTACTACATGCAAGATATATCTGGAGTTCAGGATGGTTTGCCAGAACATATGCAAGGCTCATTAATTCGCAGTTTTATTTTCCAGAAAACACTCTTCCAAAAAGGGAGACCACTGGACTTGCCGGTCCATCATGGCTCATGGCTCGCAGGCCAACATTTTTCTCTACTGCTTCCGGGCCACGCCCGTAGCTTCCAGAAACATCATTTGTAGGACCGAGACGTGCGACTACAGGGGGGTGAATAGGAGCACTTGAAAAACTCAAACTCAAACCCCCCAAAGTGCGCTCTCACGAAAACACACGCACAACCGATACCGTCCACTGAACAGATACGTATCGGGTGCAAAGCGGAAGCACTAACTATACCTAGCAGAACAAGCACACAACACCTAGACAAACACAACAAAGCACAGACGAAACAAGACAAGCTACAAAGCTTGCAAGTGTCACACACTAGCCACTTAACCCACCGGAGCGTGCCTCACTTAGAAAAGTGAGTAAAGAGTATGGGCATGCAGTGGTTGACACAAAACAAGTTTGAAGCAAGCAACAACACTCCCAAAACTAAAGCCAGAAAACTGAAGAACTGACCGGACAGTCAGTTCTTTCCCTGAAAGCCTGACCGGGCAAAGCAGAACATGGGGCAGAACAAAGCGAGTGTGAGGGAACGGGACCGGACAATCCGAACCAGCCACTTCGGACAACAGGGCGGACAAAACAACCTAAAAACACGAAGAGCAGAAGAAGAACAAGGGACCGGACAATCTGATTCTTCAAATCGGACACAACCTCGGACAAAGAAACCAAGAACACACCCCAAAGCAAACGGAGCAAGAAACACAAAAAAACAGCCCTGGAAACACTGGACCGGACAATCCTTTCTTCACCAGAAGAACTGATCGGACAAACACATAGAAGGGGAAGAAAACAACCCAAATACACTATAGATCGGACAATCTGAGGGATGGGGATCGGACAATCTGAAGTCCCTACTTCGGACAAACCTAAGGACAATTGATTTGTCCTGTCAGTTCTCCGAAAAACTGCGCAGAAAAACAGCCCGACACTCCATCGAAAAATCGATCAAAATGGGGTCAAATCTCAACGAAACTTCACGAAAATTTGCATGGATAATCCTAAGGACCTTCCCTAGCAAATCCCAAAAGATCAGCTCCAAAAGATCAAGGGATGCACGGGAATTGCAAATCTCGTGAGGTAGGTGAGTTGACTCTGAAAAACCGAGAAATGGGAAGAACAGCCCTTGCTCGTGGTTCAATGATTCTAGCACTTGGCTAGTGAGATTCACCACATCATAGCAAGGCAAAATACCAGCAAAAGAAAGATCCTAACCTTGGACAACCCAAAACACACAAAAATCCAAGAATTGGAACAAAAAACGAACTAGAACGGGGAGGGGAAAGGGAAGGACGAAAATTGCTGCTCACTCCATGGAATTTCTCAACAAGGAACCTTGGATTAAACACGAAATTCAGGTTACACAAGTTCCCTAGAGCCTACCTCCCATCATCCTCCCACTAATGACAAGATTAGACTAAACTAGGCACTCATCTCCTAGCTAATCCTCTCTATTTTCTCTCTTTGGACCTTGGCTGCTAGGGTTAGGAAATCCTAGGGTTTGTGGCTGCCAAGATGAGGCTCCACTCAAGTCTATTTATACCCTAGGCCCTAAACGACACAATTACACTAAGACCCCTAGTCTAAAAATGCCCGGAGGGGGCCAAACCGAAAAGATACAATCGGACGACTACGATGACGACTTGATCTTCTTCTTCTCCACGCCTCGCTTGGATGTGCGCCACGTAGCCAATAGTTCGGAAGCTTCCCCCGGTTTTGAAGTCAGAAACCGGGAAACTTTATTTTGCGGGCTTCTTGGGCCAAGTCTTGGGCCCATCTTCTATCTTGATGAGTTTCGGTCCACTCGCCAAGTCTTCGTAGCTTGGGTGACGGTTTTGACCCGAAGCCGCCAAAGCCTCCCCCGCACGCCTTCGCGCCATGCACTCGGGTTGGAGCACCACGGTGGCACCCGGCTTCTCCAGTCCATCGGAGTTGCCTCGCCATCCATCGGAGGGCTTACACCACCGTTGCCGAACCGCCCCTCCGTGTACCGAGCTTCCATGACCGATCGACGCCGAGCATTGCCTCCGGTCCATTGGAGGACTTTTGCCTCAGTCCATCGAAGTTTTCATCATCTACCTCCAGTCCATCGGAGGGCCTCCAGTCCATCGGAGGGCTTGAGCTCGTTGACAATCACTCATCACACCAGGAGAGCAATGAGGCTGATCCATTGGCTCTCAATCTCCCCCTTGATGAGTGCATTGTCAACACATCTCCAACCTGTAACCTGAAATAGAGCAAAGACAAAAGAAAAGCGTAAAACCGAAAAAGAAAGGAAAAAGAAAAGAAATGCTCAAGCTGCCCAAAACCAAACAAAGGCAAAACACAAGGCAGCTTGAAGCAAAACGAAAAACAAAACATCGGCTCCTCAAGATAGAGGCAAAAGGCTCAACGCACCGATGCAAAGAGCATGCTAAAAGCTCAAACTCCCCCTGAAATGCATCCTTACAAATGCAATATGAATGCAAAGCTCTCCCTCAACTAAATCTCTCCTGAGTTCTCCCACTTTTCCATATTTTTAAATTTCTTCCCCTTGGAGAAGTACACTAATCTCTCCCCAAATTTCTCTCTCTTGTTGACAATGGACACATCAAGGGTTCCTTGAACTCAACTCCCCCTGAACTAGATAACTCCCCCTCAAAATATGCCATGAAATGCAAGGAGTGCAACTGAAAGAGCTAAGAGGGGATGAAAAAGCTAGTAATCACAAGTTCTAGCATACAGAGCAAGTGAGGGCAAGGAAGCATATAACAAGCTCAAATGAATCTATCTTACACATGTCAAGAGCAAGCTTATTTTTCAGGGTTATCGAAAAGAAAGCATCACCGACATGAATAGCACCTAGCAAGATAGGCATGAACAGCAAGATGCTAGCAATGCATACAAGGTGTGCTACTCTCAACCAAAGCATATACAACCAGCCATAAGCAGTTTAGAGACTTGCAAATTTCAGATTTAGACATTTGTATTCATAAGCAAGTTCTTTTTATGCCAGGGGTTATTTACTTGTCTTTTGTCACTTCTTACCAACCAATGCCAAGCCTAGGTTATATAACCATTAGAAGCTTAAGACAAGGTTTTGGTTATACACAGTCTAATCCAAGTTCATGCCAAAGTGCAAAGGCAAGCTGTCTCGAACTAGATCAGTGAGACAGGCAAAATCACCTGGATCTTTCTCAATTCAGCACATAAGACACCACTTGTAAGCATTTTGATTCATATTTCAATTTAAGCAAGGTGTCATAAAAGCTTAGGCATAATCATGGCAAAGGCATACAACTAGCATATCAAGGTATGAAAAGATAGCATAGCATTCAACATTCCTACACATGCTAGGTAGCCAAAACAAGTGGTGATCATGGTTTTTGATTTGCAAAGAATAAAATGACTTAGCTCACAATTAGTATTCAACAGACTCAAGAGAGCTTAGCCAACCATGATCAAGCATGCATCTGTACAATCTAGCACAAGCAAGTACTAACTCATCATTCCAAAAGAGCTCTAGTACTCGTGAAGTGAAAATGCAAATGATACAATGCGATGCATGATATGATACAATATGCAAAAGAAGCAAAGAGAAATAAAAGCAACATAAAAGCAAATTCTAGACTATGGAAGCTATTCCTTACTAAAAGGAATAGCATATTATCCCTGACTAAAAGGGATAGCACACTCCAAGCTCACCTCTCAAGCGCACAAAAGCACCAAACTCTAGGGGCTTGGTAAAGATATCGGCCAACTGGTTTTCAGAAGCTACATGCACTAAATCTATGTCCCCCTTCTCATAGTGATCTCTCAGAAAGTGAAACCTCACGTCTATGTGTTTGGTTCTGGAGTGCAAGACGGGGTTCTTAGCTACAGAAATAGCAGAAGTAGAGTCCACTAGAAGAGGGATTTTTCCAAACCTAAGGCCGAAATCACTAAGGGTGGCTTTCATCCATAAAAGCTGGGAGCAGCAGCTAGCAGCAGCTATGTACTCTGCTTCTGTGGTAGACAAAGATACGCTAGCTTGCTTGCGAGAGGACCAAGAGACAAGAGAGGTTCCTAAGAGTTAGCATGTGCCGGAGGTTGACTTGCGATCAATCCGGCAGCCAGCATGTTCAGCATCTGAGAACCCTCTAAGAAAGAGAGAAGAACCTGAGGAATACCAAAGACCAAGCTCAGGAGTGAATTTCAGATACCTAAAAATGCGCTTCACCGCTTGACGGTGAGAAGTCCTATGAGACGCCTGGTAACGCGCACAAAGGCAGACCGCGAACTGAATGTCCGGCCTGGTCGCCGTCAGGTACAGAAGTGAGCCGATCATCCCTCGAAATTCCTTCTGGTCCACCGTCTCCCCATCTTCATCAGCATCAAGCGCCGTGTTTGTACTCATAGGGGTTCTCATGGGCTTGGAGTCACCCATTTCAAGCTTCTTGAGTATGTCTCTTGTATACTTGGCTTGATGGACAAAGGTTCCTTCAGGGCCTTGCTTGATCTGCAACCCGAGGAAGAACTGGAGCTCACCCATAAGACTCATCTCAAATTCCCTGCTCATCTGTTCAGCAAAACTAGACACCAAAGCGTGAGATGAACCACCAAAGATTATGTCATCAACATATATCTGAACTATCAGGGTGTCACCGCCACGACTCAACAAAAACAAGGTCTTGTCTACTGAACCCATCACAAACCCAGACTTGAGCAGGAAGCTCTTCAACCTAGTATATCAAGCTCTAGGAGCTTGCTTCAGACCATAAAGGGCTTTCCTCAACTTATACACCCGGTCTGGAAATCTAGCACTCTCAAAGCCAGGAGGTTTTCTCACATATGCCTCTTTCTCTATGAACCCGTTCAGGAAAGCAGACTTGACATCCATTTGCTGCAGTTTGAAGCCTTTAGAGGCCGCAAAGGCAAGCAAAATCCTAATGGCTTCCAAACGAGCTACAGGGGCAAAGGTTTCCTCATAATCTATCCCCTCCTTCTGAAAGAAACCCTGGGCTACCAATCTGGCTTTGTTCCTCACAACCATTCCATCCTCACCCTGTTTGTTCTTGAAAACCCACTTGGTACCTATAGGGCGACAGTTTGGTGGAGGTTCAACTAAATCCCAGACATGGTTTCTCTCAAAGTTCTCCAACTCCTCATGCATGGCGTTCACCCAGTTAGGATCAGATAATGCATGTGACACATCCCGGGGCTCAAAAGAAGCAACATATGCAGAGTGGGAGAAAAAGGCTAGAGAGTTAACCGAAGAGCGTGTGACATGCTGGTGAATGTCTCCAATCATCCTGTGAGGAGGGTGATCCCGCTGGACCTGCCGAGATGGAACAATCTCGGAAGTCACCTCCCCTGCGTCCTCAGCGGGACCAACCTCTGCTTGAGCTTGCTGTCGGGGGAGTGAAGAGGAAGCCGTGGGCAAGGGTCCTCCTTCATCATCTGAGCTCGTAGCAGAGGGGGCAGGAGCTGCAGCCGATGCAGTGGCTCCTGCATCACCAACATCAACCACACCTTCCTCATCCTCAAAGATGGGGGTGCCTTCTTCATCATCACCTAAAATCTCAAAGGCAGGGGTTGTGCAGGGCATAGTTTCATCAAAAGAAATCTCACAAGTCCCAACAACTTGCTTGGCCTCTAAAATCCACACACGAAAAGCCCTAGAATTAGAAGCATACCCCAGAAAAATCCCATCCAAACAACGAGACTCAAACTTGTCCAAATGCCCCGCCTTCTTAAGCACAAAGCACCTGCAGCCAAACGCTCGCAAATGCTTGACGCTGGGCTGCCTACCAAACCGAAGTTCATACGAGGTCTTCCCAAGGAAAACTCGCAAGAAGATCCGGTTCGCAATGTAACAGGCCGTATTCACTGCTTCAGCCCAAAAGCGCCTTGGAGTCCTATGCTCATCGAGCATCGTCCGTGCCATCTCAACAAGTGTGCGGTTCTTGCGTTCCACAACACCGTTCTGCGGAGGGGTATATGGAGAAGAAAACTGGTGCTCAAGACCTAGGTCACGACAGAAGTTTTCGAACCGAGAGTTTCTGAATTCTCCGTCATTGTCACTGCGGATAGCCCTCATGGCCTTATGACTCTCATTCTCAACCTCAGTACCAGATCCCGAACAAAACCAAACGCCTCATCCTTAGACTCCATGAAAAATACCCACGAGAACCGCGAAAAATCGTCCACAACGACAAGCATGTACCACTTCCCACTGACCGACGCTACCCGAGAGGGACCTACTGTATCCATATGGAGTAGTTCACCCGGATAGGTGGTCATAACCTGAGACACAGGAATGTGAGAGGCGGCAACCATCTTGCCATGACGACAGGGGTGGCAAACTAAGTCCTTCTCAGCTCTCAATTTGGGCAATCCTTGGATTAGGCCCATTGAACTTAACCTGACTAGCAGATCAAAGCTCAAGTGACCAAGTCTCCTATGCCACTTCCATATATCAGCAGAAGGACTAGCAACCAAACAGCGCGCAGGGCCAGAAACAGATGTGAGGTCGACCCTAAAAACCTGACCAAAAGGCAACAAAGAGCAAACAAGGGTCTTCTCAGCATCAAGAACGCAGCACGCACCTTTCTTAAAACGAACCTCAAATCCTTCATCGAGAAGTTGCGAAACAGAAACCAAATTGAACCCCAAATTCCGGACAAAGGCAACTTCTCTCAGGGAAAGCTTAGCAGAGAGTGAAACAAAACCAATACCCATCACTTTACCTTGACCATTGTCCCCGAATGTGATGTACTCCTTGGTGCTTACGGGGTTGAGGCTGGAGAACTACTTGCGGTGCCCTGTGATGTGCCTAGAGCAACCGGAGTCCATGATCCACATGTCCTCCATGCCTCGATCCTGCAAAGTCAAGTAAAGCGACGGTGAGCAAACGGTCCGGCACTGGGGTTAGTCCCAAAACTGCTGTACCAGTGCCGAGCCATCTGCTCAAAAGTGGGGTAAGCACAATCAAAGAAATCATCACGACGATCAGGGTAACCACGACCTCCAAAGCGTGAACCCTCAAAAGCTCTCTCAAAGCCTCGGTCATGAGGTCCATAGCCGCGGAGCACGAGCCTGAAAGCCGCCTCCTCTCTCACCACCGGCAAAGCGGTCTCTCATCTCATCGCGGTGGGGAGGATCTTGCCTACCACCCTGGTAGAACTGATCCTGGTTCTCCCAAGCTCTCTCCTGCCTCTCAACCTGCTTCCTCCTGAAGCAAAACTCCTCTAGGTGGCCATTCCGCTGGCAAAACTCACAGTGGTAGACAGGCCTCCTAGGAACTAGGTTAGGCTGGGACTTGGGCTTAGGAGGTGTGGCCTTGGGTGGCTCAGGCTGCTGGACTGGCTTCTTGCCCTTGGGCTTAAGCTCTTCCTCAATAATCTTGTCAAGCTTAGCCTTGGAAGGCTTGGGTGTCCAGTACTGCTTCTTTGGGGCAGCCTTAGGTGGCTCATGGTAAACCCCATCAACAGTCTCACCTGGCTGGGTAGGTACAGTCTTGATCTTAACTGGGGCACTCTTCTTTTCTAAAGTGCTGCACTCTCCAAACCCAACACCACTTGTCTCACCCTCGGCTCTCTTGGTGCTCTCTATGATCATCTCTAGTTGGGGTTGCCTAGCATATACCCAACTGAGCACCTCTCTCAACCTGTTGTTGTCATTTTGCAAAGACAACATCTCTTCCCTCAGACTCTCCAGAACCACAGTCTGGGTAGCACAGGTGTCACAGTCTAGGGAAGGAACCACAACAGCTTTCTCATACTGCCTAATGGTGGTATCCCTATCCATCAGCTGCATCCTAAGGGTTAGGCAGTTCTCACAAGTGTCAGTAGGTGCTGAAAGCACCTCAAAGTCAGCTCTCAACTGCTCTAACTCACTTCTCAAGGTAGGACAGACCATACACGCACCCAAAAGCGTAGGTCTAGCCCTAAGCTCCTCAAGCTCAATGAGCTGCCCCTCAAACTTCTCCTTCAGTACAGCTAGCTCTCTAGCTAGACAGGGGCAAGACTCACACTCAAGCTCTCCACTCAAAGTAGGCTCATCCAGTTTGGACTGGAGTTTGCCTAGCTCAGCCTTCAGCTCATCTATCTCCTCTACCCGCTTGGCATACCTATCTCTCTGGTCACCAAGCTCCGTCATGAAAGTCTCGCAGGTAGGGCACTCAATCTCACTGGGTTGGGTCTCACACTCCTCAACCTCTCATTCTACTTAAAGCCTCAGCAAGTTGGGCTTTCAACTTCTGCAGTTTCTTAGCTGCCTTCTCCAGCATCTTATCCTGGGCTTTCAGCTCTCGGCTGTTCTGCTCTAACATCTCAAGGATTTCGGCTTGCTCAGGAGTTACCTCATCATCGGAAGAAGAGTTGCTGCCGTCATCCTTGTTCTCCTTGTCCTCAAGCGCCATGGAGCAAACCGAGCTCCTCTTGTCCTTGTTCTTGCGCTTGGACTTGGTGGAGACGAAGCACAAGCCAGCTGGACCGCCTTGATCGTTCCTCTTGTCCTTCCTGTACGTGATCTCCTCATCGCTTGAGCTCGACGAGGACGAAGAGGAAGAAGATCCGCTGCTGCAGAACCCGATCTCGGCGAAGAAGGCCTTGTCCCGCTTCCGGTTGTCCTTCTGGTAGCTCTTGAAAGCCTTCCGGAAGTTCTTGCCGAAGGGGCGCTTGCCGGAGCCATGCTTGCTGGAGCGGTGCTTGTCAAAGCTTGGCTTGCCGGAGTGGTACTTGTCGGAGTCACGGGAGTAGCTCTTGCCCTTCTTGTAGTAGTCGTTCTTGTTGGGGCACTCGGCGATGAAGTGGCCGACCTCTCCGCATTCGAAGCACTTAGGCCGCTCTCCCCTCTTCTTGCTCATCCGGTTGTCATAGGCGCGCTGAAAGCGACTAGACACCAGACACAACTCATCATCCCCAAGTGTCGCTAGCTGCTCCTCTATAACAGACATCAAAGCAGAAAATGAGAAGTTGTGTAACATGGGGTTAGTGACAGACTCACTAGAGGGGGTAGCCAAGGCCAAACTCTTAGAACCTGTACAAGCGAGGGAATCCCTCATCTTGTAATCTACCTCGGTGGCTTGAGCTTACTATAGAGGGCCTCTACTCCAATCGTATCATACCCTGCCGACTCAATGATTGAATTCACCTTGATCTCCCATATTTTTCTGTCCAAAGCATACAGCAACTTGACAGCCTGCTGATGATCGGTATATGGGAGGGCAGCAGGGGCAGAGTTGACATGCAACTTGTTGATGATCGACTGAAAGCGACCAAACAAGTCGTCTACTGACTCTCCCGGCTTCTGGACGAAATTTTCATATTCGCGCCGGTAAGTCTCCACAAGCCTAGCCTTAATCGTTGCAGTACCCTCATGGTGTGCACTAAGTAGTGACCATATCTCACGCGCGGTCTTAAGGTGACTCACTCTCTCATAATCCATGGGACCAAGCCCGGAGAAGAGAAAGTTAACAGCCTTGGCATTCGCCTCATGCTGAGCTACAATATCCTGCGTAGTACGCTCAGCGACCGGAAGCACCACAAAAGTCATACTCTGAGTAGCATCCCATATGTCCTGACTTTGGCTAACAAGGAACGCCTCCATCCTACCCTTCCAGTAGGGATAGCCATCGGAGCCAAGGACAGGAATTTTCCCGGAGTAAGTCATCGTCGCTACGGTTTCATCACCGGTTAAGGTATAGGAAACCTAACTGGCTCTGATACCACTTGTAGGACTGAGACGTGTGACTAGAGGGATGGGTGAATAGGAGCACTTGAAAAACTCAAACTCAAACCCCCAAAGTGCGCTCTCACGAAAACACACGCATAACCGATACCGTCCACTGAACAGATATGTATCGGGTGCAAAGCGGAAGCACTAACTATACCTAGCAGAACAAGCACACAACACCTAGACAAACACAACAAAGCACAGACGAAACAAGACAAGCTACAAAGCTTGCAAGTGTCACACACTAGCCACTCAACCCACCGGAGCGTGCCTCACTTAGAAAAGTGAGTAAAGAGTATGGGCATGCAGTGGTTGACACAAAACAAGTTTGAAGCAAGCAACAACACTCCCAAAACTAAAGCCAGAAAACTGAAGAACTGACCGGACAGTCAGTTCTTCCCTGAAAGCCTGACCGGGCAAAGCAGAACACGGGGCAGAACAAAGCGAGTGTGAGGGAACGGGACCGGACAATCCGAACCAGCCACTTCGGACAACAGGGCGGACAAAACAACCTAAAAACCCGAAGAGCAGAAGAAGAACAAGGGACCGGACAATCTGATTCTTCAAATCGGACACAACCTCAGACAAAGAAACCAAGAAGAACACACCCCAAAGCAAACGGAGCAAGAAATACAAAAACACAGCCCTGGAAACACTAGACCGGACAATCCTTTCTTCACCAGAAGAACTGACCGGACAAACACATAGAAGGGGAAGAAAACAGCCCAAATACACTATAGACCGAACAATCCGAGGGATGGGGATTGGACAATCTGAAGTCCCTACTTCGGACAAACCTAAGGACAATTGATTTGTCCTGTCAGTTCTCCGAAAAACTGCGCAGAAAAACAGCCCGACACTCCATCGAAAAATCGATCAAAATGGGGTCAAATCTCAACGAAACTTTACAAAAATTTGCATGTATAATCCTAAGGACCTTCCCTAGCAAATCCCAAAAGATCAGCTCCAAAAGATCAAGGGATGCACGGGAATTGCAAATCTCGTGAGGTAGGTGAGTTGACTCCGAAAAACCGAGAAATGGGAAGAACAGCCCTTGCTCATGGTTCAATGATTCTAGCACTTGGCTAGTGAGATTCACCACATCATAGCATGGCAAAATACCAGCAAAAGAAAGATCCTAACCTTGGACAACCCAAAACACACAAAAATTCAAGAATTGGAACCAAAAACGAACTAGAACGGGGAGGGGAAAGGGAAGGACGAAAATTGCTGCTCACTCCATGGAATTTCTCAACAAGGAACCTTGGATGAAACACGAAATTCAGGTTACACAAGTTACCTAGAGCCTACCTCCCATCATCCTCCCACTAATGACAAGATTAGACTAAACTAGGCACTCATCTCCTAGCTAATCCTCTCTATTTTCTCTCTTTGGACCTTGGCTGCTAGGGTTAGGAAATCCTAGGGTTTGTGGCTGCCAAGATGAGCTCCAAGGGAGCCTCTCAAGTCTATTTATACCCTAGGCCCTAAACGACACAATTACACTAAGACCCCTAGTCTAAAAATGCCCGGAGGGGGCCAAACCGAAAAGATACAATCGGACGACTACGATGACGACTTGACCTTCTTCTTCTCCACGCCTCGCTTGGATGTGCGCCACGTAGCCAGTAGTCCGGAAGCTTCCCCCGGTTTTGAAGTCAGAAACCGGGAAACTTTATTTTGCGGGCTTCTTGGGCCGAGTCTTGGGCCCATCTTCTATCTTGACGAGTTTCGGTCCACTCGCCAAGTCTTCGTAGCTTGGGTGACGGTTTTGAGCCGAAGCCGCCAAAGCCTTCCCCGCACGCCTTTGCGCCATGCACTCGGGTTGGAGCACCACGGTGGCACCCGGCTTCTCCAGTCCATCGGAGTTGCCTCGCAGTCCATCGGAGGGCTTACACCACCGTTGCCGAACCGCCCCTCCGTGTATCGAGCTTCCATGACCGATCGACGCCGAGCATTGCCTCCGGTCCATTGGAGGACTTTTGCCTCAGTCCATCGAGGTCTTCATCATCTACCTCCAGTCCATCGGAGGGCCTCCAGTCCATCGGAGGGCTTGAGCTCATTGACAATCACTCATAACACCAGGAGAGCAATGAGGCCGATCCATTGGCTCTCATCATTTTCACCCAACCAAACCCCAATTTTATAAATCCCTACTGGTAGAAACCAAGCCGTAACTTGTCCATACCAGTGGACAACGGACTATCCGGATAGGTTTATACTCTAGCCAGAGGTGCACACTTTACCCAAAAGTTCGGATACGTGACAGGAGCTACCATATCACGTGAATCCTCTCAAGGCTCTACCCCCGCAAGTATTCCTCGGCCTCAACCAAGGAGAGACATGGGCCCTGTCGCATCAGTGCCAGCAGACACGCGACGTCGCTTTAGTGCCAGCAGACACACGACTTCCACCATTCCTAGTCCCTCGGTGCTCCCAGCTTACGGGTATCGGGAGGTTGTTCCTTGCGGGTTCCGGCCAAGTGTTGCCGCATACAACATCGAGTGGTTGCACGATAAAGAGTTAGGCGAGATGAGACTCCAAATCGGTCCTTAGAAGAGTAGAGCTTCCTCAAACACCGCTCGGTCCTCTCCACGAGGCCGGGCCCTAGTGTAACCGTGAGGACGGTACCCGGGCTCTCCACCCTTCAACCACGTGGCATAGTCGACCGAGATCGACTGCCGGGGTCTTTCCCTATGTTTTCGCAAACGCACACCAACCCATTTCCAATCCAAGTTCCACAACAAGATTAATATATATGATATTAAGTGAGCAATCCACCTGTGCACACTACGTCTAAAAGGTTCGGATGGCTATCCTACCAGGTTTTCCTTAGGAAGCAAAACATGCAGGTTTTATCATTAATTAGAGCAATGGGTTATGTATCAAAAACTGGGTAATTTATGCATCAAGTGAGATTCCAGTGGACTTGCCCTTCGTAGGGTTGAGGTAGCACTCCCATATTAGTGGTGCCGAGATCGAGGTCTGAGTAGAACTCTAGGAAGGCTCGACCGATCAGAACTTCCGGCAAGGTCTACACGCAACAACAGAGAACAAAACAAACAAGGCATATTTTGAGCTCAACAAGGGTTTGGTTTGTGATGCGAGAAGGATCGAGGGATTTCTCGAAGGACTGCGCCGGTGGTTCTGGCTCCCGTGGCTATGTTGCTCCACGGTTCGGCGCTGCGACGCGAGACGCTGAGCCGAGGGCCGAACAAACAGCTGGGCTCGGTAATGGTCGAGGGAGGGGTACCATGGCAGCAGTTGTGGCTGGCCATAGCGAGGGTGACGGCGCAGGGAGCAAGGAGTTTGCATGGTGACGAGGAGAGCTCCTGTAGCCAACAAGGCGAGAAACGAAATGGATTAACACAAGGTTAGCGGGACGAGACAGGGTTCCTAGTCAAAGGCTTAGACCATTCCTCTTGTCGTGACTGTGGTGCCGGAAAGCTAACCACTAGTGCGACCGAGGAAAGTTCCTAGCACTATCGGGAGGGGTGGTATGTACGGTTGTTTAACGGGTAGAGTGTAGCCCCGTTAAATGAAACGACATGGAAGGGGTAAGGAGTGGTGGAGAGGGCATGGATGTGTAGAGCTTGATTTATGGAGAATTTAGGCGCAAGAATCACTTAAATCAGAGTCCATACGGTCGAGATATGAAAATCTTTAGAAAAGAAAATCATAAATCAAAAAGAAAAGGAAAAATGAACTGCGGGCCGAAAACAGCGTGCGGCCCACTTTCCCCTCGCCTCCTGGCTCAGCCCGCTGCCGCCTTTCCACCCATGGGCCTTCACAGGCTAGCCCACGAGGCGGAACGGCACGGCGACGGCGCGGCCTGACGGCGGGGCGGTGGGCCCCACGTGTCGGTCACACCTGGGAGGGGGCGGCGTGACGACGGCGTCATGGTTCGGCTCGGCCAAACCGGATGGCATCGCGGCCGTGGCTCGCCGGCGGTTCTGCGCCGGCGGCCCGGTTCCGGTGACGAGAGTAGGCCGGGGAGGTCGAGCTGGGAAGGGCGAACGTGATGGTGGTATCGTGGAGGTGGATAGGGCGGCGGGTGGACCTGGTGGCGGGTGACCTGAACGTCGGTGAGAGAGAGACGTTACGGCGCGGCGGCACTTCGGCGTTCCGAGACGGTTCTGGCCAGGGGAAGGGGTGGAGGAGGTGCGCGTGGGGGCGGCGGAGCTCAGGCTCACCTCAATTTGGTTAACGGCGGCCGGAGGAGGGTGAATTTGGAGTAGAGGGAGGTGGTGCACATGGCGTGGCCTCCCGGTGGGTTACCCTCCCCCCCCCCGCGGGACTCCGGCGAGGGGAGAGGAGGTGCGTGTGTGTGCGTGTGCTGAGGAACGTGTGCGTGCGCATGCTCCTGGTGTGCGTGTGTGGTCGGAGAGGGCGGCGAGGCATGCCGAGGTCCCTTTTCTAGGCGACGGCGAGGGCAGCGGGCACGCGCGGCTTAGTCAAGCCGGGCCCTCGCGCGGCGTGCACGATGGTGTAGGCAGGGGTAGGCGGCAGTGAGGTGGCGTCGAAGTGGAGCCGTAGCGGGGTCGGGCAGAGCGGAGGCGGCACTGCAGCGGCGTGCGGTCGGCGCGACTTGCCGTGGGGAAGGGGGAGGAGGATGAAGGACGGGCGGGCCCGCGAGGCAGAGAGAGGGAGGCGGCCTGACAAGTTGGGCCCGGCGGTCAGCGGAGGGAGGGAGGTGGGCTGCCTGGTTTGGGCCAGGAAAGGAGGGGAAGGGAGCAGGCCAGCTTGGGCCGCAGGGGAGGAGGAGGGAAGGAGGGGAGAGGTGGGCCTCGGCCCAGCAGAAGGGGAAAAAGATTTATCTTTTTCTGATTTGGATTTTGGAATTTGATTTTGAATATTTGGAGAAGAATTTGAGAGGGATTTCGATGGGGAAATTGCTGGAGATTTGCTGAATATTTGAGGAGACAGATTTGGAAATTTTATTGAGCTCGTAACATACATACAACCACAAGATTTTTCAAAATCTAATTTTGAATTAGTGGGAGATTTTGAGAAAATTCTCAAGGTCAAATTTTGGGGTGTTACGGACCTACCCCACTTAAAATAAATCTCGTCCTCGAGATTCGGCTTGGAGGGTTTACAGGGATAGCTTTTCTTCAGCTAAACAACTTCAAAATTACAATAGCACTTGAACGGGCGGTGGAACTTCAACAACAACTGCTTGATCCCCCTTTTTCTTTTCATTTTTCTTTTCTACTCTGGGGTCGTTGCACAAGCCTTCCACACACAAAAGATCTTTCTATTTCTTTCATCTCATGTACTTGGAAGGTTGCTGGGGTGCCTTTTGGTGGAAGAAGCAGCAAAATTCAGCAAGGCACTTTCTTTTCCATTCTTGCTGCCCCTCGAGGTGAAATGTATGGGCAACCCATCCATAACCAGAAATTTGCATGCTTCAAATTTCTGGGTCTTCCTCTGCCAGAGTTAGCAGAAGGGAGACTACCCCACTTAAAAGGGGCGAAAGCTCCTCTTAAGCTCCTTGATATTTCTTCTGGAAGCGGGGAGCTGCGGTGCTTTCTAACTACTGCTGTTGCATCTGTAGTGGGGAAAGGGTTGGTGGGAGACCGACTACTTGGGATAATCGTTCTCTCGTTACGACTCTTTTTATCCCAAGCACCTCTTGTTACGATTCTTTTTATCCCAAGCACCTCTTATTATGATTCTTTTTATCCCAAGACTTTTCTTCTATCTTCTTGCCTGATACTAGCTCTTTTCTTTATTTCTTCAACTCCGCACAACTTTGCTAGCAGGAAGCATCTTCTATCTTCCTCTCTGCCCGTGGGTGGGTTATCAACCGGAGGATGATTAGGAGGCATAGGACAAGAAGTATGGCGAAGAATATGTAGCGAAGGGGATGCAAATCCTGGGCTCGGGATTCATGCCTTGGATGGGTTTGGGGGATAGTGTGTGAGGATCCGGCTTATGCGGTCCTGGAATCGAACTATGCTCCTTGCGAGTAGAAGAAGAACTTTTGAGATTTTGTAGAGTAATACGCACTGGATGAGGAGGAGTATGAGGATGGCTAGGTTTATCATCTGGGGGTGGAGTTGGCGGTTGGTTTAGGGCGATTTTGTTCTGAGGGAAGGGGGCGGTGGATTACCCAAAGGAGCAAGAGACCGAAGATGATGGTGAAAATGCCAATGGCGTAGAAACCGAAGAGGAAATGCCCTATTCCGGAGTCGTACAACATGGGAGGAGGGGTTTAGTTGCTGATTTATCTGGTGGGGTGATTTTGCTCTGCGGGGTGATGGAGAGAGCAGAGGCTAGGGTGTTTTATAGGCGGCTGGAGGGCGGTGGTTGTGGTGCGGTGTTGACGGTCGTAATCTCACGATATCTACCGTCAATTACCAACCAAATGGAGCTTTGCAAGTGAATAAATATGGACTAACCCCTCTACTAATGAGTTCCACAAGTTTTGTATGAATATTTGGATGCAGGTACAAAAATGCACATAAAACAGTTGAAAACATGTCAAGGATCAAAAGATGGAAACCACTGGTCAAGGTGGCCAGGTCAGCCGACCCACACCCAGGTCGGCCGACCTGGGGGCTGGCCACCCGACCCACTAACAGGGTCGGCCGATCCCTGGTCAGGCCGCCCGACCTCCCAAGTCAGCCATGTGCCACCTCATTGATCCACATCATGAAAAAAACACAAGTGCACTCAAATCCAACCGCAAGGCCAAGCATCCAATGTATCCAAAGGCCAAAAATGCACCAAGTCACAGATCCATAACGTCATCAATCCGAGGGAGAAGCAAAATGGCCAATGCAGGCCTAACACGTGGCCGCCCGACCTCCTACAAGGTCGGCCGACCTACCCTCGGAGGCATTTTACACGTGCAACAACCGTCCTAACCGCCAACCGCCATGGGGAAGCAAGATGAAACCGTTGGAGTGCAAAGGCGGTGGATCGGGTGGTCGCCCAACCTCGGAGTAGGTCAGCCGACCCTGGGGAGGCCGGCCACCGACTTCGGCCTCCCACCGACCTAAGCCTCCTACAAATACCCCCACTCATATGGGACTATAAATAGGCCTGAAGAGCTCATTTGTAAAGTGTGGAGAAGTTGAGAGCCATATCCTACCTTAGAGAGTGTCATTTTCCATATCTTAGTCGTTAGGATAGTCCTGGGAGTTAGAGTGAGTCGAGCTTCGCCTCGGAGTTCTCAGAGATTCTTCTGAGTCGGCGGTAACAGCTCTTGTATCTTTTGTACTCAATCTTCAATATAATTCAGTTATATTTTACTTTATTTCTATCTCTTGCAAGTGTGGTGTACCCTTTATTTTGCATACTTGCTAGGTTTAGACTTTTGGTTATCTTAGTTAGTCAAGTCCCGTTATTCTTGCCGGTGCTATAATCCAACCTGTACGCCACGCTCTGGTTAGGTTCTCTCCTCTGATCAAGGACGATCTATTGTTACTCAAGCTTCGCTTGAGTACGTTTATAGCATGCCAGCCTGTCCACGCAGATTTGCTTGGTAGCCCCACTCGGTGACAGTGTGTGGTGTGCCTGTGTAGTCCAGGCCTGTTCGTTCGGTAGGCCCATAGGCGTTAGCCGGGTCTCCTTCGGTTGTCTACTACCTTCCCCCTGACTCCTCGAGGCGCCGGAATTTCGCTCGACGCAAGACCCTGACTTGCTACTTGAGTTTCTTAGTTAACCACAATCGAGTCTTTGCAGCCGAATAGAATAGAGTTTGGGAATTTTATCTCACTCGTTGTCCTCCCAGGCAACTATACATTTCTACGTGTATCTTAGGTAGTTCAATTTACTTCTTCCCACCGTACACCTAACTGTTTACCAGACTTACCCCTGTCTAGTGACTAGCTGGTATATTTATTTAAGTACGGTTCATTCGATTTGAGTCTATTCAACTATACTCTCTCGCCTGCCTCTTCCCTGTGGATAAAAATACGATACTCGGAATACTCTGAGTGAAAAGCTACAGCGGTCTCCGTGCGCTTGCGGAGTAAAATCTTATAAGGCTAAGAGACGCCAACATGCGGCAGTATGTGCACCGAGGCGACGTGAGTGGCGGAGATGGAGCGGGTCACATGGCGGTACGCGCGCGAAGGCGGAGTAGGGGTCAGGTACTGGTGGATGACACATGGTGGCATGCAGGAGGCAGCAGGTAGGGACTGGGTGCGGCCAGCGGCGAGGCGGGTGCGCGCGCTGCTCAAAGTAGCAGGCGGTGTTGGCGGAGTGCGCTTGCGGCAGCGGCGTTGGTGCGTGCGTGCAGCGACACAGGTGAGTGGGCGGTGGGGTCGGTAGCAGCAGATGCGGCGGAAGCGGTAAAGACAGGGGCGGCAGTGATCACTATGGCGGTCACTGCTCCGGATATGGGCACTGTGGGATTGGATCTTCCTCCTGCCTTTCCCTGATTCCAGACTACTGTACCATTCTGTTGGGGTCTATTTGCTGTTACTGTTGGTTGTTTCCTTGGATCGCGGGTTGGGTCTCTTTGACCACTTGTCTGTGCCTCAGAGGGCTTTTCTGATGGCTTCCTTCAGAAGACTCTGCTTTTCTTTTTGAGCACACGGGTTTAAGATGAGAGGGAAAAAGCAGGGACGAGGGCTGGGCCTAATACTCTTTTTATTAGAAGCACACAACCAACAACCAGGCTGGTCTTGACTAGCAAAACCAAGGCGAGCCACACACAAAAGAAACAGACACAAAACCAACTAACACACGACGCACTAGGCACTAACGCGGCTACTCGAGATGGATTGGCTCCACTTGCGGATGGCTCGTCGCTTCTGGCTGAGAGCTGGATCCTTTTCCTGGAAGCGAGAGCGTCAGGAATGCACCCATACTTGTTTTATCTTCTCGACCATTGGGGTTCCTTGGGTTCCAATCATGAGCTAGTAGGTGGTTGAGCAGGAGGGGCTGGAAACCTCTGAGGTGACTTTGCACTGGCTGGTTTGAACTTCCTCCTATCGTGAGGTTCTGCATTTCTCCTTGAGGTGGGTGGCGAGGACCAGACATGGCCCTTACCCTTACTCCACAACTGAGAGAGGTGTCTGTTACTGACCCTAGATGCATCCATGCCCTCTTATACTCAGCCAACTCTCTTTCTGTGTCTTGGTGTCGGGCTACCAGCTTGTCATGCAGGTGGATCAGCTTTTCACACTCGTCATCCAAGGCGAGCAGATATTGGACCAGGTAGGCTAGGGTGGGATCCTCGGACTTCTTGATCTCCGTCAAGATTGCGGTCCTCTTAATCCAAGTACTAGCACGTTGGTTCATTGGTGGAAAGAATCTCATAGGGCTGCTTTGTACTGCCCCATGGTAGGTCGAGCATAACCTTCTTACTGCACCGCGAGTGGCAATGTGATAGGCTTCTAAGAATCCAATGCCGACGGCTCTGCAGTACCAACCGTTGAGATTGAGGTTCTCTCTGATATACAGGGTGACGGTCCATCCTCGTTCTTCTCTTTCAGGGAACGCTAATCCACAGTACTCCGGGTATCCTGGGATCCTGAGGTGCCGCATGGTATCTCTTAGTAGCTCGGGGAAATCACTTTTTTCCCGGCAGTAGCTAACATGAGTGACACCTTCCATCTGATTGAGGCACGCAAGGCTTGGCCTAGCACTATGGAAACTAACACGTTGACTACCACACAACGGATATAGACTCTGCCCACAAGGCAACAACCACTACACGCACACGAACTACACGATTCACTCTTATAGGGGTGCTAACCAAAGCGGAGCAAGAACTCCACTACCCAATGTAAGAGGAGAACTGGGCACGACTAATTGCTAGACCACGAGCACGAGGTCTCGCTGCTACGGGAGTTGGAGCTTTCCTTAGAACGCTCTTCGCTGGAGCTGACGACGATGATCTCAAGTGATGACTGTGTTGAGGCCACGGGGTCGTCTTCTCCAAACAGCCACCAAAGTGAGGCAATGCCCGATGTCTCGATTCTTGCTTCTGTTGATGAAGTTGACGGGCTTGGTGGTGGACCTCTGGGTAGCTCTACTGATAGCGAGGAGGTTGGTGCAGCTTCTGGGGAATCTTCCTTAGCCAGCCACTCTGGGTCGGGTACTGGAATCTTCTTCAGGGTGAGGAGTTCTGCTAGCTCTAGTGGAGGAGTTGGGGAGGGCTCTGGTTGGTTTGTAGGCTCTGTAGTGGAAGCTGAGGTGCTTTCCAGGACTGGGATTCCATGTATGAGGTCTCCGGCCTTTCTCTTCTTAAGGAAGGTGGGGATGCCGGTGAGAACTGGAGGTTGCTTGTCCATGGCGGCTCACACTTGAGCGGTTCTGGGCTCATCTGGCCCTCTATTAAGCACCTTGCCGGTGCATTCAGGGCTGGTCGCTGTGTCCTTCTTGATCGGTGGACACGGTGTTAGGCGGCGATTCCATGCAGCGCTGTTGACGCACAGTCCTTGTATGACCGGTCATCTGTCAACTGTTGCACCGTCCATTCTTATTTAGGGCAGGGTCAGCGGAAGTCACATCCTTGTTTCCCGGGTTCTTGGGGTGCACGTCATGCGCGGATTCTGAGGCTATCGCTGACTTTTGCGGCATGTTGTGCATTTTATTCTGTGGTCTTTGTTTGAACGGGGCTCTGAGAGCATATCGTTTAACTAAAGCAGGGCGAAGAAACGGACTAAACTTGGTTTAAAACGGATCAAGGTGAGAAGCAGAGGTATTTTTCAACTAATTTTGACTCAGAAACATTTTTCCATCCTAAGGGTTATGTCCTACGGCCAACTTACGGCTCTGATACCACCTGAAGCGCCCCAGCCCGTAAGCGGGACTAAAATGTGCTTTATTATCATTCCTAGGGATATGATAACCACATTCTTACATCAGAGTAGTACAGATCTGCTCTAACGGGACAGACCGAAAGGGGCGCAGCCCAAAACATACAACTGCAGTGGAACTTAAACGGTAAACCCAAGCTTTCCCACTCCACACCGTTGGGATAGGCCGCAACCCTTACACGCACAAGCCCTCTTAAAAGGCGACTTCGTCTTCTCTGAAAAACAACAACAAAGGGGGGGTGAGTACGAAAACGTACTCTGCAAGCCCACCTTCCTCCATAAGGAATTTGGGGTCAAAGCTATTACTACATGCAAGATATATCTGGAGTTCAGGATGGTTTTGCCAGAACATATGCAAGGCTCATGAGAAAAACCAATATGGATATGCTCAAAGTCTTCTGGATCTTGATCTTGAGTTGCAGTTGAGATTCCACGAACAATAACAGCGTCTACGCGTTCATCGGAGCACCACACATGCATACAAGGTCACACATGCAAGCAGACAAATATAAATGAGCTAAAACAGTACATCATATCATCAAAACAGAAAATAAAAGGTTTATAAATCTATTCTACGCGTCGTTACGAACTTGTGAGCGAAAGAATCGTTGAAAACGGATTTAAAACGAGGGAGATATAGCCTTTTGAAGATTGCAGGGGCTTGGATGTAAATGCGTTTTGAAAACCCGGGCTAAAACATCACAGACAGGGCCTGGTTACTATTGGCTTGGACTGCGGGTTTAATTAAAGAAGATAGTAGGGGCTTTTATGCAAACGTGCAGCGGCAGCGGCGGTGTGGCGCTTGCTGATTGGCTGGATCGGGTGCCACATAGTTGGCTACAGAGATGCGGCCACAAAGGATCGAGCGGATGTGGTGCGAGCAGATCTGGATCAGGTGCCATGGCCAGAACACGGAACGGCAAAGGTGACCACTAGGACGGTGACACGTGGCCAGGGAAGGGAAGGCTCAGGGACACTAGTGGCTGGATCGCTCGCTTCGTGTGGGAGGCCGGTGGGCGTCTCGCTCACCCACACGAGACGGCGCGCAGGCAGGGGTGAGGGGTGGGGCCCGGCGACGGTACGGCAGGGGCACATGGCGCGGCCAATGGCTGCAGCAGGAGCTTGCGGGCCCATGCGGGATGGAGCGGATGACGCACGTGAAACGAGATACAACAGAGAGAGAAAAGAGCTCACCGGAGTTAGGCTTTGTTCACCGGAGTTGAAGAAAGAACTCAGATCTACGGAGCACCGGTGATGTTCTCGTAAAACGGAGACTATGCCGATGAAGAGCTTGACGAAACGAATGTCATGGTACCCTCGGATTTCGCTGGAGATGACCAATGGTGGAGAAAGTCGACACCGAACCTTCGCCGGAGTTGGAGAAGACTTCAACCTTTCCGCTCAGATCTAGGGAGTTAGGGTTTCGGGATTGAAAAACGAATACCGGTTCTGGAAAGAGGACGACGAGAGGATTCCGATGAATATATATATGCACGGGTTTGGGCCGAGTTGAATTTGGGCTATTTTCGGAATATTTAATTTCGGGTATTAAAATAATTCCAGAATATCTAGAATCAATGTTCGTGCCCCGAAAAATACTCTGATGGTCCAAAAATTCCAGAAAAAATCCCAGATATGTTTTGGTACCCAATGAACTCAAATAAAATATTTAGAGCTCATGAAAAGATTCAGAAGAGCCTCCAATAAATGGAACTTGCTCTAGAAAAAAGAGAAAAGCTACCAGATAAATCCAAAAACTTTCCAGAAATAACATGACGATAAACAAAGATACTTAGAAGGATTTTAACACTCAAAACATGCCAGCCTAGCATGGAGTGATGAGATGGTCGGCAAGATTTGTGGCGAGATACAAGAAAAGCATGACGAGCAGGTCCGCATGACAAAGAAAAGAGCGGGGAGGGAGACCACTCGACAAAGAGACAAGTTAAAGGTAGAGGAAGGCGAGAAGAGGTGAGTCGATTCCAACTTTGGTTGGCTGTTGGACCGAAAAACAGAAAGGAAACATCTGGGCCAAAAGTGCAGGTGAAAAGAGGAGGAGATTTATGGTCTTTTGTTTTGAAAACTTTTCAAACTCTTTTATTTAAAAGGAGTTAAAACACTATAAAAGGCAACCACTCAATATAAAACCAATGCAACGGCATGAATGCAACAACATGTTATCCTAAATTGATTTTATTTGCTTTAAACTTTACATTAAAAAAAATCATTTGAATGCTCATACAAGCAAAACTCCTTAATAAATTGAGAAAAACATTTTAATTATTTTAAATACTGAAAATAAAATTTAGGGTGTTACATCAGGGCAATGGGTTGTGTATCAAGAACTGGGTAATTTATGCATCAAGTGAGATTCCAGTGGACTTGCCCTTCGTAGGGTTGAGGTAGCGCTCCCATACTAATGGTGCCGAGATCGAGGTCTGAGTAGAACTCCAGGAAGGCTCGACCGATCGGAACTTCCGGCAAGGCCTACGCGCAACAACAGAGAACAAAACAAACAAGGCATATTATGAGCTCAACAAGGGTCTGGTTTGTGATGCGAGAAGGATCGAAGGATTTCTTGAAGGACTGCACTGCGGTTCTGACTCCCGAGGCTATGTTGCTCCACGGTTCGGCGCTGCGCTGCGAGATGCTGAGCCGAGGGCCGAACATACAGCTGGGCTCGGTAATGGTCGAGGGAGGGGTACCATGGCAGCAGTTGTGGCTGGCCATAGCGAGGGCGATGGCGCAGGGAGCGAGGAGTTTGCATGGTGACGAGGAGAGCTCCTATAGCCAACAAGGCGAGAAACGAAATGGATTAACACAAGATTAGCGGGATGAGACAGGGTTCTCGGTCAAAGGCTTAGACCATTCCTCTTGTCGTGACTGTGGTGCCGGAAAGCTAACCACTAGTGCGACCGAGGAAAGTTCCTAGCACTATCGGGAGGGGTGGTATGTACGGTTGTTTAACGGGTGGAGTGTAGCCCCCGTTAAATGAACTGATGTGGAAGGGGTGAGGAGTGGTGGAGAGGGCACGGATGTGTAGAGCTTGATTTATGGAGAATTTAGGCGCAAGAATCACTTAAATCGGAGTCCATACGGTCGAGATATGAAATTCTTTAGAAAAGAAAATCATAAATCGAAAAGAAAAGGAAAAATGAACCGCAGGCCGAAAACAGCGCGCGGCCCACTTTCCCCTCGCCTCCTGGCTCGGCCCGCGGCCGCCTTTCCGCCCATGGGCCTTAACAGGCTAGCCCACGAGGCGGAACGGCGCGGCGACGGCGCGGCCTGACGGCGGGGCGGTGGGCCCCACGCGTCGGTCACACCAGGGAGGGTGTGGCGTGACGACGGCGTCACAGTTTGGCTCAGCCAAACCGGACGGCATCGCGGCCGTGGCTCGCCGGTGGTTCTCCGCCGACGGCCGAGTTCCGGTGACGAGAGTAGGCCGGGGAGGTCGAGCGGGGAAGGGCGAACGTGATGGTGGTATCTATGATGCTCTGGCATCTCAAGTGCATAATCATTCATCATACATGCAACATTCATCATAAAGCATCATACATTAGCATGCACTTGAACCCTAATTCAAACTTGGTTGAACTGCCACTTGTTAAAACCTGTTTTCTGCATATATGTCTCTGTAATTGAGCCCATAACTTTGATTCTATTCAGATTTGGGTGAAACTCATATTAACAAACTTATAGATAATTTGATGATGATCAACTTTTGTAATTGGTGCTTTGACATGCATGAAGGTTTGCATAGCGATTTGGGCCTTTTTCTGTCAACCTATGAAATCTGTCCAAACTTGATTTGTTTAGTAATTTCAAATTTAAATGGGTCTACAGCCATAATATTGCAAAACTCCAATTGAATAAGTTGTATATAATTAAATTCTGAACAACATTGGTATAAAACTTCTTGGGTGAATGTGATTAGAAAATAGACTTTTAGAATTTCTAAACATATAGGTTCTGTTGGTCAAACCTTGGTCAGCAGCTTAAATTCAAATTTAAACCAGATTTTTGAATATAACATGGTATAAAAGTTTATAAGAAAGTTGTAGAGATCAAAATTTAGAACATTTTATCCAATTGGGATATTTTCAAATTCGTCCTTTAACTCGTTCAAAAATGTGAAATACAAACTTTGGTTCCTGCAGTCAAAATTGATTTTTCCAATTTTCGGGATTTTCTCCCTTTTCCCCTCTCTATGACAAGTGGGCCCCACCGGCAGTCCACTTTCGGGATCCCGCCCGCGGGATTGGAAAAACCCAGCTGTGGGCCCCACCTTACCTCGCTGTTCGCGGACTCGGTCCATTGGACCACTTCTTCTCTAGGCCGCCGGCCCCACCTGTCAACTACACCGGGTCTATGGACCCTGTCTACCGTCCGGCCACCGCTACTCTTCCCCGCTCCGTCGCCACCACGCGGCGGCAGCCGCCTGCGCCGGCCGGCCGAAGCCGCGCCCCGCACCCCGCCTGCACTTGGACGGAGTCCCGGCCAGGGCCCCCTCTCTTTAGGCCTTAAGCCGCGGAGGACGCCCTCTCCACTCTCCCCTCTCACTCCCTCGCTCTCTATCACTCCCTCTGCCTCCCGACGCCGCCGCCATAGCCGCGAGCTCGGGTCGACCCCACGCCCACCGCTCCGAGCATCTCCAAGCCCCTACATCCCCTCGCCGCTCTTCCCTGGCCTCCCCTCCACCTATTCGCCTAGGTCTAGGCCGCCAGATCATCTCCACCCCGCCGCAATCCGCCACCGAACCCCGCCGTAGCAGCGAGCTCAAGGCTCGAGCTGCGCCCGCTGTTCCGGCCAACCCCGCTCCTCCACACCACCACGCCTAGCTTCCCCGACCTCCACTCCACCTCCTACCCTAGCTCTCGACCACCGATTCCCCTCCGCCACTGCACACCGCATCGCCGGACCTCCGCCTCCCCTGCACTTCGTCGCTGGCCTCCTCCGACGCTCCTCCGCCGAATCAAGGTAGGGGGTAAGGTTCCCCACTCCACTCTCTCTCTCCCCGACCGCCGCCGGCGAGCCGCCGGGCCCGCGCGGCCGGAGTCCACGTGCGCCACCGCCGGTCAACCCCACCCCCGGCGGGAGGTTGAAGAAGCCGCGGCTTTTTGCGCCTTACCCCTCGGAGTTTCAGTGTTTTACGTTTAGGTCTGAGTCGCTGTGTAATGAGTCTCGCAAATCTTACGGTCTAGCCCCTGGAAACTACAGTTAATTACGTACAAGTCCTTGGTCTAATGTATTTTTCATTTATTTCATTAATAAATCGGCTGAAACTTTGAAAAATCATAACAATTCAAAGAAAAATCCAAAATGGACAAACTCAGTGGCTATGGACTCCTCTTGAGTAGATCAACAGGATAGGTATGATGTGGATGTGTGAAAATTCTGTTTTGCCCCTAGTTTAATGCATGCATGGTGTAGGTTAATAAATAGTAAAAATGGACCAAATGAACTCTAAAAATTATGAAACTTGGAAAGTAGCTTTGTTATGGAATTTAGGCACTGTGTGAATTTTTGTGGCAGTAGCACTTGTTGTTAAATGACCGATCTACCCCTAGGCCTACGTTTTTGTAATAGAAATGTATGGGGAGTAGTTGTCTTATGAAAATTGCTCCAATTGTTATACTAGATTTTTAGGACACTCATTATGCTGCATATAGCTTGCTGGTAAGGTTTGAAGCCTTGCATGTCAAGTTTGAGTGGTGATTTGAAAATGACAAAGTGTCACATGTTTAACTAAATAATAGGAAAAGTGTATTTAAACTGCTAGGAAAATTTTGGGAAAAATCTAGTGGCCTACTAGTGATGTCTTGATTCCAGAAAGTGATTTTGTGCACTTTATTACTGTTGTTTTGATTTATATGATTTTTATGGTGAAATAAAATATGGAAAATAGGTGTCCTATCAAACCATGGATTTTGTGCCTGCTGATTTTCGTATATGATGTTCATGCCATGAAATGCTTACTGTAGAAATTTCAAGTCCAGAACCCATTCCTACAAAATTAGGAAAAATCTGAGAAGTTATAGGGCTGATAACTTATTGGAATTTTAATAAATTAATTATAACTTGTTTGTAGCTGAAATTTTGGCAGTAGCGCTACAAAGTATGTTTCTGCATGTGGTAAAAACTTGAGATCGATTTGAGTTTTCTAACTACATGAACTTATGAGTGCATTTTATTCATAAAGGTAGCGTGTCCATTAATTTGCATGTATATGTTTAACTTTAAGAGACAACTTCATTTCATTTGATAGGGACTGTGTACACATATAGAACAATTATTCCTAATAACTTCAAAGATAAAAGGTGGTAATGGTTTGTACGATTTCTTAGTGATGGGTTATATGATTTCTTAGGAAAGTTGTTAGGTTTTCTTGTTATGGGATGTGTTAAACTGAGAGCACTCGCATCCATCCTTCACATACGGCTTGATCATGCATTACATTTCATTGACACCTCATGCATACATTTACAATTCGTTGCACTCATGATTGCAATATGTCATGCATATAACCTGTATCATATGCATGTATTTGTATTCTCTTGCACTCACTTGCATTCTATCATGCATATAGACCCCGCGTGCAAGGAGCTATCAACGCAGGAGAAACCAGTGATCAAGGAATCAGGCGACAGGCTATATCCGGAGCCAGAAGACGAAGGGTTGCTGATTAAATCCGTCCCTGCTTCAAGGGGTTGCCTGGGGCAAAACCTCACAACCCGGCAAACTAACCTAGTTTAGTTTGTTGGTTTTCTTAAGAACAATCAAAGGTAGGCAGGACCATGATTTTCTCCCAGCAAACACAACTCTTGTTTGATGATTACGCATGTGCATTAGGAGTTGTTTGAAACCAACTGCATTAGACTTCCTGGCCGCCCTGGCCCTAGCACCTATACGTAGAGTTCGTAGGGCGAGTGCCTAGAATTGCTAGGTACGAGTAGACACGAGTGATTGTACTCGTCTCGTAGGTACGGCTTTACAAAGTGACAGAAATCCCACCTATGGAAGTTACTATACATGCTTATGTTTAAATGGAGACCGGGCGGAGAATTATTGAGTTATTTATTGATTATGGTATTGTGCACTGGACTCCGCCCGAGTCGCATAAGGCCCGTTCGCTGTTCGCCTGCTGATCGGCATAACATTGCTAGAGTGATTATCCGGGATAATGGACCGGTGAAAGCTTACTTGTGCCATCCGAAGAACAGAGACAGACTCCTACTGTGACACCTTAGGGAGCTTGTAGTCGAGGGAGGGCTGACCCGACGTGACCGTGGTATCGCTCCTAAGACAGCACAACCTGGGAACAACGGAAGGATTGTATCGAACTTGGGATGGGACAAGTGGAGATGGGAGAAGCATATGTGGAACGCTGGGAGTTAGTAAGCATATGCCATCCTGGTGCTTCTAGTTATTCCCGGGAATTAACAAATCGATTCGAATCGCTGATGCTCACTAGGTGTGAGAATGCCAGATATCGCACACGGGCAACGTAGTAATAATTGGAACATACTGTTTACGAAGTCACGCTTTTAATACAACATGCTTGGATGTGTATGATCTGTCCCACTATTCAGGGTGTTGCCCATCCACCGGTTGGAGGTCGATGGACTTGGGAGATGCTTTGAGGTCAAGGGAGGGCTGACCTGACGTACCGTGGTATCGCTCCTGAGACGGCTACTCCCAAGGGGTTGGATGGAAGCGCTATGAATCTTGGGACAGGACATGTTTTCATGTTTTACATTTCATGCAAGTATTTACCTTATGATATAAATGAATCTTTATGAATAATGGATAGCAGCTGTCAAATCCTGCTATCTGATATCAACATGACCTTGTTTAAGAATCAACAGCTAAGGATCCACATGATTAGTAAGCATGCTTTGCGTCAGCCGTAAGCCCCGTCCATTAAGTCCTACTGAGTAATTAGTACTCAGGGTTTGCCCCCACTTTTGGCTTACAGGTACCGATGACTTTTGGACAACTGTGCTGGAGGTGGTAGTACCGGTGGGCTCGGTGCTATTCGCCTTGTTCATCTCTTCGTGAAGACTACTTAAGTATATTGTTTCCGCTACGAGTTGTTTTGAAAACTCTTCCGCTATATATATACTCTGAATTCGCTTCCGCTATATTTGAACATGTATTTGATTTCATACATTCGGTTTGTAAATTAAGTCTATTACTATCTATTTCAACTGCCTGTGATGATGTAATTGTTGTGGCTCCATCGAGAGTCGGATGTGTTTGATGTCGGTTCCTCTGGGAATGGTGTTATTGAGGGCCTAAGGCCACTCGACGGACTACCGGGTTTAGTCTGGCCTAAGTGCACTGCGAGCCAGAGGTGGCAGGTGTGCTTAGTTTGGATTAAGCAGGGCGGTTCCGCCACAGTATCGTGGAGGTGGATAGGGCGGCGGGTGGACCTTGTGGCGGGTGACCCGAACGTCGGTGAGAGAGAGGTTACGACGCGGCGGCGGTCCGGCGTTCCGAGGCGGTTCTGGCCAGGGAAAGGGGTGGAGGAGGTGCGCGTGAGGGCGGCGGAGCTCAGGCTCACCTCAATTTGGTTAGCAGTGGCTGGAGGAGGGTGAATTTGGAGTGGAGGGAGGTGGTGCGCATGGCGTGTCCTCCCGATGGGTTACGCCCCCCCCCGCGGGACTCCGACGAGGGGAGAGGAGGTGCGTGTGTGTGCATGCGCTCGGGAGCAGGTGCGTGCGCGTGCTCTTGGTGTGCGTGTGCGGTCGGAGAGGGCGGAGAGGAACGCCGAGGTCCCTTTTCTAGGCGACGGCGAAGGCAGCGGGAGCGCGCGGCTTAGTCAAGCCGGGCCCTCGCGCGGCGTGCCCGACGGTGTAGGCAGGGGTAGGCGGCAGTGAGGTGGCATCAAAGTGGAGCCGCAGCGGGGTCGGGCGGAGCAGAGGCGGCACGGCAGCGGCGCGCGGTCGGCGCGACCTGCCGTGGGGGAAGAGGGAGGAGGACGAAGGACGAGCTGGCCCGCGAGGTAGAGAGAGGGAGGCGGCCTGACAAGTGGGGCCCGGCGGTCAGCGGAGGGAGGGGAGGTGGGCTGCCTGGTTTGGGCTAGGAAGGGAGGGGAAGGGAGCAGGCCGGCTTGGGCCGTAGGGGAGAAGGAGGGAAGGAGGGGACAGGTGGGCTTCGGCCCAGCAGAAGGGGAAAAAGATTTATCTTTTTCTGATTTGGATTTTGGAATTTGATTTTGAATATTTGGAGAAGAATTTGAGAGGGATTTCGATGGGGAAATTGCTGGAGATTTGCGGAATATTTGAGGAGACGGATTTGAAAATTTTATTGAGCTCGTAACATACATACAACCATAAGATTTTTCAAAATCTAATTTTGAATTAGAGGGAGATTTTGAGAAAATTCTCAGGGTCAAATTTTGGGGTGTTACAACTTTTAATTACGCACCTCATCTGTCGTGCAGGATAACAGCTCTCACAGCCAAGAGCAAGAAGGCGATGAAGAAGAGGCTTCACCTGATTAGACATGTGCTTCTCCCAAAGATACCTCTGGTCACGCGGACAAAGGCCACAACGCTGAAGCCGACCCTTCTTAGGTACGCTTCCATCTTCATATTTGCACTTTATCTGAAACTGCTCAACCTGATTGCCTCGTTGTCAGACCTTTGACGTGGCAGCGTTGCTTAATTTTGATCCTTCGTCCCTTGGTAAATCTCTGGTAACCGAGAGTCCTCCAACGTCTCCTTCAACCATGGCTAACATGGCTGCCAAACTCGGGGACATTGCCAAGCAGCTAGAAGCCCAATCGAGCGGCTGGTCATCGACTGTGATCGAATCCGCACAGCCCTTAAGCCGATCGTTGACACACTACCCTCGGGCCTGAAGCAAGCGCTCCAGCCTACAGCTCAACTTGGCTTCCTTCATGGGGACGTGTTGGCAGCTGCATCACGCATAGCTTCTCGCAATAACCAGCCAGCTCTGAAGGAAGAAATCACCAAGGAGTGTGCCGCCGCAAACCAGTTCACGGCGGCTCTGGATGACGAAAGGGAGGAGACGCGACTGAAGACGTCCAAGCAAAAGCTTGACGCAAGAAAGACGGAGATCAATGACGAAATGAAGCGCCTTCAGAAGGAATTGACCAAAGTCGATGCTGCTATCTTGGCCAATGATGCAGACGTGAAGAAGGTCACTGACAAAAAGCGAGGGCTATCAACATCGCTCAAAACCAGCATAGCACGCATCCGGGAGTTGAACATGGGGCTGGTCGTTGGCTCTGACGAGCCAGATCGGCAAATTCTCAGTTCTGCCAATGAAGTACGGCTAAAGGCCCTAACTGTGGCCCGTTAATATCTAGAGAAACTATCGGCTTCTTCCTCTGCGTGGCTGCTTCTTTAATTACCGAACATGTTCCTTTAGTCGTGCCCCCCCCCGAGTGTGCAGCTCGGCAAAAACCATCGGACTTCTATTTCTTGTATGTTTGTACTGAAGGCAATGTCTAACTTGCATCGGCTATGATTACGGCCGGTGCTGTGGCGGAACCGCCCTACTTAATCCAGACTAAGCACACCTGCCACCTCTAGCTCGCAGTGCACTTAGGTTCCTCCTGCTTGCTGCTGAGAGAATGCAGCGCTCGGCTTGTGTCCCCATTGTGTGTTTGCAGATCCTCCGTGGGGCTGCCACGTCGGGTCTGTTCCCTGGGTTTGCCAGGATGTGCCAGTCGCGGTATGGAACCAAGTAGGTCCCATCCCGGTGGTTTGTGCATCCTGTGCTTGCTTCTGTAGGCGCTCTTGGGTAGCTCTCCTCTGTGCCCTAGTCATGACTCTTGCTACACTATGTCTGGGCTCCTCTAAAGGCTCTTCCTCTGGGATGCCCTCTATTGGCATAGAGAGTGTGTCCACGTGGTAGATTTTGAACTGTGGTGCTGGTAGAGGCACTTCAAAGTTGTACCCCCTGTAGATCATGATATAGGTATCTGTGCTGGGGTTCTTGCGCAGAAAGTGTTCCCGGATAAAATGGCTCTCTGTGACTAGGTTGGGTGTGTCTGGGGGTAAGAATGCCACCTGGGCATTTGCTAAGACCCCTAGCTCGGATGCAATCCTCGTCACAAAGGACGTGATTGTTATGGAATTTTCATCCCAAACTAGTTTCATCTAGTGATAGAGCATAGCAATGACTAGTGCATACTTCTGCTTACGCCATATGTCATAGAGGATTTTTAAGTCCTCTATGGTCACGCAACGTGTGTCATCACGGGGAAGGACTACGATGGTAATCCAACGGGCCATGAATCGCATGGTGGGGTGCTTAATGTGTGTGATGCTCTTTTTCCCCTTATACTCCGGACCAGCTAGTTCTTTCCAGAACTCTGTTGCATTAAAGCCTACGGGTTCAGCTGCTATGGAGCAGCGAGGTGAGAACCCGAGAGCATTGCTAAACTGACGAAGTGTCAGCTCATGATCAGAGTTAAAGAGTCTGAAATGAACAGTTGTGTCGGACTGCAGTGATACTACTCGGAGGGTCAATAAAAACTCCTTGGTGAGGAGGACTATGCCTCCCTCACTAACATGTGCAAAATTATCCCAGCCTACCATACTGAAAATTTCATCAAATTCGTCATCCATACCTGTGCTTGTCATGAGTACCTCATCAAAGCACTTGGTGAGGCTGATAGGCTTGGTGTGGAGTCGCCTCAGCAGGTCGGCTTCATCTTGATTGCGCGTTTGGATTTGGGAATCCAACAGCAATATGGGCCCGGTGTTGGATGATGAAGCTTCTTCTCCTCCCGGTCCAGCACTTGATGAGCCTCTGTCGGACACTATCCGAGAGTTTTATGAACTGGAGGACGTCGGGAACCAAATGTGCTGTCCCGCCCTGCTGATCGCACTTCTGGCCCTCTTGAGAACGCGCCTCATCCTACACAAAAATGAACACAAGAACTACGAGACGACAGAATAAAATTAGCATTAGTCGTTAGTCGTCCTTGTGAGGCGTGACACCGCCACGACTCATTCTTGGTCGTGCCAAAAGAGAGGGGCTAGTAGCTAATTTATTTGCTCAACTAGATTTGTATTTGGACATTATTTTGGCTAAGCAAAGAGCGAAGAATTTGCGAGGGGGAGAAGGGTGTTTGTAGTGTGTGCTGCTGGTGCATTGAACAAGGGAATGGAGGGTGCCTTTTATAGGCAAAGGGGCAGAAGAGGGAGGTCGCACGACCGATTGAGGAGGTCGGCCGACCCGAGGTCTTGGTCGGCCGACCCTATGGCGCGGTCAGCCGGCCTTTGCTTAAGGGTGCGGGAGAGAGGAGAGGATGAGTGCACCGAAAGTGAAGAATGCTGGCATGTGATGGAAGGGGTAGGAAAGGGTCGGCCGGCCCTGATTGCAGGTCGGGCGGCCTCGGAGGTGGTTGGCCAGCCGTTGGTGCTGGTCGGGCGGCCAGTGAGGGTGGTCGGGCGACCACTCAAGTGTGAGCCCTTTTGCTTTGGAAGAGAGCGAAAGAATGTGAGGAGGCAGGGAGCAAACAAAGGAGGAGAGGTGGTCGGCCGGCCTCATCATGGGGTCGGCCGGCCACCTGAGTGCCTGCTTGCTTCGGTTGAAGGTAAAGAGCAAAAGAGAAAGAAAAGAAAAGAGAAAGAGAGGAGGTGAGAGAGGAGAAAGGAAAAAGAAAAGAAGAGGGAGAGGGCAGGCGTGGTCGGGCAGCTTCTGGCAGTGGTCGACCGGCCACAGGTGCTGCCCCTCCCCACTTTGCCTTGCTTAAGATTGGGGCAAAGAGCAAAAGAGAAAGAGAAAGAAAGGAAAAGAGAAAGAAGAGAGAAAAAGAAAAGAGAGGGGTAAAGAGAAAGGAGGGAGATGAAGGAGGAAGAGAAGGAGACACGAGAGGGGGAGGCAGGCATGGTCGGGCGGCCTGGCACGGCAGTCGGCTGGCCTGACCAGCCCCTTTCCTTACCTTTTGCAGGTGGTGGTCGGCCGGTCCCTATGCTAGGGTCTTCATGGGTATGCTAATTTTTGTTACACCTTTGGTTGATGGGTCTTATAGGCTCATGGGTGCTGACCTTCTTAACAGGAGCTTTGCCTCATATTTCCTGGTTCTTGCGGCTAGCCTTCATGGCTTTTGCCTTCTTCCATTCGTCTTCTTCCCCTTGTCGGATGGCACCCTTGGTGGCTAACTTCTGTTTCATAAATGCTACGAGACTGTCCATCTCGTTCCCAAGAGCGTCGTAAACTGGTGGCTTTGGCACGTACTTTTGGCACTTGAAAATCTTCATTTTGTTGCACTGTTCCACTTTTGGTTTGAAGGAGAATGTCTCCCTCATTCCATTGATGTTGAGGTGGACTTCTCTGGCTCCAACATCTATGCTTGCTTCTACGGTGCTCAGAAACGGCCGCCCAAAAATGAGCGGTGTCTTGGCATCAATCTCCATGTCCAATACCACAAAGTCGACGGGAATAAGGAAATTCCAGATCTTCATTGGGACATCCTCGGTGATTCCTGCGGGGTGTCGGATAGATTGGTCCGCAAGTTGCAGGCACATACTTGTGGGGACGAGTGCCGCGTGCAGGCACATACTTGTGGGGATGAGTGCCGCGTGATTGAGTTTGTCGAAGACAATTTTAGGCATGACACTCACGCTTGCTCCGAGATCACATAAGGCTTGATTGAAGACTTGGTTCCCAATTGAGCATGGAATGGTAGGACTGCCAGGGTCCTTCTTCTTCTATGGAGGTTGGTTGAGTATAGCTGCGCTACACTCCTCGGTCATGTGCACAATTTCTGCTAATGGCAGTGGCTTCTTATTGTTGAGTATATCTTTTAAGTACTTTGCATATGTCGGTACCTGCATAGCATCTAGCAGGGGTATATTGACATATAATTTTTTAATAACCTCAACAAACTTACTATATTGTTGATCGGCCGCAGCCTTCTTGTTGCGCTGAGGGAAGGGCAACACCGTTGTGTCATAAAACTCGTGTGGAAGAGTTTTCGATGGTGCCTTCTCCTTCGCGGCACCAGTGCTGGTTTCTGGATCATCCTTCTCTTCTGTTTCAGTGGTCTTCTCCTGTTCCTTGCCTGTATGGTTAGTACGTGACGCACCACTAGGATGTGGAGGGTCCTGAGTGGACTTACCACCCCTAGTGGTGACGGCATTAATGTGCTCTTTGGTAGGAGGTTTCGGTTGTCCCGAAAGCTTTCCCCCATTAGCATTAGGCAAAGAGGCAGCCAACTGAGCTATTTGTGTTTCTAACATTTTATTGAAACTTAGTTGATTTTTTATTTCACTGTTAAAAGTTTCCATTTGTAATGAAATAGATTCAAAAAGTTTATCATTTGCATGAAACTTTTTACTGATGCTATCGTATATAGCTTTTGGATCAAAAGAGCTAGGCTTATTGAATTGCTGTGAGTTGCCAAAGGAGTTACCTTTTTCGGAAAATGGGATATATGGTCGCGAATTCCAGTCTGGTTGGGGACGATTCCCGTTGTTGAAGTTGCTAGAATTACCGATAAAGTTGGCATCTTCCGGTCGCGTTTCAGGGCAACTGCTCCCTGAATGCCCCATGTTCCCGCAGACTTCACAAATCATGCGAGTGTCGAGGGCCTGGACTGGTGTGGTCTCAGGATTGTCTTCCAGCTTCTTTAAAAACAAGTCCATCTTGGCGGCCAGCATGTCCGTGTTGTCGATATGATGGACTCCACGGGATCGTGTGTGTGACCTTTCTTCCTTCCATCCCTGGTTAGTGGCGATCTTCTCAATCAGATTTTTGGCCGCTCTCACACTTTGGGATAGGAAAGATCCTCCAGCGGCTGCATCCAGGTGCTCTTGAGCAGTACGGTTTAACCCATGAAAGAAACTCTGAATGATCAGCCATTCTTCCATGCCATGGTGGGGGCAGGCTGCTATATATTCCTGTAATCTTTCCCAGGCCTCTGCCACCATTTCATCAGCGAGCTATTGAAAGCTCGAGATCTTGTTCCTCAACACATTGGTCTTTTCCAGAGGGAAGTACTTGGCAAGGAATGCATTTGAGCACATATCCTACATTGTCAGTGTTGCGCGGTTGAGGTAGAACCATTGCTTCGCCTTTCCGATAAGTGAAAATGGGAAGAGGCGTAACTTAACAGCGTCGGCGGACACACCTTTCATGGTAAAAGTACTGCAGATTTCCAGGAATTGCTACAGGTGGTTGTTGGCATTCTCCGTTGCTAATCCACAAAAGGGAATAGCTTGAACCATGTGAATGACTCCCGGCTTGAGTTCAAAGTTCTGCCCTGCATTGACTGCTGGTCCCGTAGGGACATTGCTGCTGGATGGGATAGAGAACTCACGGATGGTCTTCTCCGGAGCTGCGGCCATGTCGTCGATGTTTGAGGAACTACTTGCCGAGTCGGTGTTCGAGGAATTACTTGATGTGGCCGTTTCAAGGTTCAATTCCCTTGGAACAGGTCTCTGTCTGTGAACGGTCTTGGGACGGACCCTCCTAAGCAAAGACTCTGGATTATTGTGGAAATTTTCTGGCAGGTCGAAAACGGTCATACACCTCTCTGTTGCAAACACAACATAAACAACAGAGACAAGTGAGCCTACTAAAGACTAGTTGGTATGTTTATGAATGACACAGGGTTCGAAAAGAGATTATCAACTATATCTCTGCCTATTGCTTCCCTGGCAACGGCGCCAGAAAAGCTTGTTGGCATCTCTTAGCCTTAAAAGATTTTACTCCGCAAGCGCACGGAGACCGCTGTAGCTTTTCACCTAGCGTATTCCAAGTATCGTATTTTTATCCACAGGGAAGCGGCAAGCGAGAGAGTAGAATTGAATAAACTCAAATCGAAAGATCCGTACTTAAATAAATATAGCAGCTAGTCACTAGACAGGGGTAAGTCTGGTAAACGGATAGGTGTATGGTGGAAAGAAGTAAATTAAACTACCTAAGATACATGTAGAAAGGTATAGTTGCCTAGGAGGACAATGAGTGAGATAAAGTTCCCAAACTCTACTATATTCGGCTGCAAAGACTATGTCGTGGTTGACTAAGAAACTCAAGTAGCAAGTCAGGGTCTCGCGTCGAGCGAAATTCCGGCGCCTCGAGGGGTCAGGGGGTAGATAGTAGACCACTGAAGGAGACCCGGCTAATGCCTACGGGCCTAGGATACACAGGCACACCACACGCTGTCACCGAGTGGGGCTACCAAGCAAATCTGCGTGGATAGGCTGGCACGCTATAAACGTACTCAAGCTTGAGTAACAATAGATCATACTTGATCAGAGGAGAGGACCTAACCAGAGCCTGGCGTACAGGTTGGATTATAGCACCGGCAAGAATAATGGGACTTGACCAACTAAGATAACCACTGTTGACGGTCGTTATTGCACTACCAATGACCGTCAACTATCCATGAACATGGAGGAAAACATGCCAAAGTATGGATAAACCTGTGCTACTAACATATTTCCACAAGTTGTGTTGAATATTTGATTGGAGGTACAAAGATCAGCAGAAAACAGGCAAATTTGGCTAAGTCATAGGGTCACTGGCCAGTGGGCCACGTCGCCCGGCTCCAAGCCAAGCTGCCCGGCACCACTCCAAACCGCCCGGCCTGACTCAGGAGCCAAATCAGCTCATCTTCAACCTGCATGTGCATAAATGATGTGTCAACACACTTGTGAAGTCCAAATGCCGAATGCAATGTGTCAAGTACCGGAAGGCTTGCCACATCACCGATCCAACACTTGGATTGGTGAAGTCAGCAATCCGCGAGACTTCAATCCTGCGGCTAAGGAAGAAACCCAAGTGAGATCAACGGTTGAAGGGAAAACAGACTTGTAACCGCCATAACCGCCATGCAACCGACTTGGGGAGTCAAGATGGACCGTAGGATGAAGAATGGAGGTGGATCCAAGGGCTGGCCAGGCCGCCCGGCCTGAGGTGGGGCCACCCAGCCTCCTACCAGGCTGCCCGGCTTGCCACCTGTCCCCTTAACCGCCATACCGACCCTATAAGTACCTCCACTCACTTGGTGACTATAAATACCCCCTAGCTCTCATTTGTAGAGTGTGGAAGTTGAGTAGCTCACACTATCGTTTAGTCTTGTATCACTAGGTTAGTCCTGGGAGTTAGAGTTGAGTCTGAGCTTTTGCCTCAGGGATTTCGGAGTCCTCTTCGAGTCTCGGTAAAGCTCTTGTATCTTTCTATCTTTTGTACTCATTACTCTAGTATAATATATTACATTGTTCTATCTTCTGTTATACTTTACTTTACTTCTTAAAGCTTGCCTAGTGTGGTGTACCTTTATTGCACACTAGATCCAAGGCTTAGGTTTGTGTTGTTCTTAAGTTATCTGAATCTTGTTAGACTTGCCGGTGCTACAAGCTTGTCTTAGGCTTTGATCTAAGATTAAGTTAGTTCTCACCCTCTGATCAAGGAAGAGCTTTAGTGTTCAAGTTCTCACTTGAACACTAGTATAGCGTTCCATCTTACCCACGCAGATCTGGTCGGTAGCCTCTCTAGGTGACAGCTCTAGAGGTCTCAGTAATCCACCCCGTCGTTCGGTAAGCCCGTAGGCGTTAGCCAGGTCTCCTTCGGAGGTCTACTATCTACCCCTCGAGGCGCCGAAATTTAGCTCGACCCAAGATCCTAGCTTGTATCCAGTTATATTAGTTCAACCGCGAATACTCCTCTGCAGCGGTTAAGTAGTAGAGTTTGGAAATCTAATCTCACTCGTTGTCCTCCCAGGCAACTACCTAAGTGTTAGGCTTCTTTAGTCCCTGTTTTACTCTTCCCACCATACACTATCTTTATATCTTACCCCCGTTGTAAGTTTAGCTGGTATTTTATCTAAGTTATAGTACTGCTTGAAAGTTCGACATTTCATTCCACCTATTTGTCCTTGCTTCCCTGTGGATTTTTATGATACTCGGAATACTCTGAGTGAAAAAGCTACAGCGAATCTCCGTACGCTTGCGGAGTAAAATCTGTTATGCTAAGAGACGTCAACAAGCTTTTTCTGGCGCCGTTGCCGGGGAAGCAATTGGTAATAGAAGTTTGATTTGTCGAACCTAGGTACTTATAACTTGATAACATACCGCTATTTCTTAGCGGGCTTATTTGCCTCTGTCTACTTTATTGTTGGGTGACAGAGAGGTGTATGACCGGTTTTGACCTACCGGCAAACTTTCACAACAATCCGGAGTCGCTGCTCAGAAGGAGAGTCCGTGAGAAGATGATCCACGGGCAGAGGCCTGTGCCAGCTACACTGGAGTTTGGATCCACAAGCACAACCGGCATGACACATATGGCTGAGAAGACCATTCGTGAATTCTCTATCCCATCCAGCAACAACATCCCCACTGGACCCAGTGTGACTGTTGGAGATGGATTCGAGCTCAAGCCAGGTGTCATCCACATGGTCCAAGCTAGCCCATTCTGCGGATTGGCGTCGAAGGATGCAAACAGCCATCTCCAGCAATTCCTGGAGATATGCAGCACTTTCACTATCAAGGGTGCAACCACCGATGCTGTTCGGCTTCGCCTCTTCCCATTCTCCCTGATTAGGAAGGCGAAACAGTGGTTCTACCTGAACCGCAACAACTTGGCGACTTGGGAGGCATGCTCCAATGCCTTTCTGGCAAAGTACTTCCCACTGGGGAAGACAAGCTCACTGAGGAACCAAATCTCAAGGTTCAAGCAGCTCGCTGATGAGTCTGTGGCGGAGGCATGGGAGAGACTACAAGAGTACATCGCTGCCTGCCCCCACCATGGTATGGAACAGTGGTTGATAATCCAGAATTTCTTCCACGGACTACATCGGTCCGCGCAAGAACACCTCGATGCAGCCGCTGGAGGATCATTCTTGTCCTTGAGCGTTGCCGCTGCCCGCACTCTCATCGAGAAGATGGCAAGCAACCAAGGATGGAGAGAGGAGAAGGCGAACAATAAGCCCCATGGAGTCCACCATATTGACGGCTCCGACATGCTTGCCGCCAAAATGGACCTCCTGCTAAAGAAGCTGGAGGGCGCTCCTGAAGCTGTGCCGGTCTTGGCACTGGATTCTCGCATGACTTGCGAGCATTGTGGGAACACAGGCCACACGGGGAACAGCTGCCCCGAAAATGGATCGGAGGACGTTAATTTCATCAACAACAATAGCTTCAGCAATGGGCCTTGTCCTCAACCAGGTTGGAATTCACGACCCAACTTACCTTTCGCTGGTCAAGGTATGTCTTCTAGCAGTTCTCAGCAGTTTACTAAAAATCCTTTCGATCAAAAAGCTGTGAACGATAGCATTAGTTAGAAGTTCCATGCGAATGATAGAGTTCTTGAAACTTTATCAAATCAATTGGAAACTTTGAATAGTGCCATGAAGAACCAGCTGAGCTTTAATAAAATGCTGGAAACTCAGATAGCTCAGCTTGCCGCCGCTGTACCTAGTCCTACTTCAGGGATGCTTCCGGGACAGCCCGAGCCATCCCCGAAGGAACATATAAATGCTATAACCACTAGGGGTGGAAGGTCTACACAAGACCCCCCACATCCTAGAGCTGCAGGAAAAGAACAGGGAAAGCGGGCCGCACCAGAGGAGGAAGATGAGGTGGATCGTGAACCACCACCGGTGAAGGAAGCAATAAAGTCAGCTCTGCACGAGTTCTATGATACCACAGTGCTCTCTTTTCCTCAAAGGCAGAAGAAGGCCTCGGTCGACGATCAGTTCGGCAAATTTGTTGAGGTAATCAAGAAATTATATGTCAATATCCCATTGCTAGATGCGATGCAGGTGCCTATGTATGCTAAGTACCTTAAGGACATTCTCAACAACAAAAAGCCGCTGCCATCGACCGAAGTTGTGCACCTCACAGAGGAGTGTAGCGCTGCTATACTCAATCAGCCGCCTGAAAAGAAGAAGGATTCTGGGAACCCCTCCATATCATGCTCAATCGGGATCCAGAATTTTGATCAAGCTCTCTGTGATCTGGGAGCAAGCGTCAGCGTCATGCCAAAGGTAGTCTTTGATAAACTTACGCATGCTACACTTGCCCCTACTGCTATGTGGCTGCAGCTAGCAGATCAATCGATTCGCTACCCCGTCGGGATCACCGAAGATATCCTGGTGAAAATCCGGAACTTCATCGTCCCGGTGGATTTCGTGGTGCTAGATATGGAGGTAGACACAAAGACGCCGCTCATCCTTGGGCGACCATTCCTAAGCACCGCTGAGGCCAACATTGATGTTGGAGCTGGAGAAGTCCACCTCAACATTAATGGCAGACGGGAGACGTTCACCTTCAAACCAAAGGTCGAACAGTGCCGACAGGTAAAAACTTTCAAATTTAAATGTCAGGCACCCCGGGAAACATCAAGAGAGAAGATCGAGCTTTCGCCAAGCAAGCCGAAAATGGACTCTCTCCTCGTAGCCATGGAAAAGCTCCTGTACGATGGGGAAGCCCGCAAGCTCAAAGCCGATCGCAAAGCCGAGTCACTAAGACGTGCCTCACTGGCCCAGCCGCCGACAAAGGACTCAGGAGGTAAAGCTCCTGAGATAAAGGTCACCGCCAAGGCAACGAACACATCTCAAGAATGGCAGAAGAAAGAGGAAACGCCAAAAGCCCAGCCAGAAAAGAAGACTAAAACTCAGAAACAAAAGGCTATGGCAACCAAGAAGGTTTGGCGAGCAAAAGTTGCAGCACAGACGGCCGCTAAGTCTCCGTCGAGCGTTGACACTGAACCAAAGGTATGACTTGCCCTCGCCAGGAGGTAAACTGGCCTTATCCTCCACTGCATATTTAATTTTCCGCGTTACAATTTTCCTATCTTTCATGCACTTACTTTGATTTTCACCACTGTATGTTTTAGTTTCATCAATCTTTTTGCTTATGTTTGCATTTAGTTAGTTCTATTTTGCGAAAAAAAAAATCTTTGGAGCCGCCCGGCCCTACCAAGAGCCGGCCGGCCCCCTACTCTCTCTGCGCGCTCCACTGCCAGGGAGCACCAGAGCCCGAGCCGCCCGGCCCCTGCACCGAGCCGCCCGGCCCCTCTGTCCTGGCGCACCAACGCCGTCCGCTCCCTCTCCACCGTTGCCGTCCCATCCTCGCCGCGCACCGCACCCACCAGGGTAGGGGCATAGCCCCTAGGCCGCCCGGCCTCCACCGACGCCGCCCGGCCCCAGGGCAGGCCGCCCGACCTCGCCTGCCTGCATGCATGCACCCCCTCGCGCCTATAAATACGCATGCACGCTCCCTCTTGTTCCTTGCACCGCTCAGCAGCGCGAGCAACTCTCTTCTCCCTCCTTAATCACTCTCTTAAGCTTAGTTAGGCACTTAGTTTTAATTCCTGCACTTAGTTGAAGTTTTGCCCAATAAAATAAGTGCTACATCCTCGGTTTTTGGACGTTTTGTGGAGGCTCTGCCCTGCAAGGATGACTAACTTTTGGACGACTGACTTCTGGACGACTAACCGCTAACGCCAATATTTGTGTCTGCTTTGTCCCTTGTGTAGTATACTGTCTATTTTTGCAGGATGTCTTCTTTCTTCAGGAAAGCGAAGATGGCCGTAAGCAACACAGGGAAGGGACTGCACCTGAAGTTCCCGTCTTCGTCGGACGAGCGCTCTCGCTCTCGTTCACAAAGCGGAAGCTCTAGGACCCCAGCAGCATCCGACAGGACTCCCGCAGTGTCCGACAGGATGTCTGTCAGCGGTACACACAGCCGCCAGGACCAGGAGCAAGATGAAGGAGTTTCTTCTCAGCAACAACCGTAGTGCCGACTGATGAACCTGCAGGATATCAACATCCAAGGCGATGAGGAAGCCTAGGTGTTACAAGCCCTTACCACCAAGACCTTTTGGAGGACCAAGTGCTTCGACGCCAACTTACTCGTCGAGATAGGTATGTTGCACCCGTTCATTAAAGCATTTGATTATGTAGGTTGGTCAGATTTCGCTAACATTACAGAGGAAGGATTCGTTCTTCTCACACAAGAGTTCCTGATGACTCTCCGCGTGGACAAGCGTACAACAGGTACGTTCATAAATTTCCGCATGTTCAATACTGAATTCTCTGTCTACCCGTGGCAGTTTGCCGACCTCTTGGGTTTCCACTCCAACTGCTCATTGAGTGACCCAGCCGGGTATGACATGAAATCTTTTTGGGTGAAAATATGTGGAGAGTACGGAAAGGGGAAAACAGCCCCACCAAAATTCATAATCCCACTCTGAGACTCTTAGCTCGCTGGGTCTCGCTTATCGTCTTTCCAAGAGGCGAGGTTCGTTGTGCACCCAACGAAGACCTCAAGTGCCTCTATGCCATGGTAAAAAAGAAGCGCTATGCTCCGGTCCTTGACATTGTCCACAACTGGATAGGCATGAGAGCGACCAACACCCCTATAAGCATCACTTCCTTTGTCACCAGGATAGCAGCCAACTTGGGCCTCCTATAGAATGCCCAACTTGACTACCTTTCCGTCGACACATCACACTATGTGGGGGAGCAGCACTTTGTCTAGGCACATTTCATGAAGCGAGATGCCGCAACTAGGAAACTGATCATGACATGGTTCGGGCATAGTCTTGAGCTGCCGCTTCCAGCACCACAGTTCGACATGTACACCATCAGGAGCCTAACCATGCAGCTAGATGTGGAGGCACCACGCCAAAGCATCAGCGGCGTCATGACCAGAGCCCAGAGACGGCGAGCGGAGGAGTCACACCACAGAGCACGAGGAGAAGATTCTGAGGAACCCATCCATGCTTCCATACCATCTGAGCCATCCTAGTACTTCTCCAGTACCGGTGGCGAGAGTTCCTACCAGCCTTCCCATAGTACATAACACTATGGGGGCGGTAGTGCATCACGTGCACTCAGTAGAGACCTAGGTCACTCTGCTTCAGCCCGGTACCGAACACCTGACATGGCCGACATCAACTCTGCAATGGAGGGGATGAACTTGGGTCAATACGATCAGAGGCTGTATCAGCAGGTAGGTGACATCTACCAATGCATGGAAGAGATGGGTCAACGGCTCCAAACCAACACGAAAATGCTCCAGAACCTGAACGAGCAAGTTGGAGCCGGCTTCCTCAATGCTCAGAACTTCTACAACTACTACTACCAAAACCCCTAGCTGCATTGAAGCTTGGGGGGATGGTAGACCGTTATGAGCATACCTCCTCGTGCCTGTGTCTCCTCAGAGTAAGGTGTCCCCGTCTCTTGTCCTTGTCTCCTCCTATGTGCACTAGCAGTACCCCGTCCGACCAAGCAGCAGCATAACCCGTCCTACCAGTACCAGCAGTACCCCGTCCAACCGAGCAGCAGCATCACCGTCCTACCGAGGTAAGTACTTTCAATAATGTTTTTATTTATTTTCCTTTTTATTGCTTTATCTAAAAAAAAAGAGTGTCAATAAAAACAACTCCCAACTTTGATACATATATCCTTCGTATGGAAATGATGAATAGTTGCTCTATTATGTTCATGCTTAGTTGTTTATGCACGTTCAACACTTAGCTTAATTTCGAGCTTGTGTGTATAAGTTGAAATCTTGATCTTGTACTTAGTGGATGCCATTTGCATAACCTTGTCTAAGTTGTTGTGAGAAATGATATGGCCAAGCACTAGGTTATCTTCACATGTCCCTAGTAAGATAAACATCTCAGGTTTATTCTTTTGAAAAATGAAATGAAGTTCCCCTATCGGTTTTTGAATACCTACCAGAACCAAATACATTGAAATATCTGAGCCTAGCTTGTTTAAGCTACTTAAAGTTGTTTTGAGCTTTGTCAAATTTTGAGTCTCTTAGAATGGAATTATTTCTATCTTGTGAATTATTGGAGCAAAAATCCACTACCACAATTGCATTTACCTATCCTGGGTATGCATCCATATATCTCCAAAATAATACCCTTAGCCTTACTCCTTCCAATCAAAAAGAGGTAGAGTATGGAGCCAACAAAAATATGAGAAAAAGAAAAGCATGCTAGTCAAGCATGGCAAAAAAATATGAGAAAAAGAAAAGCATGCTAATCAAGCATGGCAAAAAGAGAGAAAAATACAAAAAGGCTCCATATTCATACCTATCAATCAAAAAGGAGAAGGAAAGGAAACAAGGAGATTTATCCATCCACCCACCAAATAAAGCTCCAACAATGAACAAGGCTAGATGATGTAGTACATTTCTTTGGTCCAATCTTTGGCTTTGCAAAACAAACAACTTAAGTAAGCTGAGTTCTTCCATGACCCTTAGCTCCACATAAGCTTTAGTATAGGAAGTTCTTAGCCATGCTCTTGGCTTCAAATGGTGAGGATACACTTTGAGCGATCAAGAGTACCTTTGGGGAAACTTGTGTTCTTTTGAAAAATCTTTAAAAACACCTGAGATGTGAATCCCAAAAGACATGCTTGATGTAGAACCTGCAGCTAAGTCGTTCTTTCTCTCAACCGCCCAAGACATGGTAAGACAAAAAGATGCACCATAGGTATGAGTGAGAGTGATCATTGCATACACTATGGTTCGAGGTAAAAGCATGGGTGTCGTCTGTACATAACTCCTATTCATGAGCATCGATATTGCAGCAATGCCTGATCCATAACCCATCTTGGCTTTACTCAAGGATGAGCAAAGGTCTAAGCTTGGGGGGGGTGTTGACGGTCGTTATTGCACTACCAATGACCGTCAACTATCCATGAACATGGAGGAAAACATGCCAAAGTATGGATAAACCTGTGCTACTAACATATTTCCACAAGTTGTGTTGAATATTTGATTGTAGGTACAAAGAACAGCAGAAAACAGGCAAATTTGGCTAAGTCATAGGGTCACTGGCCAGTGGGCCAGGTCACTCGGCTCCAAGCCAGGCCGCCCGGCACAACTCTAAGCTACCCGGCCTGACTCAGGAGCCAAATCAGCTCATCTTCGACCTACATGTGCATAAATGATGTGTCAACACACTTGTGAAGTCAAAATGCCGAATGCAACGTGTCAAGTACCGGAAGGCTTGCCACATCACCGATCCAACACTTGGATTGGTGAAGTCAGTAATCCACGAGACTTCAATCCTGCGGCTAAGGAAGAAACACAAGTGAGATCAACGGTTGAAGGGAAAACACACTTGTAACCGCCATAACTGGCATGCAACCGACTTGGGGAGTCAAGATAGACCGTAGGATGAAGAATGGCGGTGGATCCAACGGCTGGCCAGGCTGCCCGGCCTGAGGTGGGGCCGCCCAGCCTCCTACCAGGCTGCCCGGCTTGCCACCTGTCCCCTTAACCGCCATACCGACCCTATAAGTACCCCCACTCACTTGGTGACTATAAATACCCCCTAGCTCTCATTTGTAGAGTTTGGAAGTTGAGTAGCTCACACTATCGTTTAGTCTTGTATCACTAGGTTAGTCCTGGAAGTTAGAGTTGAGTCTGAGCTTTTGCCTCAGGGATTCCGGAGTCCTCTTTGAGTCTCGGTAAAGCTCTTGTATCTTTCTATCTTTTGTACTCGTTACTCCAGTACAATATATTACATTGTTCTATCTTCTATTATACTTTACTTTACTTCTTAACGCTTGCCTAGTGTGGTGTACCTTTATTGCACACTAGATCCAAGGCTTAGGTTTGTGTTGTTCTTAAGTTATCTGAATCTTGTTTGACTTGCCAGTGCTATAAGCTTGTCTTAGGCTTTGATCTAAGATTAAGTTAGTTCTCACCCTCTGATCAAGGAAGAACTTTAGTGTTCAAGTTCTCACTTGAACACTAGTATAGCGTGCCATCTTACCCACGCAGATCTGGTCGGTAGCCTCTCTAGGTGACAGCTCTAGTGGTCTCAGTAATCCACCCCGTCGTTCGGTAAGCCCGTAGGCTTTAGCCGGGTCTCCTTCGGAGGTCTACTATCTACCCCTTGAGCCCTCGTGGCACCGGAATTTCGCTCGACGCAAGATCCTAGCTTGTATCCAGGTATCTTAGTTCAACCGCGAATACTCCTCTACAGCGGTTAAGTAGTAGAGTTTGGAAATCTAATCTCACTCGTTGTCCTCCCAGGCAACTACCTAAGTGTTAGGCTTCTTTAGTCCCTGTTTTACTCTTCCCACCATACACTATCTTTATATCTTACCCCCGTTGTAAGTTTAGCTGGTATTTTATCTAAGTTATAGTACTGCTTGAAAGTTCGACATTTCATTCCACCTATTTGCCCTTGCTTCCCTGTGGATTTTTACGATACTCGGAATACTCTGAGTGAAAAAGCTACTGCGAATCTCTGTACGCTTGCGGAGTAAAATCTGTTGCGCTAAGAGACGTAAACAACCACAGCCTAAGCCTAGCAAGTATGCAAAATAAAAGGTACACCACACTTGCAAGAGATAGAAGTAAAGTAAAATATAACTGAATTATATTGAAGATAAGAGTACAAAGATACAAGAGCTTTTACCACAGACTCAGAAGAATCTCCGAGAACTCCGAGGCAAAGCTCGACTCACTCTAACTCCCAGGACTATCCTAACTAGTAAGATGTGGAAAATGACACTCTCTAAGGTAGAATATGGCTCTCAACTTCTCCACACCTTTACAAATGAGCTCTACAGGCCTATTTATAGTCCAATATGTCAGGGGGGTACTTGTAGGAGGCAAAGGTCGGTGGGAGGCCGAAGTCGGTGGTCGGCTGACCTAGGGAGGAGGTCGGGCGACCACCCGATCCACCGCCTTTGCACTCCAACGACTTGATCTTGTGTCTCCATGGCGGTTGGCGGTTAGGACGGTTGTTGCACGTGTAAAATGCCTCCAAGGGTAGGTCGGCCGACCTTGCAGGAGATCGGGCGACCATGTGTCAGCCTTGCATTGGCCACATTGCTCTCCCTTGGATTGTTGACGTTATGGATCCATGACTTGGTGAATTTTTGGCCTTTGGATACATTTGATACTTGGTCTTGCGGTTGGATTTGAGTGCACTTGTGTTTCTTTGTGATTGTGGATCGATGAGGTGGCACTTGACTCAATTGAGTGGCTGAGCAGCCTGAGTTAGGGTCGGTCAACCCTACTGGTGGGTCGGGTGACCTGGCCTAGGTTGGCCGACCTGGCCTTGGTCGGCCGACCTGGGCTTGGGTGGGCCGACCCGGGCTTGGGTCAGCCGACTTGGCCACTTAGACTAGTGAGCCCCATCTTAGATCCTTGAAATGTTTTCAGCTGTTTTATATGCGTTTTGGTACCTGCATCCAAATATTCATATAAAACTAGTGGAACTCATTAGTAGAAGGGTTAGTCCTATTTTATTCACTTGTATTGCTCCATTTGGTTGGTATTGATGGTAGTTATCGTGAGATTACGACCGTCAACAATGACTGATAGCGAGGAGGAGAAGGTGCAGGCTCACCAGAAGACTGAGGAGATGGAGGAGCACGATGAGCCTGTGGAGCAGGACGAGCATCCCCTTGAATAAGCTTGAGCTTGTAGGGTTGATGTTTGACTTTCTTATCAAAACGGTACTTGGTGACAACCTCAATCATCTTCATGAGATAAGGAGCATGTGTCAAACTCTTCTTTTCATCGCAAGAAACATGTAGGATCTCTCTCCAAATAAGATCAAAACAGCTAAAGGAGTATTTGGATTTGGGATGGAAGTACAAGAGAATAGTTTGATTGGTGGAGAGCACACTAGAATCATTACCTCCTTTTGAAAGCAGAGTCTGCAGGAAGAGTGAGTTGAGGTAATGATAGTATGGTTTCATATGTGAAGTTTCCCAAAGCTGAGTTGTTGGATCGTAGTGCATGGCACTCACAAAGTTCTGAGTCGGGAAGTTAAAGTCATGGAGGAGCTTCTTTTTTAGATCTGTCTGATCGAAGCCAAGGATCTTAGCAAATCTTTCATAACTGCATCGATAGTGAACACCTTGGAGGAGAAAGTTCAAATACCGAGGGGTGTTTGCTTTTTCATCAGCTTCAGTAAGCCAAAGAGTGGAGTAAAATTGGGCAATGACTTCCTCATTCCAATCACATGTGAACTCCATAATGTGCTGCAAACCATGGTTCTCCAAGGCATCAAGAGCTTGATTAAGATGACCATCGTTCTTCTTGCGACAAGCTTCCCAATCAATGTATTTCTATGCAATCACCTTTTTCCCTTTTGCTTGGACATTCTTATAAAATTCCACATGCAAGGCAGTGTGAAAGCGATAATCATCAATGAAGCGTGCCTTGCGATGAATAAGAGGATTGGTACACCTTTCAGCCATGATTCTTTCAAGCTTCCCTTTAGGTTGGTTACCAAAGAATTGGAATTCATGAGGTGTGCATTGGGGATCAGTCAAGATGAGATTGGGTATAAGTTCAGCATCGGAAGGAGGGGACGCAATGTCATCTTCACTATCATAAATCGGTCCCTCCTTTTTCTTCTTGCCGGCGACCTTTTTCCTTTGAGATTGAGATGAAGGCTTTGCTAATTCTTTGCTCTTGGAGACCGATTTGCGAGGAGGATTGCGACAGAGATGCTCTTCTTGTATCTCATCGCTGCTCTCACTTGAAGCACTTTCAGCAACACGGTGAGGCATGATGAACAAGCCCTAAGGAAAGAACATAGCACTGGGTTTAGCACTGGTTTTTGAGGAAAACATTTTGCAAAAAGATGTAACTTGGATAGATGGCAAAGATAGATAGATAAGGACTGAATCATATAACTTGTTGTGCATAAACAGCCCCCATCGGTTGGACCAGTGAGGAACAGGGCCGACCAGTGAGGAAGCAGATTGCACACTTTCAGGTGCTAGCTCAAGATTCATCCATCCAAAACTCGAAACCCTTGTAGATCCATAAAAGTGTGACACAATGCAGTCTTTCTACCAAGGGAATTGAGCTAGAATGGAATAGAAACGCAGATTGGGCAGGAGGAACTTAATACCTTGAAATTTGAGAGTTCCCACGAAAACGTGAGAAAGGAGCTCGGGGAAGAGGAGCAGGACCCGAGGCACACATAGCACAGAGGTTAGGGCCGGCGTCCGGGTCCCTTGGTCCCCCGCACGGCGCACAAGCAGCAGAGGAGAGGCCGTTGCCGCGGCGCGCCGGCTAGGGGCACGCGCAGGGCGGCTGCGGCCAAGGCTTGCGCAGGGGAGCCGGCCGCGCCTGGAACAGAGAGGGCAGGGGGCGCCGTGCGGCCGCGGCGCGCCAGGGCCTCGCTGGCGAGGAGCGCCGGCTTGGAGCCACGCTGGCGAGGGGTAGGACGACGGGCGGCACCTGGGATGGGGAGGAAGATGCAGGAGGGCAGGGAGCAGGGAAGAAGATGGGCGGTGGAGGGTGCCGGGAGCAGGCGGGCCGGGTGGTGCGGCAGCGGCGCGCCGTCCGGGGGCCGCACCGGCGAGGGGCGATGGCGCAGGGGTTGGGGTAACGGTGGCCAGAGGTCGAGGATGGGGCGCCTGGGGTCAGGGATGTGGCGGAACCGCCCTGCTTAATTCAGACTAAGCACACCTACCACCTCTGGCTTGCAGTGCACCTAGACCAGACTAAACCCGGTAGTCTGTCGAGTGTCCTTCGGGCTCCCGATAACACCATTCCCAGAGAAACCGACATCAAACATATCCGACTCTCGAAAGAGCCACAACAGTTACATCATCACAGGCAGTTGAAATAGAGAATATTAGACTTAAGTTACAGACCAAATGTATGAAATCGAATACATGTCCAAAATATAGCGGAAGCGATTGTGAAATATATATATATAGCGGAAGCGTTTTCAAAACATCTCGCAGCGAAAGCAAACTCAAGTAGTCTTCATTCAGAGCTAGACAAGGTGAGTAGCACCGAGCCCAATGGTTCTACCCTCCTTCAAGCGGTTGTCCAGAAGTCATCCGTACTTGTAATCCAAAAGTGGGGGGCAAACCCTGAGTACTAATTACTCAGTAGGGCTTAATGGAAATGGCTTACGGCCGACACAAAGCTTGCTTACTAATCATGTGGGTCCTTAGCCATTGATTTTAAACAAGACCATATTGATATGAGATAGCAGGATTTGACAACTGCTATCCCTTAATCATGGGAATCATTTACATCATAAAGTAAATACTTGCATGAAAGTAAAACCTGAGTACCCATCAGTAACTTGCATCATAGAATACCATACACATCCAAGCATGTTGTATTGGAAAACATAAATATAAGCATGAAGTATTAAGTTGTTACTACATTGCCCGACAGTGATATTTGGCACTCTCACACCTGGTGAGCATCAGCGATTCGAATCTATTTCTAATTCTCAGGAATAACTAAAAATGCCAAGGGTGCTTACTAGCCATCGTGTTCCCACATATAGTCCCCATCTCCACTTGTCCCATCCAAAGTTCGATTCCAACCCGCCCTTCCTTAGGTTTAGCCCCCACAGAGCGATACCACGACGGGTCAGCCCTCCGTGAGAGTAAACACCCCTAGGTCCGGTAGGACCAAATCTCTGTTCTTCGGATGGCACAAGCAAGACTTTCACCGGGCCCATGTCTGGATAAGCATTCTAGCAATGTTATGCCAATCCGCAGGCGAACAGCGGACGTGCCTTATGAGACACGGACGGAGCCCGTTAACAACAACGCACACCATGAAAAGTAAACTTATGCTCCGCCTGGTCTCCACTTAATATCAGCAATAATATAATAAAGTTCCATCATAGTAAGATTTCTGAGATTTGTAAAATCACCTACGCGACGAGTGACAGTGCTCACACGTGTCTACTCATACCTAGCATTTCTAACCATACTCGTCCTATGAACTCTATTCATAGGAGCTAGGGCCAGGGCGGCCAGGATGTCTAATGCAGTTGGTTCCAAACAACTCCCGATGCATATGCCTAATCATTAAGACATAAGATGTTTGCTGGGTATAGTATGGTCCTGCCTACCTTTGAGTATTCTTATGAAAACCAACAAACTAATCTAAGTTAGTTTGTCGGGTCGTGGGGCTTTGCCCCAGGCAACCCCTTGGACCAGGGACGGTTTTTAATCAGTGACACGTCGTCTTCTTGCTCTTGGTGCAACTCGTTGTTCGGCTTCTCGATCAATAGTAGTTCCTATGTTGATCCTTCCTTCGCGGAATCTATATGCATGACATAGTGCAACTGTGAGTGCAACGAATGCAAATGTATGCATGGGGTACAAGTGAATATAATGCATAGTCATGTAGCTTGTGATGAAATGACTCAAGTATTCTTAGTTTAGATACACCCATAATAAGAAAACTTAACAAATTCACTAAGAAATAGTACAACCCAATATTTATGAAATCGTACAAACCATCACTAAGAAATCGTACAAACCATCACTAAGAAATCATACAAACCATCACCACATTTTATCTCTGAAGTTATCATAAATTACTATCTTATATGTGTACACAGTCCCTATCAAATGAAATGAAAGTGTCTCTCAAAAACACCTCCATTGATAACCCTTGGAATCACAAGATGTACTTGATGGTGTGCAGCAAGAGTCTTGATAATATGCACTAACGATGTCACTTGTGTGTAAACACATTCACATCAAATTAATGCACGTGCTTCCATTATGAATAAAAGTGCACCTATGAGTTCATATAGTTAGACAACTCTAATTGACCTCAAACTTTTACGACATGCAGAGACCTACTACACAACACTACTGCCAGAATTTCAGCCACAATGGAGTTATAATGAATTTATGAAAATTCCAGCAAATCATCAACCCTTTCCAAATTTTTCATATTTTTTAGGAGTGGGTTCTGGACCTGAAATTTCTACAGCAAGCATATTATTGCATAAGCAGCATACATAAAAATTAACAAGCACAAAATCCATATTTTATAAGACATCTATTTTCCATATAGTTATCTAGGTCTATTTTAAATGCACATGAAAACAGTGTACACAAACTTCACAAAATCACTTTTTTGAACATATATATCCTCAGCAAGCTACCAAATTTTCCATGGAATTAATTATGCATCCTAAGACCACTTTTTCCTTTTATTTAATTAAGCATGTGACACTTTGTCTTTTTCAAATCACCACTCAAACTTAACATGCAAAGCCTCAAACTTTACCAGCAAGCTAAACATAGCATAAGGTGTGTCCCAAAAATTTAGTACAACATTTAGAGCAAGCTTCATAAGACAAGTACTTCCCCTGCATTGTTTTTTGCAAAAACTTAAACCTAGGTAGATTAGTCACTTAACAGCAAGTCCTACTGCAACCAAAATTCACACAGTGTCTAAATATCCTAACAAAGCTACTTTCCAAGTTTCATAGCATTTAGAGTTCATTTAGACCACTTTTGACATTTATCTTGATTAAGCATGCATGCACAAGACTAGGGGCAAAACAGTCTTTTCACTCATCCACATCATACTCAATCTGTAGACCTACTCACAAGGAACCCATAGCCACTGAGTTTGTCCATTTTGGATTTTTATTTGATTTATAGTGATTTTCTAAAGTTCCAGCCCAAATAATGCATTTAAAATAGAAAAACTATAGATCCAGGGGCCTCTACGCAATAAACCCTATACATCATATACATCAGGGGCTAGAACGTGAGATCTATCAGACTCATCATACAGTGCTCGGGATGGAGGAGTAAAAACATGAAAACGCAGGGGCCTAAATGCAAAGACGGCGTCTTCTTCCTCTCCTCATCATCAACCTCTCGACAGAGGCAGAGATGGCGGTGGCGGCGCCGGATTCTGGCCGTCTGGGCCCGGAGGCTCACCGACGGTGGTCGAGCAGAGAGGGGAGTGCGGGGTTCTTACCCCAGCTACCTGATTCAACGTGGAGAGGCCAGAACGGCGTAGCGACGACGAGTAGAGGGCGAGGAAGTTCGGCGAAGGATTGTGGCCTCGTGGGACCAAATTGGTGGCCTAGACCTGTGCGGGGTGGTAGAGTGGAAGGAGGAGAAGGGCGGCGTGGTGAAGGGGTGGCTTGAGGGTGAGTGGAGCAGCAGGGAGCTCAAGCTTCAAGCTCGGCTCTAATGGCGGCCGCGTGGGGTTCGGTGGCGAAAAGCTGCCCCGGTGGAGGGGATTCGGTGGCCTAGGCTTAGGGGTATCGGTGGAGCGGAGGACAGGGAAGAGCGGCGTGGTGGTGTAGGGGCTTGGAAACGGCTGGAGCAGCGGGCGCGGGGTCGACTGAGCTTGCAGCAATGGCGGCGGCCGGTGGAGGCAGTGGAGAGGGAGAGGGAGGCGCTCGGTGGAGCGGTGAGAGGGAGAGAGCGAGGCCGAGAGGCGTGGAGGGGATTACTTCGGGGCGAAGGGAGGCTCGGCCCCCGGCTCATGGCCAGCGTCGGCCTCGACCGCCGGCAGGCGCTGGGCGCCGTGTGGGCGAGCGGGAGAGGGGAAGGAGGGAGGTGGCCAGGCGGTGGGCGCGGTCTATGGACCGTGTGCCGGTGACAGGTGGGCCCAATGAGGGAAAGAGAGAGAAGGTCCAGTGGACCGGGTGCGCGGGCGATGCGCGAGCGGGGACCCACCGGCCCGGCGCGTTCCAACCGCGTGAGCGGGAATCCGAGGGTTCCGACAGGTGGGGCCCGCCTATCATTGACTCCGAGGAAAAAGAAAAATCTGAAATTCCAAAATCCTAGTTTGACTGCAGGAACCCTTGTTTGGTTTTCCACTTTTTGAGCAGGTTAGAGGCCGAATTTGAAAATACCCCAATTGTGTGAAATGTTCTAAATTTGTTCCTCTACATTTGTCTTATAAACTTGCATACCATGTTATACTCAAAAATATGGTTTAAATTTGAATTTAAACTGCTGACCCATGCTTGACCAACAAGACCCTCCAGTTTAGAAATTCTAAAAGTCTATTTTCTAGTCACATTCACTCAAAGAGTTTTATACCGATGTTGTTCAGAATTTCAAGATATATAACTTTCTCAATAAAATCATTGCAATATTTTGGCTTTAATACCAAGAAAACTTGAATTTACTTTACAGGTCAAGTTTGGACAGAATTCACATGCTGACAGAAAAAGCCCCAAAACTCTATGCAAACCTTAATGCATGTCAAAGCACCAATTACCAAAGTTGCTCATCATGAAATTTTATACAAGTTTGGTATAAAAGGTTTCACCTATATCACAACACATTCAATGTTATAGTGACAAGTTTGGGGGCCTACTCAGGAAAAACCAGGTTTAATTGATTCAAATGACTTGGTCTACTTATACACTCATTGTGAAATGCTCATGAGATGATGCACATATGTCAATGATGCAATTGAAATGCACTTGAGATACCTGGGCATCACAACCCACCCCCTTAAAGAAATCTCGTCCCGAGATTTTTGATGTGATGTGGGTGGATAGTTAATTGAGAAGAGAGTGCATTGGGTAATGCATTTAGACGCGAATCCGAAAATTTAAAACTGCTGTGACATACTCGTTTGAGGTGGATGGAAGAAAACTAGGATATTTAGTTTGCAGATATTCCTCTTGTTCCCAAGTTACCTCTTCTTCGGAGTGATTACTCCATTGCACTTTGTAGAAGTTAATGGTTCTTCGTCGTGTTGCTCTTTGCTTTTGGTAGAGGATCTTTTTGGGCTGCTCTTCATATGTGAGGTCTAGTTCAATCTGAAGTTGAGATGCATCTACCACTTCTTCTGGTACTCGTAAGCACTTCTTGAGTTGTGAGACATGGAACACATCATGAACCGCAGCGAAATGTGGTGGTAACTCTAACCGGTAAGCAACTGATCCACATCGTTCGGTGATCTTGAATCGACCAATGTACCTCGGTGCTAGCTTCCCTTTTACACCAAACCAGTGTACTTCTTTCATTGGTGACACCCGAAGATACACATGATCACCCTCTTCAAAGGCTAATGGCCGCCTTCTCTTATCTAAATAGCTTTTCTGCCTAGATTGTGCTCTTTTCAGGTTTCTGTGTATGAATCATACTTGTTCTTCAGCTTGTGTTACCAAGTTAGGACCGAATGTGACATGCTCTCCTGGTTCTGACCAGTTGAGTGGTGTTCTACACCGTCTACCATATAGGGCCTCAAAAGGAGCCATTTCCAAGCTCTTCTGGTAGCTGTTGTTGTTAGCAAACTCGGCTAAGGGAAAACACTAATCCCACTTGGTGGAATAGGTCAAAGCACATGCTCTCAACATATCTTCTAGGATCTGGTTCACTCTTTCAACTTGGCTGTTGGTTTGTGGATGGTATGCTGAACTACGAATCAAATAGGTTCTAAGAGCAGTTTGCAATTGATCCCAGAAGCGAGACACAAACAACGATCCTCGATCGGAAGTGATGGTCTGTGGCACACCATGCAAGGATACAATCCGTGATATGTAGAGCTCCACATAAGTGGCCGTAGTGTAATGAGTTTTGACAGGCAAGAAGTGAGCGGATTTGGTAAGACGATCAATAATGACCCAAATAGAGTCATAGCCCTTCTGGGTGCGAGGCAAACCCACAATGAAGTCCATGTAGACATCCTCCCATTTCTAGGCTGGAATTGCTAGGGGCTGAAGCATACCAGCAGGCTTTAGGTGGTCAGCTTTTGACTCGCTGACACATGTCACACTTCGACACATACTTTGTGATCTCCCGCTTCATACGAGTCCACCAAAATTTTTGCTTTAAGTCTTTGTACATCTTATTGCTACCCGGGTGCATGGTGAACATGGAGGTGTGAGCTTCATCTAGGATTTTCTTCCTTAGCTCCATGTCCTTAGGTACCACTAAGCGATTCTTAAACCATAAGACTCCCTGGTCATCAAGTCTGAAGCATGTTCTTTTCTTCTCATCTAATCCTTCACGAATATGTGCCATGCCCTTATATTTCTTTTGTGCCGCAATGATCTGATCCTTGATGGTTGGTTCAATGATAAGATTGTAAAGTTCAGCTTGCTGCACTATTGGTGTGTCAATCTTCCCAATCTCACAACAAAGAACCCTCATTGTTGGACGAGCTTCAATAAAGTTGCAATGAGCCTTACGGCTTAATGCGTCCGCTACCACATTTGCTTTCCCAGGGTGATAGTGGACTTCCAAGTCATAGTCTTTGATTAACTCCAACCAACGACATTGCCTCATGTTTAATTCTGGTTGTGTGAATACGTATTTTAGTCTTTTGTGATCGGTGTATATGTGGCAGGTGTTGCCCAATAAATAATGCCTCCATTTCTTCAGTGCATATACAACTGCAAGTAGCTCAAGATCATGAGTTGGATAATTCACCTCATCTTTCCTCAGTTGACAGGATGCATAGGCAATCACTCTTCCCTCTTGCATTAGAACACAACCGAGGCCACTACCAGAGGCATCACAATACACATCAAACGGCTTGGTGATGTCTGGTTGAGCAAGGACAGGTGCAGAAGTTAGGAGTTTCTTCAATGTCCCGAATGTTTCTTCGCATTTTGGGCCCCACACAAACTTTGCATTTTTCTGGGTCAACGTTGTCATAGGCTTTGCAATTTTAGAGAAATCCTTGATGAAGCGACGGTAGTAACCCGCTAAACCAAGAAAACTCCATATCTCTGTCAAAGTTTGTGGCTGCTTCCAATTCAGCACATCTTCCACCTTGTTGGGATCAACAGCCACTCCCTTCGCTGACAAGATATGGCCTACGAATGCTACTTTCTTTAGCCAAAAAGCTCACTTGCTGAACTTGGCATAGAGTTTATGTTCTCTAAGGCGAGATAGCACTATTCACAAATGCTCTTCGTGCTCCTTCTCATTCTTGGAATAAACCAAGATGTCATCAATGAATACTACGACAAATTTGTCAAACTCATTCATGAACACCGAGTTCATCAGGTACATGAAAAAAGCTGGTGCATTGGTCAATACGAATGACATGACAAGATACTCGTAAAGCCCATACCGCTTGGAGAAAGCGGTCTTCGGTATGTCTTCCTCTCAGACTTTTATTTGATGGTACCCAGACCTAAGATCAATCTTGGAGAAAACTGTGGCTCCCCCAAGCTGATCAAATAGGATATCAATGTGTGGCAGGGGGTACTTGTTCTTGATGGTGACAACATTCAGTGGTCGGTAATTGACGCATAACCTTTTACCACCTTGGTCTTTCTTCTCAACAAAGAGGGTGGGACAGCCCCAAGGTGATGAGCTGGGCCGAATGAACCCTTTGTCTAACTGCTCTTGCAGTTGTGTTTTCAGTTCTTTCAGTTCATCCGGCGCCATTCTATACGGCCTCTTGGAGATAGGTGCCGTGCCTGGAACAAGGTCTATTCTGAACTCTACATCCCTATCTAGCGGTAGTCCGGGAAGCTCTTCTGGAAACACATCCAGATACTCGCAAGCTACAGGGATCTTTGCAAGTGCTGGTGCCTCAAGCTGAGCTTCTGCAACATTCACCGTGTGAGACACATGCTCATGAAGTGGCACATGAATAACCACATCGGCCCCACTGCCTGAGCGCAACTGAACGGTCCTACTCCCAACATCTATCATTGCATTGTGTTGTTTCAGCCATTCCATCCCAAGAATAATATCAATCCCTAGTTGTGGGAGTACTAGAGGATGGATGAACAAACTTTCCCTTCCAACTTGCAAACGCAAGTCCCTCACTATGTGATTTGTATTTATAGTTGACCCCGCAGTTGTGATGTGGTATTTTTGTTTCAACTCCAACATTTCATACCCATGCTTTAGGGCATATGCTTTGCTAATGAAAGTGAAAGACGCTCCAGAATCAAACAAAACAACTGTACGGTGGTCATTGACAAGAAATGTGCCTGCCAAGACTGGTTCACTCTCCAGAACTTGCTCAAGCTGGCTATAGTGCAGTTGGCCCATCTTTGGGGCTGATCTCTTCTATCCGTCCATAGGCACTGAGCCTGGAGTCTTTTGTTGCGTGCGACATGTGCGACTGGAATGTCCAGCCCTCCCGCAGGTTAAGCAAGGGGAGCCAGCGCTTGGTTTGGAAAGTGGCACTGTAGTAGGTGGCCGAGGTGGTGCACTACAGGATGACGGTTGTTGTTGTGTACGAAACCACTACTCTTGCTGTTGGGGCATGTCGATGTAATACATGTGCGGTGGTGCGTGATGCACAACCCGTTGTCACTGAGATGAACTCGACGGAGGCGTGCTTGCAAGTCTCTTCCTCCGCTGATCCTCGTGGAACCCACGGAGGCGGTGCTCCATATCGATGGCGGCGTCCACCAACTCGATGAAACTGTCGTAGTTGCATCCCAGGTGAGTCAGGAGAGTGGGATCGAACCCACCCAGTAGACGGACAGCCCTACGTGGGTCGGTGTCGACATCTTCTGGGGAGTACTGGGACAGACGAACGAAGGCCTACACGTACTTGAGTACCGACATGTTCCCTTGTCGAAGTGCACAGAATTCCCGCTGCTTGAGCTTGATGAGGCTAGGTGGGAGGTAGTGAGCCCGAAAAGCAGCACGGAACTCATCCCACATGACCTGGTGTCCGGCTGGTTGCATTGCCAGGAATGAAGCACACCAAGCCCCCGAGGGACCATGCAGACACTATGTCGCAAAGCGAGCCTTCTGTTGCTCACTGAGGCAAGACAGTAGACTGAACTTGGACTCTATGATCCGAAGCCAGTCATCAGCATCCAAGGGATCTGTGGTAGTGGTGAAGATTGGCGATTGTAGCGCCGCGAAGTCAGTGTAACTGCTCTCTTGCGGATTGCGCCGTTGTTGCTCTTGAGCTATCAAGTTGATGAGTTGCTGAGCAACCTGAGTGGCCAACTCAGAAGGAGGTGGTGGTCCGTGAGCAGTCCCCTGTGACCATCTGCAAAAATAAAGCCAATCGGGTTTAGTCAAAGCACTTTGGTGCAATTGATGCGGTGATAAAAAGATCATAGCACCATATTTATATTCTGAATACATGAAAGCATGTAAGTAAACAAAATAACTTGATTGCACATAAAGTGTTAGCCGTCATCTTGTAGGCTGGGGCAATCATATATGCTAATGGAAACTTGTGCGTCGTTCTAGATGCAGGATAGCACTTCGGAATCTCGTCGATATGGGCGTCAAACAATCAATTTGGGTGGAAGTCCAAATACGGGAGTGGTTCACTAATTTGTCCTCTACAACTTTGGTATATAACTCTCAGATCAAATCTCTCGCTAATTGGGTGAAAGGTGCAATTTCCCTCTATGTGCTGCTTCTGACCGTGCACGTTTGGGTTGGTCTCGGCCATCTGTTCCCATAGGAGAGGCTTTTGATGAGCGAATTGTATTAGTTGCATACAATTGACAGATTAGGTAGTGAAACATGCAGAAGGTATGCTTTAGTCATGATTTGTTCCATTTGTCTTTTAGTAATACCACCAGAAATGATAACAAAGATACATGATGCATGATTCGATCTATTCGGTCTCACATCACACATCCTGGGTATTTTATATATAGCTAGCGATAACTCGGTGACATCTATGCATGTCTCTTTTTAATGCAACTAGTTGTTCTCTAGCCGTTCTTAATTTCACACGTGGTTAGTGTACCTGCAGAAGAATGCATGCTCATACATTACCACCTAGTGTGGCATCCACGTGTGACCGTTGCGTGGACAACGTTGAGTGGGCCTTTGCACCTTTTCTCAAAACCTGACTTTCCACCAGTATTGGGGATTGTCGAGAAGAAGGTGGATCCCAAAACCAAATATAAGTGTGGTGGGCATGAAAGCTCCAAAGCATACCCACCACCCTTAAAGAGCTTTTACTTATACAGCATGAATGCAGGGTTTACAACCGTTCGCAAATCCCAATAGCATTCCTCCAGTACTGGGATAGCTATGGCCGAAAAGTTGCTTCCCAGAGCTCCAAATATGCATATGAGTTCCATCTAGTTCAGAATGTCAGTGATGTCACCTGATATCCACTAACATCCTTAATATGGGCATATCGTATACTCTCATTTTTCAATTACTTGAAAGGGGTTTTTGAAATAGGTTTGTAAAACAAAACTTGATGATATGATTGTTGTTTGTGTATGATCGGCTCTAATACCAGCTGTGCCGGAACCGCCCTGCTTAATCCAGACTAAGCACACCTGCCACCTCTGGCTCGCAGTGCACCTAGACCAGATTAAACCCGGTAGTCCGTTGAGAGTCCTTCGGGCTCCCGATAACACCATTCCCAGAGGAACCGACATCAAACACATCCGACTCTCGAAGGAGCCATAACAGTTACATCATCACAAGCAGTTGAAATAGAGAATATTAGACTTAAGTTATAGAGCAAATGTATGAAATCGAATACATGTCCAAAATATAGCGAAAGCGATTGCGAAATATATATATATAGCGGAAGCGTTTTCAAAACATCTCGCAGCGGAAACAAACTCAAGTAGTCTTCATTCAGAGCTAAACAAGGCGAGCGGCACTGAGCCCAACGGTTCTACCCTCCTTCAAGCGATTGTCCAGAAGTCATCCGTACCTGTAATCCAAAAGTGGGGGCAAACCCTAAGTACTAATTACTCAGTAGGACTTAATGGAAATGGCTTACGGCCGACACAAAGCTTGCTTACTAATCATGTGGGTCCTTAGCCATTGATTTTAAACAAGACCATATTGATATGAGATAGCAGGATTTGACAGCTGCTATCCCTTAATCATGGGAATCATTTACATCATAAAGTAAATACTTGCATGAAAGTAAAACACTACTATAGATCTGATCAATTAAGACACACATTTTTAGACGGATAATAGGGCATTGTATAGAAACGTCTTGTATGATGTTGTGCCGAGTATGATAAGACGGTTGTTTGAGGATCCGTCTTAAATAGAAACATGTTTTGAGACGGTTATATAATAGGAAATGTCTGAAACAAATTTAAGACACTTCGCTATTGAAAACCGTCGCTTTTAAGGTGACCATATGAGTCATATGGCTTGTAAGAACTGTCTTAGATGTGTGTGATTAATTGAGACATTTATATACATAAAACCGTCGTAATTTGATTGTTCATGCAAGACGCCTTGTAAAATAAAGTATAGCAAATAATGAGTCCGGCTTAGTAAAAGGTTGAGATCAAACATGGTGTGACATGTAGCCATGCATATTGTTTTTATATTGAATAATCTCAAAAGTTATATTTTTTTCTATAATTTGGGCCATTTATTATATGTTGTTCTGAGGTTCACTTTATTACTTGAAATGAGCATTGAAATGGTTGGAGCAGATGTAAATAAATCTTAGCAACTTTATAGTGCACAGGTAAATAAAGTTTTCTACTTTCTCCATCCAAGAAAAATTTGTTCCACAGAAAAAAAAATGATAGCCAATTTTATTAAAAACCATTTTGTAAATATTATTTATATTATTATAGTTTTATTTGTAATTATAATTATTTTAATATAACTTATATTTTCAAAATTTATATTAATTTTTAAATACGACGAGCGATCGAATTTTTAAACATGGCTCGAAAATGTCTTTTTCTTCGTAGGAACTTGGAAGTATACGTATCTGTAGTCAAAGTATTATTTTTAGTTGACAAAGGGAATGCTAAACTTCGAAGTATTTCCTTCCGACTCCCACCAGGTCACTGTCCATCAACACTGTGTAATGTTTTTTCTCTGTAGCGGCTTCTCTCACCTGCGCCGTCCCTAGGCCCACGCATCTGCCTAGCTGCCTTAATCCCTTGACTCTCCGATCTTCAGCGCCGCCCCTCCGCAGATCCGCCTCCGGCCTTCCTGCGCCCCTCTGGTTACCGGATTCGTGCGAGGCCTGCCCCTCTCTACCTCCGGTGATCCGGTCTCCGCAGTTTAGCACGACGCCGTGCCCTCTCTCCCTCCTCCGTCCGGCATCCGCGAAGCCAGAGCTGCACCAGTGCGCCTCCCCATCTGGATCCGGCCTCCAACGCCACACCCCGCCTCCTCCGCCCTTGGGCCTCCGTCGAGCTGGGCGCATTGGTGCACCACCCAATCTGCTGGTCTAATTGAACTGCTTTGGCACACGCCGCATGGTGAGTTGGTGACTGTGATTGTCTTAGGTGTGATTTTTAATATGCTTTATCTGTTTTAGCACTTAAATGGTATAATATGCTATTTTCCTGACCCTTGTCTGTTGTTATTTTTCAATCATAGACCAATTTTTGGTGTATCTCATTTTCTATTCCCTGTTTTAGCGTTGAGTAGTCAATTTTCTTATATATGCAGCCAACACTTCCTGAAGCTGTATAATTTTTTTTCCACGTCCAGATTTTCCACATCATGTGTGAACAGCTTGTGCTGCCGGTGAAGCATATATCGATATTTTGTTGCAGGTAGTGCATTGATATTGAGACAACTTAAGCTTGTGAGATTAAGTCAAAATAAGTATCAACGAATATATGGATTTGCATAAAAATCTTGCATGTTCATATATCCACCACTAGATCAGAATATCAGATAGATTCAGTCATATTTAATTGATGTTTCTAAATTATGTAGGTTGATATTTAGATTTAGTGTTTTCTCTGATCTTTGAATATCTGAGTCTGTTATCAAACTCTGATAATAGGGGGGGTTTTAGAGTAACTTCAGTTCTCTGAACTCTCTGATCGTTCTTCATTTTATTCATATGTAATTGAGATATTAATATCAATTAGAAAAAGGATGTTGGAAAAAAGGTCAGGCCTAAATCTGTACTATGATCACATTTTCCACAACCTGCCAATCCTAAGAGTATTGTGCTGCCCAAGGTCTTTGTTTTTTCTTCTCTCACAGACCAAAGAAATTGTTAGATTCAACGAAGTACATCAGAGGATCATTGCCAATGTATGTGTAACAATGATCGAAGGGGGAATATAGTTTTAGTTGATGTTCATATGTTGAACTGCATATCTTAAAAATGCCTTTGTGCCATCTATTCTGTTTCAGTATGCTGTTCATCATTCAGGTGGATTATTTTTAATACTAGTGGAAATGATCTTTTTCAGGAACTAACTATTACTTCAAATGATGCCTTGAGTTTGGTGATCCCAAAGTGCGTCGAAGTGACATAACATCCGAAGCTTTGGCATCCACTACATTTCAATAGCAATAGACACCAGTCAGGTGCATTACTGTCCTTCTCCCTTTAGCGTTATAAGACATGAAAGCTTGTTTAACAGCATTATGTAAAGAATATTGTAAAAAATATCATTTTGAAGTCCGAGTATATTTAGGCTAACCTGCTACATGAAGAATTTCTATGTTGGACTGTTCCTAGTGGTAATTAATCTTTATTTTATTTGTGCTTCTGAAGGGTCACATTGGTTTTGCCACAAGTCCACTATTTGCATGAGGAGAATATGATTGTGCAAGAATGATTGCTTGTTTTCTTCATGACTGAGGTGATTGACATTGGTGGGCCATGCAAGGTTGAAAGAGTCAGATTTCGGTGCTCTATGGATAAGGTTCAAGATGCATGAAGTCAAATGTTGTGATTTAGTACTAATTGTTGGCACAATATTCTTAGCCTAGTGTCCCAGCTAATATTATGTTTTGGATTCAGATAGCACTTATGTATAGGCTGTCAAATGATACTTTTTTATGTGATGCTAAATGGTACTCAATTATGATTATTACGTATATATAATATGTGTGTTTACTGGCTTTCAAATTATTACTATGGTATTTGAAAAGCATTCATGAAATGAAAAATAGGATATAGAATGGTTGGTTTGTAAAGCTTTCCTCAATAAGACGGTTTTTTGCATTACAAATATCGTTTGCTATTGTAAATTCGAGACGGTTTAAGAAGCCCAAGTGACTTGTAATGATTTGTTTTCTAAACGGTTGATTGATCGAAGTGTCTTAAATAAAAATCAATATAAGACGGTTCCTATGATAAAATGTCTTAAATGGAAGCTCATTTAAGACGGTGGAGTATTAAAAACCATCTTATATTTTAGCTTTTAAGACGGTTGACAACCGTCTTTAAAGAGGTGTATCTTTTGCGACTCGATGATAATAGGACATTTCCGAAGCGTCTTAGAAAGTAAAAATGGGCCGTCTTAATTAAACATATCTATAGTAGTGAAACATGAGTACCCATCAGTAACTTGCATCATAGTATACCATACACATCCAAGCATGTTGTATTGGAAAACATGAATATAAGCATGATGTATTTAAGTTGTTACTATGTTGCCCGACAGTGATATTTGGCACTCTCACACCTGGTGAGCATCAGCGATTCGAATCGATTTCTAATTCCCGGGAATAACTAAAAATACCAGGGGTATTTGCTTACTAGCCATCGTATTCCCACATATAGTCCCCATCTCCACTTGTCCCATCCAAAGTTCGATTCCAACCTGCCCTACCCTAGGTTTAGCCCCCACAGAGCGATATCACGATGGGTCAGCCCTCCGTGAGAGTAAGCGCCCCTAGGATCCGGTAGGACCAAGTTTCTGTTCTTCGGAAAGCACAAGTAAGACTTTCACCAGGCCCATGTCTTGGATAAGCATTCTAGCAATGTTATGCCGATCAGCAGGCGAACAGCGGACGGGCCTTATGCGACACGGACGGAGCCTAATAACAACAACGCACACCATGAAAAGTAAACTATGCTCCGCCCGGTCTCCACTTAATATCAGCAATAATATAATAAAGTTCCATCATAGTAAGATTTCTGAGATTCGTAAAATCACCTACGCGATGAGTGATAGTGCTCACTCGTGTCTATTGTTGGCGGTCGTTATAACCTATTTCGACCACCAATATTTCATGTTCCAAGGGTAAGTTTATGCAAATTTCATACATATTAATCGGTTCCATGAGTTGTGTACAAAGATCTTGCAGGAAAACATGTCACAGTGCAAAAACATAGAGAACATGGAGAAAACATGTGAACCACGAAGAAGGGCTGGATATGGGCTAAGGGCCCAGGCCGCCCGACTCAGGCTCAGGCCGCCCAGCCTGCCACCAAGCCGCCCAGCCTGTGAAACTATCCAAATGCCGCCATCTTCCACCTGCATACAAGAGACAACGTGTCAAATACAACTCCACGGTGGAATCCGAGAGAACCAGTCACCATGCCACGGAAGGCCTTGCCACTTCATCAATCCAGCCCACGGATTGGCTAAGTCAGCAATCCAGGGGAGTTCCATCCAATGGCTAAGGAAGAAACACAAAAGTATCCAATGGTTGAGGCAAAAGCACACAAGAATAACCGCCAACCGACCTATGACCGCCTTGGAGGAGCAATATAGACCGTGGGATGAAGTGAGGCGGTGGATCCAAGGGTTGTCCAGTCCGCCCGGCCCCACACCCAAGCCGCCCGGCCTCTAACCGTCTCTAACCGCCACAACCGACCTTCACTCTACTCTAGCACTATAAATACCCCCTTAGACCTTCCTTGTGGGATTAGTGGATTAATGTACTGGTAGAGTGTATAGTGTGTAGAAGTGAAGCTTTCCCTTAGCTTGTAGAGAGAGTTCCTCTTGTATCAAGGAGAGTAGTGAGTGCAGGGTTTGGGAGTGGGATTTCTCTTCTCTCCCAGACTTGTATTATCAGAGGAAGGATATTCAGTTCTAGGATTCAGTAAAGTTCCTTGTCCCTCACCTTTGTTATTTCATTCTTACTTTACTTTCATACTTAGTCTTATACTTGTTTGTTTACGGGAACCTTGTGCATGCTTATAGTGTTGGCTATATAGTAGTCCTTGCTTTTCTGGCTCATTACCAGTAAGTAGTAAACTCTTTGAGTGGCACGACGGTGTTCATACCTAGAGTTTGCCTTGGTTGGTCGGCTATCCCACGCAGTTCTAGTTGGTAGACACACTAGGTGACAGCTTTTGTGTTCTCAGTATTCCAATCCCATTTGTTTGGATAGACTCGCTGACGATATAGCCGAAACCTATAGCGCCCGCCTTTCTCGACTGGGTTATCAGCACTCTAGTGCCTGGTAGTGGCTCTGCAGCTTTGGTGTCTATGTTTACATGACAAGTATAGTGCTTTGCATGCTTAGTATAGTAAGGTGCTTTAACATTTGTTGTGAACCTGCTTTCCTGTCTTTTATCCTCTACTTGCTAGCTTCGCTAGTTGGGCCATTGTGTTGTGTGATTATTATACTCCTCGTTCCTCGTGGATTTGATACCCTGGAATACTCTCGGGTGAAAGGCTACAACGCATTTTCCGTGCGCTTGCGGATTTATATCTAATAGGCTAAGGAACGCCAACAAGCTTTTCTAGCGCCGTTGCCGGGGAACGGTAGCTATCTTAACACAGAACCAAGGTCATCCTATCTCCCACTATACAGCCACTACACCACTATCCCACCATATCACCATACCACCCCATGGATCACACGCCTATCTGCGAGTTAACAGCTCCAAAGGTCGATTTTTGGAGCCTCCACCATCATCCGCCCCCATCATCACTGATGGCTATCAGCTACGTCCCGGCTTGATAGCCATGGTTCGGGACCAATTCTTCGCAGGATTGGAATCAGAGAGTCCCTAGACACACCTCCGAAAGTTTGAGCAACTGTGCAGCTGTATCTCCATCTCGAGTATGCCTGGAGAAACCCTCCAATGGTTGCTATTTCCATTCTCACTAACTAGAGCAGCAAAACCGTGGTACAACCGAGCAGTTGGTGCAGTAGAGGGGAGTTGGGAGAGACTCCAAGTCAAATTCTGTCTACACTTCTTCCCACCAAATCGAGTCGCTAACCTCCGATGTGAAGTTCTCAACTTTTGTCAAGGAAGCGATGAGACTTTGGCGGTAGCCTGGTCACGTTTCATCGGTGTGGTCGCATCCGGCCCAGATCTGGCAATCCAAGAGTCCATGCTCTTACAGCACTTTGTCCGAGGCCTTTCACCAGGCGCAGGACTATGTTGGACTTAGCTTCAGGAGGATCGTTTTCTCACCTATCTGCCCCAGAAGGACGAAAAGTCCTTGATAAAATCCTCAAAAAAGCTTCTGATGACAGTACAATCGAGAAACCACGCTCACATCCACAAGATCCACCTGAACCCAGCTACCAAGATAAGAGTCAGAATACCCATACCCCATCTCCACAAACTCTCATGATCACAGATATCCCCGAACCAAGCACGTCACAGGACACTGAGAGGGTCAGTGAATCCGTGATGAATCCTTCGTGTTGATTCCCCCATTCTCGTTTGATGACGAGCTACTAACGGGCTTTGGCAAAACATCTCGGTTGCCCAAAGAAAGCCAACGCTTCAAAAGGACCTCTCAACCAGCATATCTACTTCCAGAACAAACACATCAAATGAGAGAGGACCTTCTCTGGCTTACAGCTGTGCTGAATCGGGAATGGCTAGAAGAGAGACGACTCGACACGAAAATGGTTAGGTTCTACCCATGACCATCTCTCGTCTCTGTGATATGCACATGCCTATGCAACGCGTGTAGCAAGTTATGTGGCCCGATCTTCTCGTAGGATCCGCGAACTTGATAACTTGTCGCTGCGTGACCTGGTGACGAGGCAGTGCACCGCGAGGCTGTCCACGCGACGAACTACTGAGACAATCACCCTTCCACGTACAGACGAACAGCCCACGCAATCACGCCGTATAGACGTGAAGGCACAAACTGGGTGAACCGCAGTTCGGCGTTCTACAACTCCCTCAGGAATCGAAAGAACAAATTTGCAAGCCTCTCGAGACTCATGCAAGAATAAGAATTCCAAGAGTTGGTATTTTTGAAAATTACAATCACGAGTTACTATTCACATCATTGAAACAAATACTCAAAAGCATAGGTTCATTCAATGTAATCTGATTATTAAACATAAGGTTAGCGTTCATCTGAGAATGAATTTCCTTCTCCAATTGTTTAGCTGTACTCCTTGTAATTGGACCAGCTATATCAAGTGTAGTTTCATTTGGAGATGAGTGAATGCTAGGAATGTCCTCATTACTCTGGCCATTTATCCGACATGTTCCCACAAGATATCTTGTACGACCCACGAGTTGGGGTGAACATCATTCCTAAATATGTTGTAGACAACCATTTCCCCACTCTCCCACGATCAAAATCCGACGTTCGCTTGAAGTGGAACAAGAATGAATCGTTGGAAAATCATGGAGTTATCAGGGTCATACTAGTAACCTTGTGGGACAAGCGGATGTTCTTGGATTTCTACATCTTCGACATACCCAAGGAACCCATGCCACTCATACTTGTTGGGATCCCTATCGCTTCCCTGATCAAAACTACAGCAACTCCAGGGCAGCTACAGCTCCAGTTTGGCAAAGAAGTATTCGAAGCTGGCATGAGTCGAGCATTGAACACCAAAACGGAGGCTAAGCCAGAGGTTGATCTCCTAGAAGAAGTGATGGGTATTTCACTTGAGGAAGAGGAAGATCAACAAAGCCTAGAGGAAGAGGCTAGCAACTTCAGTGCGGTAGAAGAGCCGCTTGAGTTTGAGAAACTGGGTGAATCATTTCGGCCCGACCCCCCAAAATTTTAGCTCAAACAGCTACCGCCTGGCCTGAAGTATGCCTTCCTCAACAGGAATCCGGACACACCAGTAATCATCAGCGACAAGCTGACCGAGAATGAGAGCCGGCGATTAATCGCAGTCTTGGAAAAGTACAGATCAGTGCTTGGGTACTCACTCCAAGATCTGAAGGGAATCAGTCCGAACCTGTGCACTCATCGCATCCCGATGGAGACTGAGCACCGGCCCTCACGGGAACCTCAACGAAGACTCAATGAAGCGATGAGAGAGGTCGTCAAGAAGGAGGTACTTAAACTCCTACACGCAGGTATCATCTACCCGGTGCAAGATAGTGAATGGGTCAGTCCAGTCCAAGTTGTACCAAAGAAGGGAGGAATCACAGTTGTGAAGAACCAGAACAATGAGCTAATTCCTCAGCGCATTGTCACCGGAGGGCGTATGTGTATCGACTACAGAAAACTCAATGCAGCCACCCAGAAAGATCACTTCTCCCTTCCTTTTGTTGATGAAATGCTCGAGAGGCTGGCCAATCACTCCTTCTTCTGCTATCTCGATGGCTACTCTGGTTATCACCAGATCCCCATTCACCCGGATAACCAGAGTAAGACCACATTCACCTGTCCCTATGGCACTTTTGCCTATCGGCGAATGTCATTTGGGCTATGCAATGCTCCCGCATCGTTCCAGCGTTGCATGATGGCCATATTCTCTGACCTTATAGAGAACATAATGAAAGTATTCATGGACGATTTCTCAGTCTATGGCAAGACCTTTGATGCATGTCTTGAGAGCTTAGAAAAGGTTCTCCAGAGATGCAAAGAAGTAGACCTTATCCTAAACAGGGAAAAATGTCACTTTATGGTCAGAGAAGGGATTGTGCTAGGACACAAGGTTTCAGAGAGAGGCATAGAGGTGGATCGTGCAAAAATTGAAGTTATTGAGCAACTCCCATCTCCAGCAAACCTCAAGGCACTCCGAAGCTTCCTTGGTCATGTTGGGTTTTATAGGAGATTTATCAAAAACTTCTCCTTTATTGCCCAACCACTAACCAACTTGTTGGCTAAGGATACACCCTTTGTGTTTGACGACGCCTGCTTAGAAGCTTTCCATACACTCAAGAAAGCTCTTGTCATCATCCAACCACCAGACTAGAATGCTCCATTTGAGATCATGTGCGATGCTAGCGACTATGCTGTAGGAGCAGTCCTAGGCCAGAACAAGGATAGAAAACATCATGCCATATCCTATGCTAGCAAGACGCTGACTGGCCCGCAGCTAAACTACTCCACCACCGAAAAAGAGTTATTGGCCGTTGTCTTTGCCATTGAGAAATTCAGATCATACTTGGTAGGAGCTAAGGTCATAATATACACAGACCATGCAGCTCTCAAATACCTCCTCACCAAGAAAGATGCAAAGCCACGACTAATATGGTGGGTCCTGCTACTTCAAGAGTTTGACATTGAGATCAAGGACAAGAAAGGAGTAGAAAATTTAGTTGCTGATCATCTCTCAAGGATGCAATTTGAAGAAACATCATCCTTGCCGATTGATGATTATATGAGAGATGACACACTTCTGAAGGTTACGACATCCCAACCATGGTATCCAGATCTGGTCAACTACATGGTCACGGGATACGTACCTAAAGAAGCTAATAAGAGGAAACTGGTGCATGACAGCCGGTTCTATCTCTGGGATGACCCCTACCTATACAAGCTCTGCACAGACGGGCTCTTGTGTCGCTGCATTCCCGCTTGTGAAGTCCCCCAGATTCTTGACAGATGCCATTCATCTTCCTACGGAGGTCACTATGGAGCCTACCGGACTCATGCAAAGATTCGGCAAAGTGGATTCTACTGGCCAAATATGTACGATGATGCCAAAGAGTTCGTGAGAAGGTGTTCAAGGTGCCAACGATAAGGAAACATAAATCCGAGGGATGCTATGCCACTCACCTGCAATCTTCAACTCGATGTATTCGATGTGTGGGGCATAGACTTCATGGGGCCATTTCGCAAGTGTGGAGACAAAGAGTGCATCCTCATCGCAGTGGATTATGTGTCAAAGTGGGTAAAGGCGCTGCCGTGTTCCGTGGCAGATTCAAGACATTCTATCAGAATGTTCTATGACACCATATTTCCTCGATTTGGTACGCCAAGGGTCATTATCAGTGATGGAAGCTCACACTTCATTGACAAAAGATTCAAGAGGTGCCTCGCAGAACTCGGTGTGGACCACCGTGTTGCCACTCCTTACCACCCACAGACAAGTGGCCAAGCTGAGACATCAAATAAGCAGATCAAGAATATCTTGCAGAAAACTGTCAAAGCTATGGGAAAAGACTGGGTATCCAAGCTACCCGATGCTCTATGGGCATACCGCACAGCATATAAAACTCCCATTGGCATGACACCATATCAGATGGTGTACGGCAAGACTTGTCACCTGCCAGTAGAACTTGAGTTCAAGTCGCATTGGGCGATAAGGAAGTGGAACATGGATCTCCAATCGGCAGAAGTTCGACGTCAGATCCAACTCGCTGAATTGGAGGAATGGAGGGAGAAGGCCTACATAGTGCCAAGCTATACAAGAAATGAACCAAAAGATGGCACAATAAGCATATCAAGATCAAGACATTCAAACCAGGCGATAAGGTATTACTATTAAATTCTCGGGTTCGTTTGTTTGGTCATGGTAAGCTTAGGAGTAAGTGGGAAGGACCTTTTTGGTCCTTGATGCCGCCGATCACGGTGCCATCACCCTCTAGGATGAAGATGGGAAGGTCTTTAAAGCGAATGGGCAACGCTTAAAAGTCTTCCTAGAGCCCGAAATGCCTCAGCTCAAAGAAGTAGACGTCTACGAGCTGCAAGGAATGACATGATCACACGTCCACGGTCTAGCGACGACCTTAAACGAGCCATGTACACTACCATGCTCCTCACTTTTCTGTCTTATCTCACCTTGTGCTTCCATACCACCAAAATCTCAACAAAGAGCCGACACATCACAATGAAAAAGGATTTCAGTCCACCTAGAAGTGCAAAACCGACTTCTGGTCTGCCAAACCAGAGTCGGGGAGGCAGGTGCAAGCCGCGCGACCCCCTGGTGGAGCCGCCTGGCACCTGGTCAGGCCGCCCGACCCCATGTCGAGCCGCCCGACCTAGGACGAGGCCGCCTGACCTCGAATTTTGCCGCCCGGCCGCGTCTTTTTGAAATTTTTCGAGTAGAGCTGATCCCTAAGCCGCCGGTGTTCAGTTGAGTAGATGAGGACGAGTTTTCACATCTTAAACCTGAGAGTTTTTCCCCTTCCAGCCACTCTCGCCTTCTCCTCATCGTTCCTATGAAAAACCTAAGTCACGTCCTCCAACAACACCTCTCCCAAGAGCCTTGCCATCACCTCCGGCACCACGGCGACCTATACGCCGCTACCCAACCACGAGATCGATCCTTTCATGGTGCTCGACGTCACCCCTCTGGCCGCCTGACCTCCGACCTAGGCCGCCCGACCTGATGTCAGGCCGCCCGGCTCAGAGCAGGGCCGCCCGGCTTCCCCTGCGCGCTCACGCAGTGTGGGAAGGCCGGCACGGGGGCTATCTCCTGCGCACACCATCACAAAGAAGGTGATTCGGGGTGATTCACCTCGACCTAACATCGGGAAGATCACTCCCAAGGCGGTGCCCATCCGGAAACTCTTCTCGGAAGATTCCATGAAGGATGAGGGCAATGGTGAGCCCAAAAGTCCGAGATCGCCATCCTACACCATCCAGGGAGGACCTACTCCCAATGGAGGGTGGGGGAAGGTTTTGATCCCGAAGCACAGGGAGAACGTCCTTAGGGGGGACACATCAATTGATGAGTCCATTGACTCTACTCCCCCTAGGAGGACTGTGAAGATAACCATCAAGCCCCTCTGATCCAGGATCCTCCTAGACATTTTGAAGATTCAGATAAGGAGGAGGAGGGGAAGGAAGAGACCATTGAGTCTCTCAAGGCGCAGCTCGCAGCCATGAACAAGAAGTTCATCATGCTTGAAGAACGCTGCGTAGAAGCAGAAGTTTGGAAGTGGGAGATCAATGACAAGATAGAAATCCTTAGGAAGGGCGTCTCTTCCAAGTTCCACCGCCTTGCCAACGCCACTGGGCATCCCGATATCTATGATCCACCTATGCCATAGATGCCCATGGCGTTAGAATAAATTTTTAGTATAGGCGCCCTTTTTATTTTCTTAGTGTTTAGGTTTAGTTTGTTTTATTTCTTTCTTTATATGAACATCGCCTATCATCTTTGTTTCATTTCCAATTTTAAGGATAGTACAATAAAGTTTCTGTTTACCCTACTTTGAGTTCAAGTGTGGGGGAGGGAGGATTGCACTTAGCCTCCCCCATCTCTCGTCACTAACCCTGTAGAAACAAACAAAGAAACACGATATACAGGGTTATTCCGCGCTGCACACAAAAATTTGGGACGTACCGAGCCGAACCCAAGCCGCCCGGCTCCACCCCGAGCCGCTTGGCTTGGCACCTAGCTCGCCCGGCACCTATCTCAGGTCGCCCGGCTTGTCACGACAGTGAAAAACGTACCACACGCAGAAACGGTGTCCCAAAGCACTTCTCCACGTAACATGATCGGTGCAAGGGTCGAAAGACCCACATGTCAAGCCGCCCGACTCCTGAACAGGCCGCCCGGCTCGGTCCTGGGCTGAGTTGGCCCATCATCATATCGACCCTGCACAAGGACCAGGTATTATCGCGAAAATTTCAATTTTGGTCCATATATTCCATTCTATACATGAAACTTGGATAAATTTTACTCTACATGATCATGTTGATAGCTTATGTCTATACTCGTACAAATTTTACTCCCTATGTTTAAGTAAATTTGCCCATGGATACCTTCTGTTTAGGGACCCGCTTTGATTTAAGTTTTGGATTCATGAGATATAAGTAACATGGATACATAGCAGTGATCCCCCGCTAAGGCAAAAAGCTTTTGTTTTGTTAAAATTTTAAAATGTGATCTACTCCAATGTTCTCAAGTCACATGCCCTACCCAAAGCCACAAATACAATATGTATCAAAGACATCTTTGAGTGTTTTGAACTTTATCAAACCTTGTGCCATCAAATGAGTTAGAATCATTCATGACTTTTGGTTATCACGTTCACGTTCATACCACAAAGTTCCAATAAGTTGCGCTATGCCAATGTTCCAATCCCCCCCCCCCCCGTTATCAATCATGCAAGAAGAGAGGAAAAGAGGCATGGAATTGAATTGAAAAAAAAAAGAAAAAAAGTGAGAAAGAAAGAAAGAAAAAGAAGGAAAATACCATGCCCTCTCTCGCATCAAAAAGGGGAATACCAAAGCACACTTACCAATAACTTTCCGCCACACTTGCACATAGCCAAAATTCTTGATTTGATTCATACTCTTTGATCTGACACTTGCTTTGACTTGGTGATACAAACATGATGAGATAGTCTCACTCTCGTTCAACTCCACCCAAAACTTAGATTAGGAGGAAAGGAAACACAAGGATTCTCATCCTTTGAGTGATTGAGAGGTGACCTTGAGAACAAAAGAGTGGACACTATGCCTTTTGAAAAGAGAAAAACCTCTGTTGCTGTTAGCCGAGAGAAAACTGCTGTGACCCCTGAAACTTGCTCTTAGCTTCAACATCTCAAAATCTGAGTGTAGCCACCATTGAAATCCTGGGTAAGATGAACTAACTTGGGAATAACCTTTGTACTTGTTGAGGCTACAGTTGTCATATGCCCTCTACACCATACTTAACTCTTGTTTTGCTCGAGGACGAGCAAAAGACTAAGTGTGGGGGTGTTGGTAGTCGTTATAACCTATTTCGACCACCAATATTTCATGTTCCAAGGGTATGTTTATGCAAATTTCATGCATATTAACCGGTTCCACGAGTTGTGTACAAAGATCTTGCAGGAACACATGTCACGGTGCAAAAACATAGAAAACATGGAGAAAACATGTGAACCAGGAAGAAGGGGTGGATATGGGCTAAGGGCCCAGGCCGCCCGACTCAGGCCTAGGCCCCCCGGCCTGCCACCAAGCCGCCCGGCCTGTGAAACTCTCCAAATGCTGCCATCTTCCACCTGCATACAAGAGACAACGTGTCAAATACAACTCCACGGTGGTATCCGACAGAACCAGTCACCATGCCACGGAAGGCCTTGCCACTTCATAAATCCAGCCCACGGATTGGCTAAGTCAGCAATCTAGGGGAGTTCCATCCAATGGCAAAGGAAAAAACACAAAAGGATCCAATGGTTGAGGCAAAAGCACACAAGAATAACCGCCAACCGACCTATGACCTCCTAGTAGGAGCAATATGGACCATGGGATGAAGTAAGGCGGTGGATCCAACGGTTGTCCAGGCCACCCGGCATGGGACCAGGCCGCCCGGCCCCATACCCAAGCCGCCCAGCCTCTACCCGTCTCCAACCGCCACAACCGACCTTCACTCTACTCTAGCACTATAAATACCCCCTTAGACCTCCCTTGTGAGGTGTGGATTAGTGGATGAATGTAGTGGTAGAGTGTATAGTGTGGAGAAGTGAAGCTTTCCCTTAGCTTGTAGAGAGAGTTCCTCTTGTATCAAGGAGAGTAGTGAGTGCAGAGTTCAGAAGTGGGATTTCTCTTCTCTCCCAGACTTGTATTATCAGAGAAAGGATATTCAGTTCCAAGATTGAGTAAGGTTCCTTGTCCCTCACCTTTATTATTTCATTCTTACTTTATTTTCATACTTAGTCTTATACTTGTTTGTTTACGGGAACCTTGTGCATGCTTATAGCGTTGGCTATATAGTAGTGCTTGATTTTCTGGCTCATTACCAGTAAGTAGTAAACTCTCTGAGTGGCACGACGGTGTTCATACTTAGAGTTGCCTTGGTTGGTCGGCTATCCCACGCAGCTCTGGTTGGTAGACACACTAGGTGACAGCTTTTGTGTTCTCAGTATTCCAATCCCGTTCGTTCATATAGACTCGCTGACGATATAGCCGAAACCTGTAGCCCTCACCTTTCTCGGCTGGGTTATCAGCAATCTGGTGCCTAGCAGTGGCTCTGCAGTTTTGGTGTCTATGTTTACATGACAAGTATAGTGCTTGGCATGCTTAGTATAGTAAGGTGCTTTAACATTTGTTGAGAACCTACTTTCCTGTCTTTTATCCTCTACTTGCTAGCTTCGCTAGTTTGGCCATTGTGTTGTGTGATTATTATACTCCTCGTTCCTCGGGGATTCGATACCCTGGAATATTCTCGGGTGAAAGGCTACAACGCGTTTTCCGTGCGCTTGCAGATTTATATCTAATAGGCTAAGGAATGCCAACATCTACTCGTACCTAGCATTTCTAAGCATACTCGTCCTACGTACTCTATTCATAGGAGCTAGGGCCAGGGCAGCCAGGATGTCTAATGCAGTTGGTTCGATATAACTCTTGATGCATATGCCTAATCATTAAGACATAAGATGTTTGCTGGGTATAGTATGGTCCTGCCTACCTTTTAGTATTCTTATGAAAACCAAAAAACTAATCTAAGTTAGTTTGCCGGGTTGTGGGGCTTTGCCCCAAGCAACCCCTTGAACCAGGGACGGTTTTTAATCAGCGACACGTCGTCTTCTTGCTCTTGGTGCAACTTGTTGTTCGGCTTCTCAATCAATAGTAGCTCCTGTGTTGATCCTTCCTTCGCATAATCTATATGCATGACATAGTGCAACTGTGAGTGCAACGAATGTAAATGTATGCATGGGGTGCAAGTGAACATAATGCATAGTCATGTAGCTTGTGATGAAATGACTCAATTATTCCTAGTTTAGAAACATCCCATAATAAGAAAACTTAACAACTTCACTAAGAAATCGTACAACCCAATATTTACGAAATCGTACAAACCATCACTAAGAAATCGTACAAACCATCACCAAGAAATCATACAAATCATCACCATAATTTATGTCTGAAGTTATCATGAATTACTGTCTTATATGTGTACACCGTCCCTATCAAATGAAATGAAAGTATCTCTTAAAAACACCTCCATTAATAACCCCTGAAATCACAAGATGTACTTGATTGTGTGCAGCAAGAGTCTTAACAATATGCAATAACGATGTCACTTGTGGGTAAACACATTCACATCAAATTAATGCACGTGCTTCCGTTATGAATAAAAGTTCACCTATGAGTTCATATAGTTAGACAACTCTAATTGACCTCAAACTTTTACAACATGCAGAAACATACTACATAACACTACTGCCAGAATTGCAGCCACAACGGAGTTATAATGAATTTATGAAAATTCTAGCAATTTATCAACCCTATATCTTTCCAGATTTTTCGTATTTTTTAGGAGTGGGTTCTGGATCTAAAATTTTTACAGCAAGCATATTATTGCATAAGCAGCATACATAAATATTAACAAGCACAAAATTCATAGTTTTATAGGACATCTATTTTCCATATAGTTATCTAGGTCTATTTTAAATGCACATGAAAACAGTGCACACAAACTTCACAAAATCACTTTTTGGAACATATATATCCTCAGCAAGCTACCAAATTTTCCATGGAATTAATTATGCATCCTAAGGCCACTTTTTCCTTTTATTTAGTTAAGCATGTGACACTTTGTCATTTTCAAATCACCACTCAAACTTAACATGTAGGGCTTCAAACTTTACCAGCAAGCTAAACATAGCCTAAGGTGTGTCCCAAAAATCTAGTACAACATTTGGAGCAAGTTTCATAAGACAAGTACTTCCCCTGCATTTTTTTTTTTGCAAAAACTTAAACCTAGGGGTAGATTAGTCACTTAACAACAAGTCCTACTGCAACCAAAATTCACACAGTGTCTAAATATCCTAACAAAGGTACTTTCCAAGGAGTTCATTAGACCACTTTTGACATTTATCTTGATTAAGCATGCGTGCACAAGACTAGGGGCAAAACAGACTTTTCACACATCCACATCATACTCAATCTGTAGACCTACTCACAAGGAACCCATAGCCACTGAGTTTGTCTATTTTAGATTTTTATTTGATTTATAGTGATTTTCTAAATTTCTAGCCCAAATAATGCATTTTAAATGGAAAAACTATAGATCCAGGGGCCTCTACGCAATTAACCCTATACCTCAGGGGCTACAACGTGAGATCTATCAGACTCATCATACAGTGCTTGGGATGGAGGAGTGAAAACATGAAAACGCAGGAAGAAGGGGTGGATATGGGCTAAGGGCCCAGGCCGCCCGACTCAGGCCTAGGCCGCCCGGCCTGCCACCAAGCCGCCCGGCCTGTGAAACTCTCCAAATATCGTCATCTTCCACCTGCATACAAGAGACAACGTGTCAAATACAACTCCACAGTGGAATCTGAGAGAACCAGTCACCATGCCATGGAAGGCCTTGCCACTTCATAAATCCAGCCCACGGATTGGCTAAGTCAATAATCTAGGGGAGTTCCATCCAATGGCTAAGAAAAAAACACAAAAGGATCCAATGGTTGAGGCAAAAGCATACAAGAATAACCGCCAACCGACCTATGACCTCCTTGGAGGAGCAATATGGACTATGTGATGAAGTAAGGCGGTGGATCCAAGGGTTGTCCAGGCCGCCCGGCATGGGACCAGGCTGCCCGACCCCACACCCAAGCCACCTAGCATCTAATCGTCTCCAACCGCCACAACCGACCTTCACTCCACTCTAGCACTATAAATACCCCCTTAGACCTCCCTTGTGAGGTGTGGATAAGTGGATTAATGTAGTGCTAGAGTGTATAGTGTGGAGAAGTGAAGCTTTCCCTTAGCTTGTAGAGAGAGTTCTCTTCTATCAAGGAGAGTAGTGAGTGCAGAGTTCGGGAGTGGGATTTCTCTTCTCTCCCAGACTTGTATTATCAGAGAAAGGATATTCAGTTCTAAGATTGAGTAAAGTTCCTTGTCCCTCACCTTTGTTATTTTATTCTTACTTTACTTTCATACTTAGTCTTATACTTGTTTGTTTACGGGAACCTTGTGCATGCTTATAGCCTTGGCTATATAGTAATGCTTGCTTTTCTGGCTCATTACCAGTAAGTAGTAAACTCTCTGAGTGGCACGACGGTGTTCATACTTAGAGTTGCCTTGGTTGGTCGGCTATCCCACGCAGCTCTGGTTGGTAGACACACTAGGTGACAACTTTTGTGTTCTCAGTATTCCAATCCCGTTCGTTCGTGTAGACTCGCTGACGATATAGCCGAAACCTGTAGCGCTCGCCTTTTTCGGCTGGGTTATCAGCACTCTGGTGCCTGGCAGTGGCTCTGCAGCTTTGGTGTCTATGTTTACATGACAAGTATAGTGCATGGCATGCTTAGTCTAGTAAGGTGCTTTAAAATTTGTTGAGAACCTGCTTTCCTGTCTTTTATCCTCTACTTGCTAGCTTCGCTAGTTTGGCCATTGTGTTGTGTGACTATTATACTCCTCGTTCCTCGGGGATTCGATATCCTGGAATATTCTCGGGTGGAAGGCTACAACGCGTTTTCCGTGCGCTTGCATATTTGTATCTAATAGGCTAAGGAACGCCAACATCTACTCGTACCTAGCATTTCTAAGCATACTCGTCCTACGAACTCTATTCATAGGAGCTAGGGCCAGGGCGGCCAGGATGTCTAATGCAGTTGGTTCGAAACAACTCCTGATGCATATGCCTAATCATTAAGACATAAGATGTTTGCTGGGTACAGTATGGTCCTGCCTACCTTTGAGTATTCTTATGAAAACCAACAAACTAATCTAAGTTAGTTTGCCGGGTTGTAACCAGGGACGGTTTTTAATCAGCAACACGTCGTCTTCTTACTCTTGGTGCAACTTGTTGTTCGGCTTCTCAATCAATAGTAGCTCCTGTGTTGATCCTTCCTTCGCATAATCTATATGCATGACATAGTGCAACTGTGAGTGCAACTAATGCAAATGTATGCATGGGGTGCAAGTGAACATAATGCATAGTCATGTAGCTTGTGATGAAATGACTCAATTATTCCTAGTTTAGAAACATCCCATAATAAGAAAACTTAACAACTTCACTAAGAAATCGTACAACCCAATATTTACGAAATCGTACAAACCATCACTAAGAAATCGTACAAACCATCACTAAGAAATCATACAAATCATCAGACTCATCATACAGTGCTCGGGATAGAGGAGTGAAAACATGAAAACGCAGGGGCCTAAATGCAAAGACGGTGTCTCCTTCCTCTCCTCATCTTCAACCTCTCGACAGAGGCAGAGATGGCGGTGGCACGTGCCGGATTCTGGCCGTCCGAGCTCGGAGGCTCGCCGGCGGTGGTCGAGGAGAGAGAGAGGAGTGCGGGGTTCTTACCCCGGCTACCTGATTCGATGGGGAGAGGCTGGAACGGTGCAGCGACGACGAGCAGAGGGCGAGGAAGTTCGGTGAAGGATTGTGGCCTCGTGGGACCAAATCGGTGGCCTAGACCTATGCGGGGTGGTGGAGTGGAAGGAGGAGAAGGGCGGCGTGGTGACCGGATGGCTCGAGGGCGAGCGGAGCAGCAGGGAGCGCGAGCTTCAAGCTCGGCTCTAATGGCGGCCGCGTAGGGTTCGGCGGCGAAATGCACCCCGGTGAAGGGGATTCGGTGGCCTAGGCTTAGGGGTATCAGTGGAGCGGAGGATGGGGAAGAGCGGCGTGGTGGTGTGGGGGCTTGGAAATGGCCGGAGCGGCGGGCACGGGGTCGGCCAATCTTGCGGCAATGGCGGCGGCCGGTGGAGGCAGTGGAGAGGGAGAGGGAGGCGCTCGGTGGAGCGGTGAGAGGGAGAGAGCGAGGCCGAGAGGCGTGGAGGGGATTGCTTCGGGGCGAAGGGAGGCTCAGCCCCCGGCTCATAGGCCGCCGGCAGGCACCGGGCGCCACGTGGGTGAGCGGGAGAGGGGAAGGAGGGAGGTGGACAGGCGGTGGGCGCAGTCTATGGACCGTGTGCCGGTGATAGGTGGACCCGGTGAGGGAAAGAGAGGGAAGGTCCAGTGGACCGGGTGCGCAGGCGACGCGCAAGGGTGGGGCCCACCGGCCCGGTGCGTTCCAACCGCGTGAGCGGGAATCCGAGGGTTCCAACAGGTGGGGCCCGCAGCCTATCATTGACTCTGAGGAAAAAGAAAAATCCGAAATTCCAAAATCCTAGTTTGACTGCAAGAACCCTTGTTTGTTTTTCCACTTTTTCAACAGGTTAGAGGCCGAATTTGAAAATACCCCAATTGGATAAAATTTTCTAAATTTGTTCCTCTACATTTGTCTTATAAACTTGCATACCATGTTATATTCAAAAATATGGTTTAAATTTGAATTTAAACTGCTAACCCATGTTTGACCAACAAGACCCTCCAGTTTAGAAATTCTAAAAGTCTATTTTCTAGTCACATTCAGTCAAAGAGTTTTATACCAATGTTGTTCAGAATTTCAAGGTCTACAACTTTCTCAGTAAAAGCATTGCAAGAGTTTTGCTTTAAGACCTAGAAATTTTGAATTTGCTTTACAGGTCAAGTTTGGACAGAATTCACATGCTGACAGAAAAAGCTCAAAAAGTCTATGCAAACCTTATTGCATGTCAAAGCACCAATTACTGAAGTTGCTCATCATGAAATTGTTTAAAAGCTTGGTATAAAAGTTTCACCTAGATCACAACACATTCAATGTTATAGTGACAAGTTTGGAGGCCTACTCAGGAAAAACTGGGTGTAATTGATTCAAATGACTTGGTCTACTTATGCACTCATTGTGAAATGCTCATGAGATGATGCACATATGTCAATGATGCAACTGAAATGCACTTGAGATGCCTGGGCATCACAAGGGACGGGGCGCCTGGGGCCTGGGGTAGGGATTTTTTTATAGCTCCCCCTGCCTCCCAAACTCACTCTCACGCGCGAGACAGGGGCGCCCCACCGGTTCTGCCGATCAGCCCGACTGGTTCCCCTGGTAAGCCACCAAAAACTTTCTACACAGGGGACGCCCGACTGGTTGACTGACCGGTTGAACCGATGGGTCAACCGGTGGGACACAGAAAAGCTGAAATAAAATTCTTTTGAGAGAGAATTTTGAAGATCATTTTTAAACAAGTTTTAAAGAGTTTCAAGAGATCATTTGTGTACCGGTGACTAGCCACAATCAACAACACAAAACTATAGTCACTTTCCACAAACTTTTGGATCAAAGATCCGAAAGAACCAACAATTTATTTGGTGCTTTTGCATGGGTTCACATAGAAACAACCAAGTATGTGCAAGGAATCACTCCACGTTACGAGAATCCAAAATATTTAGTTCACTCCTTAAAGCACAAAACCTTTCCTCGTCAAGGGGTTTGGTGAAGATATCGGCTAGTTGGTTTTTGGAACTCACATGATGGATTGCGATATCTCCTTTGGCTTCATGGTCTCTCAAGAAATGGTAACGGATGTCTATGTGTTTGGTGCGTGCGTGGTGCACCGGGTTGTTTGCAAGCTTGATCGCACTCTCATTGTCACACAAGAGTGGGATCTTGCTAAACTCACAACCAAAGTCTCTCAAGGTCTGCCTTATCCAATGTAGTTGAGCACAACAAGCGCCAGCTGCAACATACTCGGCCTCGGCGGTGGATAGTGCAACACTATTTTGTTTCTTGGAGCTCCAAGACACCAAAGGCCGACCAAGAAATTGGCAAGTCCCCGATATACTCTTCCGATCCACTTTGCAACCGGCATGATCCGAATCGGAATAGCCAAGAAGATCGAAAGTGGAGCCCTTGGGATACCACAAGCCAAGGTTTGTTGTGTGAACTAAGTATCTCAAGATTCTTTTAACGGCCACCAAGTGACACTCTTTCAGGTTAGCTTGAAACCTTGCACACATGCACACACTAAGCATAATATCGGGCCTAGATGCACACAAATAGAGCAAAGAACCTATCATGGACCTATAGAGCTTTTGGTCTATGCTTTTACCTTTATCTCCTTCATAGAGGTCGAGGTGCCCTTTTGTTGTCATGGGAGTTTTAACGGGTTTCGCGTTCTCCATGTCAAACTTCTTGAGCATGTCTTGTATGTACTTGGTTTGACAAAGGAACTTCCCTTCCTTAAGTTGTTTGATTTGAATTCCGAGGAAGAACTTGAGTTCACCCATCATGGACATCTCGAACCTTTTGGTCATGATCTTACTAAACTCATCATAAAAAGCCTTGTTAGTACTACCAAATATTATGTCATCGACATATATTTGGCAAACAAATAAATCATCATTGAATTTACGAGTGAAGAGTGTAGAGTCGGCTTTCCCTATTTCAAAGCCATTTTTCAAGAGAAAATCCTTAAGGCATTCATACCATGCTCTTGGGGCTTGCTTGAGCCCATAGAGCGCCTTATGAACCTTGTATACGTGGTGTGGATTCTTTGGATCTTCAAAGCTCGGTGGTTGCTCCACATATACCAACTCTTGGATTGGCCTATTTAGGAAGGCACTCTTGACATCCATTTGATATAGCTTGAAGTTGTGATGCGTGGCAAAGGCTATTAGGATCCGAATTGACTCAAGCCTTGCTACGGGTGCATACGTCTCTCCAAAGTCCAAACCTTCCACTTGAGTGAAACCTTGAGCCACCAACCGTGCTTTGTTTCTTGTTACCACACCATGCTCATCTTGCTTGTTGCGGAAGACCCATTTGGTTCCAATCACATTTTGATTGGGTCTCTCCACCAAGGACCAGACTTCATTCCGCTTGAAGTTGTTCAATTCTTCTTGCATAGCCAATACCCAATCTGGATCTTCAAGTGCTTGCTCTACCTTAAGAGGTTCCAAAGAGGAGACAAACGAGTAAAATTCACAAAAGGTTGCTAAATGAGAACGAGTAGTTACCCCTCTTTGAATACTCCCAAGAATGTTGTCAACGAGGTGGTCCCGTTGTATTGTTTGGCGCACTCTTAGGTGTGGTTGTTGATCTTGATGTTGAATTGGTCCATCCTCATCATTTTCTTGATCAACATGTGGCCCTCTATCATTGTGAACTTGATCTTGGCTTTGCTCTTGATCGTCACCAAGAGCTCTTCCTTGATCTTGATCTTCTTGTGGCTTGTGAGGGTCCACACTTATTGATGAGGATGGTCCATCTTCATTTTCACCATTATCTTGCACTTGGTTTGCTTGAGGCTTGACTTCACCTAAAGTTAGCTTCTTGATAGCTTTGCATGGAGGCTCTTCATCACCTAACACATGTGAGTTAACTAGCTCCTTTTGAGAACCATTAGTTTCATCAAATGTCACGTCTCTCGCTATTTCAACACAACCGATGGTTTTGTTGAAGACACGATAGGCGTGAGCATTTGAGCAATAACCCAATAGAAAACCTTCATCTACCTTCGGTGCAAACTTTGAGCTTTTGGGCTTCTTGTTAAGTATGAAACACTTACTCCCAAAAACCCTAAAGTATGACACGTTAGGTTTGTTAGCGGTTAGGAGCTCGTAGGAAGTCTTCTTCTTGATCTTGTGAAGATAAAGCCGGTTGATTGCATAACACGCGGTGTTGATGGCTTCGGCCCAAAATTGATTCGAAATCTTGTACTCATCAAGCATAGTCCTTGCCATATCAATAAGAGTTCGGTTCTTTCTCTCCACAACACCATTTTGTTGAGGGGAGTAAGGGGCCGAGAACTCATGCTTGATTCCTTCTTCATCTAGAAACTCTTCAACTCCAGTGTTCTTAAATTATCTTCCATTGTCACTTCTTATCTTCTTGATCTTCACTTCAAATTCATTTTGAGCCCTTCTCATGAATTTATTAAGTGTCTCTTCTAGTACCTCAACCTTATCATGCAAAAAGAACACCCAAGTGAAGCGAGAAAAATCATCAACAATAACTAAGCCATATTTGTTACCGCCAATCTAATGTAAGCAACGGGTCCGAACAGGTCCATGTGTAGCAACTCCAATGGTCTTGTTGTTGACAAGATGTTCTTAGCGGGATGTAGTACTCCAACTTGCTTTCCTGCTTGGCTTGCTCCACAAATCCTATCTTTCTCAAACACAACATTTGTTAGTCCTAGGATATGCTCACCCTTTAGAAGCTTGGCCAAGTTCTTCATGCTAACATGGGCTAGTCGGCGATGCTAAAGCCAACCCATATCAGATTTTGCCACTAAACAAGTCTCGGGCGTCACCTTAGATGTTGTGAAATCAACAAGATAAAGTTTGCCCTTCAAGCGACTGTTGATGCGGCTTATGTACGAATATTTTGTATCATTTTACATAATTTTTCATGGTTTTTAAGCGTCAACTATATCTTTTACTAACATTTATCACCGATTATTCTAGATTTTGCAACATTGTCTTGGAAATATGCTATATATGATTTTTACAGGTTTTTGACCTATTTTTTGCGAAATTCACAACGATCTACGTCGAGTAAGAAAAGACCTCTAAGACGACTTTCATTGAAGACGATGATAGAGAAATGCTTGGTTAATTCATGCATCTCCCTGTATTAGTCAAGTTTTTCTGATCGGAAACTTCAAGAAGGTGTCAAAAGCTATAAGGAATTGGAGATAATTATTCAATAAAATTATCAAATATGTCAAAGACTAGAAGACTTCGTCAAATCTCGGCATGAACATTACTTAGGCATTAAGCAACTCCTCCGTGAAAAATGGGAAGGAAAGGTCAGATCGGCGGACCCTACCCCCCTAAGTCGGACGACTGCCCCCCTTCAGGCGCTGTCTCGTGTTCCCCTTTCTACCACGCCTCTTTTAGAAGATTCCAAGGAGATAAGGATTACTTGGGAGTGAAGGAATTGAAGATAAGGAAGGTTTATTTCAAGATCCATCCAAGCTCAAATTAAATCTCGAGATATTCTCGGATTCCAGGACAGCAGCACCTTGCGGGCCCAATTCGGAGACCTAAACGACAGCAAATGGAGAAAGTTTGAATACCAAAGTTGTAGATCTCTTCAAGCTCTACAATTCAGAAGCCAAGTTTGGCTTATTTGGACTCCGGATGATAGAGATATGGTCAAAATACGAAAGATGAAGAAAACAAGAAAGTCCGATTTCGGGGGAACAAAGATGTAGAGAGGAGGGACAACAACTAGATGAGAGTAGAGGGTCAAGTTCTAGTCTAGGATTAGAGGTACTTCTAGTTCTAGAGGTGATTAGAGGCCTTGCATGGCTCCCTAATTACCTAGCTCTAGAGGTCTAATTGTATCATCAAGGGAAGCGCATGGTTGTAAGTATGATATAATTTATTAATGAAGCATTGTTCTTGTCTAATTATCATGTTCTTGTTCTAGTTATGCTTGTTCTAGCACTAATTAGCTTTAGATTTAGATACTTGATGATTATTAGGTCATATCTTTAAGGGTTATATCCTTCTAGCATTCTTGATCGTTGATCTAGCTTACTAATGATATAGTTGTATATCTAGTTCTTGTGATCATGGTGATTAGAGGTTCTAGTTGTGCTAATTATGTTATTAGACCATATAAAGTAATTAGAGGTGCATTCTCTAATTATGTGCCTGTTGAAAGTTTCTCGTCGATTACCTGGTCACTAGTGACAGTAGAGCCCGGGAAAAGGTTAAACCGATCTTGGGGGTTAGGTTAATTAATCTTGATTTAATCATGCTATGAAGTTTATGCTTGATCATGCTTGTCTACCTTGAGCTACTAGTTATCTCGTTGCTCTTGTCTATTAGTGGTGCCCATATCATGCATGTTTTGGATCCAATTAGAGCATGATTAGACTCTAATTAATACCCCTTAATCTGTGTTCTAGTTATGTTCTAATTGCTTATCATATAGTATTAGTATAGTCTAGGCGTAGATTAGATATAGTTTAGGGCTAGCTTAGAGGTAGATTAGAACCCTGTTTTATACCTTAGTTTATCATGAACACTTGTTAATTAGTTCTCAATTAGTTCGTTTTCTGGTTTGACAAAACCCATGATACTCATCCTAGGAAAAAGCTACACACGATACTATCGCTTGCAGTATAAGGTTTGTCGTGCTTAAGTGCCGTCAACAAGCTTTTCTCGCGCCGTTGCCGGGAAACTAATTAGTTGAGTCCTAATTAACTTGAGTTTACATTTAATTTTGTCTTTTACTACTAGTTTTAATAGTTAGTTTGTGTTTGCTAATTGTGTGCTAATTAGTTTCTCTAATTGTGTTCTGGTGTTCGTCGTTCGTTCTTACAATCGTTCATACTTTAGATTAACCCAGCAACTTTGCTGTCATTAGATTTTTAGTTTTGTGTTTTTCTTAATTTAGCCTTTTATTTTATGTCTTTTATTTTATTAGTTTATTCTACTTTATTTACTTTATTGCATTTAATTTTATAATTAGATAGTTTTGTTTAGAATAAGTTTAGGTCTTCTATTAGTTTAATTTTTTTTATAATCTCTTTTGGAATATAGTTTCTCTTTGTATATTTGCTTTGACTAATATTACAGAAAAATGGGCTTCGGTCCAATAAAAAAAAGAGCTACGTTTCAAACTCTTTAATAATAGGTGCTAACGCTGTTAGTGGCCTATGATCCGTTATTGAGTTTTTCTACAACTATTACGGAGTAACTGTGCTGATAAAGGTATGTCTGCTATGTCAATTAAGTTTTTAAGACTTATGTTCTTTGGAGCTTGTTTGTTCTAAGCTACAGATAAAGGAGGCAAAGATGATTAGCCGAGAAGGTTTCGGAAGTTAAGGATCGCTAGAGTACAAGGAAGATGAAGACACTGAAGGTTTATCTCTAGACCAATCCAATCTCCAACCAAATCTTGAGATACTCTTGGAATTCAGGACAACAACACATTGTGGAGCCAATTCAAAGACCCTAACGACGTCAAATGAAGAAAATCTACGAGATATGGTCCAAATTTGCATTATTTGGATTTCAGATGAGGAAGTTACGGTCGAAATACTAAAGGGGCAGAGCAAGGGAAGCTGGATTTCGAGAAAGACAAGAAGTATTCTTCTCCAACACTTAATGGTGCATGTAATCATGGCATTCCAAGGAAGAAGATGAAGCCACCATGAAGTCTAGATTTGAACTTCACTTCTTCAAGATTAAGGTAATTCTTGTTTTAATCATAAATATAATTAAAGTTTACCTATATTTGATTAGAGATGTTTCATGATGATCATTAAAATGTTGTTTGGTTAATTGTTATCCTCCTATCCTTTTTTATGTTTTTTTTTTGTTAAAACTTTGTTCGCTTAATCCATACCTTGTGAATCATTTGGACTAGCTTCTTGTTTATACATGACCTTTGATCCATATCTTTGCAATGCTTAATGTTTTATTGGCCGACTTTTAGATATCTTCATGTTCTTTTAGTAGATCTTTTTACTTTAACTAGTTGATTGAATCTACTCATGCATAGAGATGGTTAAGGTTTGCTAGTTGGTTGATTCTCAAGTTTAAGGTTGGATATAAATAAAATAAAACTAAGAGCCAAGGTTTGTGCAAAAGTAGAAGGGGACTGACCGCTTATTCCTCCGTAAGTGGTTCGGTCCAGGTTTTATTTTTGTGCAATTTGCTTTTGAAATTTTAAACATAAACATGTGCATGTTTATCAAGACTCATTAATTGTGCACAATGTTATTTTTGAAATTTTAAAATTTCAAAATGTTTGGTCTCTCTAAAAAAGAATCCTTGTTAGAATTTTATCTAAGCCTAATTTTATTTTATTTCTTTCAAAATCATCTCTCTAATTTGGCCAAAATCATTAGGAACCCATCGTCTTATTTATCACTTTATTGATTTTATGAATCATGTTTAATTTAATATATATGCATTAGTGTTTTGCTATGTGATTTCAATTTAATTTATAGTTGTCTGTGATTTATGAAACAAATGTTTGTTTAAACCAATCAACCATGTGACTCTACTTTTATCTCTAATCATTGCCATTATGATATTATATTATATATGTGTGTGTTCACTATGAGCTAACCATGCAGAGAAATTGACACTTCATTTGAAACAATGAGACCAATGTGTTCAAGAGTACAAGACAAATTCATGATGATTGATACAAGGATTTTGAGACATCATCAGAATTTGCAAAGTTTGATTAAGTTTCAAGTTGAAGAGTGAGTGGACTGAATAGAGGAGGAATTGAAAACAAGAATCAAGCTTATGAAGCTTCAAGATCAACAATGGTGGACTCAGACAATTTTCACAAGATCCAACTCCAAAAGGTTGAAGATTGTAAACATCGGGAAAGCTGAAAATAGGAAGCTAAAGATGTCACCAATATGGAGCTCGACCTCAGGAGGCAAAGATAGAATATTTTCCGATATTTGGAAAGCCCATGAAGTACTCTTTCCAACGCAACAAGAATCACTCAATTTGGAGATTTCTACAAGGAGCAATGTGCAAATCATTGAAAGCTTCGCAAGCTGAATTGAAGTCTGGACAGGACGCAGTGCTTGAGTAAAACAGGCATAACTCCTTCGTACGGAATCGGATTTTGACGCATAAGTACTTGTTGGAAAGATAATGTCACACCCAATTTTAGAAATAAAACCGTGCTAACCATGTATGTGCCAGGATCAGTTTAACCACATACACAGCATAAACAAAAGTAAAAACACAACTAGTACTTTAACTTAAGAGTAGTAACCAATATTACAGACCATAAATGTCTTTAACGAAACCGAGTAACTTACCGAAAACGAGATAACTAAACGATAGCGTTGCTCCACAGGCAACTAACGGGTGGCACACCAGCCTAGAACTCGTCGTAGTCTTGGAACTCCTGATTAAGATTCAACACAACTCCCTTCTCGATCTGAGCAGCGGTTGCAATGGATGCAACGGGTATAAAATAAGCAAGAATGAGTACATGACGCACTCAGCAAGTATTCCGTTTAGGATAAAAGTGGACTGGATTTATAGTTGACAGGCATAGCAATTGCTTTTAGTTGGTCAAGTTTCATTACTAGCAATGATTAGCATAACCCATCCCATTATTATAAATACAGTAAAACATATTAAATAAATAAGCATGAACCATAACCATAACCGTTGTTATTACCATCATCATTACCATGATCGCCATGAGCCATTTACCATGAACAAGAAACTCTAATCTGAGAGGGTCCAAGCTGCTCTTAACCGTGAGCACGGCTGATATATCAGCTTTAAACACTCTCGAGAAGTTGTACAACTTTACCCACAAGTCTTGATTCCCATTTGCCTCGGGCTGTACAGGCCCTCAAACACTGACCTTTGGTGAGTCGGCAGGGTTTCACTATGAGACCTTTACAAAGAATTTCTAGAGTTATGGCCCACTCGTTACAGGTTACTCCAGTCAACTAAAGATATGAGAGTTTCGTTCCAACGGGTGACAAATAAATCAAACTGCACTACATTGGCAAAGGGCAAAGTCCCATAAACCCCAGACCCCTCATACGCCATGTTTCAAGAAAGTAAGCCAAAACTCTAGTTCATCTAATTAATCAGTCAAGCCCAGTGCCCATGTGAGTCTTGTGGTTGTACTGTTTTCCTGGGTGATCGCTCGGCGAACCGATCCTTAGGGTGAGGCCATTGAGCAAACCCACAAAGCATGTTCAAATCCCCATTTGCCAAAACCATACTTTTATCATCAGGTTCATCATTTAATTAATCAATATTAGCAATATAAATAAAATGAGTTGAGCGGTAGCAATTAATTTTACAACATCATAGACCTCCCAGGTTAATAAACATGTAAAGGAATATCAAGCTAGTCATCCTTAATAGGAGCATACAAATTTAGGCTCTAGATCATGTGATTAAAGTAAATAGAACATGGGTCAAGAATACTTGCCTTCCTCAGCAAAAACTTGCTCAAGAACTTCCCGAGATGGATTTTCAGCAAACTTGAATGGAACGTCGGCTACACGTTACACACATACAAGCAATGAATACAAATTGACTAAAACAGTACACCAAACATCATAAACAGAGAGTAAAAAGGATTTAAAATCAATCTACACATTATTACGATTCCGTAGGTTCGAAAATCGCTCAAATCGGAGTTATAATGCAAAAGATATGATTAAAACAAGTTTAAAGGATTAGAATAAAGAAGATTTGAATCTCCAGGGGCTAAACTACGAAGATCTGGACTGCGGGTTGAATAACAGAAAACACAGGGACACTTTTGCAAAACAGCGGCGCTGACTGGTACTTGACCGGATCGCCCTCACTGTGAGCCGTTAGATTTGATCTGGACGGCTCTGGTTTGATCGGGAGGGAGAGAAGGGATTCCGGTGGCGGTGTTGAGCGGCGCGGTGGTAGAGGGTCGCCGGAGTTCCACGAACCCGGGGTCCCGGTGGCCTAGAACTAGCAGGGCGAGGCGTGTGAGCTAGCGGAGGCTGTGGTGAAGCGGATGGAGTGGCCGGGACGACGGCGCATCGGCCAGAGGCGACTAGCGACAGAGCACAGCGGAGGCGGAGCTCCAGCGAGCAATCGCTGGCGATTCCTGGCACAATTGAAGACTAGACTGGGCTAGATAGATCCCTTACCTTACAGTGAAGCTAGCGGCGTAGGCGTAATCGATGGAGAGACGACGACAGCGAACGGCGGCGTGCGGCGGCGTTATCTGCGTGAACCAGCGGCGTGGTGACATCGAACCGGCACCACAAGGCGAGATAGAGGCCGAGATTAGGCGTTTAGGGGCTATACCTCAAGACAATGGTTGTGGGCTTGATCTCGTCGACTCTCACGGCTTGTAGATGAGAAACGAGACAGTTAACTCGATGAACGTCGCGGTGAACTTGAAGAACTCGCGGCGAACTTCGAGCGCACGGCTGCGGTTTAGGGCTTGGATTTGGAGGCTGATTGGATTAAGGGCTTGAGTGGTCAGACCAAACTTTGGCCACATTTTGACCGTGTTTGACTTTAATTTAAAATTACACTATACAACATAATTTTTATCTATATGGTTTATTTGGCTATGCCCAATCCATATAAATGAGTAGTTTGTTGTTTGGCTAAATTTTAATTTATGGTCAAACTAGATTTGACCGTGGCCAAAGTTTGGTCTGGCCACCCAAGGCCTCAATCCAATCAGCCCCTTGGTGCTCCTAGCGGATGGGGTCGGCGGCTTTTATAGCCCGGACGTCGAGGCTTGCGGGAGGGGCAAGGAAGGGCGCCGCGCGGTGGAGTCCGGCTCGGCCAGGACTTGGAGTCCGCCACAGACTTTTGGCCGTGCATCCTCAGGCAAGGAAAGGAGAGGGGAAGGGATGACATGCGGGCCCGGGATGGCAGTGGGAGAGTGAAAGGGGGCGCTAATGGGCTGCTGCTGCTGGTCGGGCTGGCTTACTGCTGTCAGGCTTCAGCCAAGAGAAAAGAGATATGGGCCTCTTCACCACTCGGGCCAAAACCAGAGAAAAGAAGAGGAGTGAAAAGAGACTTTTCCAGATTTTGCTTAGGAGTTTTGAGATATATTTAGAGAATTCAAATGAATTTGAAATCAAACCAAAGCAATGCAAATCAACCAATAAAATATGCAGCAGCATGTATGCTCAAGAAAGTTGATCCTATGATTTATTTTACTTGATTAAGTTTAGAAACAAATAAAATATTATGATGTCATGCATAGATAAATCAAATCCTAGGCAAATTAAATTATTTTATGAAAGAGTTTGCATATTTGAAAATCAGGGTGTTACAGATAATTTCAAAGGCTATCCAATGGATCTATTATTTAAGGCATGTTCTGTTCAAGACCAATGAGTTATTCCACGAAGAAAGAGGTGGCAGCAACAATGGTGATGTCTACTTGAGGAAGATGATGACAACAACAATGAAGAAGACTTGGGCAATGCTTCTATGAGATTTTCATCATCAAGTTCAGTTGCAAGGAGCTTCAAAGACATTGGCATATGAACACACAAGCAGAGGATTGTGCACAAAAGCGATTCTATGATCAAGACACAATGAAACTGCACAATCAAGTTATCAAGCTGCATGGACACTTCGGATTCTTACTCCAAGGACCATGGCTTCACTTCAACGAAGTTAAGTAAGAAGTCTAGCTTTATGACTTTAAATAAAGTGCTTTTCAGGAGGCAACCCGTTTAATTATTTGTTTTTAGTGTTAAGAATCTTAGAGTCTTTTAATAGAGAAATGGAAAGCATGACACCACCCTTTAAATCTTTAGCTTGTGGCTAGTTAACTTAATCTAGATAATCATCATCACATCACTTCATATTGTGTTTTCCACCTTGCATTTGCATTTTCATTTATTTCTTCACACTTGCTATATTAGTATTCAATTTTTCATAGACTTCATGATGGAAGCCTTATATTTATGTTGATTCTCGGCAGAGTTTTCTTCTTGGTAAATTAAGTATATACATGGTGTTTAGATTTAATTTATGACCATCATCATTTGGTATAATTGAAAGTTTTTTGCTAATCATATCTCTTATGGATAAACTTTCTGCATTTGTTTTTCATATTTCATGCATAAACCACCCTGTTACATTTAGATTAAAGTTGCATGTTTATAATTGGCTTGGTTGTTTAATTAACTTCATGATGTGTGCTTTAAAGTTTATGATAACTTTTATACGATGTTTTCTTTAGCAATTTTATGTAAGCATGGTGCTAAGATTAAATTGTTGATCATCATGATGAAGTTAATTAACATTGCTAGTTTTTCATAGTTTCATTTGATTAGTTTATAAGCTTTGCAATGTGCTTTGTTTTTCTTGTGCTGTTATGAGTTGATGATCTTGATAAAACATGGTGTTTTAATCTTGGTTAATTAAAATTTTGATGGCTATAGATAGACTTAACAATTATGTTGTGAACATGGTGTTTGGAACCTGATTTAATCATTGTCTTTGTTTATATGCTTATCTCTTGCATAATTACGCATTCTCATACACCCATTAGTTTTTGTTTTTTTCTTTTAAGATTGACTAGGCCACAAGTTAAAAATTATTGGAAATATTATTAGATTATGGTAAATTACTTCTACTCTTGATCATTATCTTGAGAGTAGTATGTGCACTTGAATTGTTTTGCAGAAAATTATTTAATGATAAGAAAATTGAAAGAATATCTAGTAACAAATTTCTAACACCTTCTCTTTTTATTTTAAATTTTGTAATTATTAGCTATATCTATCAATTTGGTGTTCCCTCTGTGTTTTCCTTGTTTTTAGTACGTTAGTTTTGATTTAAAGCGTGATTAATGCTATAACCAAGGTTTATGCCTAATTAATTAATGATAAAAATGCTTTCAAGAAAATGATGAAAGTTGCCACTTTATCTTTATCATGATTTGGTTTTGATTAGTTAAATTGGCGGGCTCTCATAATACATGTTTAATTGAACTAGCCAACAAATTTGTGATTAATTATGATTGTTCATAAAGACCCATATGATCTAATTTTTATAAGGTTTAATCTTTATCATGATCATCTCCTTGTTTATTTTTACTGTTTATAAATTCCATGATCAACTTTATAAGAATATCTTGCAATAGCCATTCCTACCAGAGCAATATATTTTTTTAAACTTTAGATTTATCAGATTTGTTTTTTAAATGAGTTGAATCAAGACTGTGATCTAAGGTATGAGACTTAGAAGCTGGTCATTCATTTATGCGTATTATTCAAGAGTGGGGATGGAGAACTACCTTGTTATACACTATATGTTTATTGAATACCATTTAGAAATTGAGAGACTGGAGAGTTGAGTGTGTTCATTGGCTTTGCAAGAATTTTTCTCCAAATATTTTATTATCTCTTTCAAAAACTTATTGCTAAAATAAGGAGATGTGTCATTGATAAATTTGAATTCTTGCTAATTCTTTTATTGTAGGATGAGTTTAGTTGAATATCTTTTCTTTCATGATTTGCTGGAGCACACTAAAATTTTGAGAGAGTCTGTTAGTTTGATTAATTAAGATTAAGGTGTGAAAAAGTTAATGCAGGGCAATATTGATTCTTGACTTACTCGAGGACGAGCAAGGTTTAAGAGTGGGGATGTTGTTGACGCGGCTTATGTACGAATATTTTATATCATTTTACATCGTTTTTTATGGTTTTTAAGTGTCAACTATATCTTTTACTAACATTTATCACCAATTATTGTGGATTTTGCAACATTGTCTTGGAAATATGCTATATATGATTTTTACAGGTTTTTGACCTATTTTTCGCAAAATTCACAACGATTTACGTCGAGTAAGAAAAAACATCTAAGACGACATTCATTGAAAATAATGATCGAGGAAGGCTTCATTAATTCATGCCTCTCGCTGTATTAATCAAGGTTTTCTGATCGAAAACTTCAGGAATGTGTCAAGAGCTACAAGGAATTGGAGATAATTATTCAATAAAATCATCAAATATGTCAAAGACTAGAAGGCTTCGTCAAATCTCGGCCCATATCGAAGATTCCAGAAACCCAAGAGTCCAAAAGGCCGCACATGAACATTACTTAGGCATCAAGCAACGTGTCCGCGAAAGATGGAAACAACCGGGCGAAAGATAAGGTCGAGTCGGCCGACCCTACCCCCCTAAGTCGGCCGACCGCCCCCTTCAGGCACTGTCTCGTGTTCTCCTTTCTACCACGCCGCTTCTAGAAGATTTTAAGGAGATAAGGATTATTTGGGTGCAAAGCAATTGAAGATAAGGAAGGTTTATTTCAAGATCCATCCAAACTCAAATTAAATCTCAAGATATTCTCGGTTTTCAGGACAGCAGCACATTGCGGGCCAAATTTGGAGACATAAAAGACGTCAAATGGAGAAAGTTTCAATACCAAAGTTGTAAATCTCTTCGAGCTCTACAATTTAGAGTCCGAGTTTGCCTTATTTGGACTTTAGATGATAGAGATATGGTCGAAATACGAAAGGTGCAGAAAACAGAAAAGTCCGATTTCGGGGGAAACAAGAGTCCTACTCCACTTCCAAGCTAGAGAAAGGTGGGGGCGCCCTAAGGCGCCTCCGGGGTATAAATACAAACCCCATGACACCCCAAGGCCATCCAATTCATTATCAAGGCAACAAAGATATAGAGAGGAGGGACAACAACTAGATAGGAGTAGAGGGTCGAGTTCTAGTCTAGGATTAGAGATACTTCTAGTTCTAGAGGTGATTAGAGGTCTTGCATGGCTCTCTAATTACTTAGCTCCAGAGATCTAATTATATCATCAAGGGAAGCGCATGGCTGTAAGTATGATACAATTTATTAATGAAGCATTGTTCTTGTCTAATTATCATGTTCTTGTTCTAGTTATGCTTGTTCTAGCTCTAATTAGCTTTAGATCTAGATACTTGATGATTAGATCATATCTTTAAGGGTTATATCCTTCTAGCGTTCTTGACAGTTGATCTAGCTTACTAGTGATATAGTTGTATATAGTTCTTATGATCATGGTGATTAGAGATTCTAGTTGTGCTAATTATGTTATTAGACCATATAAAGTAATTAGATGTGCATACTCTAACTATGTGTCTGTTGAAAGTTTCTCGTCGATTACCTGGTTACTAATGACAGTAGAGCCGGGGGAAAGGTTAAACCGATCTAGGGGGTTAGGTTGATTGATATTGATTTAATCATGCTATGAAGTTTATGCTTGATCATGTTTGTCTACGTTGAGCTACTAAGTATCTCGTTGCTCTTGTCTATTAGTGGTGCCATATCATGCATGTTTTGGATTCAATTAGTGCATGATTGGACTCTAATTAATACCCCTTAATTGGTGTTCTAGTTCTGTTCTAATTGCTTATCATATAGTATTAGTATAGTCTAGGCGTAGATTAGATATAGTTTAGGGCTAGTTTAGAGGTAGATTAGAACCCTGTTTTATACCTTAGTTTATCAAAAACTCTTGTTAATTAGTTCTCAATTAGTTCGTTTCCTGGTTTGACAAAACCCATGATACTCATCCTAGGAAAAATCTACACACGATACTATCGCTAGCAGTATAAGGCTTGCCGTGCTTAAGTGCCGTCAACAAGGTTTTCTCACGCCGTTGTGGGGAAACTAATTAGTTAAGTCTTTTGCTACTAGTTTTAATAGTTAGTTTGTGTTTGCTAATTAGTTTCTCTAATTGTGTTCTGGTGTTCGTCGTTCGTTGTTACGATCGTTCATACTTTAGATTAATCCAGCAACTTTGCTGTCATTAGATTTTTGTTTTTGTGTTTTTCTTAATTTAGCCTTTTATTTTTTTGTCTTTTATTTTATTTTAGTTTATTATACTTTATTTACTTTCTTGCATTCAATTTTATATCTAGATAGTTTTGTTTAGAATAAGTTTAGATCTTCTATTAGTTTAATTTTTTTTAGAAACTCTTTTAGAATATAGTTTCTTTCTGTATATTTGCTTTGACTAACATTACAGAAAAATGGGTTTCGGTCCAATAAAAAAAGTGCTAGGTTTGAAACTCTTTAATAGTAGGAGCTAACGCTGTTAGTGGCCTATGATCTGTTATTGAGTTTTTCTACAACTATCGCGAAGGAGTAACTGTGCTGATAAAGGTATGTCTGCTGTGTCAATTAAGTTTTTAAGATTAATGTTTTTTGGAGCTTGTTTGTTCTAAGCTACAGATAAAGGAGGCAAAAATGATTAGCCGAGAAGGTTTCGGAAGTTAAGGATTGCTTGAGTACAAGGAAGATGAAGACAGTGAAAGTTTATCTCAAGACCAATCCAATCTCCAACCAAATCTCGAGACAGTCTCGGAATTCAGGACAACAACACATTGTGGAGCCAATTCGAAGACATTAACGACGTCAAATGAAAAAAGTCCGAATACCAAAGTTGTAGATCGTTTCGAGCTCTACGAGATAGAGTCTGAATTTGCATTATTTGGACTTCAAATAAGGAAGTTATGGTTGAAATACTAAAGGGGCAGAGCAAGGGAAGCTGGATTTCGAGAAAGACAAGTATTCTTCTCCAACACTTAATGGTGCACGCAATTATGACATTCCAAGGAAGAAGATGAAGCCACCATGAAGTCAAGATTTGAACTTCACCTCTTCAAGATTAAGGTAATTCTTGTTTTAATCATAAATATAATTAAAGTTTACCTATATTTGATTAGAGATGTTTCATGATGATCATAAAATGTTGTTTGATTGATTGTTATCCTTCTATCCTTTCTTGTGTTTTGTTTTTCGTTTTTTTTTGTTAAAACTTTGTTCCCTTAATCCATACTTTGAGAATCATTTGAACTAGCTTCTTGTTTATACATGACCTTTGATCCATATTTTTGCAATGCTTAATAATGTTTTATTGGCCGACTTTTAGATATCTTCAAGTTCTTTTAGTAGATCTTTTTACTTTAACTAGCTGATTGAATCTACTCATGCATAGAGATGGTTAGGTTTGCTAGTTGGTTGTTTCTCAAGTTTAAGGTTGGACATAAATAAAATAAAAACTAAGAGCCAAAATTTGTGCAAAAGTAGAAGGGGACCGACCGTTTATTCCTCCGTAGGTGGTTCGGTCCAAGTTTTATTTTTGTGCAATTTGCTTTTGAAATTTTAAACATAAGCATGTGCATGTTTATCAAGACTTATTAATTGTGCACAATATTTTCTTTGAAATTTTAAAATTTCAAAACGTTTGGTATTTCTAAAGAAGAACCCTTGTTAGAATTTTATCTAAGTCTAATTTTATTTTATTTCTTTCAAAATCATCTCTCTAATTTGGCCAAAATCATTAGTAACCCATCGTCTTGTTTATCTCTTTATTGATTTTATGAATCATGTTCACCTATGAAATATATATGCCTTAGTGCTTTGCTATGTGATTTCAATTTAATTTATAGTTGTCTGTGGTTCATGAAACAAATGTTTGTTTAAACCAATCAACCATGTGACTCTACTTTTATCTCTAATCATTGTCATTATGATATTATATTGTATATACATATGTGTGTGCACTGTGAGCTAACCATGCAGAAAAATTCACACTTCATTTGAAACAATAGGACCAATGTGTGAAAGAGTACAAGACAAATTCATGATGATTGATACAAGGATTTGTCAAGGATTTGAAGAATTTGAAGACATCATCAGAATTTGTAAAAATTTGATTAAGTTTCAAGTTGAAGAGTGAGTGGACTGAATAGAGGAAGAATTAAAAACAAGAATCAAGCCTATGAAGCTTCAAGGTCAACAATAGTGGACTCAGACAATTTCAACAAGATCCAAGTCTAAATGGTTGAAGATTGTCAACATCGGGAAAGCTGAAAATAGGAAGCTAAAGATGTCACCAATATGGAGCTCGACCTCAAGAGGCAAAGACAGAATATTTTCTTATATTTGGAAAGCCCATGAAGTCCTCTTTCCAACGCAACAAGAATCACTCAATTTTGAGATTTCTACAAGGAGCAATGTGCAAATTATTGAAGGCTGCTGTCACACCCGGTTTTATAAACAAAACCAGATGACACTATATGTGTGCCTATGATCTATTTTCCACACATACAACCGACTTCATTAGTTAATATCAATAGACAGTGCATTATATAAGCGTACAAAACTTACATTTGACACAAAGGTCAATGTATCAGAGTATAGCGGAACTTCTATCACGTAGCGGAACTCCATCTCCACAGGAAGGTTGACTGGGGGCACGTACGCCTAAACACCTTGTAAACTTCTGGATCTACTTCATCTTCATAGCACCATCAACTTGAGTAGAGCAGAGCTATATTGTTTGGGGATAGCAAGGGTAAGTACATGTCGTACTCAGCAAGTATTCCGTTTAGGATAAAGTGGACTAGCTTTATAGTGGGCAGACATAGCGATTACTTTTAGTTGGTCAAATTTTAGCACTACGAGTGATTAGCATAACCATCCCATAGCTGAAATATCATGCATACAATAAAGTGAATGAAAATAAACCGCCATCATACCATCATCACCTCATTATCATCCTATCTTTACCATCATTGCATGAGATCCTTTTCTTTGGAAAACTCTAATCTATGAAGGTACAGGCCGCTCTTAACCGTGAGCACGGCTGATATATCAGTTTTAAATACTCTCGAGAGGTTGCACATCTTTACCCACAAGTCATGATTCCCGTATGCCTAAGGCTGGATCAAACCCCATATATTCATTACCTTAGATGAATCAGCAGGGTTTCATTACGAGACCTTTACAAAGAATTTCTAGAGTTATGGCCCACTCGTTACAGGTTACTCCAGTCAACTAAAGATATGAGAGTTCTATTCCAAAGGGTGACTAACAAATATCAAATAAACCAAACTGCACCACATTGGCAAAGGGCAAAGTCCCATATCCCCTAGACCCCTCATACGCCATATTTCAGGAAAGTAAGCCAAAACTCTTGTTCATCTAATTAATCAGTCCAGCCCAGTGCCCATGTGAGTCTTGTGGTTGTACTGTTTTCCTGGGTGGTCCCTCGGTGAACCAATCTTTTGGGTAAGGCCATCGAGCAAACCCACAAAACATGCTCAAATCCCCATATTGCCAAAACCATACTTTTATCATCAAATTCATCATTTAATTAGTTAAGATTAACAATATGAGTAAAGTAAGTTAAGCGGTAGCAATTAACTCTACAACATCATAGCCCTCCCAGGTTTATAGACATGTAAAGGAATATCAAGCTAGTCATCCCTAATAGTAGCATGTAAAATTTAGGCTCTAGATCATGTGATTAAAGTAAAATAGGACATAAGTCAAAGAATAATTGCCTTTATTCCTAAGTATAGGTATTATTTGCTCAGAGAAAACCAATATGGATATGCTCAAATCAACAACTTGCACTTGAAAAACTTGATCACCAACTCTTGTCTACAGCTTGGACCGAATTTGGGACCTTCACGTCAAACTTACGCAACAAACACATATAAAATCTAAGAAACAGTACATCATACATGAAAAACAGAAAATAAAAGGTTTATAAAACTGTTCTACACATTGCTACGAACTCGTGGGCGCAAAAACTACTGAAAACGGATTTAAAACAGAGGAGATATGACAAAAACAATGTAGCAGGGGCTTACTTGTAAATACTTTTTAAAAACCTGGATTTAAACGGTTAAAACAAGGGCATGCTGCTTTTTGACTAGACTGCGGCTTAATTTCTGAGAAGTACAGGGGTCTTTCTGCAAACGTGCGTGGGCAACGGCGACGTGGCACTTCCTGGTTGGTTGCACCGGACGACACACGGTGGGTTACGGGGTTTGCGGCCGTAGTGAATCCCGCGGATCGGGTGTGGCCAGATCTGGATCTGATGCGGGGCGGTGGAACGCGGGACGCCAGAGCGGACCAATAGGAAGGCGACACGTGGCACGGGTGGGGAAGGGGCAGGCGCGCGGGCGGCTCGCTGCGCTCGCGCTCTGTTCGAGCCGGGCGGCGGCTGTACTAGGCGGGGCCCACTGCGGGGACGCGATGTCGCCCGGTTGACTGGAGCAGGCGGGAAAGCACGATATGTGCACGAGAAACGAGGTACGGGCGGAGGAGAGGAGAGAGCTCACCGGAGTTGGGTCCTTCGCCGGAGTTGGAGAAAAAACTTAGATCCACGGAGAACCGATGCAAAACCGAGACCACCCCGATGAAGAGCTCAACGAGGCGCACGTCGCAGTACCCTTGGTTGTCACCGGAGATAAAAGGAGGGGAAGCTAATCCAAGCCGAAGGTTCGCCGGAGTTGGAGCCAACTTGAAACTTGTTTTTTAGATCTGGGGAGCTAGGGTTTCGGGATTGAAAAACGGAGACCGGTTCTGGAAAGAGGACGACGAGAGGATTCCGATGAATATATATATGCATGGGTTTGGGCCCAGTTGGATTTGGACTAGTTTTGGAATATCCAATTTCGAGATTAAAATAATTCCAGAAAATCTAGAATTAGAATTCGTGTCCCGAAAAATACTCCGATGGCTCCAACAATTTCAAGAAAATTTTTAAATATGTTTTAGCACCCAATGAACTCAAATAAAATATTTAGATCTCATGAAAAGATTCAGAAGAGCCTCCAATAAATGGAATTTTCTCTAGGAAAAATGGGAAAAGCCTCCGGATAAATCTAGAAAATTCCCTAGAACAATTTGACGATGAACAAAGATATTAGGACGGGATTTCACACTCAAAACTTGCCAGTCTAACATGGAGTGATGAGATGGTCAGCGAGATGGATGGCGAGGGGAAGAGAAGCTTGACACACGAGAAAAGGAGAAGCGTGACGAGCGGGACTTGTATGACAAAAGGAGAACGAGGGTGGACTACACGACAAAGAGAAGGGGTGAAGGTAGCGAAGAATGAGAGGTGGGTCGATTTCAATTTTGGTTGGCTGTTGAACCAAAAGAGAGTAGGGAAACACAGGAGGGGATTTCCGGCGCTTTTCTTTTAAAAACATTTCAAACTCGTTTATTTTTAAGATTTAAATACGCTATGAATTCAAATAAAATTTGAACTCAAATCCCTAAGCAACCACTCAGCATAAACCAATGCAACGGCATGAATGCAACAACATGTGGTCCTAAATTCATTTTATTTGTTTTAAAATTTATTTTATAAAGATCATTTGAATGCTCATTCTAAACACGAAAATCCTTAATAAATTGAGAAAAAATATTTTAACTATTTTAAATTCGTAAAATAAAATTTAGGGTGTTGCAGCTGCGTGAGCTGAATTGAAGTCTGGGCAGAACGCAGTGTTTGAGTAAAACGGGCATAACTCCTTCATACGGAATCGGATTTTACGCATAAGTACTTGTTGGAAAGATAATTTCAGAGGCTATCCAATGGATCTATTATTTGAGTCATGTTCTGTTCAAAACCAATGAGTTATTCCACGAAGAAGGAGATGGCAGCAACAATAGTAATGTCTACTTGAGTAAGATGATGACAACAACAATGAAGAAGACTTGGGCAGTGGTTCCATGAGATTTTCATGATCAAGTTCAGTTGCAAGAAACTTCAAAGACATTGGCACATGAACACACAAGCAGAGGATTGTGCACAAAAGCAATTCTATGATCAAGATACGATGAAACTGCACAATCAAGTTATCAAGCTGTATGGACACTTCGGATTCTTACTCCAAGGACCATAGCTTCACTTCAACGAAGGTAAGTAAGAAATCTAGCTTTATGACTTTAAATTAAGCGCTTTTCAGAAGGCAACCCATTTAATTATTTGTTTTTAGTGTTAAGAGTCTTAGTGTCTTTTAATAGAGAAATAGAAAGCATGACACCACCCTTTAAATCTTTAGCTTGTGGCTAGTTAACTTAATCTAGATAATCATCATCACTTCATATTGTGTTTTCCAATTTGCATTTGCATTTTCATTTATTTCTTCACACTTGCTATGTTAGTATTGAATTTTTCATAGACTTCATAATGGAAGCCTTATATTTATGTTGATTCTCGGCAGAATTTTCTTCTTGGTAAATTAAGTGTAAACATACTGCTTAGATTTAATTTAAGACCATCATCATTTGGTATAATTGAAAGTTTTTTGCTAATCATGTATCTTGTGGATAAACTTTCTGCATTTGTTTTTCATATTTCATGCATAAACCACCATGTTACATTTAGATTAAAGTTGCATGTTTATAATTGGCTTGGTTGTTTAATTAACTTCATGATGTATGCTTTAATGTTTATGATAACTTTTGTACGATATTTTCCTTAGCAATTTTATGTAAGTATGGTGCTTAGATTAAATTGTTGATCATCATGATGAAGTTAACTAATGTTGCTAGTTTTCCATAGTTTCATTTGATTAGTTTATAAGATTTGCAATGTGCTTTATTTTTCTCGTGCTGTTATGAGTTGATAACCTTGATAAAACATGGTGTTTTAATCTTGGTTAATTAAAATTTTGATGGCTATAGAGAGACTTAGCAATCATATTGTGAACATGGTGTTTAGAACCTGATTTAATCATCGTCTTTGTTTATATGCTTATCTCTTCCATAATTACACATTTTCATACACCAATTAGGTTTTTGTTTTTTCATTTAAGATTGACTAGGCCACAAGTTAAAAATCTTTGGAAATATTATTAGATTCTGGTAAATTGCTTTTACTCTTGATCGTTACCTCGAGAGTAGTATGTGCACTTGAATTGTTTTGTAGGAAATTATTTAATGATAAGAAAATTGAAAGAATATCCGATAACAAATTTCTAACACCTTCTCCTTTTATTTTATTCTTCTAAAATTATTATCTATATCTATCATTTTGGTGTTTCCTTTGTGTTTCCCTTGTTTTTAGTATGTTAGTTTTGATTTAAAGTGTGATTAATGCTATAACCATGGTCTATGCCTAATTAATTAATGATAAAAATGCTTTCAAAAAAATGATAAAAGTTGCCGCTTTATCTTTATCATGCCTTGGTTTTGATTAGTTAAATTGGCGGACTCTCATAATACATGTTTAATTGAACTAGCCAGCAAATTTGTGATCGTTTACGATTGTTCATAAAGACCCATATGATTTAATTTTTGCAAGGTTTAATCTTTATCATGATCATCTCCTTGTTTATTTTTACTGTTTATAAACTCCATGATCAACTTTATGAGATTATCTTGCAATAGCCATTCCTACCAGAGTAATATTTTTTTTTAAACCTTAGATTTATCAGATTTGTTTTCCAAATGAGTTGAATCAAAACTGTGATCTAGGGTATGAGATTTAGAAGCTGGTCATTCATTTTTGCGTATCTTTTTCTTTGCTAGCATTTTCTATCTATGCATTGTGTCTCTTTATATTGGAGAGATTACAAACTTCGCTAGGTATCCATCTTTAAACCAAGATTATCATTTTGTGTAACCTCCTTGACCACAACCCATTATTTTCTGAAGTATTTAAGGAATTAAATATTATTCTTTTATTAGACAGCTCTATCCTCTAAGTTAAATTGTTTTAAATATATACGCAAGGGCGAGGGTATTATTCAAGAGTGAGGATGGAGAGCTACCTTGTTATACACTATGCGATTTTATTTATAAAGAGAGATTTTTGAGGGGGCAAAAGCAAAAAAATAAAAATAAAAGAGACCAAGTGGTCGCCTAAAAGAAGAGAAAAAAGAAGAAAAAAATGAAAGTTGCCCCTCAATAATCTTCTAAGTTTTTTTTAGAGTTTTATATTTAATTTTTGTTTAGTAAAGGATATCCTGTTTATATATACTACAGAAAATATTCTAACCATGTGCAATCCGATAGCAAGGACTTGATTTGTGCCTTCAGATCATCCATTGATACTTGCACATGTCCACTCTTCTAAATGTGTGTATTCCATCCTTTCTCTCTCAATATTATTTTATTCCATGACCTTTTTGACAAGGCTCAGTAAAACCAACAGATTTCTTTCTTGGTTTGACAATATTTTGAAAACAAATTTTGATTAGGATCCATACCAAACTCCAGATAAGCTTCCACCTTATATATATATGTTTATTGAATACCATTTAGATATTGAGAGACTGGAGAGTTGAGTGTGTTCCTTGGCTTTGCAAGAATTTTTCTCTAAATATTTGATTATCTTTTTCAAAAACTTATTGCTAAAATAAGGAGATGTGTCATTGATAAATTTGAATTCTTGCTAATTCTTTTGTTGTGGGATGAGCTTAATTGAATATCTTTTCTTTCATGATTTGCTGGTGCACACTAAAATTTTGAGAGAGTCTATTAGTTTGATTAATTAAGATTAAGGTATGAAAAAAGTTAATGTAGAGCAATGCTGATTCTTGACTTACTCGAGGACGAGCAAGGTTTAAGAGTGGGGATGTTGTTGACGCGGCTTATGTACAAATATTTTGTATCATTTTACATAGTTTTTTATGGTTTTTAAGCGTCAATCTTTTACTATATCTTTTACTAACATTTATCACCGTGGATTTTGAAACATTGTCATTGAAATATGCTATATATGATTTTTACAGGTTTTTGACCTATTTTTCACGAAATTCACAACAATCTACGTTGAGTAAGAAAAGACCTCTAAGACGACATTCATTGAAGATGATGATAGAGGAAGGCTTGGTTAATTCATGCCTCCCCCTATATTGATCAAGGTTTTCTGATCAAAAACTTCAAGAAGGTATCAAGAGCTACAAGGAATTGGAGATAATTATTCAATAAAATCATCAAATATGTCAAAGACTAGAAGACTTCGTTAAATCTCGGCCCATATCGAAGATTCCAGAAGCCCAGGAGTCCAAAAGGCCCCACATGAACATTACTTAGGCATCAAGCAACGTCTCCGCAAAAGATGGAAACAACCAGGCGAAAAGAAAGGTCGGGTTCTAGTCTAGATGGAAACAACCGGGCGAAAGGCAAAAGATGTAGAGAGGAGGGACAACAACTAGATTAGAGCGGAGGGTCGAGTTCTAATCTAGGTTAGAGGTACTTCTAGTTCTAGAGGTGATTAGAGGCCTTGCATGGCTCTCTAATTACCTCCAGAGGTCTAATTGTATCATCAAGGGAAACGCATGGTTGTAAGTATGATACAATTTATTAATGAAACAATGTTCTTGTCTAATTATCATGTTCTTGTTCTAGTTATGCTTGTTCTAGCTCTAATTAGCTTTAGATTTAGATACTTGATGATTATTAGATCATATCTTTAAGGGTTATATCCTTCTAGCGTTCTTAATCGTTGATCTAGCTTACTAATGATATAGTTGTATATCTAGTTCTTGTGATCATGGTGATTAGAGGTTCTAGTTGTGCTAATTACGATATTAGACCATATGAAGTAATTAGAGGTGCATTCTCTAATTCTATGTTTGTTGAAAGTTTCTCGTCGATTACCTGGTTACTAGTGATAGTAGAGGCCGGGGAAAGGTTAAACCGATCTAGGGGTTTAGATTGATTGATCTTGATTTAATCATGCTATGAAGTTTATGCTCGATCATGCTTGTCTACCTTGAGCTACTAGTTGTCTCGTTGCTCTTGTCTATTAGTGGTGCCCATATCATGCATGTTTTGGATCCAATTAGAGCATGATTAGACTCTAATTAATATCCCTTAATTGGTGTTTTAGTTCTGTTCTAATTGCTTATCATATAGTTTTAGTATAGTCTAGGCGTAGATTAGATATAGTTTAAGGCTAGTTTAGAGGTAGATTAGAATCATGTTTTATACCTTAGTTTACCATAAACTCTTGTTAATTAGTTCTCAATTAGTTCGTTTCCTAGTTTGACAAAACCCATGAACTCATCCTAGGGAAAAGCTACACATGATACTGTCGCTTGCAGTATAAGGTTTGCCGTACTTAAGTGCCGTCAACAGCGACCCGTAAAAGCAATAGAGAAATCCTCCCTTCTAAGGATTTGTACACCCTCATTCGTAAAGAGACAATTGTAACCCATCTCACAAAGTTGTGACAAGGATAACAAGTTGTAACTCAATGAATCAACCAATAATACATTTGAAATAGATTGATCATTGGAGATAGGAATGTTACCAAGACCTAGAACTTCACCCTTGCCACTATCACCAAAGACAATTTCTTGTGAATCATGTGTTAGTTGCAAGGAATTGAACATATTTCTCTCTCCGGTCATATGATGTGTGCATCCACTATCAAGCACCCCAACTTTCCGTCGAAAGAGTAGTCCTACAAAACAAATTAAGCTCGAGATTTAGGTACCCAAAAAGATTTGGGTCCTTGAGAGTTAGTCACAAGAGCCTTGGGCACCCACACACTCCATTTGATTATGGCTCTCTTTGTGTAGGTACCCACATACTTGACGACCATTTTACCACGATGGTCCCAAGTCAACATATAATCACAAGCATAAGACCTAGAAATGGGAAATTGAGGTTCTTCTTGCTTGGTTGATTTGGCTTGCTCACTTCCTTTCTTGCTCTTGCTCACCTTCTCTTGTGATGTGAAAGTGGTGGAAGAAGGTGAGTGGATCTTGTTCATCACATCATGCAATGTTGCTCCATTCTTCCATGTGGAGCACTCTCGCCCGTTGATTATCACAAGTGGATTAGCCAAATCTTTGAGGCTAAGTCCTGCCTTTCCTTTGTTGCTCTTTGCCGAAGGAGCCATAAGTTCCTCTTTTCTTGTTCCATCTTGTTTTGTGAACAAGTAATCCTTCATTGCTAGCAGGAGTATCTTCACTTTATGCTCCAACATTCCTATCTTCTCATGATTAGCGGTACAAGCATCCATATCATGATCATAACACCGATTACAACCTTTACTAGTGGAGACATTAGAGTCAAGGATTACCGGTGGAGTAGAAGAAGTGGTCTCCAAAAGTGTGTTATATTGTACTTTAAGGTCCTTGAACCGGACACTCAAGCTTGATAGGCTCTCTTGAAGTTCACTCTTTAGGTTGTCAATGGAGGAGTTTGCCTTAGCAAGACTTTCATTCTTTTCCTCTATGGTAGTTTTGGCTAGAGAGAGCTCCCTAGTCAATTCTTCTATCTTCTCCATATCCTCGGCCAATGACTTCTCTAAAGCAAGGTTTCTTTCCTTTTCAAGGATAAGCCTTGCTTGTCAAGAGTCATTTCCCTTTTCTCTAATTTCTTCATTAGATTCTTGATTACGTTATAGCCATTTAGCCCAAATTCTTTTATCATGTTTTGTTTTGAACTATGTTCTTCATCATCATTAGAGGATGAGTCATCAGATTGTACCTTCCTCCCTTTTGCCATAAGGCAAGTAAGGGTGTTGTCATCCTCGTCGTCGGAGAGGTTGGTGAAGAGACATGGAGTCGGTGTAACCTTGTGGATAGCAACACTTGCTATCCCTTCATCATCGGAGCTTGAGCTCTCATCATCCGAGTCCCACTCTTCACCCACATGAGCATAGCCACATTGCTTCTTCTTGTAGTTCTTGCTCTTGTCTTCATTGTACTTGTCTTTCTTTCTTTCTTTCCATGGATTCTTCCTTCTTCTTAGGACAATCGGCTATGTAGTGTCCATACTCACCGCACTAATAGCACCTTCTCTTCTTTACTTGTCCTTCTTGTACTTGTCACCATACCTTCTCTTATACTTGTGACCACCTCTCATCATCTTTTTGAAGGTCTTGATGAACATGGCCACATTTTGATCTTCATCATCCGAGCTATCATCACTTGATGACTCTTCAACTATCTTCTTGCTCTTTTTAGCTTTGCTTGATTTGCTTGCTTCCTCTTCATTTGTGGCTTGGAGAGCCACTCCTTTGTTTTCACTTTCATTTGGCACAATTGAATTAGGTATCTTTCCGGCGGCCGCAATTGCCGCTTGGTCCGTCATCTCATGATGTTGAAGCTTTCCAAGTAATGTGTGAGCATCCATGGCTTCAAAGTCATCACGTTCTGTAATGATTGTTGCAAGAGTCATGTTCTTCACTTGATAGGCTCTAAGCAATCTTCTTGCAACTTTGTTCTCATCATCCCATTCTTCACTACCAAGAGCTCTTATCTTGTTGATGAGTTCCATGAACCTATTAAACAACTCTTGAAGTGTTTCTCCCTTGAGCAAAACAAAGTTGTCTAATTCTCCTTGTACAAGCTCGATCTTTCCAAGCTTGGCCTTGCGATCACCTTCATGAGCCAATTGAAGCTTGTCCCAAATTTTCTTTGCAATCTCCATGCCTTTGACCTTGCGGCGTTCTTCTTCACTAAATCCATTGTTGGGTATGCGGATGGATTGAGCATTGCAGTGAAGGTCTTGCATCATCTCGGGAGTGATTAATTCATCCTTCTTGGGAATATTTACACCTACAACCACAATCACCCAAAGACTTGGGTGCAAAGAGATTAAATGCATCTTCATATCGGAAGCCCAATCGGCATAATTTAACCTATCAAGAATAGGTGCTTTGCCAATGGGTACGGAAGTGAAATTAGAAGAAGGGACATTAGTCAAACTTGAGTAGTCAAATGGAATTTGAGTGAACTTCTTGTTGCCGGACGATTTTGCCTTCTTTGGTAATGAATTAGACTCCGACTTCTTCTCCATCTTGTTTTCCACTTGGGCCATGAGCTTCTTTGTCATCTTCTTTAGTGCCTTCTTAGCCATCTCCTTCATCTCCTTTTGGGCTTCACTTTCACTTTCTTCTCTTTCTGAGCTTGAGCTGAGATCGATTGAGACAAGATATTCTTCTTCTTCGATGAGGACCTCCTTTCCATTCTTGGGACCGGTTGTCTCGGCCACGGTCGACATTCCTCACGCGGTTAAGCGCTAATCACGAGGATTAGGCTCTGATACCAATTGAAAGTTGCCTAGAGGGGGTGAATAGGCAATCCTGAAAACTTACACAAACTTGGCACAAAATCAGTGCCCCACCGGTTCCACCAGTGCGGACCGGTTCCACCGATGGGGAGGCAGATAAACTGAATTGATCTCTAAATCTATGCAAGTAAATTTGATACCGCAAGTTTGTGGGGCTTCCTTGAGACTAGTTCTTATAGATCTAAGAGGGGCTAGCCGTAAAACCTGCACAAGAGATAGATCCAAACCAAACTTGCCAAAACAAGGTGAGTAGAACAAGAACACGAAGAACACAAGGCACCACAAGGAAGCACACGAGACAAGGAATTTAACCCGAGGTTCGGGCACACCACAAAGGCATCCCTACGTCCTCGTTGTTGAGGAACCCACAAAGGGCTTAGACTCGCGACCTTATCCTCTTCTCCGTAATCACCAAGACCGATGGAGAGATACTTACTATGAGGCTCAAAGAGCGGAGATTACAAACTTTCCAAAGCAATCCACATGAGATAGATGCTTCAACGGGCGACGCCTAGCCGTCTAGGAGCACCAAGCTCCAAGAGTAACAAGTCCACCAATTTTGCTTCAAGATTCACCAAAGCTCACAACGAACAAGAGAGAGGGAATGATGAACACGGAGTCTTCAATGCTCTCTCAAGATCTCACCCACTCACTCAAGATCTCACCCACTCACACTTACAAGCAATGGAGGATTTGAGCACAAGAGACTGGGGAGTGATGTAGAGGAGTGAAAGAACTTGGAGCTTTTGTCTCAGGTTGAAGAAGTGGCCAAGAGAGAGAGAAAGAGGGGAGTGAAAGGATATATATACTCCCCCTCTCGAACTAACCATTTTGAACCATTAGTGGGCTGGCAAGTGACCGACCGGTGTTAGGACCCCGACCGGTGGAACCGGTGGGAACCACCGATTGTCTACCAGAAGGTTTTGAACTGCCGAACGGTGGTTGAGTGCCCGATCGGTGGCACCGGTGGGAACCACCGATTGGCTACCAGAAAGTTTTGAACTGCCCGACCGGTGGCACCGGTGGGAACCACCGATTTGCTACTAGAAAGTTTTGAACTGTACGACCGGTGGTTGAGTGCCCGACCGATGGCACCGGTGGGAACCACCGATGGGGCGCTGAGAAGAACATAATTTGACTATGTGAAATTGGATAGAATTTTGGTTAGAAAGAGTTAAACCTTGTGAGCTTAGTGACTCAATAAGCACTATATGTTGGACCCCCCTTGATAGTACGGCGGTTCCTATACTCAAGATGTAAATTAGTAAAACTAAAGTAGACTTGATCTTGAGTGAACCACTTCACATCTTGCTTGAAAATAATTGAGGGGCCTCTTATCTTGCTCACTTGATAACTCTAGCACTTGTTTGCTTGATATACAAATATGGATTACCTTTTCTTACTTGATATACATGAGTGTAGCACTTTCAATTGATTTGTCACTATATTCATACTCATGTAAACTCATTAGTTGATTTTAATGTTGTCAACATTCACTAAAACCCTCTTAGAGGTTGATTGCACTTACATTCTGGAAGATCAATCTTGTAAGCATTGTCATTAATCTTGGCCTGCACTTTGAATGGTCTATCTCCTCGTGGCATCAGCTTGGACTTGCGCTTCTCAGGAAAACGCTCTTTGCATATGTGTACCCAAACTAGATCACCCGGTTCAAATATCATCTTCTTTCTATGCTTGTTTGCCTTCGCAGAAGAGTATTGTGCCTTCTTCTCTAGCTCTGCTTTGGTCTTCTCGTGCAGCTTCTTCACATATTCAGCATGTTTGGAAGCTTCCATGTTGCTTTGTTCCTACAATGGTAATGGCAACAAGTCGATCGGAGCAAGGGGTTTGAACCCATATACAACTTCAAATAGACACATATTAGTGGTAGAATGTACTGCCCAGTTGTATACAAACTCAATGTGCGGTAAGCACTCCTCCCATTCCTTCAAATTTTTCTTGATAATGGTTCGAAGCAGCGTTGAAAGTGTTCTATTTACCACTTCAGTTTGTCCATCTGTTTGTGGGTGGCAGGTTGTTGAAAACAACAGTTTTGTCCGAAGTTTTGCCCACAATGTCTTCCAAAAATAGCTCAAGAATTTGGTTTCATGATCTGAAACAATTGTCCTAGGCATTCCATGTAACTTCACAACATCCCTGAAAAACAAAGAGGCTACATGGGAAGCATCATCGCTTTTATGACAAGGTATAAAATGTGCCATTTTAGAGAAACGATCAACCACGAAAAAGATTGAATCTCTCCCCCCCCCCTTTGTCTTAGGTAAACCCAAAACAAAGTCCATGCTAATATCTTCTCAAGGAATGCTAGGCACAGGCAGAGGAGTATATAAACCATAGGGGTTCAATTTTGACTTAGCTTGTGGCATGTGACACATCTTTCTCTGTACATCCCTTCTCATCTTTGGCCAATGGAAGTGGTCAGCCAACATCTCATATGTTTTTTCCATCCAAAATGACTCATTAATCCACCTGCATGTGCTTCCTGTAACAAGAAAAGTCTAACAGAGGAATTTGGTACACACAATTTGTTAGCTCTAAACAAGAATCCTTCATGCACATGATATTTATCCCATCCTTTTCCTATAGAACAATTTGCATATGGTTAGTAGAATATAATTCTTTTAAACTTTCTAATCCCAGCACTTTCACTTCAAGTTGATTTAACAAAATATGTTTTCAGGATAGAGCATCAGCAACAAGGTTATCCTTACCTTTCTTGTATTTTACAACATATGGGAAAGTTTCGATAAATTCAACTCATTTGGCATGGTGACGGTTCAGTTAGCTTGCCCCTTTAAATACTTCAAAGCTTCATGATCCGAATAAATAACAAATTCCTTTGGCCATAAATAATGTTGCCAAGTCTCAAGTACTCTCACCAAAGCATACAACTCATTGTCATAAACAAAATAGTTTAGTTGTGCTCCACTCAACTTCTCATTAAAATAAGCAACCGGTTTTCCTCCTTGCATGAGCACACCTCCAATCCCAATTCCACTTCCATTACATTCAACTTCAAATGTTTTAGTGAAATCAGGCAACACAAGCAAGGGGGCTTCAGCCCAGCGTTTTTTTAGTTCTTGAAAAGCAGTCTCTTGTGGCTCTCCCCATTTGAACACGACACCTTTCTTTGTCAACTCATTAGTGAGTCAGCAATGGTGCTGAAGTCCTTGACAAATCTCCTATAAAAACTAGTAAGCCCATGAAAACTTCTTACTTGACTCACATTTTTAGTGGTTGGCCATTCCTTGATTACTTTGACCTTTGATTCGTCAACATGGATTCCCTGTCCTAAAACAACAAAGCCAAGAAACACAACCTGATCTGTACAAAATGTGCATTTCTCAAGGTTAGCAAACAACTTTTCCTTTCTAAGCACATCCAAAACTTGCCGGATATGCTCAACATGTTCCTCCAACGTCTTGCTGAAAATTAGGATATCATCAAAATAAATAACGACAAATTTTCCAATGAAATGATCTCAACACATGGTTCATCAATCTCATAAATGTACTAGGTGCATTAGTCAAACCAAATGGCATAACTAACCACTCATACAGCCCAAACTTCGTTTTAAAAGCAGTTTTCCATTCATCTCCCACATTCATTCTTATTTGATGGTAACCACTTTGTAAATCAATTTTAGAAAATATCATGGAACCACTCAATTCATCAAGCATATCATCTAGCCTAGGAATAGGATGACGATAGCGAACTGTGATGTTGTTAATGGCTTTACCAGCTACACACATTCTCCAAGATCCATCTTTCTTTGGCACCAAAATTACTGGGGCAGCACAAGGGCTTAAACTTTCACGCATATAAATTTTATCTAAAAGTTCTTGTACTTGCCTTTGAATTTCTTTGGTTTCATCAAGGTTGGTCTTTTTTTTTTTGAAAAGAAACGGGCAGGAGAGCTGCCTGCTATATTAAGAAGAAGAGCGCCAAGAAAGGCGACAAGCATTGTACAAGAAAAAGAAAAGGCCAAGCCCAAGAGCTCACAAAACCACTCACAACATAGCCTGCAAACAGGCACAACCAGTTAGAAGCGAGAGAGAAGACTAGCTAAGTTTTTAGAGCCCGCAGACACCCAAGAGGTAGCTTCAACCTTTATAGTCTGAAAAACCTGTAAACTGGAGGCCTCTCTATGGTCAAAAACCCTTCCATTTCTTTCCTTCCAGAGCTCCCATACCACAAGGATAATGAGGCTTCTTAGTCCCTTCCTATCCCCTATAGGAAGCTTTGCTAGCATCGTCCACCAGCCAAGTAAAGAGTCCTGCTGCCCCCAAAAGCTAGGATTGAGACCCTCAACTGCCACCCAGCAAGAGACCTCAGTCCAAATGCGTTTAACAAACCGGCAGTCAGTAAATAGATGCACTCCTGACTCCTGCGCTGAGCGGCAAAGGGCACACAAAGCAATGTGAGGCCACCCACGTTGCGCCAAACGGTCAGCCGTCCAAATCCTATTTTGAATCGCTAACCAACAGAAGAATTTGCATTTTGGTGGAGCCCAATTCTTCCAAATGATCCACTCAAAGTCAGTACGTACTGATCCACAAAATTGCGCTTCATAAGCTGACTTTGTTGAGTACTGTCGAGACTGTGTAAGCTTCCAAGAGGTAGTGTCAGGAGTGGCAGGATGCAGTTGCACTCGGTTCACTTGAGACCAAAGGCTACAGTACTCCGCCAAATGAGACCTGAGAGGCTAGCACTTTGCAAATTCAGGTCCCTAATCCAGTTGGAATTACAAAGAGCATCTTGTACTGTTCTGTTCTTCCTTCTGGATATGAGGTAAATGAGTGGCGCCAAATCTCTTGGTCTGAGGCCCTGGAGCCAGGCGCTATCCCAGAAGGAGGTAGACCTCCCATCTCCCAATGTAATCGTTGTTGTTGCCGCAAAGAGCTGCTTATCCGCTGTTGAACAAGGCAGCTCTGCCCCTAACCAATGCCTTTCACGGAGTGTGGACTGCTGCTAAAGCCAGCGTAAGCGCAGGGCTCGAGCAAAAAAATCCAGGTGCAAGATTCCAAGGCCACCCAAAGCTTTCGGCTGAACTAAGCGGACCCAGTTCACTTTGCATTTCCCACCAATGAGCCTATCCATACCAGCCCAGAGAAATTGTCTTCTCTTGGAGTCGATGTATTCCAAAATATCTTGCGGAGGCTTGAGGGCGCAAAGTAGGTAGATCGCTTGGGAGGTGAGAACAGACTTGACAAGGGTGAGATGAACAGCGGTGGTCAAATTCCTACCATTCCATTTGCTCAGCTTGCTGGAGATCTTGTCCACAAAAAATTGAAAAATCTGTCTTCCTCAGCCTACCCGAGGTCAGAGGCAACCCTAGATATCTTACTGGAAAGGCCGCTCTTCTAGCCAGTAAATTTTGGAGCACTGGAGCTAAGTCAGTAGCACTACAACGGATTGGAATTACTGAAGACTTGTGAAAATTAGTAACCAGTCCCGAAGCCTGACCAAACATGCTGAGCAGGTACACAAGAGCATCAACATCATCTTTCCTTGGCGCTATGAATAACGCCACATCATCCGCATAAAGCGAGATACGAAGACCCTAAGGGCGTCCCCGCAGCTTACTCAGCATTCCTTGATCAGTCACCACTTGAAGGAGTTTTTGGAGCGGGTCTATCGCAATGATGAAAAGCAGTGGCGAGAGAGGATCGCCTTGTCGCAGTCCCCATCCATGCCTTAGAGGAGGATTTGGTACCCTATTAACGAGCACTCGCGATGTGGAGGAAGAGAGGATTGCAGCAATCCAGTCCCACCAGCGTGATGGAAAGCCAATGCGCTGCAGGAGAGTCAGCAGATAGCCCACCTTACCGAGTCGAAAGCTTTTGCTATGTCTAGCTTCACGAAGAGGGCTGGGGTCTTGCTGCGATGGTAACGTCTGATAGTACTGCGTACTGACATGAAGTTATCGTGAATACTTCTCGTCTTGATGAAAGCACTTTGGCACGTAGACACAATCTCATTCATACGAGACGCGAGACGGAGAGCCAACGTTTTAGTTATTATCTTCACAAAGGAATGAATTAGGCTTATTGGCCTAAAGTCGGCCACAGCTTCAGCCCCATCTTTTTTCGGAATCAGCACAATGTATGCCGAGTTGATTAGCTGTAGATTCAGGCACCTAAGTTCATGGAAAGCATTTGCTGCAGTCAAAACATCTTGTTTGATAATGTCCCAACAGGTTTTGAGGAAAGTCCCCGTGAAACCATCAGGCCCTGGCGCTTTATCACCTGGCATAAGATCAATGGCTCTCTTTATCTCTTGCTCAGTGAAAGGTACATCGAGGGAGGAAAGATCAGTTTCCTGGTTGTAAATGGAATCCCAGTTGAAATCTACATTCCTCGTCTCTGGCCTTCTTAGAACTGATTCGAAGAATACCTGAACCTCCGCTGCTTTGTCAACATGGTTGACTGCCCAGCCGTTCTCCTTCCTCAGTCGTGAAATGAAATTTTTTCGGCGCCTTGCATTTGCTCTTCTATGAAAGAACTTAGTATTAGCATCTCCAAATTTTAAGTCGGTCAGCCTGGAGCTTTGTTTTCTGTGCACACATTCAATCACAGCAAGACCTAGGACACGTTTCTTCAATCTAGCCCGAAGCAGAATTTCCTCCTGAGATAGTTGCCTGTTCTCTTGGGCTAAGTCTAATCTGAGAATCACCTCCAGGGCCATATGCAAGAGAAGCTTGGTATCTGAAAAATGTTTTTTGCTCCAATCCCGTAGTGCCTGTGCAGTACCTTGCAGCTTGAAGTAGAGTTTATGGAACGGCTCCGAATGTGCCGACGGGGCGTTCCAGGCAACGGTCACCACCTCCGTCCAGAAATTCTCAAACTTGAAGGTGCGTGGACGTCTTGGTCTGGAGTGATTTGATAAGAGTAAGGGGCAATGATCTGAAAGTGAGGACGAGAGTGCATGAAGGCTATGAGCAGTGAAGGCAGACTCCCATTCCTCATTGCAAAAAAATCTGTCAAGTCTAAGGTTGGGTTGCGCCTTTCATTACTCCACGTGTATTTTCTGTTCTGTAGGCTGTCAAGTCGCAGACATTTAACGTGTCTCTGACTCTTCCCATGAGGCAAGGATTCAGGCGTCTGTTGTTTTTATCAGCAGCTCTGTAGGTGAAATTAAAATCCCCCAAAATCAGCCACTGCACACCAGCTTGAGGTTTTAAGTTCTTGATCTCCTGCAGGAAGGCTGACCTCATACCGCTTCTAGTTGGGCCATACACAACTGTCAACAGAAAAGAACTCGGCGACTCCTTGAGTGTGGCAGTGGCCGATATGTGGAAGTCACCTAGTACGAAGTTAGACAGCTCAAGAGTATTGCTGTCCCAAAGCAGCAATATACCTCCTCTTGTCCCGTGCAATCCTCCAGCAGGTTTGAAGTTGAACCTATCCAACTTGTTTCCACTAAGAGAAGCAGTCAAAAACTGATCAATGCTATGCAATTTCGTTTCCTGGAGACAAGCAAGATGACATGACGTAGAAGAAATTGTTTCCACCACTGCATTTCTACGCGCCACTTGGTTGAGGCCTTGCACATTCCAGGAAAGGATTTCGAGATTTACATCTACCATTTGGGAAACAAATGAGACACCAAAGCTGTCTGTAAGTAGGGAGTGCAGACTACGCAGCCACCTGCTGGCCTGCTGCATGAAGGTGCGCTTCTTCCTGCATCGTCGCCACTCCCTCCTAGAGGTCAGCGATACCATCGCCAGCCACCTGCATCAGTGCCTCATCGATGACCTCCGCATTAGCATCTTCAAGCTTAAACAGGACATTCAACGCAGCAATCACTTCTTGTGGTAATGGACCTCGGAACAGCGCGAGAAACTCCTACAAAGCGGCATCAAACGGCATCGCATCATCATCTGCTAGTAGACCCAGCTTGCGGCAAAGATTGCGTTGTGCGCGTTGCATGATTGGCAGTCGACGAACAGCAATGTTTCTTGCGCTGCGGTGAACCATGGACAGGTTGTAGGTGCGACGACGACGGTGCCTGCCTTCAGGTGCTGCAGCCTCCTGTGGCCTTGCTGCCACTGCAGCCAAAGGCCTGCTCTGTACAACTATCCCACTGTCTGAGGAACCTGGTCCTCTAGACCCAAGGATGGCAGGATCAGGCGTGGTGAAGAGTGTTTTGAGGATAGGGTCATCCAGAGCTAGCTGGAGGCTTGTTCTTGCTGCCGTGGCAGTCTGTGGTGAAGGTACATTGGAGGCAGGGAGGGGGTCAACAAATCCCTCGCTTGGTTCTTCCGCAGACTGCATATGATGCAGCGCCATCTCCACATCCTGCACAGAAGGTGAAGGAGGAGGTCTCCCCTGTACATCTGACAAAATACGCTTGAATACAGATGCCATGGGTATAGAACCCACATGGCCACTGGCCTGACCAACAGCTTGCACATTGGAGCCGAACTAGGCCTCACTCCCCCTAGCATCCACCGCCCTGCCCACTGGAGAGCCATGGGCCTGGCGGCTGCGCCTCCTGTAAACGCATCCTGGTCTGAACCGGTTTCCCATGATGATGCCAGGGAAGGACCAAACTAGCCCAGACTCCTTTGGAGAAGGGGGAGCCGTCGTTGTTGTGTGCTTCAAGGATCGGCTGCTTGCAATGCACCTGCCTTGCAAGCAACGCCGCCCAGTGCGCACGAAGAGTTCTTGGCTCAGATTGCTCACATCTGCTAGCACGCTGATGAGGATGTCGAGTGGGGCTATGCCCACGCCCAGCAAACACATCCGCAGCAGCCGCGCCCGAACAGACCTGGACGCCTGCCCCCTGAGTGCCCACGGCTGAGTGACGCCGGTGTCCGCCATTGCTGGTCCCATGGTCTAGGCAGCGATCATGCCGCGTTGTCAAGCGCTCCCGCTCCCGATTCGCAGGGGCATGTGAGAGGCTCCGGAACAGGTGGGAGCTCCAGCTGTCGCTCCAGTGACCGCGCCGGCAGCGCGCACCGTCGTCATCGTCATTGCGATGACGCTCGTTGTTGTGGACCGGAGGAGCAGCATCATGTCGGTCCCGTGGCTCGCGCTCACCGTCGACGACACCAAGAAGCCATTTGTAGTCACGTGGGCACCGACGGCCCTCTCTACTTGGTGGTTGGTCCACGATGTCCAGATGAACGATAATGCGGAAGGTCAGGCCACTCCGACCTGCCGGGGGGGAGCTGCCATCTTGGAACACTGTTGTCCTGCCAACGATGGTCAACTAAGTTACCTTGGGGATGTATGACGGATCCACTGTCCAGGCCCAAAGGTTGAGGGTGCGTGTATCTTTCTTCTTTAGTGAGGCCTCTTCTACGTAATCCAGGTCGCAGTTTCTCGCTACTGCCCTCTTGGTGATGCTCTCGTTCCAGGCATGGAGCGGAATGCCTTCCAGGCAAAGACGGATGTGGTACCTGAAGTCCTCCTTATCGCCGTGTACTGGTAGCTGCCACTGCATGATGCGAATGTTAAGGTTGCCATGAAGGAAGTCTCTGTGATCAACGGCCGCATCTCAATGATGCCGGTGAGTGAAGGTGATGATGAAGTCCTCTGGGTGGTGCTGTGCCACCTTGATGTCATTGGCCCGCACACCAAACTGGGAGCAGAAGGCTCTTTTCACCGCGTCGAGGCTTATCGCCGGCCTGTCGTGCCGGAGCCAGGCCAACACCGCGTGCGTGGACAGCCTATCTAGCTCGCGGTCCATGTCCCGAGATGAGCCCGCCACGACAAAAGTCTCCTTGGGGTACGTTTCTGGGTCCCCAGGCCTGACCATGGTAGCTTGCTGCAGTGGAGGGAAGTTCGATATGTTGAAGCTCGGAGGTGGGGTCAAGGACGGGGGTGGTGATGGTGGTGCGCTGAAGCTGCCTCGAGAGCACTGCCAAGCTTTGTGGCCAGATCCCCCACATTTGAAGCATTTCAGGGGGGTCCCTGCAGCCTGCAGTGAGATGACCTCTGGACAGGCAACGGAAGCATTTACCTTTCAAGCTCTGCAGCAATTTAGCTCTGGCCAGAGAAGGCAGCGAGGGGGGCTTGGTGGTTGGGTGTCTGTTGACTCCCCGCCCGCGCTTGCGATGGACCTTCATCCACCCCTCTAGCTCATCCTCGTCAGAGCAGCCTAGGCGAGTTTGATGCAGAGCAGAAGACGCTGTTGGTTGCCGCTGGTGAAGAGTTGCATGCTCTCCCGCGGCCGCGCCGAGGGTAGCCGCAGAGGAAGCGGATTTCAAGCAGGAAGCGGGGGTGCCGGAGGATTTACTGCCTGTGGGGCGATGCAGATGGATAGTAGTAGCACTCAAATCGAAACGCACCTGCTTGGTGGGGAACGAGCTGGAGGTGGCGTTTCTCGGCACGACGACGACGGATTTGAGTCGCTGTCGTGTTGGGAGCTGAGGTGCTGCCGACGAGGTGAGGAGCGAGGACTGGGCTGATGTTGGGTTCGATTGGGAGCTAGCTGGTAGATCTGACGACCTATGGGCTAGGTGGGGGCTGGCGGACGGAGGGGAGGCCGGAGATTTGGCTGCGGCGGCGGGGATGGGCTGGTTTGCCATGGGGGCAGAGCGCAAGGTCGGGGAAGGCATAATGGTCCTAGATCAGGCTCTCCACCCTTAGGAGTAAACTATCCCCTTTTAGGGTTGGTCTTGTATGGAGGACGGTTAGGAAGTGCAGCTCCAGGAATGAGATCAATCTGATGCTCAATGCCTCGCAAAGGAGGAAGTCCAGCTGGTGTTTCTTCTGGAAAAAATTAGTGTAGTCCTACAAAACATGAGCAACACAACTAGGAATAGATGTCAAGTCATTAGCTGAAAGTAATGTGTCTCTGTACAAAAGTACAATGAGTACTTGATTTGGGTTATTCCTCACATCTCTCATTTTAGATTTGGTGGCTAACATGACTAAATTTTCTCCCTCTCTTCTATCATTTTTTTCTCTCACAATTGGCTTGTGGCTCTCTCTCACCGATTTGTGGATGGCACTCAGTTTCTTTTTCTCTCTTTCCTTCTCACTTTCAACATTCACTTTGGAGTTCATTTGTAAATGCTCAACAAGAATTTGCTGCAGTGTCATTGGTTTAAGTACCAATTCCTTTCCTTTCCACTTGATGGTGTATTGATTTGTGCGACCACAATGCAGAGATGAACGATCATATTGCCATGATCTTCCTAACAGCAAATGACACACTGTCATGGGAGCAACATCACACTCTATGGTGTCAACATATTCACCAATCTTAAAAGGAACTTTTACTCTATGGTCAATTTTGATATCTCCTAAATCATTTAGTCATTGCACATGATATGGGTGAGGATGTCGTGGCAATTTCAGCCCAAGCTTGTCAACCATTTCCTTGCTTGCAAGATTATGGAAGCTGCCACCATCTATGATTACCTTGCAAACCTTATCTTCGACCTTGGCTCTTGCTTGGAAAAGATTATGCCGCTGTCCATTCTCAACTTCTCTCACTTGTACACTCAAAATTTTAGTAACAACAAGAGCAGCACCTCTCTCAAATTCACAGCTGGTGTGGTCTTCTTCTTTCGGAATATCCTGAAACCTGCCCTCATCAATAACATCTTGTTCTTCCTCACTAACAGATTCATACTCCCCATGATCATTGACAATGATAATGCGATTATTGGGACATTCTCTTCCAACATGACCACGACCTCCACACTTGAAGCATTGAATTCCACTACTCTTGACAGTAGATCCCATCGAAGTAGATGCTGAATTTGCATGTTTGTTCATCTCACTTGGAGCAGACAGCTCTTTGCCACCAGGGACACTACGAGCATTTGAATATGAACCTCCATTTGAGTTGGTGATGGTGCCTCGACTAGTACTACTTCTTGATGTAAATTTGCTTCCACTTGATGTACCCTTTGCACTGAAAGGTCCAGCTCTAGGGTTCTTACTATCTTGCTGCGTCTTTTAGCTTTGCTTGCTTGATGCACCAACTCAATAAGATTGCGGTACGATTGAAATTCAACAATGCGCTGAATGTTGCGGTGTAAACCGGACATGAAACGTGCAATTGATTGCTCTTCATCTTCATATACATTGGCCTTGATTATTGCCTTTTCCATCTCCTTGTAGTACTCGTCTATAGAGAGATTTCCCTGCTTCAAATTCTGCAGCCTATCAAAAAGATCACGATGATAATGCTTAGGTACAAATCTTGCTCTCATTTCTCTCTTCATTTCAGCCCATGATGTTACATCACCTTGGCCTGCTTCTTCTCTATCACTGAGCACTTGCTCCCACTAGATTAGTGCATAATCATCAAACTCAAGGGCAGCCATGGCGATCTTCTTCTCTTCAGAATAATTATGCAAGCGAAAGATTTTATCTACCTTCAACTCCCATGTGAGATATGCTTCAGGATCAGATCCACCATCAAATTTGGGAATGGTGAATTTAAGCTTGCCAAACCTCTCTTCATTGGGCTGATTACGACCATGATTACCTCAATGTTGATTGCCTTCATTTCGGGGCTGTTCGAGGAAACTTCCTTCATCCTCTTCCTCAAATTCTACATGTTCACTTCCTCTATCTCCAAGACCTCTTCCTCTTCCTCTACCACAACCAACACCATGTTCATCATGCACTCGTCCATGACTAGAAGGCCTCCTAGCATGATTAGCAGCTCGTTGTTGGCATTGTCGCTGTTCTCTTGCAAGTCGTGCAGCAGCTTCTTCATCTGTTTCATTAACCTCATCTTCATGATTACTTGCACCATCATGGACTTGGTGTTGAATTCTCAGCTGAGCCACAAGTGCTTGAAGATCTTGTGACAACCTCTCTTGCTTCTCCTCCATGCTTTGCTTCAGCTCATTGAATTGTGTCATGGTGACACAATCATCAATATCCGGCATTTGAGACATCTTCCTGAAAAGTTAGCGAGAACACAAACTGCAAGTATATGTGGAATAGGAAATATGTGGAAGTCTCACAATCTCACCTCTATTACCAACCAAAACTCTTATGACTTCCTTGCATATTACAGAAGTATAATGTGTGGTGGTAATAAGAAAGTGATGGTTAAGCTAATAGACGACCGGTGTGTAGTTCACAATGGCTTATTTGTGGAGCTTGGTAGGGGATGATGCACAACGAACAACCTGAAATCTAGTTGTTGTAAAGTTAAGTAGCAATCCAACCTAGAGTACCATTGCCTAGTGCTGATCAAGGATATGAGTGGAGAAATTGGATAAACACTCGCACAAGGAAATTTCAGACTTGATGCAAACAAGGAATATTATGCTAGGGACGGATGAAATGCTAGGAACAACTAGCACAAATTGCACAAGTCAAGGATAGCAAACTGATTGCACAACTTGATGTAAGGGTTCAACCCTTGTGCACTTCAACACATTCTTCTTTCATCTGTTCACAATTATTTTCTACTCGCTTTTTTTTGAAACTTTCTTTCCATTTCTTTTTTTTTTTTTTGCAAACTATGAACTTAGATAAGATAAAACACATGCACAACTTTGCGGGGATAAGAACCTAAACACAACCAGTAGCTGAACTTGATGGATAAAAGATATACTCAAAAGATGAAACGGGTTATGCAACTTTTTTTGTATGGGAATTTTTATGGAAGGACACGAAAGAAAATATATGGGTAAACTAAAGGACAGTCAAAGGATGATATGATCAGCAACTAAACATAGACTCTTATGGACTGAAACTTAACCAAACTCACTAGAATAACAGATTGAAATAAAAGGCTATAGCAGAAAAAAATTTTGTGGCTTTTTGGTGGATAGGACGAACACAAAATATATGTAGCTAAGGTTAAATAATCCTACCATGGTAACGAAAGCTCTGGTACCAAATGATGCAGTCTGCAGTTCCAATCTTCACGACGTAGGATCAAGAACAAGATAACTAGCTGCAAGCAGCCGGATAACTAGTGCAACCTGACAAATAAACTCGAAACGAACCACCGTCTCTATACGACAACCTGAATCGAGGATTCGCCCAACCACACTCTCAAAGAAACAACCTACACAACATGGAATCAATGGACCAGGAGCACCAATTGGGAGCCGATGATGCGGCCATTTCTCTAATCCCTCAAGGAAATCACAAGAGCAAAGGGGTAGAGATCACTCTCTGAATTTGTTAGCACTCGGCTGAACAAAGGTTCTGGTTTTTCGATTATCAAAAGTCTCCCTAATGGAGAGATACAAGTAGTATTCATACTAGGAACAACCCTCCTAGCTGAGTGTGAAAGGACCTTTCAAATTACTGGAGAAATAGGCTTAGGAAATTGCATAAAATAAATCCTCACTGGAAACTCGCGCAGACCTTTCACCTTATGTGCTGTTTCCACTAAAACGGTCATAACTCTTTATTGGGAAGTCCAAATGATGTGCCGTTTGTTGGGTTGGAAATTAGACTTGATAATCTTTCCACGAAGTAGTCATGGACCCATAGAGCCTTCTGGAATAAGGAGTTATGATGTCATCTTTTAGGTGCTCCAAACTGGCACTCCGAACTGATCCCGTACCAAGTCTTTAGCTGAGATGTGCTATTGTCTTTGACTCCATGTGCTATGCTGTATGTTGTGGCGTAAACTCGCTTCTTGTTGTTGCTTGTACTCCTTCTTCCTCCACTCCAATGTGTCTAAGTTCAATCAAACAAAAGGAGGTGGGAAGTATGGCCAATTCACTATAATTTGTCATATAGCTTAAGTTAGCGTTCACCTGATCATGTATCTTCTTAGCATGATTCATTGTGATTGTCTTAGCACGATTCCTTGTGATTGGTCCTCGATACATGTTGTCTAGCTGATCAGTTGAGTGAACCATGGTGTAGCTTGTCATGTCCTCATCTTCCATTGGGATGGTCGTATCAAATACTGAAAACACAAAAGTTGTCACCTAGTGTGTCTCCCAACCAGAGTTGCATGGGATAGCCGACAAACCAAGGTAAACTCTAAGTATGAACACCGTCATGCCACTCAAAGAGTCTACTACTAACTGTTAATGAGCCAGAAAAGCAAGCACTACTATATAGCCAACACTATAAGCATGCACAAGGTTCCCATAAACAGACAAGTATAAGACTAAGTATGAAAGTAAAGTTAGTATGAAATAACAAGAGTAGAGGACAAGGAACTTTACTCAATCCTAGAATCGAATATCCTTCCTCTGAGAATACAAGACTGGGAGAGAAGAGAACTCCTGCTCCCGCACTTCCACCTCACTACTCTCTTGATACAAGAGGCACTCTCTCTACAAGCTAAGGGAAACCTTCACTTCTCCCACACTATACACTTCACACTAAGTGCTACTATACCACTATTACACACACACCTCACAAGTGAGCTACCAGGGGGTATTTATAGTGTCCAAGGTCGATGAGGCGGTTACAAGTGGTGGGCCAGGCCGGGCAACTTAGGGGGAGCCGGGCGGCCTGGATGATCCTTGGATCCACCGCCTCACTTCATCCCACGGTCCATATTGATCCTCCAAGGTGGTTATAGGTCGGTTGATGGTTATTCTTATGTGCTTTTGCCTCAACCATTGGATCCTTTTGTGTTTCTTCCTTAGCCATTGGATGACACTCCTCTGGATTGCTAACTTAGCCAATCCGTGGGCTGGATTGGTGAGGTGGAGTCCTTTCGAGGTGTGATGACTCGTTCTCTCAGTTCCCACATTGTACTTGTGCTTGACATGTTGTCTTGTGCATGCAGGTTAAAGATGGTGGAATTTAGAGAAAGTCACAGGCCGGGCGGCTTGCACCTAAGCCAAGCAGCTTGGACCTGAGCCGGGCGGCCTAGGTCCTTAGCCCATATCCATTCCTTCTTCTTGGGTTCATCTCCATGTTTTGTATGTTTTTGCATCGTGACATGTGTTCCTGCAATACTTTTGTACACAACTCGTGGAACCGGTTAATAAGGATGAACTTGCATAAAAATCACCCTTGAGACATGAAATGTTGGTGGTCGAAATGGGTTATAACGACCGCCAACACCGCCATACCGACCCTATAAGACCCCTTTACTCCCTTCATAGCTATAAATACCCCTGAGTGCTCATTTGTAAAGTGTGGAAGTTGAGTGGAACATACCATTCTTAGTTTTGTAGCACTAGGTTAGTCCTGGGAGCTAGAGTTGAGTCTTAGTCTTTGCCTCAGCGATTCCGGAGTTAGTTTCCAGTCTTGGTAAAGCTCTTGTATCTTTCTATCTTTTGTACTCTTACTACTCCAGTATAATGTACATTATTGATCTATCTTCTGAGTTATACTTTACTTTATTTCTTACACTTGCCTAGTGTGGTGTACCTTCTTTGCATACTAGACCAAGGCTTCGTTTGTGTTGTCCTTAAGTTATCTGAATCATGCTAGACTTGCTAGTGCTATAAGCTTGTCTTAGGCTTTGATCTAACATTAAGTTAGTTCTCACCCTCTAATCAAGGCAAAAATTTAGAGTTCAAGTTCTCACTTGAATTCTAGTTTAGCGTGCCATCTTACCCACGCATCTCTGGTTGATAGCCTCTTTAGGTGACAGCATTAGAGGTCTTAGTATTCCAATCCCATCGTTCGGTAAGCCCTTAGGTGTTAGCCAGTTGCCGTTCGGTTGGCCTCCTATCTACCCCCTGGCCTCCTCGGTGTAGTCTGGAATTTTGCTCGATGCAAGACCCTAGTTTGTGTTTGGTTAACTTAGTTCAACCGCAAATACTAATCTGTAGCGGTTAAGAAATAGAGTTTGGATATCTTAATCTCACTCATTGTCCTCCTATGAAACTACCTAGTTGTTTACTTCTTTGGTCCCTATTTACTCTTCCCACCATACACTATCTTGGTTATTTTACCCCCGGTGTAAGAATAGCGGGAGTTTATCTAAGTTATACAGTACCGTTGAATATTTGACATATCGCTCCACCTATTCGCCCTTGCTTCCCTGTGGATTTTTACGATACTCGGAATACTCTGAGTGAAAAAGCTACAGCGAATCTCCGTGCGCTTGCGGAGTAAAATCTGTTACGCTAAGAGACATCAACAAGTTTTTTCTAGCGCCGTAGCCGGGGAAGCAATTGGCAATAGAAGTTTGATTTGTTCGAACCTAGGTACTTTATAACTTGATAACATATCGCTATTACTTAGCGGGCTCATTTGCCTCTGTCTACTATATTGTTGGGTGACAGAGAGGTGTATGACCAGTTTCGACCTACCAGCAAGCTTTCACAACAATTCGGAGTCACTGCTCAGAAGGAGAGTCTGTCAAAAGACTATCCATCGGGAGAGGCATGTGCCATCGACACTGGAATTTGGATCCACAAGCACAAGGAAACCGACACCACTAATGTCTGAGAAGACCATCCATCACTTTACCGTCCCCTCCAGCAACAACATCCCCACAGGGCCTGATGTGCAAGTTGGAGAAGGATTCGAGCTCAAGCCAGGTGTCATCCACATGGTCCAAGCTAGTCCATTCTGTCGATTGGCGTCAGAGGATGCAAACAGCCATCTCAAGCAGTTCCTGGAGATATGCAGCACTTTTACTATCAAGGGTGAAACCGCCGATGCTGTTCGACTTCACCTTTTCCCGTTCTCATTGATTGGGAAGGCAAACAATGGTTCTATCTGAACCGTGCAAACTTGGCGACATGGGAGGCATGCTCAAATGCCTTCCTTGTAAAGTACTCCCCCTGGGGAAGACAAGCTCACTGAGGAACCGAATCTCGAGCTTCCAACAGTTCGCAAATGAGTCGGTGGCGGAGGCATGGGAGAGACTTCAAGAGTACATTGCCGCCTACCCCCACCATGGTATGGAAGAGTGGCTGATCATCCAAAACTTCTTCCAAGGTCTACACCGGACCGCGCAAGAAGAGCTCGATGCAGCCGCTAGAGGATCTTTTCTATCCTTGAGTGTTGCCGCCGCAAGCACTCTCATCGAGAAGATGGCGAGCAACCAAGGATGTAGACAGGAGAGGGCGAATAATAAGCCTTATGGAGTCCACCATATTGATAGCTCCAACATGCTTGCTACCAAGATGGACCTCCTGCTAAAGAAGCTGGAGGATGCTCCCGAAGTTGTACCAATCCACGCACTGGATTCTCGCATGACTTGCGAACATTGCAGGAATACCGGCCATACGGGGAACAGGTGCCCCAAAAATGGATAGGAGGACGTGAATTTCGTCAACAACAGCAGCTTCAACAACGGGCCTCGTCCTCAACCAGGTTGGAACTCGCGACCACACCTACCTTTTTCTAGTCAAGGTACATCTTCTAGCAGTTCTCAGCAGTTTAATAAAAATCCTTTCAATCAAAATGCTATGAACGATAGTACAAGTAAGAAATTCCATGCAAATGATAGAATTCTAGATACCCTGTTGCTTCAAATGAAAACTCTTAACAGTGCCATGAAGAACCAACAGACCTTTAACAAAATGCTAGAAACTCAGATAGCTCAGCTTGCTGCCGCTCTATCTAGTCCATCTTCGGGGAAGCTTCTGGGTCAGCCCGAGCCACCGCCAAAGGAACATATCAATGCTGTAACAACTAGGGGTGGAAGGTCTACACAAGACCCAACCCCACACACACACATCCTAGGAATGCATGGAAGGAACAGGAGAAGCCAGCAGAACCGGAAGAGGAAGTGGCTGAACCACAACCGGTTGGAAGCACCAGAGTCGGCTCCACACGAGTTCTACGACACCAACATGCTCCCTTTTCCTCAAAGGCAGAAAAAAACCTCTGTCGACGACTAGTTTGGCAAGTTCGTTGAGGTAACTAAGAAATTTTATGTCAATATCCCATTACTAGATGCGATGCAGGTGCCTACGTATGCTAAGTACCTGAAGGACATCCTCAACAACAAGAAGCCATTACCGTCTACAGAAGTCATACACCTCACAGAAGAGTGTAGCGCTGCTATACTCAACCAGCTGCCCCAAAAGAAGGATCCAGGTAATCCTACCATCTCATGCTCAATAGGGACCCAACACTTTGATCAAGCTCTTTGTGATCTGGGAGCAAGTGTGAGCGTCATGCCAAAGGTAGTATTTGATAAACTCACACATGCTACCCTTTCACCTACTGCCATGTGCCTGCAGCTAGCATCAGTCGATTCGCTACCCTGACGGGATCGCCGAAGACATTTTGGTCAAAATCCTGAACTTTATTGTCCCAGTGGATTTCGTAGTGCTAGACATGGAGATTGACAGTAAAACGCCGCTCATCCTTGGGCGACCGTTCTTGAGCACCGCTAAGGCCATGTTGACAGCACTTAAGTATGGCAAACCTTATACTGCAAGCGACAGTATCGTGTGTAGCTTTTCCCTATGATGAGTATCGTAGGTTTATGTCAATCCAAGGAACGAACTAATCGTGATCTAATTAACAAGAGTTTATGCGAAAACTAGGGTAAAGAGAATATCTAATCTACTTCTAAACCAATCCTTAAACTAAGCCAATCCTTAGCCTAATCTAGTAAAAGAGATAAACTAAACTAATGTATATATATAAGATAAACAATTAGAAACATAATTAGAACTCTAATCAAAGGGTATTAACTAGGTTCTAATCAAGCTCTAATCGGATCCAAAGCATACGATAGATAAAGTTTCACAACGAGATTAGAGCAGCGAGATAACTAGTAGATCAAGGCAAATAAGCATGTTCAAGCACATCTATCATAGCATAATTAAATCATGATCAATCAATCTAATCCCCTAGATCAGCTCAACCTTTCCCCGGGCTCCACTGTCACTGGTAACCAGGTAATCGACGAAGAACTTTCAACAGGCACGTAATTAGAGAATGCACTTCCAATTACTTTTATTTGGTCTAATAACATAATTAGAGCAACTAGCACTTCTAATCACCATGATCACAAGAACTAGACACAAAACTATATTACTAGTAAACTAGATCAAAGATCAAGAACGCTAGATAAACATCACCCTTAATGACATGGTCTAATCAAGATGCATCTAGACATAAACTTAATTACAGCTAGAACAACCATAATTAGAACAAGAATATGATAATTAGACAAGAACAATACTTCATTAATTAACTGTATCATAATTACAACCATGATCATACCTTCCTTTGATGATACAATTAGACCTCCGGATCTAGACAATTAGAGAGCCGTGCAAGGCCTCTAATCACCTCTAGAGATTAGAAGAAGATCTAAACCTAGACTAGAAACTCGACCCTCTGCTCTCCTCTAGTTGTGTCCCTCAAGTCGTCGTCTTGTCGCCTTGATAATGAATTGGATGCCTCGACCAGGGGCTCAGCTTCGCTTTAAATACCCTGGAGAAGACGTGGCCGAAAAGGAAACTGAAACCGACATACGGAGTCCTGGGGTCGGCCGACTTGGGGGGGTATGGCTCGGCCGACCCAGGCCCTTCCAGCCTCCTCTAGTTTCCATCTTTCGCGGGCTTCGGGATAACCTTCATATAAATCTTCGTGGAGTCCTTTTCGGACTCTAAACCTTCCAGATTCTTCTGTATCCCGAGATCTTGTCGAGTCTTCTAGAATTGGGCTTCATTTGATGGGTCTTTAATTGGGCTTCTTCTTCCATTATTGAATAATATTCAGAGGTCTTTTTACTCGAGGTAGACTTTGATGAATTTTGCTTAAAATTAGCCCAAAACCTGCAAAAATTACAAGTAGACCATTTCCAAGACAATATTGCAAAATCCACAATAATCTATGTTATTTGTTAGTAAAAGGCAAAGTTGACGCATAATAATAGGTAAAAACAATATAAAATGATGTATAATTTTCGTTCATAAGCCGCGTCAACAATACCCCCACTCTTAAACCTTGCTCGTCCTCGAGTAAGTAAAAACTTAAAATATAGTTAACTTATGAACTAAAATCAAATAATCAAACTAAATTCATACTCTCAATATTTTTCAGTGTTTGGATCTACAAATATAAAAATAGATAGATATTCATGTAAGCATATCCCACAATGTATGATAAATGAGATCAAACTTTATCACAAATGAATCTCCTTCTTTTCAAAAATTATTATTTCGACAAAGTTTTCAAGGATCAAGATTATATAAAGCCCAAAACTCCACTCATCTTTCTAGTCACTCAATATGTGGCTAAAAACTATCTCATAATCATATTATATATGTGTAGGCTTATATCTGGAGTTTTCGGTAAGGATCCTAATCAAAATTTAATCTCAATATATTATCAAACTAGGAAAAGGATCTGCTGGTTTTACTGAGATTTCTCAAAAAGGTCATGGAAAATAAATTGATGAAAAAGATAAAGAAAAATTATATAGAATGGTGGACATATGCAAATAAATCAATGATTTCAAGGCACAAATGAAGTCCCTGATATCGGATTGCATATAGTTGGAAAATTTTCTGGAGTATATATATTGAATAAACACCAACTTTCATATAAAAGATTTTTGAGGGGCATAAATATAATATATATTTTTATTCCTAATTCTACTGCGGCCACTTGGCTTTTTTTCTTTTCTCTCTCTTTTTTTTTTCAATTTTCGACCACTTGGTCTTCTCTTTTTTTTTTTTCTTGCCTCCTCAAAAACTTTATAAAAATTTTAATTTTAAAATAAGCTTTCCTCCCCCACTCTTGAATAATACTCATCCTCGAGTATTTTAACTTTTTGGAACAGGGGTCCAGCTGAAAAATAAACTTAAGATATACTCCAGAAAACAAATAGGTTGTGGTAAGGATAGATATATTTTTGACGATATTTTGGTTTCAGGAGGGATATCCAGCGAAATTTGTATTTTCTCCAATGTAGAGATATACAATGCATGGATAAAAAGGCTAGCAAATGAAAAGATAATCAAATATGAATGACCAGCTTTGAAATCTCAAACCCTAGATTCAAACCCTAATTCAATTCAATCAAGAATTAAATTTGATCAAACTATAGTGTATTATATAATATAAGGCTCTAAATAGGAAGGGCTTATATAAAATAATCACAAGAAAAACTTTGATCATAAAAGTTTATAAAATAAAATCATCATTTTTTTTTAAAAGGAGACTCAATATGATAAATCTGAAATCAAAATATTAATATCATATGGGTCTTTATGAAATATCAAATCTATCTCATATATGCAAATCAAAATTCAAATTTAAGTGCATTAAATTGAGATCATAAACTTAGTCTAATCAAAAGACTTTAGAACACAAATTAACACAAGTTTTATTCAATTAAACAAAGGAGGTGATACATGGTTAACTCACATGACTCAAATAAAACTCAAATTAACTTGAATTAAACACTCATAATTATACAAAATATATAAAATAAGAGAAATTAAAATAAATTCGAAATTAAAATAAAAAAAAAAAAAAGAAAATCAAACCACTAAGAGCTTCACTCTTGATTGCCTTGATTGTTCTGGTCCCACAGCCTCAGGTTGAATAATTGCTCCTCAATATTCTGAGTGTTTTGCTCGTACTGTTGTAAATTTTCCCGAACATGATCAAGAATACCATAATTTCTTGCCGTCATTGTCTCAATGCCATAATAAGATCTGTGTGGCATCTGCTGAGCTGCAATGAAATCTGGATCGTAGGATCTTGCATTTCTAGGAATAAAAACTGCAGGTGGAGGAATATTCCCTGATGGCTGAAATACAGGAGTAGAGGTTGGATCATAAGAGCTAATGGGTCTGACTTGATAGACTGGCCCTTGTGATGAACCTGCTCCAAACTGACTGCTAGGAAACTGTTGATTAGGAGTAGTCCAAGCGTCCCATTCTGATGATGTTTGCTGACTTGGTTCTTCCTCAAACATAAACTTCTCCAACCAATCAGTTTTATTCTGAATAAACAGAGACAACCTTCTATCTGGGATTCTAAACTTGGTTTTAGCCACATAAAATCCAGTAGATGAATTCCCAAAAATGTATTTCCCTTTCTTAAGGGAGTTTTCATCTATACTAGCTGGTAGCACAGTGTATGCGGGGCTAGAAACCAAATTGGGTATCAGTGAGAAGGCAATCACCGTAAGATAATGTCCATATCCCAATAATCCGGTTGCTCTATTTCTCTGGACTATCCAATGATTAATCATTGCATTAATGGGATTAGTCCAAGTAGGTTGACACAGTGCAATATATAGCCATTTCAATTCAGCAATCTGCACCTTAGTGTCATCCATCCTTTCCAAAACTCTTACTGTCATGAATCTATGAATGATGCGAAGGATAGGGTTGATAATTTTCATTCTCTCCTTTGAATGTCCACTAGCAATACGCAACCAAAAATTCTCTAGTGTAGTATTATCAACTTCTATACTTTCTGGTGCATTAGTGTGGAATCCAAATAAAGCTCCAACAGTTCCAAAAGAAATATCAGTCCAGTTTTCCTTAAGTCTAAACCTTAAAGTGCTGATTCCATCAGAAGACTGAACTATATCCATAGTAGTCATAATCTCTAGTGCTAAGTCACTCTGATAACTAGCACTAATATGAATGAAAGGACCCCAGCCAAGATTAAGGAATGATTTCTCTATACTTGAATCAAAGTTTAGAACTTTCATGAAACCATGATCTAAATCAAGATTGGACCTAATCCTTTCTTTGCAACTGTTGTACCTTTGCTCTTCTATAGCTGAACGGAGAGAAAATCCTTCTGAAGAATACTTCCACTCTTCATCATCATCATCATCATCAATGTTCATCGGTTGAGGGACTTGACTTTGAGAACGAGTGCGTGGCCTCCTCACCGGTTCCATGACATCTTCTACTTCAACAGAGAAGCGAGAAGAACATCCTCTCAATCCTTGATCCCGACGGAGACTCTGCTCAGAACCGGAACTCCCCATCTCAGAGACAGAGTGTCTCCTTGATGAAAGTCTTGATGAATCGTCGTCTCGGGGTTGAGAGCTGCTCCTTGATGAAGAACCCTTGAAAGTCTTCTTGATGAAGCTTGCCGCCTTCTTCATCTTCTAAACTCTTCCTTTCAAGAACTCTCAAGAACTACTACTCTTGCTCTTCTCTCTCGAAATACTGGCTCTGGAATGGTTTCTGGGTGGTGAAGATCATCAACAAAGGTCTGGAATTTATAGGCAAGGCTGCTGCTGAAAGGGGAGGTGCATCTGGTGAAGGGTCTACTGAGGTCGGCCGACCAGGGGGGGTGTGGCTCGGCCGAGCTGGCCTTGTGCTGGCTCTGCTGGGTCTCCTCCTTCTCATGCAAGATGCCCATTGGATTCCTGATACTTTTGGATAGCTTCTACTGCAAGTTGAACGTCGTGCATGCAGCTTTGGACAGAAACTTCAATCAACCATAAGTTTGTCCCCTTGGATGTTTCTTCATCATGGCTATCCTAAAAAGTTTTAATCCTATCCTATTCCTATGTCTTGGCTGGTTGCTACAAGATCAAAAGAGGATCCAATGTTGCCTAATTAATTAATTTTTATTTGGTTGATGTTAATCTTCACTAATTCTAGTCCTTAATGCGTATAAGCAATATAAATATCCCTACTAATGTAGGTTTAATAATTTCAGCACACAAAAAGATAGAATTAATTTTCATATTAAAGATTATCCCTATTTAGCATATTGAAAATTAAACCTATGTTTAAAGTTTTTATTAAAAACAAATGTTCGGTTAATCAACCGATTTAATTTCAGAATAAAGATAGTCACTCAATTCATTAATTGAATTGAATAATCTAACTTCAATTCTTTAGCGTGGCTTAGGTTAAACGCCTAGTTTTTGAATAAAATTAGAGAGATGATTTTTGAAATTCAAACAATATAGATAAAATCTAGAAAAACATATCTACTCTAATTTTTATTTAAAAACTGAATAAAATCGAACCAAATTTAAACCGGCAAAGTCTTCGTGGTTTTCAAAATTTAGATAGCTACGTAAGTGAGAGTAGCTATCTTATCCTATTTAAATCTAAAAACTTTAAATTAAACTAACTCAAACTTTATTAATTTAACTAATGTTTAACAATAAAGTTTTGACTCAATTTAAACTAACTCAAATTAAACTAAAAACTCTAAATACCTGGGTTGCCTCCCAATAGCGCTTGAGATGAGTCCTTCAGCCCAACTTCAAATCTTTACTGTCCAATGTCTTGTGTAGACACTGCAGACGAGTCTTCTTCTTCAAGCTCCGTCCTCTTCGATTGATTGGCAAACTTCAAACTTCGGACGAAATTTGAATGAACTTGATTCACCATTGATGTTGAACTTGATTTCTCCCTTCCCCACATTAATAGTGGCTTGAGCAGTCCTTAGGAAAGGTCTTCCAAGTATCAGTGGTGATCTCGAGCTTGCTCCCATCTCCAGAATAACGAAGTCAACTGGTACAATATTATCTCCAATCTTCACTGGCACATCCTCAGCTACTCCTTCTGGATATCTCACTGAACGATCTGCTAGCTCCAGACACATGGATGTAGGCTCTGGTTTAGGCAGCTTGAGTCTATCGAACACTGACTTCGGCATCACACTAACACTTGCTCCAAGATCGCACAAAGCCTTATCAATGTTGAGTACACCAATAAAACATGGGATGGTGGGGCATCCCGGATCTGCCATCTTCTGTAAAGGGACATCCATTATGGCTGCACTACACTCAGTCGTCAGCTTGACACACTCAGATGGCATTTCCCTCTTGTTAGCTAGTATATCCTTGAAGTACTTGGCATAAGTGGGTACTTGAAGTGCATCCAATAGTGGCATGTGGATATATAGCTGCTTGATCACTTCAATGAACTTGTTGAAATGCTCATCCGTCTTGCTAGCTCGAACTCTACACTTTTCTGGTAACACTCTTGTGTCGTCTACTGTCACTTCTAGTTCGTCTTCACTCTCTTTCTCTGCTTCCACTGAACTGGCAATTTTTGTAGTCAACTCTGGGTCTCTAGTCTCTCTCCCGGATCTGGTAGTAACTGCTTTGAGTGACTCTTTAGACTGTGGCTGTCCTGGCAACTTTCCTTCATTTTTGTTTGGGAGATGCTCTGCTAACTGAGATAGTTGATTTTCTAAAATCTTCATCATCCCCATGAGCTGTTGATTTGAACTTCCCACAGTAGTGATCTTGCCATCAATGCTTTCTAACACTTTGTCTACAGCCTTGAATTTTGAGTGTGTGTCCTTGTTGATTTTAGCTTGCTCTTCCATAAAGTCCTTGAGCTGAATCCGCAGAGGAATGACATTCTGAATAGCTGATCCGGCAGTGAACTGTTGTTGTCTATAATTGGACGGGGGAATCCAACCTTCCTTCCTGGCATAGTCCAAAGCCTTAGCTTCCTCCGGACACCTCTCACTTGAGTGACCATACTCTCCACACTCTTCACAAGTCATCATGTAATCTGTAGACTTCACTTCCTCTGCTCTGCCACTTTCCATCTTCTCGAACCTCCTCATTAGTGAGTCGATTTTTCCACCAAGGATCTCCATCTTGTCTACCTCCAGCACACTCTTCGCTGTTCCAGTGGAAGTATGCTGCTCCAGTGAGGTAGGCGTCACTCTATCTGCTCCCCATGCTCCATTCTCTGCAATCTTCTTGAATAAGGCTTCGGTCTCAGTGGGTGTGAGACTGAGAATTGATCCTCCGGATGATGCATCAACTTGACCTCTGCACACTGCGTTGAGTCCTCCATAGAATTTCTGAATTATGTCCCAATTCTGAAAATTGTGATGAGGGCATGCTGACACATAATCGTTGAATCTCTCATAAGCTTCACTGAATGTCTCAGTGGGGTACTGCACAAATGTTGAGATCCTGTTGCGCAAAGCTTGAGTCTTCCCTGGTGAGAAATACTTGGCGATGAATGCTTGTAGTAGACTCTGCCAGTTGCTCACTGTCTCCTCTGGTAGTGTCGCCAACCACTGGTGTGCTTTCCCAATCAGAGAGAATGGGAAAAGTCTTGCTCTGATCTGGTCGTCAGTGACTCCTTCAACGTTGAATGTGTTGCAAATCTGCAAGAACGTCTTCAAGTGTTGATTTGGGTCCTCCTTTCCACTGAATGGTTGATTCTGCACCATGTTGATCACTGAGCTCCTGATCTCAAATGCTCTGGGTGGTGGTGCCAAGTCTCTGATCTTCAAGTCTGCTGATGTTGGCACACACAGCTCCATAAGCTTCTTCTCTTGGTCTTCCATCTTCGGCAGAGTTTCCTCTTGTTTCCGAGAAAATTTGGCAGAGTTTCGGCTCTTTCTCAGCAGTTTTTCTGGATCATCCACATAATTAGATGGTTTATTGGATCGTGGTCCATCCATTCCTGCTCAGGTTAGTGGCAGAAAATATATACAAAGCAAAAATAATTCTACAAAATTTACACTAAACTAGTCCTGAATCCAAAAAATAAAAAAAAATAAAATAATAAAAAAAAAAATGGCGCAAGAACAGTAATAAATAAAAATAACATAAATAAAAATAAAATAAAATTATTGCGCCTAAAAGAAAATAAAGAAAATAAATCTAAATGCATAAAAGAAATAAAACTGAATTTAAATGCTAAATACATACAACAAACATAAACTCTAATTAACTAGAACCCTAATAATTAGTTCCCCGGCAACGGCGCCAGAAAAGCTTGTTGACAGCACTTAAGCATGGCAAACCTTATACTGCAAGCGACAGTATCGTGTGTAGCTTTTCCCTATGATGAGTATCGTAGGTTTATGTCAATCCAAGGAACGAACTAATCGTGATCTAATTAACAAGAGTTTATGCGAAAACTAGGGTAAAGAGAATATCTAATCTACTTCTAAACCAATCCTTAAACTAAGCCAATCCTTAGCCTAATCTAGTAAAAGAGATAAACTAAACTAATGTATATATATAAGATAAACAATTAGAAACATAATTAGAACTCTAATCAAAGGGTATTAACTAGGTTCTAATCAAGCTCTAATCGGATCCAAAGCATACGATAGATAAAGTTTCACAACGAGATTAGAGCAGCGAGATAACTAGTAGATCAAGGCAAATAAGCATGTTCAAGCACATCTATCATAGCATAATTAAATCATGATCAATCAATCTAATCCCCTAGATCAGCTCAACCTTTCCCCGGGCTCCACTGTCACTGGTAACCAGGTAATCGACGAAGAACTTTCAACAGGCACGTAATTAGAGAATGCACTTCCAATTACTTTTATTTGGTCTAATAACATAATTAGAGCAACTAGCACTTCTAATCACCATGATCACAAGAACTAGACACAAAACTATATTACTAGTAAACTAGATCAAAGATCAAGAACGCTAGATAAACATCACCCTTAATGACATGGTCTAATCAAGATGCATCTAGACATAAACTTAATTACAGCTAGAACAACCATAATTAGAACAAGAATATGATAATTAGACAAGAACAATACTTCATTAATTAACTGTATCATAATTACAACCATGATCATACCTTCCTTTGATGATACAATTAGACCTCCGGATCTAGACAATTAGAGAGCCGTGCAAGGCCTCTAATCACCTCTAGAGATTAGAAGAAGATCTAAACCTAGACTAGAAACTCGACCCTCTGCTCTCCTCTAGTTGTGTCCCTCAAGTCGTCGTCTTGTCGCCTTGATAATGAATTGGATGCCTCGACCAGGGGCTCAGCTTCGCTTTAAATACCCTGGAGAAGACGTGGCCGAAAAGGAAACTGAAACCGACATACGGAGTCCTGGGGTCGGCCGACTTGGGGGGGTATGGCTCGGCCGACCCAGGCCCTTCCAGCCTCCTCTAGTTTCCATCTTTCGCGGGCTTCGGGATAACCTTCATATAAATCTTCGTGGAGTCCTTTTCGGACTCTAAACCTTCCAGATTCTTCTGTATCCCGAGATCTTGTCGAGTCTTCTAGAATTGGGCTTCATTTGATGGGTCTTTAATTGGGCTTCTTCTTCCATTATTGAATAATATTCAGAGGTCTTTTTACTCGAGGTAGACTTTGATGAATTTTGCTTAAAATTAGCCCAAAACCTGCAAAAATTACAAGTAGACCATTTCCAAGACAATATTGCAAAATCCACAATAATCTATGTTATTTGTTAGTAAAAGGCAAAGTTGACGCATAATAATAGGTAAAAACAATATAAAATGATGTATAATTTTCGTTCATAAGCCGCGTCAACAGGCCACTATTGACGTTGGAGCTGGACAAGTCCACCTCAACATCAGTGGTAGACGGGAGACGTTCGCCTTCAAGCCCAAGGTGGAACAATGCCGATAGGTAAAAACTATCAAATTTAAGTGTCAGGTACCCCGGGAAACACCCAGAGAGAAGGTCGAGCTTTCACCAAGCAAGTCGAAAATGGACTCTCTCCTCGTAGCCATGGAAAAGCTCCAGTACGATAAGCTTAAAGCTGATCGTACAACCGAGTCACTAAGACGTGCCTCGATGGCCAAGCCGCCGACAAAGGAAGCAGAAGGCAAGACTCCTGTCACTAAGGTCACCTCCACAACAATGAACACATCCAAAGAATGGCAGAAGAAAGAAGAAGAAGCGCCAAAGGCCAAGCCAGAAGAGAAGCAGAATAAAACTAAGAAACAAAAGGCTGTGGCAACCAAAAAGGTTTGGCGAGCAAAAGTTGCAGCACAGACGACCGCTAAGTCTCCATCAAGGGCTGACTCTAAACATAAGGTTTGACTTGCCCTCGCCAGGAGGTAAACTGGCATTATCCTCCATTGCATATTTAATTTTTCCCACGCATTTTCTTTCTCTCGTTTCATTTAGCCTCTCTTTCGATTTATACCATTGCATGTTTGAATTCCAAATTTTGCATAAGTTTGTTTATGTAACACCCTAGTTTAAATTCCAGCATTTTATAATAAATTCTAAGTAATTTATTTAATTTTCTAAGGCTTATGTGCTTAGTTGCATTTTTAAATGATTTATTTAAAATCAATACTTGTATAAAATAAACCATAGGCCAAACTTTCTTGTGCATACATGCTGGTGCATCCTCTTTTGGTTGTGTGAATTAAGGATTCAAATTCAAATTTATTTGAATTTTAGACCCATTTTCCATCCCAATTCAAAGGAATTCAAAAAGAAAAGAAAAAAAAGAAAAGGGAGCCAGGCCGACCGGCCGGCCCGGCCGACCGGCCAGCCCAGCCCCGCGCCTCCTCTCCCCGCCTGGGCCCAGCCCAGCTCCCGCTCCCTCCCGCCTGGGCCCCGGCCCGTCCCGTCGCCCGCGCCCCCTTCCACCTGGGCCAAAAGGCCGGCCCAAGGCCGCGCCTCCCTCCCCTCTCCGCGTCTCGCCGACAGGCGGACCCCACGCGTCAGAACCGTCTCCCACCTCCCGCCGGAAATCTCGCGTGCTTTCCTTCCTCCGCTCGGCCACGTCCGCGCCCGAGCCTTGAAGGCCGAGTCGAATCCGCGTCCCGCACCCTGCCTTAAACCCCCACTCTTCAATCCCGCAGCTCCCGCGCCCGGTTCCCCCTTCTCCCTCCTTCCCCTCACTGCGCCGGGTCCGGCCTTCAAAGCCGCCGAGCGGGATCACCGCGGCCGTGCTTATCCCCTTCGCCCGAGGCTCTATAAAACCCACCCTGAGGCTCGCCTCCGTCCCCTTCGCCTCTCCACCAGAGCTATTGCCCTCCCGTGCCCTCTCGAGCTTGCAATCGCCGCCGGAGTCTCACCGCGGTAAGCCACTCCGTCGCCAAATTCGGCGTCGGTGTAGCCCCTCCGGCCCTGACTCCTCCCCCTCTCGTGTCGCAGGAGCACCCCGGAGCTTCGCCGCCCATCCTCGGAGTCCCGGAGACGCTTCACCCTCACGTTCCACGCGGGCGAACGCCACCCGTGAACCGACGCCGCCGCCGCTCGTCGCTAGACCGCCACCGACCATCTCTCGCCGCCCTCAAGCCCTCGGTGAGCTCGCCGTAACACCCTCGTTCTTTTAGGCTAGCTCTAGTCGAGCCTAGCACCCTCCCCGAGCCAGAACGCCGCCGCGCCGCCGTTCCCGCCGCGCGCCGAGAGCGCCATGGGCGCGGTCGCCGTCGCCCGCGGCCCCGGTCTCTCTCCGCCGTCGGATCTCGATCCGACGCACGAGATCAGAACCCGATCCGATCTAACGTCACCCGTTGGATCGAGATCTAACCGCTCCCACTCGCCGATGACCGGTCAATACCGGTCAGCGCGGTTCGTTTTGCTAAAGAGCCCCTGGACTTTCGGGAAATCAACCCGCAGTCCACCGACGTTGAAAAATAATTAGGTTTAGGTCCTGTTTTCTTCAGTTTGGCCCCTGGGCTTTCCGGGTTTTGAACCCGCGGTCCAGACCCTGGAGTTTTGCACCAGAACCCTCTGCGGCTACGTTTATTTACGTATAAGTCCTCGGTTTTTCAAATCTAGCCCCTGGTTTAATGTTTCTATCACAGTTATGCCCCTAGGAGCCCGTTTTATGCATAACTTTCACGTTTTAACTCCGATTTGAGTGATTCTTGCGCTCACGCGACCGTGGAAACACGTAGAATGTTTTTAGTACAGTTTTACCTTCTGTTTTTATGATATGATGTACTGTTTCTCACCCTTGGCCAATTGTCTGCATGTATGTATGCGTGGAAATGTTTGTACGTTGCCGTGATCGTGGTTAGACGGTGAGCAGTTTGTTGGTGACGAGGAGCAGCAGTTTGAGGGTGTTGAGCAGCAGCCTCAAGACCAGTTTGAGCAAGGCAAGTATAACATGGACACAACCCAATAATCCTTTAATCACTTCATATGCACGTGTCTGTTTTGGTATGCCCATAAGGACTGTACCTAGCCTCTTTATCGCAATGTTTACCTATGGGAATGCATGTTGGTTAAGTTTTGCTAGTTGCTGCGCGAACTCATGTATCTTTTGTTAATAATTTTGTTTAATGGATCTATGCAATCAAATCCTGAGCTTGACCCTCTGTGGTTCATGTTTCTTTAAAAATGGCTTTTAGCAACTTGGTTTAGGGGGCATAAGCATGTGGTTTGCTTATAGCCACTCTCCTTAAGGACCGGTTCGCAAAGCGACAACCTGGGATAACAGTGCTACCATGAGACTGGAATGGGACGGTCTTGGCTAATTAATTAGGTTACATTGGTTTGGGGGTAACTTACCGACGGGGCAAGAGGGGAGGTGAGCTTCTGTGGCCCTCGCGCTACTTGGGTTGAGTGCGTTTATCTCCCCTTGAGGCTTGCTCCACAGCTGCGGACCCTGAAACCTTAGCGATTACACCTTACCAACGTGATCTTTGTAAAGGCCTCGTAGTGTGCTTGCTAGCCATCTCATCTAAGGTAATGTGGTGGACCACTAGCGTAGCCCACGACTCATGGGTAAAGATGTACGACCTCTCGAGAGTGTAAAACTGACATGTCAGCCGTGCTCACGGTTATGAGCGGCCCAGATCCTTTATGCAGATTAGTGGTTCTGTGGGGTTTTCAAAGTGGTTCTCATGATCATGTTGTTAAATAATGTTCACATGTTATATCTTGGGTTAAGGGTTATCAACTCTCTTGTAGATGCTAGTTGTTAATAAAAACTTGACCAACTAAAAGCTCATGCTAAGTGTCCGCCAACCCTAGATGCCTCATAGTTCATGTTGTGCTTGTTGAGTATGAAATACTCATGCTTGCTTTACTTTAAACCTACTGTTGGCTGGAACCCAACCGCTGCTCAGCTCCAGAAGACTTCGAAGAGTATGTTCAGGACTTCAACGAGTTCTAGGCGTACCGGTCCACCAGTCGACGTCCCTGTGGCGGCTCATTCGTCTTCGTTTACGCTTCCGCTATGACTCTGGTTTAAAGACATGTTGTCTTGTTGTAATAAAGTGATGTTATACTCTATGTAAACGTTTTATTTATCGTTAAGCACGTTCTGTGATGTCACTATTGTCATTGTATATGTGAGACACGTTCCTGGCACATATACGTTGTTCCGGTTCCGTTGGTTGAGAACTGGGCGTGACAGAGTGGTATCAGAGCCGTGTTGACTGTAGGACGAAAGCCTAGTTAGAAACAGACGTAAATAAGGACCTCTTTCCCCTTTGCCCTCTTGCTGTTTTATGAAAATTTTATTTTGCTATCAAACTATATGTTCACCCTATGTTAAATTATCACTTTTTGCTTTATTCATTCAATCATATAGAACTGATCTCCATCTTACTCCATCCTCCTTATAGGTCATGGCACGCAGCAAGCAGACCGCCCGCAAGAGTACCGGGGGCCGCCTTCGCCGTGTTGCACCACCGACCCCACGGCGTACCCCAGTACCTCGTCCACCCCAGCAGATCGAGCCCCTGTCACCGGAGCTGCCCGAGCCGTTGCCACCACCACCCTTCGAGTACGCCCCCATGGACCAGGCGCCACACCCCTTTGAGGGGAATGGTCTGCTTCCGGCAGACACTGACCCTGAGGAGGAGGAGGAGGAGGAGGATCCAGTGGAGGTGGTTTACTACCTCGACTCAGACGGCGATGGTGATGCACGGGGAGAGGCTCCATCGCCACGCCTGCCGACACCGACACCTCCTTCCCCGCGTGCGCCGACACCACCACCTTCTCCAGCGGTACCTGCAGCTTCACCGGCACCCCCACCGCCACCGCCTGCCGCACCCGAGTGGCCGTTCCGTGTGGCTGTCCCTTCCGACGAGGGTGGCCAGCGGGAGGTTGACGCCTGGGTCGACCTGACGCACCCACACCACGGTGCTGACCTGGAGTTCCCAGGGCTACTCCGCGACTGCCTCTACGACCTGGGTTACACTACCCATGAGGTCGTCTACCAGGTCCAGCAGCGAGCGCGCCCGGACCACACCACCCTCTGGTCCGCCGGTGCGCAGATCCTGGAGCCCAACCCCAACCATGGGGGACACACCGTGCTGCGCCGGCACTACAGCATCGCGGAGCACGAGACCATGGAGATGGCCATGGAGGATGCTGCTCAGCAGGCTCTTGGGGTCCTCTGCCAGCACTACCACACTCCGCTCTCCCAGACTCAGTACCGCTACTTTCCCCGCCGGCAGTCCGGGGATACTGAGCACGCGATCGCGTCCATCCGGGGCGAGGACAACCGGCAGCTGTTGAAGCTGGTCCGGTATGTGTCAGCCCTGATCACTGCCTACGTCAGGGTGTCCGAGGAGTTCCATCACCGGAACGGTGAGGTGTTCCACCTTCAGGCACAGCTGGACCGAGTGGCAGGTCCACCGCCCCAGGTGCCCGTGGTGGATCCAGCTCAGACTCCACCTCGCCGGAGGCCTGGCACAGGAGAGTTAGGTGGTGCCACCAGGATACTCCCTCGGGATGACTAGTCGTCCTCATGTATCGCGTTAGCACGTTTGTTTAAGTTGTCGTGATGAGTTGGTCATGTGGAACCTAAGTTAAAGTGTGTTGGTTGGTTGTTTGTTATTTTGAACCATGTTTGATTTGGATCTTTGGTTGTGTGCTATCCAGCTGTGGGGATTTGTCCCAGCATGAACAAGTTAATGTTATAAGTTAGTTCGTGGGGTTAAACACTATATCCACTCTATCGCTCTTACTACTTTATCTTTAGTCGTTACCGCCTGTGCATCCTTATGTTGGCTATATGCTTACGGTGTCTCTGCTACAAACAGATGGTCAACACAAGGCGCAACGCTACCGGTGGAAGTGCTAGCCAGGGTAACCAGGGGGGTGGCAACCCGCTGCCTAACCCTCCACCACTGACACCGGAGCAGTTTTACAACCTCCAGATGCAAATGATGGCAACAATGACCAACGCGGTGCACGCTCTCCAGCAAGCCCAAGCTCAACCACCACCCCCACCACCTCGAGACAGGCGTGGAGATTTCCTGAAGGGTCATCCACCAACCTTCTCCCATGCCACAGAGCCACTGCAAGCTGATGATTGGCTTCGCGCAGTGGAACGCCAGCTGGACATTGCTCAATGCAATGACCGGGAGAGGGTTTTGTATGGTTCCGGTCAGCTAAGAGGTGCAGCCCTGGATTGGTGGGAATCTTACAGACCCCAAGATAGGGATGCTTTCACTTGGGCACAGTTCAGGGAGAACTTCCGCAACCATCATGTGCCCGCAGGGTTGATGAAGATGAAGAAGAAGGAATTTCTTTCCCTGAAGCAGGGCAGCATGTCTGTGACTGAGTATAGGGATAAATTCCTTCAGTTGGCCAGGTATGCCACTGCAGAGGTGGCAGAGGACAGGGAGAAACAAGAATACTTCTTGGAGGGTCTGAATGATGAGCTCCAGTACCAGTTGATGAATCATACCTTTCCTAGCTTCCATCAACTGGTGGACAGGGCTCTGTTCACTGAAAGGAAGCGCCAGGAGATTGAGGAAAGGAAGAGGAAGTACAACAATTCCTCATCAAGCAGCAACACCCGTCCCCGGTTCTCTCAGGGTCCGAGCTCACAGCAGCAGCGGGCTCAAGGCCAGCAAGGCTACCAGTCCCAGCAGCGCTATCAGGGTCAGCCAGCTCGCCCTATGTACTCAGCTCAGCGCCCAGTGCAGACCACCCCTCCCACCACGAACCAGACCACAGGCGTTGGGCCTTGCTACAAGTGTGGTGGAGCGGGCCACTATGCTAATGCTTGTCCCCGTAGGGTGCAACGTAACCAACAGGGGCAGCAGTCGGGCCAAAGGCAGAACCCTCCCCAGCCGCAGCAAGGGCGCCCCAATCAACAGAGCAAGACGCCGTGGCAAGGGAAGGTGAATCATGTGACAGCTGAGTCTGCAGCTGAAGCCCCTAACGTCGTGCTTGGTACGTTCCTGGTCAACTCTCACCCCGCTACAGTTCTTTTTGATACCGGTGCCACGCATTCATTTATTACCAAATCATATGCTGAGCAGTACAATATTCCTATAAGGTCTACAAGTAGACCCATGGTAGTATCTACACCGGGGGGAACGTTGAGCACAAGTTTAATATGCCCTCGGGTTAGCATAAACATAAGGGGGGTAGAATTCTGCACCAAGTTGATAATCATTGGTTCCGCGGGAATTGATATCATCTTGGGAATGGAAACGCTTGCTAAGTGGGATGTCAGAATTGATTGTGCCAAGCGAACCGTCCACTTAACAGCTCCTAATGGTCAGAAAGTGGAGGTCAGTGCCACAGAACCTTCTGGTTGTCTGCATCAGATGGAGGCGAAGCCCACGGAGGGAATTCGAGTAGTGTGCGAGTACCCGGATGTCTTTCCAGATGAGTTGCCAGGTATGCCACCTGATCGAGAAATTGAATTCTTAATAGAACTTTTACCTGGTACAGCCCCTATAGCAAAGAGGCAATATAGAGTGGCACCCAAAGAACAAGGGTTAATAAAGGAAAATATAGATGAGTTGTTAGGAAAAGGGTTTATACGGCCTAGTTCTTCACCTTGGGCCTTTCCAGTTCTGTTTGTTGACAAAAAGGATGGGACACGGAGGATGTGTGTGGATTATAGAGCCTTGAATGATGTCACCATCAAGAACAAATATCCCTTACCTCGAATAGATGATTTGTTTGATCAGTTGCAAGGTGCATGTGTGTTCTCAAAAATTGATTTGAGGTCGGGCTATCATCAACTGAAGATTCGTCCATCCGATATTCCAAAGACTGCTTTCATTACCAGATTTGGGTTATATGAATATACAGTGATGTCTTTTGGGTTGACAAATGCTCCTGCTTATTTCATGAATCTTATGAACAAGGTGTTTATGGAGTATCTTGACAAGTTTGTTGTAGTGTTCATTGATGATATATTGATCTATTCCAAGACGGAAGAAGAACACGAAGAACACTTGAGGTTAGTTTTGCAGAAGCTGAGAGACCATAAGTTGTATGCAAAGTTGAGCAAGTGTGAGTTTTGGCTTGATCAAGTGCCTTTCTTGGGACATATAGTCTCGAAAGGTGGAATCATGGTGGACCCCAGCAAGATCAGCAGTGTCATGGATTGGAAGGTGCCAGAAGTTGTGAGAGAAGTTCGTGGATTTTTGGGTCTAGCAGGATATTACAGAAGGTTTATCGAGAGTTTCTCCAGGATTGCAAAACCCATGACATCCTTGCTCGAGAAGGGTGTTCCATTTCATTGGACTAAGGAGAGGCAAGCTGCATTTGATGAACTAAAGAAGAGACTCACCACAGCCCCAGTGCTTACTCTACCGGACTTAACCAAGAGTTTCACCGTGTATTGTGATGCCTCTAAGGAAGGGTTGGGTTGTGTGCTGATGCAGGAGGGTAAGGTGATTGCTTATGCTTCATGCCAGCTAAGAAAGCATGAGGTCAATTATCCCACTCATGATCTGGAGTTAGCAGCTGTTGTGCATGCTCTGAAGATCTGGAGGCATTATTTGTTCGGGAATAAATGTGAGATATACACCGACCACAAGAGTCTCAAATATATCTTCACACAGAATGAGTTGAATATGAGGCAGAGAAGATGGCTAGAGTTGATTAAAGATTATGACCTGGAGATACATTACCATCCAGGGAAAGCTAATGTGGTAGCGGATGCCTTAAGCAGAAAAAGTTATGTTAATATGGCAGTTGCTTTTCAGATGCCCTTTGAGCTGTGTGTGGAATTTGAGAGTTTGAATCTGGGATTCATGCATCACACCACAGTAGCAACCTTTGAAGCAGAGCCTACCCTGGAACAAGAGATAAGGAACCATCAGAAAACGGACGAGAAAATTCAGGAGATCCGGGAACAGATCAAGTTGGGCAAGGCGCCACCCTTTCGTGAAGATGAACAAGGTACTGTCTGGTACAAGAATCGGATCTGCGTGCCAGATGTGGACAGTATCAAGAAGTTAATACTCAGTGAGGCTCACGACACCGCTTACTCAATTCACCCGGGCAGTACAAAGATGTATCATGATTTGAAGGAAAGGTTCTGGTGGTATGGAATGAAGAGAGCAGTGGCAGAATATGTCGCAGTGTGTGACACTTGTCAGCGCGTGAAGGCCGAACATCAGAGACCTGCAGGTTTGTTGCAACCTTTGAAGATTCCAGAGTGGAAATGGGAGGAAATAAGTATGGACTTCATTGTGGGGTTACCCAGGACTCAGAAAGGTTACAACTCGATCTGGGTAGTTGTTGATCGGTTGACCAAAGTTGCTCATTTTATTCCGGTGAACACTACCTATTCGGGTGCAAGGTTAGCAGAGTTGTACATCTCCAGAATCGTCTGCTTGCATGGTGTGACTAAGCGGATCATATCTGATAGAGGTTCACAGTTCACATCTCGTTTCTGGGAGCAGTTGCATGATTCTTTGGATTCCAAGCTTCGGTTCAGTACGGCATATCACCCACAGACAGATGGTCAGACGGAAAGAACAAATCAGATTCTAGAGGACATGTTGAGGGCATGTGCTATACAATACGGAACCAGTTGGGATAAGAGTCTGCCTTATGCCGAGTTCTCTTATAACAACAGCTACCAAGCCAGCCTGAAGAAGTCACCATTTGAGGCTCTGTATGGCAGAAGGTGCAGGACACCGCTATTTTGGAATCAAACAGGAGAGAAGCAGGTGTTCGGACCCGACCTTATCAAGGATGCTGAACAGCAGATCAAGATGGTACGTGAGAATTTGAGAGTTGCTCAGTCTAGACAGAAAAGCTATGCAGATGTGCGACGCAGGGACTTGACCTTTAAGGTTGATGATTTTGTGTATTTGAAGGTGTCACCAATGAGAGGTATCCGGAGGTTTAATATGAAAGGAAAGCTGGCACCAAGATACATTGGTCCATTCAAGGTAGTGGAAAGGAAGGGCGAAGTGGCTTATAAGTTGGAGTTGCCACCAAACCTATCTGGCATACACAATGTGTTCCATGTGTCACAACTAAAGAAGTGTTTGAGGGTGCCGGAAGAACAAGCACCACTGGAAGGTCTGGATGTGCAGGAGGATTTGACATATACCGAACACCCAGTGAAGATTCGTGAAACATCTGAAAGGGTTACCCGAAATAGGAGGGTCAAAATGTGCAGAGTGCAGTGGAAACATCACACGGAGGATGAGGCAACTTGGGAAAGAGAGGAGGAGTTGAGAGCAACTTATCCTGGTCTCTTTGCTAACCACCTATGAGAATCTCGGGGCGAGATTCCTGTTAAGGGGGGTAGGTTTGTAACACCCTAGTTTAAATTCCAGCATTTTATAATAAATTCTAAGTAATTTATTTAATTTTCTAAGGCTTATGTGCTTAGTTGCATTTTTAAATGATTTATTTAAAATCAATACTTGTATAAAATAAACCATAGGCCAAACTTTCTTGTGCATACATGCTGGTGCATCCTCTTTTGGTTGTGTGAATTAAGGATTCAAATTCAAATTTATTTGAATTTTAGACCCATTTTCCATCCCAATTCAAAGGAATTCAAAAAGAAAAGAAAAAAAAAAGAAAAGGGAGCCAGGCCGACCGGCCGGCCCGGCCGACCGGCCAGCCCAGCCCCGCGCCTCCTCTCCCCGCCTGGGCCCAGCCCAGCTCCCGCTCCCTCCCGCCTGGGCCCCGGCCCGTCCCGTCGCCCGCGCCCCCTTCCACCTGGGCCAAAAGGCCGGCCCAAGGCCGCGCCTCCCTCCCCTCTCCGCGTCTCGCCGACAGGCGGACCCCACGCGTCAGAACCGTCTCCCACCTCCCGCCGGAAATCTCGCGTGCTTTCCTTCCTCCGCTCGGCCACGTCCGCGCCCGAGCCTTGAAGGCCGAGTCGAATCCGCGTCCCGCACCCTGCCTTAAACCCCCACTCTTCAATCCCGCAGCTCCCGCGCCCGGTTCCCCCTTCTCCCTCCTTCCCCTCACTGCGCCGGGTCCGGCCTTCAAAGCCGCCGAGCGGGATCACCGCGGCCGTGCTTATCCCCTTCGCCCGAGGCTCTATAAAACCCACCCCGAGGCTCGCCTCCGTCCCCTTCGCCTCTCCACCAGAGCTATTGCCCTCCCGTGCCCTCTCGAGCTTGCAATCGCCGCCGGAGTCTCACCGCGGTAAGCCACTCCGTCGCCAAATTCGGCGTCGGTGTAGCCCCTCCGGCCCTGACTCCTCCCCCTCTCGTGTCGCAGGAGCACCCCGGAGCTTCGCCGCCCATCCTCGGAGTCCCGGAGACGCTTCACCCTCACGTTCCACGCGGGCGAACGCCACCCGTGAACTGACGCCGCCGCCGCTCGTCGCTAGACCGCCACCGACCATCTCTCGCCGCCCTCAAGCCCTCGGTGAGCTCGCCGTAACACCCTCGTTCTTTTAGGCTAGCTCTAGTCGAGCCTAGCACCCTCCCGAGCCGGAACGCCGCCGCGCCGCCGTTCCCGCCGCGCGCCGAGAGCGCCATGGGCGCGGTCGCCGTCGCCCGCGGCCCCGGTCTCTCTCCGCCGACGGATCTCGATCCGACGCACGAGATCAGAACCCGATCCGATCTAACGTCACCCGTTGGATCGAGATCTAACCGCTCCCACTCGCCGATGACCGGTCAATACCGGTCAGCGCGGTTCGTTTTGCTAAAGAGCCCCTGGACTTTCGGGAAATCAACCCGCAGTCCACCGACGTTGAAAAATAATTAGGTTTAGGTCCTGTTTTCTTCAGTTTGGCCCCTGGGCTTTTCGGGTTTTGAACCCGCGGTCCAGACCCTGGAGTTTTGCACCAGAACCCTCTGCGGCTACGTTTATTTACGTATAAGTCCTCGGTTTTTCAAATCTAGCCCCTGGTTTAATGTTTCTATCACAGTTATGCCCCTAGGAGCCCGTTTTATGCATAACTTTCACGTTTTAACTCCGATTTGAGTGATTCTTGCGCTCACGCGACCGTGGAAACACGTAGAATGTTTTTAGTACAGTTTTACCTTCTGTTTTTATGATATGATGTACTGTTTCTCACCCTTGGCCAATTGTCTGCATGTATGTATGCGTGGAAATGTTTGTACGTTGCCGTGATCGTGGTTAGACGGTGAGCAGTTTGTTGGTGACGAGGAGCAGCAGTTTGAGGGTGTTGAGCAGCAGCCTCAAGACCAGTTTGAGCAAGGCAAGTATAACATGGACACAACCCAATAATCCTTTAATCACTTCATATGCACGTGTCTGTTTTGGTATGCCCATAAGGACTGTACCTAGCCTCTTTATCGCAATGTTTACCTATGGGAATGCATGTTGGTTAAGTTTTGCTAGTTGCTGCGCGAACTCATGTATCTTTTGTTAATAATTTTGTTTAATGGATCTATGCAATCAAATCCTGAGCTTGACCCTCTGTGGTTCATGTTTCTTTAAAAATGGCTTTTAGCAACTTGGTTTAGGGGGCATAAGCATGTGGTTTGCTTATAGCCACTCTCCTTAAGGACCGGTTCGCAAAGCGACAACCTGGGATAACAGTGCTACCATGAGACTGGAATGGGACGGTCTTGGCTAATTAATTAGGTTACATTGGTTTGGGGGTAACTTACCGACGGGGCAAGAGGGGAGGTGAGCTTCTGTGGCCCTCGCGCTACTTGGGTTGAGTGCGTTTATCTCCCCTTGAGGCTTGCTCCACAGCTGCGGACCCTGAAACCTTAGCGGTTACACCTTACCAACGTGATCTTTGTAAAGGCCTCGTAGTGTGCTTGCTAGCCATCTCATCTAAGGTAATGTGGTGGACCACTAGCGTAGCCCACGACTCATGGGTAAAGATGTACGACCTCTCGAGAGTGTAAAACTGACATGTCAGCCGTGCTCACGGTTATGAGCAGCCCAGATCCTTTATGCAGATTAGTGGTTCTGTGGGGTTTTCAAAGTGGTTCTCATGATCATGTTGTTAAATAATGTTCACATGTTATATCTTGGGTTAAGGGTTATCAACTCTCTTGTAGATGCTAGTTGTTAATAAAAACTTGACCAACTAAAAGCTCATGCTAAGTGTCCGCCAACCCTAGATGCCTCATAGTTCATGTTGTGCTTGTTGAGTATGAAATACTCACGCTTGCTTTACTTTAAACCTACTGTTGGCTGGAACCCAACCGCTGCTCAGCTCCAGAAGACTTCGAAGAGTTTGTTCAGGACTTCAACGAGTTCTAGGCGTACCGGTCCACCAGTCGACGTCCCTGTGGCGGCTCATTCGTCTTCGTTTACGCTTCCGCTATGACTCTGGTTTAAAGACATGTTGTCTTGTTGTAATAAAGTGATGTTATACTCTATGTAAACGTTTTATTTATCGTTAAGCACGTTCTGTGATGTCACTATTGTCATTGTATATGTGAGACACGTTCCTGGCACATATACGTTGTTCCGGTTCCGTTGGTTGAGAACTGGGCGTGACAGTTTATATTTGTTCTCAACTTTCTAAAAAATTTTTTTTGGATCCGCCCAACCCCATAGGGGCCGGCCGACCCCCCTCTGCACACTGCCTGCATTGGGCTCAGGGCGCCTGGCCTGCCAACGCCGCCCCCCTGCTCCCTTCACGCGCACGCTAGGCGACTAAGTGGCTGCCGAGCCGCCCGGCTCCCTGCCAGGCCAGCCGGCCCCTGCGCACCGACGTCGCTCGACGCCCTGGCACCGCTGCCGTCCCATCTCCATTTCGCGTGCACCCACCATCGTACAGGCCTAGGCGCTAAACCGGCCGGCCCCTAGCCGCGTCACCCGGCCTGCCTCTGTCTCCCGCTGCATGCACCACGCGCCTATAAATACACATGCACACTCCCTCAGCTCCTTGCACCGATCGGCAGCACGATCACACTCTCTTCTCCCCATAATCACTCACTTAGCACTAGTTAAGCACTTAGTTTAAATTTCCAGCACTTATTAAAATTCTTCCAAATAAAATAAGTGCTACACTTTCGTTCGTTGGACGGTTTGTGGAGGTTCTGCCCCGCAAGAACGACTAACATCTGGACGATTGACTCTGGACTGCTAACCGCTAACGCTAATCTTCATAACTGTTGTTTTCCTTTAGGTATTCTCTTGTCTCTGTGATTATTTTGCAGGATGTCGTCATTCTTCCGGAAGGCAAAGAGAGCCTTGAGCAACACAGGGAAGGGTGTAAGCATCTAGGCCCTAAGGTGAGTTTCGGTGATTGATTGACAAGCTTAAGTGTTGTCTAATGAGCTCGTGAGTGCAGGTTTAATAATGAATACAAAAATGGTTGCTCATTGGATTATGTGAATGGCTCCTAATTAAAATGTTTCACTTCATGGAAGCGGACTTGGTTTTCATCCGTATCTCGAAGGCTAAGGACTTTTCTAGAGACAAGGATTTTGCTGTTGAAGGATCCTTGCTTAGATAGGGTTTATAGCTTCCTAGTGTCCGCACTATTAAGAGGTGTCAACGGTTAGTAGCTTGATCAAGTGATTTGCCAAGTTAAGGATGCACACACACACAAGCCAAAACTTTCAAGAAAATAGAAGGGGTAAGCTATTTGGGCTCAAGGTTGAAGAAAAGCAAGTCTCAAACCTCAAACACTCGAAGAAAACTCAAATCAGGAAATGAAGAATGGACCGGACTGTCCTCTCTGAGTCAAAACAGGGGAGCGGACAACTAAGGGGTTTGAGATGAAGATATCCGGTTTAGAGGCCATGCAAATTGGCAAACCGAACAGTCAGTTCTGCTGTAACCGGACAAAACTAAGGACAAAATAACCTGAAGCTTCAAACTTGAGAAAATTCTGTGGAACAATGGATCGGACTGTCCGGAACTCTAAATCGGACTAATCGACGGACAAAGAATCTCGAGGCTATGCACTTCACAAATCTGGAGTGATACACAGACCGGACTATCCGAGGCGGGCACATCGGACAAACAGACGGACAAAGATTCCCGAGGCTATGCACTTCACAAATCTGCAGTGATACACGGACCGGACTATCTGAACTGGGCATATCGGACAAACACACGAACAAAGATTCCTGAGGCTATGTACTTCACAAATCTGCAGTGATACACGGACCGGACTGTCCGGTTCAGGTGCATCGGACAAATGGACAAACGAACTCGTCAACGGCTAGTTCTCGGGGTACGTAGACAGGATTGTCCGGACCCTAACCTCGGACAACCATCCGGACATACATACCTGCACAGTACATGACGTAGCTTGTCAGTGACCGTTGGCAAAGCACGTGGACCGGATTGTCCGATGTCAGGAAAAGTAGGGGACCGGACAATCCTATCTTCACTGCGTCGGCTCTTCTTTTTTTCCAACGGCTCTATTAACTTGAGAGGCTATATATATGGGACTCTTCACATCATTTCTAACCCTTTTGACACTCCAGCAACTTCATACACTCAGAGAGCCCTTGAGCTTCAACTCTTTGCAACAATCACTTACATATTTATCCCTTGAGAGCAAGATCAAGGTCAAGGCTTGTGTGCATCCATCTTGGTGAGGATCAAGATCAAGTGAAGACCGGCGGCTTGTTACTCTTGGTGATTGGCAGCACCTAGGCGGACTTGGTGACCGGGGTGCGTTCTCGGAGCTTGCCAAGGAGATTGTGGAAGCCCGAACAACAACGATGTACAAGGCTTGAGCTTCACCTTGCCGGGATGGCGAACGGAGACTCTTAGTGAGCGCCCACAAGCATGGGAGGCGGCAAAACACTCTAGGGTGTGCCGCAACGTGGACTAGGGGAGGGTGCCAAACCTCCGATACCACGGGAAAAATCCAGTTGTCTCTCTCCCTTGTCCCTCTACTTGATGCTCTTTTGGATCTTGCTATTTTCATGGATTGCATCTAGTAGTCATCATGGTTAATCTCCTCTTGGCTAGTATGTCCCTTGCTATGGTCATTAGTGTTGCTAGTCTTAGCTTCCATTGCGGTTTCCTTTCCACTAGCATGAGTAGGGTTCCTTGCTTTGTCGCGTAGAGTAGGTTCGTGTAGAAGGGTGAAGTGGGCAAATTTGTAGCTTCGTTAGGCTAAGGTTTTTCGTTTAGAGTTTGAAATTAGCCCAATTCACCCCCCTCTTGGGCATCTGATCCTTACAAGTGGTATCAGAGCCTCGTTGCTCATTGGATCACTAAGCTTCACCGCTTAGAGCAAGATGTAGATGGGTGGCTCGATCCCATACTTTGAGGGCAATAACTTTAGCTATTGGAAAGCTCGCATGCGAGCATACCTTGAGTCTATTGCCCCTGAAGTATGGGAAGCTACCGAGCATGGTTTCGTTGCGCCTCACTCCAATGACCAAATCAAGTGGAATGCTAGGGCCCGAAATGCTATCTTTGAAAGCATTAGCCAAGAGGTGTTTGCTAGGGTCTCGAGCAAACTCAATGCTTATGATATTTGGGCCGAACTTGTTGAAATTCATGAGGGCACCACCAAAGTTAGAGAGCAAAAGTATCATGTGCTTAAGGCTAAATATGATGACTTCAAGATGCATTCTTATGAAAATTGCAATTCCATGTATTCTCGCTTGAATGTCATCATTGAGGACATTAATGCTCTTGATGTTTGTAAACTTGACAAGGGCACCATCAACCGGAAGATCCTCCGCATCCTCATCAAGCCCAAGTACAACATCATCAACACCATGCTTCAAAAGGAGAATCTTGATACACTTGAAGTGAGTGAGGTGGTGAGCCAAATTCGAGCTCATGAGATGGGGGGCATCACGGAAGAGTCTTCCCCAAGCAAGACCGTGGCACTCAAGGCCAAGACCAAGAAATCCCACACTCCCAAGAAAGTAATGCCTCCACCTCCAAGCACCTCAAGTGAAGAAGAGCAAGATGATGACTCAAGTGGTGATGAGGATGATGCCGAACTAGCTCTTATGATGAAGAAGTTTAACCGCCTTCATGCAAAGATCAACAAGAAGGGATTCAACTTTGACTCCAAGAGGAAGGCATTCCGGCCAAGGAGAGATGACAAGAAGAAGTGCTACAATTGTGGTGAAAATGGCCACATCTCTTATGAGTGCCCCAAGCCGGACAAGCGCAAGAGCAAGATCAAGAAAGATGAGTCCGATGATGAAGAGGAAGAGAAGCCCAAGCGCAAGCCATTCTACAAGAAGAAGAATGATTCTAAGGCAAAGCTCTTTCCAAAGAAGAAGAAAGGTCCCCAAAGAAGCTTCATGTGTGAAACAAATGAATGGGTGACCGATGAAGAAACAAGTGAAGGCTCAAGTGATGATGATGACTTTGCTGGGCTTGCTATCTCTACCAAGGGGCCAACACTTCCTCCACCACCCATGTGTCTCATGGCCAAGGGCTCCAAGGTATGGGAAATAGAAGTAGATGATAGTGATGATGAGCTTTCTCCCGATGAACTTGCTTCTTTGATCGATGAGTATGTGTCCGTGATCAAGAGGGAAAAAGGCAATGTAAAGCATCTTGAGAGCACTCTTGCTAAACTAGAGGAGAGCCACCATGATTTGCTTGAGAAACATAATGCCTTGCTTAAAGAGCAAGTTAAGACCAAAGCATATGTCAAGCAAATTGAGGAGGGAAACTCAACTCTAAAGAAGTTGCACATTGATCTCGAGGCTTCTCATAACTCATTACTTGCTAAACATGAAGACCTTGTCAAGGTCCACTCCAAAAATCATGACATTAGCAAGATAAATGAGGAGAAGTACAAGAGGCTTGCGCAAGAGCATAGAGAGTTGACTCACAAGTATCAAGAGCTTGAAATTGCCTATGAGATCATTGACTCAAGTCTTGAGAACTCTACCACCTCCCGTGTGGTCAAAGTCAATGTCTCTACCTCTTGTGAGGACCTTGCTCCCGGTCCCCTTGCTACTAATGACTTGCCTAAGTGTGAAGGAGAAAGGGTGAAAGAATTGGAGGCTCAAATTGAAGGATTGAAAAGTGGGCTTGCTAAGCTCAATAGAGGACAATATATTCATCAAGAAATATTGTTCCATAACCTTCAAAATTATGAAGGAAGAGGGCTTGGATCCTACCCCGAGCCACCAAAAGTGGATGACACTCCTTCACCGGAGGCTAAGGATAGCTTCATCAAAGGAGTGGGCTCCTATTGCAACTATTGCATGATCACCGGTCACCACACTAGGGAGTGTCCCATCCCCAATCGCCCTCCTCCTAAATTACCTTCTAACTATAAATCTATGTATGATAATAACATCTACTTGTTGAGCAAGGTTAATGGCAAGGTGAAGGCAAAGTTCATTGGCAAAGACATAAAGAGCAAGAAGGGGAAGCTTCCCAAGCAACTTTGGGTTCCTAAAGTCTTAATCACTCACGTGCAAGGACCAAAGCTTGCGTGGGTGCCCAAAACTCAAAAATGACTTCTCTATGTGTAGGTGAACTACAAAGCCGGTGGAAAGCATTGGGTACTTGATAGTGGTTGCACGCAACATATGACCGGCAATGATGGTATGTTCACCTCACTAGAAGACCCCGGCGACAAAGAGCAAGTCACCTTTGGTGATAATTCAAAGGGCAAAGTCATTGGGTTGGGTAAAATAGCTATCTCAAATGATCTATCAATCTCTAACGTTCTCTTTGTCAAGTCCTTGAGCTTTAATCTCCTCTCAATCGCACAATTGTGAGATCTTGGTCTAACGTGTGAATTTGACAAGAATTGTGTTGTAGTGAAAAGTGAAAAGGATAAGTCCATTGTATTTCAAGGGTTCCGGCACAGCCACCTCTACCTTGTTGATTTTAGTGAGATGAAGACTTCATCAACAACTTGCCTCTTCTCCAAGTCTTCCTTGGGTTGGCTTTGGCACCGACGCATTGCACACATTGGAATGAGCCAACTCAAGAAGATTGTCAAGAAAGGGATGGTAACCGGCGTGAAGGACGTCACATTTGAGAAGGACAAGCTTTGTAGCGCATGTCAAGCCGGCAAGCAAGTCGCAAGTCACCATCCAATGAAGACTTGTGTCTCAACCTCCAAGCCGCTCCAACTTCTTCACATGGATCTATTCGGTCCCACTACTTATGAGAGCATTGGTGGTAATCTCTATTGCCTAGTCATTGTTGATGATTTTACACGGTATACTTGGACTTTGTTTCTAGGCGATAAGAGTGAGACTCCGGACAAGTTCAAGATCTTCGCCAAGCGGGCTCAACGTGAGTTTGGGCTCAACATTGTGAAGGTCCGGAGTGACAATGGCTCCGAATTCAAAAATTACAAGGTGGATGAGTGATGTGATGAAGAAGGCATCAAGCACGAATTCTTCGCCACCTATACACCTCAACAAAATGGAGTTGTTGAGAGAAAGAACAAGACGTTGATCACTCTTGCAAGAGCCATGTTGGATGACTATGGCACATCGGAAGATTTTTGGGTGGAAGCAATCAACACGGCATGCCATGCTTCAAATCGTGTCTATCTTCATCGGTTACTTGGCAAGACACCTTATGAGCTCCTCATTGGGAGGAAACCCAACATCTCCTACTTCCGGGTCTTCGGTTGCAAGTGCTTCATCTACAAAAAGAAAAGGCTCGGTAAATTCGAAAAATGTTGCGATGTTGGTTTCTTTGTGGGTTATGCATCAAACTCGAAGGCATACCGTGTATTCAATCAAACCACCGGAGTGATTGAAGAAACGTGTGACGTAGAGTTTGATGAGACTAATGGCTCCCAAGGGGAGATGTTCTCTCATGATGATGTAGATGATGAACCCCTACGCGATGCTATGAAGAACATGACTATAGGGGACGTAAAGCCGGAGGAGGTGCATGAAGACAATGATCAAGGGGGAGAAAATTCTCCATCAAGACCAAGCACCTCCATGTCACCTCATGTGGATGAGAATGAAGAAAGAGAGATAGAACAAAATGGAGTTGATGAAGTGCCGGACAATCGAGATCAAGGAGTACCACAAGCATCAAATGATAAGTCATCACCACCCATGGCACCAAGAAGGCCACTAGTGAGACATGGACGCATCTCCAAGGATCACCCCATCGACCAAGTGATTGGGAGTCCTTCAAGGGGAGTAAGAACTCGTTCTCGTAACCTTGTCTCATTTTGTGAACATTACTCGTTTGTTTCTTGTGTGGAGCCTACTTGTGTAGAGGAAGCTCTTGCGGACCCCGATTGGATCATAGCCATGCAAGAGGAGTTGAACAACTTCGCTCGCAATGAAGTACGGGTGCTTGAAGAGTGTCCAAAGAACAAGAACATCATTGGCACCAAGTGGGTCTTCCGCAACAAACAAGATGAACATGGTGTGGTGGTGCGCAACAAGGCAAGGCTTGTGGCAAAGGGATTTGCACAAGTGGAAGGTTTGGACTTTGGAGAAACATTCGCCCTGGTTGCAAGACTTGAAGCCATCCGTATCCTTCTTGCTTACTCTTCACATCATAAGATAAAACTTTATCAAATGGATGTGAAGAGTGCCTTTCTCAATGGTTTTATTAATGAACTTGTTTATGTTGACCAGCCGCCTGGATTTGAAGATCCGAGGAAGCCTAACCATGTGTATAGGTTGCACAAAGCCTTGTATGGACTCAAACAAGCTCCACGGGCATGGTATGAACGGCTAAGGGACTTCCTCATCATGCAAGGATTCAAGATCGGCAAAGTCGAATGACATTGTTCACCAAAGACGTCAACGGGGATCTCTTCATCTGTCAAATCTATGTTGATGATATTATCTTTGGTTGCACTAACGAGAAACTAAGCCATGAGTTTGGTGATATGATGTCTAGGGAGTTCGAGATGTCCATGATTGGCGAGCTAAATTTCTTCCTTGGTTTTCAAATAAAGCAAGTGAAGGGAGGAATATTCATCCATCAAGAAAAATATTGTAGAGATCTACTCAAGAAGATCAAGATGGGTGATTGCAAGCCAATTAGCACTCCAATGTCTATGAATGAACATCTCGACGCCGACGTGGATGGGAAGCCCGTTGATCAATCCACCTACCGCTCCATGATCGGTTCGCTACTCTATCTCACCGCATCTAGGCCGGATATAATGTTTAGTGTGTGCTTGTGCGCTCGCTTCCAAGCGGCTCCTAAGGAATCCCACCTTACGGCCGTGAAGAGGATACTTCGGTATCTCAAGCACACCCCAAGTATAGGCCTATGGTACCCCGAGGGCGCTAAGTTAGAACTCTTGGGATACTCGGATTCGGACTTCGCCGGATACCGTGTCGATCGCAAGAGTACCTCCGGGGGTGCCATTTGCTTGGGCGATCCCTAGTTTCGTGGTCAAGTAAGAAGCAAAACTGTGTGGCTTTGTCCACTGCGGAGGCGGAATATATAGCGGCCGGTGCATGTTGTGCCCAAATTCTATATATGAAGCAATCCCTTTTGGATTTTGGTGTTGTTTGTGGCTCTGTGCCTCTCCTTTGTGACAATGAGAGTGCCGCTAAAATAGCTAAAAATCCCGTCCAACACTCTCGCACTAAGCACATTGATATTCGCCATCACTTCTTGCGTGAACATGAGGCAAAAGGTGATATCACCATAACCGGAGTGAGATCCGAGGAGCAATTGGCGGATATCTTCACTAAGCCCTTAGGATAGGAGACCTTTTGTAGGTTGCGAAGTGAGCTTAACGTGTTGGACTGGTCCAACTTCATATAGGTTGCCCTGTCATATAATCTTGCATTGCATGCATTTTGCCATGAGTAAGTGCTTGTCAGACTCCTTCAAGATAGGGGTGAGCAGGGTCTAGCTTGAGCTGGTGGTACTTGGTTTTGCTCAAGGCTTGTAGTTGGGCTCACCCTGAGGAAGCTTGCGGGAGGTTCAAAATTGACAAGTTAGATTCAATTTCTTGCAATGCATTTTTCCTATCATATAGATGTGCACGCATATTTAAATTTTTGTAATGCATGGTAGCTTGTTTGGCATTGCATGCGGTAGAGTCACAAAGGAGCCACTAAATGAGAAAGAAATATTGCCCTTAGTGCAATTCTTTCAACTCATAAGAGTGGGCAAAGTAATGTTTTATGAGTGCTTAACGCTTATTGAGTCATGTTCCCGAAAGACTAGAGCATCCATCTCTATTGAGCTCTTCGGAAAAGACTCATACATTTTCTTTGGTTCTTTTTGAATCTCCTTTTGCCATTTCGAAAATAAAAATTATATGCACAAGTTTGGTGCAAACTATTTTGAGGGGAGAAGGTTTCGTTCCTACATGCCCAACACATGAGCTTATTCGAATCTTATACGTGGAAGGCAATGTGGGAAAGCTATTCAGCTTTGGTTCGTTTTCTCTAAACCGGATTGTCAGAAGTTCCAGAAGGTCATGAACTTCGGACAATTCTGTCCTCACAAGGTGTTCCCAAGGTGAAAATATGTGTCTCAGGAAAAATAAGATGAAGGTTGGTATAGTTATCAGGGTCGGACAATACCGTCGTTGGTTTTCGCAGTTCATACCCCACAATATAGACCGGACAAGATGAGCCCTTTGTCCGCTCAGTTAGTTTTACAGAGACCAGACAATACTGTTCGCAGATGGTGAAAGGGGTCAAAAAGCGGGAGCGTCAGGAAAAATGGGACGGAGTTTTGTCCGATCTTGAACTTCGGACAATACATCCTATGTGGCGCAGGAGCGATGCCGAACAAGAAGACCGGACAAGTTACAATGTTTGTCCGCTCCGGCTCTCTATAACGAAACGGACTGTCCAGTCCGCCTATCTCCTTCTCGAATCCAAAACCCGTTCTTCGGTCAACTTCGGACAACACCGTTCATTTGTCCGATCCGGCCTTATGATCGAAACCGGACTGTCCGGTCCTGGTGAATTAACATCGACCCGCTCCTCTGGCCTTTCGTCCGCAATATTGTCCGATCCGCATAAGCGGATAGTCCGCTCTCTCTTCCGTCTGACAAGTGGGACCATATCATCAATCCTTGGCCAATCACTGGGTCTCTTCTCCGTTTTCAGTTCAACGCGCGCGCCGCCCCTTCAAATCCGAACTGCCGCCGCCGTCCTCACGTCCGCCGGCCCCCACGCCGTCGCACGCTACCACCCTCACGTCCATCGGCCCCCACGCCGTCGCGCGCCACCACCCACCTCGCCGCCGCTCCACGCACACCGCCGCGCAGCCTCACCCGCGCTGCCGCTCCTCCCGCGCGCCGCTCGTCGCCGCCGCGCTCTCCACGCCGCTCCACTTGCGCCGCCGCCGCGGCTACCTCCTCACCACCGGCCTCATTCTCCTTTCTTCTTCGGTGGTGAGCTCCTGTTTCTTTAAGAACTAGGGTTTGAGCTTTTTTTTTCTCTCCAAAATTTGTGTAACCCTGTGCCATAATCTTTGGATATGAGTCGAAATTCATGAAATTGGAGGATTTTTGGCACTAGATTCACTGCTATATCATCATTGTGCATTGATTTAGGGGGAGTTGTGCAGTTCTAAATAGACCTAGCATGTTTATGGACTTGAGGAATTAACTTTTCATGTCGATTAAGCATGGACAAAGAAATTTGGCTCTAATTGTGAGATGGTCACACAATTTTAGCTAAAATTTCTCAGATTTTGACAATTGACATGACATGCTAGGCTATTATCAGTCTAATTCTTTGCTTTAGGACTTTCCTTATGTCTAGTTATTCTCGTACTCTTATCTGAAATCTTCTTGCCTATCTTGGTTCTTTATTTTGCAACAGATGGGTCACGAGAAGCGAAAGGGTAAGGAGCAGGTTGTAGAGGAGCCAAGGAAGAAGAAGAAGAAGACCCAAGCTCAGAAGGAGGCCGCGAGAGCACAGGCAGTGGCAGATGCTGCAGAGAGAGCAGAGAGAGGGGGAGCAGGGGGTAGTCTGCAGATCGGAGGACAGCGCCGATCCACACGCACCACGCAGCAGGCTCCACCTCAGACAGCGACACCTCCGAGCACAGCTCGCTCCCGCGGAGGGCGTCCTCGCACTCGTGGAGGAGCCACACCGTCAGCTGGATGGTTGAGTCAGGATGAACAGCCACAGGAGCAGCCACGAGAGCCGTCACACACGCGGCCTCGCACTGTGACAGCTAGCGAGGATATCCGCCTGTTCGATCTAAGGAACAGGAAGACTAAGGGCATCAAGGCCCTTCGTTACGACATGACAGTGGATGAGTTCTACCGCAGACCGAGGGATTTCAGGATAGACAGGCAGTTCTGGACAGTGCTTCAGGCCAGCTTATACGAGAGTGCGCTGCAGGGAGGTCACAGGCTCATGCCTCAGGCAGCGATTGACTTTGATCGAGCCAACTCAGTCAGTGGGCATAACATCAGGAGGTACTTCGAGCACTACCCCAGACTAGTGGAGCTCATGACCAGATCACACAAGTATGTTGAAGATTGGGTCAGAGTTTTCTACGCTACCCTCTACGTCGCGGATCAGAGGCACTTTATTCAGTTCATGTTCGACGGGAGGGAGCACAGGTGGTCCAGGGAGAGGATGGCAGAGCTGCTAGGTGTACCTCTACATGATCGTTCACTTCACTCTGTCGTTTACGATGGAGTATCTCCACCCTACAGGGGCCACGCAGGTACGGCACCCCCGTTAGACCAGGTCGGGCACTTGTTCCGAGGAGAGATGCTAGCAGACACCCCGAGGACTCCTGACAGGCTCAGGCCAGAGTTTCAGCTCATGCTTCAGATACTGAGGAGATCTTTGATCCCCAAGGCAGGCTTTCGGGAGGGGTTTACAGCACTTCAGCAGGCTGTGCTCACCTGCTTGACCACCTTCACAGATTTTGATATTGTGGATATCATTGTGGACAGGATGGAGGATGTGATTGTGGATGGGATGCCGACGAGGCGACAGATGCCCTATGCTCACTGGATCACACATATGCTATATCAGCTTGGCGAGGATGATGCAGCTTTCAGGACTCTGTATCGTGCCACAGACACGCGCTTTCCAGACTACAGGCCAGCTATGAGGGATGATCAGAGGAGAGGTGGTAGGGCAGCCCGAGCCGTCCATGAGCAGATACCGGCAGAGGAGAGGGCTGAGGTAGAGGCAGAGGACGAGGAGCTAGAGGCAGCAGAGGGAGGCTTTCTTTCGTACTACTACACCTCCAGCACCTCAGATTCGGACTACGACGATGAGGAGGAGCAGGCTCGCTTCTTTCCACCAGCTCGTCACGATGCAGAGGCCGGAGGGTCAGGAGAGCCACGACCACCTTCACCACCTCCGGCCCCACAGGTTTCTCAGGCTCAGGTGACACAGCCAGATGCTCTGCAGGGGATTCTACAGGCTTTACTTCAGCAGCAGGCTGAGCACACTCGAGTGCAGCAGCAGCAGACCCAGCAGCTTCTGTCTTTACACCAGGTTCAGCTTGACTTCCAGCGAGAGACTCGCGACAGAGCCGATAGACAGGAGGCACGACAGATGCTTATACTAGAGGAGATCCGCACGTCGCTCAGGGACCAGCGTCAGGAGTACAGGCACGAGATCGATTCCTTGAGATCCAAGGTGCGCGGAGCACTTGGTCTACCACAGTCACAGCCGACTCTACCAGCTCCACCACAGATGACTCTGCCAGCTCTACCTGAGTTCACTCCCTCTTTCCAGTTAGCAGGTGCCTCCACTCCAGGGACTTTCCCGCTTTCACCTCTGCTACGGACGGACCTGCGGCCGGTGCTCTTACCACTGCCTGCTACGACCTTGACCTTTGAGTCACCGGCACAGGGCCCCTTGGTCACAACTGCTGCCACCTCCTCCGGACCTTCTCGCAGAGACTTGCTTGAGCAGACAGTGGAGCCAGTGATAGAGCAGATCACGCAGCCAGCGAGCTCCCAGGCAGTTGCTGCACAGTCAGACACCGCACCTGAGGCTTCAGAGACAGCAGTCGTACCCGACTCACCGCTGGGTGCCGTGGATAGGGCTGCTGCAGAGATGGGCGATTCAGACGCCGACAGTGACGACGACACACATTTTCAGTTCATCTCGCGTCGCCCTTCTCCACCTCCTCCGAGAGTTTAGGTCCCCTCTTTGGTCCTTGATGACAAAGGGGGAGATAGGTTGGGAGTAGGATGGTAGGATGGTAGTAGTCTTGGTTTTTGGACAGGCTTGCTAGTAGACTTGGTGTTTGTATGTTTTGTGCATCTTTTGGCTTCTGTGGATGGACATGACATTTGGTACTTGTGTATGCTCTTTGTTATCATGTCTATATCACTCTGGGTGAGCCTTCGAGCTCCGTGTGCTTAATTTCCTTGTCTAAGGCTAGAGTAGTTGTCGTTGTTCTTAATTTATTTACCATCGCTACTCTTGCCGTCTTTTACCTGTCATCAATCACCAAAAAGGGGGAGATTGTAAGCATCTAGGCCCTAAGGTGAGTTTCGGTGATTGATTGACAAGCTTAAGTGTTGTCTAATGAGCTCATGAGTGCAGGTTTAATAATGAATACAAAAATAGTTGCTCATTGGATTATGTGAATGGCTCCTAATTAAAATGTTTCACTTCATGGAAGTGGACTTGGTTTTCATCCGTATCTCGAAGGCTAAGGACTTTTCTAGAGTCAAGGATCTTGCTGTTGAAGGATCCTTGCTTAGATAGGGTTTATAGCTTTCTAGTGTCCGCACTATTAAGAGGGGTCAACGGTTAGTAGCTTGATCAAGTGATTTGCCAAGTTAAGGATGCACACACACACAAGCCAAAACTTTCAAGAAAATCGAAGGGGTAAGCTATTTGGGCTCAAGGTTGAAGAAAAGCAAGTCTCAAACCTCAAACACCCGAAGAAAAACTCAAATCAGGAAATGAAGAATGGACCGGACTGTCCTCTCTGAGTCAAAACAGGGGAGCGGACAACTAAGGGGTTTGAGGTGAAGATATCCGGTTTAGAGGCCATGCAAATCGGTAAACCGAACAGTCAGTTCTGCTGTAACCGAACAAAACTAAGGACAAAATAACCTGAAGCTTCAAACTTGAGAAAATTCTGTGGAACAATGGATCGGACTGTCCGGAACTCTAAATTGGACTAATCGACGGACAAAGAATCCCGAGGCTATGCACTTCACAAATCTGGAGTGATACACAGACCGGACTATCCGAGGCGGGCACATCGGACAAACAGACGGACAAAGATTCCCGAGGCTATGCACTTCACAAATCTGCAGTGATACACGGACCGGACTATCCGAACTGGGCATATCGGACAAACACACGAACAAAGATTCCCGAGGCTATGTACTTCACAAATCTGCAGTGATACACAGACCGGACTGTCCGGTTCAGGTGCATCGGACAAATGGACAAACGAACTCGTCAACGGCTAGTTCTCGGCGTACGTGGACCGGATTGTCCGGACCCTAACCTTGGACAACCATCCGGACATACATACCTGCACAGTACATGACGTAGCCTGTCAGTGACCGTTGGCAAAGCACGTGGACCGGATTGTCCGATGTCAGGAAAAGTAGGGGACCGGACAATCCTACCTTCACTGCGTCGGCTCTTCTTTTTTTCCAACGGCTCTATTAACTTGAGAGGCTATATATATGGGACTCTTCACATCATTTCTAACCCTTTTGACACTCCAGCAACTTCATACACTCAGAGAGCCCTTGAGCTTCAACTCTTTGCAACAATCACTTACATATTCATCCCTTGAGAGCAAGATCAAGGTCAAGGTTTGTGTGCATCCATCTTGGTGAGGATCAAGATCAAGTGAAGACCGGCGGCTTGTTACTCTTGGTGATTGGCAGCACCTAGGCGGACTTGGTGACCGGGGTGCGTTCTCGGAGCTTGCCAAGGAGATTGTGGAAGCCCGAACAACAACGATGTACAAGGCTTGAGCTCCACCTTGCCGGGATGGCGAACGGAGACTCTTAGTGAGCGCCCACAAGCATGGGAGGCGGCAAAACACTCTAGGGTGTGCCGCAACGTGGACTAGGGGAGGGTGCCAAACCTCCGATACCACTGGAAAAATCCGGTTGTCTCTCTCCCTTGTCCCTCTACTTGATACTCTTTTGGATCTTGCTATTTTCATGGATTGCATCTAGTAGTCATCATGGTTAATCTCCTCTTGGCTAGTATATCCCTTGCTATGGTCATTAGTGTTGCTAGTCTTAGCTTCCATTGCGGTTTCCTTTCCACTAGCATGAGTAGGGTTCCTTGCTTTGTCGCGTAGAGTAGGTTCGTGTAGAAGGGTGAAGTGGGCAAATTTGTAGCTTCGTTAGGCTAAGGTTTTTCGTTTAGAGTTTGAAATTAGCCCAATTCACCCCCTCCCCCCTCTTGGGCATCCGATCCTTACAAAGGGCCTGCACCTCATGTTCCCATCCTCATCGGAAGAGCGGTCACGCTCTCGTTCGCAGAGTAGGAGTTCTAGGACTCCTGTTGCGTCCGACAGGATGTCCATCAATGATACCCAAGGAAAGGACCATGATGAGGCGACAACTTCACAGCCTCAACCGCAGCGCCAATTCTTGACGATCCCGGACATCACCCCACGCGACAACGCCGAAGAACAGAAGTTGGAGCTTCTTGCCTCCAAAACCTTTGTACGGACAAGATACTTCGACGCCTTCTTCCTCGTATCCATAGGCATGCTGGACTCGTTTACGCAGGTGTTGACGGTCATAATCTCATGATATCTACCGTCAATTACCAATCAAATAGAGCTATGCAAGTGAATAATTATGGACTAACCCTTCTACTAATGAGTTCCACAAGTTTTGTATCAATATTTGGATGCAGGTACCAAAATGCACATAAAATAAATGAAAACATGCCAAGGATCAAATATGAGGCACACTGGCCAAAGTGGCCAGGTCGGCCGACCACATCACCTGGTCGGCCGACCAAGGGTCAAGCCTACCTGGTGCAGCCAGGTCGGTCGACCTAGGGGCTGGCCGCTCGACCCACTGACAGGGTCGGCCGACCCCTGGTCAGGCCGCCCGACCTCCCAAGTCAGCCGCTTGCCACATCATTGATCCATATCATGAAGAAAACACAAGTGCACTCAAATCCAACCGCAAGACCGAGCATCCAATGTATCCAAAGGCCGAAAATGCACCAAGTCACGGATCCTCAACGTCATCAATCCGAGGAAGAAGCAAAGTGGCCAATGCAGGCCTGACACGTGGTCGCCCGACCTCCTACAAGGTCGGCCGACCTACCCTTGGAGGCATTTTCCACGTGCAACAACCGTCCTAACCTCCAACCACCGTGGGGAAGCAAGATCAAGCCGTTGGAGTGCAAAGGCGGTGGATCGGGTGGTCGCCCGACCTTGGGCTAGGTCGGCCGACCTCCCCCTAGGTCAGCCGACCACCGACTTCGGCCTCCCACCGACCTAAGGCTCCTACAAATACCCCCCACTCATATGGGACTATAAATAGGCCTGAAGAGCTCATTTGTAAAGGTGTGGAGAAGTTGAGAGCCATATCCTACCTTAGAGAGTGTCATTTTCCACATCTTAGTAGTTAGGATAGTCCTGGGAGTTAGAGTGAGTCGAGCTTTGCCTCGGAGTTCTCGGAGATTCTTCTGAGTCTGCGGTAACAGCTCTTGTATCTTTTGTACTCAATCTTCAATATAATTTAGTTATATTTTACTTTATTTCTATCTCTTGTAAGTGTGGTGTACCCTTTATTTTGCATACTTGCTAGGCTTAGACTTGTGGTTATCTTAGTTAGTCAAGTCCCGTTATTCTTACCGGTGCTATAATCCAACCTGTACTCCAGGCTCTGGTTAGGTCCTCTCCTCTGATCAAGCACGATCTATTGTTACTCAAGCTCGCTTGAGTATGTTTATAGCGTGCCAGCCTATCCACGCAGATTTGCTTGGTAGCCCCACTCGGTGACAGCGTGTGGTGTGCCTGTGTAGTCCAGGCCCATTCGTTCGGTAGGCCCGTAGGCGTTAGCTGGGTCTCCTTCAGTTGTCTACTATCTACCCCCTGACTCCTCGAGGCGCTGGAATTTCGCTCGACGCAAGACCCTGACTTGCTTCTTGAGTTTCTTAGTTAATCACGATAGAGTCTTTGCAGCCGAATAGAATAGAGTTTGGGAACTTTATCTCACTCGTTGTCCTCCCAGGCAACTATGCCTTTCTACGTGTATCTTAGGTAGTTCAATTTACTTCTTCCCACCATACACCTATCCGTTTACCAGACTTACCCCAGTCCAGTGACTAGCTGGTATATTTATTTAAGTACGGTTCTTTCGATTTGAGTTTATTCAACTATACTCTCTCGCCTGTCGATACTCGGAATACTCTGTGTGAAAAGCTACAGCGGTCTCCGTGCGCTTGCGAAGTAAAATCTTATAAGGCTAAGAGACAACAGCAGGCATTCGATTATGCGGGATGGCTGGAGTTCGCGAACATCACAAAAGAAGGATCCACCATTCTCACAATGGAATTCCTGTTGACTCTTCGCATGGAGAGACGCACCTCAGGTACATCCACCATCCATTTCTGTCTATTTAACACTGACTTTTCTATCACCCTGAGGAGGTTTAGTGACCTCCTTGGCTTCCACCCAAACTTCTCTTTAGCAGAGGAGCCCACGGGGTATGGCATAAAAACTTTTTGGATGGAAATCTGCGGAGAGTATGGGAGGGGAAAACACAGCACCACCAAAATCCATAACCCTACTCTCATACTTCTAGCTCACTGGGTCTCCCTTGTTGTCTCTCACGTACTGAAGTGTGTTGTGCACCGAATGAAGAACTTAAGTGCCTTTATGCCATGTGCAAAAAAAAAGCGCTATTCCCCGGTCCTCGACATAGTCTGTCATTGGAGGGAAATGTTGAAGACCAACACTCCTATCAATATCACAACACTAGTCACCAGGATTGCATCCAACCTAGGCGTCTTAGAAAATGCCCAGATTGAATACATTCCTGATGGCATGTCACACATAATTGGGGAGCAGCACTTCATCCAGGCGCACTCATGAAAAGGGATGAATACGGGAACTTAGTCATGACTTGGTTTGGGCATAATTTTGAATTGCCTCTACCAGCGCCGCAGTCCGACCTATACACTGTTAGGAGCCTAACCATGCAGCTCGACATGAAAGCACCATGCCAAAATATTGGAGGCGTCATGACTAGAGGCCAACGACGATGAGCAGAAGGACGCCTATGAGAGGCACGAGGAGAAGAAGCAGGTCCATCCTGGGCACATCAAGCTCCCACCTCATCTGAGTACGCTGACTTAGAGCTATCACGACTCCGCCAATACACTCAACCAGAACCATGGTACCCTACCAGCAGTGGTGGTCAAAGCTCATACTACCCATCGCACGACACTCAGTACCAGGGGGATGGGGGTACATCTCGGCAGTTCGGTAGAGACCAAGGTCCCTCCGCATCAGCCCGATTCAACACCGACAACATGGCCGGCCTCAACTCCGCTATGGAGGGGATGAGCTTGGGCCAGTACAATCAGAGGCTATACCACAGGTGAACGACAACTACCGGCGTACAGAGACGATGGACCAACGGTTTTAGGACAATAGCCAAGCACTCCAGAACCTGAACGAGATGGTTGAAGCCGGCTTCGTCAATGCTCAGGACTTCTATAGCTACTACTACCAAAACTCTTAACTTCATTGAAGCTTGGGGGGATGGTACACCGACACGAGCATGCTTCTCATGCCCCTGTCTCAGAGTAAGGCCCCCGATTCCCATCCTTGTTTTCCCTATGTAGCAGCAGTACCAGCCCGACCAGTCCAACATGTACCAGTCCTTCCTGCAGCAGTCCGCCAGCAACACCCGTCCTACCCGAAAGTAAGCAATAAATAAATATGTTTAATTATTTGTGTCGTTTGTTTTATTTTATCTTGATCTAAAAATCATGTCAATAAAATCAACTCCCAACTTTGATATTTTCTCTTCTTATGAAAATGATGAATAGTTGCTCTATCATGTCTTGTTTAGTTGTCTATGCAGAAACCATGCTTAGCTTAATTTCGAGCTTGTGTGTATAACATGAGAACCTAATCTCTTACTCAGTGGATGCCATTTGCATAAACCTTGTCTAAGTTGTTGTGAGAAATGATATGACTAAGTATTAAGCCAGCTCTATATTTTCTTAGTAAAATGAACATCTCAGGTCTATTCTTTTGAAAAATAAAAATGAAGATCCCTCGTTGGTTTGAACCACCTACCAGAGCCAAATACACTGAAAATATCTGAGCCGCTTGTTTAAGCTACTTAGTGTTGTTTTGAGATTTGTCGAATTTTGAGTCTCATTGAATGGAATCATCTCTATGTTGTGAATTGTTGGAGCAAAATACCACCACCACATATGCATCTACCTACACCGGTATGCATCCATATATCTTCAAATCAATACCTTTGACCTTACTCCTTCCAAGTCAAAATGAGAAAAGGTATGGAACCATCAAAAATATGAAAAATAAAAGCATGCTAGTCAAGCATGGAAAAAATATAGAAAAGAAAAGCGTGCCAGTCAAGCATGGCAAATAAAAAGAAAAAAAATACAAAAAAGCTTCATACTCATACCTATCAATCAAAAAGGAGGAGAAGGAAAGGAAACAAGAAGATCCATCCATCCAGCTACGAAATAAGCTCTAATGATGAACAAGGCTAATTGATGTAGTATAATTTTTGGGTCCAATCTTTAGCTTTGCAAAACAAACAACCAAAGTAAGCTAAGTTCTTCCAATAACCTGAGCCACACATAAGCTTAGAATAGGAAGTTCTTGGCCGCGCTCTTTGCCTTAATGGTGAGGATACACTTTTGAGCGATCAAGAGTACATCTGGAAAAACTTGCTTTTTGTTTTGAAAACCTTTGAAATACCTGAGGTGAAAGTCCCAAAAGAGATGTCATGAGCTGAAGCCTGTACAACTAAGTCATTCTTTCTCTCAACCGCCCAAGACATGGTAAGTCAAAAAGATGCATCACGTGTATGAGAAATAGTAATCAATACTTACACTATGGTTCGAGACCAAAGCATGAGTGTTGGCGATGCATAGATTCTATTCTTGGACATTGATATTTATAGTAACTCTTGATCCATAACCCATCTTGGCTTTACTCGAGGACGAGCAAAGGTCTAAGCTTGGGGGTGTTGGCGGTCGTTATTGCACTACCTACGATTATCAAATCCATGAACATAAAAGAAAATATAAATTAACCCTTACTACTAACATAGTTCCACGAGTTATGTTGAATATTTGATTGCAGGTACAAAATCAACTGAAAACAGGTGAAATATGGCTAAATCAGAAACACCCTGACCAGTGGACCAGGCCACCTGACTCCACCCAAGCTACTCGGCTACATGGTTCCCATCCCATTTCAACTAATACAATCAAACTCTCAGCTTGACCTTTCTTAGCCACGATTATGGAGCTGTTTGGGAGGGCTTCGCTCCACCTTTTTTTTAGCTCCGCTCTAACTTTAACAGGCCAAACAGACGCAGCTCCGCAAACTGTAACTTCGGAAAAAACTTGAAGTTAGGGATCAACTCCAAAAAATTTCTAAAGCCCATTGAAAAAAGCTCCCAAAATAGTATTTTAGGACCTAGACATAGATCCTCGACTCCTCTTCTTCCGCCCGTCCGGCTTCGTTCACCCACAGAAGAACCGACAGCGGCAGCTGCTGCTCGGATTGGGCGATGTTCACCGGATCCGGCGAATGGAGGACGACGGCAACCCACCCAAAATGCGCTCCCTTTCTTGTGCACCCAAAAAATGAACTGCATTCTAGGTCTCTGAGACGTCCCCATCGGTAGGGGACGGGGTACCGCCGCCGCCGGCGGCCATCCCCATGGCGCCTCGGCCAACGGCTATCCCTAGGTCTCCCCCGCTGGCCGTGTGGCCTCGGCCTGGTAGCCCCTGCTAGCGCCGTAGCCCCTGGGGCGCCGCTCGCACAGGCGCACAGATGACGACGTGGGCTCCCTGTTGGGCGTGGCCGACGCGCTGCTTGGGCACGGCGCTGACGATGCCGGTGACGGTTTAGCTGCCGCCGTCACGCGCGTTTCCCTGGATGCGACAGGTACTAGTACTACGCTTGGATAGGGGACACACGCCATTGCCAGGCTAGGCCACGATGTTGATGATGGCGAGTCTGTATGTACGAACACCACTGAACGGCATGCATGCACATGAACAGTGAACGTGCATCACATGAAGGTATGCACTATGCAGCCAACGGCAAGGAACAGCAACCAATGGCACTGAACCTCAATGCGTTCAGCCCACCGAAGCCTAGCCCATCAAGGGTAAAATAGGAAGTTCACATAAAAACCATGAATTGTATAAACCGAAACTAAGTTGCAAACCAAATACTCCTTCCACCCATAGCAGCTCTATGGTAAAACTGCTCTATGGTAAAATTAGCAGAATAGAACTAAAAAATGTGAAACGAACCTCTCCCAAACAGTCCCTATCTTTGCGCCTAACATAAAGAATTCTGGTCATAACACTAAGAGCACGTACAATAAAAGATGCTTAGAGAGATGCTTAGCGAAAAAACCGATTTATTCTCACCATATCACTATCACCTGATACTTAAAGAATGGATGAGATGCTTAGATAAACATTGGTGCTTAATGAGTATTAAGAGGATGGTTGAGTCTATCTAAACACATATTTGCATTGTAGAAATTAATTTTTCTAGTGATGTTTAAGATTGAGTCTATCTAAACATCTGTACCTAAACACCTTGCATTGCACATGCCCTAACATTTGCCTACATGGCTCCCCTGGATCTGAAAATCGGATCACGAACAAATAACAAAAATTGGCGTTCCATTGTTTCTATCATTCAGCACAATATCTCGCCAAACCCCAAAATAACATGGCCATTTCGTGCGAAACAAGAACCTGCATCACATAGCATGCTTCCGTGCTGTTAATGCAGGACGAACCCATCTTTGGCAAATAAAATTCAGCACAGTAAATGGGCTATAATTATGTTTTTATTACCGCCCAAGATCAGCAGGCAAATTTATAGACTCACTTCAACAAATAGGCTCGTCGAACATGCTCACCACTACAAAAATGACGATCTGCGTCGCAAATCTCCCATGTCAAAACATAACATATCATATGACGAATGCTTATCCAACCAAATAAGCCAAGGATGCGTGGAGCAAGCATCCTGAATTTAGTCCGACATGCTAGATTTCTCCGGCTCTTCTTCAGTTGGACCACCTTCAGTCACACCTACTTCAGCAGGGCGAAGAACACGATCATGCAACATGTAGCCAGCCTGAAAATTAATTTCTAACCGTTAGAAATACTGCCAACAGAATACGTTCGCTCGTAATGAGAAAAAAAGAGGATATATTTTGAGCAACAGTATCCTTGTTTTTTCATCAAAAGTATCTTTGTTTTTCCATCAGAAAAAGTCTATATAACCCCTGAACTTCAATGGGTTAGATACATAACACCCCCAACTATAAAACCGGATTTCTTACCCCCTAAAGTTTTCAAAACCAGACAAATCACCCCTTGGGTGGTTTTCATAGGTTGTTTTGCTGAGGTGGCTTGCCACGTGGATGTGGGGCTCCCATGTTCTTTTTTATTCTTTCTCCTCTCTCCGTCAAGCGGCATGGCTGCCTAGGTGACCTGCTTGTTGAGCAGCACGATGGCCATGGTGGAGAGCTGGTCGAACTTGTGGTTGACTGCGGCCATGGCCACCGGCGGCCTTGGAGCCCGCGAGCATGGCCTCGCACCTGATCCCGGCCTGACTCGTGAGCGTCAACAGCGCACACGCTGCGCGCCGCGGCGTAGCAGCGCAGGAGCCGCAGCGCAGGCACGGATGAGGCGCCGTATAGCATCCCGCACACCGCCGCGTCCTGCGCGGCTGGGTCAGCCTCTCCCTCAGCAGCGGCGTCACGCACCTCGGCGCCGCTCGCTGATACCAGGTCCGCCACCATGAGCAGGTGCCTGTGCCAGTAGGCTGTGGCCGTGCCCAGCACAGACTACAGCCGCAGCGCGCAGAAGCACACGTGCACGAAGTTGCGGATCGCGTTGCACGAATCGGACACCCCGTTTCGCCGGCGACGACGTAGCAGCAGAGCACGGCGGCCACGAGCGTGGTGATCCTCCAGCTCATGGCTGGTGAGTGATGGCTTTTCTTTCTCTCAAGTGTGTGACTGGGGCACCCTGCAAGGGTTGTTTCTTGGCAGCGTTGGCTGGTGGGCGTTTACTTCACGCCTGGGAGCTCCTTGATGGCTGCTCAGTGTGGGTAGGTGAGCAAACCTGAACGCTAACAATGCATAGGCAACTAGCAGTTTCTAACTGCCGATGTCAGTATGCGATAACTTTACCTCTGTACCAAGATTTTCTAACGATAAATTCCATATTATTTCTGCACTTCATAAGGCAGTTTCTAACTTGGAATAAATTCCATATTATTTCTGCACCCCAACTGTACCCACGATGATGCATGACCGGACCTCCAGGCTCTCCATTAACCAGCACTCTTGTGGAGGAGGCGGAGAGGAGGCACAAGAGGTTACACTATTTTCAACCAAACCTCCAGCAAAAATGCAAAAGATACTGAGTCGAACGCCTTGAAAAATGCAAAAAGAATATGACGTTCCATCTTCGTGAAATCAGGGATTTTCCTTGCAACTATCTTGGAATACCTCTCACAATTCGGAAACCGACCAAGACTGACCTGCTGCCATTGATAGATAACATAGCAGCTAATCACCCAAATGGAAGGCTTTCCCTCTTGAGCCGAGCTGGACGGCTTGTTGTGGTCCGTGCTGTTTTTACAGCCATTCTTATCCATCTTAGAGCAATCGATAAACTTCGACGGGGTTTCTTATTGACAGGTCGTCAAATGTTAATGGAGGTAATTGCCTTGTCTCTTGGGAAAAGGTTCAAAGGCCGTTACAATATGGTGGGCTTAGGATACTCAACCTTGAAACAATAGGTTGGGCCTTATGCATCGGGTGGCTTTGGTTACAAAAAACAGATTCTTCTCGACCTTGGGAAGGGCTGCCAATTCAGGTATCTCGCAATGCCCAAGCTCTCTTTGATGTTGCCGTGGAAACAAATGTGTGGAATGGTGAGGATACTAAATTCTGGACTGATCTGTGGCAGCATGGTTGTACCGTTGGTGAGCTGGCTCCTAATCGTATTCAGTTAATTCCTAAGCGAGCAAAAAGGCAGCGCACTGTATTTTCTGCATTGAACAACGGAAGATGGGTTGCTGACATCCAGGGAGCCCTCACAGTTCAGGTGATTGTCGAATACCTGAAATTATGGCAATCGGTCGACGACTTTACCTTGCAGCCATCTGTATCTGACCAGCACACTTGGAAACTTACCAATTCAGGGCTATACACAAATAAATCTGCATATAACGCCTTCTTCCTGGGATCTGTTAAGTTTGTACCTTGGAAGAGGATTTGGAAATCTTGGGCCCCGCTTTGATGAAAGTTCTTCTTATGGTTGGCAATCAAGAACAGATGTTGGACGGCGGACCGCTTGTTGAATCATGGACTGCCACATCCTAGTGTTTGCCTCCTTTGTAACCAGAAAGAGGAATCAATTCAGCATATTCTAGAGTCATGCATCTTCTCCCAGGAGATTTGGACCAAAATCCTCCTTTGTGTTGGACTGCAGGTCATTGCCCCCAACCTGACGTGATAGTATTCTCAGCTTGGTGGTGTTGGGCAGTCAGCAAAGTGCCAGAGGAGAAAGAGGAAAGGTTTTAATTCTATAGTCATTCTTGTCGCTTGAACACTTTGGAAGCAAGGAACGCATGTGTGTTAGTCCTAGTGTTCCCTTACTTTGCTAGGAAGTGGAAAAGGAGAGCGATGTTAGCGCTGTCAGCACCTCCCTCAACTGAGCCACACCACATGCACACTGCCTTTGGATGAAATATGGAGTATGGAGCTGATATGCAGCCTTTGGATGAAATATGGAGTACGGAGCTGATATGCAGTAAGTAGAAGTCTTATTCCACAAGCTTAAGCTACATATGTTGGTGTACATGTCCTTTTATAGGACTTTTAGGTCGGTGCTACAGTAACCGACATACTATGTCTGCAGCTGTTATACAGCCCATGTCAAAGTCAAATTGACTACTGCTACTGCTATTAGACAGCTGCAACCTGATGTCCACACTATTCTAGTATCACCTATAGTCTTCTAGTAGATTAAACACAAGAGCACACATATTAGCTTCAACAATTCTTCCCCTTAATGTGGGTGTTCTTATTTGATATCTATGTTGTTCTTCCCCACTGGCTTGGTGAGGACATCCGTGAGCTGTTGCTCGGGGTCCAAACCTGCTCGAGGATGACCTGCTCCATTTCCACGCAGTCCCTGATGAAGTGAAATTTGATATCTATGTGCTTGCTGCGGCTGTGAAGGACAGGATTTTTGACCAATTCAATGGCCGACTTGTTGTCGATCCTGAGGACAGGTGGCTGCACTGGCTGTCACTCAGCAACCGTCCCAGCCAAACTCCTTGACAGGCTGCAGCTGCTCCAGCAATGTACTCGGCCTCACAAGTGGAGAGAGCTACCAATCCACTGCTTCTGCGACTGCCAAGAAATGGGGCAAGATCTTAGCAAGAACATCATGCCAGAGGTGCTCTTCCTACCATCGACAGCACCCCCCAGGCACACCGGTTCCATCCGCGCCACCGGTGCGACACCTCCTCAAAGTCAATCCCCTCGCGCTGCACGAACCCCTTCGCCACCAGCCTCGCCTTGTGCTCCACCTTCACCGTGCTCGTTCTTCTTCACCTTGTAGACCCACTTGAGTCCGATTGGTTTGCACCCGATCGGTGGGTCGACAAGCTCACATGTCTTGTTGCAGCGTGTAGAGCCATTGGACCTCGGGCTCGTCACGTTCCAGCGTGTAGAACCATTGTTGTGTGATGCCCGCAAGGTGGAACGAAGTGAGCTAGACAAGGGGGTCCTCCTTGCCGTCATAAGAGGGGCAAGGAGAGGGGCGTGGTGATCACCGGCACCACGACAGCAAGGGCCAACGCCATGGGCTGATACGCTATCCATGGCGATGGAAACGCCGGCAGCTCGGATGATGTCACAAAATTGGCAGCAGAAGCCATGGGACCATATGTTATGGTTGTTGGATTGACGAGGATTGGAAAGGGGATTAATGGGGGCAGGAATGCCGGTCAGGAGCCTCTACCCACGGCCGAACAAGGAGGTCTTCCTCTTAATTCTTGCTTACCCTCGATTGATACAATTCCTCTATATATATTGCTTGACCCCTAAGTAATAATTCTAATCTACTAAGTCCATCTAATCTCTAACTAGGCTTATCCTTATCTATCAAACTAAGGGCAAGTGCTACAATACCGACGTTACTGTAGCACATTGTTAATGTAGCACGCAGCCCCTCCTTGGGACATATCAATAAGCATCTCCTGGGTATCTAGTCAGCAGACCTCCTCTGAGAACCTCCAGAACTGACACTACTAGCACCTTGTGACGAACGGCGAGCCTGAGCTTTTTGCTCCTTCCTATAGCAAAAGGCATCAACATGTCCATCTTTAACACAAAGATCACAATTAAGACCACCCCCCACCCCCCTGCAGAGGAGGGAGCTGCAGAAGGCAAATCCGGTAGTGTAGCAAATGATCGAGGAAGCGAAGAACGAGCAGCCAGATTCAGCTGCACAAAGACGAACCTCCTCATTGCGGACAAGAGGATGAGGCACACGTGGATGACGAGCAAGAAACTGTTCATAATGAGGCTCAAACTCGCCAAACTCGCCACGAAGTGGAGTCAAGAAGTCATACATGCGACGAAACCGAATATCAATCTTCACAGAACTGGCAAGTACTAGGTGACAACTGACGACCAAGAGTACCAAGCTAACGCCAGAAAACAAACATTTGAGTGTAGAACTCATCAACTATAGTCTCCCTGTCGCAAGTGCTAATCCTGACCAATAACAGCAAGGTAAGTGGAATGACCAAAAGGCACATAACGACCTACAGTAGTCCACATCTCATGAACGATTAAATTAACATTGTGAAACAAATTGATCCTCCACACTTGCAGCAAGGATAGAGCCAGCATGAGCATCCTCATCCAATCATGTCCTGTATGCTGCATATTGGGAATCAAAGGCGGCCATAAGATCATCAAAATCTGCAAGCAATTTCTCCTTTATCTTCATCGGTAGCCTTGACCAGGATCACTGGTTGCATTGCACGGGAGCCGTACGGAGGGCAGGCAAGGAAGCTCGCAAGTGAGGAGCTCCCAAAGAAGCAGTCCGCGCATATGCCATTGCATACAAGAAACCGAGTCACGACTCACGATAGTTGGTGCCATCAAAGAGCATCGTCAGTCGAAGGGGTCGAACAAGGTGCCATAACGACAACCATCAATGGCAAAAAAAAGGAAGGCACAAGTACTTTAATTCTTTCCTTTTTAGTGGACTCAGTCAAAAACAGACTCGAGTCAGCAACAGGAGGCCAGTACCGGCAGGGGGAAGGGGGCAGAATAGCGGCAGGCTGGCTGGCGGAACGGCGAGCAGGGCAGAGGCTGGCGGTAAGTGATGGTCTAGCGGTGTGCAGTGAGACGGCACCGCGTAGAACTGACGGCAGGCAGGCGACGAGGCGGCAATGCGCAAAGTTGGCAGCGCTAATCGAGCAAGACACAGAAGTCAGAGGCGCGAATCGTCGTCACGCGCAGACGGCGCGGATCATCGTCACGCGCAGACGGCGCGGATCGTCGTTGCACGGTGCGAGAGCAAACCGGCATGCAGGAGTCCCGGGGTAGAATCGACGCCGGGCTTTAGAACGAAAATTGTCGTCGATATTTTTGTGGTGGAAGCACGCAAGTGCAACGTGAAGCACGCATCCAGGAGAGCCAAATCCTAATTTCTGGCTCTATATACCAAAATCCTAATTTCTGGCTTTATACACCAAAATCCTAATTTCTGGCTCTATTTACCATGTTATGAATAGGACTCGTATTAAATATTAGGGCTCTAGGCCTGAATATATAGAGAGAGACGAGTCCTAAAGGGACTAGACTAAGGGCAATACAAGAGTCCTTGTAGATCTACAATACAATAGGATATACCAAGGAAATACATCTCTTCATTGTTATCTCTGGTTTACACAATGTATGTGTGAGTGCTGCTCGTTTATGTAGAGTCGGATGCAAGGTCCAGATGAGTACATGTGCTTAGCCTTTTGCATATGTGAATGTTAACTCTCAGTCTCATGCCATTTTTCTTCATTTTCATTTTTCTTTTCATTTTTTTGTTTATTGTGTGCATAGGACATGTTGAACAACATGAGCCAACCACCCATACCATATGTTTTTCCTTTCTGGTTTTACGCACATTAATTTTTTACTTAATTGGTGTTCTTGTGATGATTGCCTGCATGATTAGATAAAATTTGTGGAAGTTGTCAAATTCCAAGTGTCTGTGTGTGAAGCCATGGGGCGATTTAGAGGCTTCAGATGTTCAGAGCATTGTGTCTGCGTCATGTCCATCATCGTCGGGCATGCTTCCACCAAGCCCCTGCATAGCGAGAAGCGGCTTCCTCCCTCTCTGCATCGCTCTCTGCATCCTTGTAGGTAAGTTGGTTGATGAAATGGGCCTCAAGATGTGTACATGTGCGCATGTTTGTTTGGATTCAGCCATGGCTCTCCCACAGACTCATATGGGTTATAAAAAAAACCATGTGTTATAAAAAACCGTGTACCCACACTCATGTGACCATTTTTTCTTCAAACTTTTTCTTGCAATGGTTCTATGATTCTCACCTCTTTTTTATGCATCTTTTGTATGGAGTAGGGGTGACCTTTTTTTTATTTTTATGCATGTGCTCTCATGGATGTGCACATATTTAAAATTATGAGTTGTATTTGTTACTAAAACTTTAAACTTTATACCTCATATGCTTTTGGACGATTTTTCCTTTTTAAACTATGCTTGCCCTACTCTAATCTTGGTCATTGTGCTTCAATGCAGGAGGAGAGGTTGCTGGCCAAGATAACCAATGGAGCAGCAATGCCAACCCCTATTCATATGTTTTGTGCTACAATTTCTTTTGAGCATGTTTTCCGTATGGATGAATGCAATATTGAGTGTAAAACTCTAGTTGTGTGGATATATGTAGTCGATGATGAAGCAAATAACTGAAATAAGGCTTTTTGACAATTATTATGAAGATCATTTGTGCTTCTACTAATTTCAAAAAAGATACCCACAATGGATGTTTAAATGTGCACACAAATATCAGCAATCTAGTCGTGAAAACTGTTTGTGAATTGGATGTTCCAACGAAGAATTATCGACAAAAAAACAAATGTAATCGATTTGGGCTGCATGCATGCATGCGCCAGGGATTCTTGATTGCACTTTATGTTTGTGAGGATTCTAGGCTATGCAATAAATCAATCTATGCTTGTATATGCAAAGTTTCTATTAAGCAAAAATAAAAGAGGAAATTTCTCATCTGCAATACAATATGTATATAGCAAGCATCCTAGTAAAATTCATCCACAACAGCGCAAGGTCAACTGTTGAGTCTCAACAAGCTGTGATCAAGTAAACAAAAAATACTAATAAGAAAGAGAAAATTACCTATTTGGCCCAAAAAACTTAGCGTTTCCCTTCCTTGGGCCAGAAAACTTTTTTGTTCTCCACTCGACCCAAAAATTTTGTTTCGTTCCTTTCTTGGCACTTCCGTCCATTTTGAAAATCCATTAAAAATCGAATAAAATGCTAAAAATTCAAATTTTGTTGTGTTGTATTCCTTGTTAGTAGATCTACAGAATGGTAAAGATGGGGATCCATGAAAAGATTTTTATGCCCTTGGTTTATTGCATGTTATCTAAAACAAAAGAATGCCAAAAAAAGGCTAAAATGAACTCTAAAAATCATTAAACTTGGACAATAGCTCTCATATGATAATTTGGCTCTCTGGTGATTTTTGCAGCCCTACAGTTAAATGACAGATCTACCCTTGTCTTTGTTTTTAGATATAAAATTGAATTGGAAAATACTTGCTATAGAAAAAGTTCCTCCAAATATTACATAAAAATTTGTATGTTCCCTTTGTTGTATATGTAGCTCACTGTAAAAGTTTGAACCTCAGCATATAAAGTTTAATGGGTGATTTGAAAATGATAATGATGTTGAAGTAAAGTTAGATAATAGAGAAATGTTTATTTAATGTGCGTAATAAATTCCATTAAAAATCTGGAAGCAGGTTGGTTATGTATAGGGACCAGAAAGTATTTTTTGGTGATTTTCTTGTTACTCTATTTGACACCGTTATAGCTCCAAATGGACGGAAGTGCCAAGAAAGGAACGAAACAAAATTTCTAGGTCGAGTACGGAACAAATATTTTTTCTGGGCCAAGGAAGGAAGCGCCAAAATTTTTTGGGCCAGATAAGTAATCCTCTCATTAAGAAATGCATACCTTCACAACAACAGCAACAGTCCCAGAGGGTTTTGAATCATTAGGAATTTGGAAAAGTGCATAGTGCCTATTTGGATCAAATTTCTCATTCAGAGGATCAAACTTTTCAACTCCAAACTTCTTAAACACCTGCATCCATTAGGTTAAATTGCTTTGCATGCACCGTGGCAGAGGTAGCCAAACAGCCAGAGAAAGAGATGTGTAAAGGAAATGATGGATAAGCATGCGAAAACGTAGGAAATGTTTCTTATATTCAGAATTAGTATGCTTGATGCCGGGGAACATTGAGAGGAAATACCTCTCCAAGTTGTTTCTCAGTCATCTCAACACCCTCTAGTAGAGTTTTCAGTAACGGTATAGCTTCATCAGAATTATTAGCTGAATCTATCTTTGGGAAACTTTCCTTGACAACAGATGATGCCCGAGACAAATTGTCCGCAACATCTAACAAGCTCTTAGAGAAGTTCTGTATAAAGAACGATCAAGTGAGAGCGAACTTTCAGCGAAAGCAAAGTGATATCCATTTATATATCAAATCAAGGCAATAGATATGGAGCACAAACCTGTATGGCATACTTCTTGGTGTTCTCTGATTCACGCTTTGTTCTGGCAAGGACATTCTCCATTTCAGCATAGCTGCGTAGGACCTTATCCTTCAAATCTTTAATCTCTTCACATTTGGACTTCAATGATTCATCTTTCTCAAGAAGCAGGTTCACAAGGTCCTCCTTAGATAGGTCTAGGGCTTCTGAATCTGAATCAGAAAATGCAGTTCGTTTAGTAGCTCTCCTCTTCCAGCTAGATTGGGATTCAGAATCATGTGAACCTGCTCCGTGTGCCTTCCCAGGTCCCGGAGCTTTATTAGCTTCATTTGAAGCTTCAATACTTGCTCCAGCACTTTCATTAACTCCATCATCTGTGTGTTTATTTGCCTCCTTATCATCTTGTTGAGGGACCGAAGTGGAAAACCCGAAATGTTGAAATGCTGATGTTGAGTATCGTGCTGGCTGATTCAACAAAGGAATGAACTCGTCAACAACTGCGGTTATTTAACAATAGAAAAGAAGAAAAATGAACGCCAGAAAAAACAAACGAAGCTTGGTATTAGAAGGTGTGAACCCTAGAAAGGCTGCCCAACTTCTTCACACGGGATAGACCCCATAGCCCGCATCAAAATCCTTGATCAAAGTGAATTTCTCCAAACCCTAATCTCTTAGAAAGCGAATAAAATTCACTATCAACGGAATCCCTAACACCCGGCGTTCACAAAACCAGTTGCTAGAAACAAACCCATAAGACCAACTAGTCGCAAATCGCTCAACCAATACCAGATTTTGACATGCAACTCGCGCTGCTCACGAGACTCGCACAGTGACTAGAAACATTAAACAACACCTTGATCGAAGCGCAGCGCTCAGCCGCCGGCAGCGCGGATGCCCCCATGAGCGACGCCACCTCTGGCCGCTGCCTAACCACCGCCGCGGAGCCAATGCCCTGCCTGGAGATTCGCGCGAGGAGGCGCGCGGCCGCCGCCATCTTAATCGGCCGGAATCGACGGGGGCAACAGAAACAGCTTGTTTTGCGGCGAGAAGAAAGCAAAGCGGCGGAGGAAGAAGTGTCTCGAAGGGTTTTTGGCGAGGGGATTGTTGTGTGAAAAGACCCGTGGGCCTGCTCGGCTGCCGGGTTGCTGACTAGCCCGCTTTTCATTTTTTATATTTTCTAAAATCATTTTCAAAAAATGCCCGCATTTTCATTTTTCGCACTCTTGGTTGTATTACAAAGGATACTGCCAATCTAATAGAGTATCCATACAACAGTTTGTTGCTAATTTGTAGTACTACATAATTAAAGTTTTGCTAACCTTCTCTCTCATAAGGATTCTTGGAACCCTTGTGCCCGTTTTATTTCTCTCTTCTCCTCCTCTTCCGTTCCGCGTCATCCTGAATCGGACGTGGCAATATATAAAACCCGCTTAGGTAAGACCATGGTCACCAGCTAGTGCATTTGTACCGTATACAGTGCGCAATCATTACTTTTCCACTCTGTATACAGTACGCAAACAGTGTTTTCCACACACATTTCTACTCTGTGGTGACCATGGTCTAAGCTTATCATACTTGCTCTGAGTTGACGACTCGAGCTTGGAGCGCGATGTCACATGTACCTTGCGCCTGAGGCTCTGCTTATGTTAAAGTTTTCGGTCTTTCGGGGTGGGCCATCCGATGCAACCATCAAATGGTACACGGCAATTTGCGTATGTGGGAGCTTTCCCGCAACCTCAAAACTGTTGCCGCCAAATTCTGCCAATCTAAGATTGCCATCGGATCGATACTGAGCTTCCTAGGACGCCCAAACTGTCGGTGTTTGGTACCGGCAACCCACCATAGGATTGTTCTCATGGGGTTTTGTTAAGGCTACAGTTTGCGAGATGAATCACGAAGATATACAGAACGCGAGAAACAGCGATTTAGACAGGTTCAGGTGGCCAAAACGCTGCATCCTACGTCCTGTATGGTTGTGTTGCGTGATTGTATTGTTTGGTTGCGATGCGAGATTGCGACTGCTTGAAACTTTACACGAGTCCCCGGCTCCCCTTATATAGTCCGCAGACCCACAACGATGACCCCGCTATGCCCGAACCCTAGCTAGATTACATGTGCCCACATTGGACGGGTGGTTTTCTAATTAGGTTACAAGAGTCCGACTGGTATTACGCTTTATGTTGTTTTCACCGCCTCTTGCATTGTTCTTCAAGTCAACAAATCCGGACCCATATGCGAGCGTAGTAATAATCCGAGTGCATGATCTACCTATAGAAATATGATATCCACAAGTCCCCAAGCTTCATGAGGATGTTGAATACCATTGTCTTGAAGATCTTCATGGATCATCCTTTAAAGAAATCAGTATGCGGGCCATCACAAGATGGACTAGCTCCAAGTAGCCCCCAAGCTTCATGTTGTCTTGAGCAACAAGCGACTTGGAGGTTTGAACATTGCATGTCTTCATAAATATTCATATTGTCTTCCTCCTTTATCCCTCCATAGCCCCAAGCTTCTTGAGGTATACAAAGCGTCCATGAAGGTTGATCAAATCGGTTACCATTAACTACCGACTGCTAGAGCTGTCTGCTGAGTGCTGAAACTTGGCAGCAGAATATGTCAGGCTTGACTTTGTCAAGCCCCCAAGCGTCATAGTGCTCTTCATGATAGGGTTGTGCTGTTACTCTGTCGTTTCTGATCAGTAAAGTGCTCTTCAATGCATTGGATGCTCTTTTGGACATAACGCTAGTTGCCACCCACCACCAATAATGCAGGCGTGCATGTAGGCTTCTATGTCTGCGTGATTGGCGCACCACCATCAATAGCTTTCACTATGCGCATGTGAATTGCACAGTGGGAGGATTTCTTATCTTCTTCCTTGCTCCTTCGCTATAAATAGCGCTCCTCAGCATGCTTGCAGCATCAACCAAGAAACAATGGCTCTAGACTTGAAATCTACCATAGCCAAGGCTCTTCTTCATGTCGCTTTATGACATGATGAACAAGCTTGAGGAGGGTTCAAACCGTGCACAACTCTCCAACTCAACAAAAGACAAGTCCCACAATGAGAAAAGCACTAAAGCTTAAGAGCAAGGCAAATCCAAGCAACAAAGAAAGAAGGCAAAGAGGAGGTGTTACTGGTGCAAGGAAAAAGATCATAATGTGCAAGCCTGCTCAGTTCTCAAGTCCAAGCTAGTGAATAGCTCTGACTCACTGGACTGTCTGGCACAGCCGACCGGACTATTCGGTGACACCGGACTGTCCGGCAGGAAATTGTCGGACTATCCGGTGAAGCCAGGGGCAGCTCAAGTATCTACCTCCAAGGCAAGAAAAACTGCCCAGTCACATAACATGGTTGAAAAGGAGAAAGCCCACACATGCAAGGCATCTTAGTAAGGATTGCCCACATGGTAACTTCACTCATCCCAACCTTGTCAATAAGAAAGCTAAAGTGACTTGTGTACCAAAGGGCAGCAGTAGTGAGTCAAAGGTGATTAGTTCACTCAAAGCTTCCACTAAAACCATTTGGGTACCCAAGATTTATGTGACTAACCCAACCAAGTTTGGGTACCGAAATATGCTTGAAGATCAACAGGTACTTGCAGGATGCATTGAGGGTCTTGGCAATCTTGAGAAGTTAATATTTCACCCAACATTATTGTCTCAAGATGAATTCTTCCCATCACAAGCCTAGATTGAAAATTGTTGAAATATCATCAACCTCAATGACATCCTGAGTAATGAGTGCTGAACCAGATCCTTAGTAGCATAGGCATATTAAATCTTAGTGATCAATTGTGCCTAAGCTAACTAAGTTCAAATTCCACTCCTATCCTATACTTGTGTTTTCTGGGATATCTTTGATAGCTCTTTTGTGGAGCATGTGCCTTATTTATACAGGAACACATGACCCCTAGAATAAAGTTGAAGGAACAAGCAAAATTCTTACTAAAAGGGGCCAGCTGAAGAAACACTCACCGGACTATCCGGTGAAGTGGAAGAAATGGTGAATTATAATTTATCCTCAGCAACATGACTACATTGAGATATATCTTCAGGTCTTTGTGACTGTGAGTACATCTTGAATCTTTGTATCATTTCTTGACTTCCTGTTTAGCCTAGGTATAACACTTATTTCCCGAGTTTGTTACAAAACTTGAGCTTGTGTAATGGTTATTCAGAGACCATAAGCAAGCATTTAGGGGGAATATGAGTTATGCCTAAGGCATTGTGGTTCTAACAACTCTTTGTGAGCAAATTTGTAGAGGTTCAATGATTATTAGTTCAACCAGGGTATTAACCATAAATAAGAAAACTTCCATATCCCTAAAAGTTTTAAGCTAAGGCTAAGGTATGTGTTTTCATATGTGCATTGTAAGTGCTTGTAGGCCTTGTAACTCCTGTGTGGTTGTTGGTGGATTGATAAGTTTCTAACCTTAGTGTGGATATTGGATTGATATCTCTGACACTTGAAAGCTCTTGAGCACTGTTCGCCTAAACGGTTGTTTAGCCCGTTTAAACGCTAAACAGTGGCTCACCGTTTCTGTTTAATTGGTCATTTACACCGTTTAAACGGCCTTTTAGCACCGAATAATGGCTAAACAGTAGGTGACCGACTGTTTACCGTTTACCGTTTAGGCTAACACTGCTCTTGAGTTTGTCTTAAAGAGCTTGGTGATTCTCGTATGATAGGAGATATGAGTCAAATATGCCAACATCTTTGTTAAGATTTTCTATCTAACTAACACTCTTTGTGTTTTGGTTCCCTAAGGTTGAGCTAGTGATATATCTTCTCTTGTCATGAGTATGTCTCATGGGGCTTTACTGAAATAGATGTTTGCGAGTGCCTTTCATGCCTTGATGAGAAAAGTATGAGTCAAACATACTAATCATTCTAAGTGAGACTTGACATCTCATTAGTATAGCAAAAATGGGATTTTGCAAAATATTTGTTGTTGAGATCTTTGTGATCAATCTCTCTCTATATGTGGTTATTGTTTCCTGTGCTTGATTGTGCCTAACCACATATTTTGAGACTTCCAAAGCTCGAATTCAAAATATCTTTGTGATTAAAAAAGAATTTAATCTTCTACTTATCAAATTCAACTAAATCATCTTTTGACTAAATAATTTAGCAAAAATCTCTGTTTCAAAGTTCTATATCTTCCCTGAGGATTGTGCTACATAAGGAGTCAGCATTTCAAAGGAAAATGGCACAATTATCAGACCTTCAGCTAAGTCCAGGAAAACCATTTTGCACCGGACCATCCGGCGCCTCCTACCGGACTGTCCGGCGCTACCGGACTGTCCGGCAGGGGCTACCAGACTATCCGATAATTGCGGTTTTTACCCCCGCAGTGACTCCAAGGGGTATTCACTATGTGTTTTACCCCTTCATTCTTTCCACCGTGAACTCCACCTCTCTCCTCTCTTGTGTGGCAACCCAAGGGCGATTCAAAGAGAACTTCTTCCTCCTCCATGGATTTGAAGAGTTCTTGGTGGTGATTGGCCGCTGCATCACCTGAACATCCAACTCCACTGGTCTCTCCATCAATCTTGCCCTAGGGGCTTCTCTCAAAGGTACTTGGTGTGCTTTTGACCCGATCTCTTTCCTCGGTGCAATGCTCATCGATTCCTTTGGTAGAAGTATTTCTGCTAGGCCTATGAATCATATCCTAAGAGGTCAAATCATTCCCATGGATAGCTTGGGAGATCCATTGGACCTAGTCTCTGGGCGCTACCGGACTGTCCGGCGGCAGCCACCAGACAGTCCGGCCCCACCGGACTGTCCGGTGGGTGCCACCGGACAGTCCGGTAGCAACCAGAGAGCCTAGGTCTATGGGTCTTTCGGCTCAAAAATTTGTTTCTTGAGCCCCCAAATTTTATTTCATATACTCCTATATGTCTGTGTGACATTTTCCTGCCTGGATAACATGCTCATTCTTCCAGTTATCAAGTGATTCATCTCTTCCACATTCTGAGCATAATTCTTGGTTTGAATTCCAAATCTTTTATCTCAGGGCTGTGTAATGGTTGGAGAAGAAAATATCAGGCAGTATGTCAAGCAGAGGAGAAAGCAGCCAGCGAAGAGGACACGTCCACCGTCTGGCAGTGATACATCCTCTCCCTTGGAGGACATTGGTGCTGGTGGTTCTCAAGGGAGCAGAGTTCTTAGATCCGCACATGGTCCTCGGCAGGCTACTCCTCACGGTGATATGAGGATTGAGGATGAAATAAGGCCAGCAAGATCATCCTCAGATGATGATGACAGTGTGGACGATGCTACCTTTGTGGTATAGCCTAGACCTCATGGAAAAGGTCCAGCCCCTCGTAGTGATGACGAAGCTGCCGGAGAAGATGAGATTGAGGAAGAGTTTGTGACTCATCGGGATCCACCTCCAGAGGCACAATTAGCAAAGAAAATTAGCAAGCGAGTTGGTCCTGCAGGCAAGAGGGTAACCAACTACTGATCTAAGGGCAAGTTCAATGTTATAAGAGATAATAGAAGAATAGACTTCAGAACAGTGAGGAAGGATGCTTATGATTGGAGGTTTCACACTAGATTTCAGGAGGATTTTTATGAGTCAGTGATCATCTCCAAGGAGGATCCTGTACTTGATGATCAATGGGTTGATTGGCAGTGGATGAAGAAGAAAAAGGATCCTATCTTTGATGAGGTGATAGTTGCTTGTGAGAGGCAAACAATTCAGAAGATAATGGGCTATGAGCATCATTGGAATGTAGAGCTCATTGCTCAATACTATGCCACTCTGTTCTTCAATGACACCGATGCTGATGAGAAGAAGTGGGAGATGGCATGAATGAAAGATGGTAACATTTGCTCCATCTCTTACTTTGATTTTGCTCACTTGATTGGGAAGCATGAGCGAGATGAGGTTTATGAACCCTCCTCAAAATCAGAGTTTTTATGGTCATGCTACATGGTTGTATACCTTCTATGCATCTCTCTACAGAATGTTCAGGAAGACTCTCACTCCAAGGGGAGGTGATGCTACAAATATCTCACACTATGCCAAGATCTTGCTTGCCAGGATGAAGGAAGATGGGAGATCTTTCTGTGTGACCAACTTCATTTGGGAGGAGATCAAGGCCATCTCTTTTGACCCATATAAAAGCTGTGCATATGCTCCTATCATTATGAGAGTCATCGAGAGGGCCACTAGCATTGGCTTTGTGAAGGATGTTGTACACAAGCCACTGAGGATCAAAGTTCTAAAGCATCCTATTGTGCCTCCCAGCTCTAGTCGACCTTCACAGACATAGTTGCCACCTAAGGTTCAGCACAGGAGGCAGTCACCTCAGAGGAGGAGAGACACAGGGCAGTACACCAGTGAGAGGCAGAGGAGCTCATCACCTGTGGTCTAGGCTTTCAGAGCCATCATGGGTGCTCTCAAATGCTTCAGGGTTAAGGATAAGGCTGAGAAGAGGGAGATCCGCAACTGCCAAATTATATCGGATAACAGGCTCAAGGGCATCCAGAGGCACCTTTAGATGCAGCCATCCTCTTCTCCAGATAGAGAGCTTGAGCAGGAGACAGAGGCTGAGGAGGAGGAGTTTGAGGACCCCTTTGCAGGCTACGGTGCAGCTCAGGGTCAGACCAGTGGTGTCTCAGTGCCACCATAGTTCTCACAGCCTCCACAACACTTGTTTCAGTAGCAGGATCCTCCACCACCTCCAGACACCATGGGAGCCCGTGCATAGTCAGCTGCTCAGTCTCTGTTTGGCATGAGTCATGGCATGACAGCAGCCTACTCTGGATACTCCGGCTACCACTCCACCATGGCCACCTCCAGCTTTTCAGGACCTCTACCTTACACTTTGCCTCAGGGAGGTCAGCGCACTTTCAGCAGAGCTAGCTACAGTGGAGCTCCTTTCTTTCAGAGTGGTTGTCAGGGGCTCTTCTGGTGCAGCCTTTCCTCAAAGCAGCAGTCAGTTCCCGTTTGGACAGCAGGGTGGTAGTTCTAGGCTGGGATCAGGGCACTCAGTGAGCCTTGAGGTACTTTCTCTTCCTACCTATGTCTTTTTGGTGCTTAATGACAAAGGGGGAGAAGTACATTAAAGCTTAGTGCTTGGTTTGGTGCTTGGTTTCAGGGGGAGAAGTGAGAAGGGAAGACTTCATGGCAGCAGCAGCCCAATGCAGATTCAGAGCAGTTTTTGAAGCCGCTTGCATGTTTTTTCTTTCTAGTTCCCTTTCAGCTGTATCTTTGTGTTGGTTCATGTGTTAAACCATGTATCGAACTCCTAGCGTCATATGTTGGACACTCACTTTGTAATAAATTTGAAAACCTCCTGTGTGATCTGTGTAAACTAGAAGTTAATCTAAGGTTATTCAGTGCTAGAAGCTTTGTGCTTGTCGTTGTGACTCTTTGTGACTTTGTGTTTGTGCTTTGTGGGTGCAGACTGCATCTACCGGACTATCCGGTAGAGCCTGCCGGACTGTCCGGAGCACCGGACTGTCTGGTGATGGCTACCGGTCTGTCTAGTAGAAAGGCAGTGGCTGCACCACCAAGCACCTCTCTCGTTTTTCTTTGTGTTCACCTGTGTTTCCTTTATGGTTACTGAAATGCTGAGATATAGGGGAGCTCTCCTTGCACAAAATATGTGTTGTTGGGCATTTGTCGCTCAAATTTGAGTTTTTGTAACTCAAGCACATATTTACGGGGAGCATACCAAATATCTGAGGATTCATGTACTTAATTTATTTATCTCTTGTAAGTTTTAATTGGGGTTGTCATGAATCACCAAAAAGGGGAAGATTGTAAGTGCAGCAAGGCTCCTTAGTGGTTTTGGTGTACTGAGTGACAACGTGATTAGAAGTCTAATCTCTCTGTGAGATGAGTTGACAGGTTTTCAGAGGAACATTAAGTGTAACAAAGTAAAATTGAATAGATTGTATTGGATATATCTCATGATCAAGCATGATTATTCTCATATGTTGAGAACCAATGATTTAAATGCATATCATTCATAAGTATGAAGACAAATAGATCTATAATGGATATCTCAAGTGAATACATTGCCCAAGTGCTGGTTATCTTTGGTGTTCTATTATTAATGCACTTTGAGGCTCATGACTATCATAATGTGAAAAGTGACTTGGACCTAATTCTTCTATATGGATTGAAATACTCACAATTGACAAATGGCTGATCCTATAAATTCTTTATTACATATTTAAGCCAACCATCATGAAGATCAAGTATAATGAATGGTTAATGAGCAAATGTGCTCCATCTACCTAATGAAGAGGTTTTCACTATTGAAGTCCAACTATTTCAGCTCAGAAGAGGATTGCTCTCAATAGAAGAAGCTCAGCTTGGCTATTCCTCAATTGGAATTATTGAAGACAGCATTGTTCATCAAGACAAGACTAAGTGGATTTCAACTAGATTTCTATTTAATCTTGAGTATAGGTATGCCGTACTATCAAGAGGGAAGCTGAGCTTGGAATGTCACTAGTCAACATGTGCTCTAGCTAGTTCAGAGAGTGTTGGGCCACTTCATCTTTAGTGATGACTTTGGCACTGAGTGTGAGAGCTCTCTGAATTTTTCTTGTGCTTAACTATCAGCTAAGTGTATCTCTATTGGAGACAAACACCTACACTTCTTTCTAGTGACCCAAGGCTTTGTGCCTTAGCCTCTGGTCTTGGAAACCCCCCAACCGGACTCTCCGGTGGAGCCTATCGGACTGTCCGGTATTGGGGTTTGAACCTCAATGGCTAGTCGTCCTCTACTGGCCACCGGACTGTCCGGTGGGGCTTTGACATAGAGCTAACGGCTAGTTCTGAGGAGTTCCCCTTCCTCCTCACTTGTTGAGGGGGCTGCTTTCCTCCAACGTCCATATACTTTCAAAGGCCTAAGAAACACTCCCCAACCACTCTCTTTGTGAGGTTGAGCCTAAGCATGATATCATTGAGTTGGGAGAGATCTAGTGAGATTGAGTGAGCATCATTGTGAGCACCTAGCTTCTGAGCACATTTGGCAAGCATTCCGACAAATGCTTTTGTTACTCTTAGAGGTTTCCTCCTAGACGGGTAGAGCATCCCGAAGGTCACTCTCTTGGGAGTGGCACATTTCTTGTAGGTGATTACCCCGCTTTTTGGAGCATTGCAGTGAGCACCCTCTCAGCCTTGTGGTTGAGGAGGGAGAGGCCGTGAGTTGAAAAAGGCTCGAGCTCTTGGTGGGCGCCTCAACGAGGACGTACGGACACTTGTGGTTGTGCCCGAACCTCGGGAAGTATATCTTGTGTCTTGTGTGTTGTGCCTCTGCTGGGAGCTCGCCTCAAGCTTTGTGATTGAGTGTATTTCATTATTGCATTTACATTTGCTTACGCTACTATTACTTGTTTGTGCAAGCTCTTGTTGTGAGTGCAGGTTTGCAGTTCACAGCAGCTCAGCATCACCAGAGAAACCCTTGTGACTTCACTCGATAGCTCAATAAGTATTCTAGTGCATATTTACATATTTGAGCTAGCTCTCTGTGTGACACCGAACTGTCCGTTAGCAGCCACCGGACTATCCGGTACTGAGCTGACAGTTGTTTTCAGGTGGTGTAAAATTTTAGATTAGCCTATTCACCCCCTCCAGGCGACATCAAGATCCTTTAAATCTTCCACCCTTGCATAGGTGAGGCTGCATTCCTTTGAGGATTGTGTGAGAGCAAAGCCTACGGGGGCACCTAACAAGGAGTAGGGGGTGAGACGGCACATTGGACTTCCCGAACCTTAGGAAAAAATCTCCGTGTCTTCATCGTGTGCCATCGTTGACATTGTCATCATGAGTGTTGGGGGCCGAAGGTCAGCAATGGTCGCGCTTCGGATGAATTCTGCGTCTATTTCAGGGATAGCTTCGGAGGCTCAAGTTGAACCAGGCGCCAGAAGGTGTACAAGAACCAGAGCTCTATGGTCCGAAGGAAGAAAATCATCCCTGAGTTCGAAGCCCATCGCCAAGTCCGAAGATTAGTGACAAGGCAACGTCCTCTGAAGCAGAAGTTACCATCGGGAAGCATGAAGCTTGAGAAGGTTGAGTTGGAAACATCTGTCATGAGGTTGCGTGACCAAGTTGACTTTGAAGCTGAAATTACCAAATAGGTAAAAGTCGGTTGTAAGGATGTATGTGAGGAGTATGGAAAGACCGGGGTCATGTTTGTAAAATCCATGTAAAGTAGTCACTCGGTTGACCCCTATAAATAGTGGGAAGATAAACCAATGAGGGGTTGGTTGACGTTTGGCAAACTTTTACATTGTGTATGACGTTAGCCCTATCATAGGTTGAGAAATACTAAAGGTTCATCTGAGTGCTTCTCTTTATTCCTTTGTTCTTCATTCTCTTTTATATTCAGTCATTTCGTTTCATGCATGGTTTTCGTTTTCCTGTTATCGATATAAGTACGAAGCACTTTAGTGCTGTTGTGTTGGTTGCAAAGCTCTCACAGAAGAGCTTCTTTGTATTTGATGTTGCCCTGTTATTGTGTTGTTGTGTATGTAGTAACAGGTAACCAACATTTGGCGCCCACCCGCGGAGTACCCTCAGCACGAAAAACATGAAAGCAAAGCGGATACTTAAGGGGGGAACTTCGGCCGAACCTTCAATTAGAGCCGAAGATCCTCCTGAAAACACCGAAGAACATAACAATGAAACATTTGAAGACGGTGAAGTGCATGCTGATCTTGGTAGTGAGGAACAACTGTGGCAGCAACAGATTGCAGAACAAGAGAAGATATTGTCCGAAGAGTTGGCAACTTTGCCCGACATTCCAGAGGAAGATCTAGATGAACTCGAACAATTGAACCTGGCTCTGCAAGCAAAAAAGCAAAAACTAGCAAGGCTAAGTCAACTGAAGAAGGAAATCATAGAAGCTTCGGGTTACATCAAGAATGTACAGTAGGATAATGGTCAACAAAACAAGTCAGGAGAAGAGAATCAGGGGCTAGCCAATAGAAGGGAATCATCGTTACAACCACCAACTTACATATTTGATGCAGCATCTCTGTTGTCTCAAGAACTCCAAGCCGTACCCTGGCCACCTAGTTACAGACCAACAACGTTACCTAGTTATGACAGACAATCAAGTTCGAAGCAGTTTTTGTTAAGTTATGAGGCTACAATAGCATTCTTTGGAGGAAACACTTCAGTCTTAGCCAAATCACTGGTGATGGCATTGCAAGGCATCGCTTAGACATGGCACTCTTCTTTGAGGCTTGGATCTATACATTCGTGGCAGCAACTGAGAGAGGCTTTGCTCTCAAACTTCCAAGGTTTCCACATATAGGCAGTTACTTCTCAAACACTGTTTGCATGTAAGCAAAGGGCAGGCGAAGCTTTGCAAAGTTACTTTCGGAGGTTTCTTAACATAAAAGCATAGGCGATAGGAATATCCGATGATGTGGCAATTGATGCATCTATCAGTGGACTCAAAATTGGTCAATGTGCACATTACTTCGCCCGCAAGCATCCGAAGTCCATGTCGGAATTATGTTAAAAAATGGATGAATTCTGTGGAGCAGCAAGAGCAACAGAAGTTCAAGGAGTCAAATCAGCATCTTAACAGAGGCAACAAATTTACCTTCGGACAACATGACCAACCCCAAGGGCAGAATGTGTTCAATATAGAAGAACAAAAGTTGGAAAACATACAGGAGACAAAGTCATTTCGAGGGGGACATAATCCTAGAGGAGGACTGGGAGGCCGAAGCTTCGGAGGAAGAGGTCAGGCAGGCAGAGCGCAAAAGAAGTTGTATTGCATATTCTGTGGGGAAGACAAGGGTCACACCTTCAAATATTGTGAGTATACAATTCAGAAGCAAAAAGAGCTAGAAGAGCGAAACCGTTAGCTTGGTCTGAAGGAGGTCAATAACATTCAACAGTACTGTCCTGTCAATTATGCAATCCCAAACATACATGCATTAACGTACAACCAAAGGCAAGATCTCCCCCCCGCCACCGCCATCCCTTCGAGTATATCCTCACCAACAATCATTACCTCCACCGCAATTACCATCCATCACATACCCGCAGCATCAGATGTTGCCTCAGCCGCTCCAATCCCACAACATTGGTCGGTAGGCTCTTCAAATCAGCAACAAACCCATCTATATCAACAAAATTATTCAGTCATGCCTTTGCAGCAGCAGTCGTTCCAAGAAAAAGTGAAGGAGGAAGAAGTAACCGAAGTTTAGACGGTGAACAACATAGTACCGGCTGCTAAGCATATCTTTCCTATAATGGGGGCATCTAGTGGTGAACCGAAAACAAAAAAGCAAAAGAAGGAACATCAACGAAGAGTAAATCATGTTGGCGTTAGCGGACCTTACATCAAAATAAGGTGGTCTCATATACCAATCACCTTCGATCAATCAGACCTTTGTCTGAAAGACTATCCACACAATGATGCCATGGTCATTGATTGTAACATCGGAGGATATATTGTCCACGATGTTCTGGTAGACAATGGCAGTGCAGCTGACATCCTGATGGCTAAGGCTTTCCGGCAAATGAATTTGGGGGATCTGTCCTTAGAACAAGCTACCAATCCTCTATGTGGCTTCGGAGGAAGAAAAATAGAGTCAATTGGAAAATTTTCATTGCAAGTGTCGTTCGACAAGCTCAAAAACCCAAGAACAGAATGTGTTACCATCGATGTGGCAGATGTCAACTATCTGTGGCGGAACCGCCCTGCTTAATCCAGGCTAAAAACACCTGCCACCTCTGGCTCGCAGTGTATTTAGGCTGAACTATACCCGGTAGTCCGTCGGGAGTCCTTCGACCCTCGATAACACCAAATCCAGAGGAACCGACATCACACACATCCGACTCTCGATGGAGCCACAACAGTTACATCATCGCGGGCAGTTGAAATAGAGGGTAGATAGACTTAGTTTATAATTCAAATGTATGTAGTCAAATACAATGTTCAAAATATAGCGGAAGCGATTTCAAAAACATCTCGCAGCGGAAACAAAGTACTTAAGTAGTCTTCATGCAGAGGTGAACACAAGGCGAGTAGCACCGAGCCCACTGGTTCTACCCTCCTCCAAACAGCTGTCCAGATGTCGTCACTACCTGCGCTCCAAAAGTTGGGGCAAACCCTGAGTACTAATTACTCAGTAGGACTTAATGGAAATGGCTTACAGCTGACGCAAAGCTTGTATACTAATAAGTGGATCTTTAGCCATTGATTGTTAAACAGTGATGAGTTAACCATTAAGTAACAAGTTCCATCATTTGCATGTATCAACATAATCATAATAACTTGCAGGAACGTAAACATATAATTCAAGCATGTAGTATTTGAAAGCATGAGTATATAAACATAAGATATTCAAGTAGTTACTACGTTGCCCGTCAGCGATATTTGGTATTCTCACATCTGGTGATCATCAGTGATTCGAATCGATTTTTAATTTTCCGGAAATAAGTATCATGCCAGGGGTATATGCTTACTAGGCATCTCGTTCCCACATATAGCCCCCATCTTCACTTGTCCCATCCCAAGTTCGATTCACTCTCGCCTGACCCCCGGGTTGTGCCCCCATGGTGAGCCTGCTGACATCTCGGTCTCCCCACCATGAGTACCAAGCTCCCCCGGGCCACCTTCCTCTCAACTAGTGGGTAAGAATGTGTCTCTGTTATTAGGATGGCACAAGTAAGATTTCACCAGTCCCATGGCTTGGATAAGCACTCTAGCAATGTTATGCCGATCAGCAGGCGAACAACAGACGGGGTCTTAAACGACTCGGGCGGAGTCCACCAACCATTCATATACTCATCGTCATCATTTGTTTTTCTTGTATGCCCATACCTCCCCTGGTCTCCATTTAATTATAAACATAAATGTAGCTTCCATCATGGTGAGATTTTTGAAATCTTTGCAAGATCACCTGCATGACGAGTGACTCCATTCGCTCGTGTCTACTCGTACCTAGTATTACTAGGCATACTCGTACTACGTACTCTATTGTAGGTGCTAGGGCTAGGCGGCCAAGGAGTCTAATGCAATTGGTTTCAAACAACTCCTAATGCAGATGTATAATTATCAACCATAATATGTTTGCTAGGAAAAGCATGGTCCTGCCTACCTTTGCCTTATTTTAAGAAAAGCAACAAACTAAGCTAATGTTAGTTTGTCGGGTTGTGAGGCTTTGCCCCAGACAACCCCTTGATCCCTTGGACAACTCCTCCTTCCAAACACTACTGATGGGCCCTCCAGGTCGTGAGTGGGTCTTAGTTGGTCCTTTGGATCACCGTTGGTTGAAGTAGCTCCACGCACTCGATCACGTATCTGCAACAGCGTTGCTACATGAATGATATGCATAATGCAGTGAATGGATTGCGTGAATATTAAACACACACATGAATAATCATTCTATGCATAACCAAAAGGTGATTGATATCTATTTAAATACAACACATTTATGAACCTTGGGTAAACATTTACCCCAACCATCATACAATATCATCACACGTGCACCTATCCAGCTACTAGTTGCTTAGTAAGCATATCAAGTGCCTTTGTGCCGCTAGGACAAGCATAACTATGCAATCAGACATTCGCAATGCAACATAGAAATTTATTACATGGTCAAGCATTAAGGTAAGTTGCCCTCTTTCATAACACATGCAAGCAACGTCAGGCAAGCTTATATTCACACACGAATTGACTGCTAGTTCAAAACATCGCTCTTATTAATACTGGTGATGGTAGTACTTTTATGAACCAAGAGCAAGCATACCTTCCGACAATCATATATATACATCTAGCAAGTTATTCGTCTTACAGAGAATATGTTAAGTAAAGCAACATGTGAGTGAAAGACACTTAAGGATGAGGTAAATCAAAGAAGACAATATTAATTGGTTTAATGGAAATGAGTTATTCAATCATTAAAAATGGTCATTTCATTTCTGGTAATTTATATAGAACCAAATGACTTCAAATATTTATGATATGCAGAACACTACCACACAATACTACTGACCAAATCTCATATCCAAAGGATCTACAGATTAATTATGAAAATTATAACAAGTTATCAGCCCTACAGCTTTTCAGATTTTTCTTATATTATAGAGAATACTTCTAGTCATGGATTTTACTCCGCAAGGACCCTAGGTCATAAGCATCCTATACAAAAATCATCAAGCAAAATATACATGGTTTGACAGGATATCTATTTTCCATATATTTTCTCTAGCATATAATAGATGAAAAATAGAACAGTGACCATAAATTCTACAAAAATTATTTTTGAAACCAACAACAAACTAGAACACTACTAAATTTTCCATGGAATTTATTATGCAACCTAGTATCACTTTTTCCTATTATTTCGTTAAGCAAGTAACATTTGGTTATTTTCAAAACACCACTCAAACCTTACATGTAGAGCTTAAAATTTTACCAGCAGGCTAAATATACTATAAAAAGTGTCCATAAAATCTAGTACAATATTTGGAGCAAGTTTCATAGGTCAAGTATTTGCCCACGCATTTTTATTATAAAAAGCAAGGCTAGGGGTAGATCTGTCATTTAACAGCAAATGCTACTGCCACCAAAAATTACACAGAGCCTAAACAGCACACCAAAATTACTATCCAAGTTTCATCGCATTTGGAGTTCATCTAGACCACTTTTGTTATTTATATTGGTTTAGCATGCATGTAGCAAAACAGAGGGCAAAACAGTCTTTTCATGGATCCACATCACAACCATTCTATAGATCTACTCAAGGGGAGTCTAATGCATCTGAGTTTGCCTTTTTAGGATTTTTCTTTGATTTGTTATGATTTTTCAAAGTTCATAGCTGAAATATGCACATTAACCCTAGATCTAGGACTTAACGTAAATAAACCTAATTTCTAGGGGCTAGTATGCAAGACTCAGAGGACTCAGCCTACAACGCCTGGATGGAAATGGAAAAACGAGGAAACTAGGGGCTAGATCTGCAAATTTGTCATCTTCCTCCTCGGTCTCCTTCCTCCTCGCGACCGTGAGAAAGGGGTCCGACGGCGGACAGGCCAAACCGGCCTCGGGGGGCCCGGAACGACACTGGAGCAGCCTTAGGAGAGAGAGAAGGGCGTGGGAGACCTCACCCCCTACCTAGATTCGGCGGAGGACGGCCGGAGGAGGCTCGCGGCAGCGGTGAATTCGACGTGAGCTCGCGTGAACTGGGTGGCGCGGTGGCTCGGCCTCGGCGGTGGAAGGGCAGAACGATGGCGAGACTTCAAGCTACGGACGCGCGAGCTCACCGTGAGGTCGGTGGTGGTGCTCTGAGGCACGGGGAGACAGTAGAGGGCGGTGCGCTACGGCGGTGAACCGGCATCGCGGCGGCGTGCGCGGTGTTCGGGCGGCGGCCCGACCTGTCGAATATAGAGGGGAACGGAGGCTACGCCTCCAGCGTTGGGCGCGTAGGAACGAGGCGGAGAAAGTGTTGTCGGCGTGGAGGTGCGAGATGGGCTGACGGTGGCGGCACGCGAGAGCTTTGAGTTCCAGCCATGGCGCAATGGCGACCTACGCTCTGCGCGCTGCGCTCCAGGGGGAGAGGCAGAGAGAGTGAGGGCAAGGGCGAGGGCAATGAACGGGGACGGCTTCGCGTCCAAATGAAGAGGGCGCAGGCGTGGACAGGGCAGCGGCGCCGCGTGCGTTGCCCGGCCATTGCCGACTGCATGGCGTCAGCGTTCTAGGCGCGGCACGGACCGAAGGGAATCCTAGGCCGGACTGCAAGTGGGGCTCGCTCGTCCTAGACTCAGGAAAAAGAGGAAAAATCCCGAAATTCACAAAAGCTGGTGGACTGTAGGAACAACTGACTGAAACTCCCATTTTTAGTCAACTTAAAGGCCGAATTTGGTAAAACCCCAATTGGATGAACTGTTCTACTCTTTAGGCTCTACAACTTTGTAAAAAGGACTAATACCCAAATCGGAGTGGAAATATGATTTAAACTTGAACTTGCCTAGCAGCCTTAAATTTGGACAGGAGACCTGTTTTGATTTGAAATTTCAAAAGTCCTATTTATAACCATTTTTTCCTAAGGAGCTTCTTGACAAAGTTGCTTAGAATTTGAAGAGCTACAACTCATTCAAATAGAGTCTTGTATGAAAGTGGCTGTAGGTTAGGTCAAAATTGAAATTTATAAACAGGTCAGGTTTTGGCAGAAAACACAAGCTGATAGAAAAAGATCCAAAGCACTATGATAACCTCAGTGTATGGCCAAGCCCCAATTACCAAAGCTGTTCACCCTAAAGTTTTCTAAAAGGTTGGTATATAAAGTTGTGTCTAGTTCATCACAGAATTTGAAATATAAACACAACTACGTCCAAAAGTCTGGTCAAACAGCAAATTTTACTTTTTGTAGAGTCTTTCTTGTTTTCAAATTTTGAAGTATCAAATGAAGTCCAACCACTTCCACTCTAGGTGCATTTGAAAGGTGATAAGTTCAATTTCACTTAATAGAAAGGAATATTTTGAAGTTGTGTAGTGCATTCTAAAGTAATTTCAGATTCAAATTTGGGATGAGCTGAAAATTCAGACTTGAGAATTTTTCTTAGTGTAGACTGATTTGGGCTGACTTCAAGAGACATTTAGGTTCGATTTGAAATAAGTAGGTGACAGTTTTTGATCCATGCTCAGTGTAGCAAAAGTGTAGTACATGATCTGCATCACAAGTTTGACATAAAGTTTAAGCAGAGGTGCTTAATGGATTTGAAAATTTTATTAGGGCTCAAATTTGGTCACGATCACAATTGGCACCTCTCAACGAATTTCTGGTTTGACTTGGTCTTGACTTTTTAAACCTCATAACATATGATTTTAAAGATGGTCATAATATCAAAGTTGAAGGTATCATCCTGAACTAAGACCTTTTGTATTTGGTGCTTTGCATAAAAGCTTGTGGGGGTGACTTAAACAACCAAGCCGCGTAGATTTTTGCATCTTCCTAGAAAAATTTTGCCTTAGTGACTTCTCCGTCTAGTCCTCGTTACTCTAGAAGCATCATTAAGTCCTAATTCATTATTAGCTTGTCTCTAACTGCGTGTTAAGGCTTTTGAGATGCCGGGGGCATCACACTATCCATACAATGCCATTCTTGAAAGAGGAACTCTTAAATGCATTCGGAGCAGTCCTACATTCAGCGTATCTAGTCATGAAGATACCAGCATATAATGGAATAATTTTAGTCCATGGTAATCAGTAAAGTGCTAGGAGAGCTTCCAGGAAGTTGGTACCTGGGAGATAGAAAAATTCATAGTATAGAAGGAGTAGTAGAAGAGGCTCACCAAGAGAAGCCAATTAAGGAGAATGCAAAACCAGTCGAGACACTGAAGCAGGTGATTCTTGATAAGAATCGTCGAGATCAAACTATTCTTGTCGGCATGAAATTGTCAGAGCAAGAGGAAGAAGAGTTGATTGCATTCCTACAAAGCAATACAGATGTCTTTGCATGGTCCGCAAAGGACCTTTGCGGAATTGATAGGGGCATTATTGAACACGCACTAAATTTTGACCCAAGGATGAAGCCGAAGAAGCAAAAGTTAAGAAAGATGTCCGAAGACAGGGCAAAGGGAGCAAAATCCGAAGTAAATAGATTGCTTGAGGCTTGGGTTATCAGGCCAATTGAGTACCCAGAGTGGTTAGCGAATATAGTAATGGTAAAGAAGCCGAGCGGCAAATGGAGAATGTGCATTGACTTCACTAACCTCAACAAAGCTTGTCCGAAGGAAGAATCTCCTCTCTCACGTATTGACAGCTTGGTGGATGCAGCGGCAAGCTCCGAAATGATGAGCCTGCTTGATGGATACTTTGGCTATCATCAGATTTGGATGAGAAAAGAAGATGAAGCAAAGACAAGCTTTGTCACTCTAGCAGGAACATACTGTTATGTCAGAATGCCCGAAGGGTTGAAAAATGCAAGAGGAAGTTTCAACAGAATGACAGCAAAACTGGTCGGCGACCAGTTAGGCAGAAATGTATTAACATATGTTGATGACATCATAGTTCGAAGCATAAAGAAGGAGGACCATATAAAAGATCTTCGGGAAACATTTGTTAACTTTCGAAAAGCAGGACTCAAGTTAAACCCAGAGAAAAGTATATTTGCCATAACAAAAGGAAAGTTCTTGGGCTGTTTGGTGTCAACCAAAGGCATCGAGGCAAGTCCAACAAAGATTGAGGCCATTCTGAAATGGAACCTCCGAAGTCCAAAAAATCAGCTCAAAAGCTAGCAGGAAGACTAGCAGCGCTCAATAGGTCCATTTCCAGGTCAGCGGAAAAAAGGTTGCCATTCTTCAAAGTGCTGAGGGGAACAAATCCATTTACCTAGGGGGGAAAACAACAAAAAGCATTAGAAGATCTCAAAAAGTACTTGATACACTTGACAACATTGGCACCACCTGTGCAGGGAGCTCCATTACTGCTGTATGTAGCAGCAGCCCCATCAGTGGTTAGTGTTGTCCTTACTCAAGAAACAGAGGTTGAAGGCCAAAAGAAAGAAAGGCCAATATATTATGTGTCCGAAGCCTTGACATCAACGAAGATGAATTATTCAGAAATAGAAAAGATCGTATATGCAATTGTAATGGCATCTAGAAAGCTTCGGCACTACTTCCAAGCGCACAATATCATTGTACCTTCCTCACAACCACTCAGAGATGTGCTCCGAAACAGAGAAGCCAGTGGAAGAGTTGGTAAATGGGCAACAAAACTGAATGAATATGTGATTGATTTTGTTCACAGAACATCAATTCAGTCACAGGCGTTGGCTGACTTTATAGCCGACTGGACACCGTCTGAAGAAGACATTGAATTACTAGCCGAAGATACAATATGGCACGTATAGCGTGATGGTTCATGGACATCAACTGGGGCTGGAGAAGCGGCAATACTCATATCACCTTCGGGAGTAAGGTCAGCATATGCAGTTAGATTGGACTTTCCAAGTACCAACAATATGGCAGAATACGAAGCAATAATGCTGGGTCTGAGGAAACTAAAAGCATTGGGAGTAAAAAGAGCTGTTTTGATGTCAGACTCTCAAGTCATATCTGAACACATTAAAAAAACCTCAACTGCTAAGGAAGAAAGGTTGCAAAAGTATTTGCAAACAATCAGAAGAATGAAGAACCATTTCTAGGGGTTCACAGTTAAAAAGATACGAAGAACACAAAACGACGAAGCAGATGTACTGGCCAGAGCAGCTTCACAGGGAACATAATTGTCGCCGGAGATATTCTTCGAAGTACTAAGGGCACCTTCGGTCGAATTACTGGAAAGAGCAGTATTGCTCGTATCGTCAGTAAACAGTGAAGATTGGTGGTCTAAGATAATATCATATCTGAAGGGTACACATCTTGACAATGATGAAGCACGGCTGAAACGGATAGGCCAGTGTGCTAGGCAATACAAATTAATAGAAGGCGAGCTGTACAAAGAAGGTGTATGTGCTCCGTTGTTGAAATGCTTGTCGCGAGAAGAAGGCAAGGAAATTATGAGAGAAATACATCATGGAATGTGTGGGGCGCACATAGGTCCAAGAGCATTGCTACGAAAAACTCTCAGAATGGGGTTTTATTGGCTGAAGGCGGCCGCTGATGCCAAAGAGTTGGTCAAAAAATGTGACAATTGCCAAAAAATGGCAAAACACCAGAATCAACCTGCTTCGTATGCTCAGTTGATAGAACCAACATGGCCATTACAAAGATGGGGGATGGATCTCATTAGCCCAATGCCAACAGCTCAAGGGAATTTGAAGTTTGCAGTAGTTGCAGTCGAATATTTCACCAAGTGGGCCAAAGCCAAACTTCTGACAACAATAACATCAGCTACAATACAAAGGTTCTTTTGGCAAAACATCATATGCCGCTTTGGAGTAACAAGAGAATTAACATTGGACAACGGAACACAGTTCAATGCAGAAGCGTTTCCAAGGTTTTGTCATCAAATTGGCACGCATTTAAACTTCGCATCAGTGCGACACCCGCAATCTAATGGAGCAGTAGAAAGAGCAAATGGCTTGATCATCTTTGGTATCTCAAAAAAGCTTGTGGGGCTACCGAAAGGAAAATGGTTGGACGAAATGACAAGCGTAGTTTGGAGCCACAATACCACAGCGTCAAGAGCTATGGGGTTCACTCCTTTCAAGTTGTTGTTCGGAGAAGAAGCAATGACGCTCGAAGAGCTGAAACATAAATCAATCAGAGCAGAAAAGCCCAAAGTAGAGCAAGATGAAGAGTTAGTGACTAAAGACACAGTTGAGGCCATTAGACTCGAAGCAGTGGACAACATTCGAAGGTATCAGATCGAAACAAAGAAGTGGATAGATAGAAAAGTAAAACTGAAGACAATAGAGCCAGGAGACTTCGTACTCCGAAGGGTGGCTAACGCAGACACAGTTGGCAAGCTGCAAAGTAAGTGGGATGGTCCCTTTCTGGCAAAGGCTTCGAATAGATCAGGGTCTTTTAGGTTAGAAGACATGCTTGGTAGAGAAGTGCCAAGGTCATGGAATATAAATGACCTTCGGCGCTGTTATCCGTAGGAATATAATTTCTCTTTAGAAAGCAATGCACCCTTTTTCCTTGCTGGGGAACCCCCAAAGACGTCAGGGGGGTAAGATTTTTTTAATGGGGCAGATGCATGTAATCAAGCTTAGAATTAATGAAGCTACATTTTCCCCAAAATGAGACATAACGAGTAAAAATGGCAAAAAGGGTATTGCCTCAACACTTGGTATTGCCAAGATAGGCAAAATCACACGCGCAAAAATAAGAGCATGCTACCATCATTGATGCCCAAAAACACGCGCTTTGATTAAAATTCCTTCGTCGAATGAAAAGGTTTGACGAAGTGCAAAACACCACAGAAGTCGGCCAAGGCCGCAGTGGGAAGAGCGAAAACTTCGAAAACATCAGATTCCCATATGAAAATATCATAGCTTTGGATTCCATTTGTCCAACTATTTCAGCATTGGATTCCTGACGATGAATTGTAGAAGCACTGGATTCCTTGCCTTGAACTATTCATGCATCGGATCCCTATCCCAGAATAGCTATCTTGTCAGAGCATTATGGCAAGCACGTAGGCTGTTCCCGGTCCACCAAAAAGTAATAATAAAATATATCACAGCAGGAAGCATTACTCCACTATAAATAGGTACCACCTCAACTCTTATTCTCATTCAACCATCTTGCAAAAGACATTCTCACCTGAACAATGAAGCGAACCAAAGACACACTCCGAATATCCTACGAACACATTTCAGCAGTCGATTCAAGCCATGAGATTCTCCTAAGCTTCTACCATGTGAGGTCAAGCCTGATCTTCCATCAAGCTATGCGAGGCTCCTAACAAGGAGCATAATGGCCTGACTAGGTGATATTGTCGTCATACCTGCTTGCCAGCCTCAATGCATCTTGGAGAAAACTGGGCACACAGGGGGGACAATGTTGCTTAAACATGGATCCGCTGGAGTTCCAAGACAGGGCTCTCTAGCTGCTGCATGTGGTCCTGAGCTTTGGGCAAGTGGCTCTCTAGCTGCTGCATGTGGTCCATAGCTTTGAACAGGTGGCTCTCTAGCGGCTGCACGCGGGCTCGAGCTTCGGACAAGGGGCTCCTTAGCCGCCGGGAATCATGTTTTCAGCATCCATGTTTTACATTTTTTGTATGGTGTCAGCTACACCACTTTTTGTTGAGCTCACTTCGATCCAATAAAACAAAAATTTTAATTGTGGTTTCGAGTTCATATCTGCGCCGAAGTTCATGTGTAAAACTAAAAAGAGAGCGAGTTTAAAAAACGATGTAGCAAAAACACCCGACAAAAGGCATGAGCGTATAAAAAGATAATACGCTGACCAAAAACTGATTTCTACAAAATCAACACTAATAAAAAGAACTGTCCAACAGCTCCAACAGTTATGTACAGAACGAATCATTACATCTTTCGGCACAATGAATTTCAGTTTCTTTATACATCAAAAGTTCATCACCAGATTCACATTGGAAAGTTTCACCACCAAAGTTTATCAAACGCAGCTAAATAGAGTTCAGATCTCCGTCTTGTCTTCCTCGTCAGTTGGCTTTGGAGTTTCATCCAACTTCGGAGATTTTTCTAATAAAGGGGCTTCAACTGGCTGAGAAGGTCCAGCAGATGCCACAACAGTTGTGCGAGTAGCTTGAGCTTGTTCTTCGAAGCGTCTGGCTTGAGCTTGTTCCTTGGAGCATCTACGAACTTTGTCCTCAGCCTAAAAGAATAGGTTTTGGGTAAACTAGCATATGGGAAAGTTAAAACAAGAAAATTTCACAAGTAAAGCAACAAACTACCTCCTTCCGACGTTCAAGAATCTGCTCCGCAACTTTAGCCTTAGGACCTTTCTTCCATAGCAAGTTGTAAACTCGATGACCAACATTTTCGCAGTCACGGTTGCACTAGAAAATGTTGTCGATTAGGCACAAAGGAAAGTTAGGGGCTCTGAATTTATGAACATGCTCACAGTCAGCAGCTTGCAAAGAAGAAGCGACACCTTCGGTGCCGACCGTAGCTCAATAGCCTCCGTAGGAACCCATGAGCTCTGGGATTTCAGATATCTCATTAGTCATCCACTCCATTGCTTTCAGGGTGTCCCCTGTATCGAATCTTTGGGTTCGAGTGTGAGCCTCAAGTTGACAGATAGTTGAATCGACCACCGAAGCGCAATCATATATTTTTTTCATACAAAGTTTGGTCGTGCTTCTTCTTCTCACGAGACAGTGTGTTTAGTTGATCACGAAGAGATGCTATCTCTTCATCCTTGTCTGTCGCTTCCTTCTGAAGGTCAGCCATCTCAGACTTCTATTGGGAGATAGTCTTTTTGAGAACCTCGACCATATCAGCAGCCACTTGTCGAGCCTCTTTCTCTCTAGCTAAAAGTTTGTTTGCCTCCGAAGCAGCAATTGCCTGTTGTGATAGCTCATCTCTAAGCACCAGGTCGGCATCTTTTAGTAGCTTTGCTTGCTTCTGTTGCAGGGATATCTCATTCGAAAGTTCCTAGAGGGCTTGGCTGTTGTCCTTGACTTTTTTTTCTCAAGAGATTCAATTTTAGCATCTACAGCTGATCCTTCCGTAAGTATTCGCTTCGGCAGACTTTTAGGAAGAATTAACCCCTAAAAAGCTATAAGGATCGGATGCCCAAGAGGGGGGTGAATTGGGCTAATTTTAAACTCTAAACGAAAATCCTTAGCCTAACGAAGCTACAAATTAGCCCACTTCATCCTCTACACGAACCTACTCTACACGACAAAGCAAGGAACCCTACTCATGCTAGTGGAAAGGAAACCGCAACGGAAGGTAAGACTAGCAACACTAATGACCATAGCAAGGGACATACTAGCCAAGAAGAGACTAACCATGATGACTACTAGATGCAATCCATGAAAATAGTAAGAACCAAAAGAGCATCAAGTAGAGGGACAAGGGAGAGAGATAACCGGATTTTTTCCGTGGTATCGGAGGTTTGGCACCTTCCCCTAGTCCACGTTGTAGCACACCCTAGAGTGTTTTGCCGCCTCCCATGCTTGGGGGCGCTCACTAAGAGTCTCCGTTCGCCATCCCGGCAAGGTGGAGCTCAAGCCTTGTACACCATTGTTCTTCGGGCTTCCACAATCTCCTTGGCAAGCTCTAAGAACGCACCCCGGTCACCAAGTCCGCCTAGGTGCTGCCAATCACCAAGAGTAACAAGTCGTCGGTCTTCACTTGATCTTGATCCTCACCAAGATGGATGCACACAAGCCTTGACCTTGATCTTGCTCTCAAAGGATGAATATGTAAGTGGTTGTTGCAAAGGGTTGAAGCACAAGGGCTCTCTGAGTGTATGAAGTTGCTGGAGTGTCAAAGAGCACGAAATGGAGTGAAGGATCCCATATAAATAGCCCCTCATGTTGATAGAGCCGTTGCAAAAGAGAAAGGCTGACGAAGTGAACTTCGGATTGTCCGGTCCATTATTTCTCACAACATCGGACAATCCGGTCCATGTACTTTTCCAACGGTCACTGACAAACTACGTCATGTACTTGTGCAGGTAAATTTGTCCTTAGGTTTGTCCGAAGTTAGGGTTCGGACAATCCGGTCCATGTGTTTGCCTTGCTTCCACTAAGTACATACCCTCTGGTTTATTTGTCCTTAGGTTTGTCCGAAGTTAGTGGTTCGGACAATCCGGTCCATGTGTTTTTCTTGCTTTCAGTAAATACATACCCTCAGGTTTATTTGTCCTTCCCTTTGTCTGAAGTTAGGGGTTAGGACTGTCCAGTCCATTGCTTTGGTGATTTTTCCTCAGTTTCATACCCTCAGGTTTATTTGTCCTTCCATTTGTCTGAAGTTAGGGGTTAGGACTGTCCGGTCCCTTTCTGAGTTGATTTTCTTGAAGATTATAGCCTCGGGTAACTTTGTCCTTAGTTTTGTCCGGTGACAGTTAACCTGACAGTCCAGTTTGGTGATTTACATGGGCCTTCAACCGGATAACTTCCCTTTAACATCCTTATTTGTCCGATCCCTTGTTTTTCCTCAGAGAGGACAATCCGGTTCCTACTTTATTTCCTGATTTGAGTTTTTCTTCAAGTGTTTGAGGTTTGAACTTTGCTTTTCTTGAACCTTGAGCCTATAAAGCTTACACCTTTGGTTTTCTTGAAAGTTTTGGCTTGTGTGTGCATCATTAACTTGGTGGTTCACTCGATCAAGCTACTAGCCATTGACCCCCCTTAATAGTGCGGAAGCTAAAAAGCTAGAAAACCCTGTCTAAGCAAGGATCCCTCATCTCCTTTGATCCTTGACTCTAGAAGAGTCCTTAGCCTTCAAGATACGGATGAAAACCATGTCTGCTTCCAAGTGAAGAAACCATTTATATAGGGGTCATGCACAATATCCAATGAGCAACAATTCTTAATTTTATTAAGCCTGCACTCATGAGCTCATTAGATAACAAGTAATCTTGTCAATCAATCACCGAAACTCACCATAGGGCCTAGATGCTTACAATCTCCCCCTTTTTGGTGATTGATGACAAGTAAAAGGCGGTAAGAGTAGAGATGGTAGATGAAATAAGAACAATGTCAACTACTCTAACCTAATACAAGGAAATTAAGCACACGAAGCTCGAAGGCTCACCCAGAGTGATATAGACATGATAACAAAGAGCATACACAAGTACCAAAAGTCATGTCCATCCACAAAAGCCAAAAGATGCACAAATCATACAAACACCAAGTCTACTAGCATGTCTGTCAGAAAGCCCACAAAGCAAAATAAAAGGACACTTCCCTTACCATCTTACTCCCAACCTATCTCCCCCTTTGTCATCAAGGACCAAAGAGGGGACCTAATCTCTTGGAGGAGGTGGAGGAGGGCAACGCGAGATGAACTGAAAGCGCGTGTCGTCGTCACTGTCGGCGTCTGAGTCGCCCATCTCTGCAGCAACTCGGTCTACAACACTCAACGGTGAGTCAGGTACGACATCTGTCTCTGGTGCCTCAGGTGCAGTGCTAGACTGAACAACAATAGTCTCAGAGCTCTGTGGCTGCGTGATCTGCTCTAGCGCTGGCTCCACTGTCAACTCGAGCGTGTCTCTGTGAGAGGGTATGACCGTATTTGTCGGTTCAGAGGAGATGACAGTAACTGAGACTGAGGGGCCTTGTGCGGGTGACTCAAAGGTCAAAGTCGTAGTAGGCAGCGGAGATAGCACCGGCCGCAGGTCCGTCCGTAACAGAGGTGAAAGAGGAAAAGTCCCTGGAGTGGAAGAACCAGCTAGTAGAGCGGTAGGAGTCAGCAGCAGAGGATAAGGTAGCATCTGTATCGGCTGCGGCTGAGGAAGCTGACCAAGCTGTCCTTGAAGGTTGGACCTGAGTCTGGCTATCTAAGAAGTGTAGTCCTGCCTCTGTGAGGTCTACGCCGTGTGGATCTCCTCAAGAATCACTGTCTAGCGTGCCTCCTGCCTGTCTGCCCGGTCGCGCGTCTCTCGCTGGAACTCAAGCTGGGCCTTCTGAAGTGCAACTATCTGTGCAGTCTGCTCCTGCTGTGCTCTAGCCTACGCTGCCTGCTGCTAAAGTAGTGCCTGAGTATACTCTAGAGTGCATCGGGCTGAGTCACCTGAGACTGAGAGACCTGAGGGGCCAGAGGTGGTGTAGGTGGTCGTGGCTCTCCTGATCCACCGGCCTCGGCATCGTGACGAGCTGGCGGAAAGAACCGAGCCTGCTCCTCCTCATCATCGTAGTGAGAGTCTGAGGTGGTGGAGGCGTAGTAGTACGAAAGGAAACCTCCCTCTGCTGCCTCCAACTCCTCGTCTTCTACCTTCACCTCCGCAATCTCCTCTGCCGGTATCTGCTCACGAATGACTCTGGCTACCCTGCCACCTCTCCTCTGATCATCTCTCATAGCTGGCCTATAATCTAGAAAATGGGTGTTGGTGGCACGGTACAGAGTCCTGAAAGCTGCATCCTCCTCGCCCAGCTGATAGAGCATGTGTGTAATCCAGTGAGCAAAGGGCATCTGTCGCCGCGTCGGCATCTCATCCACTATAACATCCTCCATCTCTGCCAGTATAATATCCACAATATCAAAATATGTGAAAGTAGTCAAACAGGTGAGCACGGCCTACTGAAGTTGTGTAAAACTCTCTCGAAATCCTGCCTTGGGAATCAAAGATCTCCTTAAAATCTGTAGCATGAGCTGAAACTCTGGCCTGAGCCTGTCAGGAGTCCTCGGGGTGTCCGCAAGCATCTCGCCTCTGAACAGATGCCTGACCTGGTCCAATGGAGGTGCCGTACCTGCGTGACCCCTGTAGAGTGGAGATACTCCATCGTAAACGACAGAGTGGAGTGAACGATCCCACAGAGGTACACCTAGCAGCTCTGCCATCCTCTCCCTGGACCACCTGTGCTCCCTCCCGTCGAACATGAATTGAATAAAGTGCCTCTGATCGGTGACGTAGAGGGTAGCGTAGAACACTCTAACCCAATCCTCAACATACTTGTGTGACCTAGTCATAAGCTCCACAAGTCCTAGGTAGTGCTCGAAGTACCTCCTGATATTGTGCCCACTGACTGAGTTATCTCGATCAAAATCAATCGCTGCCTGAGGCATGAGCTTGTGACCTCCCTGCAGTGCACTCTCGTACAAGCTGGCCTAAAGAACTGTCCAGAACCGCCTGTCAATCCTGAAATCCCTCGGTCTCGGGTAGAACTCATCCACTGTCATGTCATATCAAAGGGCCATGATGCCCTTAGTCTTCCTGTTCCTCAGATCGAACAGGCGGATATCCTCACTAGCTGTCACACTGCGAGGCCCCATGTGTGGTGGTTCTCGTGGCTGCTCCTGTGGCTGCTCATGCTGACTCAACCGTCCTGCTGATGGTGTAGCTCCTCCATGAGTGCGAGGACGCCCTCCGCGAGAGCGAACTGTGCTCGGAGGTGTCGCTGTCTGAGGTGGAGCCTGCTGCCTGGTGCGAGTGGTTCTGCGCTGTCCTCCGATCTACAGGCTACCTCCTGCTTCCTCTCTCTCTGCTCTATGTGCTGCATCTGCCACAGCCTGTGCTCTCTCAGCCTCCTTCTGAGCCTGGGTCTTCTTCTTCTTCTTTCTCGGCTCCTCTACAACTTGCTCTTTGCCCTTTCGCTTCTCGTGACCCATCTGTCAAAAAGGTAACCATGATAGACAAGAAGAATTTAGATGAGAGCAGTACGAGATAACTAGACACAAGGAAAGACCTAAAGCAAAGCAATTAGAATTTCGATAGCCTAGCAAGTCATGTCGATTTTCAATTCTTAGGATTTCAGCTAAAATTGCGTGACCATCTCACAATTTGAGCCAAAAATTCTGTGTCCATGCTTAATTGACATGAAAAACTTAATTCCATATTTGAATTTCATGCTAGGGCTATCAAAAATACCTCGACTCCCCCTAAATCCATGCGCATTGGTGAGATAGCAGTGAATCTAGTTCCACGGGTGCTTCAATTTCATGAATCTTGAATCAAATCCACAAATTATTGCCTAGGGTTTCATAAATTTGGGGAAAAATTGGACCAAACCCTAGCTTCTTCAAGGAAACAGAGATTCACCACCGGAGGGAGTGAAGCAGGTGGCCGGTGGTAGGGAGAAAGTTGCGGCGGCGCTCGGAGTGGCGCAGATCGGAGTGGAGAGGTGCGGCGCCGGCGCTCGGAGTGAAGACATGAGGCGGCGCGGGTGAAGAGGAGCGGCAGCCCGGCGTGGTGCGGAGCGGCGCAGGAGAGCGACGGCTGTAGATGGTGGCAAGCGGCGGAGCTCCGGCGAGTGCGAGTGGCCGGCGGCGGTGCGAGTCGTCTTAAGATGACTCACTCTATTGAAGTCAGAGCGGCTCAGGGCTGTCAAGAGAAAATGCCTAGCCTTGTTGTTCGCTTCATGTTCCTACTGTTGCTGCTGGGTAACACGCTCATCTAGCACTTGATAATCAGCACGCTGACAAATATCCTAGACGGACGAATGTTGGCTTTGAAGAAATGCCGCCATGCGGATCTTCCAATATGTGAAATATGAGCCATCGAACCCTGGGATCTTGCCAACGGACTGATCCATGGTCGCTACAAAGTGGATCTAGAACCGGTTAAGGTATGGAAGACCCTAACTTGGCTCTGATACCAATTGAGGACCGGAAAGCGACCTAGAGGGATGGGTGAATAGGTCGACACCTAAAAACCTATAACCCCAAAAACCCTCTCTTCTCAACCATGTAGGATCGCGTAGCTAGGACAAGCTACCAACCCTAAGACATGTCGAGGAAAGCACTACGGAAGCACTACACAGCACTCGTTCAAATGCCTAGAGAAAACGACGCAAAACGAGCCTAGAACCGCCTGGGGCAGAGCCACCGGATAGTCCGGTACAGACCCACTGGACAGTCCGATGGCACCCACCGGACAGAGCCGTCGGACAGTCCGATGCCACCCACCGGACAGAAAAAACCGAGGGCTTGACCCTCACCTAGCACCCGTCGGACAGTCTGATGCCTGCTAAAATGCCCACAGAGGCCGAGCCTCGTTGACTCCACCCGGGCAAACCCTAGGCCACCGGACAGTCCGGTGCCTACCCACCGGACAGTCCGGTGGTATGAAACAGGACAGCCCGAGGAGAGAAAACAGCCCAAGAATCCTCATAATCGATCCAAATCTTGACCAAATGGACTCCAAACTTCACGAAACTTTGCAAGGACTTTGTCTAGTCCATGGAGAAGCTTTTCCCAACAGATCAAGCCCTAGGCTTGTGATTTGTTCTACGGATTTGACTTGTCCCCGATGTGAAGTCCAAGTGGCAAGAATGAAAGAAGAGGGGCTGCTCGTGGATTCAAAGATTGGGCAACACAACCACAATCAAAACCACATCCTAGCAGTCCAAAACATCGGCAATAGAAAGATCTAGCTCTTGCCCAAAGCCAAACGCACCAAAAGGCAAGAAAACAAAGATCAAAAGCCAATCAAGAAGGGAGGAAGGGAAGCACGCACAAAAGAGCCACGAATTCCATCTATTGAATGCCTTAACAAGGTCTTAGATCCAGATTACACCATGGAACTCGTTCTCCAAGCTGCCACCCTACTTCCTCCCGTCTTTGGTGGAGCCTAGATCTCTCTAAACTCACTGATCTTGTTTGCCCTTGCTTGGATGAACAAAACCTAGGGTTTCTAAGCCCTAAGAATCTTCTAACCAGCCAAGAGAGGGAGATAAGACAGCCATCTCCCTTATTTATACTACAAGACCCATTCTAGGCTGTTTTGCAAATAGCTCCCTAAGATATAGACGCGATTACACTAAAATGCCTGTAGAGGCCAGAAAAGACGCTGGAAACTCGGATGAATGGCCACGATGGAGTCCTTGATCTTCTTCGGCTCGAAGTAATCTCCCGATGTTCTCCACGTGGTCACTAGCTCATCCCTTTGGATAACTACCGGTTTTGGGATACCGGCAACCAGCCCCTGGTTTTAACGATAGAAATAGGAAACGATCTTGGGCCCTAGTTTTGACGCTCGAACCGGGAAATGATTGTTGGGCCTCCAGAGGTGATGACTTTACGGCTCACCACACCATCCTGCACCCATGGTCGCACTTGTGGGCCGAGCCTAACTTGGGCCTCAACCCAAGCCACCTGCCAGTCCACTCGGCAGGGATTTTGTCACGCCAAATCCACTCTGGCGCCGCCTCTCAGTCCACTCGAGAGGGCTTCTGCTCACTCATCCATCAGCAAGTCTTCGGTGTTGACAAGCGCTCATCACAACCAGGACAAAAGACTAGACTCGGTACACTTGAGTCCCTCAAATACGGTATGATGTTGACAGTTGTACCTGCGTCAACGAGCATCCCGCCAACTGGCTTGCCATTGATGAAGCCCTTTACGTAGAGAGGCTTGAGATGCCGATACTTCTTGTCGATCGGTTTTTCAAAAATCGCAGCAGCGGGGCCAAGGCTGAGCTGCGCCATTGACTCGGCCATCTGTTCACTGCTAGGAGAACAAAAATCTGTAGGGAGGTAGAAGACCATATTCATACCTGCTGCGGCCTTCTTGATTACCTCGTTGACCTCGTCTTCAATATCATCGTCGTCGCTAGAGGAATCATCATCGACCATGATCGACGAACCTTCTTGTGCGTCTTGTTTAGCCGGCTCAGCTGGTGCCGGCTTTGTCGATGTCTTAGAAGCGTCAGGTTGGGGCTTCCGTTTCCACACAAGGTTACGTTCGGGACGCAAGCTTGGAATCTGCATGATGCCCCCAATCTTTTTGAGCTGCCGAAGGTACTCCTCTTCGGCCAGTTCCAGGCAGCGTAAGCGCTGGACCTGGCGCTTCTGGGTCTTTGTCAAACCCTCGGGGCACCACCTCTCCAGGTGACAATCTAAACGACGCTGGAGGTCCTTTGGGTCGTCCTGCTTCGCTGGAGGAGGTGAGCGCGCCGGTGGTGGAGACGCAGACCGCCGCTTTGGTGGTGGAGATGGAGGATGCCGTGGCGGAGGAGTAGGATCACGTCGACGGCGTGGCGAGGCCGTGCGCTGTCGTCGTGGTGATGATGCACGTTCCAGGCGTTCGTACACGGACGCCTTGCCACGGCGACTCCTACAGTTGGAACATTCTGGACAATCGTCAAGGGTGGGGAGTCTCTCCATACCTTGCGTCCAGTAGAAGTGAAAGTAGGGGCAGCGCTAGTGCTCCTCGCGGTTCATGGCGTCGCGGCGCGCCTGGTACCGCTGCTGTTCTTCGCGGCGCCGTTCCTCCCGCCGTTGGTCTTGGCGACGTCGCTCCTCAAGATGACAGCGATGTTCACGATGGTAGGCTTCCTCCTCTTCAACTCGACGCCACTCCTTGTTCCGCTGATAATGGCGTGCGTACATGCCCTCAACACTGCCGAGTTGGGGTGACATCGCCGATTCCTCTGGATTATTTTGACCGAAGTATGCTCTTCGGCCCTAAACTCTAGAGGGATGTCGTCGAGAGGATCCGCCTTGGCTTTTCCCTTCTCGTCCTTGGATGCGTGAACCATGTTGATTGATGCAGTAGAACCTCGGAGGAGATGGGAATATTGATGTTGATTGCCCCGGTGCAGGATCCGGCCTGTAGAAATAGCCCTGCCCAAGCGTGCTCGGCTCATTGACTCGGATACGAACTCCGAGTAGCACTCGTCGGGCAATGAACTTGTAGCGTAGATGGCATTGACTGGGAAAGGCATCGTGTCTATCTTCATTGGAGCGCGAGCAAACACCAGCCTCCCTTGTTCTATGGCCTTCTGAATTTCAGACTGCAGAATCTTGCAGTCACCGGTATTGTGCCCGTCTAGTTTATTGTGCCACTTGCAGTACTTGCGGCCACGCATCTCTTCAGCCGTAGGGACTTGATGCCCAGGAAGTGGCACCAACACCTTTTCTTTGATGAGCATGTCAAAGATGGCTTCGGTCTGTGTGACGTCGAAGTCATAAAATGGGATCGGCTCAGGCTGTTTCACCCACTGGCACTGCAGAGGCTTGTTGGTCCATGCCCATTGAATGAGATAGGCATTGGCATCGTCCAAGGCGTCATCTTCCTCGGTCTGAATGCAGCCGATACTCCGTCTTTGCCTCTCGCGCAGAACCTCTGGATGGCTCCGTTCATAAGCCGAAACTTTTGACACTAAATGGCCGATGGAATCGAAATCCGTCGGCCCATACTACCTTGACAGCCCTGTTCAACCTGTTGTACGCTATCTGGGCCAGGATCCTCTCATCAAGATGGAGAGAGTAGCATCGGTTCCTTAGCTCACGGAACCTTTGGATGTACTTGTGAACTGGCTCTCCTGGGCGCTGATGGATGCTATTTAGGTCGGTGAACGTAGCTTCATCAGATCCTGAAAAGAATTGTGCGTGGAAGCTCTCTTCCAGTTGTTTCCTAGTAGTGATGGACCCAGGGCCCACGTGGTGTACCACCCGAAAGCTGGCCCTGTTAATGATAGAGAAAACAGTCGAATTTTCATATGTTCGGCCCTTGACGCGATCCCTAGCTGTGCGTGGTACCGACTGACGTGTTCCACGGTACTGGCCCCGTCGTTGCCACTGAACTTGGTGAAGTTAGGGATCTTGAACTTGGGGGGCGCTTCCAGATGGTCGTATACCTCTAGATAGGGCTTCGCGTAGGTGACGGCACCCTGTATAGGTGTGATACCATACTGGTTCTTCAAAATCTCAGAAAGATCCTTCCGAGACATGTCGAGGCCCGTCCCTGCAGCAAATATGGCCTGATCCCTATGGATCGGCCTGGTCCCTTAGGCGTTTTGCCATTCGACCATCTCTTGGTCTGCCGTCTTGGGTGGCCGATGCGGAACTGCCTTGTGCGTAGGCTCGGCCTTCGGCGGATTTTGCTTTGGCCCTCGTGATGGGTTAACGAGGACCGGGTTAGGGTACGGGGGAGGAGGTGCTTCTCCTTCTTCCAGCTGCCCCTTAACTGGCATACAAAACCATTAGGTATGACCAAGGGTGGAGTTGAGTATACCTTGGTCTCTAGAGGGAGCCCATCACGTGGAGGATGCATGACGAACTCCGCGATATTGTCGCCTTGTACCTTGAGGCGAATCGGATTGAGCGGCATAGAGTAGAACATGGCTTCTCCTACGTGGCCGTTCAACTCAGGGCCGGTGATGTGAAGAGGCTCATCGGCTAATGCTGCTCTGACCGTTTTGACAACAATGTTGTCCATGCGGTTCATGACCGCCTCAAACTGCTTGATCAAAGCGTGTGCGGTGATCCTTTGAATTTCCTCATGAAGTGCTTGAGTACGCTGCTGCGAGGGAGTCGTGAGGTCAACTTCGTCAAGTAGTGCCGAAGGAACTCCATGTAACATTACGCCACCGTGACGAGACGTCCCGTACATGGCAAGCACTTTGGCCTTGAGTTCTTCGATGATCTCAACGTAGCGTCTTTGATAAATCTCGGGAAGATCCTCAGGCTTGTCGAAGGGGGGAACTCGTCACCGCCCTCGTCGGTACTGGCACCGCGTTTGTTGCCAGCCATGCAGATGAATTGAGATGTGTCCCACCGGGCGTGCCAAAAATGTGTTGCATTAGGAAACCGACAGGTAGTTCCCTAGAGAGCTTCACACAATAGGGCCGGGAGGTGTATGTGGACCGTAAGATCGCTCCTCCTTGCTACGACCCACAACCAGCCGAATGGATCAACCGTTTGTCCTTAGTTCGGTGTTGGTTGGGCGTGCCACCTAGCTTGTGACCTAGCTAGGGAGGTTGCGATGATGGTGATGGTGTCAGTTGACTCCTGTTTCCCCTGTATAAGCAGACAAAACAGATCAAATGTTAAATACTAGCCAGATCGCTCGGATTGGCTCATCCTGCATCGGATCTTCTTCGTCGGCAAGGCCCTGCTGTCTTACCGGTGGTGTATCCAGTTATAATATAATAAAGGTACTTAAATAAGAAAAGATAGAACACGACTAGATCTATTCCAGACTGCTAAAACATCCAGATGAACGTCAAACATGCCTTAGATCTATTATTGCATCAAAGAATATATGGGAACGATATGAAAGCAAGTGCATCTTTGATAAAACAATAAAAGGTAAGGCAAGGTATACATCGGATCTTCCTAACAACATGTGATCTGTAGATAAAACTCTAAGAACAGATCTAATCTATACCTTGAACCTTGTGATATGCTAAACTAATAAAGAGCCGGCAGCGCGAGAGCATGCACCAAAACAGGTATTGGCATAACAACAAGTTGTGCATGAGCCGACGTGCAAGCATATCGGCTCATACACGTGATGAATTTCATGCCAAGCTATGCTTAACATGAGATTCATCGTGGTAACTAACAAATCGTGCCATCAAAAAAATGCTTCAGTGCACGATTTGCCAGGCGACTAACATCGTAATGCCTATAACGAACTAAATCGTTAAGGCAGCATGACGATTACCTGAAACTCTAGTCGCTATAGGTGCCAATGCGCCGAGGGGATGTGGAGACAGCCGCTGCTCGATGAACGTATGTTGTCAACTTTATTTCGATAGTAAGGGTACATATTTATAGTCCGTAGACTAGGGCAACAAGCTTGCCCTTCCGTAATCAAGCAACAAACCCTAACCGACCTAAACTGGACTCTTTAATCTACGATACAAGGCCCAATGGCCTATTTTACCATCCGCTGTCGCTTTCATGTACAGCTTTTCTTTAGCCCAAAGCCGATCTTGGCCCATTAACAGGGGCGGCCAAATTCCGTTGTCAATAGTTATCATGTGTGACAAAAGCACACGAATCGCGTGCCAAAAGCCGTTCACATTATGTAGTAAGCCGTAAAACCCCGCTTCCTCCAAATCTCGGGATGAGATTTCTTTAAGGGGGGTGGGTTGTGATGCCCCCGGCATCTCAAAAGCCTTAACACACGGTTTGAGACAAGCTAGCGATGAATTAGGATTTAAATTGTGCTTAGAGAGTAACAAGGACTAGGTGGAGACATCGCTAAGACAAAATTTTTCTAAGAAAATACAAAACTCTACGTGGTTTGGTTGTTCAAGTCACCACCCACGAGCTTTTATGCAACACACCAAATACCAAAGTCTTAGTTCAGGACGCTACTTTCAACTTTGATATTATGACCATCTTTAAAATCATATGTTATGAGGTTTAAAAGTCAAGACTGTTGATGCGGCTTATGAATGAATATTTTGTATCATTTTATATAGTTTTTCATGGATTTTAAGCGTCAACTATATCTTTTACTAACAATTATCACTGATTATTGTGGATTTTGCAACATTGTCTTGGAAATATGCTATATGTGATTTTTACAGGTTTTTGACCAATTTTCGCGAAATTCACAACGATCTACATCGAGTGAGAAAAGACCACTGAGACGACATTCATTGAAGATGATGATCGAGGAAGGCTTGGCTAATTCATGCTCCTCCCTGTATTGATCAAGGTTTTCTGATCAGAAACTTTAAGAAGATGTCAAGAGCTACTAGGATTTGGAAATAATTATTCAATAAAATCATCAAATGTCAAAGACTAGAAGATTTCGTCAAATCTTAGCCCATACCGAAGATTCTAGAAGCCCAAGAGTCCATGAGGCCCCGTACAAGTATTTCTTAGGCGACAAGCAACGTCTCCGCGAAAGATGGAAACAACCGGGTGAAGGGAAAGGTTGGGTCGGCCGATCCTACCCCCCTGAGTCGGCCGACCACCCTCTCCAAGCACTGTCTGGTGTTTCCCTTTCTACCACGCCTCTTCCAGAAGATTCCAAGGAGATAAGGATTACTTGGGTGTAAAGGAACTGAAGATAAGAAAGGTTTATTTCGAGATCCATCCAAGCCCAAATTAAATCTCGAGATATTCTCCAATTTCAGGATAGCAGCACCTTGCGGGCCCAATTCGGAGACCTAAATGACGTCAAATGGAGAAAGTTTGAATACCAAAGTTATTGAGTTTTTGAGTGTTTCTACAGCTATCATGAAGGAATAACTATGGTGATAAAGGTACGTCTGCTGTGTCAATTGAGTTTTTAAAACTAATGTTCTTTGGAGTTTGTTTGTTCTAAGCTACAGATAATGGAAGCAAAGATGATTAGCCGAGAATGTTTTGAAAGCTAAGGGTTGCTTGAATACAAGGAAGATGAAGATACTGAAGGTTTATCTCAAGACCAATCTAAGCTCCAACCAAATCTCGAGCTACTCTTGGAATTCACGACAGCAACACCTTGAGGAGCCAATTTGAAGACATTAACGATGTCAACTAAAGAAAGTCCGAATACCAAAGTTGTAGATCGTTTCGAGCTCTATGAGATAGAGTCCGAATTTGCATTATTTGGACTTCAAATTTGGAAGTTATGGTTGAATTACTAAAGGGGTAAAGCAAGGGAAGTTGAATTTCGGGAAAAACAAGAAGTATTCCTCTCCAACACTTGATGGTGCATGCAATCATGGCATTCCAAGGAAGAAGATGAAATCACCATGAAGTCAATATTTGAACTTCACTTCTTCAAGATTAAGGTGATTATTATTTTAATCGTAAATATAATTAAAGTTTACCTATGTTTGATTAGAGATGTTTCATAATGATCATTAAAATGTTGTTTGGTTGATTGTTATCCTCCTATCCTTTCTTGTGTTTTATTTTTTTTGTTTTTTGTTAAAACTTTATTTCCTTAATCCTTAAGAATCATTTAGACTAGTTTCTTGTTTATACATGACCTTTGATCCATATCTTTGCAATGCTTAATTCCAACATGATAATCGACCAACGTATAGATTATCTTCATGTTCTTTTAGTAGATCCTTTTGCTTTAATTAGATGATTGAATCTGCTCATGCTTAGAAATGGTTAAGTTTTGCTAGTTAGTTGATTTTCAAGTTTAAGGTTGGATATAAATAAAAAAAACTAAGAGTCAAGGTTTGTGCAAAAGTAGAAGGGGACCGACCACTACCCCCCTCGAGTGGTTCGGTCCAAATTTAATTTTTGTGCAAATTGCTTTTGAAATTTTTAACATGAACATATGTATGTTTCTCATGACTTATTATTTGTGCACAATATTATTTTTAAAATTTTAAAGTTTCAAAACGTTTGGTCTCTTTACAAAAAGAACCCTTGTTAGAATTTTATCTAAGCCTAATTTTATTTCTTTCAAAATCATCTCTCTAATTTGGCCAAAATTATTAGGAACCCATCGTCCTGTGTATCTCTTGTTTGATTTTATGAATCATATTCATCTATGAATTATATATGCCTTAGTGTTTTGCTAAGTGATTTCAAATTGAATTATAGTTGTCTTTGATTTATAAATCAAATGTTTGTTTAAACCCCAATCAAGTATGTGACTCTACTTTTATCTCTAATCAATACCATGATGCTATTATATTATATATATGTATGCACTATGAGCTAACCATGCAGAGAAATTCACACTTCATTTGAAACAATAAGACCAATGAGTGAAAGAGTACAAGACAAATTCATGATGATTGATACAAGGATTTGATAAGGAATTAAGGACATCATCAGAATTTGCAAAAGTTTGATTGAGTTTCAAGTTGAAGAGTGAGTGGCCTGAATGAAGGAGGAATTGAAGACAAAAATCAAGCCCATAAAGGTTCAAGATCAACAATGGTGGACTCCGACAATTTTTACAAAAACCCAAGTCCAAAAGGTTGAAGATTGTCAACATCGGGAAAGCTGAAAACAGAAGGCTGAGATGTCATTGTTGACGGTCATTATTGCACTACCAATGACCATCAACTAACACCAAACATGGAGGAAAACATGCCAAAGTATGGATTAGCCCGTGCTACTAACATAGTTCCACAAGTTGTGTTGAATATTTGATTGCAGGTGAAAGATCAGCTGAAAACAGGCAAAATATGGCTAAGTCAGGAGGCGACTGGCAAGTGGGCCAGGCCGCCCGGCTCCACCCCAAGCCATCCGGCCTGACAATGTGGCCAATTCACTTCATCTTCGACCTGCATGTGCCTAAGTGATGTGTCAACACAGCTGTGAAGTCCAAATGCCAAAACCACCACGTCAAGTACCGGAAGGCTTGCCACATCACCGATCCAACACTTGGATTGGTGAAGTCAGCGATCCTAGGCACTTCAATCCTACGGCTAAGGAAGAAACACAAGTGAGATCAATGGTTGAGGAAAAAGCACAACTATAACCGCCATAACCGACATGCAACCGACCTAGGGAAGCAATATGGAGCATTGGATGACACAAGTCGGTGGATTAGACGGTCACTCGGGCCGCCCGGCCTGGGGTGGAGCCGCCCGGCCCCACCTGTGGCCGCCCGACCTCTAACCGCCTCTCCAACTGCCACACCGACCTTAGAAGCTATAAATACCCCCTAGGCCTCACTTGTGAAGTGTGGAAGTTGAGTAGCTAATACTATCACTTAGTTTTGTATCACTTGGTTAGTCCTAGGAGTTAGAGTTGAGTCTGAGCTTTTGCCTCAGGGATTCTGGAGTCTTCTTCGAGTCTTGGTAAAACTCTTGTATCTTTCTATCTTTGTACTCTTGTTACTCTAGTATAATATATATCATTGTTTTATCTTCTGTAATACTTTACTTTATTTCTTAACGCTTGCCTAGTGTGGTGTACCTTTATTGCACACTAGATCCAAGGTTTAGGTTTGTGTTGTTCTTAAACAATTTGAATCCTGTTAGACTTGCCGGTGCTATAAGCCTGTCTTAGGCTTTTGATTTAAGATTAAGTTAGTTCTCACCGTTTGATCAAGGAAGAGCTTTAGTGTTCAAGTTCTCACTTGAACACTAGTATAGCGTGCCATCTTACCCACGCAGATCTGGTTGGTAGCTCTCAGGTGACAGATCTAGAGGTCTCAGTATTCCACCCCGTCGTTCGATAAGCCCATAGGCGTTAGCCGGGTCTCCTTCGGAGGTCTACTCTCTACCCCTTCACCCCTCGAGGCGTCGGAATTTCGCTCGACGCAAGATCCTAGCTTGTTTCCAGTTAACTTAGTTCAACCGCGAATACTCCTCTGCAGCGGTTAAGTAGTAGAGTTTGGAAATCTAATCTCACTCGTTATCCTCCTAGGCAACTACCTAAGTGTTAGGCTTCTTTAGTCCCTGTTTTACTCTTCCCACCATACACTATCTTTATCTTATCCCCGTTGTAAGATTAGCTGGTATTTTATCTAAGTTATACTACTGCTTGAAAGTTCGACATTTCATTCCACCTATTCGCCCTTGCTTCCCTGTGGATTTTTACGATACTCGGAATACTCTGAGTGAAAAAGCTACAGCGAATCTCCGTGCGCTTGCGGAGTAAAATCTGTTACGCTAAGAGACGTGAACAAGCTTTTTCTGGCGCCATTGCCGGGGAAGCAATTGGCAATAGAAGTTTGATTTGTTCGAACCTAGGTACTTATAACTTGATAACATACCGCTATTTCTTAACGGGCTTATTTGCCTCTGTCTACTTTATTGTTGGGTGACAGAGAGGTGTATGACCGGTTTTGACCTACCGGCAAACTTTCACAACAATCCGGAGTCGCTGCTCAGAAGGAGAGTCCGTCAGAAGACAATCCACGGGCAGAGGCCTGTGCTAGCTACACTAGAGTTTGGATCATCAAGCACATCCGAAACGACACACATGGCTGAGAAGACCATTCGCAAGTTCTTTGTCCCATCCAGCAACAACATCCCTACGGGGCCAAGTGTGACTGTTGGAGATGGATTCGAGCTCAAGCCAGGTGTCATCCACATGGTCCAAGCTAGACCATTCTGCGAATTGGCGTCGGAGGATGCAAACAACCATCTCTAGCAATTTCTGGAGATATGCAGTACTTTTACCATCAAGGGTGCAACCACCGATGCTGTTCGGCTTCGCCTTCTTCCCATTCTCTCTGATAGGGAAGGCGAAACATGGTTCTACCTGAACCGCAACAACTTGACGACTTGGGAGGCATGCTCCAATGCTTTCCTTGCAAAGTACTTCCCTCTGGGGAAGACCAGCTCGCTGAGAAACCGAATCTCAAGCTTTAAACAGCTCGCTGACGAGTCCGTGGCAGAGGCATGGGAGAGACTACAAGAGTACATCGCCGCCTGCCCCCACTATTGTATGGAACAGTGGTTGATAATCAAGAATTTCTTCCACGGACTACACCAGTCTGCGCAAGATCACCTCAATGCAGCCGCTGGAGGATCATTCTTGTCCTTGAGCGTTGCAGCTGCCCGCACTCTCATCGAGAAGATGGCAAGCAACCAAGGATGGAGAGAGGAGAGGGCAAACAATAAGCCCCGTGGGAGTCCACCATATTGATGGCTCCGACATGCTTGCCGCTAAAATGGAAATCCTGCTAAAGAAGCTGGAGGGCACTCCAGAAGCTGTGCCGGTCCAGGCATTGAATTCTCGCATGACTTGCGAACATTGTGGAAACACCGGCCACACGGGGAACAACTGCCCCGAAAATGGATCGGAGGACGTCAACTTCATCAACAACAATGGCTTCAACAACGAGCCTCGTGCTCAACCAGGGTGGAACTCATGACCCAACTTACCTTATGCTGGTCACGGTATGTCTTCTGGTAGTTCTCAGTAGTTTAATAAAAATTCTTTCGATCAAAAGGCTGTGAACGATAGCATTAGTAAGAAGTTTCATGCGAATGATAGAGTTCTTGAATCTTTGTCAAATCAATTGGAAACTTTGAATAGTGCCATGAAGAACCAACTGAGCTTTAATAAAATGCTAGAAACCCAGATAGCTCAGCTTGCCGCCGCTGTACCTAGTCCCACTTCGTGGAAGCTTCTGGGGCAGCCCGAGCCATCCCCAAAGGAACATATAAATGCTATAATCACTAGGGGTGGAAGGTCTACACAAGACCGCCCCCACATCCTAGAGCTGCAGGAAAAGAATAGGAAAAGAGGGCCACACCAGAGGAGGAAGATGAGGTGGATCGTGAACCACCACCGGTGAAGGAAGCACCAAAGTCAGCTCCGCATGAGTTTTATGACAACACAGTGCTCTCTTTTCCTCAAAGGCAGAAGAAGGCCTCGGTCGACGAACAATTCAGCAAATTTGTTGAGGTAATTAAAAAGTTATATGTCAATATCCTATTGCTAGATGCGATGCAGGTGACTACGTATGCTAAGTACCTGAAGGACATCCTCAACAACAAAAAGCCACTGCCATCGACCGAAGTTGTGCACCTCATGGAGGAGTGTAGCGCTGCTATACTCAACCAGCCGCTTGAAAAGAAGAAGGATCCTGGGAACCCCTCCATATCATGCTCAATCGGAACCTAGAACTTTGATCAAGCTCTCTGTGATCTGGGAGCGTCAGCGTCATGCCAAAGGTAGTCTTTGATAAACTTACGCATGCTACACTTGCCACTACTGCTATGTGCCTACAGCTGGCGGATCAATCGATTCGCTACCCTGTTGGGATCGTCGAAGATGTCCCGGTGAAAATCCGGAACTTCATCATCTCGGTGGATTTCGTGGTGCTAGACATGGAGGTAGACACGAAGACGCCGCTCATCCTTGGGCGACCATTCCTAAGCACCGCTGAGGCTAACATTGATGTTGGAGCTGGAGAAGTCCACCTCAACATCAATGGCAGACGGGAGACGTTCGCCTTTGTCGGTGTTTGATACCGGCAATGCACCACGGGGTGTGTTACGCAGTGCTTTTTGGGGTGGCGAGATCGGCGTAGCTCGATGGTCCACGTAGAGATGCGACAAAACACAAGGGTTTACACAGGTTCGGGCTGCAATGTGCGTAACACCCTACGTCCTGTTTGCTGCGAGTTGCATTGATCTGAGTTCTTGAGGTTACAATGAGGGCTAGGGTGTTCGGTGGCTGGTATGCGATGAGATGATTGATTGTCTACGTAGGGGTCCCTCACCCGCCTTATATAGTCTGGCAAGGCTTGGGTTACAAGTCAGTTTCCATCTATGAGTCCTACCCGGCTTGGAATCCTACAGAATCTACGATTATACGCTTTCTTTCCTGAGTCCTGCTGCTCCTGGATACAGAGTTCAAACCAACTCCTTTACGCCTTTCCTGAATTATAGTGCCTTGACTTGGTCTTCAAGCTCGTCATCTGTTCTCGGGCCCACGAGACTAGTCGACACCCTGTAAAGGGCCTGCTGTCTCCATTGGGCCCTCCAACGGCCCATGTACTGAATCCACGCCGTGAGGGCCCAGGGGATATCAATCCTCCACAAGCCCCCGAGGCTCAAGTTAATTTAGAGATTAATTGACTCGAGACTCCAAGAAGAATAACGTACCGCTCATGAATTCCTCATTTGAATCCACACTGTTTCTTTTGGTGCACTGCTAGGTGCACCCCATGGGGTAGCCCCCGAGCTTCAAGTTTACTTGAGTATCAATCAGCTTGAAGATCTAAGCCCTTCGACCAGATTTCACAGAATTCCTTCCTCAGGTGCCGAGTTAACTTGAGGAACAACAGATTATTTTATTCGAGTTACCATCTGTACCTAGTTTTCCGAGTCATAGAAAGTCGACTCAAACTTCCTGTTTTCTCAGATTTTAGGAAAAAGAATAATTTCCCACAAATCCCGCACCCCATGGGGTTAACCCAAAGGGAACGAGTGGAAGGTACCGAGGAGTTACCTGAAAAAACCCCATCAAAACTGGAATCTTTCGAACACGCAATAGCCACTGCTCGCCCAAGCGATGACTGACGCGTGGAGGAAGTCGAAACGACGCAACCAATTGAATTGTGCTCAGAGAGATCGAAGCAGGGTGGCCGTACTATTAGAGCAGAGCCATCGCCCGGCCATCCATTACGCCTCCACTGAGTACCAAGTCTTCAAGAAAACCCCAAGAACTCCCCACCCCCTCGCTTTCACCAAGTGCCCGAGAGCCTCATACTCAGCTGCATTGTTAGAAACCAGGAAGAGAATCTGTAGCAAATACTTGAGTTTTTCCCCTGCTGGAGAGGTGAAAACGACGCCAGCACCAGCTCCTTCCAATTTCAATGAGCCATCAAAATACATCTTCCAGACTTCCATGATTTTTGGCTTCTCGGGCACTTGGTGTTCAGTCCATTTGGAGATAAAATCAACTAATGCCTGGGTCTTGATGGCGGTACGAGGACGGAACTCAATGTCGTGAGCCCCCAGTTCACAAGCCCACTTGGCGATACGCCTTGTGGCCTCCCGATTGCGTAAGACTTCTCCGATTGGAAACTCAGTGACCACTATCATTTTATGCTCCTCAAAGTAATGATGCAGTTTACGTGCAGTAATGAGAACTGCGTATAATAACTTTTGAACTTGAGGATACCTGATTTTGGAGGGGCTGAGGACCTCATTGATGAAGTAGACCGGATGTTGCCCGTCTGGTCGCTCGACCACCAATGCAGTGCTGATCATATGAGTCATACAAGAGATGTAGAGAAGCAAATCTTTAGCCGGTGAGTCGGCAGTGGCACGATTGGGAGACTTGAGTACGGGAGGCGAGGTTAGGAATTTTTTCAGAGCGTCCAACGCTTCCTGAGCCTCTTTGGTCCACCGAAACCTGTCGACCTTCTTGAGAAGTTTGTAGAAGGGCATGCCACGTTCGCCAAGTCGCGAGATGAATCTACTCAAGGCTGCCATGCACCCAGTCAACTTTTAAGCGTCTTTCTATGATCCGGGAGGGTGCATGCATAGAATAGCCTTGATCTTCTCGGGGTTGGCTTCGATTTCTCTATTGCTGACGACAAAACCGAGTAACTGACTTGCAGGGACGCCAAAAACGCACTTGGTGGGATTGAGCTTCCATCGGAATTTCCTCAGGCTGTCGAACACCTGGCGCAGATCGTCGATGAAATCTTCTTCGTTCTTAGTCTTGATCATGACGTCATCAATGTAGGCCTCTACACGTTTGCCCCAGTGGTCGGCAAGGCAAGTTTGAATCGCCCTTTGGTACGTTGCTCCGGCGTTCTTCAACCCAAAAGACATGGAGGTATAGCAGTAAGCTCCGAAAGGCGTGATGAACGCTGTTTTCTCCTGATCCTCGATTGCCAGGCTGATCTGATGGTAGCCTGAGTAACAATCGAGAAAAGAGAGTAAAGCGCAGCCGGCTGTAGAGTCAACGACCTGGTCGATGCGAGGCAACCCGAACTGGTCCTTAGGGCAGTGCTTATTGAGATCGGTATAATCAACACACATTCGCCAGTCCTTTTTATTCTTTTTGAGAATGAGTACAGGATTTGCAAGCCACTCGGGATGCATGACCTCTCTAATGAAACTGGCAGCCTTCAGCCGGGTTAACTCTGCCCTAATGGCCTCTCGCTTTTCTGGAGTAAATCGCCGCAGCTTCTGCTTGATGGGTTTGGCATTGGGGAACACCTTGAGTTGGTGGTCGGCCAGTTCCCTCGGGACCCCAGGCATATCCGCAGTCTTCCATGCAAATATGTCGTGATTGGCCCTCAGAAACTGGACGAGCATGTCTTCCTATTTGGGAGGAATAAGAGCGTTGATGGCAGTCGTCTTGGTCACGTCCGAGGGGTCGAGACTTATCTCCTTTTTCGGGGCGGCCGGTTGGATTGCCGCGCTTGAGGCCGTTTCATGAGTCGGGATCTGGAGGTCTTCCTGCGATATGTTGGTTTCATCCGCCTTGAGTTTCTTCTGTGCCGCCACATGATTCTGCTCGAGGGCCATCTGCATGGCCTCTTGCACACACTCCGAGGCTCCCTTGAAGTCAGCGCGTAAGGAGAGAGCACCACATGGGGCTGGCAACTTGAGGACGAGGTATGGGTAATGCGGGATAGCCATGAACTTGGCTGGCCCAGGACGCCCGATGATGGCGTTGTAGACACAGTTGAAGGTCGGAACTTCAAAGCGCAGCGTCTCGATGCGGAAGTTTTCTGCAGTGCCAAAGGCGACCGACAGATAGATGTGCCCAAGCGGATATTCACCCGCGCCTAGAATAATTCTGAAGAACGGGGTATCCGACTTCTTGAGTTCACTGAGCGGGATCTCCATGTCTTCCAGAGCTCTAGGGAGCACCACGTTGATGCTTGCCCCTCCGTCGACCAGCACCTTTTTGAGTTTGGTATCCCCGACTATGGGAGTTACCAGCAACGGGTACTTGCCTGGCTCATCGAAGTTGAGCCACTGATCCGCCCAACTGAAGGAGATTGGCTCGTGGGACCAATCGTATGGTTGGGGCGGCTCTGAGGTGGCCTTGTTGATCCGTCGGTCCTCCAGCTTCTGATGGCACTTGCTCGCATATGCTCCATTGTGGCGAAACCGCCCTGCTTAATCCAGACTAAGCACACCTGCCACCTCTGGCCCGCAGTGCACTTAGGCCAGACTAAACCTGGTAGTCCGTCGAGAGTCCTTCGGGCTCTCGATAACACCATTTCCCGAGAAACCGACATCAAACACATCCGACTCTCGAAGGAGCCACAACAATTACATCATCACAGGTAGTTCAAATAGAGAATAATAGACATAATTTACAAACCAAATATATGAAATCAAATACATGTTCAAATATAGCGGAAGCGAATTCAGAGTATATATTATAGCGGAAGCGTTTTCAAAACATCTCGCAGCGGAAACAAACTCAAAAGTCTTCATGAAGAGATGAACAAGGCTAGTAGCACCGAGCCCACCGATACTACCACCTCCAACACAGCTATCCAGATGTCGCCAGTACCTGTAATCCAAAAGTGGCGGCAAACCCTGAGTACTAATTACTCAGTAGGACTTAATGGACGGGGCTTACGGCTGACGCAAAGCATGCTTACTAACCATGTGGATCCTTAGCTGTTGATTTTTAAACAAGGTCATGTTGACATAAGATAGCAGGATTTGACAGCTGCTATCCATTAACCATGAAGATTCATTTACATCAGAAAGTAAATACTTGCATGAAAGTAAAACATGAGAACCATCGGTAACTTGCATAATATTCAAGGTATACCCCTATTCTACACATGTCCCGTCCCAAGATTCATAGTGCCTCCATCTAACCCGTAGGACTAGCCGTTGTCACACCCGGTTTTAGAAACAAAACCAGATGACACCGTATGTGTGCCCAGGATCTATTTTCCACACATACAGCCGACTTCATCAGTGAATATCAATAGACAGTGCATTATATAAGCGTATAAAACTTACATTTGACACAAAAGTCAATATATCAGAGTATAGCGGAACTTCTATCTCGTAGCGGAACTCCATCTTTACAGGAAGGTTGACTGGGGGCACGTATGCCTAAACACATTGTAAACTTCTGGATCCACTCCGTCTTCATATCATCATCAACTTGTATAGAGAAGAACTATAGGTTTGGGATAGCAAGGGTGAGTACATGGCGCACTCAGCAAGTATTCCGTTTAAAATAAAAGTGGACTAGCTTTATAGTGGACAGGCATAGCGGTTGCTTTTAGTTGATCAAGTTTTATTACTAGCAATGATTAGCATAACCCATCCCATAACTGAAATATTATAAGTAAATAAAATAATTGAGTATCAACCATTGTCGTAACTGCCACCATTACCATCATCACCACTCTCATCATCACTGTCATCACTATTATCATCATGAGCCATTTTTTTTTGAAAACTCTAATCTGTGAGGGTCCAGGCCGCTCTTAACCGTGAGCACGGCTGATATATCGGTTTTAAATACTCTCGAGAGGTTGTACATCTTTACCCACAAGTCATGATTCCCATATGCCAAGAGGTGGCCAAACCCCATATATTCACTATCCTTTGATGAATCGGCAGGGTTTCATTACGAGACCTTTACAAAGAATTCCTAGAGTTATGGCCCACTCGTTACAGGTTACTCCAGTTAACTAAAGATATGAGAGTTCCGTTCCAAAGGGTGATTAACCACGATGGCAAAGGGCAAAGTCCCATATCCCCCAGACCCCTCATACGCCATGTTTCAGGAAAGCAGGCCAAAGCTCTAGTTCATCTAATTAATCAGTCAAGGATGTCCCATTCCATCTTTGTGGTTGCACTGTTTTCCTGGGTGGTCGCTCGGCGAACCGATCCTTAGGGCGAAGTACTTGAGCAAAACCAACAAAAACATGCTCAAGTCTCCATGTTGCTAAATAACCAAACTTTCATCATCATTGCATCATTAATTAATCAAGATTAGCAACAAGAAAATATGTTGAGCGGTAGCATTAATCTACACATCACAGCCCATCCCAAGTTTCATAGACATGTAATGGTATATGAAGCTAGTCATCCTTATTAGGAGCAATCAAATTGGGCTCTAGATTGTGTAGTTAATGTAAATAGGACATAGGTCAAAGAATACTTGCCTTTATCCCCATATATATATAGCTGCTCAAAAGAATCAATGTGGAACTTGGCGAAACTTGCTCTTCACAAACCACGGTCACTGTAGCTTTTGTATTGGTCTCTAAAGGCTGTATACTGCTCTCGTTTCATACGCGACGAGCATCCAAGTCAAATAATATGCAAGTAGACAAACAAACATGCATAAGAACAATACACCAATCAAATAAAAGCTTTATAAAACACATGCCAAAGGAAAGCGATCGTCGATATGGTCACATGAACGGAAGAAACGCAAAAAAACGGAGCTATATATGGTTGAAAAGATAGAGGTATAGGAAGATTTGCGCTATTAAACACAAAAGACTTAAATGCTGGGTTTATTTTATTTAAAAAAAAACATTTGCAAGATATTTTAGAGGAACTTCTAAGTGGGAAATTATTCGTATTATATTTGAGCTGGAAACTGTATTTAAAACTAGCCATATTTTATTTATAAATATTGCATATAGATTATGCCATTTAAACAATTAATGTTACAAAATAAACAACATGTGAAAACACCAAACCGATATTTATCATGCTAACCAAGTTATTATAAAAACATATTTTAGGAGATAACACAAATAATTTTGCATTAATTTACGAGGAAAACCGAAGTTTAAGCCTAGTTTGCTTTTAATTCGAAATAAATTAAAATATCATTAATCAAATTAAAACTAGAAACACATACAACGTGGTGAACGTCATTAATACATCAAGAGAAAAAGAAAGCTACGTGGTTATAAATAAAACAAAATATGGGATCTTATGCAAAGGTGATATATATATAGGCATGGTATTAACGAGTATTATACTACTGCTGACCAATGATTGCTCAATGGATCAAGAGTGCTTCAAAAGAAAATACGATACATGGAATTGAAATATGGGAGAAGGCCATATATATATATATATATCCCAATTATTTGTAAAGGAAAACGGCCACTTACGCGTAACGTCAATTGACTAGCCTAGCCATGCTGCCTGACATGCAAGTGCTGGACAGTCGACCTTTGCTTGCTAATGATCATGCCTTGTGCGATAGCTAGCCATGGCTTGTGGGCTTGCAAGGTTGGACGACAGGACGCGATGGTCTTCAGCTGATTTTGAAGTTGCATGCATGACGTTGTGATTAGGTGCATGAGGGTGCAAGATTGATATGGATGGACAGACGTGACTCACCAACAGTAAACCGTGCGCCGACGGGATGGATGATTTAGCTAGATCATGGCTCTTGGGGACGTGGCTTGAACGTGTCGGCAGCCATCAGGAGAACAGTCCGTCTAGCAGCGAGCTCGTAAAGCTTGGAGAAGGATCATAACGCTGCACCCAAGACGACGGCGCGTGTGCGTGGAGGAGCGATGATGTTCATGCGTGCTTGCATGGCGGGGCGACAGAACAAGGGCGACGAGAGGTGAGTGGCTGCGGCAGTTAGGGCATATAGACCGCGGGGTTGGGTTTATCATATAGAAAGAAAAGCTCTATAGATACGCGTCAACTGGCAATATGGTACTATTGATTTACATCTCCCACCTCCACTAATGGGCTTAATGAGCTTAAAGCCCATTAGAGAACCCATAAATGGGCCTTTGAGATTTACTGGAATTTCAAAATATTTAAATGGACAAAGCCCATGTAAATTCGGAATTTATAATTTTCGGAATTAAAATAATTATAGAGAAGTCTAGAATCAATACTTGAAGCCGAAAAATATGCCTACAGTCTCAAAAATTCTAGAAAAAATCCCAGAAATAGTTTTGGACCTAATGAACCCAAATAAAATATTTGGAGCACAGGGGAAGATTTTCAAGAGCATCTGATAAATGGATTTTACTCTAGAAAGAATGAGAAAAGCTTCTAGAAAAAGCAAGAAACTTTCCGAAAGGTTACTCAGAGTTTAAAATTATTTATAAACTTTTAGCACACAAAAACACCATGCAAAACGGCATGAATGCAATACGCATGTTATTCCTAGGTTTTATTTGACTTGATTAATTAGAAAACAAATAAATAAACACGGTGTCATGCATAAAAGCATAAATACTAGTGAATTAAATTATTTTAGCACGAAATTTTCAGGTACCGAAAACCAGGGTGTTACAGCCGTCTCAGGAGCGCTACCACGGTACGTCGGGTCAGCCCTCTCTCGACATCAAAGCACCTCCCAAGTCCATCAACCTCCTACCAATGGATGGGCAGCACCATGAATAGTGGAACAGATCATACTCATCCAAGCATGTTGTATTGAAAAGCATGATTTAATAAACAACATGTTACAGTTATTACTACGTTGCCAAACAGTGATATTTGGCACTCTCACACCTGGTGAGCATCAGTGATTCGAATCGATTTTTAATTTCCGGGAATAACTAAAAATGCCAGGGGTATATGCTTACTAGCCATCGCGTTCCCACATATAGTCCCCATCTCCAGTTGTCCCATCCCAAGTTCGATTCTAACCCACCATTCCCTAGGTTTAGCCCTCACAGAGCGATACCACGGTACGTCGGGTCAGCCCTCCGTGAGAGTGAGTGCCCCTAGAGTCCGGTAGGACCAAGTCTTTGTTCTTCGAATGGCACAAGTAAGACTTTCACAAGGCCCATTTTCTGGATAATCACTTTAGCAATGTTATGCCAATCAGCAGACGAACAGCGGATGGGCCTTATGCGACTCGGGCGGAGCCGGATAACAACAATGCACACCCCAAAAGTAAACTTACGCTCCGCCCGGTCTCCATTTAACATCAGCAATAATAATCATAAATTGCATCATAGTAAGATTTCTGAGATTTGAAAAATCACCTACGCGACGAGTGACAGTGCTCACTCGTATCTACTCATACCTAGCATTTCTAGGCATACTCGTCCTACGAACTCTATTCATAGGAGCTAGGGCCAGGGCGGCCAGGATGTCTAATGCAGTTGGTTCCAAACAACTCCTGATGCATATGCCAAATCATTAAGATATAAGATGTTTGCTGGGTATAGTATGGTTCTGCCTACCTTTGATTCACTTTAATAAAACCAACAAACTAAGCAACTGTTAGTTTGCCGGGTTGTGAGGCTTTGCCCTAGGCAACCCCTTGATCCCTTGGACCATTCCTCCTTCCAAACACGACTGATGGGCCCTCCAGGTCGTGTTTGGGGCTTAGTTGGTCTTCTGGACCACCATTGATTGATGTAGCTCCACACACTTGGCTCTTGATCACGTAGCTGTAATACGCGTCACTATATGAATGATATGCATGGTGCAATGAATGAAATGCATGAATATCAAGCACATGTGTGCACAAGAATGCATATGCTTGCAATGGATGCAGATGAAATGCGAATGATAGAATGCAGCAGGTATTTCATGGATAAATAACATGGTATAGTAGTTTTACATATGGCATATGCTTATACCTAGGTAATTTATCCTCGTTTGTGAATTAATTTATGCACCTAGGTTGTAGCAGTAAGACATAACCAAATGAGACCAAACTTTTATGACATACAGATACTTCATACCTAAAGCTACTGCCAAAATTTCAGCCCCATTGGAGTTATAATTATTTTATTAAAATTCCAGCAAGTTCTCAGCCCTACGCATTGTCAGAATTTTCATAAATTATAGGAATAGTTTCTGAATATGAAAATTTACCAGTAAGCTAGATTCAGTATGGACTACCTGCACAAAAATTTACAGGTTAAAACTCACAAGTTTGACAGGATATCTATTTTCTATATATTAATCTTGTGCGAAATCTAGATGTACATAAAAACTGTGTGAATAGCCCTCTAGCATATACTTTTTGGACTCTATGCATCAACATTAGGCTGCCAAATTTTCCAGAGAATTTTCCTAGCCATTTATGACCACCTTTCCTAATTATCTTTTCCAACATGTAGCATTTTATCATTTTCAAAACACCACTCAAACTTAACATGCAGAGGCTCATATTTTACCAATGGGATTCCTAAGCTATATAGGACATAAAAAAATACTAGTGAGTCATATTTGTCATACTTTGCATAGGCCTCATTTCCAAGCTATCAAATAATGCATAAAGTACATGCAAAATGATAAAACCATGAATGAATAGTAATATATTGAGCCACCAAAATTTTCACAGTGTCCAAACATTCTAAGAAAGCTACTGACCAAGTTTCATCGGATTTGGAGTTCATTTAACCCTTATTTGCGAATTATCTTGTTTTATCATGCATGCAACCAAACATGGGCAAAATGATCATTTTACACTACCACATCATAACCATTCAATAGATCTAATAAAGAGGAGTCTATTGCAACTCAGTTTGCCTTTTTAGGATTTTTATTTGATTTGTTCTGATTTTCCAAAGTTCACAGCCGAAATAAATGCATTTAGATAGGAAAAACAATAGACCGGGGGACTAGAATGTGATTAACTATAGTTTGTAGGGTGTAGCACATAAATCTCCCAAGACACAGTCAGCAGTGCATACAAAACTCACGTTTCTCAGGGCCAAATCTGCAAAATGCGAGGGCTTGGGTTAGAATGTGAAACTCTAATAGATCTAGGGGTATTTTCACAGTTTATGTAAGACACATTAAACAGCGGTATAATAATCAATAATCGAAGGGGTTTTTCTGCAAAATGGCCGCGGCTTTCTTCTACCTCTGAATAGGGCGAACCGCGCGCGGCAGAGGAGAGAACAGCGGCCTGCGCCGGCGAGGTGGGGGCCGGTCTTGGAGCCGAGCGGGCCCAGGGCGTGTTCCTCGCCGCGGGCTTCCATTTCTCCTTGACCTCGTAGCGTGAGGAGGCCTGTAGAGGCGGCGTGACGGCGGTGAACCGGGGCGCGGCCGCAGCGGTGTGACGGTGGCGCGGTGACCCGATCCAGCGAGGGAGGAGGCCGTAAGGGCTTGGGTCGGGCTTCACAGTTGCGCAGTGAGATGGGGAAGCCGGTGGCGGTGGAGTGGAGGCGCGGGGGTGGCCCGAATGTGGTCCTCCACGGCGATGCCGGGCTTGGCACGATGGCCATGGCGGCGCCGTGCTTGGGGAGGGAGGAGGAGGCGCTGGAGGGGCTGAGGCGCAGCCGGGATGGTGGAGGAGGGCCGCACGGACGTTGTGACGGGGAAGGCGTGGAGGGAGAGAACCGAGGGTAGCCGGGGCGTGAGCTTGCGCTCTCGTGGCCATGGCGGCGGCCATGGCATGCACGCACGCGGAGAGCGCTAGGGCAGTGCCGTGCTCCGGGCTATTGGGGGATTCGGTGGAGGGTATCAAGGCGATGGTGGTGGTTGCGACGCATGGAGGGGATGTGGACCGAGACGGCCGGTGCGCAAGCTCGTCACGAGCTCGGGCTCGGTGTCCATGGCGGACGCGCTGCTGCTGCTCAAGAGACGGAGAGAGCGAGGAAGAGACTGAGCGTGGAACGAGCACAGGAGGACGGGTTCCTGTCCAAGTGCGGCCGCGGGAAGAGCAGCGCGGGCAAAGGCGCGGCCTCGGCGCTGGCATGGCCGTCCAGCGTCGGGCGCGTGGCGACGTCGCCCAGGCGCGGCGAGCGCCGGTTGGGGAAGAGAAAGAGAGAGGTGGGTGGATGTCGCCGGGAGACCATGTGTCACTGACAGTTGGGGCCATGAGGATGGAAACAGGAGATGGTCCATGGAACTGGTTCGCGAGGGAGTTTGAAGGTGGGGCCCACAGCCGGGTGTCGACATCTAGCTCTGGGCGGGAATCCAATGGGGCCTGCCAGGTGGGACCCACATGTAAGTGACACAGAAATCCCGAAATTGGAGGGAAAAAGGAAAACACCAGTTTGACTGCTAGGACCCTTATTTGTATTTTACGTTTTTGAACGTCCTAAGGACCGAATTTGACCAAACTCAAAATACAAGAAGTGTTCTAAATTTGTTTATCTACAACTTTGTTATAACCTTTAATACTAAGTTCATAATTTCATATCAATGTTGTTCATAATTTCATGAACTACAAATTTCTCAATAAAAGCATTGCAATATTTTGGCTGTAGGTCAAGGGAATTTTGAATTTACAACACAGGTCAGGTTCTGACAGATTCACAGATTTACAATCAAAGACCCAAAACACCATCCAAATCACAGTGCATGTCAACACTCCAATTACCAAAGTTGTTCCTAATAGAATTATCTACAAGTTTGGTATATAAAGTTTTGCTTGGATCACCACAGATTTTGAATTACAAACACAAATATTATTGAAGGTTTGGTAAAACTGCTGCTTCAATTTATGGAGAGTCGTTGTTGTTTCAAACTTTTGGTCACTCAAATGAAGTCCAAACACTTCCACTCTAAGTGCATTTGAAAGGTGATAAGTTTAATTTCACTTCATAGAAAGTAAGATTTTAAAGTTGTATGGTGAAAACAAAAGTAATTTTAGATTCAAATTTGGAGTGAGCTGAAATTCAGACAGGAATTTTTCTGTGGACTCACTTGGGGCTGATTTCATGAGGTACTTGGGGTCAAAAATTAAAATAGTTAGAGGCAGTTTTAACCAATGCTCAGGGTAGCAAAAGTGAAGTTCACGGTATGTATGACAACTTTGATAATGGAATTAAGCTCAGTTGCTCAATGAATCCAAAAGTTTTATTAGGGCCTAAATTTGTTCACGATCACAATGGGCACCTTCCAAAGAATTTCTGGTTTGGTTTGGTCTCGACTTTTAAACCTCATAACCTATGATTTTAAAGATGGTCGTAATATCAAAGTCAAAGATAACATCCTGAACTAAGACTTTTGCATTTGGTGTTTCGCATAAAAGCTTGTGGGTGGTGACTTAAACAACCAAACCACGTAGGGTTTCGTATTCTCCTAGAAAAATTTTGGCTTAGTGATTTCTCCATCTAGTCTTCATTACTCTCTAAGCGTCATCAAGTCCTAATTCATTATCAACTTGTCTCTAGTTGCGTGTTAAGGCTTTTAAGATGCCGGGGGCATCACAACCCACCCCCCTTAAAGAAATCTCGTCCCGAGATTTGGAGGAAGCGGGGTTCTACGGCTTACTGCGAAATGCGAATGGTCTTTGGCTCGAGGTTTGCGTGCTTCTGTCACACATGGTAATATTCGAATTGTCTATTATCTTTGTTAACTGGCTCGTGAATGGTTAGTGCCTCTTTAACACAAGGTAGTTACAAAGCTTCTTTTAATTGGTCCATGGTGGCCTTTCTAAGATACTCGCTGAGTCGCGTCCTATATGAGAGCGAATGAATAAACCACAAGGAAGGTGTGGCCACAGTGCGAAAGCGACAGCGATTGATTCGAACAATAGAACAGGGTTACTTCCTGACTTTGACACCAAGATTTAGAAACGTGCAAAATATATCGATCTTAGAACAATAGAAGCAAGGTGTACACAATTGGAAAAATCGAACCATGAAGGATCTTATGATTTAGAGGGGTATCAATGGATGTGCTTTTGAGAGACACATTCATTTCATTTGATAGGGACTATGTACACATATAAGATCGTAATTCAAGGTCACTTCAAAGGAAAGATGTGGTGCAGTACAACACACCCTGCCTTTGGCAGCAAGAATGTACACAAGGGTTGAGATAGACTTGACAAGGTGATGGTTTGTACAATTTCTTAGCTTGGTCAAGACTGACCAAGGAGGTCTAGGTATATGATGTGTGCTTACTAACGAAACAATAGACGGTGTTAGTAAGCTTAACTGAGGATGATTTTCAAAGAAGAACAAAGCAACTTTTTGAAAAGGATGTTATGACAAGAGCACTAGCCGAGAACAAAAGCTTAGTGCAGCGAATGATGTTGAAGTTCACCTTCAGGAGATAAGGTTCAATATATACAAGAAAGGAATGTAAGAGAAAGCAGTGGAAACAGAGTTGATGGTTCCCACAGATCAAGAGAGGTAAGTTGTGAGAAGGCAATGGAATGATGTAGCAAGACAGTGGAAATGGAATCAAGCATTCCCACAAATACAAGACGTTAAAGATAATCAAGGTAACCATAGAGATAGAATTGATCATCCCCATGAATCACGACTAGCAAGAATAAACAAAGCAATGAAAGGTCTGGACTAAGTGTGAACATAGAATTGATCCGTCTCCACGGATCGAGAAGGACACGGTTCAACAAGGCAATGGAAAGATGTGAACGATAGTGGGATTAAGATGGATCTTTCTCCACAGACCGAGAAAGGCAAGGTGAAACAAAGCAATTGAAGGATACAATGTGATAGTGGAAATAGAGTAATCATTTCCACGAATTAGATGTATACGGTCGACAAGGTGATAGAAAATGGATACAAATGTTCCACAACTTAAGCGGCGTTATGCCTTTGTAAGTCTTGATACCATCGCGAGCCTAGGGGTTTACCCGGTGTCGGCCATACACATGGGACCCTAGGTTGCGTCGTGGCACCATAGACTACTCGGGTAAACACCACATCAAGAGCGGCACAACTATCCAACCTCAGGGTATGCGAATAACATAAGGTTATAGAAAGACATGAGCAAGGAGTTTGGAGCGCATGAGTCTCAATGTAGGGGTGATATGAATCAAAGAGGTGAAAATACATGGATTCCAAAGGTTGGAAACACGAGAATCACGAGGATGAGAAACATATGGACCACCAACTTTTGAGTTGGGGTGTTGCATAGATTTGGAAGTACATGAATTGGCAAGAGCTCAAAACATGTGGCCTACCAGAATTTAAAATGCATGGAGTGCAAGAGCTTGGAATACACGGAATAGTGGAGCTTGGAACCCTAGTTTTGCAATTGTTGGGAAAGGCATGATACACTAGAGTTGATTCCAAGAAGTTATAATCAAGAGGAACAGTGAACCGTACTCACTCAATGTGCAGCCAATACATGACAGAGCTAAACATTGTTACTACACCAATCGGTACCCGTACGATTTTGCCTAATCGTAGGATTTAAAACATTTTGGTCGACAGCTAGCTTCTTCTTCCAGTCATTTCGATGCAGCGCGGAGCTTCACGTGGGTGACACCATGATGATTGTTGCCTTGATAGACCACCAACTTGGAAAATGTTGCTGGAGTCATGGTTGATCTTGAAAGGTTCCTCTTTATCTCTCATGTCATCAACTTAAGAACTCTAAATGTTGCTAGGGGTATCTAAGCGACAGTAGAACCTTGCCGCGGCATCTTCCAAACCCATTCTTGTCTTGGTGGAGCTCCAACTTGTATCGGTGTCGATGTTGACGCTGTGTATGTTGGGTTGATTGGAGAAAAGTCTTCGATGATGAAAGCTCGGGCATTCTTCTCGAAGACTTCTTGGAGGCTTGCTTATTGTTCCGATGGCTAGGCCTATAGAATCCTATGGACCCAGTACGTAAAGGTAAACATGTACAATCTATCCTGACTTCATCTTCAGGCTTGGTGAGGCCCTTTAGGCGAATAATCGCGTGTTGTCGATGTAGGAGTCGATGTTTCGTTTGTTGGGTCGACTGGAGAAGCTCATCCCGCTCCGGCGATGTGTCTTGGGAAATCTTCTTGGTATGCTTCGGTACATCAGGGGCTTGTGCGTCATCCTTGTGGTTGTAGACATGCCTACCGAGTCATAGCAAACTAGGACCTAGATGATAACACGTCCAATTGTCATGACTTGATCTTTGGGCTTGTAGAATCTCATTAACTGAAGCATCCTAGGCTGTATATGTTGAATCGTAGTAGTGTTTGTGGAGTATTCTTTAGCTTTGCCTATTCTTCACTTTTCTTGTGATATCTTTGACGAGGTCAATAACGCTTAAGTCAGTGGCGGTATGGCTTTCGAAAATATTTTGTATGATACAAGTGTGTTACATTTACGAGCTCAAGAAAATATGCCAAAAAGGGGAGACTACTACCAATTCTGGGGCCTGATTACTACCTTTCCTTCTAACGTGTACAGCTTGCAGCCAACTACTAGAGGTGAATTTAAGATAGTCTGCAAATGATCAGGATGCCTTAGTCATACCTAAGTTTGTTCTCTACGACTTTGGTATAGAAAGTTTTCCTTAAATGTCTTTAGAGTATCACCAGATTTGAAGTTTCAAACTGTAGGTCGCATAAGTGCAGATTTTGGTTTTTAACATGTTTTAAGTTGGGCCTTGAAACCCGAGCATTTTTGGAGAAAACATTGTATAACAAAGTGATTACGAATTTACGTGCTACAATCACCTTATATAAAATTTGTACCAATTTTGTTTACACCTCGAACTACACACTAAAACAGTAGTAATGCACATACAAATCACGTCCCAGACATATTGCTTCTAATTAAACGCATAGCAAGGCACATAGATTAATGACATAGGAATCTTGTTACTTTCAATCACACACCTACCAAAGCACATGAGATGAGATGGAATGATGCATGATTCATCCTATTCGGTCTCACATCCCACATCCTATGTATACTATAGATATATAACTAGCGATATTTCGGTGACATAGATGCACGTTTCTCCTTAATGCAACTAGCCGTTCTCTAGTCGTTCTTAATTTCGCACGTGGTTAGTGTACCTGCAGAAGAATGCATGCTCATACATTACCACCTAGTGTGGCATCCACGCATGACCGCTGCGTGGACAACGTTGGTGGGCCGCTGCACCTTTTCCTCAAAACCTGACTTTCCACCAGTCTTGGGAATTGTCGAGAGAAAGGTGAATCCCAAAACCGAATGTAAGTGTGGTGGGCATGAAAACCCGAAGCATGCCCACCACCCTTAAAGAGCTTTTTCTTATACAGCATGAATGCAGGGTTTACAACCGTTCGCAAATCCCAATAGCTTCCACCAGTACTGGGGATAGCTATGGCCGAAAGGTTGCTTCCCAAAGCGCCGAATATGCATATGAGTTCTATCTAGGTCAGAATGTCAGTGATGTCACCTGGGTAACACTAACATCCTTATACGGGCATAGCGTATACTCTCACTTTTGAATTACTTGAAAAGTGCTTTCGAAAATAGTTTTATAAACCAAAACTTGATGATATAACCGTTGTCTGTGTTTGATCGGCTCTGATACCAGCTGTGACGGAACCGCCCTGCTTAATCCACCTGCCACCTCTGGCCCGCAGTGCACTTAGGCTATACTAAACCTGGTAGTCCGTCGATTCGGGCTCTCGATAACACCATTTCCCGAGAAACCGACATCAAACACATCCGACTCTCGAAGGAGCCACAACAATTACATCATCACAGGCAGTTGAAATAGAGAATAATAGACTTAATTTACAAACCAAATATATGAAATCAAATACATGTTCAAATATAGCGGAAGCGAATTCAGAGTATATATTATAGGGGAAGCGTTTTCAAAACATCTCGCAGCGGAAACAAACTCAAAAGTCTTCATGAAGAGATGAACAAGGCTAGTAACACTGAGCCCACCGGTACTACCACCTCCAACACAGCTATCCAGATGTCGCCGGTACCTGTAATCCAAAAGTGGGGGCAAACCCTGAGTTCTAATTACTCAGTAGGACTTAATGAACGGGGCTTACGGCTGATGCAAAGCATGCTTACTAACCATGTGGATCCTTAGCTGTTGATTTTTAAACAAGGCCATGTTGACATAAGATAGCAGGATTTGACAGCTGCTATCCATTAACCATGAAGATTCATTTACATCAGAAAGTAAATACTTGCATGAAAGTAAAACATGAGAACCATCGGTAACTTGCATAATATTCAAGGTATACCCCTATTCTACACATGTCCCGTCCCAAGATTCATAGTGCCTCCATCTAACCCCTGGGAGTAGCCGTCTCAGGAGCGCTACCACGGTACGTCGGGTCAGCCCTCCCTCGACATCAAAGCACCTCCCAAGTCCATCGACCTCCTACCAGTGGATGGGCAGCACCATGAATAGTGGAACGGATCATACTCATCCAAGCATGTTGTATTGAAAAGCGTGATTTAATAAACAACATGTTACAGTTATTACTACGTTGCCCGACAGTGATATTTGGCACTCTCACACCTGGTGACCATCAGCGATTCGAATCGATTTTTAATTCCCGGGAATAACTAAAAATGCCAGGGGTATATGCTTACTAGCCATCGCGTTCCCACATATAGTCCCCATCTCCACTTGTCCCATCTCAAGTTCGATTCCAACCCGCCATTCCCTAGGTTTAGCCCTCACAGAGCGATACCACGGTACGTTGGGTCAGCCCTCCGTGAGAGTGAGTGCCCCTAGAGTCCGGTAGGACCAAGTCTCTGTTCTTCGGATGGCACAAGTAAGACTTTCACCAGGCCCATTTTCTGGATAAGCATTTTAGCAATGTTATGCCAATCAGTAGACGAACAGCGGACGGGCCTTATGCGACTCGGGCGGAGCCGGATAACAACAATGCACACCCAAAAGTAAACTTACGCTCCGCCTAGTCTCTATTTAACATCAGCAATAATAATCATAAATTGCATCATAGTAAGATTTCTGAGATTTGAAAAATCACCTACGCGACGAGTGACAGTGCTCACTCGTATCTACTCGTACTAGCATTTCTAGGCATACTCGTCCTACGAACTCTATTCATAGGAGCTAGGGCCAGGGCGGCCAGGATGTCTAATGCAGTTGGTTCCAAACAACTCCTGATGCATATGCCTAATCATTAAGATATAAGATGTTTGCTGGGTATAGTATGGTCCTGCCTACCTTTGATTCACTTTAATAAAACCAACAAACTAAGCTACTGTTAGTTTGCCGGGTTGTGAGGCTTTGCCCTAGGCAACCCCTTGATCCCTTGGACCACTCCTCCTTCCAAACACGACTGATGGGCCCTCCAGGTCGTGCTTGGGGCTTAGTTGGTATTCTGGACCACCGTTGATTGATGTAGCTCCACGCACTTGGCTCTTGATCACGTAGCTGTAATAAGCGTCACTATATGAATGATATGCATGGTGCAATGAATGAAATGCACGAATATCAAGCACATGTGTGCACAAGAATGCATATGCTTGCAATGGATGCAAATGAAATGCGAATGATAGAATGCAGCAGGTATTTCATAGATAAATAACATGGTATAATAGTTTTACATATGGCATATGCTTATACCTAGGTAATTTATCCTCGTTTGTGAATTAATTTATGCACCTAGGTTGTAGCAGTAAGACATAACCAAATGAGACCAAACTTTTATGACATACAGATACTTCATACCTAAAGCTACTGCCAAAATTTCAGCCCCATTGGAGTTATAATTATTTTATTAAAATTCCAGCAAGTTCTCAGCCCTACGCATTGTCAGAATTTTCATAAATTATAGGAATGGTTTCTGAATATGAAAATTTACCAGTAAGCTAGATTCAGTATGGACTGCCTGCACAAAAATTTACAGGTTAAAACTCACAAGTTTGACAGGACATCTATTTTCTATATATTAATCTTGTGCGAAATCTAGATGTACATAAAAACAGTGTGAATAGCCCTCTAGCATATACTTTTTGGACTCTATGTATCAACATTAGGCTGCCAAATTTTCCAGAGAATTTTCCTAGCCATTTATGACCACTTTTCCTAATTATCTTTTTCAACTTGTAGCATTTTATCATTTTCAAAACACCACTCAAACTTGACATGCAGGGGCTCATATTTTACCAGTGGGATTCCTAAGCTATATAGGACATAAAAAAATACTAGTGAGTCATATTTGTCATACTTTGCATAGGCCTCATTTCCAAGCTATCAAATAATGCATAAAGTACATGCAAAATGATAAAACCATGAATGAATAGTAATATATTGAGCGACCACAATTTCCACAGTGTCCAAATATCCTAAGAAAGCTACTGACCTAGTTTCATCGGATTTGGAGTTCATTTAACCCTTATTTGCGAATTATCTTGTTTTATCATGCATGCAACCAAACAGGTGCAAAATGATCATTTTACACTTCCACATCATAACCATTCAATAGATATAATAAAGAGGAGTCTATTGCAACTGAGTTTGCCTTTTTAGGATTTTTATTTGATTTGTTATGATTTTCCAAAGTTCACAGCCGAAATAAATGCATTTAGATAGGAAAAACAATAGACCGGGGGACTAGAACGTGATTAACTATAGTTTGTAGGGGGTAGCACATAAATCTCCCAAGACACAGTCAGCAGTGCATGCAAAACTCGCGTTTCTCAGGGCCAAATCTGCAAAATGCGAGGGCTTGGGTTAGAATGTGAAACTCTAATAGATCCAGGGGGTATTTTCACAGTTTATGTAAGACACATCAAACAGCGGTATAATAATCAATAATCGATGGGGTTTTTCTGCAAAATGGCCGCGGCTTTCTTCTACCTCTGAATAGGGCGAACCGCGCGCGGCAGAGGAGAGAACGGCGGCCTGCGCCGGCGAGGTGGGGGCCGGTCTTGGAGCCGAGCGGGCCTGGGGGCGTGTTCCTCGCCGCGGGCTTCCATTTCCCCTTGACCACGTCGCGTGAGGAGGCCTGTAGAGGCGGCGTGACGGCGCTGAACTGGGGCGCGGCCGCGGCGGTGTGACGGCGGCGCTTTGACCCAATCCGGCGAGGGAGGAGGCCGTAGGGGCTTGGGTCGGGCTTCACAGCTGCGCAGTGAGATGGGGAAGCCGGTGGCGGTGGAGTGGAGGCGCGGGGGTGGTCCGAATGTGGTCCTCCACGGCGATGCCGGGCTCGGCACGATGCCACAACAATTACATCATCAATTTATGGAGAGTCGTTCTTGTTTCAAACTTTTGGTCACTCAAATGAAGTCCAAACACTTCCACTCTAGGTGCATTTGAAATGTGATAAGTTTAATTTCACTTCATAGAAAGGAAGATTTTGAGTTGTATGGTGAAAACAAAAGTAATTTCAGATTCAAATTTGGAGTGAGCTGAAATTCAGACAGGAATTTTTCTAAGTGGACTAACTTGGGGCTGATTTCATGAGGTACTTGGGGTCAAAAATTAAAATAGTTAGAGGCAGTTTTAACCATGCTCAGGGTAGCAAAAGTGAAGTTCACGGTATGTTTGACAACTTTGATAATGGAGTTAAGCTCAGTTGCTTAATGAATCCAAAAGTTTTATTAGGGCCCAAATTTGTTCACGATCACAATTGGCACCTTCCAAAGAATTTCTGGTTTGGTTTGGTCTCGACTTTTAAACCTCATAACCTATGATTTTAAAGATGGTCGTAATATCAAAGTCAAAGATAACATCCTGAACTAAGACTTTTGTATTTGGTGTTTCGCATAAAAGCTTGTGGGTGGTGACTTAAACAACCAAACCACGTAGGGTTTCGTATTTTCCTAGAAAAATTTTGGCTTAGTGATTGCTCCATCTAGTCTTCGTTACTCTCTAAGCGTCATCAAGTTCTAATTCATTATCAACTTGTCTCTAGTTGCTTGTTAAGGCTTTTAAGATGCTGGGGGCATCACATCCATGCCCTCCTAGGATGAAGTTGACCTCCTTGTTGACGTCGGGGAAGCGTTGATTATTGCCTCTGGTTGGTCGTTGTGGAGGCTGGTTCTACGGTGGAGGCGGCGGCGGAGCAGGCTGCGGCACCGGGAAATGGCCGCATGTCAGCATGGCTTTGAAGTCGCGGCAGTTCCAGAGAGTATGGCGCATATCCTTGTGTGCAGGGCATGGCTCATCGAGGAGTTGATCGAGGGTCCAAGCTGGAGCAGAAGGCGGGCCACATGGTCATACTGGAGCTGGAGCCATGACCCGGACCTCCTCCCGAGGCCTCTTGTCGCAGCGACAATCTTGCCGCGAGGGTTCATCGTATCTCTCCTGCTTTCCTTTGCCACGACCGTCCTGTCGGGGGCGGACAAGGTCACGAGCTCGTTCGTCCGCTGTAATGTAGTGGTCCGCTTCTTGGAAGAGGCGCTCCGAGACAGTGGGCGCCCTTTCCAGTATGTGCTTGACGAAGACCTGGTCGTTTGACCCCCGAAGGAAGTCATCAATCACAGTATCCTCGGCTACGTCGGGGATGCGATCCCTTGGGGGCTGGAACCGCTTGAGGTATGATCGCAGGCTTTCTGAATCCTTGCGCCTGATGGTTTTGAGATCCCATCGCTGCGCCGTCTTGTCGGAGAGTGACCGAAAGTTGGCGATGAACAAACGATGGTGAGAGCCAATGGACCGGCCTCATTGCTCTCCTGGTGTGATGAGTGATTGTCAACGAGCTCAAGCCCTCCGATGGACTGGAGGCCCTCCGATGGACTGGAGGTAGACAATGAAGACCTCGATGGACTGAGGCAAAAGTCCTCCATTGGACCGGAGGCCATTCTCGGCGTCGGTCGGCCATGGAAGCTCGGTACACGGAGGGGCGGATCGACAACGGTGGTGTAAGCCCTCCGATGGACCGCGAGGCAACTCCGATGGACTGGAGAAGCCGGGTGCCACCGTGGTGCTCCAACCCGAGTGCATGGTGCGAAGGCGTGCGAGGGAGGCTTTGGCGGCTTCGGCTCAAAACCGTCACCCAAGTTCAAGTGACTTGATGGGTTGGGCTCCGACTCGCCAAGATAGAAGATTGGGCCAAGACCCGGCCTAGGAAGCCCACAGAATAAAGTTTCCCGGTTACTGACTTCAAAACCGGGGGAAGCTTCCAGACTACTGGCTACGTGGCGCACATCCAAGCGAGGCGTGGAGAAGAAGAAGATCAAGACGTCATCGTAGTCGTCCGATTGTATCTTTTCGGTTTGGCCCCCTCCGGGCATTTTTAGAGTAGGGGTCTTAATGTAATTGTGTCGTTTAGGGCCTAGGGTATAAATAGACTTGAGAGGCTCCCTTGAAGCTTATCTTGGCAGCAACAATACCCTAGTTTTCCCTAACCCTAGCAGCCAAGGTCCAAAGAGAGAAAAGAGAGGAGATTAGCTAGGAGATGAATACCTAGTTTAGTCTAATCTTGTCATTAGTGGGAGGATGAAGGGAGGAAGGCTCTAGGGAACTTTTGTAATCTGAATTTCATGATTAATTCAAGGTTCCTTGTTGAGAAATTCCATGTCTTGAACAGCAATCTCGTCCCTCCCTCTTTGCCCCTTTTCTAGTTTCGTTTTTGGTCCCGTTTCTTGGATTTTGGCTCGTTTTGTGTTGTCCAAGGATGAGACCTTTCTTTTGCCGGTATTTTGCCTTGCTAGGATGTGGTGCATCTCACCAGCCTAGTGCTAGAATCATCCAACCACGAGCAAGGGCCGTTCTTGACGTTTCTAGGTTTTTCGGGTTCAACTCACCTACCTCACGAGATCTGCAATTCCTGTGGATCCCTTGATCTTTTGGAGCTGATCTTTTAGGATTTGCTAGGGAAGGTCCTTAGGATTGTCAAGGCAAATTTTTGTGAAGTTTCGTTGAGATTTGACCCCGTTTCGATCGTTTATTCAAAAGGGTGTCGGGCTGTTTTTTGAGTACAGCTTTCTGCTGAGTTAATTAGTACGGTCTGTAGAGACCGGATAGTCTGGTCTGTGTGGCAGAGAAACCGAGGTTAGGCCACCTCGCGTGTGTGTCTCAGGTTTGTTTGTACGGTCTTTTGTTCGGTTTGCCAAACCGGACTGTCCGATCTGTAGTGTTTCTGGGCTGTTTTCTGCTTCTCCTTAACTTAGTACGGTCTAGGCCTTTTGGGGGGTTCGGATAGTACGGTTTGTACTATTTTGGGCTGTTTTCTTGTGTTAGTACCTTCTCGTCTTCCTTGGTCTTTTCTCTTTGGTTTCTTTGGTCTCTGGAGTGTTGTTGTTTGCTTCAAACTTGTTTTGTGTCAACCACTGCATGCCCATACTCTTCACACACTTCTTAAGTGAGGCACACTTCCGTGCGTTGAGTGGCTAGTGTGCGACACTAGCAAGCTTTGTAGCTTGTCTTGTTTTGTTTGTGCCTTGTTGTTCTTGCTTGTTTTGGTGCTGCTTCAGCGTTTTCAGTTTAGGGTTTCTCAATGTGTCCTAGGGTTAGTAGCGTGTCTATGCTACGTAACACTGCACATTAGAGAGGTGTAGTTTTAGGTGTTGAGTGTGTTTGTCTGGGTGTAGTGTGTTTGCCCTTTTAGATGTAGTTTGGTTGCTCGTCTTACGTCCTTTCCCTTGGGCGTTAATTCGAGTGCTTCCGCTTTCCATCCGATACGTATCTGTTCAGTGGACGGTATCGGGTGTGTGTGTGTTTTCGTGAGAGCGCACTTTGGGGGTTTGAGTTTGAGTTTTTCAAGTGCTCCTATTCACCCCCCCTCTAGTCGCATGTCTCGGTCCTACAAGTGGTATCAGAGCCGGTTAGGTTTCCTATACCTTAACCGGTGACTAAACCGTAGCGACGATGACTTACTCCGGGAAAATTCCCGTCCTTGGCTCCGATGGCTATCCCTACTGGAAAGGTAGGATGGAGGCGTTCCTTGTTAGCTAGAGTCAGGACATATGGGATGCTACTCAGAGTACGACTTTTGTGGTGCTTCCAGTTGCTGAGCGTACTACGCAGGATATCGTGGCTCAGCATGAGGCGAATGCCAAGGCTGTTAACTTTCTCTTCTCCGGGCTTGGTCCCATGGATTATGAGAGAGTGAGTCACCTTAAGACTGCGCGTGAGATATGGTCACTGCTTAGTGCACACCATGAGGGTACTGCGACGATTAAGGCTAGGCTTGTGGAGACTTACCGGCGCGAATATGAGAATTTCGTCCAGAAGCCGGGAGAGTCAGTAGACGACTTGTTTGGTCGCTTTCAGTCGATCATCAACAAGTTACGTGCCAACTCTGCCCCCGCTGCTCTCCCATATACCGATCATCAGCAGGCTGTCAAGTTGCTGTATGCTTTGGATAGAAAAATATGGGAGATCAAGGTGAACTCAATCATTGAGTTGGCAGGGTATGATACGATTGGAGTAGAGGCGCTCTATAGTAAGCTCAAGGCCACCGAGGTAGATTACAAGATGAGGGATTTCCTCGCTTGTACAGGTTCTAGGAGTCTGGCCTTGGCTACCCCCTCTAGTGAGTTTGTCACTAACCCCATGTTACACAACTTCTCGTTTTCTGCTTTGATGTCTGTTACAGAGGAGCAGCTAGCGACGCTTGGGGATGATGAGTTGTGTCTGGTGTCTAGTCGCTTTCAGCGCGCCTATGACAACCGGATGAGCAAGAAGAGGGGCGAGCGGCCCAAATGCTTCGAGTGCGGATAGGTCAGCCACTTCATCGCCGAGTGCCCCAACAAGAACAACTACTACAAGAAGGGCAAACGCTACTCCCGCGACTCCGACAAGTACCACTCCGGCAAGCCAAGCTTTGACAAGCACCGCTCCAGCAAGCACGGCTCCAGCAAGCGCCCCTTCGGCAAGAAGAACTTCCGGAAGGCTTTCAAGAGCTACCAGAAGGACATCCGGAAGCGGGACAAGGCCTTCTTTGCCAAGATCGGGTTTTGCAGCAGCGGATCTTCTTCCTCTTCGTCCTCGTCGAGCTCAAGCGATGAGGAGATCACGTATAGGAAGGACAAAAGGAACAATCAAGGCGGTCCAGCTGGCTTGTGCTTCGTCTCCACCAAGTCCAAGCGCAAGAACAAGGACAAGAGGAGCTTGGTTTGCTGCATGGCGCTTGAGGACAAGGAGAACAAGGATGACGGTAGCAACTCTTCTTCTGATGATGAGGTAACTCCTGAGCAAGCTGAAATCCTTGAGATGCTAGAGCAGAATAGCCGAGAGCTTAAGGCCCAGGATAAGATGCAGGAGAAGGCAGCTAAGAAGCTACAGAAGTTGAAAGCCCAACTTGCTGAGGCTTTAGAGGAGAATGAGAGGTTGAGGAGTGTGAGACCCCAACCCAGTGAGATTGAGTGTCCTACCTGTGAGTCTTTCATGACGGAGCTTGGTGACCAGAGAGATAGGTATGCCAAGCGGGTAGAGAAGATAGATGAGCTGAAGGCTGAGCTAGGCAAACTCTAGTCCAAACTGGATAAGCCTACTTTGAGTGGAGAGCTTGAGTGTGAGTCTTGCCCCTGTCTAGCTAGAGAGCTAGCTATTCTGAAGGAGAAGTTCGAGGGCATCTCATGGAGCTTGAGAAGCTTAGGGCTAGACCTACGCTTTTGGGTGCGTGTATGGTCTGTCCTACCTTGAGAAGTGAGTTAGAGCAGTTGAGAGCTGACTTTGAGGTGCTTTCAGCACCTACTGATACTTGTGAGAACTGTCTAACCCTTAGGATGCAGTTGGTGGATAGGGATGCCACCATTAGGAAGTTGGAGAAAGCTGTTGTGGTTCTCTCCCTAGACTGTGATACCTGTGCTGCCCAGACTATGATTCTGGAGGATCTGAGGGATGAGATGTTGTCTTTGCAAAATGACAACAACAGGTTGAGAGAGGTGCTCAGTTGGGTATATGCGAGGCAACCCCAACTAGAGATGATCATAGAGATCACCAAGAGAGCTGAGGGTGAGACAAGTGGTGTTGGGTTTGGAGAGTGCAGCACTTCGAGTGAGAAGAGTGCCCCGGTTAAGACCAAGACTGCACCTACCCAGCTAGGTGAGACTGTTGATGGGGTTTACCATGAGCCACCCAAGGCTGCCCCAAAGAAGCAGTACTGGACACCCAAGCCTTCTAAGGCTAAGCTGGATAAGATTGTTGAGGAAGAGCTTAAGCCCAAGGGCAAGAAGCTAGTCCAGCAGCCTGAGCCACCCAAGGCCACACCACCTAAGTCTAAGTCCCAGCCTAACCCAGTTCCTAGGAGGCCTGTCTACCACTGTGAGTTTTGCCAGCGGAATGGCCACCTAGAGGAGTTTTGCTTCAGGAGGAAGCGGGTTGAGAGGCAGGAGAGAGCTTGGGGGAACTAGGATCAGTTCTACCAGGGTGGTAGGCAAGATCCTCCCCACCGCGGTGAGATGAGAGACCGCTTTGCTGGTGGTGAGGCGGCTTTCAGGCTCGTGCTCCTGGTGGTGAGAGACGCTTCACCGGCCGAGCTCCTAGTCGTTTTCAGCGCGGCTATGGACCTCATGACCGAGGCTTTGAGAGAGCTTTCGAGGGTTCACGCTTTGGAGGTCGTGGTTACCCTGATCATCGTGATGATTTCTTTGATTGTGCTTACCCCACTTTTGAGTAGATGGCTCGGCACTGGTACAACAATTTTGGGACTAACCCCAGTGCCGGACCGTTTGCTCACCGTCGCTTTACTTGACTTTGCAGGATCGAGGCATGGAGGACGTGTGGATCATGGACTCCGGTTGCTCTAGGCACATGACAAGGCACCGCAAGTGGTTCTCCAGCCTCAACCCCGTAAGCACCGAGGAGTACATCACATTCGGGGACAATGGTCAAGGTAAAGTGATGGGTGTTGGTTCTGTTTCGCTCTCTGCTAAGCTTTCCCTGAGAGAAGTTGCCTTTGTCCGGAATTTGGGGTTCAATTTGGTTTCTGTTTTGCAACTTCTCGATGAAGGATTTGAGGTTCGTTTTAAGAAAGGTGCGTGCTGCGTTCTTGATGCTGAGGAGACCCTTGTTTGCTCTTTGCTACCTTTTGGTTAGGTTTTTAGGGTCGACCTCACATCTGTTTCTGGCCCTGCTCGCTGTTTGGTTGCTAGTCCTTCTGCTGATATATGGAAGTGGCATAGGAGACTTGGTCACTTGAGCTTTGATCTGCTAGTCAGATTAAGTTCAATGGGCCTAATCCGAGGATTGCCCAAGTTGAGAGCTGAGAAGGACTTAGTATGCCACCCCTGTCGTCATGGCAAGATGGTTGCCGCTTCTCACATTCCTGTGTCTCAGGTTATGACCTTCTATCCGGGTGAGCTACTCCATATGGATACAGTAGGTCCCACTCGGGTAGCGTCGGTCAGTGGGAAGTGGTACGTGCTTGTTGTTGTGGACGATTTTTCGCGGTTCTCGTGGGTATTTTTCATGGAGTTTAAAGATGAGGCGTTTGGTTTTGTTCGGGATTTGGTACTGAGGTTGAGAAACGAGAGTCATAAGGCCATGAGGGCTATCCGCAGTGACAATGGCGGAGAATTCAGAAACTCTCGTTTCGAAAACTTCTGTCGTGACCTAGGTCTTGAACACCAGTTTTCTTCTCCATATACCCCTCCGCAGAACGGTGTTGTGGAACGCAAGAACCGCACACTTGTTGAGATGGCACGGACGATGCTCGATGAGCATAGGACTCCGAGGCGCTTTTGGGCTGAGGCAGTGAATACGGCCTGTTACATTGCGAACCGGATTTTCTTGCGAGATTTCCTTGGGAAGACCTCATATGAACTTCGGTTTGGTATACAGCCCAGCGTCAAGCATTTGCGAGCGTTTGGCTGCAGGTGCTTTGTGCTGAAGAAGGCGGGGCATTTGGACAAGTTTGAGTCTCGTTGTTTGGATGGGATTTTTCTGGGGTATGCTTCTAGTTCTAGGGCTTTTCGTGTGTGGATTTTAGAGGCCAAGCAAGTTGTTGAGACTTGTGAGGTTTCTTTTGATGAAACTATGCCCTGCACAACCCCTGCCTTTGAGCTTTCAGGTGCTGATGAAGAAGGCACCATCTTTGAGGATGAGGAAGGTGATGGTGATGCAGGAGCCACTGTACTGGCTGCAGCTCCTGCCCCCTCTGCTATGAGCTCAGATGATGAAGGAGGACCCTTGCCCACGGCTTCCTCCTCACTCCCCCGACAGCAAGCTCATGCAGAGGCTGGACCCGCTGAGGACGCAGGGGAGGTGACCTCGGAGATTGTACCATCTCGGCAGGTCCAGCGGGATCACCCTCCACATAGGATGATTGGAGATATTCACCAGCGTGTCACACGCTCTTCGGTTAACTCTCTAGCCTTTTTCTCCCACTCTGCATATGTTGCTTCTTTTGAGCCCCGGGATGTGTCACATGCATTATCTGATCCTAACTGGGTGAACGCCATGCATGAGGAGTTGGAGAACTTTGAGAGAAACCATGTCTGGGATTTAGTTGAACCTCCACCAAACTGTCGCCCTATAGGTTCAAGAACAAACAGGGTGAGGATGGGATGGTTGTGAGGAACAAAGCGAGATTGGTAGCCCAGGGTTTCTGTCAGAAGGAGGGTATAGATTATGAGGAGACCTTTGCCCATGTAGCTCGTTTGGAAGCCATTAGGATTTTGCTTGCCTTTACGGCCTCTAAAGGCTTCAAACTGCAGCAAATGGATGTCAAGTCTGCTTTCCTAAACGGGTTCATAGAGGAGGAGGTATATGTGAGACAACCTCCTGGCTTTGAGAGTGCCAAGTTTCCAAACCGGGTGTATAAGTTGAGGAAAGCCCTTTATGGTCTGAAGCAAGCTCCTAGAGCTTGGTATGCTAGGTTGAAGAGTTTCCTGCTCAAGTCTAGGTTTGTGATGGGTTCAGTAGACAAGACCTTGTTTTTGTTAAGTCATGGCGGTGACACCCTGATAGTTCAGATATATGTTGATGACATAATCTTTGGTGGTTCATCTCACGCTTTGGTGTCTAGTTTTGCTGAACAGATGAGCAGGGAATTTGAGATGAGTCTCATGGGTGAGCTCCAGTTCTTCCTCGGGCTGCAGATCAAGCAAGGCCCTGAAGGAACCTTCGTCCATCAAGCCAAGTATACAAGAGACATACTCAAGAAGTTTGAAATGGGTGACTACAAGCCCATGACAACCCCTATGAGTACAAACACGGCGCTTGATGCTGATGAAGATGGGGAGGCGGTGGACCAGAAGGAATTTCGAGGGATGATCGGCTCACTTCTGTACCTGACGGCGACTAGGCCGGACATTCAGTTCGCGGTCTGCCTTTGTGCGCGCTACCAGGCTTCTCCTAGGACTTCTCACCGTCAAGCGGTGAAGCGCATTTTCAGGTATCTGAAATTCACTCCTGAGCTTGGTCTTTGGTATTCCTCGGGTTCTTCTCTCTCTCTTAGAGGGTTCTCAGATGCTGACCATGCTGGCTGCCGGATTGATCGCAAGTCAACCTCCCGCACATGCCAACTCTTAGGAACCTCTCTTGTCTCTTGGTCCTCTCGCAAGCAAGCTAGCGTATCCTTGTCTACCACAGAAGCAGAGTATATAGCTGCTGCTAGTTGCTGCTCCCAGCTTTTATGGATGAAAGCCATCCTTAGTGATTTCGGCCTTAGGTTTGGAAAAATCCCTCTTCTAGTTGATTCTACTTCTGCTATTTCTATAGCTAAGAACCCCGTCTTGCACTCTAGAACCAAACACATAGACGTGAGGTTTCACTTTCTGAGAGATCACTATGAGAAGGGGGACATAGACTTAATCCAAGTAGCATCTGAAAACCAGTTGGCCGATATCTTTACCAAGCCCCTACAGTTTGGCGCTTTTGCGCGCTTGAGAGGTGAGCTTGGAGTGTGCTATCCCTTTTAGTCAGGGATAATACGCTATTCCTTTTAGTAAGGAATAGCTTCCATAGTCTAGAATTTGCTTTTATCTTGCTTTTATTTCTCTTTGCTTCTTTTGCATATTGTATCATATCATGCATCGCATTGTATCATTTACATTTTCACTTCACTGGTACTAGAGCTCTTTTGGATGATAAGTTAGTACTTGCTTGTGCTAGACTGTACAGATGCATGCTTGATCATGGTTGGCTAAGCTCTCTTGAGTCTATTGAATACTAATTGTGAGCTAAGTCATTTTATTCTTTGTAAATCAAAAACCATGATCACCACTTGATTTGGCTACCTCGCATGTTTAGGATTGTTGAATGCTATGCTATCTTTTCATACCTAGATATGCTAGTTGTATGCCTTTGCTATGATTATGCCTAAGCTTTTTTGACACCTTGCTTAAATTGAAATCTGAATCAAAATGCTTACAAGTGTGTCTTATATGATGAATTGAGAAAGATCCAGGTGGGTTTGCTTGTCACACTAATCTAGTTCGAGACAGCTTGCCTTTGCACTTTGGCATGAACTTGGACTAGGCTGTGTATGACCAAAACCTTATCTTAAGCTTCTGATGGTTATATAACCTAGGCTTGGCATTGGTTGGTAAGAAGTGGCAAAAGACAAGTAAATAACCCCTGGCACAAAAAGAACTTGCTTTTGACTACAAATATCTAAATCTGAAATTTGCAAGTCTCTAAAATGCTTATGGCTAGTTGTATATGCTTTGGTTGAGAGTAGCACACCTTGTATGCATTGCTAGCATTTTGTTGTTCATGCTCATCTTGCTAGGTGCTATTCATGTTGGTGATGCTTTTTTTTCATTAACCCTGAAAAACAAGCTTACTCTTGATATGTGTAAGATAGATTCATTTGAGCTTGTTGTATGCTTCCCTGCCCTTACTTGCTCTGTATGCTAGAACTTTTAATTACTAGCTTTCCATCCCTTCTGAGCTCTTTCAGTTACACTCCTTGCATTTCATAGCATATTTTGAGGGGGAGTTGTCTAGTTCAGGGGGAGTTGAGTTCAAGGAACCCTTGATGTGTCCATTGTCAACAAGGAGGAGAAATTTGGGGAGAAATTAGTGTATATGGATAAAAGGGAGAGAACTCAGGAGAGTTTTAGTTGAGGGGGAGCTTTGCACTTATTTTGCATTTGTGAGGATGCATTTCAGGGGGAGTTGAGCTTTTAGCATGCTCTTTGCATCGGTGCGTTGAGCCTTTTGCCTCTGTCTTGAGGAGCCGATATTTTGCTTTTCGTTTTGCTTCAAGCTGCCTTGTGTTTTGCCTTTGTTTGGTTTTGGGCAGCTTGCGCATTTCTTTTCCTTTTCCTTCCTTTTTCAGTTTTACGCTTTTCTTTTGTCTTTGTTCTATTTCAGGTTACAGGTTGAAGATGTGTTGACAATGCACTCATCAAGGGGGAGACTGAGAGCCAATGGACCGGCCTCATTGCTCTCCTGGTGTGATGAGTGATTGTCAACGAGCTCAAGCCCTCCGATGGACTGGAGGCCCTCCGATGGACTGGAGGTAGACGATGAAGACCTCGATGGACTGAGGCAAAAGTCCTCCAATGGACCGGAGGCAATGCTCAGCATCGGTCGGCCATGGGAGCTCGGTACACGGTGGGGCGGATCGGCAACGGTGGTGTAATTCCTCCGATGGACCGCGAGGCAACTCTGATGGACTGGAGAAGCCGGGTGCCACCGTGGTGCTCCAACCCGAGTGCATGGTGCGAAGGCGTGCGAGGGAGGCTTTGGCGGCTTCAGCTCAAAACCATCACCCAAGTTCAAGTGACTTGGTGGGTTGGGCTCCGACTCGCCAAGATAGAAGATTGGGCCAAAACCCGGCCCAGGAAGCCCGCAGAATAAAGTTTCCCGGTTACTGACTTTAAAACCAGGGGAAGCTTCCGGACTACTGGCTACGTGGCGCACATCCAAGCGGGGCGTGGAGAAGAAGAAGATCAAGACGTCATCGTAGTCGTCCGATTGTATCTTTTCGGTTTGGCCCCCTCCAGGCATTTTTAGAGTAGGGGTCTTAATGTAATTGTGTCGTTTAGGGCCTAGGGTATAAATAGACTTGAGAGGCTCCGTTGGAGCTTATCTTGGCAGCCACAATACCCTAGTTTTCCCTAACCCTAGCAGCCAAGGTCCAAAGAGAGAAAAGATAGGAGATTAGCTAGGAGTGAATGCCTAGTTTAGTCTAATCTTGTCATTAGTGGGAGGATGAAGGGAGGAAGGCTCTAGGGAACTTTTGTAATCTGAATTTCGTGATTAATTCAAGGTTCCTTGTTGTGAAATTCCATGTCTTGAACAGCAATCTCATCCCTCCCTCTTTGCCCCTTTTCTAGTTTTGTTTTTGGTCCCGTTTCTTGGATTTTGGCTCGTTTTGTGTTGTCCAAGGATGAGACCTTTCTTTTGCCAGTATTTTGCCTTGCTAGGACGTGGTGCATCTCACTAGCCTAGTGCTAGAATCATCCAACCACAAGCAAGGGCCGTTCTTGACGTTTCTAGGTTTTTCGGGTTCAACTCACCTACCTCACGAGATCTGCAATTCCCGTGCATCCCTTGATCTTTTGGAGCTGACCTTTTAGGATTTGCTAGGGAAGGTCCTTAGGATTGTCCATGCAAATTTTTGTGAAGTTTCGTTGAGATTTGACCCCGTTTCGATCATTTTTTCAAAAGGGTGTTGGGCTGTTTTTTTTAGTACAGTTTTCTGCTGAGTTCATTAGTACGGTCTGTAGAGACCGGATAGTCCGGTCTGTGTGGCGGAGAAACTGAGGTTCGGCCACCTCGCGTGTGTGTCTCAAGTTTGTTTGTCCGGTCTTTTGTCCGGTTTGCCAAACTGGACTGTCCGGTTTGCCAAACCGGACTGTCCGGTCTGTAGTGTTTCTGGGCTGTTTTCTGCTTCTCCTTCACTTAGTACCGTCTAGGCCTTTTTGGGGGGTTCGGATAGTACGGTTTGTACTATTTTGGGATGTTTTCTTGTGTTAGTTCCTTCTCTTCTTCCTTGGTCTTTTATCTTTGGTTTCTTTGGTCTCTGGAGTGTTGTTGTTTGCTTCAAACTTGTTTTGTGTCAACCACTGCATGCCCATACTCTTCACTCACTTCTTAAGTGAGGCACACTTCGGTGCGTTGAGTGGCTAGTGTGCGACACTAGCAAGCTTTGTAGCTTGTCTTGTTTTGTTTGTGCCTTGTTGTTCTTGCTTGTTTTGGTGCTGCTTTAGTGTTTTCAGTTTAGGGTTTCTCAATGTGTCCTAGGGTTAGTAGCTTGTCTATGCTACGTAACTGTGCACATTAGAGAGGTGTAGTTTTAGGTGTTGAGTGTGTTTGTCTGGGTGTAGTGTGTTTGCTCTTTTAGGTGTAGTTTGGTTGTTCGTCTTACGTCCTTTCCCTTGGGTGTTAATTCGAGTGCTTCCGCTTTCCATCCGATACGTATCTGTTCAGTGGACGGTATCGGGTGTGTGTGTATTTTCGTGAGAGCGCACTTTGGGGGTTTGAGTTTGAGTTTTTCAAGTGCTCCTATTGACCCCCCTCTAGTCGCACGTCTCGGTCCTACAGATGGAAGTCGCCCCAGTCTTCAATGCAGCCCTGCCTGAGGTGGCGAAGCCATTGAAGCGCTTCCTGCCCCAACTTGATTGGGATGTAGGCCGTCATGAGATCTTCCGAGGCATTGGCCGCCCGGGCCGCGGTAGTGTACACGGCCAGCTAGTTCCGCGGATCCATCTTCGTCTCGAACTTTTCAATGTTTGAGATTTTGAAATTGGGCGGCCACTCGATGTCCTGAATCCTCTGACCGAAGGCGGCTATCGCAGCTTTGGCGATGCCAGTCGGGTTACCGCAGTCCTCATCTGGCCGGCGCGGCGGGGACTGAGGGCGATGGTCCCGCTCTGATCTGACTCGCGGAGAGGAGCCGTTCACAGAGACAGCTCCCGAGTGACCCCTGGCAGCTGGAGCACGCTGAGGGGGGCCATAGTCCCGGTCACTTTGCCCGCCGGTCTATCTCAAGCTGGTGCCGCTGAGCGCAAGATTGCTCGATGCTGTGACATGCGTCGCGGTTGCCGTTGATGACCTGTCGTGCATCAGCGGCCTCTGGATGCCTGGGCACGAGGTGGTCTGCTGCTCGAGCGAGAACGGTCTTGATAGCCTTCCCGTCCTCGTTGTTGGGGAGGAGCTCGCAGAGCTTGACCAGCGCCCCGCCGGCTTGACTCAGGGTCTCCATGACCCCTTCGAACTCCTTTAGAACATTGCGTCCGAGAAGCGCAGCCACCCGCTGTCGTCTGGCTTGACCAGCCTGCCAATTGCGGCGCCGCTGCCGCGCCTGGTTCCTGCGCCGATGGCTCTACACTTCTTGATCGTCCTCGCTATCTCGGGTTACCTCGTCTATCGACACGGGCAGCGTGGGATCTTTATTGCCCAGAATGTGACGAATGCGATTCGCCCTTTCCCTCCTGTGGCGATCTTGCGAGGTTTCGGCGAGGACAGGTTGCTCGTCATCCGAGACCACCTCATCGATCTTGTTTGCTGCACCACTGATCACGAGGAGCTCAAAAAACAGAGGGTAGAGCTCGGAAGCGAACCCTCGGATCTGCCGGTGGTCGTGGCCTCCATCCCCACGCTGGTGTTTGAATCCGAGACCGTGGTCGTTGTCATGGTCGGACTATGTTCAGAGACCGTAGGAGTCTCGATGTTGTAGATCATGTGGGGATGCCCCGCATCGCGAGCCCTCTGAGCGACCACTGAGTAGTGACGAGCCTCGTCGGTCGGCGAGGTGTACTGGCGAACAGATCTTCCCGTCGGGGTGGAGTTGATGACGAGCTGTAGGCGACGGTCAATTGGCGGTGCATTGGGCTCGCTATAGATGCAATCGTCCAGAAGAGGCACGGACTGTCTTGAGTCGGGCACCCCCTGCACACCCTCGTCGTTGTTGAGGGGAGCCGAGGCATGGGAGAGAAGCCCCTGGTACGTGGTGGCAGAGTTGCAGAGACCGAACGGGATGGAGGGAACGACGGGCTCCACCCGAGTCTTTTTTCGGCCCTAGATAGGCGAGGCTGGCCGGGCTCACTTCGGTGCAGGCGGAGGTGGTGGGACCCGCAGTGGATTTGGGACCTAGGAACGAGTATCAATAGGAACTCGCCTCGGGCTCTGTGGAGCGCTGCCTGAGGCGTGGGCCCGCCGTGGATCTCGAGAGGGGTTTCTCGAGGGACCTGCTCTCGGCCCCCGACTAATCCGAGTCCAGACCTAAGTCGGGGAAGTTGGGAGCGCCGTGCGACGAGTCGGGACCGAAGCGGTGGTCGTTGCAGGTGCTGCTCGAGTCGGTGTGGTCGATGTGGATCCAGCCCTGAAGGAGACCCTCCGGTTGGTTCGCGCTCCCGAGTCATGATGACCACGAGGAGCACGATCCGACTCAGCACGACGCGGAGGCGGATTCTGGCGAGGGGCCGACGCCTCGTGCCGACGTGTTGAAGCTTGGCGCGGAGTTGGAGGAGGCTGACGAGGCGCTGGTCCCTGGCAATGATCCGACGGTGCAGATCGCCCTGGAGTGGTCGATGGTCGCACGAGGATGCGCGGTTGCACCGGTGCGCTACGAAGCTGATGAAGGTTGCCGCTCCGATCGGCGATGAAGGTGATTGATCCAAACTGGATCATGTCACCTAGGGTGAAGCCGTTGACGAGGTAATCGGCCATGGAGCTAGCTGATGTCGATTTCGCCGCCCCCTACCTGGCGCGCCATGTCGGTGTTTGATACCGGCAATGCACCACGGGGTGTGCTACACAGTGCTTTTTAGGATGGCGAGATCGGCGTAGCTCGTTGGTTCGCGTAGAGATGCGACAAAACACAAGGGTTTATACAGGTTCGGGCCGCAATGTGCATAACACCCTACGTCCTGTTTGCTGCGAGTTGTATTGATCTGAGTTCTCGAGGTTACAATGAGGGCTAGGGTGTTCGGTGGCTGGTATGCGATGAGATGATTGATTGTCTACGTAGGGGTCCCTCACCCGCCTTATATAGTCTGGCAAGGCTTGGGTTACAAGTCAGTTTCCATCTATGAGTCCTACCCGGCTTGGAATCCTACAGAATCTACGATTATACGCTTCCTTTCCTAAGTCCTACTGCTCCTGGATACAGAGTCCGAACCAACTCCTTTATGCCTTTCCTGAATTATAGCGCCTTGACTTGGTCTTCAAGCTTGTCATCGGTTCTCGGGCCCACGAGACTAGTCGGCACCCTATAAAGGGCCTGCTGTCTCCATTGGGCCCTCCAACGGCCCATGTACTAATCCACGCCGTGAGGGCCCAGGGGATATCTATCCCCCACAGCCTTCAAATGAAAGGTCGAACAGTGCCGAGAGGTAAAAACTTTCAAATTTAAGTGTCAGGCACCCTGAGAAACACCAAGAGCGAAGATCGAGCTCCCGCCAAGCAAGCCGAAGATGGACTCACTCCTCGTAGCCATGAAAAAGCTCCTATACGATGGAGAAGCCCACAAGCTCAAAGCCGATCGCAGAGCCGAGTCACTGAGACGTGCCTCACTGGCCCAGCCGCCGACAAAGGACTTAGGAGGCAAAGCTCCTGAGACAAAGGTCACTACCAAGGCAATGAACACATCTCAAGAATGGCGAAAGAAAGAGGAAACGCCAAAGCCAAAGCCAGAAAAGAAGACTAAAACTCAGAAACAAAACGCTGTGGCAAACAAGAAGGTTTGGCGAGCAAAAGTTGCAGCACAGACGGCCGCTAATTCTCCGTCGAGCGCTGACACCGAACCCAAGGTATGACTTGCCCTCGCCAGGAGGTAAACTGGCCTTATCCTCCATTGCATATTTAATTTTCCGCGTTATAATTTTCCTATCTTTCATGCACTTACTTTGAATTTCATCATTGCATGTTTAAATTTCATCAAATTTTTACTTAAGTTTGCATTTAGTTAGTTCTAAATTTGCAAAAAAAAAACATTTTTTCGAGCCGCCCGGCCCCACCAGGGGCCGGTCGGCCCTCTACTCCCCTCCTGCACGTCCACGAGGCAAGTGGCCGAGCCACCAGAGCCACCCGGCCTACCACCGACGCCTCCCGGCTCCCCTTCGCCGTTCAAGTCCCATCCACCAGCAGGCCTAGGAGACTTAGGCTCCTGCTCTTCCCACTGAAGCCGCCCGATGCCCTCTGGAGGCGCCCGGCCCCCTGCTGGCACCGCCCGGCCTGGCCCCGAGCCGCCGGCTTGCCCCTGCTGCCTGCATGCCTGCACCCCCTCGCGCCTATAAATACGCATGCACACTCCCTCTTCTCCCTCGCACTGCTCAGCAACGTGAGCACTCCCTTCTCCCTCCTTAATCACTCTCTTAAGCTTAGTTAAGTACTTAGTTTAATTCCAGCACTTAGTTGAAATTCTGCCCAATAAAATAAGTGCTACACCCTCGGTTTTTGGACGTTTTGTGGAGGCTCTGCCCGGCAAGGATGACTAACTCTTGGACGACTGACTTCTGGACGACTAACCGCTAATGCTAATATTTGTGACTGCTTGCCCCTTGTGTAGCATATTGTCTATTTTTGCAGGATGTCTTCTTTCTTTAGGAAAGCGAAGAAGGCCCTGAGCAACATAGGGAAGGGACTGCACCTAAAGTTCCCGTCTTCGTGGGACGAGCGCTCTCGCTCTCGTTCACAAAGTAGAAGCTCCAGGACCCCAGCAGCATCCGATAGGACTCCCGCAGTGTCCGACAGGATGTCTGTCAGTGGTACACGCAGCCGCTAGGACCAGGAGCAATATGAAGGAGTTTCTTCTCAGCAACAACCGCAGCACCGATTGATGAACCTGCAGGATATCAACATCCGAGGCGATCAGGAAGCCCAGGTGTTACAAGCTCTTACCACCAAGACCTTTGGGAGGACAAAGTGCTTCGACACCTTCTTCCTCATCGAGATAGGTATGTTGGACCCGTTCATTAAAGCCTTTGATTATGTGGGTTGGTCGGATTTCACTAACATTATAGAGGAAGGATCCGTCCTTCTCACACAAGAATTCCTGATGACTCTCCGCGTGGATAAGCGTACAACAGGTACGCTTATAAATTTCCGCCTGTTCAACACTGAATTCTCTATCTACCCGCGGCAGTTTGCAGACCTCCTGGGTTTCCACTCAAACTGTTCGTTGAGTGACCCAGCCGAGTATGACATGAAATCTTTTTGGGTGGAAATATGTGGAGAGTACAGGAAGGGGAAAATAGCACCACCAAAATTCACAATCCCACTCTGAGACTCTTAGCTCGCTGGGTCTCGCTCATCGTCTTTCCAAGAGGCGAGGTTCATTGCGCACCCAACGAAGACCTCAAGTGCCTCTATGCCATGGTAAAAAAGAAGCGCTATGCTCCGGTCCTTGACATTGTCCACCATTGGATGGGCATGAGAGCGACCAACACCCTTATAAGCATCACTTACTTTGTCACAGGATAGTAGCCAACTTGGGCCTCTTAGAGAATGCCCAATTTGACTACCTTCCCGACGACACATCACACTATGTGGGGGAGCAGCACTTTGTCCAGGCACATTTTATGAGGCGAGATGCTGCAACTGGGAGAATGATCATGACATGGTTCGGGCACAGTCTTGAGCTGCCGCTTCCAGCACCGCAGTTCGACATGTACACCATTAGAAGCCTAACCATGCAGCTAGATGTGGAGGCACCACGCCAAAGCATCGGCGGCGTCATGACCAGAGCCCAGCGACGGCGAGCGGAGGAGTCACACCATAGAGCCTGAGGAGGGGATTCTACATGCTTTCATACCATCTGAGCCATCCTGGTACTTCTCCAGTACCGGTGGCGAGAGTTCCTACCAGCCTTTCCATAGTACACAACACTACGGAGGCGGTAGTGCATCACGTGCGCTCAGTAGAGACATAGGCCACTCTGCTTCAGCCCGGTACCACACACCTGACATGGCCGACATCAACTCCGCAATGGGGGGATGAACTTGGGCCAGTACGATCAGAGGCTGTATCAGCAGGTAGGTGACATCTACCAACGCATGGAAGAGATGGGTCAACGGCTCCAAACCAACACAAAAATGCTCCAGAACCTAAACGAGCAAGTTGGAGCCGGCTTCCTCAATGCTCGGAACTTCTACAATTACTACTACCAAAACCCCTACCTTCATTGAAGCTTGGGGGGATGGTAGACCGTTGTGAGCATGCCTTCTCGCGCCTGTGTCTCCTTAGAGTAAGGTGTCCCCGTCTCTTGTCCCTGTCTCCTTCCATAAGCAGCAGCAGTACCCCTGTCTGACCAAGCAGTAGCATCACCCGTCCTACCAGTACCAGCAATACCCTGTCCGACCGAGCAGCAGCATCACCCGTCCTACCAAGGTATGTACTTTCAATAATGTTTTTATATATTTTCCTTTTTATTGCTTTATCTAAAAAAAAGAGTGTCAATAAAAGCAACTCCCAACTTTGATGCATATATCTTTCGTATGGAAATGATGAATAGTTGCTCTATTATGGTCATGCTTAGTTGTTTATGCACGTTCTACACTTAGCTTAATTTTGAGCTTGTGTATATAAGTTGAAAACTTGATCTTGTACTTAGTGGATGTCATTTGCATAGCCTTGTCTAAGTTGTTGTGAAAAATGATATGGCTAAGCACTAGGTTTCCTCCACATGTCCCTAGTAAGATAAACATCTCAGGTTCATTCTTTTGAAAAATAAAATGAAGTTCCCCCATTGGTTTTGACTACCTACCAGAGCCAAATAACTAAAATATCTGAGCCTAGCTTGTTTAAGCTACTTAAAATTGTTTTGAGCTTTGTCAAATTTTGAGTCTCTTAGAATAGAATCATCTCTATCTTGTGAATTGTTGGAGCAAAAATCCACTATCACAAATGCATTTACCTATCCTGGGTATGCATCCATATATCTCCAAAATAATACCCTTAGCCTTACTCCTTCCAATGAAAAAGAGGTAGAGTATGGAGCCAACAAAAATATGAGAAAAAGAAAAGCATGCTAGTCAAGCATGGCAAAAAGAGAGAAAAATACAAAAAGGCTCCATATTCATACCTATCAATCAAACAAGAGAAGGAAAGAAAACATGGAGATTCATCCATCCATCCACCAAATAAAGCTCCAACAATGAACAAGACTAGATGATGTAGTACATTTCTTTGGTCCAATCTTTGGCTTTGCAAAACAAACAACTTATGTAAGCTAAGTTCTTCCATGACCCTGAGCTCCACATAAGCCTTAGTATAGGAAGTTCTTAGCCATGCTCTTGGCTTCAAATGGTGAGGATACACTTTGAGCGATCAAGAGTACCTTTGGGGAAACTTGTTTTCTTTTGAAAAATCTTTAAAAACACCTGAGATAGGAATCCCAAAAAACATGATCGGAGAAGAACCTGCAGCTAAGTCGTTCTTTCTCTCAACCGCCCAAGACATGGTAAGACAAAAACATGCACCACAGGTATGAGAAAGAGTGATAATTACATACACTATGGTTCGAGATAAAAGCATGGGTGTCGTCTCTGCATAATTCCTATTTATGAGCATCGATATTGCAGCAACTCCTGATCCATAACCAATCTTGGCTTTACTCGAGGACGAGCAAAGGTCTAAGCTTGAGGGGGTGTTGACGGTCATTATTGCACTACCAATGACCATCAACTAACCACAAACATGGAGGAAAACATGCCAAAGTATGGATTAACCCGTACTACTAACATAGTTCCACAAGTTGTGATGAATATTTAATTGCAGGTGAAAGATCAGCTGAAAACAGGCAAAATATGGCTAAGCTAGGAGGCGACTGGCAACTGGGCCAGGCCGCCCGGCTCCACCCCAAGCCGCCCGGCCTGAGAATGTGGCCAATTCACTTCATCTTCGACCTGCATGTGCCTAAGTGACGTGTCAACACAGCTGTGAAGTCCAAATGCCGAAACCACCACGTCAAGTACCGGAAGGCTTGCCACATCACCGATCCAACACTTGGATTGGTGAAGTCAGCGATCCTGGGCACTTCAATTCTGCGGCTAAGGAAGAAACACAAGTGAGATCAATGGTTGAGGAAAAAGCACAACTATAACCGCCATAACCGCCATGCAACCGACCTAGGGAAGCAATATGGAGCGTCGGATGACACAAGTCGGTAGATCGGACGGTCACCCGAGCCGCCCGGCCCCACTTGGAGCCACCTGGCCCCACTAGAGGCCGCCCGACCTCTAACCGCCTCTCCAACTGCCTCACCGACCTTAGAAGCTATAAATACCCCCCTAGACCTCACTTGTGAAGTGTGCAAGTTGAGTAGCTCATACTATCGCTTAGTCTTGTATCACTAGGTTACTCCTGGGAGTTAGAGTTGAGTCTGAGCTTTTGCCTCAGGGATTCCAGAGTCTTCTTCGAGTCTTGGTAAAGCTCTTGTATCTTTCTATCTTTATACTCTTGTTACTCCAGTATAATATATATCATTGTTTTATCTTCTATTATACTTTACTTCTTAACGCTTGCCTAGTGTGGTGTACCTTTATTGCACACTAGATCCAAGGCTTAGGTTTGTGTTGTTCTTTAGTTATTTGAATCCTGCTAGACTTGCTGGTGCTATAAGCTTGTCTTAGGCTTTTGATCTAAGATTAAGTTAGTTCTCACCCTCTGATCAAGGAAGAGCATTAGTGTTCAAGTTCTCACTTGAACACTAGTATAGCATGCCATCTTACCCACGCAGATCTGGTTGGTAGCCTCTCTAGGTGACAGCTTTAGAGGTCTCAGTATTCCACCCCGTCGTTCAGTAAGCCCGTAGGCATTAGCCGGGTCTCCTTTGGAGGTCTACTATCTACCCCTTGACCCCTCGAGGCGTCGGAATTTCGCTCGACGCAAGATCCTAGCTTGTTTCCAGTTAATTTAGTTCAACCGCGAATACTCCTCTGCATCGATTAAGTAGTAGAGTTTGGAAATTCAATCTCACTCGTTGTCTTCCCTGGCAACTACCTAAGTGTTAGGATTCTTTAGTCCCTGTTTTACTCTTCCCACCAAACACTATCTTTATCTTACCCCCGTTGTAAGATTAGCTAGTATTTTATCTAAGTTATAGTACTGCTTGAAAGTTTGACATTTCATTCCACCTATTCGCCCTTGCTTCCCTGTGGATTTTTATGACACTCGAAATACTCTGTGTGAAAAAGCTACAGCGAATCTCCGTGCACTTGCGGAGTAAAATCTGTTGCGCTAAGAGATGTCAACAAGCCTTTTCTGGCGCCGTTGCCGAGGAAGCAATTGGCAATATAAGTTTGATTTGTTCAAACCTAGGTACTTATAACTTGATAACATACCGCTATTTCTTAGCGGGCTTATTTGCCTCTGTCTACTTTATTGTTGGGTGTCAGAGAGGTATATAACCGGTTTTGACGTACCAGCAAACTTTCACAACAATCCAGATTCGCTGCTCAGAAGGAGAGTCTGTCAGAAGATGATCCACAGGTAGAGGCCTGCGCCAGCTACACTGGAGTTTGGATCATCAAGCACATCTGAGACGACACACATGGCCGAGAAGACCATTCGCGAGTCTCTGTCCCATCCAGCAACAACATCCCTACGGGGCCAAGTGTGACTGTTGGAGATGGATTCGAGCTCAAGCCAGGTGTCATCCACATGGTCCAAGCTAGCCCATTCTACGGATTGGCGTCGGAGGATGCAAACAGCCATCTCCAGCAATTTCTGGAGATATGCAGCACTTTTATCATCAAGGGTGCAACCACCGATGCTGTTTGGCTTTGCCTCTTCCCATTCTCTTTGATAGGGAAGGCGAGACACGATGAAGCTGCACAATCAAGTTATCAAGCTGCATGGACACTCTGGATTCTTACTCCAAGGACCATGGCTTCACTTCAACAGAGGTAAGTGAGAAGTCTAGTTTTTTGACTTTAAAATTAAGCGCTTTTCAGGAGGCAACCCGTTTATGTTTTTGGTGTCTTAGAGTCTTTTAATAGAGAACTGGGAAGCATGACACCACCCTTTGAATCTTTAGTTTGTGGCTAGTTAACTTAATCAAGATAATCATCATCACATCACTTCATATTGTGTTTTCCATCTTGCATTTGCATTATCATTTGTTTCTCCACACTTGTTTTATTAGTTTTGAAATTTTTATAAACTTCATGATGGAAACCTTATAATTATGTTGATTCTCGGCAGAGATTTTTTTCTTAGTAAATTAAGTGTAAACATGGTGTTTAGATTTATTTTGAGACCATCATCATTAAGTTTAATCAAAAGTTTCTTGCTAATCATCTCTCTTGTGGACAAACTTTCTGCATTTGTTTTTTTTCATATTTCATGCATAAACCACCTTTTGCATTTAGATTAGATTTACATAATTGCATGTTTATAATTGGCTTGGTTGCTAATTAACTTAATGATATGTGTTTTATGTTTATGTTAAATGTTTGATCAAGCGTTTTTCTTTAGCAATTTTATGTAAGCATGGTGCTTAGATTAAATTGTTGATCATCATGATGAAGTTAATTAACTTCGTTAGTTATCAATATTTTTTTTGATTAGTTTATAAGTTTTGCAATATGCTTTGTTTTTCTTGTGCTTTTAAGAGTTAATGACCTTGATAAAACATGGTGTTTTAATCTTGGTTAATTAAACTTTTTTATGGCTATGGAGAAACTTAGCAATCATGTTGTAAACATGATATTTACAACTTGATTTAATCATTGTCTTTGTTTATATGCTTATCTCTTGCATTCACATACACACATTAGTTTTGTTTTAAGATTGATTAGGCCACAAGTTAAAAGTTATTGGGAATATTATTAGATTATGGTAAATTGCTTCTACTCTTGATCGTTACCTCAAGAGTAGTATGTGCACTTGAATTGTTTTGCAGGAAATTATTTAATGACAAAGAAAATTGAAGGAATATCCGGTAACATTTTCTAACACATTCTCTTTTTATTTTTAAATTCTGCAAATATTTACCCATATCTATCAATTTGGTGTTTCCTTTGTGTTTCTCTTGTCTTGTTTTTAGTGTGTTAGTTTAGATTTATTGTAATTAATACTACAACCATGGTCTATGCTTAATTAATTAATGCTTTCAAAAAAATTATGAAAGTTGCCGCTTTATCTTTATCATGCTTTGGTTTTTATTAGTTAAATTAGCGAGCTCTCATAATACATGTTTAATTGAACTAGCCAGCAAATTTGTGATTGATTATGATTGTTCATAAAGACCCATATCATTTAATTTTTGCAAGGTTTAATCTTTATCATGATCATCTCTTTGTTTATTTTTTATAAATTCCAAGATCTACTTTATGAGATTATCTTGCAATAGCCATTCCTACCAGAGCCATATATTTTTAAAACTTAGATTTATCAGATTTATTTTTGAAATGAGTTGAATCAAGACTATGATCGAGGGCACGAGACTTAGAACTGGTCATTCATTTTTGCGTATCTTTTCTTTGCTAGCCTTTTCTATCCATGCATTGTGTCTCTCTACATTGGAGAGATTACAAACTTCGCTGGATATTTATTCTTAAACCAAGATTATCTTTTTGTGTATCCTCCTTGACCACAACCCATTATTTTCTGAAGTATTTAAGGGATTAAAAATTATTCTTTTATTAGACAGCTCTATCCCCTAAGTTAAATAGTTTTAGATATATACTCAAGGGTAAGGGTGAGTATTATTCAAGAGTGGGGATGGAGAGCTACCTTGTTATACGCTATGTGATTTTATTTATAAAAAGAGATTTTTGAGGGGGCAAAAGCAAAAAAAAAAAAAAAAAGAGACCAAGCTGCCCCTTAATAATCTTCTAAGTTTTAGAGTTTTATTTGTTTAGTATTAGTTAGGGATATCCTGTTTATATATACTCCAGAAAATACTCCAACTATGTGCAATCCGATAGTAAGGACTTTATTTGTGCCTTGAGATCATCCATTGACACTTGCATATGTCCAGTCTTCGAAATGTGTGTGTTCCATCCTCTCCTTTTCAACATTATTTTTATTCCATGACCTTTTTGACAATATTTTGGACACAAGTTTTGATTAGGATTCATACCAAGCTCCAGGTAAGTTTCCACCTTATATATATGTTTATTGAATACCATTTAGATATTGAGAGACTAGAGAGTTGAGTGTGTTCCTTTGGCTTTGCAAGAATTTATCTCTTAATGTTTGATTATCTTTTTCAAAAACTTATTGCTAAAATGAGGAGATGTGTCATTTATAAATTTGTACTTTTGCTAATTATTTTATTGTGGGATGAGCTTAGCTGAATAATTTTTCTTTTATAATTTGCTGGTTCAATCTTAAAATTTTAAGAGAGCTTGTTAGTTTGATTAATTAAGATTAGGCAATGAAAAAGTTAATGCAAGGCAACGCTGATTTTTGACTTACTCGAGGACGAGCAAGGTTTAAGAGTGGGGATGTTGTTGACGCGGCTTATGAACAAATATTTTGTATCATTTTATATAGTTTTTCATAGATTTTAAGCGTCAACTATATCTTTTACTAACAATTATCACCGATTATTGTGGATTTTGCAACATTGTCTTGGAAATATGCTATATGTGATTTTTACAAGTTTTTGACCAATTTTCGCGAAATTCACAACGATCTACGGCGAGTGAGAAAAGACCACCGAGATGACATTCATTGAAGATGATGATCGAGGAAGGCTTGGCTAATTCATGCTCCTACCTGTATTAATTAAGGTTTTCTGATCAGAAACTTCAAGAAGATGTCAAGAGCTACTAGGATTTGGAAATAATTATTCAATAAAATCATCAAATATGTCAAATACTACAAGACTTCATCCAATCTCGACCCATACCGAAGATTCCAGAAGTCCAAGAGTCCAAGAGGCCCCGTACAGGTATTTCTTAGGCGACAAGCAACGTCTCCGCGAAAGATGGAAACAACCGGGTGAAGGGAAAGGTCGGGGTGGCCGACCCTACCCCCCTAAGTCAGCCGACCGCCCCCCTCTAGGCACCTCTGGTGTTCCTCTTTCTACCACGCCTCTTGCAGAAGATTCCAAGGAGATAAGGATTACTTGGTTGCAAAGCAAATTGAAGATAAGGAAGGTTTATTTGAGATCCATCGAAGACCAAATTAAATCTCGAGATATTCTCGGATTCCAGGACAGCAGCACCTTGCAGGCCCAATTAGGTGATCCAAACGACATCAAATGGAGAAAGTTTGAATACCAAAATTGTACTCCGGATGACAGAGATATGGTCAAAATATGAAACGTGCAGAAAACAGGAAAGTCCAATTTCGGGGGAAACAAGAGTCCTACTCCAACTCCAAGCAAGAGGAAGGTGGGGGCACCCCAAGGTCCCTCCGGGGTATAAATACAAACCCCTATGAGACCCCATGGCCATCCAATTCATTCCAATTCATCAAGGCGACACGATGTGGAGGGACACAACTAGAGGAGAGTAGAGGGTCGAGTTTTTAGTTTAGGATTAGAGTTCTTCTAGTTCGTAGAGGTGATTAGAGGCCTTGCATGGTGCTCTAATTACCTAGCTCTAGAGGTCTGTATCATCAAGGGAAGGTATGATCATGGTTGTAAGTATGATACAATTTATTAATGAAGCATTGTTCTTGTCTAATTATCATGTTTTTGTTCTAATTATGCTTGTTCTAGCTCTAATTAGCTTTAGATCTAGATGCTTGTTGATTAGATCATATCTCTAAAGGTTATATTCATCTAGCGTTCTTGATCGATGATCTAGTTTACTAATAATATAGTTATATTTCTAGTTCTCGTAATCATGGTGATTAAAGGTTCTAGTTGTTCTAATTATGTTATTAGACTATGCGAAGTAATTAGAAGCATGTTCTCTAATTATGTATGCCTGTTGAAAGTTTCTCGTCGATTACCAGGTTACCAGTGACAGTAGAGCTGTGGAAAGGTTACCAGTGACAGTAGAGCTGCGGAAAGGTTAAACTAATATAGGGAATTAGATTATTTAATCTTGATTTAATTATGCTATGATGAATATGCTTGAACATGCTTGTCTATCTTGAGTTACTAGTTATCTCATTGCTTTTATCTAATTGTGGCACCCATTATCATGTTTGTTTTGGATCCAATTAGAGCTTGATTAGATTCTAGTTAATACCCTTTAATTAGTGTTCTGGTTCTGTTCTAATTGCCTATCTTATATATATATTAGTATAGTTTAGACGTAGATTAGACATAGTTTATAGCTAGTTTAGAGATAGAATAGAACCTTTCTTTATACCTTTAGTTTGCATAAACTCTTGTTAATTAATTCTCAATTAGTTCGTTTTTTGGATTGACAAAACCCATGATACTCATCCTGGGGAAAAGATACACATGATACTGTCGCTTGCAGTATAAGGTTTGCCGTGCTTAAGTGCCATCAACAGAGACCAAATCAAAACAGAAATTCTTTGAAAGATGCCAATTGTGATCGTGTATTAGGCCTTTTGGAAACGTTGCAGAACCTTAAGAGTAGAACATTTCATATAATTGGGGTTTTGACAAATTCGACACCTAAATAGGCCAAACACGCGATTTCCAGAGATGGAGAAAGCACTTTTTCCATTTTTCCTTCTTCCCTGTCTATGACAGGTGGGCCCATCAGCCCGGCGGGCTCAGCGACGCCCAGCCCATGGCGGCCACGCGGCCGCGACATACGGGCGGTGGCGCGCGGCGCCTGGTGTGATGCCCCTGGCATCTCAGAAGCCGTACACACAATTATACATAAGCTAATGATGAATTAAGACTAAATCATGCTTAAGAGAGTGATGAGGAATTGGTAGATAAACCACTAAGTCAAAATTTCTCAAATCTGAAATTTTAGCTCATTCCCAAATTGATTCTGAAATTTCTTTTGATTGGACTATACAACTCAAAAAATTTTCTTTTATATGAAATGGAATTGAACTCATCACCTTTCAAATGCATCTATTGTGGATGTATTTGGACTTCATTTGATACTTCAAAAGATGAAAACAAGAAAAGCTTTACTTAGGATAAATCTGCTATTTTACCAAAACCCTAAACAAGGGTATGTTGTATTTCAAAATATGTTGTGATTTAGAGAATGCTCATATTATCAAAGTTGTAGGAAATGATCTAAGAAACAACTTTGTCAAAATGAGTCTGGTCATAAAATGAATTATAATAGGAGTTTTGAACCAATTTTTGTCAGCCTAGAAACACACTTTAAATCTGTCCAGTTTGGAAAATGGAGTTTTACTCTAAACTACATCCATTTTCATGCAAGGACCAAATTGAAGGGATTGTAGGTTTTGAAATTCCAAACAATATTGTCAATAGGCTCCTTGGGTGATAAGGCCCGAAAATAAGAGTTTTGAATTTTCTAAGCAACCCTGGTCTGTAGGCCAAATGAAATTTGAGAGCTAGATTCAAATGAAATTCATATTTCTAAACAATTTTTGGTATTAGACCTTTTGACAAAGTTGTATATATTCATTAGTAGAACATTTCCTTCAATGGGCACTCTTCCAAAAATCGGAGTCTAAATGGGTTAAAAACGCGATTTACAGCAGGATAGAAAACACACTTTTTCCATTCCTTTTACTGAGTCCATGACAGGTGGGGCCCACCTGTCAGGCCGGTCTTCCTCTTCGGTACGACGGGCACCCCGTGGCGCGCCGGCGTACAGGACGTACGCGCAGCCACGGATCGACGGCCCCACCACGTTCTCCCTTCACCTGGACGCGCCCCGGACCTTCCTCTCGCCCTCCCTTACTCGCCTCGACCTCCCTGCCTCTCCCCACGCGCAGCAGAGCTGCAGCCCCGCCATGAACGCCGCCATGGCCGCCGGGCGTCGACCTCGCGCCCCTGCCTCCTCGGGGTCCCTTCCCGTGACGACGCCGCGCGCCCCACACTCGCGCGTTGCTCCTCCACCCTCCCCGCTGCTCCTCGGCCTCGCCCCGCCACCTCTAGCTCATTCCGCGTGCGCGCACGCCGCGGCCACGCCATGGCCTAGCCCGCGGCGAGCTAGCTACGCCGGTCGCCTCGGGCCGCCTCCCTGTCGTCCAACGCGCGCCCCGTCGTCGCCGCACCTCCCTTCACCGAAGCCCCAAGCCCTAGGCCGCCGCCGTCGGCCCTAGCCCCTTTCACCACGCGCGACGCCGCGCGCCGCCCCGACTCACCCGCGCCTCAACGCGGAGAGCCTTCCTCCGGCCATCCCCGCCTCTCCACTTCACCACCACCGCGTGCGCCATCTCCCCGCGGAGCTCTCGTGCCCGTCCTCGCCCCTTCCCGTCGCCGGAGTCGGCGGATCGACCCCGCGCCGCCGCGGCCTCGCCGCGCGTCCACCCCCGGGTTCACCCTCGCCGCGCCGCCTCCCCTCTCCATCGCCGGCGACGAGATCTACCCCGAGAGGTAGCCCGCAGCCGAGAACGCCTTTGTCCGCCGCCTCGGCTCCAAGACGCCGCCCCTACGCGCCGGCGCAAGCGCCGGAACGCCGAGCCGCGCGCCGTCCCCCCCCCCCCCGGCCGAAGGTAGAAGAAAGAGGAGGTTTTGCAGAAAACCCCCTGTGAGTTTCCATTTCTACACGACGGTTTCATTTACTATTCACTGAGTCAGCGGAATCTTCTGTGCAGGCCCCTGGAGGTTATGGTTAATTACGTATAGGTCCCGGATCTAGGGTTAATATGCATTATTTCGGTTTTGAACTTTGAAAAATCATATAAAATCACAGAAAAATCCAAAATGGACAAACTCAGTTGCGTTAGACTCCTCTTGAGTAGATGTACATGATTGGTGGGATGTGGAAGTGTGAAATGTCTGTTTTGCCCTTGGTTTGTTGCATGCGTGACTAATTAGGATAAATGTCAAAAAGTGGACTAAATGAACTCCAAAAATTATGAAACTTGGACAGTAGATTTGTTATGGCATCTAGATACTGTGTGATTTTTGGTAGCCCTAGCATTGACTGTCTAATTACTGTTTTGCCCTTATGCATGTGTTTTGTGTATCAAATTAACTTAGAAAGTGAAGGTTACGTGAAACATGCTCCAACGTGACCTCTGGTATATTTCATGCACTCTATACAGTATGGGTAGCTCACTAGTAAAGTATGAGGTTGTGCATATTTGTTTTGGCTGCTGTTTTGAAATTGACATAATGCTACTAGTTGAAAAAGAAAATAGGAAAAAGTGCATTTATATGCTTGTTTGAGTGTGTGTTCGCTCTAGGATCATAAAAATACTACAAATTACTAGTGCTAAGAGTGAGGTCTTGTAATAGCAGTCCATTGCATGTGTAGATATATGCTTGACTGGTGCTTTGCTTGCATGTGATATGAAAGTGACAAGTGATATGATGGTTAAGTCAATGAAATAGGAAAGTGCTATCCGCTATGCTAGAAGAAACTCCACCAAAATTCCTATGGCTATACTACCCTATGAGTATGTTTATCAATCACTTTTCTGCATATCCATGGAATGATTAGTATGCGTGTATGATCTCCAGGCGTCTCGTGTATTGCATCATGCATATTATTCATATAGCGACGCTTATTGCAGATACGTGATAAAGAAACAAGTGCACGGGTCTACATCAACCAACGGTGATCCAAATGACCAACTAAGACCCATTCACGACCTGGAGGGCCCATCAGTCGTGTTTGGAAGGAGGAGTTGTCCAAGGGATCAAGGGGTTGCCTGGGGCAAAGCCTCACAACCCGACAAACTAACAGTAGCTTAGTTTGTTCAAGTTGTCAACAACAAAGGTAGGCCCTTAGGCATTTTCACCTATCTAGGGAGTCTCACCACCCTATACTTGTTTGTGCATTACATTAGGGATTTTATGAAACCCCACATGCATAAATCCTTGATGCCCAAAGTAGGAAGGATAAAACGAAGTCTATGCTTAGCCATGCTTAGACGGTAGAAGACGAGTGAAGGTATTCACTCGCGAGATGATAGGGCCTACAAATGTTTTTACAAAACCTTGGATCGAAAGGCAATCTGGTATGACTTGATGATAAGTTGAGACCGGGCGGAGATGTGGTTTGATATGATGAGATTTGTGATAATGTGTTGGACTCCGCCCGAGTCGATTAAGGCCCGTCCGCTGTTCGCCTGCTGATTGGCATAACATTGCTAGAGTGCTTATCCGGTATATGGGGCCGGTGAAACCTTACTTGTGCCATCCAAAGAACAGAGACACGTTCCTACCCACTGGTTGCGAGGAAGGTGGTCCGGGGGAGCTTGGTACTCATGACGGGGAGACCGGGATGCCGGCAGGCTCGTCATGGGGGCACAACCCGGAGGTCAGGCGGGAGTGAATCGAACTTGGGATGGGGCAAGTGGAGGCGGGGGACCATATGTGGGAAAGCCGTCGTGTCAGTAAGCATATGGGCCCCTGGCATTTTTAGTTATTCCCGGGAATTAAAAAATCGATTCGAATCGCTGATGCTCACCAGGTGTGAGAATGCCAAATATCACTAACGGGCAACGTAGTAACGACTTAAATACTTTATGCTTATATCCATGTTTTATATACAACATGCTTGGATAAGTATGATCCGTCCGACTATTCATAGTGCTGCCCATCCACTGAGAGGAGGTTGATGGATTTGGGAGATGCTTCGAAGTCGAGGGAGAGATGACCCGACGTATAGGGGCATCGCTCCTGAGACGGCTACTCCCAAGAGTTCGATGGGGGCTCTATGAATCTTGGGACGGGGCATGCGTTCATGTTTTATTTTTTCTGCAAGTTTTCCCCCTATGATATTGTTGATAATCATAACTAAGGGGTAGCAGCTGTCAAATCCTGCTATCTTATGATAACATGTTTTAAATAAACAATCAATGGCTAAGGACCCACTTCTAGTAAGCTTATGCGGGTTAGAAGTCAGTCCACCAAAAAGCCTTGCATAATCTCAAATGTGTCGGGCTGAACCGCCCACGGGTAAGTCCTATGAGTTCCCCACGAACTCACCGTTTGTTGTTGATATTTTTCTTTTAGGTGCATATCAGATTATGATCAAGGATGACTACGGTGGGCTTGAGGTCATACTTGATGTTTACTTTCCGCTGCACGTTACATCTTTGTAACGATATGTATTCCGCTGCGAGGTTTATTTTGAAGTTCTTTTTCACTACCTTGTACTCCTTTTGAGCAAAAGTATTTGTAATCAATCAAATTATGTTTGTATGAAATGGTGGGTTGTTGTAATTGTTGTGGCTCTTCCGAGAGCTTAACGTGTGTGATGTCGGCATCCCTGGGAGATGGTTTCATCGAGTGCCCTTCTGGGTAGCTCGACGGACTACCGAGTTTAGTTCGGACTAAGTGCACTGTGGGCCAGTGGTGGCAGGTGTACTTAGCCCGTATTAAATCGGCGGTTCCGCCACAGCTGGTATCAGAGCCGATCATGCACGAGCAACAATTATAACAACTTCGCTTTGATTTCAAAAGCCTATTTTCCAAATCTTTTCAGAGTATTTGCGAAAATGAGAGATATCGCGTATATGCCCATTATAAGGATGTTAAGAGATATCAGGTGACATCACTAACATTCTGACCTAGATAGAATTCATATGCATCTTCGGCGCTTGAGAAGCAACTATTCGGCCATAGCTATCCCCAGTACGGGTCGAAGCTATCGGGGTTTTACGAATAGTTGTGAACTCTGCATTCATGCTGGTAGGATAGAATTTTAAGGGGGGTGGTCACCTTTGGCGTGTTTGTGACCACTTCTCTGTTGTGACGCAGCAAGATTCAATTTGCTTGCGTGGGTGCCAGCCCGGTCTAGCAGAGGACCGTACAGATGCGTTGTCCACGCGGCGCAAATTGCGTGGGTGCCACTTTTAGGCTTAGAGTGGTAATGTTGAGAGCATGCATTCTTCTGCAGGTACACTAACCACGTGCGAAAGTAAGAACGACTAGATGACGACTAGTTGCATTAAGGAGAGACGTGCATACATGTCACCGAAATATCGCTAGTTATATATAACATACATAGGATGTGTGGTGCGAGATCGGATAGGGCGAATCATGCATCATTCCATCTCATCTCATGTGCCTTGCTATGTGTTTGTTTGGGAACAATGTCTTTGGAATGTGATTGGGGTTTGTGTTACTGTTGTTTTGATGTGTGACTTAAGCTGCACACAGAATCAGGAGAAACTTTATACAATATGATTGTAGAATGCAAAAGTTTTTACTCACCTTGCTGTAGGATGTTTCCTCTAAAGATGCTCGAATTTTGAAACCCAACCTAAAACACATTAAAACTGAAAACTACACTTACATGGCCTACAGCTTTGAAATTTCAAAACTAGTAATGCTCTAAGCACATTTAATGAGAACTTTCTGTGCCCAAATAGTAGGGGATGACAAAACAAACAAGTCTCGTATATTGACCTTGTTGTAAAATGCACGTAAGGATGCTCTATAGTCGTTTCAAGTCGAAACTAGAACCTAGATAGACTTGGGCTAGCTGACTAGATCAAGTTCTAGATCATTATGAAGTAGAGCCAACAAGCACTTTCTACATCAACAACGTATGATATATGTTGCGTGGCACACGAAATTTTAGTTTCTAGAACGACCAGAGATATGCCTCCGAGTTCTAGCTAGACACCGTATACATTAGAAAAGGATGCAATAGATGGGTGCCATCATACTGCTAGGAATTCACTTATACGGCGTATTTTCTGCGACACACGAATACAAATTGCTCTAAGATCACATTAGACCTTTAGAACTTGTGGATTAACTAAAGCCTTAATCTTCCTGCCACAGATGTCGCAGCCCTCGACACCGCCTTTCGACTTATGTCCTGGCCACCATGAATCCATGACAGCTAAAACCATAATACTTGAAGGTAGCATGGAGAGAAAAGCGGGAGAGCCCTCCACCGATGCAGCTTCGGTTCAACCTCTACGACCCGGCATGGTTCTACTGAAGGGATTTGTCAAGCCTGAAGATCAAGTCGAAATAATTCGTACGTCCTGGCAACTAGGGATGGGTCCCGGAGGATTCTATAGACCTAGCTACAAAAACGGTGCCAAGCTGAATTTATGGATGATGTCTCTAGGAAAGATCTGGGATCTGACTACCCGCTCGTATGGACCCACACGTCCATTCGATGGTGCACAAGTCCCTGCGATACCAGAAGCTCTCAAGACAATTGCTCAAGCTGCAAATTCTACTGTAAGCGAGTTTCCTCAAATCGACCCTGACATATGCATCGTCAACTACTACACCAACTCTGGGAAGCTCGGTCTCCATCAAGACAAGGATGAATCAAAGAGTAGCATCAACCAAGGCCTACCTTTCATCTCCATCTCCATAGGCGACACCGCCGAGTTCATGTTCGGTGACACTAGAGACAAGGGCAAAGCGACTAAGATCGACCTCGAATCTGGCGATGTCCTCATACTCGGTGGAGGATCAAGGTTACTATTTCATGGCATTTCCCACGTGAAGACCAACACTACACCAACTTGGTTGAAGGAAGCAACAGGCCTTCGTCCTGGACGCATCAATCTTACGTTTAGGCAGTACTAGCTAGTTACGAGATGGAGTGCTAGCAGTCATCGTAGACTTGTGTAATGAGAGGATGCTGACCCTCCTAACTTTTGAAATTTTCATGTATCCAACTATTTGCAGTCGGCATGTGTCCCACCCTCATGATTAATGTAACTCTATTTTCAATGGAGCATTCGGAACTCTTGTAGTCTCGCGTTTCATGCTTTTGTCATTCAGGCACTTCAGTCCTTGTAATCCATGACACTCTCCTTGTTCATGTCTTTCTATAACCCTGTGTTATTCGCATATCCCCTGAGGTTGGAAGGAAATACCGCACTTGATGGGGTGTCTACCCGAGTAGTCTATGGTGCCGCGACGGAACCTAGGGTCCTGTGTGCACGGCCGTCACACGGTTCCACTAGGGGCGCACTGGTATCAAGACATGCAAAGGCATGACACCGCTTCAATTGTGGAACATTCCTATCTATCTTCAAACGCTTTGATGACCTTGTACATTAAATTCGTGGAAATGGTTTACTCTATTTTCACTGCCACAGTTTATCATTCCTTGCTTTGTTTCAACTTGCCTTTCTTGATCTGAGGGAAAGATTTATCTCAATCCCCCAGCTTGATTGTATCTCATCATTCATAGATTAACCTTGTCTATCCTAATTCATACGGATGATCGGATCCACCTCCATGGTACCTTTACATCCATCGGTCCGAATCTCAGACTTCTCCATGCTTACCTAGTGTATCTTCAACAACTCGCATCCGTGGGAGTGCTCGATTTCATATCCACTGTCTTGTCACATCGCTCCCTTGTATCCTCCGAATTGCCTCTTTTATCTTGTGGGAACAATCAGTCTGTTCCAATGCCTTCTCTAATGTTTCCTTCTGGGTACGTAAGGAACCTTATTTCCTGAAGATGATCTTCAGCATCATTCATCGTGCTGGCTTTTGCTCTCGGCTAGTGCTCGTATCATATCATCTTCTTATAAGTTGTTTTCCTCCATCCTTGAAATTATCCTCAAAGGTGGGCCTACTAACATTATCGATGGTTCCGTTAGTAAGCACAAATCATCTACCTGTACTTTTCTTGGTCAGACTGGACCAATCTTATGGAATCATACAAACCATCACTTTGTCTAGGTGAATATGTCCTACTTTCTTCCCGTGTTAACTTTCTTGAGGCAATGAGTAGTGTGTGCTATGTATCGCCACACCTTACTCTTTGAGAATATTTGGATTTGATATCTTATATGTGTACGCAGTCCCTATCAAATGAAATGAATGTGCCTCCTAACAACACATCCATTGTTGTTTTCTATAACTCGCGAGATTTTTGCTTCATTCAAACTCCCTACTGCGTATGCTTTGCTTCTCATTGTTCAAATAAATCAGATGTTTATTACGCTCCTAAACTTGGTGTCAAAGCCAGGAAGTAACCCTCTTGTCGTGCTTGAACCAATCATGTCATTCGCTCGCTGCCACCACGTTCTCTTCGTGGTTTGTTCATTTCCCTCTCATATGAGACGTGAATTATCGAGTACCTTAAAGGAACCATCCTAGTCAACCAAATGATGCTTTGTAACTACCTTGTGTTAGGAAGGTACTAACCACTCACCCGGTCGTTAACAAAGCCAACAAAGGACAAAGGAAGAATTAAAGTGCGTTTGCAACTATTAAAAGAGTCCCAAGCCCCAAGATGCGGGTAGTATCTTTTCACCCTACGACATAGAACCCTGCCTCTTTCAAAATCTCGGGACGAGATTTCTTTAAGGGGGGTGGGTTGTGATGCCCCTGGCATCTCAGAAGCCGTACACACAATTATACATAAGCTAATGATGAATTAAGACTAAATCATGCTTAAGAGAGTGATGAGGAATTGGTAGATAAACCACTAAGTCAAAATTTCTCAAATCTGAAATTTTAGCTCATCCCCAAATTGATTCTGAAATTTCTTTTGATTGGACTATACAACTCAAAAAATTTTCTTTCATACGAAATGGAATTGAACTCATCACCTTTCAAATGCATCTATTGTGGATGTATTTGGACTTCATTTGATACTTCAAAAGATGAAAACAAGAAAAGCTTTACTTAGGATAAATCTGCTATTTTACCAAAACCCTAAACAAGGGTATGTTGTATTTCAAAATATGTTGTGATTTAGAGAATGCTCATATTATCAAAGTTGTAGGAAATGATCTAAGAAACAACTTTGTCAAAATGAGTCTGGTCATAAAATGAATTATAATAGGAGTTTTGAACCAATTTTTGTCAGCCTAGAAACACACTTTAAATCTGTCCAGTTTGGAAAATGGAGTTTTACTCTAAACTACATCCATTTTCATGCAAGGACCAAATTGAAGGGATTGTAGGTTTTGAAATTCCAAACAATATTGTCAATAGGCTCCTTGGGTGATAAGGCCCGGAAATAAGAGTTTTGAATTTTCTAAGCAACCCTGGTCTGTAGGCCAAATGAAATTTGAGAGCTAGATTCAAATGAAATTCATATTTCTAAACAATTTTTGGTATTAGACCTTTTGATAAAGTTGTATATATTCATTAGTAGAACATTTCCTTCAATGGGCACTCTTCCAAAAATCGGAGTCTAAATGGGTTAAAAACGCGATTTACAGCAGGATAGAAAACACACTTTTTCCATTCCTTTTACTGAGTCCATGACAGGTGGGGCCCACCTGTCAGGCCGGTCTTCCTCCTCGGTACGACGGGCACCCCGTGGCGCGCCGGCATACAGGACGTACGCGCGGCCACGGATCGACGGCCCCACCACGTTCTCCCTTCACCTGGACGCGCCCCGGACCTTCCTCTCGCCCTCCCTTACTCGCCTCGACCTCCCTGCCTCTCCCCACGCGCAGCAGAGCTGCAGCCCCGCCATGAACGCCGCCATGGCCGCCGGGCGTCGACCTCGCGCCCCTGCCTCCTCGGGGTCCCTTCCCGTGACGACGCCGCGCGCCCCACACTCGCGCGTTGCTCCTCCACCCTCCCCGCTGCTCCTCGGCCTCGCCCCGCCACCTCTAGCTCATTCCGCGTGCGCGCACACCGCGGCCACGCCATGGCCTAGCCCGCGGCGAGCTAGCTACGCCGGTCGCCTCGGGCCGCCTCCCTGTCGTCCAACGCGCGCCCCGTCGTCGCCGCACCTCCCTTCACCGAAGCCCCAAGCCCTAGGCCGCCGCCGTCGGCCCTAGCCCCTTTCACCACGCGCGACGCCGCGCGCCGCCCCGACTCACCCGCGCCTCAATGCGGAGAGCCTTCCTCCGGCCATCCCCGCCTTTCCACTTCACCACCACCGCGTGCGCCATCTCCCCGCGGAGCTCTCGCGCCCGTCCTCGCCCCTTCCCGTCGCCGGAGTCGGCGGATCGACCCCGCGCCGCCGTGGCCTCGCCGCGCGTTCACCCCCGGGTTCACCCTCGCCGCGCCGCCTCCCCTCTCCATCGCCGGCGACGAGATCTACCCCGAGAGGTAGCCCGCAGCCGAGAACGCCTTTGTCCGCCGCCTCGGCTCCAAGACGCCGCCCCTACGCGCCGGCGCAAGCGCCGGAACGCCGAGCCGCGCGCCGTCCCCCCCCCCCGGCCGAAGGTAGAAGAAAGAGGAGGTTTTGTAGAAAACCCCCTGTGAGTTTCCATTTCTACACGACGGTTTCATTTACTATTCACTGAGTCAGCGGAATCTTCTGTGCAGGCCCCTGGAGGTTATGGTTAATTACGTATAGGTCCCGGATCTAGGGTTAATATGCATTATTTCGGTTTTGAACTTTGAAAAATCATATAAAATCACAGAAAAATCCAAAATGGACAAACTCAGTTGCGTTAGACTCCTCTTGAGTAGATGTACATGATTGGTGGGATGTGGAAGTGTGAAATGTCTGTTTTGCCCTTGGTTTGTTGCATGCGTGACTAATTAGGATAAATGTCAAAAAGTGGACTAAATGAACTCCAAAAATTATGAAACTTGGACAGTAGATTTGTTATGGCATCTAGATACTGTGTGATTTTTGGTAGCCCTAGCATTGACTGTCTAATTACTGTTTTGCCCTTATGCATGTGTTTTGTGTATCAAATTAACTTAGAAAGTGAAGGTTACGTGAAACATGCTCCAACGTGACCTCTGGTATATTTCATGCACTCTATACAGTATGGGTAGCTCACTAGTAAAGTATGAGGTTGTGCATATTTGTTTTGGCTGCTGTTTTGAAATTGACATAATGCTACTAGTTGAAAAAGAAAATAGGAAAAAGTGCATTTATATGCTTGTTTGAGTGTGTGTTCGCTCTAGGATCATAAAAATACTACAAATTACTAGTGCTAAGAGTGAGGTCTTGTAATAGCAGTCCATTGCATGTGTAGATATATGCTTGACTGGTGCTTTGCTTGCATGTGATATGAAAGTGACAAGTGATATGATGGTTAAGTCAATGAAATAGGAAAGTGCTATCCGCTATGCTAGAAGAAACTCCACCAAAATTCCTATGGCTATACTACCCTATGAGTATGTTTATCAATCACTTTTCTGCATATCCATGGAATGATTAGTATGCGTGTATGATCTCCAGGCGTCTCGTGTATTGCATCATGCATATTATTCATATAGCGACGCTTATTGCAGATACGTGATAAAGAAACAAGTGCACGGGTCTACATCAACCAACGGTGATCCAAATGACCAACTAAGACCCATTCACGACCTGGAGGGCCCATCAGTCGTGTTTGGAAGGAGGAGTTGTCCAAGGGATCAAGGGGTTGCCTGGGGCAAAGCCTCACAACCCGACAAACTAACAGTAGCTTAGTTTGTTCAAGTTGTCAACAACAAAGGTAGGCCCTTAGGCATTTTCACCTATCTAGGGAGTCTCACCACCCTATACTTGTTTGTGCATTACGTTAGGGATTTTATGAAACCCCACATGCATAAATCCTTGATGCCCAAAGTAGGAAGGATAAAACGAAGTCTATGCTTAGCCATGCTTAGACGGTAGAAGACGAGTGAAGGTATTCACTCGCGAGATGATAGGGCCTACAAATGTTTTTACAAAACCTTGGATCGAAAGGCAATCTGTTATGACTTGATGATAAGTTGAGACCGGGCGGAGATGTGGTTTGATATGATGAGATTTGTGATAATGTGTTGGTGGACTCCGCCCGAGTCGATTAAGGCCCGTCCGCTGTTCGCCTGCTGATTGGCATAACATTGCTAGAGTGCTTATACGGTATATGGGGCCGGTGAAACCTTACTTGTGCCATCCAAAGAACAGAGACACGTTCCTACCCACTGGTTGCGAGGAAGGTGGTCCGGGGGAGCTTGGTACTCATGACGGGGAGACCGGGATGCCGGCAGGCTCGTCATGGGGGCACAACCCGGAGGTCAGGCGGGAGTGAATCGAACTTGGGATGGGGCAAGTGGAGGCGGGGGACCATATGTGGGAAAGCCGTCGTGTCAGTAAGCATATGGGCCCCTGGCACTTTTAGTTATTCCCGGGAATTAAAAAATCGATTCGAATCGCTGATGCTCACCAGGTGTGAGAATGCCAAATATCACTGACGGGCAACGTAGTAACGACTTAAATACTTTATGCTTATATCCATGTTTTATATACAACATGCTTGGATAAGTATGATCCGTCCGACTATTCATAGTGCTGCCCATCCACTGAGAGGAGGTTGATGGATTTGGGAGATGCTTCGAAGTCGAGGGAGAGATGACCCGACGTATAGGGGCATCGCTCCTAAGATGGCTACTCCCAAGAGTTCGATGGGGGCTCTATGAATCTTGGGACGGGGCATGCGTTCATGTTTTATTTTTTCTGCAAGTTTTCCCCCTATGATATTGTTGATAATCATAACTAAGGGGTAGCAGCTGTCAAATCCTGCTATCTTATGATAACATGTTTTAAATAAACAATCAATGGCTAAGGACCCACTTCTAGTAAGCTTATGCGGGTTAGATGTCAGTCCACCAAAAAGCCTTGCATAATCTCAAATGTGTCGAGCTGAAACCGCCCACGGGTAAGTCCTACGAGTTCCCCACGAACTCACCGTTTGTTGTTGATATTTTTCTTTTAGGTGCATATCAGATTATGATCAAGGATGACTACGGTGGGCTCGAGGTCATACTTGATGTTTACTTTCCGCTGCACGTTACATCTTTGTAACGATATGTATTCCGCTGCGAGGTTTATTTTGAAGTTCTTTTCACTACCTTGTACTCCTTTTGAGCAAAAGTATTTGTAATCAATCAAATTATGTTTGTATGAAATGGTGGGTTGTTCTAATTGTTGTGGCTCTTCCGAGAGCTTAACGTGTGTGATGTCGGCATCCCTGGGAGATGGTTTCATCGAGTGCCCTTCTGGGTAGCTCGACGGACTACCGAGTTTAGTTTGGACTAAGTGCACTGTGGGCCAGTGGTGGCAGGTGTACTTAGCCCGTATTAAATCGGCGGTTCCGCCACACCTGGGACACCAACCCGACCGCCTCGGCTGTAGGAACAAGACGTGTGACTAGAGGGGGGTGAATAAGAGCATTTGAAAACTCAAACTCAATCCCTTGTAGTGCAAACCGAAACAACACCCACAACAAAGCTAGATAACATCCACTGAGAGGATACGTACCTAGCTTACAACACGTTCTGGGTACCGTCCACTGAACAAATACGCACCAAGCACAAACGGAAGCACACGATCAAACGGCTAAGACAAAGAGCGCAAAAGGAACCAACTTCGGGAAACTACAAATTTCAAACAGACAGGGCTGCAAAGAAAAATCTCAAAACCCTAGAAGCAAAGCTCCAAACCACCCCAAACAATTACCACACCTTCATAAGACAATAGGGAACAGCTCCAGAAAAAATTCAGACCAATTGGAGCAAGTTGTGATCACCGGACCGTCCGGTGATTGAGCAACTGACCGTCTGGTGTTCACAGACTGATACTCCGAAAAGATTTCAATCAAAACCTAACCAAATCAACTCCAAAAATTATAAAATTTTTACAGCACCTTAAGAAGGGACCAAGGAACAACTCCACAAATTTTCAGCTCAAAAGGGGAAGAAATGAAACTCCAACAATTACCGGACCCTCCGGTGATGTGCACACCGGACCGTCCGGTGCTCAGAAACAGACAGACCAACCTCCAAAGGAAAATACGAAAACTAGGTCAAAACACCTCCAAATAATTTGAAATTTATACAGGAGCTTTTCGATTCATAAGACAAGAGCTCCACAAAATTTCAAGTCATTTGGAGTACCTTTGACCGCTTAACTAAACACCGGACCAAATAGATAACCACCGGACGTTATAGACAGACAGAAAAACAGCCACACGAAACTTGAATTTCCGAAGCCAAAACTTGACCAAACCTTCACCAATCTTCACGAATTTTTGCACACACTAACCTAGCTCCATTCCAAAGCTATTCCCAAAAGATCTATTGAAAAAGATCAAAGGATTAGCGGGAATTTCAGATCTCGTGAAGAGGTGAATATTTGGGCAAGAAAGGGAAAAGCTCAAGAACAACTTGCTCGTGGCAATCCTTCGGGATTGAGATATTCTAAGACATAATCTCCACGTCCTTGCAAGTCCAAAATACAAAGAAAACAAAGGATTCAACCGTGGCCAAAGCAAACACCCAAAAAGCCAAGGATTGAAGCCAAAAACCAAAGAGAACAAGGGGAGGAGAAGCACACAAAGTTGCTGCACGAAACCACTTTGATTTTGAGCCTCAAAAGATGTCTTAGGTCAGATTACAACGAAGTATTTCGTCCCAAGCAACCACACCTTCCCTTTAGATCTCACCCTAACCCTCCTAAACTTGGAACTCAAAGCTTGAGGATGGAAATTACCCTAAGGAAATGAAAACCTAACTGCTAAGACTCCCTCTAATGACTAGCTCTTAGTCTATTTATACACTGGTTCAGTTTTGGCATTTTACACATAGACCCCTAACACTAGAAACGCTCGGAGGGGCTAAAACAGAAAAGAACCCGAAATATCGGGGAAGAACGACCACGATGAAGACTTCATCTTCTTAGCTTCCACCCAATCTTCGGATGTCCTCCACGTGGCCAGTAGTCCAATCCACCTTTGCACCCCCGGTTTTGAAGTCAGAAACCGGGAAACTTTAGGAAGTCTCTGTCTGGGCCGGACTTGGCCCATTTTCTCTATCTTGGCGAGTCGTGGCCCAACTCACCAAGCCTTGAATAGCTTGGGTGGCTTGAGCCAAAGCCGCCAAAGCCCTCCTCGCAAGCCTTCGCACCATGCACTCGGGTTGGAGCACCACGGTGGCACCCGGCTTCTCCAGTCCATCGGAGTCGCCTCGTAGTCCATCGGAGGGCTTACACCACCGTTGCCGAATCGCCCCTCCATTTACCGATCTCCCATGGCCGACTGACGCTGAGCATTGCCTCCGGTCCATTGGAGGGCTTTTGCCTCAGTCCATCGATGTCTTCATCATCTACCTCTAGTCCATCGGAGGGCCTCCAGTCCATCGGAAGGCTTGAGCTCATTGACAATCACTCATCACACCAGGAGAGCAATGTGGCCGGTCCATTGACTCTCAATCTCCCCCTTGACGAGTGCATTGTCAACACCTTCAACCTATAACCTAAAATAGAACAAAGACAAGAGAAAAGCGTAAAACCAAAAAAGAAATAAAGAAAGAAGAAAGTTGCTCAAAATGCCCAAGAACCAAATACAAGCAAAGAAACAGGGCACAATGAGACAACAAAAGAAAACAAAGCATCGGCTCCTCAAGACAGAGGCAAAGGGCTCAACGCACCGATGCAAAGAGCATGCTAAAAGCTCAACTCCCCCTGAAATGCATCCTTACAATGCATCCTTACAAATGCATAAATGAATGCAAAGCTCCCCCTCAACTAAGTCTCTCTCGAGTCCTCCCCCTATGTCCAATACTTCTCCTCCTTGTTGATAACGGACACATCAAGGGTTCATAGGACTCCCCCTGAACTAGACAACTCCCCCTCAAAATATGCCATGAGATGCAGAGAGTGTACCAGAAAGAGCTCAAAAGGGATGGAAAGCTAGTATTCACAAGTTCTAGCATACAGAGCAAGTGAGGACAAGGAAGCATATAACAAGCTCAAATGAATCTATCTTACACATATCAAGAGCAAGCTTGTTTTTTAGGGAGTTTTTAAGATAAAGCATCACTAATATGAATAGCACCTAGCAAGATAGGCATGAACAACAAGATGCTAGCAATGCATACAAGGTGTGCTACTCTCAACCAAAGCATATACAACAAGCCATAAGCATTTCAGAGACTTGCATATTTCAGATTTAATCGCTTGTATTTCATTAGAAAGTTTCATGTTGTGCCAAGGGTTATTCACTTGTCTTGCCACTTCTTACCAACCAATGCCAAGCCTAGGTTCAAGGAACCATCAGAAGCTTAAGACAAGGTTTTGGTCATACACAGCTTAGTCCAAGTTCATGCCAAAGTGCAAAGGCAGGCAGTCTCGAACTAAGTCAGTGTGACAAGCAAACCCACCTGGATCTTTTTATTTCAGCACAAGACACCACTTGTAAACATTTAATTCAGATTTCAAATTAAGCAAGGTGTCATAAAAGCTTAGGCATTAATTTAGCAAAGGCATACAACTAGCATATCCAAGTATGAAAAGATACCATAGCATTCAACACTCCTACACATGCTAGGCAGCCAAGTAATGTGGTGATCATGTTTTTAGATTTTCAGAAAATAAAAGGGCTTAGCTCATAATTAGTATTCAACAGACTCAAGTGAGCTTAACCAACCATGATCAAGCAAGCAACAGTACACACTAGCACAAGCAAGTACTGGCTAGTCATTCCAAATGAGCTCTAGTGCTAGTGTAAGTGAAAATGCATATGATACATGAATGTCATGCATGCTATGATTCCAACATACAGAAAAACCATCAAAGAAGCCAAAGACAAGAACCACATCATATACCTGACAAGCTCAAAAGCTTGAGGCGATCCCGCTAGACCTTTCGGGGTGCATGCACGCCCTAAGGTCACCACCTCCCCTGCGTCCTCAGCGGGTCCATCTCTGTATGTGCAAGAAGTGATCCATGTAGAGGTGGAACATGTGTAGTAGTGGACGTAGTAGTACAAGTGTTTTCCTCCAAGGTGATAAAACAGAGATAATGCTCTCCCTCAAAATGAGCCTACTAGCTGTACAAAAGCTGGAAACAAGAGAAACAAAAGAAACCAATGAACTATGATAGTCCATGGCTCAAGTTAGGGGTTAGTGCAGGAAATCATGCATAAGAAATAAATATGCCACTTATGGAAGGTACCACTTGTGGATTTAGGCACAAGGCATGAATCCTGCAAAGCAAAGTGAGCACAAATGTACAAACTCACATACACAAGGGAAAACTAGCTCAATCAAAATAAATAGGCACAAGTCTCCACTACCTAAAGCAAAGGTCACCAAGTCATGAGACAAGGTAGCTAGACTACACAACATTAAGTTAGAGAAGGAAATAATCAAAATGATAACACATGAATAACATGCCAAGAACAATATCACTTGAAAAACTTTCAGCTAATAGCTGTTTGAAATGTCACATGGCATGATGTTCATGAGCTATCACAAGCTAACAGATAAAGGTGACTAGTTCACCAACACAAACAAAGCTAGCAAGATATGGTATATGAAAGAAACACACAAACTAGCATGTCATGTGGCTAGCCCACCAAAGCAAACACAAACCTAGCAGGCAAAATATACTAAAGAAAGCGAAACCTAAATAGCTAAGAACACTCAAACTGATCACAAGTGAATAACATGCCAAGACAGAGAAAGCATGGTACGAGATTCACAAGGATCACATGCAAGCATGCAAGAAAGACTAGACTAGCAAAGGAGGCATATAACTAGCATCAGGAAAGCTAGCATGATATGTGGCTAGTCCACCAAGCATACAAGCAAGAAAGCTAAGTACCAAAAGAAACACAAAAAAATAGCACAAGCTATACAAAATACACAGGAGAGCAATGAGCAAGGCTCTCAAATGTACAAAGGATATAAGCCCATGAGGAACCTCAGAGCCTGGAGAACCATCAACTCTTACTCATCACATGTTCTCCAGAACTCAAACCTGCAAGATCAGCGATAGTATGGAGGGGCAGATGGACCGACACTAGGGTTAGTGAAATTGCTAAACCAGTGCCGAGCCATCTGCTCAAACGAGGGGTAAATACTATCAAAGAAATCATCCCTCCTACCACGATCGGGACAACCACGACTAGTAAAGCGTGGACTCTCAAGCTCTCTCACAAACCCTCGGTCACGAGGTCCATAGCTGTGCTGAAAACGACTAGGGGCTCGACCAACAAAGCGTCTCTCACCACCAGGAGCACTCAAGCTCACTCTCTCACCACCAGCAAAGCGATCTCTCATCTCACCGCAGTGGGGAGGATCTTGCCTACCACCTTGGTAGAACTGATCCTGATTCCCCCAAGCTTTCTCCTGCCTCTCAACCCACTTACTCCTGAAGCAAAACTCCTCTAGGTGGCCATTCCGCTGGCAGAACTCACAGTGGTAGACAGGCCTCCTAGGAACTGGGTTAGGCTGGGACTTGGGCTTAGGTGGTGTGGCCTTGGGTGGCTCAGGCTGCTGAACTGGCTTCTTGCCCTTGGGCTTGAGCTCTTCCTCAACAATCTTGCTCAGCTCAGCCTGAGGGGCCTTGGGTGTACAGGACTGCTTCTTTGGGGCAGTCATGGGTAGCTCATGGTAAATCCCATCAACAGTCTCACCTGGCTGGATAGGTACAGTCTTGATCTTAATTGGGGCACTCTTCTCACCTGAGGTGCTGCACTCCCCCAAACCCAAAACCACTCGTGTCACCTCGGCTCTCTTGATGCTCTCTATGATCATCTCTAGTTGGGGTTGCCTAGCATATACCCAACTCAACACCTCTCTCAACCTGCAGTTGTCATCTTGCAAAGACAACACCTGCAACCTCAGATCTTCCAAAACTACTGTCTGGGCAACACAGGTATCACAATCTAAAGAGGGAAAAACAGGAGCAGCTTTCTCCAACTTCCTAATGGTGGCATCCCTATCAACCACCTGCATCCTAAGGGTTAAGCAGTTCTCACAAGTGTCAGGTGCTGAAAGCACCTCAAAGTCAGCTCTCAACTGCTCTAACTCACCTCTCAAAGTAGGATAGACCATACATGCACCCAAAAGCGCAGGTCTAGCCCTAAGCTCCTCAAGCTCTATGAGCTGCCCCTCAAACTTCTCCTTCAGCACAGCTAACTCACTAGCTAAATGGGGGCAAGACTCACACTCGAGCTCTCCACTCAAAGTAGGCTCATCCAGCTTGGACTGGAGTTTTCCTAACTCCACTTTCAGCTCATCTATCTCCTCTACCCGCTTGGCGTACCTATCTCTCTGGTCACCATGCTCCGTCATAAAAGACTCACAGGTAGGGCACTCAAACTCACTGGGTTGGGGTCTCACACTCCTCAACATCTCATTCTCCTCCAAACCCTCAGCAAGTTGGGATTTCAACTTCTGTAGCTTCTTAGTTGCCTTCTCCAGCATCTCAAGTATTTCGGCTTGCTCAGGAATTACCTCATCATCGGAAGAAGTGTTGCTGCCGTCATCCTTTTTATCCTTGTCCTCAAGCGCCATGGAGCAAACCGAGCTCCTCTTGTCCTTATTCTTGCGCCTGGACTTGGTGGAGACGAAGCACAAGCCAGCTGGACCTCCTTGATCGTTCCTCTTGTCCTTCCTGTACGTGATCTCCTCATCACTTGAGCTCGATGAGGATGAAGAGGAAGAAGATCCGCTGCTGCAGAACCTGATCTCGGCGAAGAAGGCCTTGTCCCGCTTCCAGTTGTCCTTCTGGTAGCTCTTAAAAGCCTTCCGGAAGTTCTTCTTGCCGAAGGGACACTTGCTGACGCTGTGCTTGCTGGAGCAGTGCTTGTCATAGCTTGGCTTGCCGGAGTGGTACTTGTCGGAGTTGTAGGAGTAGCTCTTGCCCTTCTTGTAGTAGTCGTTCTTGTTGGGGCACTCGGCGATGAAGTGGCCGACCTCTCCGCACTCGAAGCACTTGGGCCTCTCGCCCCTCTTCTTGCTCATCCGGTTGTCATAGGCGCGCTGAAAGTGACTAGACACCAGACATAGCTCCTCATCCCCAAGCGACGCCAACTGCTCCTCTGTCACAGACATCAAAGCAGAAAACGAGAAGTTGTGCATAAGGGGGTTAGCAACAGACTTACTAGAGGGGGTAGCCAAGGCCAGACTCTTAGAACCTATACAAGCAAGGGAATCCCTCAACTTGTAATCTACTTCTGTGGCCCTGAGCTTACTATAGAGCGCCTCTACTCCTATCGTATCATACCCTGCCGACTCAATGATTGAGTTCACCTTGATCTCCCACACTTTTCTGTCCAAAGCATACAGCAACTTGACAGCCTACTGATGATCGGTGTATGGGAGCTCAGCGGAGGCAGAGTTGACACGCAACTTGTTAATGACACGCCACAAGTCATCTACTAACTCTCCCGGTTTCTGGACAAAATTTTCTTATTCGCGCCGGTAAGTCTCCACAAGCCTAGCCTTAATCGTCGCGGTACCCTCATGGTGTGCACTAAGCAGTGACCATATCTCAAGCGCCGTCTTAAGGTGACTCACTCTCTCGTAATCCATGGGACCAAGCCCGGAAAAGAGAAAGTTAACAGCCTTGGCATTCGCCTCATGCCGAGCCACGAGATTAGGTGTAGTACGCTCAGCGACTGGAAGCACCACAAAAGTCATACTCTGAGTAGCATCCCATATGTCCTGACTCTGGCTAACAAGGAATGCCTCCATCCTACCCTTCCAGTAGGGATAGCCATCGGAGCCAAGGACCGGAATCTTCCCAGAGTAAGTCATCGTCGCTACGGTTTCGTCACCGGTTAAGGTATGAGGAAACCTAACCGGCTTTGATACCACTTGTAGGACCGAGATGTGCGACTAGAGGGGGGTGAATAGGAGCACTTGAAAACTCAAACTCAATCCCCCGTTGTGCAAACTGAAACAACACCCATAACAAAGCTAGACACCGTCCACTTAGAGGCTACGTATCTAGCTTACAACACGTGCTTGGTACCGTCCACTGAACAGATACGCACCAAGCACAAACGGAAGCACACGCTCAAACGGCTAAGACAAAGAGCACAAAAGGAACCAACTTCGGGAAACTACAAATTTTAGACAGACAGGGCTGCAAAGAAAAATCTCAAAACCCTAGAAGCAAAGCTCCAAACCACCCCAAACAATTACCACACTTTCATTAGACAATAGGGAACAGCTCCAGAAAAAATTCAGACCAATTGGAGCAAGTTGTGATCACCGGACCGTCCGGTGATTGAGCAACTGACCGTCTGGTGTTCACAGACTGATACTCCGAATAGATTTCAATCAAAACCTAACCAAATCAACTCCAAAAATTATAAAATTTTTACAACACCTTAAGAAGGGACCAAGGAACAACTCCACAAATTTTCAGCTCAAAAGGGGAAGAAATGAAACTCCAACACTCACCGGACCGTCCGGTGATATGCACACCGGACCGTCCGGTGCTCAGAAACAGACAGACCAACCTCCAAAGGAAAATACGAAAACTAGGTCAAAACACCTCTAAATAATTTGAAATTTATGCAGGAGCTTTACGATTCACAAAACAAGAGCTCCACAAAATTTCAAGTCATTTGGAGCACGTTTGACCGCTTAACTAAACACCGGACCAAATAGATAACCACCGGACGTTATAGACAAACAGAAAAACAGCCACACGAAACTTGAACTTCTGAAGCCAAAACTTGACCAAACCTTCACCAATCTTCACGAATTTTTGCACACACTAACCTAGCTCCATTCCAAAGCTATTCCCAAAAGATCTATTGAAAAAGATTAAGGGATTAGTGGAAATTTCAGATCTCGTGAAGAGGTGAATATTTGGGCAAGAAAGGGGAAAGCTCAAGAACAACTTGCTCATGGCAATCCTTCGGGATTGAGATGTTCTAAGACATAATCTCCACGTCCCTGCAAGTCCAAAACACAAAGAAAACAAAGGATTCAATCGTGGCCAAAGCAAACACCCAAAAAGCCAAGAATTGAAGCCAAAAACCAAAGAGAACAAGGGGAGGAGAAGCACACAAGGTTGCTCCACGAAACCACTTCGATTATGAGCCTCAAAAGATGTCTTAGGTCAGATTACAACAAAGGATTTTGTCCCAAGCAACCACACTCACCTTCCCTCTTGATTTGGAGGCTAGATCTCACCCTAACCCTCCTAAACTTGGAGCTCAAAGCTTGAGGACGAAAATTACCCTAAGGAAATGAAAACCTAGCTGCCAAGACTCCCTCTAATGACCAGCTCTTAGGCTATTTATAAACTGGTTCAGTTTTGGCATTTTACACATAGACCCCTAACACTAGAAACGCCCGGAGGGGCTAAAACAGAAAAGAACCCAAAATATCGGGGATGGACGACCATGATGAAGACTTCATCTTCTTAGCTTCCACGCAATCTTCGGATGTCCTCCACGTGGCCAGTAGTCCAATCCACCTTTGTACCCCGGTTTAGAAGTCAGAAACCGGGAAACTTTAGGAAGTCTCCGTCTGGGCTGGACTTGGCCCATCTTCTCTATCTTCGCGAGCCGTGGCCCAACTCACCAAGCCTTGAATAGCTTGGGTGGCGGTTTTGAGCCGAAGCCGCCAAAGCCTCCCTCGCACGCCTTCACACCATGCACTCGGGTTGGAGCACCACGGTGGCACCCGGCTTCTCTAGTCCATCGGAGGCGCCTCGTAGTCCATCGGAGGGCTTACACCACCATTGCCGAATCGCCCCTCCGTGTACCGAGCTCCCATGGCTGACCGATGCCGAGCATTGCCTCCGGTCCATTGGAGGGCTTTTATCTCAGTCCATCGAGGTCTTCATCATCTATCTCCAGTCCATCGGAGGCCTCCAGTCCATCGGAGGGTTTGAGCTCTTTGACAATCACTCATGACACCAGGACAGCAATGTGACCGGTCCATTGGCTCTCATCGGCCTAACCTGGACGGGAATGCGACTCCATTCAAGCGCTCTTGCACTCCCTCTCTGCTCTCTCCCTCGCTCGCTCCCCACACGCCGAACACCGGACGCCATAGCCGCCATGAACACCGCTTGCGTCGAGCTCACGTCCCGACCAACTCAAGCTGCCTCCGCCTCGTCTAATGCGTGTCCCGCACTTGCCGTGTTCCGCTCCACCTTCCTAGCCACTTCCCGGCCTTAGCCATCGCTCCTAGACCCTCCCCACGCGCGACGCCGAGCGCTGCCCCAGCGTCCCCTCACCTCACCGTGGAACCCCAACACCGGCGCCCTCCCTCATGCCCAGGCCTACGGCGCCGGGTTCGTCGCGTCCTCGCGCAGCTAGTAAACCTCACCTCGGCCTCCTCCATCGCCAGAGATGCGGGAATTGAGCCCGCGGCCACCGAGCCCCGTGCTCCAAGGCCACCCCGGTTCACCGGCCTCGTGTCGCTTGTCTGCTCCACCCCGCGCGACAAGCTCAGAGGGAAGAGCTTCCCCGTTGCCGAGAACGTGTCCCCGGCCCCGTTCGGCTTCAAGTCAAGCACCACGGCCGCCTGTGCAACCCGGCCTCCCTCCTTCCGCCGCGCGCCGTGCCCTTGGCGAGAGGTAGAAGAAAGGGACATCATTTTTGCAAAAAGATCCCTTCCTTTAAAGCTTATTATCCCACTGTTGAATGTGTCTTGCGTAAACTGTGAAAACACCCCTGGATGTATTAAGGTTTCGCACTAAAAGGCGAACCTTTGCATTTTGTAGATGTGACCCTATGTTCTACGGATTTCACATGCACTGTTCGCTGAGTCTAGGTCTATTTGCTTGCTAGCCCCTGGAAACTATGGTTATTCACGTTCTAGTCCCCAGATCTAATGTTTTTCTATTTAAATGCATTTATTTTGTCTGAGAACTTTGGAAAATCATAACAAATCAAAGAAAAATCCTAAAAAGGCAAACTCGGTTGCATTAGACTCCTCTTAAATAGATCTATTGAATAGTTAGGATGTGGATGTGTAAAAAGACTGTTTTGCCCTCTGTGTTTGTTGCATGCATGATTAATTAAGATAAATACCGAAAGTGATGTAGATGAACCCCGAATGATGTGAAACTTGATCAGTAGCTTTGTTAGGGTATATAGACACTGTATAAATTTTGGTAACCCTAGCAATGCTTGGTTGATTACTGCTTTGCCTCGTGCATGAGTTTTATGTATTCATAAACGTGGAAAATACTTGCCACATGAAGTATGCTCCAAATGGTAAACCAAAATTTCTGAGCATTCCTTATGGTATATGTAACTCATTGGTGAAGTTTGAGGCTATGCATGTTGAGTTTGTGTGGTGATTTGAAAATGACAAGTAATGACTTGATTAACAAAACAATAGGAAAAAGAGGTTCTAGAGTGCGAGAATAAATACATGAAAAATATGGTGGTATGCTGATGGTGTATAGGTTTCAGAAAATATTTTTGTGAAATTTGTGAGGACTGTTTTGGTGTGCAATTGAATTAGACCCTATTATTTATATGGAAAATAAATGTCCTATCAAACTATGGATATTTCACTTGTTGATTTTTGTGCATGTTGTTTATGTCCTGTGTTGTTTATTAAGTGAATTTTAGGACCCGAAACTTACCCTATAAATTATGAAAAATCTGAGAAGCTATAGGGCTGATAACTTGCTGGAATTTTCATAATTAAATTATAACTCCTATGTGGCTGTAATTTTGGCAGTAGCTGTTAACGGCACTTAAGCATGGCAAACCTTATACTACAAGCGACAGTATCGTGTGTAGCTTTTCCCCAGAATGAGTATCATGGGTTTTGTCAATCCAGGAAACGAACTAATCGAGAACTAATTAAATAGAGTTTATGCAAACTATAGGTATAAAAGAGGTTATAATCTAATTTTAAACCAATCCTTAAACTAATCTAAACTAAGTATAAAATATACTAATATATATATATAAGATAAGCAATTAGAACAGAACTAGAACACTAGTTAAAGGGTATTGACTAGAGTCTAATCAAGCTCTAATTGGATCCAAGACATGCATGATAACGGGCAACACAACAAGATTAAAACAGCGAGATAACTATTAGCTCAAGGTAAACAAGTATGTTCAAGTATATTCATCATAGCATAATTAAATCAAGATCAATAAACCTAGCCCCCTAGATCGGCTTAACCTTTCCCCGGGCTCTACTATCACTAGTAACCAGGTAATCGACGAGAAACTTTCAACAGACACGTAATTAGAGAACTAGCTTCTAATTACTTTTATGGTCTAATAACATAATTAGCACAACTAGAACCTCTAATCACCATGATCAAAAGAACTAGATATACAACTATATCATTAGTAAGCTAGATCAAAGATCAAGAACGTGTGGCGGAACCGCCCTGCTTAACCCAGACTAAGCACACCTGCCACCTCTGGCTTGCAGTGCACTTAGGCCGGACTAAACCCGGTAGTCCGTTGAGCTACCCAAAAGGGCACTCGATGTAACCATCGCCCGAGGATACCGACATCACACACATTCAGCCCTCGAAAGAGCCACAACAGTTACACCATCACAGGTAGTTTAATAGTGAAAATAAGATAAAATTCTTACGAACCAATATATGTAATCAAATACATGTTCAAAATACAACGGAAACGATTGCAAAGTATATATATATAGCGGAAGCGTTCAAAACATCTCACAACGGAAATAAAACTCAACTAGTCTTGAAGTAGAGATAAACAAGGCGAATAGCACCGAGCCCACCGGTTCTACCCTCCTTCAAGCGATTGTCCAAAAGTCTTCGGTACCTGTAAACCAAAAGTGGGGGCAAACCCTGAGTACTAATTACTCAGTAGGACTTAATGGAGTGGCTTACGGCTGACGCGAAGGTTGCTTACTAAGAATTTGATCCTTAGCTGTTGATTTTAAACCGTGATATACTGTCATAAAGCAACAGTTTTCCTCATAGTTATCATCATCATACATAGCTCATATATCTCAACATTCTCATCTCATTTATCATCATAAAGTACTTTGCAGGAATTTAAACAAACAAGCACAAACAAGTAGTATTGAAAAGCATAACTTAATAAACAATATGTTAAGGTTATTACTACGTTGCCCGGTAGTGATACTTGGCACTCTCACACCTGGTGAGCATCAGTGATTCGAATCGATTTCTAATTCCCGGGAATAACTAAAAATGCCAAGGGATATATGCTTACTAGCCATCGCGTTCCTCACATATACCCCTCATCTCCACCTGTCTCGTCCCAAGATTCACAGCGCCCCCTCCTAACCGTTGGGAGTAGCCGTCTCAGGAGTGATACCATGGTACGTCGGGTCAGCCCTCCCTCGACTTCCAAGCACCTCCCAAGTCCATCGGCCCCCTATCAGTGGATAGGCAGCACCATGAATAGTAGGACGGGGCCGGTAAGACTTTCACCGGTCCCACGACCCGGATAAACATTTTAGCAATGTTGAGCCAATCAGCAGGCGAACAGCGAACGGGCCTTAAACGATTCGGGTGGAATCCACCATACCTTGCCACATCATCATTTTTTCATAATATTCCCATAACTCCGCCCGGTCTCTATTTCAACATAGCATCTAATAATCTTACATAAGATTTCTATTTTGAAAATCACCTACACGACGAGTGACTCCTTTCACTCGTGTCTACTCGTACCTAGCAATTTTAAGCAACTCGTCCTACTAATTCTAATATATAGGTGCTAGGGCCAGGGCGGCCCAGTTCCAAACAACTCCTATTGTAGATGCGTAAGCATTCATCATAATACATTTGCTGTAGGACCGAGACGTGCCACTAGAGGGGGGTGAATAGGAGCACTTGAAAACTCAAACTCAAACCCCCACCGCAGTGCAAAACGGAAACAACGCCCACAACGAAACTAGACACCGTCCACTGAGAGGATACGTATCTAGCTCACAACACGTGCTTGGTACCGTCCACTGAACAGATACGTACCAAGCACCAAGCGGAAGCACACGCTCAAACGACTAAGAAAAGGAGTGCAAAAGTAACCAACTCTGGAGAACTGTAGATTTCAGACAGACAAGGCTGCAGGGAAAAATCTGAAAACCCCCTCAAGAAAAGCTCCAAAAATTCCCCCAAAATTATCACACCTTCACAAGGCAATAGGGAACAACTCCAGAAAATTTCAGGCCAATTGGAGCAAGTTGTGACCACCGGACTGTCCGGTGCTTACAGCCTGACACTCCAAAAAGATTCGAATGAAAACCCTTTCAAACCAACTCCAAAAATTATAAAATTTTTATTGGAAGTTAATAAGGGGCCAAGGAACAACTCCACAAAATTTCAGCTCAATTGGACAAGGAATAAAATTCCTAGAGCCACCGGACCATCCGGTGGTTAACCACCGGACTGTCCGGTGGTTAAAAACTGACACACTAACCCAAAAAGAAAAATACCAAAACCAGATCAAAACACCTCCAAATGATCTGAAATTTTTATGGGAGCTTTATGATTCACTGATAAAGAGCTCCACAAAATTTCAGCCCAAAATTCGAAGGTTTGATCCTAAACCAAACAAGACTTGAAAGAGGACAGAACCAGCAGGAAAACTGGACAGCAGGAAACTTCACACAAAAGCAATCCGAAACTTGACCAAACCTTCTCCAAACATCATGAAAATTGGCACAGGCTATCCTAGCCCCATTCCAAAACTATTCCCAAAAGATCTATGGAAAAAGATCACGGGATTAGCGGGAACGTCAGATCTCGTGAAGAGGTGAATATTTGGGCAAGAAAGGGAAAAGCTCAGAAACAACTTGCTCGTGGCAATCCTTTGGGATTGAGATGTTCTAAGACATAATCTCCACGTCCTTGCAATTCCAAAACACAAGGAAAACACAGAATTCAACCTTGCCCAAAACAAACACCCAAAAGGCCAAGGATTGAAGCCAAAAACCAAAGAGAACAAAGGGAGGAGAAGCACACAAAGTTGCTGCACGAAACCACTTCGATTATGAGCCTCAAAAGAGGTCTTAGGTCAGATTACAATGAAGGATTTCGTCCCAAGCAACCACCCTCACCTTCCCTCTTGATTTGGAGGCTAGATCTCACCCTAACCCTCCTGAACTTGGAGCTCAAAGCTTGAGGACGAAAATTACACAAAGCAAATAAAAACCTAGCTGCCAAGACTCACTCTAGTAACCAGCTCTTAGGCTATTTATACACCGGTTCAGTTTTGGCATTTTTACACATAGATCCCTAACACTAGAAACGCCCGGAGGGGCTAAAACAGAAAAGAACCCGAAATATCGGGGACGGACGACCACGATGAAGACTTGATCTTCTTAGCTTCCACGCAATCTTCAGATGTCCTCCACGTGGCCAGTTGTGCAATCCGCCTTTGCACCCCCGGTTTTGATGTCAGAAACCGAAAAACTTTAGGAAATCTCCGTCTGGGCCGGACTTGGCCCATCTTCTCTATCTTGGCGAGTCGTGGCCCAACTCACCAATTCTTGGGTAGCTTGGGTGGCGGTTTTGAGCCGAAGCCGCCAAAGCCTCCCTCGCACTCCTTCGCGCCTTGCACTCGGGTTGGAGCACCATGGTGGCACCCGGCTTCTCTAGTCCATCGGAGTTGCCTCGCGGTCCATCGGAGGGGTTACACCACCATTGCCGATCCGCCCCTCCGTGTACCGAGCTTCCATGGCCGACCGACGCCGAGCATTGCCTCCGATCCATTGGAGGGCTTTTGCCTCAGTCCATCGAGGTCTTCATCATCTACCTCCAGTCCATCGGAGGGCTTGAGCTCGTTGACAATCACTCATCACACCAGGAGAGCAATGAGGCCGGTCCATTGGCTCTCAATCTCCCCTTGATGAGTGCATTGTCAACACCTTCAACATGTAACCTGAAATAGAACAAAGATAAGAGAAAAGCGTAAAACCGAAAAAGGAAGAAAGAAAGAAGGAAGTTGCTCAAAATGCCCAAGAACCAAATACAAGCAAAGAAACAGGGCACAATGAGACAACAAAAGAAAGTAAAGCATCGGCTCCTCAAGACAGAGGCAAAAGGCTCAACGCATCGATGCAAAGAGCATGCTAAAAGCTCAACTCTCCTGAAATGCATCCTCACAAATGCAAAATGAGTGCAAAGCTCCCCCTCAACTAAATCTCTCCTGAGTTCTCCCCCTTGTCCATATTTTTAAATTTTTTCCCCTTGGAGAAATACACTAATCTCTCCCCAAATTTCTCCCCCTTGTTGACAATGGACACATCAAGGGTTCCTTGAACTCAACTTCCCCTGAACTAGATAACTCCCCCTCAAAATATGCCATGAAATGCAAGGAGTGCAACTGAAAGATCTCAGAGGGGATGAAAAAGCTAGTAATCACAAGTTCTAGCATACAGAGCAAGTGGGGGCAAGGAAGCATACAACAAGCTCAAATGAATCTATCTTACACATATCAAGAGTAAGCTTGTTTTTTAAGGTTAATGAAAAGAAAGCATCACCAACATGAATAGCACCTAGCAAGATAGGCATGAACAACAAGATGCTAGCAATGCATACAAGGTGTGCTACTCTCAACCAAAGCATATACAACTAGCCATAAGCATTTTAGAGACTTGCAAATTTCAGATTTAAACATTTGTATTCATAAGCAAGTTCTTTTTGTGCCAAGGGTTATTTACTTGTCTTTTGCCACTTCTTACCAACCAATGCCAAGCCTAGGTTATATAACCATCAGAAACTTAAGACAAGGTTTTGGTCATACACAGCCTAGTCTAAGTTCATGGCAAAGTGCAAAGGCAAGCTGCCTCGAACTAGATCAGTGTGACAAGCAAATCCACCTGGATCTTTCTCAATTCATCACATAAGACACACTTGTAAGCATTTTGATTCAGATTTCAATTTAAGCAAGGTGTCAGAAAAACTTAGGCATTAACTTAGCAAAGGCATACAACTAGCATATCCAGGTATGAAAAGATAGCATAGCATTCAACAATCCTACACATGCGAGGTAGCCAAATCAAGTGGTGATCATGGTTTTTGATTTACAAAGAATAAAATGACTTAGCTCACAATTAGTATTTAATAGACTCAATAAAGCTTAGCCAACCATGATCAAGCAAGCACTGTACCATCTAGCACAAGCAAGTACTAACTCTGCATTCCAAAAGAGCTCTAGTGCTAGTGAAGTGAAAATGCACATCTAGCACAAGCAAGTACTAACTCTGCATTCCAAAAGAGCTCTAGTGCTAGTGAAGTGAAAATGCATATGATACAATGCAATGCATGATATGATACAATATGCAAAAGAGACAGAGAGAAATAAAAGCAAGATAAAAGCAAAATTTAAACTACAGAAGCTATTCTATACCAAATATTAAAGCAAATAAGGTTTCATGGTCCCTCGGTCCGTCCTCGGTCCGTCCTGACGAGTAGGTCCCCCCTGTCAGACACCCAGCCTCCCGTCCCGGTCAGCCTCTTCTGCGCTTCGTGTTTTGGTCAGCATCCTCCGTCCTGACGAGTAAGTCCCCGTTTCTTTTCGTAGTGTTATTCGTCCGTTTGTCAGTCTCGGACTCCCGGCTCACGATCTTCTGAAATCCTCCCCGATCCTTCCCAAGTGAACGGAATTGGAATCAGAATACGGTGGAAAACAAAACTATCAAACAAAAAGACGGCCCATAACCCTCCTAATAATTCTTAGCCCAACATTGAATACTCATGGTACAAAACTACAAATCATACAATAGTACCAAATCATTCTTAGAACATCAAATTATTCTACTCATAAACCATCAACGGATACATTTACCACACCAAGTCGCGGAGAAGTGCTAAGAGAATCAGGGGACGATAGACCGACGGACGTCTTACCGACCAACCTCGAAATACGACATACGACTAGAGGGGTTTCGGAGGAGGTACCGACCAACCTCGATATACGACGAGACGGGGTTCCGGAGGAAGGAGATTGGAGGCGCGTGCCAGCTACTGGATCCCCTCCGGGATAGCAGGAGCCGCCGGTAGGGTTCCGGTTGCGCCGCACCGATGCGTAGAAGTTGGAGGAGCGGAGGACTATGGGAGTTCCACAGCAGGGGAAGGCCTGTTGGATGTGTGGAGAGCGGGAGGCAGGAGTAGTGGGAGGGCGAGAGAGGAGTCGCCGCCGACGGAGGTTGTGCCGAGCAGCGGCGGCGGCGATGGATTCCTTCGGCCAAACGAATGGAATCGGTGTGGGAGTTGTGGGGTTGTGGGCTGCCTTAGCTTGTTGGGCTTGGGTAAGTAGATGGGCTGCACAATTATTTCAGTTGAAATCTCTTTGAACGAAAATAATTTGACTTTGGTTAAGACTCCGTTTGTTTCACCCAAAGTTGGGCATGTTTAAGTAATTTAACTTTGAAAGGCTACAATTGAGTACTAGCTAAAAAATAGTTGTCGAAATCATCGAAAATAATTTGACTTTGGTTAAGACTCCGTTTGTTTCACCCAAAGTTGGGCATGTTTAGGTAATTTAACTTTGGAAGGCTACTGAATTGAGTGCTAGCTAAAAAATAGTTGTCCAATTAGCTCATCCGTTTTTGACACGCCATAGCTAATTTTAAATAGCTAATAATTAGTTGCAGGACCTACATAATTCAACTTGTCCAATTAGCTCATCCGTTTTGATTCCCCTGCATATAGAGAAAACATTTTTCTTTTGCCATTAATTAATTAAACTTTGGATAATTCTTAAAAGAAAATGATCGCTTTTAGCAATGCAAACACATTTGTATGATCGCAGTTCAGGGCGAATCAGAGAGGTTTATCAGAGTCAGCAGATCCTATAATATTTATAAAATCCTTCATACAATACCAATATGAAAAAATCCCTATCGAACTATAAAGTTAATGAAATTGACCCTGGTGACCCTAACGATATCGAAGCCTAGATTTATCACCGTCATCTGTCGCAACGCACGGGCATGTTTCCTAGTCCTTACTAAAAGGAATAGCACTATATCCCTGACTAAAAGGGATAGCACACTCCAAGCTCACCTCTTAGACGCGTAAAAGCGTCAAACTCTAGGGGCTTGGTAAAGATATCGGCCAACTGGTTTGCTGATACTACATGGATCAAGTCTATATCTCCCTTCTCATAGTGATCTCTCAGAAAGTGAAACCTCACGTCTATGTGTTTGGTTCTAGAGTGCAAAACGGGGTTCTTAGCTACAGAAATAGCAGAAGTAGAGTCAACTAGGAGAGGGATTCTACCAAATCTAAGGCCAAAATAACTAAGGGTGGCTTTCATCCATAAAAGCTGGGAGCAGCAACTAGCAGCAGCAACATATTCTGCTTCAGTGGAGGAAAGAGCTACACTAGCTTGCTTGCGGGAGGACCAAGAGACAAGAGAGGTTCCTAAGACTTGGCATGTGCCGGAGGTTGACTTGCGATCAATCCGGCAGCCAGCATGGTCAGCATCTGAGAACCCTCTAAGAGAAAGAGAAGAACCCGAGGAATACCAAAGACCAAGCTCAGAAGTGAATTTCAGATACCTGAAAATACGCTTCACCGCTTGACGGTGAGAAGTCCTAGGAGAAGCCTGGTAGCGCGCACAAAGACAGACCGCGAACTGAATGTCCGGCCTGGTCGCCGTTAGGTACAGAAGTGAGCCGATCATCCCTCGAAATTCCTTCTGGTCCACCGCCTCCCCATCTTCATCAGCATCAAGCGCCGTGTTTGTACTCATAGGAGTTGTCATGGGTTTAGAGTCACCCATGTTAAACTTCTTGAGTATGTCCCTTGTGTACTTGGCTTGATGGACGAAGGTACCCTCAAGGCCTTGCTTGATCTGTAGCCCGAGGAAGAACTAGAGCTCACCCATAAGACTCATCTCAAATTCCCTGCTCATCTATTCAGCAAAACTAGACACCAAAGCGTGAGATGAACCACCAAAGATTATGTCATCAACATATATCTGAACTATCAGGGTGTCACCGCCACGACTCAACAAAAACAAGGTCTTGTCTACTGAACCCATCACAAACCCAGACTTGAGCAGGAAACTCTTCAACCTAGCATACCAAGCTCTAGGAGCTTGCTTCAGACCATAAAGGGCTTTCCTCAACTTATACACCCGGTCTGAAAATCTAGCACTCTCAAAGCCAGGAGGTTGTCTCACATATACCTCCTCCTCTATGAACCCGTTCAGGAAAGCAGACTTGACATCCATTTGCTGCAGTTTGAAGCCTTTAGAGGCCGCAAAGGCAAGCAAAATCCTAATGGCTTCCAAACAAGCTATAGGGGCAAAGGTCTCCTCATAATCTATCCCCTTCTTCTGACAGAAATCCTGGGCTACCAATCTCGCTTTGTTCCTCACAACCATCCCATCCTCATCCTGTTTGTTATTGAAAACCCACTTGGTACCTATAGGGCGACAGTTTGGTGGAGGTTCAACTAAATCCTAGACTTGGTTTCTCTCAAAGTTCTCCAACTCCTCATGCATGGCGTTCACCCAGTTAGGATTAGATAATGCATGTGACACATCCCGGGGCTCAAAAGAAGCAACATATGCGGAGTGGGAGAAAAAGGCTAGAGAGTTAACCGAAGAACGTGTGACACGCTGGTGAATATCTCCAATCATCCTGTGTGGAGGGTGATCCTGCTGGACCTGCCGAGATGGTACAATCTCGGAGGTCACCTCTACTGCGTCCCCAGCGGGTCCAGCCTCTGCATGAGCTTGCTGTCGGGGGAGTGAGGAGGAAGCCGTGGGCAAGGGTCCTCCTTCATCATTAGAGCTCGTAGCAGAGGGGGCAGGAGCTGCAGCCGGTGCAGTGGCTCCTACATCACCATCATTAACTGCACCTTCCTCATCCTCAAAGATGGGGGTGCCTTCTTCATCATCACCTGAAAGCTCAAAGGCAGGGGTAGTGCAGGGCATAGTTTCATCAAAAGAAACCTGACAAGTCTCAACAACTTGCTTGGCCTCTAAAATGTACACACAAAAAGCTCTAGAACTAGAAGCATACCCAAGAAAAATCCCATCCAAACAATGAGACTCAAACTTGTCCAAATGCCCCGCCTTCTTCAGCACAAAGCACCTGCAGCCAAACGCTCGCAAATGCTTGACGCTGGGCTGCCTACCAAACCGAAGTTCATACGAGGTCTTCCTAAAGAAAGCTCGCAAGAAAATCCGGTTCGCAATGTAACAGGCTGTATTCACTGCCTCAGCCCAAAAGCGCCTCGGAGTCCTATGCTCATCGAGCATCGTCCGTGCCATCTCAACAAGTGTGCGGTTCTGCGTTCCACAACACCGTTCTGCGGAGGAGTATATGGAGAAGAAAACTGGTGTTCAAGACCTAGGTCACGACAGAAGTTTTCGAAACGAGAGTTTCTGAATTCTCCACCATTGTCACTGTGGATAGCCCTCATGGCCTTATGACTCTCGTTTCTCAACCTCAGTACCAGATCCCGTACAAAACCAAATGCCTCATCCTTAAACTCCATGAAAAATACCCACGAGAACCGCGAAAAATCGTCCACAACGACAAGCACGTACCACTTCCCACTGACCGACGCTACCCGAGCGGGACCTACTGTATCCATATGGAGTAGCTCACCCGGATAGGAGGTCATAACCTGAGACACAGGAATGTGAGAGGCGGCAACCATCTTGCCATGACGACAGGGGTGGCAAACTAAGTCCTTCTCAGCTCTCAATTTGGGCAATCCTCGGATTAGGCCCATTGAACTTAACCTGACTAGCAGATCAAAGCTCAAGTGACCAAGTCTCCTATGCCACTTCCATATATCAGCAGAAGGACTAGCAACCAAATAGCGCGCAGGGCCAGAAACAAATGTGAGGTCGACCCTAAAAACCTGACCAAAAGGCAGCAAAGAGCAAACAAGGGTCTCCTCAGCATCAAAAACGCAGCACGCACCTTTCTTAAAACGAACCTCAAATCCTTCATCGAGAAGTTGCGAAATAAAAACCAAATTGAACCCCAAATTCCGGACAAAGGCAACTTCTCTCAGGGAAAGCTTAGCAGAGAGTGAAACAGAACCAACACCCATCACTTTACCTTGACAATTGTCCCCGAATGTGATGTACTCCTTGGTGCTTACAGGGTTGAGGCTGGAGAACCACTTGCGGTGCCCTGTCATGTGCCTAGAGCAACTGGAGTCCATGATCCACACGTCCTCTATGCCTCGATCCTGCAAAGTCAAGTAAAGCGACGGTGAGCAAACGGTCCGGCACTAGGGTTAGTCCCAAAACTGCTGTACCAATGCCGAGCCATCTGCTCAAAAGTGGGGTAAGCACAATCAAAGAAATCATTACGACGATCAGGGTAACCACGACCTCCAAAGTGTGAACCCTCGAAAGCTCTCTCAAAGCCTCGGTCACGAGGTCCATAGCCGCGCTGAAAACGACTAGGAGCTCGGCCGGTAAAGCGTCTCTCAGCACCAGGAGCACGAGCCTGAAAGCCGCCTCCTCTCTCACCACCGGCAAAGCGGTCTCTCATCTCACCACGGTGGGGAGGATCTTGCCTACCACCCTGGTAGAACTGATCCTGGTTCCCCCAAGCTCTCTCCTGCCTCTCAACCCGCTTCCTCCTGAATCATAACTCCTTTAGGTGGCCATTCTGCTGGCAAAACTCACAGTGGTAGACAGGCCTCCTAGGAACTGGGTTAGGCTGGGACTTGGGCTTAGGTGGTGTGGCCTTGGGTGGCTCAGGCTGCTGGACTGGCTTCTTCCCTTGGGCTTAAGCTCTTCCTCAACAATCTTGTCCAGCTTAGCCTTAGAAGGCTTGGGTGTCCAGTACTGCTTCTTTGGGGCAGCCTTGGGTGGCTCATGGTAAACTCCATCAACAGTCTCTCTTGGCTAGGTAGGTGCAGTCTTGACCTTAATTGGGGCACTCTTCTCACCCAAAGTGCTGCACTCTCCAAACCCAACACTACTCATCTCACCCTCAGCTCTCTTGGTGCTCTCTATGATCATCTCTAGTTGGTTTTGCCTAGCATATACCCAACTGAGCACTTCTCTCAACCTGTTGTTGTCATTCTGCAAAGACAACACCTCCTCCCTTAGATCCTCCAGAACTACAGTCTGGATAGCACAAGTGTCACCGTCTAGGGAGGGAACCACAACAGCTTTCTCCAACTTCCTAATGGTGGCATCCATATCCATCAGCTGCATCCTAAGGGTCAAGCAGTTCTCACAAGTGTCAGTAGATGCTGAAAGCACCTCAAAGTCAGCTCTCAACTGCTCTAACTCACTTCTCAAGGTAGGACAGACCATACACGCACCCAAAAGCGTAGGTCTAGCCCTAAGCTCCTCAAGCTCCATGAGCTGCCCCTCAAACTTCTCCTTCAGAACAGCTAGCTCTCTAGCTAGACAGGGGCAAGACTCACACTCAAGCTCTCCACTCAAAGTAGGCTCATCCAGTTTGGACTGGAGTTTGCCTAGCTCAGCCTTCAGCTCATCTATCTCCTCAACCCGCTTGGCATACCTATCTCTCTAGTCACCAAGCTCCGTCATGAAAGACTCGCAGGTAGGGCACTCAATCTCACTGGGTTGGGGTCTCACACTCCTCAACCTCTCATTCTCCTCTAAAGCCTCAGTAAGTTGGGCTTTCAACTTCTGCAGCTTCTTGGCTGCCTTCTCCAGCATCTTATCCTAGGCCTTAAGCTCTCAGCTATTCTGCTCTAGCATCTCAAGGATTTCGGCTTGCTCAGGAGTTACCTCATCATCGGAAGAAGAGTTGCTGCCGTCATCCTTGTCCTCCTTGTCCTCAAGCGCCATGGAGCAAACCAAGCTCCTCTTCTCCTTGTTCCTGCGCCTGGACTTGGTGGAGACGAAGCACAAGCCAGCTGGACCGCCTTGATCGTTCCTCTTGTCCTTCCTGTATGTGATCTCCTCATCGCTTGAGCTCGACGAGGACGAAGAGGAAGAAGATCCACTGCTGCAGAACCCGATCTCGGCGAAAAAGGCCTTGTCCCGCTTCCGGTTGTCCTTCTGGTAGCTCTTGAAAGCCTTCCGAAAGTTCTTCTTGCCGAAGGGGCGCTTGCCGGAGCCGTGCTTGCTGGAGCGGTGCTTGTTAAAGCCTGCCTTGCCGGAGTGGTACTTGTCGGAGTCGCGGGAGTAGCTCTTGCCCTTCTTGTAGTAGTCGTTCTTATTGGGGCACTAGGCGATGAAGTGGCCGACCTCTCCGCACTCGAAGCACTTGGGCCGCTCTCCCCTCTTCTTGCTCATCCGGTTGTCATAGGCGCACTAAAAGCGACTAGACACCAGACACAACACATCATCCCCAAGTGTCGCTAGCTGCTCCTCTATAACAGACATCAAAGCAGAAAACGAGAAGTTGTGTAACATGGGGTTAGTGACAGACTCACTAGAGGGGGTAGCCAAGGCCAGACTCTTAGAACCTGTACAAGCGAGGGAATCCCTCATCTTGTAATCTACCTCGGTGGCCTTGAGCTTACTATAGAGCGCCTCTACTCCAATCGTATCATACCCTGCCGACTCAATGATTGAGTTCACCTTGATCTCCCATATTTTTGTGTCCAAAGCATACAGCAACTTGACAGCCTGCTGATGATCGGTATATGGGAGGGCAGTGGGGGCAGAGTTGACACGCAACTTGTTGATGATCGACTGAAAGCGACCAAACAAGTCGTCTACTGACTCTCCTGGCTTTTGGACGAAATTCTCATATTCGCGCCGGTAAGTCTCCACAAGCCTAGCCTTAATCGTCGCAGTACCCTCATGGTGTGCACTAAGCAGTGACCATATCTCACGCGCAGTCTTAAGATGACTCACTCTCTCATAATCCATGGGACCAAGCCCGGAGAAGAGAAAGTTAACAGCCTTGGCATTCGCCTCATGCTGAGCCATGATATCCTGCATAGTACGCTCAGCGACTGGAAGCACCACAAAAGTCGTACTCTGAGTAGCATCCCATATGTCCTGACTCTGGCTAACAAGGAATGCCTCCATCCTACCCTTCCAGTAGGGATAGCCATCAGAGCCAAGGACGGGAATTTTCCCAGAGTAAGTCATAGTCGCTACGGTTTCTTCACCGGTTAAGGTATGGAAAACCTAACCGGCTCTGATACCACTTGTAGGACTGAGACGTGCGACTAGAGGGGGGGTGAATAGGAGCACTTGAAAACTCAAACTCAAACCCCCACCGCAGTGCAAAACGGAAACAACGCCCACAACGAAACTGGACACCGTCCACTGAGAGGATACGTATCTAGCTCACAACACGTGCTTGGTACCGTCCACTGAACAGATACGTACCAAGCACTAAGCGGAAGCACACGCGCAAACGGTTAAGAAAAGGGCAAAAGGAACCAACTCCGGAGAACTGCAGATTTCAGACAGACAGGGCTGCAAAGAAAAATCTCAAAACCCCTCAAGAAAAGCTCCAAAAATTCCCCCAAAATTACCACACCTTCACAAGGCAACAGGGAACAACTTCAGAAAAGTTCAGGCCAATTGGAGCAAGTTGTGACTACCGGACTGTCCGGTGGTTAACCACCGGACTGTCCGGTGCTTATAGCCTGACACTCCAAAAAGATTCGAATGAAAACCCTATCAAACCAACTCCAAAAATTATGAAATTTTTACTGGAAGTCAATAAGGGGCCAAGGAACAACTCCACAAAATTTCAGCTCAATTGGACAAGGAATAAATTCCTAGAGCCACCGGACCGTCCGGTGGTTGTGGTTAAAAACTAACAGACTAACCCGAAAAGAAAAATACCAAAACCAGGTCAAAACACCTCCAAATGATCTGAAATTTTTATGGAAGCTCTATGATTCACTGATAAAGAGCTACACAAAATGTCAGCCCAGAATTCGAAGGTTTGACCCCTAAACCAAACAAGACTTGAAAGAGGACAGAACTAGCAGGGAAACTGGACAGCAGGAAACTTCACACAAAAGCAATCCGAAACTTGACCAAACCTTCTCCAAACATCACGAAAATTGGCACAGGCTATCCTAGCCCTATTCCAAAACTATTCCCAAAAGCTCTATGGAAAAAGATCACAAGATTAGCGGGAATGTCAGATCTCGTGAAGAGGTGAATATTTGGGCAAGAAAGGGAAAGGCTCAGAAACAACTTGCTCGTGGCAATCCTTTGGGATTGAGATGTTCTAAGACATAATCTCCACGTCCTTGCAAGTCCAAAACACAAGGAAAACACAGGATTCAACCTTGCCCAAAACAAACACCCAAAAGGCCAAGGATTGAAGCCAAAAACCAAAGAGAACAAAGGGAGGAGAAGCACACAAAGTTGCTGCACGAAACCACTTCGATTATGAGCCTCAAAAGAGGTCTTAGGTCAGATTACAACGAAGGATTTCGTCCCAAGCAACCACCCTCACCTTCCCTCTTGATTTGGAGGCTAGATCTCACCCTAACCCTCCTAAACTTGGAGCTCAAAGCTTGAGGACGAAAATTACACAAAGCAAATAAAAACCTAGCTGCCAAGACTCACTCTAATGACCAGCTCTTAGGCTGTTTATACACCGGCTCAGTTTTGGTATTTTTACACATAGATCCCTAACACTAGAAACGCCCAGAGGGGCTAAAACAGAAAATAACCCAAAATATCAGGGACAGACGACCACGATGAAGACTTGATCTTCTTAGCTTCCACGCAATCTTCAGATGTCCTCCACGTGGCCAGTAGTGCAATCCGCCTTTGCACCCCCGGTTTTGAAGTCAGAAACCGGAGAACTTTAGGAAATCTCCGTCTGGGCTGGACTTGGCCCATCTTCTCTATCTTGGCGAGTCGTGGCCCAACTCACCATGCCTTGGGTAGCTTGGGTGGCGGTTTTGAGCCGAAACCGCCAAAGCCTCCCTCGCACGCCTTCGCGCCTTGCACTCGGGTTGGAGCACCACGGTGGCACCTGGCTTCTCCAGTCCATCGGAGTTGCCTTGTGGTCCATCGGAGGGCTTACACCACCATTGCCGATCCGCCCCTCCATGTACCGAGCTTCCATGGCCGACCGACCCGAGCATTGCCTCCGATCCATTGGAGGGCTTTTGAGTCAGTCCATCGAGATCTTCATCATCTACCTCCAGTCCATCGGAGGGCCTCCAGTCCATCGGAGGGCTTGAGCTCGTTGACAATCACTCATCACACCAGGAGAGCAATGAGGCCGGTCCATTGGCTCTCTTTTGCTAGGTAAAGCATGGTCCTGCCTACCTTTGCTTTACTTTAAGAGAACCAACAAACTATGCTAATGTTAGTTTGCCGGGTTGTGAGGCTTTGGCCCAGGCATCCCCTTGATCCCTTGGACAACTCCTCCGTCCAAACACAACTGATGGGCCCTCCAGGTCGTGAGTGGGTCTTAGTTGGTCTTTTGGATCACCGTTGGTTGAAGTAGTTCCGCGCGCTCGTTTCTTGATCATGTATCTGTAATGAGCGCCACTATATGATTGACATGCGGGATGATGCAAGGAATGAGATGCATGAATACGAAGCACACGTATGAATAACCATTTCATGAACTGGCAAAAAGGTGATTAATAAACTACTTAAACAAGGAGTACCTTTATGGGCCTAGATCAAACATATACTAAATCGACCGTATGATTGCACTTATCAAGTTAGTGATCATACGACAACCGTATTAATGATGTGAGCCTTAAAAGCGAGTAATATATAAATTAGTACATGAATTATCAATTTAACTGGTTATTTATCATTTCATGTGTAAGCAGAACATCACACCAGTATATGAGCACACATCTAGTGGGCTACTACACCATTCTCCTAGCATTAGTAACAGTAGTACTTTCATGAGCTGATAATAAGCATATCCCATCACATGCCTAACTAGTAAGTTGTTTATCGTAAAGCAACCATGTTGGGTACCAAGTGGATGAAAACCACATAGGGATGATGCAAAGTTGAAACATTATTAGGTGTTTTGTTTGGAATGAGTTATTTAACATGAAAAGACTACTTCATGCACACATAGGGGAACATTCACTAATGATATCACACATTTTGTTTATCTAATGGATTAAGGCCCTATATTAACCTTAAGTGTTTTATACAGCAAATGAGTTCATCTCTCAATCAAGTGTGGCATAGACAACAGTAGATAGCGTGCAGCTAGAAATCAACCCACATGCATAATGATATCAATAGCAAACAACACCTACTCTTATAATTACATAACACGTGCCTACTTTATGAATAAAAAGCATTACTTGTGTTCATGTAGTTAGACAACTCCAATTGAGCTCAGTTTTTTGGGACTTCTAGATTTACAATACATTATACTACTGTCAAAATTTCAGCCATAAAGAAGTTATAAATTAATTATGAAAATTCTAGCAAGTTATCAGCCCTATAGCTTCTTAGATTTTTCATAAATTATAGGAATGGCTTTCGAAGGTGAAACTTTACCAGTGAGCTATACTTAGCATGGACTACATGTACAAAAATTTACAAGTTAAAACTCCCAAGTTTGACAGGTCATCTACTTTCCATTTTTTAATCTAGTGCAAATTAAGATGTATATATGAACAGTGTAATTAGCCTTCTCGAATATACTTTCTGGACTCTATGCACCAACATTAAGCTACCAAATCTTTCAGAGAATTTTTCTAGCAAGTTATGACCACTTTTTCTAATTATCCTTTCCAACATGTATCATTTTGTCATTTTCAAATAACCATTTAAACTTTACATGCACAACTTCATATTTCACCAGTTGGTTACTTATACTACCCAAAGTATATGAAAATGCTAGAGAGTCAATTTGAGCATATTCTATGTAGCCTCCAATTTCTAAGTTAAATAAATGCACATAACACATGTATAATGGTAAAAGGGTAAATAAACAGTAAGTGCTAGGGCTACAAAAATTCACATAGTATTACAATACCATAAGAAAGCTACCATCCAAGTTTCATGCCATTTGGAGTCCATTTAGCCCACTTTTGTCATTTATCCTAATTAATCATGCATACAACACACCGAGGGCAAAACAGACATTTCACACCGCCACATCATATCCCTTCAATAGATCTATTCAAGAGGAGTCTAATGTAACTGAGTTTGCCTTTTTAGGATTTTTCTTTGATTTGTTATGAATTTCCAAAGTTCATAGTCAATTTAAATACATTTAAATAGAAAAACATCAGATCAAAGGACTAGAACATAAATAACCGTAGTTTCTAAGGGCTAGAATGTGAGATTTTCCAGACTCGTACTACTGTGCATGAAACGAACTCACGAAAACACATAAAGGTAGGGGTCAATCTGCAAAACCACCTTTCTTCTTCTTCTTCCTTGGGACAGAGGCAGTACCGCGCGCGATGGAGGGGAGAGGCGAAGCCGCGCCGGCGTATGGGGTCCCACACTTGAAGCCGACGGGTCTGAGGGGGTGTTTCCGGCGATGGGCTACCTCTCGGGGTAGATCTCGTCGCCGGCGATGGAGAGGAGAGGCGGCGCGGCGATGGTGAACCGGGGAGGTGAACGCGCGGCGAGGCCGCGGCGGCGCGGGGTCGATCTGGCGGTCGAGGCGGTGAACGGCGGGACCAAAGGGCGCTTGAGCCGCGCGAGGTCGGGGGGCGTTCGGTAGAGGCGAAGTGGGGGTATGGAGATGGCCTAGTGGTGGTGCTCCACGGCGAGGTGAAGCTCGCCATGGCGGGCCATGGTGGGCCACGCTCATGGGGAGGGTGGAGAGGCGCAACGACGGCGACGCCTAGCGCGTTGGGCGCGCGAGGCCGAGGCGAAACTGGCGGTGGTGGTCTGGAGCACCGGGAGGCGGTGGAGGGTAGTGCGCGACGGTGGTGAACCGACCGTGCACCGAGGACGGCGACGGCGCGGCGTGACGTCGCGCGGCGAGTCGATCTCCTCGTCGGGGAGGGGAACAGTGGCGACGTCAAGTGTGGCGGGTGCGCGGGGACGAGGCAAAGGCAATGGTGGTAGCCTGGAGGCGCGGGGAGGTCGGACGGCGACGGGGAAGCTCGCACACCGAGCTTGCCCGGCAATGGTGGTCCGGTGCAGTGCGTGCGAGAGGGAGGCTCTGGAGGGGCGTGAGCCAGAGGAGGGCGTGATCCATGGCCAAGGCGCCGTGGCCGTACGCCGGCGGCCACGCAGCGTCCGTCTGCTGGGGAGCCGCGGCGGCGCTGACGGATGGGACCCACCCGGCAGTGGCCCAGGGAAAGAAAAGGAGAAAAATGTGTTTTTCCCTTAGTCTAAATCGCATTTTTGACATACTTAGGAGCCGAATTTGGAAAAGTGCCAGTTAAATGAAATGTTCTACTCTTTGAACTCTACATCTTTGTCAAAAGGTTACATACCAGATTCTAAGTGGAAATATGATTTATACATGAATTTATATAGCAGCCTTCAATTAGGACAGGGAACCTTTATTACTTGGGAAATTCAAAACTCATATTTCTGGGCTTTATCTCCCAAGGTACCTTTTGACAAGGTTGCTTATAATTTCTTGATCTACAACTCATTCAAATAGAGTCTTGCATGAAAGTGGCTGTAGGTTAGAGAAAACTTGAAATTTCAAAACAAGGCTTGTTTGAGCTGGTTTTCTGGGCAGATACAAAATGACCCTAATCACCATGCAAACCTCGGTTTAGGACCAAGCTCAAATTATCAAAGTTGTGCATCACATAATTTTCTACAAATTTGGTACAAAAAGTTTCATCTAAAACCCAACAGATTTTGAACTACTGACCCAAACATGCCCAGGGTTTTGGTAAAACAGCAGGTTTACTTTACGTAAAGTCTTTCTCGTTCTCAACTTTTGAAGTATTAGTTGATGTCCAATCACTTCCAGGTCTAATGCATTTGAAAGGTGATAAGTTCAACTTCACTTCATAGAAAGGAAGATTTTGAAGTTGCATAGTGAATTCAAAAGTAACTTCAGTTTCTAATTTGGGATGAGCTGAAAATTTCAGATTTGAGAGTTTCTAAGTGTGGGCTGATTTGGGCTGACTTCAAGAGGCATTTAGGTCAACTTTGCGATAAGTAGATGATAGTTTTGAGCCACGCTCAGTGTAGCAAAAGTGTAGTACACGATCTGCACCAAAGTTTGATATAGAGTTTAAGCAAAGGTGCTTAATGAATTTGAAAGTTTTATTAGGGCTCAAATTTGGTCACGACCACTATTGACACCTCTCTAGAAATCTCTGATTTGATTTGGCCTCGACTTTTAATCCTCATAACTTATGATTTTAAAGATGGTTGTAATATCAAAGTTGAAGATAACATCCTAAACTAATACTATGGTATTTGGTGTTTTGCATAAAAGCTTGTGGGTGGTGACTTCCTAGAAAATTTTTGACTTAGTGACTTCTCCATCAAACCTTCGTTACTCTTTCTAAGCATAGAGTTTTGTGTCTTCCTAGAAAATTTTTGACTTAGTGACTTCTCCATCAAACCTTCGTTACTCTCTCTAAGCATCATCAGGTCCTAATTCCTTATTAACTTGTCTCTAACTGCGTGTTAAGGCTCTTGAGAGGCCAGGGGCATCACAACCCACCCTCCTTAAAGAAATCTCGTCCCGAGATTTGGAGGAAGCGGGGTTCTACGGGCTTACTGCGCAATGCAAATGGTTTTGGCATCGTTGTTCGTGTGCTTCTGTCACACATGGTAACACTTAATCCTTCATCAATTTGCTTTGTTAACTGGCTCGTGAATGGTTAGTGCCTCTTTAACACAAGGTAGTTACAAGGCTTTTGAATACGTCTAAGGTGGTCCTTCCCAGGTGCTAGGCAAGTCGTGTTTTATATGAGAGCGAATGAACAAACCACAAAGACAGTGTGGCCAATGCGAAAACGGCAGTGATTTATTCGAATAATGGAACAGGGTTACTCCCTGAATTTGACACTAGGGTTTAGAAACGTGATAACTATATAGGTCTTAGAACATTTGAAGCAAGGTGTACACAATCAAAAAAATCAAACCATGAAGGATCTTGCGTTTCAAAGGGTTATCAATGGATGTGTTTTTGAGACGCACATTCATTTTATTTGATAGGGACTGTGTACACATATAAGACAACAATTCCAGGTAACTTCAAAGGGAAGATGTGGTGCAGTACAACACATCCTACCTTTGGCAGCGAGAAATGTGGGCGAGGGTTAACTTAGACTTGACAAGGTAATGGTTTGTACGATTTCTTAGCGTTGGACACAACTGACCCAGTAAGGTCTGGGTAGACGATGTGTGCTTACTAACAAGTCGACCTGCAAGATTAGTAAGTCCACCTAAGAGGATAGTTCCACAGGGGGAGAAGTACTCACGGAAAGGAGTGTGGCAACAACAATAGCCAAGAACAACAGCTAGTGTAGAAGGCGTCCTTAGAATTCATCCTCGGGGAATTAAATTCGTCGAGTCGAAGGAAAAGATACAAGTGAAACAGGGGAGCGGAATTGATCGTTTCCACAAACCAAAGAAGTAGGGTTAAACCAAGAGGAAAAATGTAACCGCTAGTGGGATCGTGGTAGTCTTCTTCCATGAGTTGTGAAAGTAACGTGCAACAACACAATGGAAGTAGGTGAACAAGGATCGAACGTATGACAGTTCATTACCATAGATCAATGGAAGACAAGGTTAAGCAACCGTAATGAAAGATATGAACGAGGCGTGGGATTGAGGTGTATCACCCCCACAGATCAAGAAAGGCAAGGTGAAACAAAGCAATGATATGATATATTGCAGGGGCGAAAATAGAGTCGATCATTTCCATGAAGTGGATGCATAAAGATCACTAATGGGTGGAAGATGGATGTGAATGTTCCACGATTGAAGCGGAGTCTCGCCTTTGCAGGTCTCGATACCAGCGCGCACCTAGTGACACAACCGGGTGACATCTGTACACGCGGGGTCCTAGGTCCCGTCGTGGCACCATAGATTGCTCGGGGTAACACCACATCAAAGGGGGTCCAACCATACCATTTCCAGAACCATGGGGATCGCAAGGTCACGACACGGGAATGAAATAGGGGTTTGACGACAGCATTTGAGCTTTGGGACCATAAAGCTTAACATGTGAACGATGTAAATCCAGGAAACGAGGCATACGGTCTTCGAGGTTTTGGAGCATCACAATAACTAGAATTTGAAACATCATGACGACAATGTAGAGCATCATGGTTTACAAAGACTGAAGTTCCTGAATGTTTAGAGCTCGAAACATGACGACTTAAGAATTCAGAATGCGTCCCAGGGCAACATGACGAGGATTGGGTACATGTTGATTCTAAGGAGCTAGGTACTGGAGACACCTATCAGCTATGAGAATCAGAATCTTTTGATTACAGCAGCTCAAGATGGTCACCATCGTACGAATTGATACCTAGCTAGTACTGTCTAAACGTAAGATTGATACGTCCAGGACGAATGCCCGGTTCTTCTTTCAACCAACTTGGTGCAGTGTTGGTCTTCACGTGGCAAATGCCATGAAACAATAGTCTTGATTCTCCACTGAGTATGAGAACGTCACCAGATTCGAGGTTGATCTTGGTCGCTTGGTCCTTGTCTCTCGTGTCGCCGAACAAAAACTCGGCAGTGTCTCCTATGGAGATGGATATGAAAGGTAAACCTTTGGTAAGGCTACTCTCTGACTCGTCCTTGTCTTGGTGAAGTCTGAGCTTCTCGGAGTTGGTGTAGTAGTTGACGATGCATATGTCCGGGTTAATCTGAGGAAACTCGCTTGCAGTGGAGTTCGCAGTTTGAGCAACCATCTTGAAAGTGTTTGGTATTGTCGGGGCTTGTGCACCATTGAATGGACGTGTGGGTCCATATGAGCGTGCCATCGGATCCCAGTTCTTTCTCAGGGACATTATCCATAAGTTCAGCTTGGCACCATTCTTGAGGCTTGGCCTGTAAAATCCTCCTGGGCCCTTACCCAGTTATCGACACATACGAACCATCTTGATTTGATCTTCAGGCTTGACAAATCCTTTTAATAGAACCATCCTGGGTCGCAAATGTTGAACTGAGGCTGCCTCAGTGGAAGAATCTCCCGCTTTTCTCTTCTTAGGATCTCGAGGTACTATTGTTTTAGCTTTCGTGGACTCCTGGTAATTAGGGCATAAGTCGAAGGGTTGCATCGAGGGCTGCGACATTTGTAGCAGGAAGAATAAGGCCTGTGTCAATTCAAGAATCTTAAAATCTTGGTACGGTCATAGTGCGATCGTATTTCCTTGCTCGAGAAAGTGTACTGAAAACGATCCCATCACCACGTGTGACACAACTCTTTATCGCCTCCATTCTAATGGGAACAGGTTGCGGTTAGACTTTCGGAAGGAAACCAAAAATAGAGGAGCTATTTATCTTGTTGCTCTCTACACTTTGTTATAAAAATCTTAACTAAAAAAAAAGTTTGCATTGAAGTAGAAGGACCAACTTCCAACAATAAGTCCCATTGGCTAAAGATTTCATTTTTAATTATATTTTCGTTTGTGCCCTTCGGTCCAGCAAATTCAGAGAAAGCGTCTTCTAACAAAGTGGTCACATTTCACGTCCTATAAGCATCATACACAAAGTTTCCAACTTGTTCGTCTCAGACTTCTATTCACATACACGCAATAGCATCCTACATGCAAATCTTATGTTAACCTGTCATTACCAATCACCATGTGTATGATAAGATATTCATCTAGTCATTTTCACTCCCACACATAGTAAAGCACATGAGATGCGATGAAATGATGCATGATTTGTCCTATCCGGTCTCACTTCACACCTCCTATGTGTATTATATTAGCTAGCGATATTTCGGTGACATATATGCACGCCTCTCCTTAATGTAACTAGCCGTTCTCTAGTCGTTCTTAATTCCGCACGTGGTTAGTGTACCTGCAGAAGAATGCATGCTCATACATTACCACCTAGTGTGGCATCCACGCGTGACCGCTGCGTGGACAATGTAGGTGGGCCGCTGCACCTTTTCCTCAAAGCCTGACTTTCCACCAGTACTGGGATTGTCGAGAAGAAGGTGGATCCCAAAACCGAAAGTAAGTGTGGTGGGTATGAAAGCCTCAAGCATGCCCAACACCCTTAAAGAGCTTTTAGTTATACAGCATGAATGCAGAGATTACAACCGTTCGCAGCTTCCACCAGTACCGGGGACAGCTATGGCCGAAAGGTTGTTCCCAAAGCGCCAAACATGCATATGAGTTCTATCTAGGTCAGAATGTCAGTGATGTCACCTGTATAACACTAACATCCTTAATATGGGCATATCGCATACTCTCATTTTTTGAATTACTTGGAAAGGGCATTCAAAAATAGTTTTGTAAACCAAAACTTAATGATATAACTGTTGTCTGTGTATTATCGGCTTTGATACCAGCTGTGGCGGAACCGCGCTGCTTAACCCAGACTAAGCACACTTGCCACCTCTGGCTCGCAGTGCACTTAGGCCGGACTAAACCCGGTAGTCCGTCGAGCTACCCAAAAGGGCACTCGATGTAACCATCGCCCGAGGATACCGACATCACACACATTCAGCCCTCGAAAGAGCCACAACAGTTACACCATCACAAGTAGTTTAATAGTGAAAATAAGATAAAGTTCTTACAAACCAATATATGTAATCAAATACATGTTCAAAATACAGCGGAAACGATTGTAAAGTATATATATATAGCGGAAGCGTTCAAAACATCTCACAGCGGAAATAAAACTCAACTAGTCTTCAAGTAGAGATAAACAAGGCGAGTAGCACCGAGCCCACCGGTTGTACCCTCCTTCAAGCGATTGTCCAAAAGTCTTTAGTACCTGTAAGCCAAAAGTGGGGGCAAACTCTGAGTACTAATTACTCAGTAGGACTTAATGGAGTGGCTCATGGCTGACGCGAAGCTTGCTTACTAAGAATTTGATCCTTAGCTGTTGATTTTAAACCGTGATATACTGTCATAAAGCAACAGTTTTGCTCATAGTTATCATCATGACACATAGCTCATATATCTCAACATTCTCATCTCATTTATTATCATAAAGTACTTTGCAGGAATTTAAACATACAAGCACAAACAGGTAGTATTGAAAAGCATAATTTAATAAACAATATGTTAAGGTTATTACTACGTTGCCCGGCAGTGATACTTGGCACTCTCACACATGGTGAGCATCAGCGATTCGAATCGATTTCTAATTCCCGAGAATAACTAAAAATGCCAAGGGATATATGCTTACTAGCCATCGCGTTCCTCACATATACCCCTCATCTCCACCTGTCCCATCCCAAGATTCACAGCGCCCCCACCTAACCCTTGGGAGTAGCCGTCTCAGGATACATCGGGTCTGCCCACCCTCTACTTCCAAGCACCTCCCAAGTCCATCGGCCCCCTATCAGTGGATGGGTAGCACCATGAATAGTAGGACGGGGCCGGTAAGACTTTCACCGGTCCCACGACCCAGATAAGCATTTTAGCAATGTTGAGCCAATTAGCAGGTGAACAGCAAACGGGCCTTAAACGACTCGGGCGGAGTCCACCATACCTTGCCACATCATCATTTTTTCATAATATTCCCATAACTCCGCCCGGTCTCTATTTCAACATAGCATCTAATAATCTTCCATAAGATTTCTATTTTCAAAATCACCTACACGACGAGTGACTCCATTCACTCGTGTCTACTCGTACCTAGCAATTTTAAGCAACTCGTCCTACGAATTCTAATATATAGGTGCTAGGGCCAGGGCGGCCAAGGAGTCTAATGCAATTGGTTCCAAACAACTCCTAATGCAGATTCGTAAGCATTCATCATAATACATTTGCTGGGTAAAGCATGGTCCTGCCTACCTTTGCTTTACTTTAAGAGAACCAATAAACTATGCTAATGTTAGTTTGCTGGGTTGTGAGGCTTTGGCCTAGGCAACCCCTTGATCCCTTGGACAACTCCTCCATCCAAACACGACTGATGGGCCCTCCAGGTCGTGAGTGGGTCTTAGTTGGTCTTTTGGATCACCGTTGGTCAAAGTAGTTCCACGCGCTCGTTTCTTCATCACGTATCTGTAATGAGCGCCACTATATGATTGACATACGGGATGATGCAAGGAATGAGATGCATGAATACGAAGCATACGTATGAATAACCATTTCATGAACAGGCAAAAAGGTGAATGATAAACTACTTAAACAAGGAGTACCTTTATGGGCCTAGATCAAACATATACTAAATCGACCATATGATTGCACTTATCAAGTTAGTGATCATACGACAACCGTATTAATGATGTGAGCCGGTAAAAGCGAGTAATATATAAATTAGTACATGAGCAAGTTATCATTTAACTGGTTCTTTATCATTTCATGTGTAAGCAGAACATCACACCAGTATATGAGCACACATGTAGTGGGCTACTACACCATTCTCCTAGCATTAGTAACAGTAGTACCTTCATGAACTGATAATAAGCATATCCCATCACATGCCTAACTAGTAAGTTGTTTATCGTAAAGCAACCATGTTGGGTACCAAGTGGATGAAAACCACACAGGGATGATGCAAAGTTAAAACATTATTAGGTGTTTTGTTTGGAATGAGTTAATTAACATAAAAAGACTACTTCATGCATACATAGGGGAACATTCACTAATAATATCACACATTTTGTTTATCTAATAGATTAAGGTCCTATATTAACCTTAAGTGTTTTACACAGCAAATGAGTTCATCTCTCAATCAAGTGTGGCATTGACAACAGTAGATAGCGTGCAGCTAGAAATCAACCCACATGCATAATGATATCAATAGCAAACAACACATACTCTTATAATTACATACCCACGTGCAAATTAAGATGTACATATGAACAGTGTAATTAGCCTTCACGAATATACTCTCTGGACTCTATGCACCAACATTAAGCTACCAAATCTTTCAGAGAATTTTTCTAGCAAGTTATGACCACTTTTTCGAATTATCCTTTCCAACATGTATCATTTTGTCATTTTCAAATCACCATTTAAACTTTACATGCACAACTTCATATTTCACCAGTTGGTTACTTATACTACCCAAAGTATATGAAAAATGCTAGAGAGTCAATTTGAGCATATTCTATGTAGCCTCCAATTTCTAAGTTAAATAAATGCACATAACACATGTATAATGGTAAAAGGGTAAATAAGTACTAGGGCTACAAAAATTCACATAGTGCTACAATGCCACAAGAAAGTTACTGTCCAAGGTTCATGCCATTTGGAGTCCATTTAGCCCACTTTTGTCATTTATCCTAATTAATCATGCATACAACATACCGTGGGCAAAACAGACATTTCACACCTCCACATCATATCGCTTCAATAGATCTATTCAAGAGGAGTCTAATGCAACTGAGTTTGCCTTTTTAGGATTTTTCTTTGATTTGTTCATAGTCAATTTAAATGCATTTAAATAGAAAAACATCAGATCTAAGGACTAGAACATAAATAACCGTAGTTTCCAGGGGCTAGAATGTGAGATTTTCTAGACTCGTACTACTGTGCATGAAACGAACTCGCGAAAACACATAAAGGTAGGGGTCAATCTGCAAAACCACCTTTCTTCTTCTTCTTCCTCGGGACAGAGGCAGTACCGCACGTGATGGAAGGGAGAGGCGAAGCCGCGCCGGCGTGTGGGGCCCACACTTGAAGCCGATGGGTCTGAGGGGGTGTTCCCGGCAATGGGCTACCCCTCGGGGTAGATCTCGTCGCCGGTGATGGAGAGGAGAGGCGGCGCGGCGATGGTGAACCGGGGAGGTGAACGCGCGGCGAGGCCGCGACGGCGCGGGGTCGATCCGGCAGTTGAGGCGGTGAATGGCGAGACCAAAGGGCGCTCGAGCCGCGCGAGGTCAGGGCGCGTTCAGTAGAGGCGAAGTGAGGGTGCGGAGATGGCCTAGTGGTGGTGCTCCACGGCGAGGTGAAGCTCGCCACGGCGGGCCATGGTGGGCCACGCTCGTGGGGAGGGTGGAGAGGCGCAACGACGGCGGCGCCTAGCGCGTTGGGCGCGCGAGGCCGAGGCGAAACTGGCGGTGGTGGTCTGGAGCACCAGGAGGCGGTGGAGGGTAGTGAACCGACTGTGCACCGTGGGTGGCGACGGCGCGGCGTGACGTCGCGCGGCCAGTCGATCTCCTCGTCGGCGAGGGGAACAACGGCGACGTCAAGTGTGGCGGGTGCGCGGGGACGAGGCGAAGGCGATGGTGGTAGCCTGGAGGTGCGGGGAGGTCGGACCGCGACGGGAAAGCTCGCACACCAAGCTTGCCCGGCAATGGTGGTCTGGCGCGGTGCGGGCGAGGGGGAGGCTCTAGAGGGGCGTGAGCGAGAGTGGGAAAGAGGGCTCGGCAGAGGAGGAAGCTCTCCACTTAACGCCGGGGTCAGAGGGCGCGATCCGTGGCTGAGGCACCGTGGCCGTACGCCGGCGGCCACGCGGCGTCTATCGGCTGGGGAGCCGCCGCGGCGCTGACGGGTGGGATCCACCCGGCAGTGGCCCAGGGAAAGAAAAGGAGAAAAATGTGTTTTCTCCCTTACTGTAAATCGCATTTTTGACCTACTTAGGAGCCAAATTTGGAAAAGTGCCAATTGAATGAAATGTTCTACTCTTTGAACTCTACATCTTTGTCAAAAGGTTATATACCAGATTCTAAGTGGAAATATGATTTATACATGAATTTATATAGCAGCCTTCAATTAGGACAGGGAACCTTTATTACTTGGGAAATTCAAAACTCATATTTCTGGGCTTTATCTCCCAAGGTGCCTTTTGACAAGGTTGTTTAGAATTTCTTTATCTACAACTCATTCAAATAGAGTCTTGCATGAAAGTGGCTGTAGGTTAGAGAAAACTTAAAATTTCAAAACATGGCTGGTTTGAGCTGGTTTTCTGGGCAGATACAAAATGACCCTAATCACCATGCAAACCTCGGTTTAGGACCAAGCTCAAATTATCAAAGTTGTGCATCACATAATTATCTACAAATTTGGTACAAAAACTTTCATCTAAAACCCAACAGATTTTGAACTACTGACCCAAACATGCCCAGGGTTTTGGTAAAACAGCAGGTTTACTTTACGTAAAGTCTTTCTCGTTCTCAACTTTTGAAGTATTAGTTGATATCCAATCACTTCCAGGTCTAATGCATTTGAAAGGTGATAAGTTCAACTTCACTTCATAGAAAGGAAGATTTTGAAGTTGCATAGTGAATTCAAAAGTAACTTCAGTTTCTAATTTGGGATGAGCTGAAAATTTCAGATTTGAGAGTTTCTAAGTGTGGGCTGATTCGGGCTGACTTCAAGAGGCATTTAGGTTAACTTTGCGATAAGTAGATGACAGTTTTGAGCCACGCTCAGTGTAGCAAAAGTATAGTACACGATCTGCACCACAAGTTTGATATAGAGTTTAAGCAAATGTGCTTAATGAGTTTGAAAGTTTTATTAGGGCTCAAAATTGGTCACGACCACTATTGACACCTCTCCAGGAATCTCTGATTTGATTTGGCCTCGACTTTTAATCCTCATAACTTATGATTTTAAAGATGGTTGTAATATCAAAGTTGAAGATAACATCCTGAACTAATACTATGGTATTTGGTGTTTTGCATAAAAGCTTGTGGGTGGTGACTTAAACAACCAGCCACACAGAGTTTTGTGTCTTCCTAGAAAATTTTTGACTTAGTGACTTCTCCATCAAACCTTCGTTACTCTCTAAGCATCATCAGGTCCTAATTCCTTATTAACTTGTCTCTAACTGTGTGTTAAGGCTCTTGAGAGGCTAGGGGCATCACAGAACACTAGAAGAATATAACCCTTAAAGATATGATCTAATCAACAAGCATCTAGATCTAAAGCTAATTAGAGCTAGAACAAGCATAATTAGAACAAGAACATGATAATTAGACAAGAACAATACTTCATTAATAAATTGTATCATACTTACAACCATGGCCATAGCTCTTGAAGATACAATTAGACCTCTGGAGCTAGGTAATTATAGCACCATACAAGGGCTCTAATCACCTCTAGGAACTAGAAGAATTCTAATCCTAGACTAGAAACTCGACCCTCTACTCTCATCTAGTTGTTGTCCCTTATGTCTACTTCTTGTCGCTTTGATAATGAATTGGATGCCTTGTCTCAAAGCCTATGGTCGCTATTTATACCCTAGAGAAGACGTGGTAAAAAGGGAAACTCGAACCGATGTAGGAATAGGTGGGGTCGGCCGACTTAGGGGGGTCCGGGTCGGCCGACCCGGACTCTTCCTGCCTCCAATTGTTTTCATCTTTCGCGGGGACGTTGCATGATGCCTAAGTAATGTTCATGCGGGGCTTTTTGGACTCTTGGGTTTCTGGAATCTTCGATGTGGGCCCAGATTTGACGAAATATTCTAGTCTTTGACATATTTGATGATTTTATTGAATAATTATCTCCAATTCCTAATTGCTCTTGACACCTTCTTAAAGTTTCTGATTAGAAAGCCTTGATTAACAAAGAGGGAGGGATGAATCAACCAAGCCTTCCTCGTTCATCTTCTCCAATAAATGTCATCCTAGTGGCCTTTTCTCACTCAAAGTAGATTGTTGTGAATTTTGTGAAAAATTTGTCAAAAAATTGTAAAATTCACATATAGCATATTTCCAAGACAATGTTGCAAAATCCACAATAATCGGTGATAATTGTTAGTAAAAGATATAGTTGACGCATAAAAACAGTGAAAAACCATATAAAATGATGCAAAATATTCGTACATAAACCGCATCAACAACAACATCCCCACTCTTAAACCTTGCTCGTCCTCAAGTAAGTCAAGAATCAGCATTGCCTTACATTAACTTTTCATCCCCTAATTTTAATTAATCAAACTAACAAGCTCTCTCAAAATTTTAAGTTTGAACCAACAAATCATGAAAGAAAAGATATTCAACTAAGCTCGTCCCACAACAAAAGAATTAGCAAGAATTCAAATTTATCAATGACACATCTCCTTATTTTAGCAATATGTTTTTGAAAAAAGATAATCAAACATTAAGAGATAAATTCTTGCAAAGCCAAAGGAACACACTCAACTCTCCAGTCTCTCAATATCTAAATGGTATTCAATAAACATATATATATAAGGTGGAAGCTTATCTGGAGCTTGGTATGAATCCTAATCAAAACTCGTTTTCAAATATTTTCAAACCAAAAAAGAAATCTGCTGGTTTTACTGAGACTTGTCAAAAATGTCATGGAATAAAATAACATTGAGAGGGAAAGGATAGAACACACACATTTAGAAGAGTGGACATGTGCAAGTGTCGATGGATGATCTCAAGGCACAAATGAAGTCCTTACTATCGGATTGCACATGGTTGGAATATTTTCTGGAGCATATATAAACAGGATATCCCTTACTAATACTAAACAAAAACTAAATATAAAACTTCTAAAAACTTAGAAGATTACTGAGGGGCAACTCTCATTTTTTCTTTTTTTTCTTTTGGACGACCACTTGGTCTCCTTTTGTTTTTTTTTTTTGCTTTTGCCCCCTCAAAAATCTCTCTTTATAAATAAAATCACATAGCGTATAACAAGATAGCTCTCCATCCCCACTCTTGAATAATACTCACGCTCGTCCTTGAGTATATATCTAAAACAATTTAACTTAGAGGATAGAGCTGTCTAATAAAAAGAATAATATTCAATCCCTTAAATACTCCAGAAAATAATGGGTTGTGGTCAAGGTGGATACATAAAAAGATAATCTTGGTTTTAGGATGGATATCCAGCGAAGTTTGTAATCTCTCCAATGTAGAGAGACACAATGCATAGATAAAAAAGGCTAGCAAAGAAAAGATATGCGAAAATGAATCACCACCTTCTAAGTCTCAAACCCTAGAAAACAATCTTGATCCAACTCATTTGAAAAACAAATTTGATAAATCTAAAGTTTAATATATATGGCTCTGGTAGGAAAGGCTATTGCAAGATAACCTCAGAAAGTTGATCATGGAATTTATAAGCAATAAAAATGAACAAGTAGATGATCACGATAAAGATTAAACCTTGCAAATATTAAATCATATGGGTCTTTATGAACAATCATAATCAATCAAAAATTTATTGGCCAGTTCAATTAAACATGTATTATAAGAGCCCGCTAATATAACTAATCAAAACCAAAGCATGATAAAGATAAAGCGGAAACTTTTATCATTTTCTTGAAAGCATTAATTTATTAAGCATAGACCATGGTTATAGCATTAATCACACTATAAATCTAAACTAACTCACTAAAAACAAGAGAAACACAAAGGGAACACCAAATTGATAGATATAGGTAAATAAATGCAGAATTTAAAATGAAAAGAGAAGGTATTAGAAATATGTTACCGGATATTCCTTCAATTTTTTTGTCATTAAATAATTTCTTGTAAAACAATTCAAGCGCACATACTACTCTCGAGGTAACAACCAAGAATAGAAATAATTTGCCATAATCTAATAATATCCCTATGGATTTTAAACTTGTGGCATAATTAATCTTAATAAAAGAAAAACAAAAACTTAATGGGTGTATGCAAGAGTGTAATTATGCAAGAGATAAACATATAAACAAAGACAATGATTAAATCAAGTTCTAAACACCATGTTTACAACATGATTGCTAAGCCATCAAAATTTTAATTAACCAAGATTAAAACACCATGTTTTATCAAGGTCATTAACTCTTAAAAAGCACAAGAAAAACAAAACACATTGCAAAGCTTATAAACTAATCAAATTGTAACACCCTAAATTTTGCCACAAATAAAATCTTTGGAACCAATTTAATTTGTTCATATTGTTTGATCATACATGACACCTATTTGATTTTATGTGATTTCAAAATAATTAATTAAAAAGAATCATAGGAATCACATGTTTGAACCCTCATGTCCTTGCATATTTTTATTGGGTGATTTGCAGTGTTCAAAGTTTGAATTTAAACTCTTTTGCATCTCTCCAAAATTTTTCAAATTTCAAACAACCCAGGAAAATTTTCTTTTTCCTCCTTTCCTTCTCTTTCTCTCTTTTGGCCCGAGCCGGCCCAGCACCCCGCCGGCCCAGCCCCTCCTCCTTCCTTTCCCGCGCGCCCCGCGGCCCACTTCCCCGCCGGCCCAGCTCCCCCCACCTTCTTCTTCTCTCTGCCCGGCCCAGTCGCCGCCGGCCCGGCTCTCTCCTCCTCTTTCCTTTTCCCGAGCCGAGCGGCCCAGTTCCGGCCAGAACGGCCCAGCAGGCCGCGCCTTCCCTCCTCCTCTCTCTGACGGGCGGGCCCCGCCTGTCATCGCTCTCCTCCCTCCTTCCTATCTCGGTCCGACGCCGACGGAGGCACGCTCAAGCCAGCGCCCGCGCAGTGGTCTCGGTCCCGCGCCTCGTGCCTGCGCCCGGCCTCGCCCGAGGGTCACACGCCCGCCTCCGCCCTTCCTTGCCGCAATCCCGCTTTCCTTCTCCCTGCCTGCGTCGCGCGGACACAAGTCCGAGGCGGACTCCAAGTCCGGCCGAGCTCGGACTTTCCTTCCCTCGTACCGCCTTCCTTTTTCCCTCCTGCGAGCCTCGGTCTCCGCCCTATATAAGCGGCCGCCCTCGACGTCCGTAGCCCCAACAAGCCCTAGCGCCGTCGTTCCACGCAGAGAGCCCGCGGACGCCGCCGCAAGTCGCCGTACGCCGTTGTCGCCTCGCCGTTGTCCACACCTACACCCGCGCCTTCGCATTGAGGTATGGAAACTAACTAACCCGATCCCGTCCTCAATCGTACCCTACACCGACGGCGATTTCTCGCCGGAGTTACTCCACCACCCCGCTCCGTCGCCCGCCGCCCCCGGCCGATGCACCGCCACCCGCGACCGCCCCGCCAGCTTCGCACTGCCGCCCGCTCGCTCCCGCGCCTTTTTCCTCTAACCCTAGGCCACTGGAGCCGCGAGCCCGCGATGCTCCGGTGATCCTCCGCCGCGCCCGATGGCCGTCGCCGGTCACCCCGCCGCCGCCGCTCTCTCCTACCGTCCCCGATCTTTTCCCTGCCGTCCGATCGAGATCCAACGGTTGTAAGCGCACCGCGATCCGGTCAATACCGGTCAGCGCCGTAATTTTGCTAAAGAGTCCCTGAGCTTTCCTGGATTTAACCCGCGGTCCAGATTTATTAGATCTAGGTCCCTGGCTTTACGGTTTAGACCCCGATCTTTTTGATAATCAACCCGCGGTCCTGGTCAATCCCGGTCAGCGCGGAGTTTTGCGAAAGAGACCCTGAGCTTTTGGAAAATCAACCCGCAGTCCAATCTATTTCTTTTAAACCCCTGGTTTTCGCAGTTTAGCCCCTGGAGTTTCAAATTCTCTTTATTTTAAGCCTTTAAACTTGTTTTATTCATATCTTTTGCGTTTTAACTCCGATTTGAACGATTCTTGAACCTACGGAATCGTAATAAAGTGTAGATTAATTCTAAAACCTTTTTAACCTCTGTTTATGATGTTTGGTGTACTGTTTTAGTTAATTAAATGCTCATTGCTTGTATGTATGCAACGTGTAGCCGACGTTCCGTCCGAGTTTGTCGAGAATCCACCTTGGGAAGTTCCTGAGCAAGTTTTTGCTGAGGAAGGCAAGTATTCTTTGACCTATGTCCTATTTACTTTAATCACATGATCTAGAGCCTAATGTGCATGCTCCTAATAAGGATGACTAGCCTCGTATACCTTTACATGTTTTATAACCTGGGAGGGCTGTGATGTTGTAAATTAGTTGCTTTCGCTCAACTCACTTTATTTATGTTGCTAATCTTGACTAAGTAATGATGAACCTGATGATAAAAGTTTGGTTTTAATAACATGGAGACTTGAGCATGTTTTGTTGGTTTTGCTCAAGTGCTTCGCCATAAGGATCGGTTCGCCGAGCGACCACCCAGGAAAACAGTACAACCACAAGACTCACATGGGCACTGGGCTTGACTGATTAATTAGATGAACTAGAGTTTTGGCTTACTTTCCTGAAACATGGCGTATGAGGGGTCTGGGGGATATGGGACTTTGCCCTTTGCCAATGAGGTGCAGTTTGATCTGTCACCCTTTGGAACGGAACTCTCATATCTTTAGTTAACTGGAGTAACCTGTAACGAGTGGGCCACAACTCTAGGAATTCTTTGTAAAGGTCTCGTAATGAAACCCTGCCGATTCATCTAAGGTATGAATAAATGGGGCTTTGCAAACCTCGGGCACAATGGGAATCATGACTTGTGGGTAAAGTTGTACAACCTCTCGAGAGTGTTTAAAACTGATATATCAGCCGTGCTCACGGTTAAGAGCGGCCTGGATCCTCACAGATTAGAGTTTCAGCTTCAAGGTGAATGGCTCATGGTGACTATGGTGATGATGATGGATATGGTTATGGTTCATGCTTATCTTTTAAATATGTTTTACTGTCTTTATAATAAAGGGATGGGTTATGCTAATCATTGCTAGTAATTAAAACTTGACTAACTAAAAGCAATTGCTATGCCTAACCGCTATAAAGCCAGTCCACTTTTATCCTAAACGGAATACTTGCTGAGTGCGTTATGTACTCATTCTTGCTTGTTTTATACCCGTTGCATCCATTGCAACCGCTGCTCAGATCCAGAAGGAAGTTGTGGTGATCCTAACCAGGAGTTCCAGGACTACGACGAGTTCTAGGCTGGTGTGCCATCCGTCAGTTGCCTGTGGATCACGGTCGTCTTCCGCTGTCGTTTAGTTAACTCGTTTTCGTTCAGATACTCGGTTTCGTTAAAGACATTTATGGTCTGTAATAATGGTTATTACTCTTAAGTTAAAGTACTGGTTGTGTTATTACTTTTGTTTATGCTGTGTATGTGGTTAAACTGATCCTGGCACATACATGGTTAGCACTTGGTTTTGTTTCTAAAACCGGGTGTGACAAAAGTGGTATCAGAGCCGTGCTGACCGTAGGACGCAAGCCTAGAGTAGAACTGGTCGTGATTAAGGATTTTGCTTACCTTTTCTTGCTTTCTCCATTCAAATACTTGCAATATATGCTATTTTGACATCCATACTTGTCTATTTTCAATTAAGATCTTCTATATCTACTTATCTATCCTATAATAGAACTGTTTCTCATGTTTGCTTACGATGTGGGCCTGCAGATGTCGACTTTCAAGCGCACTGCCCGCATGCGTGTTGGTGGACGAGGCTATGGCGGACCCAACAGGATCAGATTGCCTACCCCAACCCCACCTTCTCCACCGCCACAAGAGTGGGTAGACCTGACTGAGTCCGAGGAGGAGGACCCAGAGGAGCTTGTCCCTGAGCTGTCCGAAGATGAACCAGAAGAGGAGCCGCAGGAAGAACCCTTGGAGGTGCAGCCACCAGTACCCCCTTCGGCGCCGCCGCAGGAGCAACCCCAGGAGGAGCCAGAAGATCCAGCTGTTGACCCTGAAGACCCAGAACAAGATCCAGATGCTGGAGACGCACCCCCATCGGACGATGATGAGGACGACGATGAAGCTGGACCCGTGGTCACCACTACCCACCGCTGGTTCGACTACCCGCTGCCTGTTCCTCGGATGCTGAGGGAAACGCTGGAGATGCTCCACTACGATCAGTTCTGGATCACCTATGTGGGGACTCGCTACCGCCATCCCGTCCTACCTGATGATTGGGACATGACAGTGGAGATCAGCATCCCGGATGAGTTTGGATCCCGCCGGAACATCCACGTCAGGCACGCACCTACTCGCCGCAACAGCCATGAAGCCGCCATCAGTGATGCTGCCAGGGAGGCCTTGACGACGCTGTGCCATGCACACCATGAAGATATGGCCATCACTTCACGCCGGTACTACCCCTGCCGTTCGGTCGAAAGACTTGATGCCTGGATCGCCAACCCGGAGGCAGAACAGAACCCACGCCTGGAGTCCACTATTGAGTACCTTGCTACCCTCAACACCGACTACAATGCCGCCTTGGACGAGTTGGACATGGTGAGGTACGAGAACCGGAAGCTTCGAGCATGGGTTGCACATGGCGTTGAGCCCGCGGAAGAAGAACCGGTAGAAGACCCTGCTGATGCTCCGCGTAGGAAGAAGGCCCGCTACAATGATCCAGAAGCTAGGACCTATATACGGCATCATGAGGACTAGGATGTTACCCCTTTTGTAATAGGTTCTATTAGTATCGATTAGTTAGTCCGGTTAGGCTTAGAACGATTAAAAGTGTGCTCGTTTGCTTATGATTGTGTTTTATGGATGATTTGGTTCTTTGTAATGAGTGCTTAAGTTGTGGAGTGATGTCCACAACTTAGTTTTTTGGTTGGATGCTTAATAAGTTTAATAAAGTTAGTTAGTTTGGGAAAGCCCTGCTCTATCCATATATGCGTTCAGATCTTTATCTCATCTGTCTTGGTTACTAATGTTGAATGAGATGTATGGCCGGAAATAAGTACTAATGGTATATTTGGTCCATCAGATGAGTACAGGACGTGGACGTGGTCGTGGCCGTGGAGGTAGAGGAGGTCGCGGAGACGGAGGACTCCCAAATCCACCACCGCCAATGACTATGGAACAACTGATCATGAACCAGACCCAAGTGATACAAGCTCTTGGTCAAGCAGTGGCAGCCATGCACCAGGCGCAGCAGCAACCACCCCCGCCCCCACCGCCTCAACCGCGAGACAGGCGCGCAGAATTTATGAAGGGACACCCACCTGTGTTCACTCACTCTGTCGATCCTATGGATGCAGAAGACTGGCTCCGCGCAATAGAACGGGAGCTGGACGTCGCTCAGTGCACCGACCAGGAGAAAGTCCTCTACGGCCCTTACCAGTTACGGGGTGCCGCTCAACAATGGTGGGAATCGTACCGCTTGGCTCATAACAACCCCAACACCATTACCTGGCAGGAGTTCACCGAGAGGTTCGGAGCGCATCATGTTCCAGCTGGTGTGATGTCACTGAAGAAAGAAGAGTTCCTGGCACTCACCCAGGGCACCATGACCGTCAGTGAGTATCGAGACAAGTTCCTACAGCTGTCCCGCTACTGTCCCGAGGAGGTTAACACCGACCCCAAGAAGCAGTACCGTTTCCTCAAAGGCTTGGTCGATCCACTCAGGTACCAGCTTATGAACCATACTTTTCCTAACTGCCAGCATCTGATAGACCGAGCTATCGTGACGGAGAATACTCGTCGCGAGATGGAGGAAAAGAAGCGCAAACAGAAGGCACAACAGTCTAGCAGTAACACCCGCCCGCGGTTTTCTGGGTCCCAGAACTTTCAGAATCGTCCTACACAGAACTCCGGACAGCAGCAGCCCCAGTTCCAGCGCTACAACAGTAATGGCAACTATCAGGGCCCGAACTATCAGTCTCAGCAGAACAATCCCCAAATGCAGCGCTCAAACAATCAAGCTCCCCGCCAACCGACTCCTACCAGTACCCCAGTGAAGACAGGCACGCCAGTACCACCGGGAAGCGCAAATTGCTTCAAATGAGGAGGAACAGGTCACTGGTCTAAGCAATGCCCATATAGAGGTACGCCGCAGCAGACACCGCAACCGAGTTCGAAGGCGGGCACCCCCAACCAAGCTTCCAGCCACGCCAAGATCAACCACGTCACCGCGGAGGCTGCCCAGGAAGGTCCAAATGCTGTCGTAGGTACGTTCCTGGTCAATTCCCAACCCGCCTTAGTACTATTCGATACTGGTGCTACGCATTCCTTCGTTACTGCTCAGCATGTAGAGAAGTATAATTTGCCTATGATAAAGATGGTAAAATCAATGCTAGTTAGTTCACCTGGGGGAAACATGCGATCCGAGTTCGCTTGCGATGATGCATCCATTAAAATAAGGGGGGTAGATTTTCCAGCATCATTGATAGTTATGAAAGCACAAGGAGTAGATGTTATCCTGGGTATGAATTGGCTGCAAAGATACAACGGGGTAATCTCATGTGCCGAGAGGAAAGTGACTTTGACTACGCCAGCCGGGGAGAACATGGAAGTTCTGATAGACCCACCTCAAGCAGGAGTTAATGCTATTGATGCTACAGCCTTGGAGAACATCAGAGTAGTGTCAGAATTTCCGGATGTCTTCCCAGATTCGTTGCCAGGTATGCCACCTGAACGTGACATTGAATTTTCTATTGAACTAGTACCTGGAACTGCACCTATCTATAAGAAAGCATATAGAATATCCGGTGTCGAATTACTTGAAGTTAAGAAACAAATAGATGAACTATTGGAGAAAGGGTTTATTCGCAAAAGCACCTCACCTTGGGCCTCACCAGTTTTGCTTACCGAAAAGAAAGATGGAACCTTGCGAATGTGTGTCGATTATAGAGGTCTCAATGCCGTTACAGTAAAGAATAAATATCCACTGCCCCGGATTGAAGATTTATTTGATCAGCTCAAAGGTGCCTGTGTATTCTCCAAAATTGACTTACGATCTGGGTATCATCAACTAAGAATCAGGCCTTCAGATATACCAAAGACGGCGTTCATTAGTCGTTATGGGTTGTATGAATATACAGTTATGTCCTTTGGTTTGACTAATGCCCCAGCCTTCTTTATGTACATGATGAATAGTGTGTTTATGGAATATCTTGATAAGTTTGTGGTGATATTTATCGATGATATTCTGATTTATTCCAAAACTGAAGAGGAACACGAAGAGCATCTAAGATTAGTGTTGCAGAAGCTTAGAGAGCATAAACTTTATGCGAAGTTTAGCAAGTGTGATTTCTGGATTGAGGAGGTTAAGTTTCTGGGTCATGTCATATCCAATGGAGGGATTGCCGTCGATCAAAGTAAGGTATCTGAAGTCCAGAACTGGAAAATCCCGGAGGATGTGAAAGACATCAGGAGTTTTCTCGGATTAGCTGGTTACTATCAGCGTTTCATTGAAGGGTTTTCCAAGATTGCTAAGCCAATGACAGCTTTGCTAGAGAAGAATATTAAATTTCAATGGACGTCAGCTTGTCAGAAAGCCTTCGAGGAGTTGAAAAAGAGGTTAACCACAGCGCCAGTGCTAACTTTTCCAGATATGCATAAGCCTTTTTCGGTATATTGCGATGCTTCACGGCTAGGTTTGGGATGTGTTCTTATGCAAGAAGGCAAGGTTATTGCCTATGCCTCTAGACAACTGAGGGATCATGAGAAGAATTACCCAACTCATGATTTGGAATTAGCCGCAGTGGTGCATGCATTAAAAGTATGGAGGCATTATCTGTTCGGGCAGAAGTGTGATATTTATACTGATCACAAAAGCTTAAAGTATATATTTACCCAGACTGAGTTGAATATGCGGCAAAGACGATGGTTAGAATTAATCAAGGATTATGATCTGGAGATACATTACCATCCTGGCAAGGCAAATGTAGTAGCAGATGCTTTGAGCAGGAAGAGTCAGATCAGTTTGTTGTGGGCAAGAGAGTTGCCGGATGAGTTAGCCATAGAATTCGACCGACTAAGTTTGGGTTTTCTTAATAATACGGAAGGCACCGTCTCCATGGAGTTTGAACCTACGTTGGAACAAGAAATCAGGAAGGGACAACTTAATGATGAGAAGATCAAGGAAATAAAAGAGTTAATCAAGTTAGACAAGGCACCGGGATTCCGAGTGGATGCCGACGGCACAGTATGGCATGGGGATAGGATTTGCGTTCCAAACATAAAGTCTATACGAGATTTAATACTAAAGGAAGCACATGAGACAGCTTACTCCATCCATCCTGGAAGTGAAAAGATGTACCAAGATCTGAAGCAGAAATTTTGGTGGTACGGCATGAAACGTGAAGTAGCAGAATATGTAGCTTTGTGTGACGTTTGTCAGAGGGTGAAAGCTGAGCATCAAAAGCCCGCTGGATTGTTACAGCCGCTCAAGATTCCAGAATGGAAGTGGGAGGAAATTGGTATGGATTTTATCGTCGGCCTACCGCGTACACAAAGTGGTTTTGATTCTATATGGGTAGTAGTGGACAGATTAACCAAAGTTGCTCACTTTATTCCTGTCAAGACCACTTATTCGGGAGCCAAGTTGGCTGAATTGTATATATCCAGAATTGTGTGTTTGCATGGGGTACCAAAGAAGATTGTGTCAGATCGTGGAACTCAGTTTACATCTCATTTTTGGAAGCGTTTGCATGAGTCAATGGGCACTAAATTAAATTTTAGTTCAGCATATCATCCATAGACCGATGGGCAGACAGAAAGAACCAACTAGATATTAGAAGATATGTTGAGAGCTTGCGCAATACAATATGGTACTAGTTGGGACAAAAGTTTGCCGTATGCCGAATTTTCTTATAACAATAGTTATCAGGCTAGTATCAAGATGTCACCTTTCCAGGCTTTGTATGGTAGACGGTGCAGGACTCCCTTGCATTGGGATCAACCTGGGGAGAAGCAGTTGTTTGGTCCTGGAATCATAGAAGACGCCGAACGACAAGTACGAATGATTCGGGAGAATTTGAGGATTGCTCAAACCAGGCAGAAAAGTTATGCGGATAACCGTCGAAGGGATTTGGAATTTGCAGTAGGAGACTATGTGTACTTGAAAGTATCACCTATTCGTGGTCTACGCCGATTCAAGGAGAAAGGGAAATTAGCACCCCGATATATTGGGCCTTTTAAAATAATTGACCGTAAGGGAGAAGTTGCATATCAACTGGAATTGCCTGACAGATTATCAGGGGTACATAATGTGTTCCATATATCCCAGTTGAAGAAGTGTTTGCGGGTACCTGAAGAGCAGTTGCAGGAAGATGAACTTACTGTGCAGGATGATTTGACCTATACAGAATATCCAGTCCAAATTTTGGAAACGGCAGAGAGGACTACCAGAAACAGGGTCATAAAGATGTGCAAAGTTAAGTGGAGCCACCATACAGCAGAGGAGGCCACCTGGGAAAGAGAGGATGACCTCAGAGCAGATTACCCGGAACTCTTTGCTAGCCAATCCTAAAATCTCGGGGCGAGATTTCTTTAAGGGGAGTAGGTTTGTAACACCCTAAATTTTGCCACAAATAAAATCTTTGGAACCAATTTAATTTGTTCATATTGTTTGATCATACATGACACCTATTTGATTTTATGTGATTTCAAAATAATTAATTAAAAAGAATCATAGGAATCACATGTTTGAACCCTCATGTCCTTGCATATTTTTATTGGGTGATTTGCAGTGTTCAAAGTTTGAATTTAAACTCTTTTGCATCTCTCCAAAATTTCTCAAATTTCAAACAACCCAGGAAAATTTTCTTTTTCCTCCTTTCCTTCTCTTTCTCTCTTTTGGCCCGAGCCGGCCCAGCACCCCGCCGGCCCAGCCCCTCCTCCTTCCTTTCCCGCGCGCCCCGCGGCCCACTTCCCCGCCGGCCCAGCTCCCCCCACCTTCTTCTTCTCTCTGCCCGGCCCAGTCGCCGCCGGCCCGGCTCTCTCCTCCTCTTTCCTTTTCCCGAGCCGAGCGGCCCAGTTCCGGCCAGAACGGCCCAGCAGGCCGCGCCTTCCCTCCTCCTCTCTCTGACGGGCGGGCCCCGCCTGTCATCGCTCTCCTCCCTCCTTCCTATCTCGGTCCGACGCCGACGGAGGCACGCTCAAGCCAGCGCCCGCGCAGTGGTCTCGGTCCCGCGCCTCGTGCCTGCGCCCGGCCTCGCCCGAGGGTCACATGCCCGCCTCCGCCCTTCCTTGCCGCAATCCCGCTTTCCTTCTCCCTGCCTGCGTCGCGCGGACACAAGTCCGAGGCGGACTCCAAGTCCGGCCGAGCTCGGACTTTCCTTCCCTCGTACCGCCTTCCTTTTTCCCTCCTGCGAGCCTCGGTCTCCGCCCTATATAAGCGGCCGCCCTCGACGTCCGTAGCCCCAACAAGCCCTAGCGCCGTCGTTCCACGCAGAGAGCCCGCGGACGCCGCCGCAAGTCGCCGTACGCCGTTGTCGCCTCGCCGTTGTCCACACCTACACCCGCGCCTTCGCATTGAGGTATGGAAACTAACTAACCCGATCCCGTCCTCAATCGTACCCTACACCGACGGCGATTTCTCGCCGGAGTTACTCCACCACCCCGCTCCGTCGCTCGCCGCCCCCGGCCGATGCACCGCCACCCGCGACTGCCTCGCCAGCTTCGCACTGCCGCCCGCTCGCTCCCGCGCCTTTTTCCTCTAACCCTAGGCCACTGGAGCCGCGAGCCCGCGATGCTCCGGTGATCCTCCGCCGCGCCCGATGGCCGTCGCCGGTCACCCCGCCGCCGCCGCTCTCTCCTACCGTCCCCGATCTTTTCCCTGCCGTCCGATCGAGATCCAACGGTTGTAAGCGCACCGCGATCCGGTCAATACCGGTCAGCGCCGTAATTTTGCTAAAGAGTCCCTGAGCTTTCCTGGATTTAACCCGCGGTCCAGATTTATTAGATCTAGGTCCCTGGCTTTACGGTTTAGACCCCGATCTTTTTGATAATCAACCCGCGGTCCTGGTCAATCCCGGTCAGCGCGGAGTTTTGCGAAAGAGACCCTGAGCTTTTGGAAAATCAACCCGCAGTCCAATCTATTTCTTTTAAACCCCTGGTTTTCGCAGTTTAGCCCCTGGAGTTTCAAATTCTCTTTATTTTAAGCCTTTAAACTTGTTTTATTCATATCTTTTGCGTTTTAACTCCGATTTGAACGATTCTTGAACCTACGGAATCGTAATAAAGTGTAGATTAATTCTAAAACCTTTTTAACCTCTGTTTATGATGTTTGGTGTACTGTTTTAGTTAATTAAATGCTCATTGCTTGTATGTATGCAACGTGTAGCTAACGTTCCGTCCGAGTTTGTCGAGAATCCACCTTGGGAAGTTCCTGAGCAAGTTTTTGCTGAGGAAGGCAAGTATTCTTTGACCTATGTCCTATTTACTTTAATCACATGATCTAGAGCCTAATGTGCATGCTCCTAATAAGGATGACTAGCCTCGTATACCTTTACATGTTTTATAACCTGGGAGGGCTGTGATGTTGTAAATTAGTTGCTTTCGCTCAACTCACTTTATTTATGTTGCTAATCTTGACTAAGTAATGATGAACCTGATGATAAAAGTTTGGTTTTAATAACATGGAGACTTGAGCATGTTTTGTTGGTTTTGCTCAAGTGCTTCGCCATAAGGATCGGTTCGCCGAGCGACCACCCAGGAAAACAGTACAACCACAAGACTCACATGGGCACTGGGCTTGACTGATTAATTAGATGAACTAGAGTTTTGGCTTACTTTCCTGAAACATGGCGTATGAGGGGTCTGGGGGATATGGGACTTTGCCCTTTGCCAATGAGGTGCAGTTTGATCTGTCACCCTTTGGAACGGAACTCTCATATCTTTAGTTAACTGGAGTAACCTGTAACGAGTGGGCCACAACTCTAGGAATTCTTTGTAAAGGTCTCGTAATGAAACCCTGCCGATTCATCTAAGGTATGAATAAATGGGGCTTTGCAAACCTCGGGCACAATGGGAATCATGACTTGTGGGTAAAGTTGTACAACCTCTCGAGAGTGTTTAAAACTGATATATCAGCCGTGCTCACGGTTAAGAGCGGCCTGGATCCTCACAGATTAGAGTTTCAGCTTCAAGGTGAATGGCTCATGGTGACTATGGTGATGATGATGGATATGGTTATGGTTCATGCTTATCTTTTAAATATGTTTTACTGTCTTTATAATAAAGGGATGGGTTATGCTAATCATTGCTAGTAATTAAAACTTGACTAACTAAAAGCAATTGCTATGCCTAACCGCTATAAAGCCAGTCCACTTTTATCCTAAATGGAATACTTGCTGAGTGCGTTATGTACTCATTCTTGCTTGTTTTATACCCGTTGCATCCATTGCAACCGCTGCTCAGATCCAGAAGGAAGTTGTGGTGATCCTAACCAGGAGTTCCAGGACTACGACGAGTTCTAGGCTGGTGTGCCATCCGTCAGTTGCCTGTGGATCACGGTCGTCTTCCGCTGTCGTTTAGTTAACTCGTTTTCGTTCAGATACTCGGTTTCGTTAAAGACATTTATGGTCTGTAATAATGGTTATTACTCTTAAGTTAAAGTACTGGTTGTGTTATTACTTTTGTTTATGCTGTGTATGTGGTTAAACTGATCCTGGCACATACATGGTTAGCACTTGGTTTTGTTTCTAAAACCGGGTGTGACACAAATGAAATTATGAAAAACTAGCAAGGTTAATTAACTTCATCATGATGATTAACAACTTAATCTAAGCACCATGCTTACATAAAAATGCTAAGAAAAAATGCTTGATCAAACATTTAACATAAACATAAAACACATATCATGAAGTTAATTAGCAACCAAGCCAACTATAACATGCAATTTAATCTAAATGTAAAAAAGTAGTTTATGCATGAAATATGAAAAACAAATGCAAAAAGTTTATCCACAAGAGACATGATTAGCAAGAAACTTCCAATTATACTAAATGATGATGGTCTCAACATAAATCTAAACATCATGTTTACACTTAATTTACAAAGAAGAAAACTCAGCCGAGAATCAACATAAATATAAAGCATCCATCATGAGGTTTATGAAAATTTTAAAACTAATAAAACAAGTGTGGAGAAATAAATGATAATGCAAATGCAAGGTGGAAAACATAAAATGAAATTAACTAGCCACAAACTAAAGATTCAAAGGGCGGTGTCATGCTTCCCATTTCTCTATAAAAAGACTCTAAGACTCTTAACAAATAATTGAACTGGTTGCCTCCCGAAAAACGCTTAATTTAAAGTCACAGAGCTAGACTTCTTACTTACCTCTATTGAAGTGAAGCCATGATCCTTGGAGTAAAAATCCAAAGCGTCCATGCAGCTTGATAACTTGATTGTGCAGCTTCATCGTGTCTTGATCATAGCATCACTTGTGGCACAACCCTCTGCTTGTGCGTTCATATGCCAATGTCTTTAAAGCTCCTTCCAACTGAAATTGATCATGAAAATCTCATGGAAGCACTGCCCAAGCCTTCTTCATTGTTGTTGTCATCATCTTCCTCAAGTAGACATCACCATTGTTGCTGCCACCTCCTTCTTTATAGAATAACTCATTGGTCCTGAAAATAACATATCTCAAATAATAGATTCATTGGATAGCCTCTGAAAGTATCTTTCCAACAAGTACTTATACGTCAAAATTCGATTCCATATGAAGGAGTTATGCCCGTTTTACTCAAGCACTGCGTTCTGTTCAGACTCCAATTCAGCTCGCGCAGCCTCCAATGATTTGCACATGGCTCCTCGTAGAAATTTCCAAATTGAGTGATTCTTCTTGCATTGGAAAGATAACTTCATGGGCTTTCCAAATATAAGAAAATATTCTGCCTTTGCCTCTTGAGGTCGAGCTCCATGTTGATGACATCTTCAACTTCCTATTTTCAGCTTTTCCGATGTTGACAATCTTCAACCTTTTGGAATTGTATCTTGATGGAAATTGTCTGAGCCCACAATTGTTAATCTTGAAGCTTTATGGGCTTGATTCTTGTCTTCAATTCCTCTTCCATTCAGTCCACTCACTCTTCAACTTGAAACTCAATCAAACTTTTGCAAATTCTGATGATGCCTTTAAAACCTTACCAAATCCTTGTATCAATCATTATGAATTTGTCTTGTACTTTTTCACACATTGGTCTTATTGTTTCAAATGAAGTGTGAATTTCTCTGCATGGTTAGCTCATAGTGTACACATATATATAATATAAAAGCATCATGGCAATGATTAGAGATAAAAGTAGAGTCACACGGTTGATTCGTTTAAACAAACATTTGATTCATGAATCACAGACAACTATAATTCAAATCGAAATCACTTAGCAAAACACTAAGGCATATATAATTCATAGATGAACATGATTCATAAAATCAAACAAGAGATAAACAACATGATGGGTTCCTAATGATTTTGACCAAATTAGAGAGATGATTTTGAAAGAAATAAAACAAAATTACGCTTACATAAAATTCTAACAAGGGTTCTTTTTGTGAGAGACCAAACGTTTTGCATAAATTAGGCTTAGATAAATTTCAAAGATAATATTGTGCACAAATAATAAGTCATGAAAAACATGCACATATTCATGTTTAAAATTCCAAAAGCAATTTGCACAAAAATTAAACCTGGACTGAACCACTTACGGAGGAATAAGCGGTCAGCCCCCTTCTACTTTTGCACAAATTTTGGCACTTAGTTTTTATTTTATTTATATCCAAGCATAAATTTGAGAATTAACGAACTAGCAAACCTTAACCATCTCTATGCATGAGTAGCTTCAATCAACTAATTAAAGTAAAAGGATATACTAAAAGACATGTGGTTTAAACAACAGGTTGGGTCACATGTAGAGAAGAAGTATTGCAAAGCCATGGATCAAAGGTCATGTATAAAAAAAACTAGTCTAAATGATTCTCAAGGTATGGATTAAGAGAACAAAGTTTTAACAAAAAACGAAAAACAAAACACAAGAAAGAATAGGAGGATAACATTCAACCAAACAACATTTTAATGATCATTATAAAATATCTCTAATCAAACATAGGTAAATTTTAATTATATTTGTTAATAAAAATAAGAATTACTTTAATCTTGAAGAAGTGAAGTTCAAATCTTAACTTCACGGTGGTTTCATCTTTTTTCTAAGCCTTCTTCATTGTTGTTGTCATCATCTTCCTCAAGTAGACATCACCAGTGTTGCTGCCACCTCCTTCTTCATAGAATAACTCATTGGTCCTGAAAATAACATGCCTCAAATAATAGATTCATTGGATATCCTCTGAAAGTATCTTTCCAACAAGTACTTATACGTCAAAATTTGATTCCATATGAAGGAGTTATGCCCGTTTTACTCAAGCACTGCGTTCTGTCCAGACTTCAATTCAGCTCGCGCAGCCTCCAATGATTTGCACATTGCTCCTTGTAGAAATTTTCAAATTGAGTGATTCTTGTTGCATTGGAAAGATAACTTCATGGGCTTTCCAAATATAAGAAAATATTCTGCCTTTGCCTCTTGAGGTCGAGCTCCATGTTGATGACATCTTCAGCTTCCTATTTTCAGCTTTTCCGATGTTGACAATCTTCAACCTTTTGGACTTGTATCTTGATGGAAATTGTCTGAGCCCACAATTGTTGATCTTGAAGCTTTATGGGCTTGATTCTTGTCTTCAATTCCTATTCCATTCAGTCCACTCACTCTTCAACTTGAAACTCAATCAAACTTTTGCAAATTCTGATGATGCCTTTAAAACCTTACCAAATCCTTGTATCAATCATCATGAATTTGTCTTGTACTTTTTCACACATTGGTCTTATTGTTTCAAATGAAGTGTGAATTTCTCTGCATGGTTAGCTCATAGTGTACACATATATATAATATAAGAGCATCATGGCAATGATTAGAGATAAAAGTAGAGTCACACGGTTGATTCGTTTAAACAAACATTTGATTCATGTATCACAGACAACTATAATTCAAATCGAAATCACTTAGCAAAACACTAAGGCATATATAATTCATAGATGAACATGATTCATAAAATCAAAGAAGAGATAAACAAGATGATGGGTTCCTAATGATTTTGACCAAATTAGAGAGATGATTTTGAAAGAAATAAAATAAAATTACGCTTACATAAAATTCTAACAAGGGTTCTTTTTGTGAGAGACCAAACGTTTTGCACAAATTAGGCTTAGATAAATTTCAAAGATAATATTGTGCACAAATAATAAGACATGAAAAACGCACATATTCATGTTTAAAATTTCAAAAGCAATTTGCACAAAAATTAAACCTGGACTGAACCACTTACGGAGGAATAAGCGGTCAGGCCCCTTCTACTTTTGCACAAATTTTGGCTCTTAGTTTTTATTTTATTTATATCCAAGCATAAATTTGAGAATTAACGAACTAGCAAACCTTAACCATCTCTATGCATGAGTAGCTTCAATCAACTAATTAAAGTAAAAGGATATACTAAAAGACATTTGGTTTAAACAACAGGTTGGGTCACATGTAGAGATGAAGTATTGCAAAGCCATGGATCAAAGGTCATGTATAAAAAAAAACTAGTCTAAATGATTCTCAAGGTATGGATTAAGGGAACAAAGTTTTAACAAAAAACGAAAAACAAAACACAAGAAAGGATAGGAGGATAACATTCAACCAAACAACATTTAGTGATCATTATAAAACATCTCTAACCAAACATAGGTAAATTTTAATTATATTTATTAATAAAAACAAAAATTACTTTAATCTTGAAGAAGTGTAGTTCAAATCTTAACTTCACGGTGGTTTCATCTTCTTTCTAAGCCTTCTTCATTGTTGTTGTCATCATCTTCCTCAAGTAGACATCACCATTGTTGCTGCCACCTCCTTCTTCATAGAATTACTCATTGGTCCTGAAAATAACATGCCTCAAATAATAGATTCATTGGATAGCCTCTGAAAGTATCTTTCCAACAAGTACTTATACGTCAAAATTCGATTCCATATGAAGGAGTTATGCCCGTTTTACTCAAGCACTGCGTTCTGTCCAGACTTCAATTCAGCTCGCGCAGCCTCCAATGATTTGCACATTGCTCCTCGTAGAAATTTCCAAATTGAGTGATTCTTGTTGCATTGGAAAGATAACTTCATGGGATTTCCAAATATAAGAAAATATTCTGCCTTTGCCTCTTGAGGTCGAGCTCCATGTTGATGACATCTTCAGCTTCCTATTTTCAGTTTTTCCGATGTTGACAATCTTCAACCTTTTGGACTTATCTTGATGGAAATTGTCTGAGCCCACAATTGTTGATCTTGAAACTTTATGGGATTGATTCTTGTCTTCAATACCTCTTCCATTCAGTCCACTCACTTTTCAACTTGAAACTCAATCAAACTTTTGCAAATTCTGATAATGTCTTTAAAACCTTACCAAATCCTTGTATCAATCATCATGAATTTGTCTTGTACTTTTTCACACATTGGTCTTATTGTTTCAAATGAAGTGTGAATTTCTCTGCATGGTTAGCTCATAGTGTACACATATATATAATATAATAACATCATGGCAATGATTAGAGATAAAAGTAGAGTCACACGGTTGATTCGTTTAAACAAACATTTGATTCATGAATCACAGACAACTATAATTCAAATCGAAATCACTTAGCAAAACAATAAGGCATATATAATTCATAGATGAACATGATTCATAAAATCAAACAAGAGATAAATAAGATGATGGGTTTCTAATGATTTTGACCAAATTAGAGAGATGATTTTAAAAGAAATAAAATAAAATTACGCTTACATAAAATTCTTAACAAGGGTTCTTTTTGTGAGAGACCAAACGTTTTGCATAAATTAGGCTTAGATAAATTTCAAAGATAATATTGTGTACAAATAATAAGTCATGAAAAACATGTACATATTCATGTTTAAAATTTCAAAAGCAATTTGCACAAAAATTAAACCTGGACTGAACCATTTACGGAGGAATAAGCGGTCAGCCCCCTTCTACTTTTGCACAAATTTTGGCTCTTAGTTTTTATTTTATTTATATCCAAGCATAAATTTGATAATTAACGAACTAGCAAACCTTAACCATCTCTATGCATGAGTAGCTTCAATCAACTAATTAAAGTAAAAGGATATGCTAAAAGACATGTGGTTTAAACAACAGGTTGGATCACATGTAGAGATGAAGTATTGCAAAGCCATGGATCAAAGGTCATATATAAAAAAAACTAGTCTATATGATTATCAAGGTATGGATTAAGGGAACAAAGTTTTAACAAAAAACGAAAAACAAAACACAAGAAAAGATAGGAGGATACCATTCAACCAAACAACATTTTAATGATCATTATAAAACATCTCTAATCAAACATAGATAAATTTTAATTATATTTATTAATAAAAACAAGAATTACTTTAATCTTGAAGAAGTGAAGTTCAAATCTTAACTTCACGGTGGTTTCATCTTCTTTCTAAGCCTTCTTCAATGTTGTTGTCATCATCTTCATCAAGTAGACATCACCATTGTTGCTGCCACCTCTTTCTTCATAGAATAACTCATTGGTCCGGAAAATAACATGCCTCAAATAATAGATTCAATGGATAGCCTCTGAAAGTATCTTTCCAACAAGTACTTATACGTCAAAATTCGATTCCATATGAAGGTGTTGTGCCAGTTTTACTCAAGCACTGCGTTCTGTCCAGACTTCAATTCAGCTCGCGCAGCCTCCAATGATTTGCACATTGCTCCTCGTAGAAATTTCCAAATTGAGTGATTCTTGTTGCATTGGAAAGATAACTTCATGGGCTTTCTAAATATAAGAAAATATTCTGCCTTTGCCTCTTGAGGTCGAGCTCCATGTTGATGACATCTTCAGCTTCCTATTTTCAGCTTTTCCGATGTTGACAATCTTCAACCTTTTGGACTTGTATCTTGATGGAAATTGTCTGAGCCCACAATTGTTGATCTTGAAGCTTTATGGGCTTGATTCTTGTCTTCAATTCCTCTTCCATTCAGTCCACTCACTCTTCAACTTGAAACTCAATCAAACTTTTGCAAATTCTGATGATGTCTTTAAAACCTTACTAAATCCTTGTATCAATCATCATGAATTTGTCTTGTACTTTTTCACACATTGGTCTTATTGTTTCAAATGAAGTGTGAATTTCTCTGCATGGTTAGCTCATAGTGTACACATATATATAATATAATAACATCATGGCAATGATTAGAGATAAAAGTAGAGTCACACGGTTGATTAGTTTAAACAAACATTTGATTCATAAATCACAGACAACTATAATTCAAATCGAAATCACTTAGCAAAACACTAAGACATATATAATTCATAGATGAACATGATTCATAAAATCAAACAAGAGATAAACAAGATGATGGGTTCCTAATGATTTTGACCAAATTAGAGAGATGATTTTGAAAGAAATAAAATAAAATTACGCTTATATAAAATTCTAACAAGGGTTCTTTTTGTGAGAGACCAAACGTTTTGCCCAAATTAGGCTTAGATAAATTTCAAAGATAATATTGTGCACAAATAATAAGTCATGAAAAACATGCATATGTTTATGTTTAAAATTTCAAAAGCAATTTGCACAAAAATTAAACCTGGACTGAACCACTTACGGAGGAATAAGCGGTCAGCCCCCTTCTACTTTTGCACAAATTTTGGCTCTTAGTTTTTATTTTATTTATATCCAAGCATAAATTTGAGAATTAACGAACTAGGAAACCTTAACCATCTCTATGCATGAGTAGCTTCAATCAACTAATTAAAGTAAAAGGATATAGTAAAAGACATGTGGTTTAAACAACAGATTGGGTCACATGTAGAGATGAAGTATTGCAAAGCCATGGATCAAAGGTCATGTATAAAAAAAAAGTAGTCTAAATGATTCTCAAGGTATGGATTAAGGGAACAAAGTTTTAACAAAAAACGAAAAACAAAACACAAGAAAGGATAGGAGGATAACATTCAACCAAACAACATTTTAATGATCATTATAAAACATCTCTAATCAAACATAGGTAAACTTTAATTATATTTATTAATAAAAACAAGAACTAATTTAATCTTGAAGAAGTGAAGTTCAAATCTTAACTTCACGGTGGTTTCATCTTCTTTCTTGGAATGCTATGATTGCATGCACTATCAAGTGTTGGAGAGGAATACTTCTTGTCTTTCCCGAAATCCAGCTTCCCTCGCTCTGTCTCTTTAGTAATTCGACCATAACTTCCTCATCTGAAGTCCAAATAATGAAAATTCAGACTCTATCTTGAAGAGCTCGAAAAGATCTACAATTTTGGTATTCAGACTTTCTTCATTTGACGTAGTTAATGTCTTTGAATTGGCTCCACAAGGTGTGTAGTTCGAAATTTCGAGAGTATCTCGAGATTTGGTTGGAGTTTGGCTTGGTCTTAGAACACATTCATCTTACTTGTTCTCAAGCAATACTTAGCCTCTGAAACCTTCTCAGCTAATCATCTTTGCTTCCATTATTTGTAGCTTAGAACAAACAAGCTCCAAAGAACATTAGTCTTAAAAATTAATTGACACAGCACACATACCTTTATCAGCATAGTTGCTCCTTCGTGATAGTTGTAGAAAAACTCAATAACAGATCATAAGCCACTAACAATGTTAGCACCTACTATTATAGAGTTCCAAACCTAACTCTCTTTTTTTATTGGACCAAAGCCCATTTTTCTGTATTATTAGTCAAAGCAAATATACAAAGAGAAACTATATTCTAAAAGAGTTTATAAAAGGTTAAATTAATAGAAGAGCTAAACAAAACTATCTAATTATAAAATTAAATGCAACAAAGTAAATAAAGTAGAATAAACTAAAAATAAAATAAAAGACATAAAATAATAGCTAGACAAAAACACAAAAACAAAAATCTAATGACAGCAAAGTTGCTAGGTTAGTCTAAACTATGAATGAATATAAGAATGAGCGACGAACACAAAAACACAATTAGAGAATAAGAATATAACTAGAGCACATTAAGTAAATAGAGAATAAAATTAGAACACAAAGACTAAACACAAATTATAGCTAACTAATTGGAACACAATTAGAAAAACTATTAGCAATACAATTAGAAAACATAAACTAACTATTAAAACTAGTAGTAAAAGACAAAATTAAACACATACATAAACTCAAGTTAATTAGTACTCGACTAATTAGTTCCCCGGCAACGGCGCCAGAAAAGCTCTTTGACGGCACTTAAGCACGGCAAACCTTATACTGCAAGCGACAGTATCGTGTGTAGCTTTTCTCTAGGATAAGTATCATGGGTTTTGTCAATCTAGAAAATGAACTAATCGAGAATTAATTAAATAGAGTTTATGCAAACTATAGGTATAAAAAAGGTTACAATCTAACTCTAAACCAATCCTTGAACTAATCTAAACTAAGCGTAAAATATACTAATATATATATAAGATAAGCAATTAGAACAGAACTAGAACACTAGTCAAAGGGTATTGACTAGAGTCTAATCAAGCTCTAATTGGATCCAAGACATGCATGATAACGAGCAACACAACAAGATTAAAGCATCGAGATAACTATTAGCTCAAGGTAAATAAGCATGTTTAAGCATATTCATCATAGCATAATTAAATCAAGATCAATCAACCTAACCCCCTAAATCGGCTTAATCTTTCCCCGGGCTCTACTGTCACTAGTAACCAGGTAATCGACGAGAAACCTTCAACAGGCACGTAATTAGAGAACTAGCTTCTAATTACTTTTATGGTCTAATAACATAATTAGCACAACTAGAACCTCTAATCACCATGATCAAAAGAACTAGATATACAACTATATCATTAGTAAACTAGATCAAAGATCAAGAATGCTAGAAGAATATAACCCTTAAAGATATGATCTAATCAACAAGCATCTAGATCTAAAGCTAATTAGAGCTAGAACAAACATAATTAGAACAAGAACATGATAATTAGACAAGAACAATGCATCATTAATAAATTGTATCATACTTACAAGCATGGCCATAACTCTTGAAGATACAATTAGACCTCTAGAGCTAGGTAATTAGAGCACCATACAAGGGCTCTAATCACCTATAAGAACTAGAAAAACTCTAATCCTAGACTAGAAACTCAACCCTCTACTCTCATCTAGTTGTTGTCCCTCATCTCTACATCTTGTCGCCTTGATAATGAATTGGATGCCTTGTCTCGGAGCCTATGGTCGCTATTTATACTCTGGAGAAGACGTGGTAAAAAGGAAAACTCGAACCGACATAGGAACAGGTGGGGTCGGCCGACTTAGGGGGGTCCGGGTCGGCCGAACCGAACTCTTCCTGCGTCCAATTGTTTCTATCTTTTGCGGGGACGTTGCTTGATGCCTAAGTAATGTTCATGCGGGGCTTTTTGGACTCTTAGGCTTCTGGAATCTTCGATATGAGACGAGATTTGACGAAATATTCTAGTCTTTGACATATTTGATGATTTTATTGAATAATTATCTCCAATTCCTAGTAGCTCTTGGCACCTTCTTGAAGTTTCTTATTAGAAAGCCTTGATTAACACAGAGGAAGGGATGAATCAACCAAGCCTTCCTCGTTCATCTTCTCCAATAAATGTCGTCCTAGTGGCCTTTTCTCACTCGAAGTAGATTGTTGTGAATTTTGCGAAAAATTGGTCAAAAACCTGTAAAAATCATATATAGTATATTTCCAAGACAATGTTGCAAAATCCAAAATAATCGGTGATAATGGTTAGTAAAAGATATAGTTGACGCATAAAAACAGTGAAAAACCATATAAAATGATGCAAATTATTCGTACATAAGCCACGTCAACAGTAGCATAGTGTACTGCAATTCTACATGTCATAAAAATCTGAGCTCATTTGGGATTGTCTAACTGCATGAACTTAGATGGACACTTTTATTCATAAAATGAGCATGTATATCGATTTCATGTGTAGGTGTTTGTTTACAATTGGTATTATTGCAATGGTGGTCGGTTCCTATTGAATATTATCTACTATCCTCTAGATCACGCTGGATTAAGAATTTATTTGCTTACTCACGTAAACTACCTTAAGTCAATATAGCGTTTAAATCCATTAAATAAAAGCCTAGTGCATGATATACCTAGTGAATGATTCCTCTAAATGCATGAAGAATATGATTCTGACTTGTTAGCTGTTGAATGGAAATAAACACCACCCCACCCATCTCAGTGTTCTAAAATGTAACGCTTGTTCTTATCGGATCACATCATTAACATGTTGTTAATATAATCAATAGCTCGTGTATGGGTGATCTTATGATTGTGTCTTGGTTCCTTGTCCATTGGACTACTCTTCGTTTAAGTGGTTTATCAATCACCTTTCTGCATGTCTATGAAATGATTGGTTATGTGTGTAATTTGTCTCCATGCACCTTCTACATCGCATCAATGCATGCCATTCATATAGAAACGCTTATTGCAGATACGTAATCAAAAAGCAAGTGCGTGGAGCTACGTCAAGCATCGGTGGTCCAAAAGACCAACTAAGACCCATTCACGACCTGGAGGGCCCATCAGTCGTGTTTGGAAGGAGGAGTTGTCCAAGGGATCAAGGGATTGCCTGGGGCAAAGCCTCACAACCCGGCAAACTAACATTAGCTTAGTTTGTTGCTTTTCTTAAAATAAGGCAAAGGTAGGCAGGACCATGCTTCTCCTAGCAAACACATTATGGTCGATAATTACGCATCTGCATTAGGAGTTGTTTGGAACCCATTTGCGTTAGACTCCTTGGCCGCCCTGGCCCTAGCACCTACAATAGAGTATGTAGGACGAGTATGCTTAGTAATGCTAGGTACGAGTAGTCACGAGTGAATGGAGTCACTCGTCGCGCAGGTGATCTTGTAAACATTTCAGAAATCTTACCATGATGGAAGTTACATTTATGGTTATAGTTAAATGGAGACCGGGCGGAGATATGGGTATACAAGAAAAATAAATGATGATGATTATATGAATGGTTGGTGGACTCTACCCGAGTCGTTTAAGACCCCGTCTGCTGTTCGCCTGCTGATCGGCATAACATTGCTAGAGTACTTACCCAGGATAATGGACTGGTGAAAATCTTACTTGTGCCATCCGAGGAACAGAGACACGTTCCTACCCACTGGTTGAGAGGAAGGTGGCCCGGGGGAGCTTGGTACTCATGGTAGGGAGACCGAGATGTCGGCGGGCTCACCATGGAGGCACAACCCAGGGGTCAAGCTAGAGTGAATCAAACTTGGGATGGGACAAGTGGAGACGGAGGCTATATGTGGGAACGCGATGGCTAGTAAGCATATACCCCCGGCATGATAGTTATTCCCGGGAATATAAAAATCGATTCGAATCGCTGATGCTCCCCATGTGTGAGACTGCCAAATATCACTGACGGGCAACCTAGTAACTATTTGAATACATTATGCTTATTATTCATGTTTTCAAATACCACGTGCTTGTATTACATGTTTACATTCCTGCAAGATGTTATGATTATGTTGATACATGCAAATGATGGGACTTGTTACTTTATGGTTAACTCGTCACTGTTTAACAATCAATGGCTAAGGATCTGTCATACCCAGTTTTAGGAACAAAACCAAGTACTAACCATGTATGTGCCAGGATCAGTTTAACCACATACACAGCATAAACAAAAGTAATAACACAACCAATACTTTAACTTAAAAGTAATAACCAATATTACAGACCATAAATGTCTTTAACGAAACTGAGTATCTGAACGAAAACGAGTTAACTAAACGACAGCGGAAGACGACCATGATCCACAGGCAACTGACGGATGGCACACCAGCCTAGAACTCGTCGTAGTCCTGGAACTCCTGGTTAGGATCACCACAACTTCCTTCTGGATCTGAGCAGCGGTTGCAATGGATGCAACGGGTATAAAACAAGCAAGAATGAGTACATGACGCACTCAGCAAGTATTCCGTTTAGGATAAAGTGGACTGGCTTTATAGTGGACAGGCATAGCAATTGCTTTTAGTTAGTCAAGTTTTAATTACTAGCAATGATTAGCATAACCCATCCCTTTATTGTAAAGACAGAAAAACATATTAAAAAGGTAAGCATGAACCATAACCCTATCCATCTTCATTACCATGATCACCATGAGCCATTCACTTTGAAGCTGAAACTCTAATCTGTGAGGGTCCAGGCCGCTCTTAACCGTGAGCACGGCTGATATATCAGTTTTAAACACTCTCGAGAGGTTGTACAACTTTACCCACAAGTCATGATTCCCATTGTGCCCGAGGTTTGCAAAGCCCCATTTATTCATACCTTAGATGAATCGGCAGGGTTTCATTACGAGACCTTTACAAAGAATTCCTAGAGTTGTGGCCCACTCGTTACAGGTTACTCCAGTTAACTAAAGATATGAGAGTTCCGTTCCAAAGGGTGACAGGTCAAACTGCACCTCATTGGCAAAGGGCAAAGTCCCATATCCCCCAGACCCCTCATACGCCATGTTTCAGGAAAGTAAGCCAAAACTCTAGTTCATCTAATTAATCAGTCAAGCCCAGTGCCCATGTGAGTCTTGTGGTTGTACTGTTTTCCTGGGTGGTCGCTCGGCGAACCGATCCTTATGGTGAAGCACTTGAGCAAAACCAACAAAACATGCCCAAGTCTCCATGTTGCTAAAACCAAACTTTTATCATCAAGTTCATCATTAATTAAACAAGATTAGCAACATGAATATAAGGATGTTGAGCGATAGCATTAATCTACACATCACAGCCCATCCCAAGTTTCATAATCATATAAAGACATATGAAGCTAGTCATCCTTAATAGGAGCAATCAAATTGGGCTCTAGATTGTGTAATTAATGTAAATAGGACATAGGTCAAAGAATACTTGCCTTCCTCAGCAAAAACTTGCTCAGGAACTTCCCAAGATGGATTCTCGACAAACTCGGACGGAACGTCGGCTACACGTTGCATACATACAAGCAATGAGCATTAATTGACTAAAACAGTACACCAAACATCATAAACAGAGGTTAAAAAGGTTTTAAAATTAATCTACACATTATTATGATTCCATAGGTTCGAAAATCGCTCAAATCGGAGTTAAAACACAAAAGATATGAATAAAACAAGTTTAAAGGCTTAAAATAAAGAGAATTTGAAACTCCAGGGACCCACTTGCGAAAACCAGGGGTTTAAAAGAAATAGATTGGACTGCGGGTTGATTTTCCAAAAGCTCAGGGTCTAAACCGTAAAAACCAGGGACCTAGATCTAATAAATCTGGACTGCGGGTTGATTCTCAGAAAACTCAGGGACTCTTTAGCAAAAGTGCCCGCGCTGACCGGTATTGACTCCGGGTCGCGCAGCTCTGGGCCGTTGGATCTAGATCGGACGGGCGGGATTAGATCGGGCGGTGGGAGAAAGAGACGGCAGCGGGTTTGGGCGGCGCCGCCCGCGGGATGCGGCGGTGGCTCGCCGGAGCGCCGCGAACTCGCGGTTCCGGTGGCCTAGGCTGGGCGGGGAAGGGTGCGCGAGCGAGAGCGCGACGCGGCGAAGCAGGAGAGGCGGGTGCGACTGCGGCGCAAGGGCCGGTGGCGGCCGACGACATGGCGGTGCGGAGGAGCGACTCCGGCGAGCAATTGCCGGTGATGTAGGGCACAATCGAGGGCAAGGATAGGCTTGTTAACTTCCTCACCTTGGGAAGAACAGGATGACGTGGGTTGGGTTGTCGGAGATGCAACGACGACGGACGGCGACGTGCGGTGGCGACTGCGTACACCGACGGCGGCGGGGTGAGATCGATTCGGCGAATTAAGGTAAGGTGGAAGCCGGGGTTAAGCGTTTAGGTACTCTACCTTGCGGCGAAGCTGGTGGACTTGACCTCGTCGGCTCTCATGGCTTGTAGAGGTGGAACATGACGGTGAACTCGATGAACGTTGCGGCGAACTTGAAGAACTCGCGGCGAACGTCGAGCGCACGGCTGCAGTTTAGGGCTTGGGTTTAGATGCTCCTAGCGGACGGGGTCGGCGGACTTATATAGGGCGAAGGCCGAGGCTTGCGTGAGGGGCAAGGGAAGGCGACGTGAAACGGAGTCCATCTCGAGTTGGACTCGGAGTCCGCGTCGTATATGGCATGTGTGCGAGCTCGGGAAAGCAAGGTGCGGGCGCTCGGAAAGGAAGGAGAGGCGCGGCGCGCGGGCGTTGGGGAGACGGCGAAGCCGCGCAGCTTGGAAAAAGGGGAAACGGAGTCCGGCTCGGCCGGGTCTCGTGTCCACCCCGGGACTCCATCCGGGCGTGCACCGAAGGAAAGAGAGAGGCGGGTCGCTACCAGGAAGGGCGGAGGCGGCACGTGATCCTTGGGAGGGATCGGAGGAGCGTGAGAGTGGGACCGAGGCTGTAGCGCGGCATTGGCTTGAGCTCCGCTCCATCGGGCGTCGGACAGAAAGAGGAACGAGGGAGGGAAGGTAGAAGATGATAGGCGGGTCCGGCTGTCAGTGAGAGGAAGAGGAGGGGCGTGGGTTGGGCTGCCTCCCAGCTAGGCCGGCGCGCAGGCTGGGCCGCGCGGCGCGCTGGGCCGGGTGAAGAGGAGAAGGAGGAGGGGGAGGAAGGGACTGGGCCGGCGGTGGGGTTGGGCCGCGCGGGGGTCTGGGCCGAAAGAGAGGAAGAGAAAGGAAAAGAGAAAAAGGAAAATTTTTCCCAGGTTGTTTGGAGTTTGGAAAATTTTGGAGAGATGCAAAAGGTTTTGAATTCAAATTTTGAACACTGCAAATCATCCAATAAAATATGCAAGGGCATGAATGCTCACACATGTGGTTCCTATGTTTTATTTTAGTTGATTAATATTTGAAATAAACAAAGCACTATAGTGTCATGCATAAATAAATCAAACCCTAGCAAAATTAACTTAGTTTTGGAAGAGATTTTCATATAGCAAAAATTAGGGTGTTACAAACCTACCCCCCTTAAAGAAATCTCGCCCCGAGATTTTAGGATTGGCTAGCAAAGAGTTTTGGGTAATCTGTTCTGAGGTCATCCTCTCTTTCCCAGGTGGCCTCCTCTGCCGTATGGTGGCTCCACTTAACTTTGCACATCTTTATTACCCTGTTTCTGGTAGTTCTCTCTGCCGTTTCCAAAATTTGGACTGGATACTCGGTATAGGTCAAATCATCCTGCACATTAAGTTCATCTTCCTGCAACTGCTCTTCAGGTACTCGCAAACACTTTTTCAATTGGGATATATGGAACACATTGTGTACCCCTGATAATCTGTCAGGCAATTCCAGTTGATACGCAACTTCTCCCTTACGGTCAATTATTTTAAAAGGCCCAATATATCGTGGTGCTAACTTCCCTTTCACTTTGAATCGGCGTAGACCACGAATAGGTGATACTTTCAAGTACACATAATCTCCTACTGCAAATTCCAAATCCCTTCGACGGTTATCCGCATAACTCTTCTGCCTGGTTTGAGCAATCCTCAAATTCTCCCGAATCATTCGTACTTGTCGTTCAGCATCTTCTATGATTCCAGGACCAAACAACTGCTTCTCCCCAGGTTGATCCCAATGCAAGGGAGTCCTGCACCGTCTACCATACAAAGCCTGAAAAGGTGACATCTTGATACTAGCCTGATAACTATTGTTATAAGAAAATTCGGCATACGGCAAACTTTTATCCCAACTAGTACCATATTGTATTGCGCAAGCTCTCAACATATCTTCTAATATCTGGTTGGTTCTTTCTGTCTGTCCATCGGTCTGTGGATGATATGCTGAACAGAAATTTAATTTAGTGCCCATTGACTCATGCAAACGCTTCCAAAAGTGAGATGTAAACTGAGTTCCACGATCAGACACAATCTTCCTTGGTACCCCATGCAAACACACAATTCTGGACATATACAATTCAGCTAACTTGGCTCCCGAATAAGTGGTCTTGACAGGAATAAAGTGAGCAACTTTGGTTAATCTGTCCACTACTACCCATATAGAATCAAAACCACTTTGTGTACGCGGTAGGCCGACAATAAAATCCATACCAATTTCCTCCCACTTCCACTCTGGAATCTTGAGCGGCTGTAACAATCCAGCGGGCTTTTGATGCTCAGCTTTCACCCTCTGACAAACGTCACACAAAGCTACATATTCTGCTACTTCACGTTTCATACCGTACCACCAAAATTTCTGCTTCAGATCTTGATACATCTTTTCACTTCCAGGATGGATAGAGTAAGCTGCCTCATGTGCTTCCTTCAGAATTAAATCCCGTATAGACTTTATGTTCGGAACGCAAATCCTATCCCCATGCCATACTGTGCCGTCGGCATCCACTCGAAATCCCGGTGCCTTGTCTAACTTGATTAACTCTTTTACTTCCTTGATCTTCTCATCATTAAGTTGTCCCTTCCTGATTTCTTGTTCCAACGTAGGTTCAAACTCCATGGAGACGGTGCCTTCCGTATTATTAAGAAAACCCAAACTTAGTCGGTCGAATTCTATGGCTAACTCATCCGGCAACTCTCTTGCCCACAACAAACTGATCTGACTCTTCCTGCTCCAAGCATCTGCTACTACATTTGCCTTGCCAGGATGGTAATGTATCTCCAGATCATAATCCTTGATTAATTCTAACCATCGTCTTTGCCGCATATTCAACTCAGTCTGGGTAAAAATATACTTTAAGCTTTTGTGATCAGTATAAATATCACACTTCTGTCCGAATAAGTAATGTCTCCATACTTTTAATGCATGCACCACTGCGGCTAATTCCAAATCATGAGTTGGGTAATTCTTCTCATGATCCCTCAATTGTCTAGAGGCATAGGCAATCACCTTGCCTTCCTGCATAAGAACACATCCTAAACCTAGACGTGAAGCATCGCAATATACTGAAAAAGGCTTATGCATATCTGGAAAAGTTAGCACTGGCGCTGTGGTTAACCTCTTTTTCAACTCCTCGAAGGCTTTCTGACAAGCTGACGTCCACTGAAATTTAATATTCTTCTCTAACAAAGCTGTCATTGGCTTAGCAATCTTGGAAAACCCCTCAATAAAACGCCGATAGTAACCAGCTAATCCGAGAAAACTCCTGATGCCTTTCACATCCTCTGGGATCTTCCAGTTCTGCACTTCAGATACCTTACTTTGATCAACGGCAATCCCTCCATTGGATATGACATGACCTAGAAACTTAACCTCCTCAATCCAGAAATCACACTTGCTAAACTTCGCATAAAGTTTATGCTCTCTAAGCTTCTGCAACACTAATCTTAGATGCTCTTCGTGTTCCTCTTCAGTTTTGGAATAAATCAGAATGTCATCGATAAATATCACAACAAACTTATCAAGATATTCCATAAACACACTATTCATCATGTACATAAAGAAGGCTGGGGCATTAGTCAAACCAAAAGACATAACTGTATATTCATATAACCCATAACGACTAATGAACGCCGTCTTTGGTATATCTGAAGGTCTGATTCTTAGTTGATGATATCCAGATCGTAAGTCAATTTTGGAGAATACACAGGCACCTTTGAGCTGATCAAATAAATCTTCAATCCGGGGCAGTGGATATTTATTCTTTACTGTAACGGCATTGAGACCTCTATAATCGACACACATTCGCAAGGTTCCATCTTTCTTTTCAGTAAGCAAAACTGGTGAGGCCCAAGGTGAAGTACTTTTGCGAATAAACCCTTTCTCCAATAGTTCATCTATTTGTTTCTTAACTTCAAGTAATTCGACACCGGATATTCTATATGCTTTCTTATAGATAGGTGCAGTTCCAGGTACTAGTTCAATAGAAAATTCAATGTCACGTTCAGGTGGCATACCTGGCAACGAATCTGGGAAGACATCCGGAAATTCTGACACTACTCTGATGTTCTCCAAGGCTGTGGCATCAATAGCATTAACTCCTGCTTGAGGCGGGTCTATCAGAACTTCCATGTTCTCCCCGGTTGGCGTAGTCAAAGTCACTTTCCTCTCAGCACATGAGATTACCCCGTTGTATCTTTGCAGCCAATTCATACCCAGGATAACATCTACTCCTTGTGCTTTCATAACTATTAACGATGCTAGAAAATCTACCCCCCTTATTTTAATGGATGCATCATCACAAGCGAACTCGGATCGCATGTTTCCCCCAGGTGAACTAACTAGCATTGTTTTTACCATATTTATCATAGGCAAATTATACCTCTCTACATGCTGAGCAGTAACGAAGGAATGCGTAGCACCAGTATCGAATAGTACTAAGGCGGGTTGGGAATTGACCAGGAACGTACCTACGACAGCATTTGGACCTTCCTGGGCAGCCTCCGCGGTGACGTGGTTGATCTTGGCGTGGCTGGAAGCTTGGTTGGGAGTGCCCGCCTTCGAACTCGGTTGCGGTGTCTGCTGCGGCATCCCTCTATATGGGCATTGCTTAGACCAGTGACCTGTTCCTCTGCATTTGAAGAAATTTGCACTTCCCGGTGGTACTGGCGTGCCTGTCTTCACTGGGGTACTGGTAGGAGTTGGTTGGCGGGGGGCTTGATTATTTGAGCGCTGCATTTGGGGATTGTTCTGCTGAGACTGATAGTTCGGGCGTTGATAGTTGCCATTATTGTTGTAGCGCTGGAACTGGGGCTGCTGCTGTCCGGAGTTCTATGTAGGGCGGTTCTGAAAGTTCTGTGACCCAGAAAACCGCGGGCGGTTGTTACTGCTAGATTGTTGTGCCTTCTGTTTGCGCTTCTTTTCCTCCATCTCACGACGAGTATTCTCCGTCACGATAGCTCGGTCTATCAGATGCTGGCAGTTAGGAAAGGTATGGTTCATAAGCTGGTACCTGAGTGGATCGACCAAGCCTTTGAGGAAACGGTACTGCTTCTTGGGGTAGGTGTTAACCTCCTCGGGACAGTAGCGGGACAGCTGTAGGAACTTGTCTCGATACTCACTGACGGTCATGGTGCCCTGGGTGAGTGCCAGGAACTCTTCTTTCTTCAGTGACATCACACCAGCTGGAACATGATGCGCTCTGAACCTCTCGGTGAACTCCTGCCAGGTAATGGTGTTGGGGTTGTTATGAGCCAAGCGGTACGATTCCCACCATTGTTGAGCGGCACCCCGTAACTGGTGAGGGCCGTAGAGGACTTTCTCCTGGTCGGTGCACTGAGCGACGTCCAACTCCCGTTCTATTGCGCGGAGCCAGTCTTCTGCATCCATAGGATCGGCAGAGTGGGTGAACACAGGTGGGTGTCCCTTCATAAATTCTGCGCGTCTGTCTCGCGGTTGAGGCGGTGGTGGCGGGGGTGGTTGCTGCTGCGCCTGGTGCATGGCTGCCACTGCTTGACCAAGAGCTTGTATCACTTGGGTCTGGTTCATGATTAGTTGTTCCATAGTCATTGGCGGTGGTGGATTTGGGAGTCCTCCGTCTCCGCGACCTCCTCTACCTCCACGGCCACGACCACGTCCACGTCCTGTACTCATCTGATGGACCAAATATACCATTAGTACTTATTTCCGGCCATACATCTCATTCAACATTAGTAACCAAGACAGATGAGATAAAGATCTGAACGTATATATGGGTAGAGCAAGGCTTTCCCAAACCAACTAACTTTATTAAACTTATTATGCATCCAACCAAAAGACTAAGTTGTGGACATCACTCCACAACTTAAGCACTCATTACAAAGAACCAAATCATCCATAAAACACAATCATAAGCAAACGAGCACACTGTTGATCGTTCTAAGCCTAACCGAACTAACTAATCAATACTAATAGAACCTATTACAAAAGGGATAACATCCTAGTCCTCATGATGCCGTATATAGGTCCTAGCTTCTGGATCATTGTAGCGGGCCTTCTTCCTGCGCGGAGCATCAGCAGGGTCTTCTACAGGGTCTTCTTCCGCGGGCTCAACGCCATGTGCAACCCATGCTCGAAGCTTTCGGTTCTCGTACCTCACCATGTCCAACTCGTCCAAGGCGGCGTTGTAGTCGGTGTTGAGGGTAGCGAGGTACTCAATAGTAGACTCCAGGCGTGGGTTCTGTTCTGCCTCCGGGTTGGCGATCCATGCATCAAGTCTTTCGACCGAACGGCAGGGGTAGTACCGGCGTGAAGTGATGGCCATATCTTCACGGTGTGCGTGGCACAACGTCGTCAAGGCCTCCCTAGCAGCATCACTGATGGCGGCTTCATGGCTGTTGCGACGAGTAGGTGCGTGCCTGACGTGGATGTTCCGGCGGGATCCAAACTCATCCGGGATGCTGATCTCCACTGTCATGTCCCAATCATCATGTAGGGCGGGATGGCGGTAGCGAGTCCCCACATAGGTGATCCAGAACTGATCGTAGTGGAGCATCTCCAGCGTCTCTCTCAGCATCCGAGGAACAGGCAGCGGGTAGTCGAACCAGCGGTGGGTAGTGGTGACCACGGGTCCAGCTTCATCGTCGACCTCATCATCGTCCGATGGGGGCACGTTACCATCATCTGGATCTTGTTCTGGGTCTTCAGGGTCAACAGCTGGATCTCCTGGCTCCTCCTGGGGTTGCTCCTGCGGCGGCACCGAAGGGGGTACTGGTGGCTGCACCTCCAAGGGTTCTTCCTGCGGCTCCTCTCCCGGTTCATCTTCGGACAGCTCAGGGACAAGCTCCTCTGGGTCCTCCTCCTCGGACTCAGTCAGGTCTACCCACTCTTGTGGCGGTGGAGAAGGTGGGGTTGGGGTAGGCAATCTGATCCTGATGGGTCCGCCATAGCCTCGTCCACCAACACGCATGCGGGCAGTGCGCTTGAAAGTCGACATCTGCAGGCCCACATCGTAAGCAAACATGAGAAACAGTTCTATTATGGGATAGATAAGTAGATATAGAAGATCTTAATTGAAATAGACAAGTATGGATGTCAAAATAGCATATATGGCAGGTATTTGAATGGAGAAAGCAAGAAAAGATAAGCAAAATCCTTAATCACGACCAGTTCTATTCTAGGCTTGCGTCCTACGGTCAGCACGGCTCTGATACCACTTTTGTCATACCCAGTTTTAGGAACAAAACCAAGTACTAACCATGTATGTGCCAGGATCAGTTTAACCACATACACAGCATAAACAAAAGTAATAACACAACCAGTACTTTAACTTAAAAGTAATAACCAATATTACAGACCATAAATGTCTTTAACGAAACCGAGTATCTGAACGAAAACGAGTTAACTAAACGACAGCGGAAGACGACCATGATCCACAGGCAACTGACGGATGGCACACCAGCCTAGAACTCGTCGTAGTCCTGGAACTCCTGGTTAGGATCACCACAACTTCCTTCTGGATCTGAGCAGCAGTTGCAATGGATGCAACGGGTATAAAACAAGCAAGAATGAGTACATGACGCACTCAGCAAGTATTCCGTTTAGGATAAAGTGGACTGGCTTTATAGTGGACAGGCATAGCAATTGCTTTTAGTTAGTCAAGTTTTAATTACTAGCAATGATTAGCATAACCCATCCCTTTATTGTAAAGGCAGAAAAACATATTAAAAAGGTAAGCATGAACCATAACCCTATCCATCTTCATTACCATGATCACCATGAGCCATTCACTTTGAAGCTGAAACTCTAATCTGTGAGGGTCCAGGCCGCTCTTAACCGTGAGCACGGCTGATATATCAGTTTTAAACACTCTCGAGAGGTTGTACAACTTTACCCACAAGTCATGATTCCCATTGTGCCCGAGGTTTGCAAAGCCCCATTTATTCATACCTTAGATGAATCGGCAGGGTTTCATTACGAGACCTTTACAAAGAATTCCTAGAGTTGTGGCCCACTCGTTACAGGTTACTCCAGTTAACTAAAGATATGAGAGTTCCGTTCCAAAGGTTGACAGGTCAAACTGCACCTCATTGGCAAAGGGCAAAGTCCCATATCCCCCAGATCCCTCATACGCCATGTTTCAGGAAAGTAAGCCAAAACTCTAGTTCATCTAATTAATCAGTCAAGCCCAGTGCCCATGTGAGTCTTGTGGTTGTACTGTTTTCCTGGGTGGTCGCTCGGCGAACCGATCCTTATGGTGAAGCACTTGAGCAAAACCAACAAAACATGCCCAAGTCTCCATGTTGCTAAAACCAAACTTTTATCATCAAGTTCATCATTAATTAAACAAGATTAGCAACATGAATATAAGGATGTTGAGCGATAGCATTAATCTACACATCACAGCCCATCCCAAGTTTCATAATCATATAAAGACATATGAAGCTAGTCATCCTTAATAGGAGCAATCAAATTGGGCTCTAGATTGTGTAATTAATGTAAATAGGACATAGGTCAAAGAATACTTGCCTTCCTCAGCAAAAACTTGCTCAGGAACTTCCCAAGATGGATTCTCGACAAACTCGGACGGAACGTCGGCTACACGTTGCATACATACAAGCAATGAGCATTAATTGACTAAAACAGTACACCAAACATCATAAACAGAGGTTAAAAAGGTTTTAAAATTAATCTACACATTATTATGATTCCATAGGTTCGAAAATCGCTCAAATCAGAGTTAAAACGCAAAAGATATGAATAAAACAAGTTTAAAGGCTTAAAATAAAGAGAATTTGAAACTCCAGGGACCCACTTGCGAAAACCAGGGGTTTAAAAGAAATAGATTGGACTGCGGGTTGATTTTCCAAAAGCTCAGGGTCTAAACCGTAAAAACCAGGGACCTAGATCTAATAAATCTGGACTGCGGGTTGATTCTCAGAAAACTCAGGGACTCTTTAGCAAAAGTGCCCGCGCTGACCGGTATTGACTCCGGGTCGCGCAGCTCTGGGCCGTTGGATCTAGATCGGACGGGCGGGATTAGATCGGGCGGTGGGAGAAAGAGACGGCGGCGGGTTTGGGCGGCGCCGCCCGCGGGATGCGGCGGTGGCTCGCCGGAGCGCCGCGAACTCGCGGTTCCGGTGGCCTAGGCTGGGCGGGGAAGGGTGCGCGAGCGAGAGCGCGACGCGGCGAAGCAGGAGAGGCGGGTGCGACTGCGGCGCAAGGGCCGGTGGCGGCCGACGACATGGCGGTGCGGAGGAGCGACTCCGGCGAGCAATTGCCGGTGATGTAGGGCACAATCGAGGGCAAGGATAGGCTTGTTAACTTCCTCACCTTGGGAAGAACAAGATGACGTGGGTTGGGTTGTCGGAGATGCAACGACGACGGACGGCGACGTGCGGTGGCGACTGCGTACACCGACGGCGGCGGGGTGAGATCGATTCGGCGAATTAAGGTAAGGTGGAAGCCGGGGTTAAGCGTTTAGGTACTCTACCTTGCGGCGAAGCTGGTGGACTTGACCTCGTCGGCTCTCACGGCTTGTAGAGGCGGAACGTGACGGTGAACTCGATGAACGTTGCGGCGAACTTGAAGAACTCGCGGCGAACGTCGAGCGCACGGCTGCAGTTTAGGGCTTGGGTTTAGATGCTCCTAGCGGACGGGGTCGGCGGACTTATATAGGGCGAAGGCCGAGGCTTGCGTGAGGGGCAAGGGAAGGCGATGTGAAACGGAGTCCATCCCGAGTTGGACTCGGAGTCCGCGTCGTATATGGCATGTGTGCGAGCTCGGGAAAGCAAGGTGCGGGCGCTCGGAAAGGAAGGAGAGGCGCGGCGCGCGGGCGTTGGGGAGACGGCGAAGCCGCGCAGCTTGGAAAAAGGGGAAACGGAGTCCGGCTCGGCCGGGTCTCGTGTCCACCCCGGGACTCCATCCGGGCGTGCACCGAAGGAAAGAGAGAGGCGGGTCGCTACCAGGAAGGGCGGAGGCGGCACGTGATCCTTGGGAGGGATCGGAGGAGTGTGAGAGTGGGACCGAGGCTGTAGCGCGGCATTGGCTTGAGCTCCGCTCCATCGGGCGTCGGACAGAAAGAGGAACGAGGGAGGGAAGGTAGAAGATGACAGGCGGGTCCGGCTGTCAGTGAGAGGAAGAGGAGGGGCGCGGGTTGGGCTGCCTCCCAGCTGGGCCGGCGCGCAGGCTGGGCCGCGCGGCGCGCTGGGCCGGGTGAAGAGGAGAAGGAGGAGGGGGAGGAAGGGACTGGGCCGGCGGCGGGGTTGGGCCGCGCGGGGGTCTGGGCCGAAAGAGAGGAAGAGAAAGGAAAATAGAAAAAGGAAAATTTTTTCCGGGTTGTTTGGAGTTTGGAAAATTTTGGAGAGATGCAAAAGGTTTTGAATTCAAATTTTGAACACTGCAAATCATCCAATAAAATATGCAAGGGCATGAATGCTCACACATGTGGTTCCTATGTTTTATTTTAGTTGATTAATATTTGAAATAAACAAAGCACTATAGTGTCATGCATAAATAAATCAAACCCTAGCAAAATTAACTTAGTTTTGGAAGAGATTTTCATATAGCAAAAATTAGGGTGTTACAGGATCCACTTATTAGTAAGCAAGGTTTGCGTCAGCCGTAAGCCATTCCATTAAATCCTACTAAGTAATTAGTACTCAGGGTTTGTTCCAACTTTTGGAGCGCAGGTACCGTTGACACCTGGACAATTGCTTGGAGGAGGGTAGTTGTTGACGCCACTTAAGAACGTCAAACCTTATACTGCAAGCGCACAGTATCGTGGTAGCTTTTTCCAGGATGAGTATCTTGGGTTTGTCAATTCAGGGATAATTATGTTTGATACTATCTATCTAATATTAACTGAATTACTAACTAATTCTAAGAGATCTAAACAAGCTTAAACAAGGGATAAAACTATTCTAAACAAACTATAATCTATACTCCGTTAAGGTTCTAATAAGAAATAAAACTATTGCATAAAAAAGATAGAACAAAGTTTAGGCTATAGACGTGAGAACGATAGGTTTTGGCATAGCAAAAGGATCCACAAGAGATATGAGACAAACAACCATCATACTAAGAACCACCTTGAAACTAGATCTAAACATTAAGCAAAGAATAAACATGATCATGAATGTCGAGGATCTACTCGAACCTTTCTCCGGGCTCTACTATCACTAGTATCCAGGTAATCAACGAACTAGCAAACCCCAACTATCTCTAAGCATGAGTAGATTCAATCAACTAGCTAGGTAAAAAGATCTACTACAAGAATATGAAGAACTTCTATACGTCGGCCGACTAGACATGTTGGAATTAAATATTGCAAAGATATGGATCATAAATCATGTATAAACAACAAACTAGGTCTAGAAGACAATCTTTATTGATCGAATATCAAGGTTTCATCAAAGTATCGAAGGAAGTACAAGGAATTACTCGAGATACATCGTAAACTCTGAAGCATAGTCGTCGGGATGAACTCGACGAAGAACATTTCGAAAGATGAACTCGAGTCCTCCTTGGAAGGGCCTAGGTCGAACAAGCAGACCCCTAGGGGTCGGCCGACCGGCCTCCCTTCAGTCTCCTCTTGCTTCGTCCTTTCGCTGAGATGAGCTTCTCGCCCGAGTTAAACGCTTCTAACCCCCGACCTTTGCCCTAGACTCTTGACTTACAATGAATACACTACTAGAAACACAGCCTAGGCCGATGGGGCTAAGGAATGGCCGACAGGGCGTTGGGAATTTCAGAAATGGCCAACTGTTACTAATGTGGCTGACGGGCCATCGGGAATATGTAGAATGGCCGATGGTTTAGACATTTCCCGAGCGTTCTAAGGCGAACAGTCGGCCTTTATGCTAAATAGCCGACGGTTTGTTCATTTTCTAACAGTTGTAAATTGCACGGTCGGCCTTTATATTGAATGGCCGACAGTTAACATATATCCCGACTGTTATCTAGTGAACAGTCGGCCTTTACATCGAATGGCCGACAGTTCAAGCGTTTTCCGACCGTCGTAAGTCGAACGGTTGGTCTTTGTACCTAATGGCTGACCGTTCAGATAATTAATGACCGTTGTAAGTTCAACGGTCGGCCTTTATGGCCAATAGCCGATGGTCCAAATATGTCTCGACTGTTGTAAGTTGAACTGTCGGCCTTTATGCTGAATGGATGATGGTTGACACATTTCCCATGCGTCGAACCATTGGCCTTTATGAGAGTTATCCAGTCTTTGGCAGTTCACTTGAAAAGTTTGCGTTGTTAGGATGCATATTACATTTACTTGAAAGTTTGCCGTTAGGATGCATATTTCTAGCCCTTTTATTCTATATGCTTCCAGTACCAGAATAGTAATATTATATTCATCTTGTTTTAATAAAGAGACTTGTTTTAGTGCTTGCAATCAATTAAAGAATAGTAATGCTTGTTTTAGTGGCTTATTGTTTTATTGGTGGCTAATTAGTGCTTAATTTTGTTTAAAAGTTTAAATTTTTTGTTTATTTTATAATTTAGTTAAGTTCTTCTCCAAATATGTTTCTACTTTACAAAATCATTAACGATATAAATGAATTTATCATTTGACTATTGGACATAGATACATTCTTAGGCTAGGATCACCAATGAGCCCATTTAGGATGCCCATCGCACTGTGCGGACCCTGTAGACAGAGAGAAGTTTGAAATTTGGGCGGTTGGATGGGCTCACTGGTGAACCTAGCCTTATATATGTATATATAGTTTGCACATGACCATTATGGTGCTGTTTGGTTCGCAGGTTTTAGCCCCGCAACGATTCGCGCCGCGACTTGTTGCCGTAGCTTGACGTTTGGTTGAGGTAGCCCGTCGTCAGCTACGGCGGGAGCAGATACGGGATTGTAGGATTTCGTTACCGCTCTCCAGCGGCGTTTACCGGATCCCGCGAGCGCCTGGTCTATCATGAGTCACGACGCGCTGAAGCAAGCATCGCGGCTGCGAGCTCTCTTGCCCCGACCAAACAAAACTCGTTAATGCTTCCGCTGCAATAACTACCGGCGGCAACTCATTCCATTATCGTTACCGTGTTGGCAATTGAACCAAACAGCACCTATATTCTAACTACTCCCTCTGTATTTAAATATAAATCATGGTTAACTTTTTTTTTCAAACTTCGAGCATTCAACTTATTCAAAAAATTTGTGTAAATATATAAGAGGACTAGTTATGCTCAAACTATCTACAATGGTAAAATAAATCACAACAAAAAAAAACAAATTATAAAAAAAATTGAATAAGACGAATGATCGCAGTTTGAAAAAAAAGTCAAACGCGACTTATATTTAAATACGGAGGGAGTATATAAGTATTAAAAATGGTGCAAGATATCTTGACGGAACTTGTATACCACGCTAGTCCATATATCCTCTTTTAGTCTATTATCACCAAACCTTCGTTCAAACGTCCAAACTTCAATTTCTCATATAAAACTTCATTCATCCTTCGTTCAAACTTCAGTTTCTCATATAAAAAAAATCCAAATCACAATATGAGTTTTTGGATGAAGATAGTTCTCGTACAAATATTTATATATGTTTTAATTATGTTGTTAGTAAAATTTTGAGAGTGCCTTTTCAAACTTTGAGAGTATATTATGATTTTTTATTATGAATTGTAGAAATAATTAATGTAATCATAAATATTTATTCGGGGTGTAGGACCGAGACGTGCGACTAGAGGGGGGTGAATAGGAGCACTTGAAAACTCAAACTCAAACTCCCACCGCAGTGCAAAACGGAAACAAAGTCCACAACGAAACTAGACACCGTCCACCGAGAGGATACGTATCTAGCTCACAACACCTGCTTGGTACCGTCCACTGAACAGATACGTACCAAGCACCAAGCGGAAGCACACGCTCAAACGGCTAAGAAAAAGAGTGCAAAAGGAACCGACTCTGGAGAACTGCAGATTTCAGACAGACAGGGCTGCAAAGAAAAGAAAAATCTCAAAACCCCTCAAGAAAAGCTCTAAAAATTCTCCCAAAATTACCACACATTCACAAGATAATAGGGAACAACTTCAGAAAATTTCAGGCCAATTGGAGCAAGTTGTGACCACCGGACTGTTAACCACCGGACTGTCCGGTGCTTACAGCCTGACACTCCAAAAAGATTCGAATCCAAACCCTATCAAACGAACTCCAAAAATTATGAAATTTTTACTGGAAGTTAATAAGGGGCCAAGGAACAACTCCACAAATTTTCAGCTCAATTGGACAAGGAATAAAATTCCTAGAGCCACCGAACCATCCGGTGTTAAAAACTGACAGACTAACCCGAAAAGAAAAATAACAAAACTAGGTCAAAACACCTCCAAATGATCTGAAATTTTTATGAGAGCTTTATGATTCACTGATAAAAAGCGACACAAAATTTCAGCCCATAATTCGAAGGTTTGACCCCTAAACCAAACAAGACTTGAAAGAGGACAGAACCAGCAGGAAAACTGGACAGCAAGAAACTTCACACAAAAGCAATACGAAACTTGACCAAACCTTCTCCAAACATCACGAAAATTGGCACAGGCTATCCTAGCTCCATTCCAAAACTATTCCCAAAAGATCTATGGAAAACGATCACGTGATTATCTGGAATTTCAGATCTCGTTAAGAGGTGAATATTTGGGCAAGAAAGGGAAAAGCTCAAGAACAACTTGCTCGTGGCAATCCTTTGGGATTGAGAAGTTCTAAGACATAATCTCCACGTCTTTGCAAGTCCAAAACACAAGGAAAACATAGGATTCAACCTTGCCCAAAACAAACACCCAAAAGGCTAAGGATTGAAGCCAAAAACCAAAGAGAACAAAGGGAGGAGAAGCACACAAAGTTGCTGCACGAAACCACTTCGATTATGAGGCTCAAAAGAGGTCTTAGGTCAGATTACAACGAAGGATTTCGTCCCAAGCAGCCACCCTCACCTTCCCTCTTGATTTGGAGGCTAGATCTCAACCGAACCTCCTAAACTTGGAGCTCAAAGCTTGAGGACGAAAATTACACAAAGCAAATGAAAACCTAGTTGCCAAGACTCACTCTAATGACCAGCTCCTAGGCTATTTATACACCGGTTCAGTTTTGGCATTTTTACACATAGATCCCTAACACTAGAAACGCCCGGAGGGGCTAAAACAGAAAAGAACCCGAAATATCTGGGACGGACGACCACGATGAAGATTTGATCTTCTTAGCTTCCATGCAATCTTCAGATGTCCTCCACATGGCCAGTAGTCCAATCTGCCTTTGCACCCCCGGTTTTGAAGTCAGAAACCGGGAAACTTTAGGAAATCTCCGTCTGGACCGGACTTGGCCCATCTTCTCTATCTTGGCGAGTCGTGGCCCAACTCACCAAGCCTTGGGTAGCTTGGGTGGCGGTTTTGAGCTGAAGCCGCCAAAGCCTCCCTCGCACGCCTTCGCACCTTGCATTCGGGTTGGAGCACCACGGTGGCACCTGGCTTCTCCAGTCCATCGGAGTTGCCTCGCGGTCCATCGGAAGGCTTACACCATCGTTGCCGATCCGCCCCTCCTTGTACCGAGCTTCCATGGCCGACCGACGCCGAGCATTGCCTCCGGTCCATTGGAGGGCTTTTGCCTCAGTCCATTGTGGTCTTCATCATCTACCTCCAGTTCATCGGAGGGCCTCCAGTCCATCGGAGGGCTTGAGCTCGTTGACAATCACTCATCACACCAGGAGAGCAATGAGGCCGGTCCATTGGCTCTCAATCTCCCCCTTGATGAGTGCATTGTCAACACCTTCAACCTGTAACCTGAAATAGAACAAAGACAAGAGAAAAGCGTAAAACCGAAAAAGAAAGAAAGAAAGAAGAAAGTTGCTCAAAATGCCCAAGAACCAAATACAAGCAAAGAAACAGGGCACAATGAGACAACAAAAAAAAGTAAAGCATCGGCTCCTCAAGACAGAGGCAAAAGGCTCAACGCACCGATGCAAAGAGCATGCTAAAAGCTCAACTCCCCTGAAATGCATCCTCACAAATGCAAAATGAGTGCAAAGCTCCCCCTCAACTAAATCTCTCCTGAGTTCTCCCCCTTGTCCATATTTTTAAATTTTTCTCCTTGGAGAAATACACTAATCTCTCCTCAAATTTCTCCCCCTTGTTGACAATGGACACATCAAGGGTTCCTTGAACTCAACTCCCCCTGAACTACATAACTCCCCCTCAAAATATGCCATGAAATGCAAGGAGTGCAACTGAAAGAGCTCAGAGGGGATGAAAAAGCTAGTAATCACAAGTTCTAGCATACAAAGCAAGTGAGGGCAAGGAAGCATACAACAAGCTCAAATGAATCTATCTTACACATATCAAGAGTAAGCTTGTTTTTCAGGGTTAATGAAAAGAAAGCATCACCAATATGAATAGCACCTAGCAAGATAGGCATGAACAACAAGATGCTAGCAATGCATACAAGGTGTGCTACTCTCAACCAAAGCATATACAACTAGCCATAAGCATTTAAGAGACTTCCAAATTTTAGATTTAAACATTTGTATTCATAAGCAAGTTCTTTTTGTGCCAAGGGTTATTTACTTGTCTTTTGCCACTTCTTACCAACCAATGCCAAGCCTAGGTTATATAACCATCAGAAGCTTAAGACAAGGTTTTGGTCATACACAACCTAGTCCAAGTTCATGGCAAAGTGCAAAGGCAAGCTGTCTCGAACTAGATCAGTGTGACAAGCAAATCCACCTGGATCTTTCTCAATTCATCACATAAGACACACTTGTAAGTATTTTGATTCAGATTTCAATTTAAGCAAGGTGTCAGAAAAGCTTAGGCATTAACTTTGCAAAGGCATACAACTAGCATATCTAGGTATGAAAAGATAGCATAGCATTCAACAATCCTACACATGCGAGGTAGCCAAATCAAGTGGTGATCATGGTTTTTGATTTACAAAGAATAAAATAACTTAGCTCACAATTAGTATTCAATAGACTCAAGAGAGCTTAGCCAACCATGATCAAGCAAGCACTGTACCATCTAGCACAAGTACTAACTCTGCATTCTAAAAGAGCTCTAGTGCTAGTGAAGTGAAAATGCATATGATACAATGCAATGCATGATATGATACAATATGCAAAAGAGACAAAGAGAAATAAAAGCAAGATAAAAGCAAAATTTAAACTACAGAATCTATTCCTTACTAAAAGGAATAGCACTCTATCCCTGACTAAAAGGGATAGCACACTCCAAGCTCACCTCTTAGACGCGTAAAAGCGTCAAACTCTAGGGGCTTGGTAAAGATATCGGCCAACTGGTTTCCTGATACTACATGGATCAAGTCTATATCTCCCTTCTCATAGTGATCTCTCAGAAAGTGAAACCTCACGTCTATGTGTTTGGATTTAGATGCAAAACGGGGTTTTTAGCTACAGAAATAGCAGAAGTAGAGTCAACTAGGAGAGGGATTCTACCAAACCTAAGGCCGAAATCACTAAGGGTGGCTTTCATCCATAAAAGCTAGGAGCAGCAACTAGCAGCAGCAACATATTCTGCTTCAGTGGTGGAAAGAGCTACACTAGCTTGCTTGCGGGAGGACCAAGAGACAAGAGAAGTTCCTAAGAATTGGCATGTGCCGGAGGTTGACTTGCGATCAATCCGGCAGCCAGCATGGTCAGCATCTGAGAACCCTCTAAGAGAAAAAGAAGAACCCGAGGAATACCAAAGACCAAACTCAGGAGTGAATTTCAGATACCTGAAAATGCGCTTCACCGCTTGACGGTGAGAAGTCCTATGAGAAGCCTGGTAGCGTGCACAAAGACAGACCGCGAACTGAATGTCCGGCCTGGTCGCCGTTAGGTACAGAAGTGAGCCGATCATCCCTCGAAATTCCTTCTGGTCCACCGCCTCCCCATCTTCATCAGCATCAAGCACCTTGTTTGTACTCATAGGAGTTGTCATGGGTTTAGAGTCACCCATGTTAAATTTCTTGAGTATGTCCCTTGTGTACTTGGCTTGATGGACGAAGGTACCCTCAAGGCCTTGCTTGATCTGCAGCCCGAGGAAGAACTAGAGCTCACCCATAAGACTCATCTCAAATTTCCTGCTCATTTGTTCAGCAAAACTAGACACCAAAGCGTGAGATGAACCACCAAAGATTATGTCATCAACATATATCTGAACTATCAGGGTGTCACCGCCACGACTCAACAAAAACAAGGTCTTGTCTACTGAACCCATCACAAACCCAGACTTGAGCAAGAAACTCTTCAACCTAGCATATCAACCTCTAGGAGCTTGCTTCAGACCATAAAGGGCTTTCCTCAACTTATACACCCGGTCTGGAAATCTAGCACTCTCAAAGCCAGGAGGTTGTCTCACATATACCTCCTCCTCTATGAACCCTTTCAGGAAAGCAAACTTGACATCCATTTGCTGCAGTTTGAAGCCTTTAGAGGCCGCAAAGGCAAGCAAAATCCTAATGGCTTCCAAACGAGCTACAGGGGCAAAGGTCTCCTCATAATCCATTCCCTCCTTCTGACAGAAACCCAGGGCTACCAATCTCGCTTTGTTCTTCACAACCATTCCATCCTCACCCTGTTTGTTCTTGAAAACCCACTTCGTACCTATAGGGCGATAGTTTGGTGGAGGTTCAACTAAATCCCAGACATGGTTTCTCTCAAAGTTCTCTAACTCCTCATGCATGGCGTTCACCCAGTTATGATCAGATAATGCATGTGACACATCCCGGGGTTCAAAAGTAGCAACATATGCAGAGTGGGAGAAAAGGCTAGAGAGTTAACCGAAGAGCGTGTGACACGCTGGTGAATGTCTCCAATCATCCTGTGTGGAGGGTGATCACGCTGGACCTGCCGAGATGGAACAATCTCGGAGGTCACCTCCCCTGCGTCCTCAGTGGGTCCAGCCTCTGCATGAGCTTGCTGTCGGGGAAGTGAGGAGGAAGCCGTGGGCAAGGGTCCTCCTTCATCATCTGAGCTCGTAGCAGAGGGGGCAGGAGCTGTAGCCGGTGCAGTGGCTCCTGCATCACCATCATTAACCGCACCTTCTTCATCCTCAAAGATGGGGGTGCCTTCTTCATCATCACCTGAAAGCTCAAAGGCAGGGGTTGTGCAGGGCATAGTTTCATCAAAAGAAACCTCACAAGTCTCAACAACTTGCTTGGCCTCTAAAATCCACACACAAAAAGCCCTAGAACTAGAAGCATACCCCAGAAAAATCCCATCCAAACAACGAGACTCAAACTTGTCCAAAAGCCCCGCCTTCTTCAGCACAAAGCACCTGCAGCCAAACGCTCGCAAATGCTTGACGCTGGGCTGCCTACCAAACCGAAGTTCATATGAGCTCTTCCCAAGAAAAGCTCGCAAGAAGATCCGGTTCGCAATGTAACAGGCCGTATTCACTGCCTCAGCCCAAAAGCGCCTTGGAGTCCTATGCTCATCGAGCATCGTACGTGCCATCTCAACAAGTGTGCGGTTCTTGCATTCCACAACACCGTTCTGCGGTGGGGTATATGGAGAAAAAACTGGTACTCAAGACCTAGGTCACGACAGAAGTTTTTGAAACGAGAATTTCTGAATTATCCGCCATTGTCACTGCGGATAGCCCTCGTGGCCTTATGACTCCCGTTTCTCAACCTCAGTACCAGATCCCGAACAAAACCAAACGCCTCATCCTTAAACTCCATGAAAAATACCCACGAGAACCGCGAAAAGTCGTCCACAACGACAAGCACGTACCACTTTCCACGGACCGACGCTACCCGAGCGGGACCTATTGTATCCATATGGAGTAGCTCACCCGGATAGGAGGTCATAACCTGAGACACAGGAATGTGAGAGGCGGCAACCATCTTGCCATGACGACAGGGGTGGCATACTAAGTCCTTCTCAGCTCTCATCTTGGGCAATCCTCGGATTAGGCCCATTGAACTCAACCTGACTAGCAGATCAAAGCTCAAGTGACCAAGCCTCCTATGCCACTTCCAAATATCAGCAGAAGGACTAGCAACCAAACAGCGCGCAGGGCTAGAAACAGATGTGAGGTCGACCCTAAAAACCTGACCAAAAGGCAGCAAAGAGCAAACAAGGGTCTCCTCAGCATCAAGAACGCAGCACGCACCTTTCTTAAAACGAACCTCAAATCCTTCATCGAGAAGTTGCGAAACAGAAACCAAATTGAACCCCAAATTTCGGACAAAGGCAACTTCTCTCAGGGAAAGCTTAGCAGAGAGCGAAACAGAACCAACACCCATCACTTTACCTTGACCATTGTCCCCGAATGTGATGTACTCCTTGGTGCTTATGGGGTTGAGGCTCGAGAACCACTTGCGGTGCCCTGTCATGTGTCTAGAGCAACTGGAGTCCATGATCCACACGTCCTCCATGCCTCGATCCTGCAAAATCAAGAAAAGCGACGGTGAGCAAACGGTCCGGCACTGGGGTTAGTCCCAAAACTGCTGTACCAGTGCCGAGCCATCTGCTCAAAAGTGGGTTAAGCACAATCAAAGAAATCATCACGACGATCAGGGTAACCACGACCTCCAAAGCGTGAACCCTCGAAATCTCTCTCAAAGCCTCGGTCACGAGGTCCATAGCCGCGCTGAAAACGACTAGGAGCTCGGCCGGTAAAGCGTCTCTCACCACCAGGAGCACGAGCCTGAAAGCCGCCTCCTCTCTCACCACTGGCAAAGCGGTCTCTCATCTCACCGCGGTGGGGAGGATCTTGCCTACCACCCTGGTAGAACTGATCCTGATTCCCCCAAGCTCTCTCCTGCCTCTCAACCCGCTTCCTCCCGAAGCAAAACTCCTCTAGGTGGCCATTCCGCTAGCAAAACTCACAGTGGTTGACAGGCCTCCTAGGAATTGGGTTAGGCTAGGACTTGGGCTTAGGTGGTGTGGCCTTGGGTGGCTCAGGCTGCTGGACTGGCTTCTTGCCCTTGGGCTTAAGCTCTTCCTCAACAATCTTGTCCAGCTTAGCCTTGGAAGGCTTGGGTGTCCAGTACTGCTTCTTTGGGGCAGCCTTGGGTGGCTCATAGTAAACCCCATCAACAATCTCACCTGGCTGGGTAGGTACAGTCTTGATATTAACTGGGGCACTCTTCTCTCCCGAAGTGCTGCACTCTCCAAACCCAACACCACTTGTCTCACCCTCGGCTCTCTTGGTGCTCTCTATGATCATCTCTAGTTGGGGTTGCCTAGCATATACCCAACTGAGCACCTCTTTCAACCTGTTGTTGTCATTTTGCAAAGACAACATCTCTTCCCTCAGATTCTCCAGAACCACAGTCTGGGCAGCACAGGTGTCACAGTCTAGGGAGGGAACCACAACAGCTTTCTCCAACTTCCTAATGATGGCATCCCTATCCATCAGCTACATCCTAAGGGTTAGGCAGTTCTCACAAGTGTCAGTAGGTGCTGAAAGCACCTCAAAGTCAGCTCTCAACTGCTCTAACTCCCTTTTCAAGGTAGGACAGACCATACACGCACCCAAAAGCGTAGGTCTAGCCCTAAGCTCCTCAAGCTCCATGAGCTGCCCCTCAAACTTCTCCTTCAGAACAACTAGCTCTCTAGCTAGACAGGGGCAAGACTCACACTCAAGCTCTCCACTCAAAGTAGGCTCATCCAGTTTGGACTGGAGTTTGCCTAGCTCAGCCTTCAGCTCATCTATCTCCTCTACCCGCTTGGCATACCTATCTCTCTGGTCACCAAGCTCCGTCATGAAAGACTCGCAGGTAGGGCACTCAATCTTACTAGGTTGGGGTCTCACACTCCTCAACCTCTCATTCTCCTCTAAAGCCTTAGCAAGTTGGGCTTTCAACTTCTGCAGCTTCTTGGCTGCCTTCTCCAGCATCTTATCCTGGGCCTTAAGCTCTCGACTGTTATGCTCTAGCATCTCAAGGATTTCGGCTTGCTCAGGAGTTACCTCATCATCGGAAGAAGAGTTGCTGCCGTCATCCTTGTCCTCCTTGTCCTCAAGCGCCATGGAGCAAACCAAGCTCCTCTTCTCCTTGTTCCTGTGCCTGGACTTGGTGGAGACGAAGCACAAGCCGGCTGGACGGCCTTGATCGTTCCTCTTGTCCCTCCTGTACGTGATCTCCTCGTCGCTTGAGCTCGACGAGAACGAAGAGGAAGAAGATCCGCTGCTGCAGAACCCGATATCGGCGAAGAAGGCCTTGTCCCGCTTCCGGTTGTCCTTCTGGTAGCTCTTGAAAGCCTTCCGAAAGTTCTTCTTGCCGAAGGGGCGCTTGCCGGAGCCGTGCTTGCTGGAGCGGTGCTTGTCAAAGCCTGCCTTGCCGGAGTGGTACTTGTCGGAGTCATGGGAGTAGCTCTTGCCCTTCTTGTAGTAGTCGTTCTTGTTGGGGCACTCGGCGATGAAGTGGCCGACCTCTCCGCACTCGAAGCACTTGGGCCGCTCTCCCCTCTTCTTGCTCATCCGGTTGTCGTAGGCGCGCTGAAAACGACTAGACACTAGACAAAACTCATCATCCCCAAGTGTCGCTAGCTGCTCCTCTGTAACAGACATCAAAGCAGAAAACGAGAAGTTGTGTAATATGGGGTTAGTGACAGACTCACTAGAGTGGGTAGCCAAGGCCAGATTCTTAGAACCTGTACAAGCGAGGGAATCCCTCATCTTGTAATCTACCTCGGTGGCCTTGAGCTTACTATAGAGCGCCTCTACTCCAATCGTATCATACCCTGCCGACTCAATGATTGAGTTCACCTTGATCTCCCATATTTTTCTGTCCAAAGCATACAGCAACTTGATAGCCTGCTGATGATCGGTATATGGGAGGGCAGCGGGGGCAGAGTTGACACGCAACTTATTGATGATCGACTGAAAGCGACCAAACAAGTCGTCTACTGACTCTCCCGGCTTCTGGACGAAATTCTCATATTCGCGCCGGTAAGTCTCCACAAGCCTAGCCTTAATCGTCGCAGTACCCTCATGGGGTGCACTAAGCAGTGACCATATCTCACGCGCAGTCTTAAGATGACTCACTCTCTCATAATCCATGGGACCAAGCCTGGAGAAGAGAAAGTTAACAGCCTTGGCATTCGCCTCATGCTGAGCCACGATATCCTGCGTAGTACGCTCAGCGACTGGAAGCACCACAAAAGTCGTACTCTGAGTAGCATCCCATATGTCCTGACTCTGGCTAACAAGGAACGCCTCCATCCTACCCCTTCCAGTAGGGATAGCCATCAGAGCGAAGGACGGGAATTTTCCCAGAGTAAGTCATAGTCGCTACGGTTTCTTCACTGGTTAAGGTATGGAAAACTTAACCGGCTCTGATACCACTTGTAGGACCGAGACGTGCGACTAGAGGGGGGTGAATAGGAGCTCTTGAAAACTCAAACTCAAACCCCCACCGCAGTGCAAAACAGAAACAACACCCACAATGAAACTAGATACCGTCCACTGAGAGGATACGTATCTAGCTCACAACACCTGCTTGGCAACGTCCACTGAACAGATACGTACCAAGCACCAAGCGGAAGCACACGCTCAAACGGCTAAGAAAAAGAGTGCAAAAGGAACCAACTCCGGAGAATTGCAGATTTCAGACAGACAGTGCTGCAAAGAAAAATCTCAAAACCCCTCAAGAAAAGCTCCAAAAATTTCCCCAAAATTACCACACCTTCATAAGGCAATAGGGAACAACTCCAGAAAATTTCAGACCAATTGGAGCAAGTTGTTACCACCGGACTTGGCCCATCTTCTCTATCTTGGCGAGTCGTGGCCCAACTCACCAAGCTTTGGGTAGCTTGGGTGGCGGTTTTGAGCCAAAGCCGCCAAAGCCTCCCTCGCACGCCTTCGCGCCTTGCACTCGGGTTGGAGCACCACGGTGGCACCCGGCTTCTCCAGTCCATCAGAGTTGCCTCGCGGTCCATCGGAGGGCACCGTTGCCGATCCGCCCCTCCGTGTACCGAGCTTCCATGGCCGACCGACGCCGAGCATTGCCTCTGGTCCATTGGAGGGCTTTTACCTCAGTCCATCGAGGTCTTCATCATCTACCTCCAGTCCATCGGAGGGCCTCTAGTCCATCGGAGGGCTTGAGCTCGTTGACAATCACTCATCACACCAGGAGAGCAATGAGGCCGGTCCATTGGCTCTCACGGGGAAGGATATGTTTTAGCACAAAACAATTCTCGGAGTTTAGGCGCGAAAGGAAAACAACCCTTCCGCTGCATCTGCTATTTTTTCAGCACCCACGTTCACCCACGTTCAGATACACTAGCATTACCTTTTAATCTCTCTCAACCAACCCCTCCGAGTCCTTATAAAAAGAAAAGAAAGAAACAACCCCTCCGAGTACGTCTCCGCTCTAGGAGTCTCGGGCTCGGCTGCTCCTAGTGCGCCGCCGCCGCCGCCGCTCCGTGAAGAAATCCCCCCACGAGGCAGGGGGTTCCAGCTGCTGGTTGCGAACGCCACCTCCGTGGTGCACATCTGCTTCCTTGTGCGCTGTGCCGCCGTGCCAACTCAACCTCCACGGATAGAATCAGACAACGACTGCAGTGGCACTGTCCCATCTCGGATCGTCTTCGTCGTTGAGGTGGTGCCGTTTCTCCCTCTCGCGCTATCTGTGTCACCCTCTCTTTCAATTCAATCTGATATTTTATTGATGATCAAGATTATTGTCCTGTTGTTGGAGTTTAATTAATGAGATCTTCCCTCAAAAAATATACTACTGCTCTAAGTGTCACCCTCTCTTTAATTTGTGCTATGCTATGCTTTTTCTAATTATCAGCATATAATTTTAATACAGGGCACATCTGAATCTGAGATTGGGTTTGCAAAGGAGCATGACAGTATTGGTCAAACTGAAACTAAAAAGGTTAGTATAGACCCCGAGTACCAAAGCATGTGGAGAATTATGAATGCACTAAAATTTCTTTATTTTTATCTTTTATGACCATACAGAAATTCTAAGTTTAAAGGGGCTCTCCTAATAGATTATTCAGCTAGAAAATTATTAGTAACAGCTAGCCCACTATATATATAAGATAGGAAACTATTACTAACAGTAAACAAACCATAGTCATGCTATCAATTAAATTATATTGTACTAGCTAATTTTGCATCTTTCATATTATTGGGTTATAAAGTTCAACAAGCATATATTGGTATGATTATCCTGATACTACAATTTAGCTACTATATTAGGACTTGATATACATGCATCTAGTTTTGTTTGTGTCATGTGATGTTGATAACTTAAAGCTCTAGAAAAAAGATAACTTAAAGAACACCCAACATAAATAGTTGCCCTTTGTATCTAAGGATGGAGCATTAAGTTGTTTTGTCTTATGGTCATACTCAGCTAGTACAAAATTGTCCTTCTTATTGTTAGTTTTTATGCTAGTGCCTATTAAGTCAATAAATCCTATTTTTATTTGTAGGGCTACAATAATAGTGCAAGAGAGTACAATTATGAAGATGGGGATGATTATTACAATGATGAGTACAATCATGAAGATTGAGATAATTGTTACAATGATGGTGAGGATTGTATCCTCGAAGATGAAGAGGAATGTGGCAACAATGATGGTGAAGATCCTTTTGATTTTTGGTGATGAACAGAGGACATACACTTTGCCTTGGACCACTAGATAGTTTGCATTTTATTACTTACGTCCTATATATGAACAATGCATCTTAGACAAGTATTTTCATTTGCACATTCGTGGTTATATGAACATAGTTTGCATCTGCTATGTGGGAAATGTCAAATTACATTGTGATTCTTTTCGATGATGACATATTCAGAATGCTATTAATAGAAGCATTACAAAGTCGAACGAATATTGGTATACAATATTACGCTTGCTCAAACCCTAATTGTCCAATTTAACCATCGCATATTACTACAGCCAACAGTTACAAATGACTGTTGTGTGTATGTATCACCGACCATTTCAATCCCCAACGGTAAATGAACAACCGTTGACATGTATTTATTGACAGGCAAAACTAAACTAGCGGCATATATATTTCCCGACTGGCATAGATAACTGTCGGTAACGTATTCCTCGATTGGACAACAATCGGTAAATGTATTCGGGCCCACCATTAGGAAGGTGCTCTGGCCTTCATATTGCTGATAGTCAACACTCGGTAACCTACTGTCGACCACAGTATTGCTGACTGGCCGTTGGCTAAAGGGGGAATGGCCGACCATGGATGGCCGACGGTAAATTACCCACAGTATACGGTCAGCTATTATATTAGGCGATGGTGCAAGTCAATGGCCGACGGTACAAATACCGTCGGCCTAGGCTGTATTCCTAACTCCCTCTCCCCTTGGGAGGCTCTATATTTATACTCCAGAGGGAACCCTATACATGGAATCTATTAGGTCAGTTCTAAAAGTCCTAAAACACCTATTTCCAAGTATATACAAGTTTCTAAAAGAGTCCCGGACGTTCATGCCTTTCATTGCATGTAGATGAAGCTTCCGTCCTTGTCCTTCCCGAGTTGGACTCTTCCATATTCTGCAGCTTTTAGTATTTTGACCATAACGTCCTCATCCGAGATCCAAATAAGGTAAAATCAAACTCTAAATTGTAGAGCTCGAAGAGATCTACAACTTTGGTATTCAAACTTTTTTCATTTGACGTCGTTAAGGGCTCCGAATTAGGCCCGCAAGCTGCTGCTGTCATGAATTTCGAGAAGATTTGTGAATTTTGTCCTTCAAGCAAACTTTATCTTCCAAGACTTCTTTTCTTGTTGGGCTTCTTCTTTAAGTGGGCTTCAATAAGTCTCTATTTTAGAGCCCGCTTCATAGCATAAATCCTTTCTTCGAGAAATTCTCAAATATCTTCAATTATTACCTATTTTCCTGAAAAAATGAATATTGCACAAAAACAAAGAGCAATCTCGAAAACGGGGTTATTTGTTAGTAAAACAAGACTAAATGATAAGATTAACTATCGAAAAGATATAAAATCATATAAAAATAGAGCAAAATTTTAGTACTTAACGAGCGTCAACAATATCCCCACACTTAGATCTTGCTAGTGCTCGAGCAAAAGATCGACAAAAGAACTTAACTATATTTAAGCAAATTCTAAATAATTACTTTTCAGGAATAACCATGCTTTTAGAATTCATTGAAATCATAACATGGATCTTTCTATATTAATTTTTATGCATATAGATCCCCACAAAGTTTATCTAAGTCAGACGAATTATAGCAATGACAAAGTCTCTTTTAGAATCAAAGAGGGTTTTCAAAAAATAAAATTTTCAAGGATCAAGAAATTACTATATCCCCAGAACTTAAGCTCTCAAAAAGGCACTCTTATAAGAGGCTAACCCTATAGAATAACTCTCTTTCTCTTATCTCACAAGAGTTTAAGTGGAGCTTGGTAAAGGCTAAATAGAGCTGCTTATTCTATTGTCTAGCTAAGATATCTCTCTAAAGATTATTCAATCAACTTTTAAACTATCTTGGTCATCGAAATATAGAAAAGAGTTTATAAAAGGTCAAGGAAAAAGAAGATATAGATGGTGGACATGTGCAAGAACAGATGAAGTGGAATAAATTCTGAAATTTTGCACATGGTTGGAAAAACATCTTTGCTCATTGTATTTAATAGGATTATAAAGCTCTCTTTATTTTACTTCTCCAAACCTTATATATTTTTTTTTCTTCTCCCTTCTCCTTTTCCTAATTCTACCTTTTCAATATTCGACCACTTGGTCATTTTTTTCTCCCCCTTCTTTTTCTTTTCAGACGCCATAATATTTCTCGCTCTCTCTCTTTTTTTATTTTTTTATATATTATTTTTTAGATGGGCGCCTTCTTCCCCTTTTACCACATTTTTGGATAAATTGCTTCTGCAAAGGATTATTTGAGCAAAAATTTTATATAGGTATAGATAAAATAATGAGATGAAAAAGGCTTAAAGGATTAAAGAAATTGCTCTATTGATGTAAGCAATTGGAATATAACAAAAGGCTAGCAAAACGATGAAAATAGATGACCAAGATAATTTTAAGTGATCAAAATATCTAAAGAGATCAAACTTAACCAAACTCATATAAGACAACTCGCTTTTTTCTAAACTAGGTTTCATAAATTTAGGCTCTACTTGGAATTTTTAGCTCTCTCTTAACATAGGGGTGTAAAACTTGATCCAAGAAAAAGAAATTTTTAATGAAAAGACAATTCTCCCCTAATCTTTTTCTAAATTAAAACTTAGGCAAAACTATAAAACATAATCCTCTAATAAACACATGTGTTATGCAAATTTAATCAATCTAGCAATCACCATACTAATCAAATCATAAAACTTTAAGCTAGATTAATCATCAAAGTAAAAATTAAGAACAAACTTAAATAAAGTAAAGTAATTTATTCAATCACACACTTTATTAATCTAATAGACCGATTACATAAAAGAAAACTGACTCTTTAAACTAACTTTCAAAAAGACTCTGTATAAAGACTCTATTTATTTATTTTATCTAAACTTTCTATCCAAATGGGGAAATTCTACTAATATCCCCACACTCAAACTAAGCAAAGTTCCTAATCGTGACCACTGAACCAGTGTGTATCATCCACTGTACCGTCAAGAGGATCTTCACCAAGCAGGTAGTTGGGTGGAGGCGAATATGTCTCTTCTAGTTCTTCTCAAGTGTCATCCAGCTGATAACCTCCTTCTTCCAGTCTTGTAATGTGGCCCCAAATGGAATCAATCACTTGCTTCTGACTCTCATAGACATTTTGGAGGTAGTTCACTTGCCCCTTTAAGTTTCTGACAAAATTGTCTACTCTTTGTCTTGTGTCTTCTATCTTCTCATGAAGCCTCTCCTCTACGTCAATGACTATATCAAGAATATCCTCACTCTTTTGCTTGTTGAAGTAGATAGCTTATCTACACTTTGGGAAACAACCCACTCCATCCTCTGCTCCAACATGATAAGTATCGAAACAAGGAATGATATTGATTGAGTTTACCTCTTCAGTCTCCGATCCTCGATAATCACTGAAGCTCATTGATTGATCCTCACTTGAATAGATAGTTCCTCCAGAATGGACAGGGCTTTCTTGATAGTCTATCCTGGGCATCCCTCCAATCCTCCAGGATCTTCTAACCTTCATCCCCCTTGGTTGAATTGAAAGCTTGGCCATGTGCTTCGAGATCTCACGCTTTTCGGCTGATCCACACACCCTTGCCTCTTCATCTTCATCATCGAAGATCACATGTGAAGAGTTGTGACGAGTACCCTAGGAAACAGGGCTGGTCGGCCGACTTGACCTCTCTTGGCCGGCTGACCAGGCCCCCTCCTGCGGCGCCTCGGCTTCCCTCTTCACGAGTTGCATCTCCATCGCTTCGGAACTTGTCGTGGCTAGGTTTGGATGTGTTTTGAGTTAGATGTCTCAGCTCCATGGTTTGCCTATGGTTTTATACTCCGGAGATTGGCGAGATTTGGAAACAAAACAATGATTTCGATCCGAACTCTACCCTAAACTTATTTGGTATACAACACAGATCTTGCCGGCAAAATTTGGAAGCGAACCGCCTCGAAACGTCCTGGGGTCGGCCGACTTACCCCCTCTTGGTCAGCCGACCTGGGCCTTTTCTTGCGCGAAAAGTTCAAATTATGTGTCCCAACACAAGCCCTTTTCTAACCATGAAATGACACTTCTCCCAGTTTAGCACTAAGTCGACCTCTTCACATCTCTTTAGCACCTTTTCTAGATTCCTTAAACAGTGGTCAAAACTTGTACCGTGAACTGAGAAATCGTCCATAAAAACTTCCATGATATCTTCAATAAAATCTGAGAAAATAGCCATCATACACCTTTGGAAAGAAGCAGGCGTATTACAAAGTCCAAAGAGCATTCTTCTATAGGCGAAGGTTCCGTAGGGACTGTGAAGGTAGTTTTATGCTGATCATATGGGTGAATAGGGATTTGAAAGAATCCAGAATATCCATCTAAATAGCAAAAATGGGTATTCTCAGCAAGTCTCTCTAACATCTCATATATAAAGGGTAAAGGAAAGTGATCTTTCTTAGTGGCTTTATTAAACTTCCGGTAATCTATGCACATTCTCTAGCCAGTCACTGTTCTTTGTGGGATTAATTCATTTTTATCATTTTTAACTATGGTTAAACCTCCCTTTTTAGATACACAATGAACTGGGCTTACCCACTCACTAGTTGGTACTGGATAGATAATTTTGGCATTTAAAAGTTTGATAACTTCCTTTTTAACTACAGACCTCATCTCGTTTCTCAATCTCCTTTGGTTGTCAACTACTGGCTCGTGGTCTTCTTCCATCGGAATTCGATGAGTACAAAATGCGGCGCTGATTCCTTTTAGATCTGCTAGAGAATATCCAATAGCCTTCTCATGTTTCCTTAACACTTCCAGCAGCCTCTCTACTTCCTCTGGACTTAGCTCATTACTAATGATTACTGGGTAGATTTTATCTTTTCCTAAAAACTCGTATCTAAGTCTATCAGGTAGCGGTTTTAACTCTACATCTGGCGCCTCCTACTGATTAAGGTCACCTAGTGGCTTTACTGGGAAGTCTCGGGTTTCTTCTATATTCTGTTCTAATTCGTTAGTGGCATTGGTTGCTTCTTCAGAGAAAAACCCTTCGTCTTCTCCCTCTAAGACTAGATTTAAAGGTTCTCTAAAAGCATTAATATAATTAACACTCTCTATCTCCTCTATATCGGGAGTGAGATTCATAAGCACTTTAGATGCCGGTAAGAAATCAAAGTCATATTTTAATCCATTAATATATAAATTGACTTTTCCTTTTTCATTATTAACTACGGCATTAACCAACTTAAGAAAAGGTCTACCAAAAATTAATTTAATATCTTTATCATAGACATTAATGACATAGAAATCAGTTGGTATAATTTTTCCAGCAAAGTTAACTTCAACATTTATAATTAAGCCTACTGGTTTAATTACTTCATTACTAGCAAGTTTAATCCTAAGATTGGTAGAAATTAAAGATGGTTTATTGCATAACTTAGAATAAACTTCATAGCTCATTGTACTTACCTGGGCTTCCATAGCGCAGTGTATGTTGTTAAAGACTTCTTTGTTGATGAAGCATGAAATTCTAGTTGGTGATCCCTCGGCTGGTAGCTGAATGATAACTTCCTCAGTAAGTGATGACTCTGGCTTGACCTCGATCACTTGCTTCACTTCAGAGACAAAGTCACTATCCAGCTCTTCCTCTTGGAATAATTTCTGCAGTACTTCCCCTGTATCTTGACTATCATCACTCTTCCTTAGTGGTACTTCTGGTGGGAACAGCTCTTCTTCTTCCACTAAGTCTTCTGTCGGAAGAGGTCCTGCAAACTTGAGTGTATCTCCAAACTCCAATGGCATCCAGGTCATCTTCTCGAATTCTGTCAAAGGCTTTGCACTAGCAAGACTTCTATAATCACTCTTGGTCTCCTCTTGAGGTGCAAAACTTCCATAATCCTCCTCGTCAGAGGCATAAGACATTGAAGACTTTTTGACAGGCGGTTGGTCTTCAAAGACAGCGGTTGGTCTTCAAAGACAGCAGATATGGGCACCATGTGGACTTTCGGCTTCTTCACTCTATCGTCCTTCCTTTCTCTGTTGTACTTGCAAGCTATGCAAATATCAGATAGAATCTTGTGAGCTTCTCTCCATGTCCTGCTCAACAGTGATCCTCCAGTAGTAATATTCACTTTCTCAAAGGCTTCTGGAGTCAGACCATAGTAGAAAGTATGAATATGCACAGCTGGTGTTACTCCAAGTAGTGGTCCTTGTGTGAGCAAGCCTTCGAGTCTCTCCCAGGCTTCGTCGATGTCTTCATCTTGTCTTTGCTCGAAGTTGAAAACCTGCTTCCTCAACTTGTACACTTTTAGTGATGAGAAAAATCTTGCAAGGAATTTCTGTTCAAGAATTTCCCAATCTCTTTTAGCTTCAATTGAGGTAGCTTGATACCACTTGCTGGCTTTATCCACGAGGGTAAATGGAAAGAGATTTCACTTGACCCACTCTACTAGGACTCCTTCTTGATAGAAAGTGTGACATACTTGCTTGAGCTTCTCCAGCTGCTTGTACAGATTTTCGTTGTCTTCTCCACTGAATGGATCTACGGCAGCAATCCTGATGATTCCTGGCTTCAGCTTGTATGATCCTGACTTTGGCTTTTTATTGGATTCTTGAAACTTGAGGTCTACAGCTTTTGGAGCTAAACACTCCCCAAGCGTCAAAAGCTCCTACTCTTCAAGCTTTGAAGTCATATCTGAAACTAATTACAAAAACAAAAAACATGAGACAAAAAAAATCTATTACAGCAAAGATGCTGGGTTAGATTAACTAAAAATAAACTAAGGATAAGAACAAAATTAAGTAACTAGAATTTAAATGTTAAATAACGATTATTACATTATCAAAAGTAAAAACTATAAACAAACTAACTAAAACAAGATTAACACACAAAAAGCAAATAAACTAACTATCAAAACTAGTAGCAATATTGTTAATAAAAGATTGATAATAACTCAAACGATAATTAGGATTACCCTGGCAAAGGCGCCAGAAAAGCTTGTTGACGCCACTTAAGAACGTCAAACCTTATACTGCAAGCGCACAGTGTCGTGGTAGCTTTTCCCTAGGATGAGTATCTTGGGTTTGTCAATACAGGGATAATTATGTTTAAGATACTATCTATCTAATATTAACTGAACTACTAATTAATTCTAATAGATCTAAACAAGCTTAAACAAGGGATAAAACTATTCTAAACAAACTATAATCTATACTCTATTAAGGTTCTAATAAGAGATAAAACTATTGCATAAAAAAGATAGAACAAAGTTTAGGCTATAAACGTGAGAACGATAGGTTTTGGCATGGCAAAAGGATCCACAAGAGATATGAGACAAACAACCATCATACTAAGAACCACCTTGAAACTAGATCTAAACATTAAGCAAAGAATAAACATGATCATGACTGTCGAGGATCTACTCGAACCTTTTCTCGGGCTCTACTGTCACTAGTAACTAGGTAATCGACGAACTAGCAAACCCCAACCATCTCTAAGCATGAGTAGATTCAATCAACTAGCTAGGTAAAAAGATCTACTACAAGAACATGAAGAACTACTATACGTCGGCCGACTAGACATGTTGAATTAAGCATTGCAAAGATATGGATCATAAATCATGTATAAACAACAAACTAGGTCTAGAAGACAATCTTTATTGATCGAATATCAAGGATTCATCAAAGTATCGAAGGAAGTACAAGGAATTACTGGAGATACATCATAAACTCTGAAGCATAGTCGTCGGGATGAACTCGACGAAGAACATGTCGAAAGATGAACTCGTGTCCTCCTCGAAAGGGCCTAGGTCGGCCGACCGGACCCCTAGGAGTCGGCCGACCGGCCTCCCTTCTGCCTCCTCTTGCTTACTCCTTTCACCGAGATGAGCTTCTCGCCGAGTTGAACGCTTCTAGCCCCCGACCTTTGCCCTAGACTCTCGACTTACAATGAATAATGCGGTGGACTAACTCACTCTCCCCTTGGGAGGCTCTATATTTATACCCCGGAAGGAACCTATACATGGAATCTATTAGGTCGGTTCTAAGAGTCCTAAAACACCTAAAACACCTATTTCCAAATATATACAAGTTTCTAAAAGAGTCCCGAACGTTCATGACTTTCCTTGCTTCTAGATGAAGCTTCCATCCTTGTCCTTCCCGAGTTGGACTCTTCCATATTCTATAGCCTTTAGTATTTCGACCATAACTTCCTCATCCGAGGTCCAAATAAGGCAAACTCAAACTCTAAATTGTAGAGATCGAATAGATCTACAATTTTGATATTCAAACGTTCTTCATTTGACGTCGTTAATGTCTCCGAATTGGGCCCGCAAGTGCTGATGTCATGAATTTTGAGAAGATTTCAGAATTTAAAACTTTATGTTCCAAGACTTCTTTTCTTGTTGGGCTTCTTCCTTAAGTGGGCTTCAATTAGTCTCTATTTCAGAGCCCGCTTCATAGCATAAATCCTTTCTTTGAGAAATTCTCAAATATCTTCAATTATTCCCTATTTTCCTGAAAAAATGAATATTGCACAAAAACAAAGGGCATTCTCGAAAACGGGGTTATTTGTTAGTAAAACAAGACTAAATGATAAGATTAACTCTGGAAAAGATATAAAATCATACAAAAATAGAGCAAAATTTTAGTACTTAACGAGCGTCAACAGTAGTACCGGTGGGCTCGGTGCTGCTCATCTTATTCACCTCTACATGAAGACTACTTAAGTACTCTGTTTCTGCTGCGAGATGTTTTAAAAATCGCTCAGGCATTTGGTTTGAACATGTATTTGACTACTTCTATTTGGTTTGTAATCACTTTATCTTATCTTTACTATTAAACTGCCTGTGATGATGTAACTGTTGTGGCTCCGTCGAGGGTTGGATGTGTGTGATGTCGGTATCCTTGGGCGATGGTTACATCGAGTGCCCTTTGGGGTAGCTTGACGGACTACCAGGTTTAGTCCAGCTTAAGTGCACTGCGAGCCAGAGGTGGCAGGTGTGCTTATCCTGGATTAAGCAGGGCGGTTCCGCCACATTTTGCCACAAGCCATGCCTTATAGATGTGAACATTTCCATCAGCGTCTATCTTTTCTTGAAAACCCACTTGCACTCGATAGGTCGCACCTAATCAAGTGGCTCAACCAAGTTCCAAACTTGGTTGTCAGCCATGTATTTCAACTCGGATCTCATGGCCTCCAGCCATTTCTCAGAGTCGGGTCCCATCACAGCTTCTTTGTAAGTCTTAGGCTCATCGTTGTCCAACAACAATACATCGTGCTGACCCATGGTGAGGAACATGTAGCGGTTGGGTGCACGATGTGCCCTTTGTGACCTACGCGGGGCTAATGGTGTTTCAACAGAGTACTCAATATTTGACTCATCCTGTTGGAAATTAGTCGGATCAGAACCATTCTCTAGTGTTTCTCGAACCTCTTTGAGTTACACCTGGTTCCAACTGGTTTCATCTTTCAAGAGAAACTCGTTCTCCAAAAAGACACCATTCTAGGCAACAAACACTTTTGCATCCTCCCGGTTATAAAAATAATATCCTTTGGTTTCCTTAGGATAGCCCACAAAGTAGCATTTATCCGACTTAGGATGAAGCTTGTCAGACGTCAAACGCTTGACATAAGCTTCACTACCCCAAATCTTAAGGAAAGACAATTTGGGACTCTTCCCAGTCCATATCTCATATGGTGTCTTGTCAACAGACTTCGATGGAACACGGTTCAGTGTAAACGCAGCAGCTTCTAAAGCATAACCCGAAAACGACAACGGAAGATCAGTTTGACTCATCATCGACCTAACCATGTCCAACAAGGTTCGGTTCCTCCTCTCGAACACCCCGTTCCACTATGGCGTCCCGGGTGGAGTCAGCTGTGGAACAATTCTACAACTCTTCACATGGTCATTGAACTCTTGGCTCAGATATTCTCCACCACGATCTGACCGTAGGAATTTTATCATCTTACCCGAGTGATTCTGTACTTCATTCTGATACCGTTTGAACCTTTCAAACGACTCGGACTTATGTCGCATTAAGTAGATATAGCCATACCTACTAAAATCATCAGTAAAAGTAATGAAACACTGAAAACCGCCTCTAGCAACAGAGCTCATTGGACCACATACATCAGTATGTACAAGGGCCAATAACTCGGACGCCCTCTCACCTTGACCAGTGAAGGGTGCCTTCGTCATCTTGCCAAGTAAACAAGACTCACATGTCTCAAATGATTCATAATCAAATGAGTCGAGCAGTCCATCTTTATGGAGCTTCTCTACACGTTTCTTGTTAATATGGCCAAGGCGACAATGCCAGATATAGGCAGGATTCAAATCACTCGGTTTGAGTCGTTTAGCATTAATGTTAAGAATCAGCGCATCCTGAAGATCAAGAACGTATAATCCATTCACTAATGGACAACGCGCATAGAGCATGCTATTATTGTCTCATACACTTGTTCTTCATTATTATCTCATAACCACCATCCTCCTCCAAACATGAAGAGGAGATAATGTTTCTGCTCAATGCTGGAATAAAATAACAATTATTCAACTCCAACATTAATCCTGAAGGAAGCGACAAGCGATATGTGCTGACTGCCAACACAGCAACCTTTGTTCCATTGCCAACGCGCACATCCAGCTCGCCTCTCGCAAAACTTCTAGTCTGATTTTGGCCCTGCAACGATTTGCAGATGTGAATCATTGATCCGGTATCAAATACCCATGATTCACTAGAAGAAGTTGCAAGATTAATTTCGATAACATTAATACCTGAAGCGGAAGTCTCACTTCCCTTCTTCTTCTTCTTTTCCAAGTACTTTGGGCAGTTCCTTGACCAATGTCCACTATCACAATAGTGGAAACACTTGTCCGAGGGAGAGGGACCAGCCTTAGGCTTGGCATCCGACTTAGACTTTTGGATCCTATCCTCAGCCTTGGCTTTGCCTTTGCCCTTGCGCTTCCTCTTCTTGCTATCCCTTTGGACCATCATCACATGATGTGAGGTTTTCTTGATGCTATCCTCGGCAGTTTTCAGCATCCCATGCAACTCGGTTAGGGTCTTATCCAAGCCATTCATATGATAGTTCATGATGAACGGCTCGAAGCTTGGAGGTAGAGGGCTGAGGATCACATCCGTCGCAAGCTCTGGATCAAGCTCGAAACCAAGTCTGTCGAGGGCCTCAATGTGACCAATCATCTTGATCACATGAGGGTTGACTAGACTCCCCTCAGTTAGCTTGCTACCGAACAAGGCCTTTGAGGTGTTGTACCTCTCGACCCTTGCTTGGTTCTCAAACATGCTCGGAGCCCTTCAATCATATTGTAGGCCTCCGAGTCCTCATATTGCTTCCGAAGCTCAGGGGACATAGTAGCAAGCATGAGACAGCTAACATCAAGCAAGTCATTGCAGTGCTTCTCATAAGCCCTGCGGTCAGCAGCACTAGCACCATTCCCAGGTTCCTCAAGATAGGGCTGCTCAAGAACATATTCCTTTTTCTCTTGCTTGAGAACAATTCTCAAGTTTTGATACCAATTAGTGAAGTTGGTTCCAGACAACTTCTCTTTATCAAGAATAGATCACAAATTAAAACCAGAACTCGGAGCGAGATTACCAGCCATGATCAACTACAATAGGAAGTAAATATGCAAAGATTTAGCACAATGTTTTATGTAGATCTTTTATTAAACAATTTAACAAAAGATACTCCCACTATATGTTTGCAATCGTATTCCCTTTCACGACACATAGTGGATGAGATCTGCGTTTTTCTAAGTCCTAGTGAGCTTTGGCATCACTGCTAGAAACTTAGCGAAAACGGTAGACAACCATTGTCAATCACATCCTATGTGACTCTCGTTTGTTGGGCGGCATCCAATGTCGAAACATCCAACGTCATACCCAAGGCCCAAATCCAATTTGATAGCCTCGTCAAACAAACCAATCCCGTATGCGCGGATGTCTGACATCCACCCTATTTGATTAAGATAATTGACGGCACCCTGCTTTGGCAGACCCACCGAACAACGATCGAAATCCTTATAGGTGTAGCGATTGGAAGGCCATCAAAAACATCTTGAATTTTTCTAAGGGAATCTATTCTAACACATCTAATGCAAAAGGAATAGGCATGTGATAACAAAAATATGGACCATAGATCCAATCTATGTAAACTCATTGGGTTGATCCAATCAAGCTGAATGCAAGTTTCATCCATGTACTTAACATCCGTTAATCCAATAAACGAACGCGAATAACCTGTAATAGATTCAATCTGTTACCACCAATCCATCCAATGAATCGATGTATAGAGCCTATAACAGATCCAATCTATTATCATGGAGCCGCAGTAGATCCAATCTACTACGGTAATAGATCCAATCTATTACATTGATCTAGACCAAAAGCTACGTACGATCGGCTCTGATACCACTTTAGGGTTACGGGGTAGGCTACCATAGCATGAAAACGATTTTCTTCTACCGCGTACAACACAGGAACTCATACAAGCAAGAGATCATAGGTCATTACCACAAGACGCGCAGTGCAGCGAAAGACAAGTCGAAGTAGTCGGGTGCCGAGTTAACGCAGCCGAGTGCCGAGTCAAGCGCGCTGAGTCGATGTAGAGAAGAGTCGATGCCGAGTCACCCAGCCAATCTCGATTAGGAACCACTCGGTCACCTTCGAGATGAGTCGGTTGATGAGCGTAGCAGTCGCAGCAACGCCTCTACGGTATCCACACGTGCGGGAAGGTGACGCCGAGTGCTGGCATGCTAGCACCACAAACTTGGCGGCGGATCTTGAGAGATTGGACTAGGGCACGGCTAGGGCTCCGCAGAAACCTTTTCTGCAGCAGCTCATGTATGCACCAATTAGGTCTCCTGAAGCCATGCCCTCTGATGCATATATATATTCTCCACTAATGGGCTTTAGCCACGTAAAGGCCCATTAGGATTCTATTGCTTGCGGATCAAGTATCTGAGTCCACGTAGAGGTCTAACTGCGCGTACCATACGCGAATGTCTGAGTCAAACCTGCAAGGTTGAGTCTAGACCGAACTCAGCATCGGCTCTTTGGTAGAGCCGATACGACTCGGAGTTGGTCCAGGAAATTGCCGCGCCGGGCATATCTCTATCACCATCGCCCCTATGAAGTGCATCAAGAGCCTCTTCCAAGAGGAGGCTGCTGGACCACCTAGGGAACCGGTCTTCCCTAGCCATTCCACCCATACCCTCCGTGAGATGAAGAATCCTACGGGTGGGTATGCAAAGGTGTTTGTGCCAAGGGTAGCGATCCCGGATTCATCCATAGATGAGTCCATTGATTCCACTCCACCATGGAGGACAGTGAATAGGGTGGCTGTACCACCACCCATTCGAGGGCCGCCAGGAAAATTTAAAGACCCATCTGATGATGAAGACACGGTGGCCTCTCTTAGGGAGGAAAACATAGCGCTCCGGGTCAAATTGCAGAATCTAGAGGAGCGCTGTGCTGAAGGTGAACTTTGGCGGATGGACATTAATGATAAATTTGATGTCCTTAGGAAGGGACTGTCCGCCAAGGTTCGCCGCCTTGTGGAAGCAATGGGGCATTAGATCTTTATGACCCACCACAGCCATAGGTGCCCATGCTTCTAGTTATCCTAGGCGCTTTTATGTTTTTAAGTCTTAGGTTAAATAATTTTTGTTTGTTTAATTTCCCTTTTGTAATGAGCGCCTCCATTTTTTATTCAATAAAGGTAGGATAGTTTCCCTTTCCAATAAAATTTGGGTGGAATGGCCAAAGCCATTCGACCTCCTGTCACTAATCCTGCAGAAACAATGCAAGAAAACACTTTATGCAGGATCTACAATGCTACTCAGAAAAATTCAGGGGAAACAGAAACAATGCAGGGTCGCCCGACCTGGGTTCAGGCCGCCCGACCTATTGGTCAGGTCCCCCGACCTCGGTCCAGGTCAGCCAACCACGCGACCTACGCAAAAACATGGTACGACACATTGTCATGTCTCCCCAAGGCTCTCTCATCTGAAACAAACAAGGGCATGGGTGTTGGCGTTCCTTAGCCTATTAGATATAAATCCACAAGCACACGGAAACGCGTTGTAGCCTTTCACTCGAGAGTATTCTAGGGTATTGAATCCATGAGGAACGAGGAGTATACTAATCACACAACACAATGGCCAAACTAGCGAAGCTAGCAAGTAGAGGATAAAAGACAGGAAAGCAGGTTCTCAACAAATGTTAAAGCACCTTACTATAATAAGCATGCAAAGCACTATACTTGTCATGTAAACATAGACACCAAAACTGCAGAGCCACTGCCAGGCACTAGAGTGCTGATAACCTAGCCGAGAAAGGCGAGCGCTACAGGTTTCGGCTATATCGTCAGCGAGTCTATCCGAACGAATGGGATTGGAATACTAAGAACACAAAAGTTGTCACCTAGTGTGTCTACCAACCAGAGCTGCATGGGATAGCCGACCAACCAAGGCAAACTCTAAGTATGAACACCGTCGTGCCACTCAGAGAGTTTACTACTTACTGGTAATGAGCCAGAAAAGCAAGCACTACTATATAGCCAACACTATAAGCATGCACAAGGTTCCTGTAAACAAACAAGTATAAGACTAAGTATGAAAGTAAAGTAAGAATGAAATAACAAAGATGAGGGACAAGGAACATTACTCAATCTTGGAACTGAATATCCTTCCTCTGATAATACAAGCCTGGGAGAGAAGAGAAATCCCACTCCCGAACTCTGCACTCACTACTCTCCTTGATACAAGAGGAACTCTCTCAACAAGCTAAGGGAAAGCTTCACTTCTCCACACTATACACTCTACCACTACATTAATCCACTAATCCACACCTCACAACGGAGGTCTAAGGGGGTATTTATAGTGCTAGAGTAGAGTGAAGGTCGGTTGTGGCAGTTGGAGACGGTTAGAGGCTGGGCGGCTTGGGTGTGGGGCCGGGCGGCCTGGACAACCCTTGGATCCACCGCCTCACTTCATCCCACGGTCCATATTACTCCTCCAAGGCGGTTATAGGTCGTTTGGCGGTTATTCTTGTGTGCTTTTGCCTCAACCATTGGATCCTTTTGTGTTTCTTCCTTAGCCATTGGATGGAACTCCCCTGGATTGTTGACTTAGCCAATCCGTGGGCTGGATTGATGAAGTGGCAAGGCCTTCTGTGGCATGGTGACTGGTTCTCTCGGATTCCACCGTGGAGTTGTATTTGACACATTGTCTCTTGTATGCAGGTGGAAGATGGCGGCATTTGGAGAGTTTCACAGGCCAGGCGGCTTAGTGGCAGGCCGGGCGGCCTGGGCCCTTAGCCCATATCCAGCCCTTCTTCCTGGTTCACATGTTTTCTCCATGTTTTCTATGTTTTTGCACCGTGACATGTGTTCCTGCAAGATCTTTGTACACAACTCGTGGAACCGGTTAATATGTATGAAATTTGCATACACTTACCCTTGGAACATGAAATATTGGTGGTCGAAATAGGTTATAACGACCGCCAACACCCTCGTCCTCGAGCAAATCAAGAGTTAAGCATGGTGTAGAGGGCATATGACAATTGTAGCCTCAGCAAGTACAAAGGTTACTCCCAAGTTGGTTCATCTTACCTAGGATTTCAATGGTGGCTACACTTAGATTTTGAGATGTTGAAGCTGGGAACAAGTTTCAGGTGTCACAGCAGTTTTCTCTCGGCTAAGAGCAACAAAGGTTTTTCTCTTTTCAAAAGGCATAGTGTCCACTCTTTTGTTCTCAAGGTCACCTCTCAATCACTCAAAGGATGAGAATCCTTGTATTTCCTCTTCTCCTAATGTAAGTTTTGGGTGGAGTTGAACGAGAGTGAGACTATCTCATCGCGTTTGTATCACCAAGTCAAAGCAAGTGTCAGTAGGACTGAGACGTGCGACAAGAGGGGGGTGAATAGGAGCACTTGAAAACTCAAACTCAAACCCTCACCGCAGTGCAAAACGGAAACAACGCACACAACGAAACTAGATACCGTCCACTGAGAGGATAAGTATCTAGCTCACAACACATGCTTGGTACCGTCCACTGAACAGATACGTACCAAGCACCAAGCGGAAGCACACGCTCAAACGGCTAAGAAAAGAGCGCAAAAGGAACCAACTCCGGAGAACTGCAGATTTTCAGACTGACAGGGCTGCAAAGATAAATCTCAAAACCCCTTAAGAGAAGCTCCAAAAAATCCCTCAAAATTACCACACCTTCACAAGGCAATAGCGAACAACTCCAGAAAATTTCAGGCCAATTGGAGCAAGTTTTGACCACCGGACTGTCCGGTAGTTAACCACCGGACTGTCCGGTGCTTACAGCCTGACACTCCAAATAGATTCGAATCAACACCCTTTCAAACCAACTCCAAAAATTATGAAATTTTTACTGGAGGTTAATAAGGGGCCAAGGAACAACTCCACAAATTTTCAGCTCAATTGGACAAGGAATAAAATTCCTAGAGCCACCGGACCGTCCGGTGGTTAACCACCGGACATCCGGTGGTTAAAACCTGACAGACTACCCCGAAAAGAAAAATACCAAAACCAGGTCAAAACACCTCCAAATGATCTGAAATTTTTATGGAAGCTTTATGATTCACTGATAAAGAGCTCCAAAATTCGAAGGTTTGACCCCTAAACCAAACAAGACTTAAAAGAGGACAGAATCAGCAGGAAAACTGGACAGCAGGAAACTTCACACAAAAGCAATCCGAAACTTGACCAAACCTTCTCCAAACATCACGAAAATTGGTACAGGCTCTCCTAGCCCCATTCCAAAACTATTCCCAAAAGATCTATGAAAAAAGATCATGGGATTAGCGGGAATTTCAGATCTCGTGAAGTGGTGAATATTTGGACAATAAAGGGAAAAACTCAAGAACAATTTGCTCGTGGCAATCCTTTGGGATTGAGATTTTCTAAGACATAATCTCCACGTCCTTACAAGTCCAAAACACAAGGAAAACACAGGATTCAACCTTGTCCAAAACAAACACCCAAAAGGCCAAGGATTGAAGCCAAAAACCAAAGAGAACAAAGCGAGGAGAAGCACACAAAGTTGCTGCACGAAACCACTTCGATTATGAGCCTCAAAAGAGGTCTTAGGTCAGATTACAACAAAGGATTTTGTCCCAAGCAACCACCCTCACCTTCCCTCTTGATTTGGAGGCTAGATCTCACCCTAACCCTCCTAAACTTGGAGCTCAAAGCTTGAGGACGAAAATTACACAAAGCAAATGAAAACCTAGCTGCCAAGACTACCTCTAATGACCAGCTCTTCGGCTATGTATACACCGGTTCAGTTTTGGCATTTTTACACATAGACCCCTAACACTAGAAACGCCCGGAAGGGCTAAAACAGAAAAGAACCCGAAATATCGGGAACGGACGACCACGATGAAGACTTGATCTTTTTAGCTTCCACGCAATCTTCAGATGTCCTCCACGTGGCCAGTAGTCCAATCCGCCTTTGCACCCCCAGTTTTGAAGTCAGAAACCAGAAAACTTTAGGAAATCTCCGTCTGGGCCGGACTTGGCCCATCTTCTCTATCTTGGCGAGTCGTGTCCCAACTCACCATGCCTTGGGTAGCTTGGGTGGCGGTTTTGAGCTGAAGCCGCCAAAGCCTCCCTCGCATGCCTTCGCGCCATGCACTTGGGTTGGAGCACCACGGTGGCACCCGGCTTCTCCAGTCCATCAGAGTTGCCTCGCGGTCCATCGGAGGGCTTACACCACCGTTTCCGATCCGCTCCTCCGTGTACCGAGCTCCCATGGCCGACCGACACCGAGCATTGCCTCCGGTCCATTGGAGGGCTTTTGGCTCAGTCCATCGAGGTCTTCATCATCTACCTCCAGTCCATCGGAGGACTTGAGCTCGTTGACAATCACTCATCACACCAGGAGAGCAATGAGGCCGGTCCATTGGCTCTCAATCTCCCCCTTGATGAGTGCATTGTCAACACCTTCAACCTGTAACCTGAAATAGAATAAAGACAAGAGAGAAGCGTAAAACCGAAAAATAAAGAAAGAAAGAAGGAAGTTGCTCAAAATGCCCAAGAACCAAATACAAGCAAAGAAACAGGGCACAATGAGACAACAAAAGAAAGTAAAGCATCGGCTCCTCAAGACAGAGGCAAAGGGCTCAACGCACCGATGCAAAGAGCATGCTAAAAGCTCAACTCCCCTTAAATGCATCACAAATGCAAAATGAGTGCAAAGCTCCCCCTCAACTAAACCTCTCCTGAGTTCTCCCCCTTGTCCATATTTTTAAATTTCTTCCCCTTGGAGAAATACACTAATCCCCCTTGGAGAAATACACTAATTTCTCTCCAAATTTCTCCCCCTTGTTGACAATGGGCACATCAAGGGTTCCTTGAACTCAACTCCCCCTGAACTAGATAACTCCCCCTCAAAATATGCCATGAAATGCAAGGAGTGCAACTGAAAGAGCTCAGAGGGGATGAAAAGCTAGTAATCACAAGTTCTAGCATACAGAGCAAGTGAGGGCAAGGAAGCATACAATAAGCTCGAATGAATCTATCTTACACATATCAAGAGTAAGCTTGTTTTTCAGGGTTAATGAAAAGAAAGCATCACCAACATGAATAGCACCTAGCAAGATAGGCATGAACAACAAGATGCTAGCAATGCATACAAGGTGTGCTATTCTCAACCAAAGCATATACAACCAGCCATAAGCATTTTAGAGACTTGCAGATTTCAGACTTATACATTTGTATTCATAAGCAAGTTCTTTATGTGCCAGGGGTTATTTACTTGTCTTTTGCCACTTCTTACCAACCAATGTCAAGCCTAGGTTACATAACCATCAGAAGCTTAAGACAAGGTTTTGGTCATACACAGCCTAGTCCAAGTTCATGCCAAAGTGCAAAGGCAAGCTGTCTCGAACTAGATCAGTGTGACAAGCAAACCCACCTAGATCTTTCTCAATTCAACACATAAGACACCACTTGTAAGCATTTTGATTCAGATTTCAATTTAAGCAAGGTGTCATAAAAGCTTAGGCATTAACATGGCAAAGGCATACAACTAGCATATCCAGGTATGAAAAGATAGCATAGCATTCAACAATCCTACACATGCTAGGTAGCCAAATCAAGTGGTGATCATGGTTTTTTATTTGCAATGAATAAAATGACTTAACTTACAACTAGTATTCAACAGACTCAAGAGAGCTTAGCCAACCATGATCAAGCATGCATCTGTACAATCTAGCACAAGCAAGTACTAACTTATCATTCCAAAAGAGCTCTAGTGCTAGTGAAGTGAAAATGCAAATGATACAATGTGATGCATGATATGATACAATATGCAAAAGAAGCAAAGAGAAATAAAAACCAGATAAAAGCAGAAACTAAACTACAGAAGCTATCCCTTACTAAAAGGAATAGCACATTATCCCTGACTAAAAGGGATAGCACACTCCAAGCTCACCTCTCAAGCGCACAAAAGCACCAAACTCTAGGGGCTTGGTAAAGATATCAGCCAACTGGTTTTCAGAAGCTACATGCACTAAGTCTATGTCCCCCTTCTCATAGTGATCTCTTAGAAAGTGAAACCTCACGTCTATGTGTTTGGTTCTAGAGTGCAAGACGGGGTTCTTAGCTACAAAAATTGCAGAAGTAGAATCAACTAGAAGAGGATTTTTCCAAACCTAAGGCCGAAATAACTAAGGGTGGCTTTCATCCATAAAAACTGGGAGCAGCAACTAGCAGCAGCAATGTACTCTGCTTCTGTGGTAGACAAGGATACGCTAGCTTCCTTGTGAGAGGACCAAGAGACAAGAGTGGTTCCTAAGAGTTGGCATGTGCCGGAGGTTGACTTGCGATCAATCCGGCAGCCAGCATGGTCAGCATCTAAGAACCCTCTAAGAGAAAGAGAAGAACCCGAGGAATACCAAAGACCAAGCTCAGGAGTGAATTTCAGATACCTGAAAATGCACTTCACCGCTTGACGGTGAGAAGTCCTAGGAGAAGCCTGGTAGCGCGCACAAAGACAGACCGCGAACTGAATGTCCGGCCTGGTCGCCGTCAGGTACAGAAGTGAGCCGATCATCCCTCGAAATTCCTTCTGGTCCACCGCCTCCCAATCTTCATCAGCATCAAGCGCCGTGTTTGTACTCCTAGGAGTTGTCATGGGTTTAGAGTCACCCATGTTAAACTTCTTGAGTATGTCCCTTGTGTACTTGGCTTGATAGACGAAGGTACCCTCAAGGCCTTGCTTGATCTGCAGCCCGAGGAAGAACTGGAACTCACCCATAAGACTCATCTCAAATTCCCTGCTCATCTATTCAGTAAAACTAGACACCAAAGCGTGAGATGAACCACCAAAGATTATGTCATCAACATATATCTGAACTATCAGGGTGTCACCGCCACGACTCAACAAAAACAAGGTCTTGTCTACTGAACCCATCACAAACCCAGATTTGAGCAGGAAACTCTTCAGCCTAGCATACCAAGCTCTAGGAGCTTGCTTCAGACCATAAAGGGCTTTCCTCAACTTATACACCCGGTCTGGAAATCTAGCACTCTCAAAGCCAGGAGGTTGTCTCACATATACCTCCTCCTCTATGAATCCGTTCAGGAAAGCAGACTTGACATCCATTTGCTGCAATTTGAAGCCTTTAGAGGCCGCAAAGGCAAGCAAAATCCTAATGGCTTCCAAACGAGCTACAAGGGCAAAGGTCTCCTCATAATCTATCCCCTCCTTCTGACAGAAACCCTAGACTACCAATCTCGCTTTGTTCCTCACAACCATCCCATCCTCACCCTGTTTGTTCTTGAATACCCACTTGCTACCTATAGGGCGACAGTTTGGTGGAGGTTCAACTAAATCCCAGACATGGTTTCTCTCAAAGTTCTCCAACTCCTCATGCATGGCGTTCACCCAGTTAGGATCAGATAATGCATGTGACACATCCCGGGGCTCAAAAGAAGCAACATATGCAGAGTGGGAGAAAAAGGCTAGAGAGTTAACCGAAGAGCGTGTGACACGCTAGTGAATGTCTCCAATCATCCTGTGAGGAGGGTGATCCCGCTGGACCTGCCGAGATGGTACAATCTCGGAGGTCACCTCCCCTGCGTCCTCAGCAGGTCTAGCCTCTGCATGAGCTTGCTGTCGGGGGAGTGAGGAGAAAGCCGTGGGCAAGGGTCCTCCTTTATCATCTAAGCTCGTAGCAGAGGGGGCAGGAGCTGCCGCCGGTGCAGTGGCTTCTGCATCACCATCATTAACTGCACCTTCCTCATCCTCAAAGATGGGGGCGCCTTCTTCATCATCACCTGAAAGCTCAAAGGCAGGGGTTGTGCAGGGCATAGTTTCATCAAAAGAAACCTCACAAGTCACAACAACTTGCTTGGCCTCTAAAATCCACACACGAAAAGCCCTAGAACTAGAAGCATACCCCAGAAAAATCCCATCCAAACAACGATACTCAAACTTGTCCAAAAGCCCCGCCTTCTTCAGCACAAAGCACCTGCCGCCAAACGCTCGCAAATGCTTGACACTGGGCTGCCTACCAAATTGAAGTTCATATGAGGTCTTCCCAAGGAAAGCTCGCAAGAAAATCCGGTTTGCAATGTAATAGGTCGTATTCACTGCCTCAGCCCAAAAGCGCCTCGGAGTCCTATGCTCATCGAGCATCATCCGTGCCATCTCAACAAGTGTGCGGTTCTTGCGTTCCACAACACCGTTCTGCGGAGGGGTATATGGAGAAGAAAACTGGTGTTCAAGACCTAGGACACGACAAAAGTTTTCAAAACGAGTGTTTCTGAATTCTCCGCCATTGTCACTGCGGATAGCCCTCATGGCCTTATGACTCTCGTTTCTCAACCTCAGTACCAGATCCCGAACAAAACCAAACGCCTCATCCTTAAACTCCATGAAAAATACCCACGAGAACTGCGAAAAATCGACCACAACGACAAGCACGTACCACTTCCCACTGACCGACGCTGCCCGAGCGGGACCTACTGTATCCATATGGAGTAGCTCACCCGGATAGGAGGTCATAACCTGAGACACAGGAATGTGAGAGGCGGCAACCATCTTGCCATGATGACAGGGGTGGCAAACTAAGTCCTTCTCAGCTCTCAATTTGGGCAATCTTCGGATTAGGCCCATTGAACTTAACCTGACTAGCAGATCAAAGCTCAAGTGACCAAGTCTCCTATGCCACTTCCATATATCAGCAGAAGGACTAGCAACCAAACAGCGTGCAGGGCCAGAAACAGATGTGAGGTCGACCCTAAAAACCTGACCAAAAGGCAGCAAAGAGCAAACAAAGGTCTCCTCAGCATCAAGAACGCAGCACGCCCCTTTCTTAAAACGAACCTTAAATCCTTCATCGAGAAGTTGCGAAACAGAAACCAAATTGAACCCCAAATTCCGGACAAAGGCAACTTCTCTCAGGGAAAGCTTAGCAGAGAGCGAAACAGAACCAACACCCATCACTTTACCTTGACCATTGTCCCCAAATGTGATGTACTCCTTGGTGCTTATGGAGTTGAGGCTGGAGAACCACTTGCGGTGCCCTGTCATGTGCCTAGAGCAACCGGAGTCCATGATCCACACGTCCTCCATGCCTCGATCCTGCAAAGTCAAGTAAAGCAACGGTGAGCAAACGGCCCGGCACTGGGGTTAGTCCCAAAACTGTTGTACCAGTGCCGAGCCATCTGCTTAAAAGTGGGGTAAGCACAATCAAAAAAATCATCACGACGATCAGGGTAACCACGACCTCCAAAGCGTGAACCCTCGAAAGCTCTCTCAAAGCCTCGGTCACGAGGTCCATAGCCGCGCTGAAAACGACTAGGAGCTTGGCCGGTAAAGCGTCTCTCACCACCAGGAGCACAAGCCTGAAAGCCACCTCCTCTCTCACCACCGGCAAAGCGGTCCCTCATCTCACCGCAGTGGGGAGGATCTTGCCTACCACCCTGGTAGAACTGATCCTGGTTCCCCCAAGCTCTCTCTTGCCTCTCAACCCGCTTCCTCCTGACGCAAAACTCCTCTAGGTGGCCATTCCGCTGGCAAAACTCACAGTGGTAGACAGGCCTCCTAGGAACTGGGTTAGGCTAGGACTTAGGCTTAGGCGGTGTGGCCTTGGGTGGCTCAGGCTGCTGGACTGGCTTCTTGCCCTCGGGCTTAAGCTCTTCCTCAACAATCTTGTCCAGCTTAGCCTTGGAAGGCTTGGGTGTCCAGTACTGCTTCTTTGGGGCAGCCTTGGGTGGCTCATGGTAAACCCCATCAACAGTCTCACCTGGCTGGGTAGGTACAATCTTGATCTTAACTGGGGCACTCTTCTCTCCTGAAGTGTTGCACTCTCCAAACCCAACACCACTTGTCTCACCCTCGGCTCTCTTGGTGCTCTCTATGATCATCTCTAGTTGCGGTTTCCTAGCATATACCCAACTGAGCACCTCTCTCAACCTGTTGTTGTCATTTTGCAAAGACAACATCTCTTCCCTCAGATTCTCCAGAGCCACAGTCTGGGCAGCACAGGTGTCACAGTCTAGGGAGGGAACCACAACAGCTTTCTCCTACTTCCTAATGGTGGCATCCCTATCCATCAGCTGCATCCTAAGGGTTAGGCAGTTCTCACAAGGGTCAGTAGGTGCTGAAAGCACCTCAAAGTCAGCTCTCAACTGCTCTAACTCACTTCTCAAGGTAGGACAGACCATACACGCACCCAAAAGCGTAGGTCTAGCCCTAAGCTCCTCAAGCTCCATGAGCTGCCCCTCAAACTTTTCCTTCAGAACATCTAGCTCTCTAGCTAGACAGGGGCAAGACTCACACTCAAGCTCTCCACTCAAAGTAGGCTCATCCAGTTTGGACTGGAGTTTGCCTAGCTCAGCCTTCAGCTCATCTATCTCCTCTACCTGCTTGGCATACCTATCTCTCTGGTCACCAAGCTCCGTCATGAAAGACTCGCAGGTAGGGCACTCAATCTCACTGGGTTGGGATCTCACACACTCCTCAACCTCTCAATCTCCTCTAAAGCCTCAGCAAGTTGGGCTTTCAACTTCTGCAGCTTCTTGGCTGCCTTCTCCAGCATCTTATCCTGAGCCTTAAGCTCTCGGCTGTTCTGCTCTAGCATCTCAAGGATTTCGGCTTGCTCAGGAGTTACCTCATCATCGGAAGAAGAGTTGCTGCCGTCATCCTTGTTCTCCTTGTCCTCAAGCGCCATGGAGCAAACCGAGCTCCTCTTGTCCTTGTTCTTGCACCTGGACTTGGTGGAGACGAAGCACAAGCCAGCTGGACCGCCTTGATCGTTCCTCTTGTCCTTCCTGTACATGATCTCCTCATCGCTTGAGCTCGACGAGGACGAAGAGGAAGAAGATCCGCTGCTGCAGAACCCGATCTCGGCAAAGAAGGCCTTGTCCCGCTTCCGGTTGTCCTTCTGGTAGCTCTTGAAAGCCTTCCGGAAGTTCTTCTTGCCGAAAGAGCGCTTGCTGGAGCCGTGCTTGCTGGAGCGGTGCTTGTCAAAGCTTGCCTTGCCGGGGTGGTACTTGTCGGAGTCGCGGGAGTAGCTCTTGCCCTTCTTGTAGTAGTCGTTCTTGTTGGGGTACTCGGCGATGAAGTGGCCGACCTCTCCGCACTCGAAGCACTTGGGCCGCTCTTCCCTCTTCTTGCTCATCCGATTGTCATAGGGGCGCTAAAAGCGACAAGACACCAGACACAACTCATCATCCCCAAGTGTCGCTAGCTGCTCCTCTGTAACAGACATCAAAGCAGAAAACGAGAAGTTGTGTAACATGGGGTTAGTGATAGACTCACTAGAGAGGGTAGCCAAGGCCAGACTCTTAGAACCTGTACAAGCGAGGGAATCTCTCATCTTGTAATCTACCTTGGTGGCCTTGAGCTTACTATAGAGCGCCTCTACTCCAATCGTATCATACCCTGCCGCCTCAATGATTGAGTTCACCTTGATCTCCCATATTTTTCTGTCCAAAGCATACAGCAACTTGACAGCCTACTAATGATCGGTATATGGGAGAGCAGCGGGGGTAGAGTTGATACGCAACTTGTTGACGATCGACTGAAAGCGACCAAACAAGTCGTCTACTGACTCTCCCGGCTTTTGGACGAAATTCTCATATTCGCGCCGGTAAGTCTCCACAAGCCTAGCCTTAATCGTCGAAGTACTCTCATGGTGTGCACTAAACAGTGACCATATCTCACGCACAGTCTTAAGGTGACTCACTCTCTCATAATCCATAGGACCAAGCCCGGAGAAGAGAAAGTTAACAGCCTTGGCATTCGCCTCATGCTGAGCCACGATATCCTGCGTAGTACGCTCAGCGACTGGAAGCACCACAAAAGTCGTACTTTGAGTAGCATCCCATATGTCCTGACTCTGGCTAACAAGGAACGCCTCCATCCTACCCTTCCAGTAGGGATAGCCATCGGAGCCAAGGACGGGAATTTTCTCACAGTAAGTCATAATTGCTACGGTTTCTTCACCGGTTAAGGTATGGGAAACCTAACCGGCTCTGATACCACTTGTAGGACCGAGACGTGCGACTAGAGGGGGGTGAATAGGAGCACTTGAAAACTCAAACTCAAACCCTCACCGCAGTGCAAAACGGAAACAACGCACACAACGAAACTAGATACCGTCCACTGAGAGGATACGTATCTAGCTCACAACACGTGCTTGGTACCGTCCACTGAACAGATACGTACCAAGCACCAAGCGGAAGCACATGCTCAAACGGCTAAGAAAAGAGCGCAAAAGGAACCAACTCCGGAGAACTGCAGATTTTCAGACTGACAGTGCTGCAAAGATAAATCACAAAACCCCTTAAGAGAAGCTCCAAAAAATCCCCCAAAATTACCACACCTTCACAAGGCAATAGGGAACAACTCTAGAAAATTTTAGGCCAATTGGAGCAAGTTTTGACCACCGGACTGTCCGGAGGTTAACCACCGGACTGTCCGGTGCTTACAGCCTGACACTCCAAAAAGATTCGAATCAAAACCCTATCAAACCAACTCCAAAAATTATGAAATTTATACTGGAGGTTAATAAGGGGCCAAGGAACAACTCCACAAATTTTCAGCTCAATTGGACAAGGAATAAAATTCCTAGAGCCACCGGACCGTCCGGTGGTTAACCACCGGACCGTCCGGTGGTTAAAAATACCAAAACCAGGTCAAAACACCTCCAAATGATCTGAAATTTTTATGGGAGCTTTACGATTCACTGATAAAGAGCTCCACAAAATGTCAGCCCAAAATTCGAAGGTTTGACCCCTAAACCAAACAAGACTTGAAAGAGGATAGAACCAGCAGGAAAACTGGACAGCAGGAAACTTCACACAAAAGCAATCCGAAACTTGACCAAACCTTCTCCAAACATCATGAAAATTGGTACAGGTTATCCTAGCCCCATTCCAAAACTATTCCCAAAAGATCTATGGAAAAAGATCATGGGATTAGCGGGAATTTCAGATCTCGTGAAGAGGTGAATATTTGGACAAGAAAGGGAAAAACTCAAGAACAATTTGCTCGTGGCAATCCTTTGGGATTGAGATTTTCTAAGACATAATCTCCACGTCCTTGCAAGTCCAAAACACAAGGAAAACACTGGATTCAACCTTGCCCAAAACAAACACCCAAAAGGCCAAGGATTGAAGCCAAAAACCAAAGAGAACAAAGGGAGCAGAAGCACACAAAGTTGCTGCACGAAACCACTTCGATTATGAGCCTCAAAAGAGGTCTTAGGTCAGATTACAACAAAGGATTTCGTCCAAGCAACCACCCTCACCTTCCCTCTTGATTTGGAGGCTAGATCTCACCCTAACCCTCCTAAACTTGGAGCTCAAAGCTTGAGGACAAAAATTACACAAAGCAAATGAAAACCTAGCTGCCAAGACTACCTCTAATGACCAGCTCTTAGGCTATTTATACACCGGTTCAGTTTTGGCATTTTTACACATAGACCCCTAACACTAGAAACGCCCGGAAGGGCTAAAACAGAAAAGAACCCGAAATATCGGGGACGGACGACCACGATGAAGACTTGATCTTCTTAGCTTCCACGCAATCTTCAGATGTCCTCCACGTGGCCAGTAGTCCAATCCGCCTTTGCACCCCCGGTTTTGAAGTCAGAAACCGGAAAACTTTAGGAAATCTCTGTCTGGGCCGGACTTGGCCCATCTTCTCTATCTTGGCGAGTCGTGTCCCAACTCACCAAGCCTTGGGTAGCTTGGGTGGCGGTTTTGAGCCGAAGCCACCAAAGCCTCCCTCGCACGCCTTCGCGCCATGAACTCGGGTTGGAGCACCACGGTGGCACCCGGCTTCTCCAGTCCATCGGAGTTGTCTCGCGGTCCATCGGAGGGCTCACACCACCGTTGCCGATCCGCTCCTCCGTGTACCGAGCTCCCATGGCCGACCGACGCCGAGCATTGCCTCCGGTCCATTGGAGGGCTTTTGCCTCAGTCCATCGAGGTCTTCATCATCTACCTTCAGTCCATCGGAGGGCCTCCAGTCCATCGGAGGGCTTGAGCTCGTTGACAATCACTCATCACACCAGGAGAGCAATGAGGCTGGTCCATTGGCTCTCAGTGTCAAATCAAAGAGTATGAAACAAATCAAGAATTTTGGCTATGTGCAAGTGTGGCGGAAAGTAATTGGCAAGTGTGCTTTGATATTCCCCTTTTTGATGCGAGAGAGGCCATGGTATTTTCCACCTTTTTCTTTCTTTCTCACTTTTTTTTTCAATTCAATTCCATGCCTCTTTTCCTCTCTTTTTGCATGATTGATAACGGGGGGGCGGGGGATTGGAACATTGGCATAGCACAACTTATTGGAACTTTGTGGTATGAACATGTACGTGATAGCCAAAAGTCATGAATGATTCTAACTCATTTGATGGCACAAGGTTTGACAAAGTTCAAAAGACTCAAAGATATCTTTGATACATATTGTATTTGTGGCACTGGTAGGACATGTGACTTGAGAACATTAGAGTAGATCACATTTTTTAAAATTTTAACAAAAAAAAAGCTCTTTGCCTTCGCGGGGGATCACTACTATGTATCCATGTTACTTATATCTCATGAATCAACAACTTAAATCAAAGCGGGTCCCTAAACAAAAGGTATCCATGGGCAAATTTACTTCAACATAGGGAGTAAATTTTGTACGAGTATAGACATAAGCTATCAACATGATCATGTAGAGTAAAATTTATCCAAGTTTCATGTATAGAATGGAATATATGGACCAAAATTGAAATTTTCGCGATAATACCTGGTCCTTGTGTAGGGTCGACATGAAGATGGGCCAACTTAACCCAGGACCGAAATGGGCGGCCTGGTCAGGAGCCGGGCGGCCTGACATGTGGGTCTTTCTACCCTTGCACCGATCATGTTGCGTGAAGAAGTGCTTTGGGACACCGTTTCTGCATGTGGTACGGCTTTCATCGTCGTGACAAGCCGGGCGACCTGAGATAGGTGCCGGGCGACCTAGGTGCCAAGTCGGGCGGCTCGGGGTGGAGCCGGACACCTTGGGTTCGGCTCGGTTCGTCCCAAATTTTTGTGTGCAACGCGGAATAACCCTGTACATCGTGTTTCTTTGTTTGTTTCTGCAGGGTTAGTGATGAGAGATGGGGAGGCTAAGTGCAATCCTCCCTCCCACACTTGAACTCAAAGTAGGGTAAACAGAAACTTTATTGTACTATCATTAAAATTGGAAATGAAACAAAGATGATAGGCGCTGTTCATATAAAGAAAGAAATAAAACAAACTAAACCTAAACACTAAGAAAATAAAAAGGGCGCCTATACTAAATATTTATTCTAACACCATGGGAATCTATGGCATAGGTGGATCATAGATGTCGGGATGCCCAGTGGCATTGGCAAGGCCGCGGAACTTGGAAGAGAAGCCCTTCCTAAGGATTTCTATCTTATCATTGATCTCCCACTTCCAAAGTTCTCCTTCTGCGCAGCGTTCTTCAAGCATGATGAACTTCTTGTTCATGGCTGCGAGCTTTGCCTTGAGAGACCCAATGGTCTCTTCCTTCCCCTCCTCCTCTTTATCTGAATCTTCAAAATGTCCAGGAGGATCCCGGATCGGAGGGGGCTTGATGGTTTTCTTCACGGTCCTTCTAGGGGGAGTAGAGTCAACGGACTCATCAATTGATGCGTCCCCCCTAAGGTCGTTCTCCCTGTGCTTCGGGATCAAAATCTTCCCCCACCCTCCATTGGTAGTAGGTCCTCCCCGGATGGTGTAGGATGGTGATCTCAGACTTTTGGGCTCACCATTGCCCTCATCCTTCACGGAATCTTCCGAGAAGAGTTTTCGGATGGGCACCACCTTGGGAGTGATCTTCCCGATGTGAGGTCGAGGTGAATCACCCCGAAACACCTTCTTTGCAATGGTGCGCGCAAGAGATAGCCCCCGTGCCGGCCTTCCCGCATTGCGTGAGCGCGCAGGGGAAGCCGGGCGGCCCCGCTCTGAGCCGGGCGGCCTGATATCAGGTCGGGCAGCCTGGGTCGGAGGTCTGGTGGCCAGAGGGGTGATGTCGAGCACCATGGAAGGATCAATCTCGTGGTTGGATAGCGGCGTATAGGTCGCCGTGGTGCCGGAGGTGATGGCAAGGCTTTTGGGAGAGGTGTTGTTGGAGGCCATGACTTAGGTTTTTCACAAGAATGATGAGGAGAAGGCGAGAGTGGCTGGAAGGGGAAGAACTCTCGGGTTTAAGACATGAAAACTCATCCTCATCTACTCAACTGAACACCGGCGGCTTAGGGATCAGCTCTACTCAAAAAATTTAGAAAAAAGGCGGCCGGGCGGCAAAATTCGAGGTCGGGCGGCCTCGTCCTAGGTCGGGCGGCTCGACATGGGGTCGGGCGGCCTGACCAGGTGCCAGGCGGCTCCACCAGCGGGTCGGGCGGCTTGCACCTGCTTCGCCGACTCTAGTTTGACAGACCAGAAATCGGTTTTGACCTTCTAGGTGGACTGAAACCCTTTTTCATCGTGATGTGTCGGCTCTTTGTTGAGATTTTGGTGGTATGGAAGCACAAGGTGAGATAAGACAGAAAAGTGAGGAGCATGGTAGTGTACATGGCTCATTTAAGGTCGTCGCTAGACCGTGGACGTGTGATCATGTCGTTCCTTGCAGCTCGTAGACGTCCATTTCTTCGAGCTGAGGCATTTCAGGCTCTAGGAAGACTTTTAAGCATTGCCCATTCGCTTTAAAGACCTTCCTGTCTTCGTCTTGGAGGGTGTTGGCACTGTGATCGATGGCATCAAGGACCAAAAAGGGTCCTTCCCACTTACTTCTAAGCTTACCATGAGCAAACAAACGAACGCGAGAATTAAATAGTAATACCTTATCGCCTGGTTTGAATGTCTTGATCTTGATACGCTTATCATGCCATCTTTTGACTCGCTCCTTGTACAGCTTGGCACTGTGGCAGGCCTTCTCCCTCCATTCCTCCAATTCAGCGAGTTGGATCTGACGTCGAACTCCCACTGATTGGAGATCCATGTTCCACTTCCTTATCGCCCAATGCAACTTGAACTCAAGTTCTACTGGCAGGTGACAAGTCTTGCCGTACACCATCTGATATGGTGTCATGCCAATGGAGTTTTATATGCCGTGCGGTATGCCCATAGAGCATCGGGTAGCTTGGATACCCAGTCTTTTCCCATAGCTTCGATAGTTTTCTGCAAGATATTCTTGATCTGCTTATTTAATGTCTCAGCTTGGCCACTGGTCTGTTTATATTATGACCTTGGCTCCTACCAAGTATGATCTGAATTTGTCAATGGCAAAGACAACGGCCAATAACTCTTTTTCGGTGGTGGAGTAGTTCAGCTGCGTGCCAGTCAGCGTCTTGCTAGTATAGGATATGGCATGATGTTTTCTATCTTTGCTTTGGCCTAGGACTCCTCCTACAGCATAATCGCTGGCATTGCACATGATCTCAAATGGAGCATTCCAGTCTGGTGGTTGGATGATGGGTGCTGTGATAAGAGCTTTCTTGAGTGTATGGAAGGCTTCTAAGTAGGCGTCGTCAAACATAAAGGGTGTATCCTTAGCCAACAAGATGGTTAGTGGTCGGGCAATAAAGGAGAAGTTTTTGATAAATCTCCTATAAAACCCAGCATGACCAAGGAAGCTTCGGAGTGCCTTGAGGTTTGCTGGAGGTAACAATTGCTCAATAATTTCAATTTTTGCACGATCCATCTCTATGCCTCTCTCTGAAACCTTGTGTCCTAGCACAATCCCTTCTCTGACCATAAAGTGACATTTCTCCGAGTTTAGGACAAGGTCTACTTCTTTGCATCTCTGGAGAACCTTTTCTAAGTTCTCAAGACATCCATCAAAGGTCTTGCCATAGACTGAGAAATCGTCCATGAATACTTCCATTATGTTCTCTATAAGGTCAGAGAATATGGCCATCATGCAACACTAGAACGATGCGGGAGCATTGCGTAGCCCAAATGACATTCGCCGATAGGCACAAGTGCCATAGGGACAGGTGAATGTGGTCTTACTCTGGTCATTCAGGTGAATGGGGATCTGGTGATAACCAGAGTAGCCATCAAGATAGCAGAAGAAGGAGTGATTGGCCAACCTCTCGAGCATTTCATCAATGAAAGGAAGAGGGAAGTGATCTTTTCGGGTGGCTGCATTGAGTTTTCTATAGTCGATACACATACGCCATCCGGTGACAGTGCGCTGAGGAATTAGCTCATTGTTCTGGTTCTTCACAACTACCATTCCTCCCTTCTTTGGTACAACTTGGACTGGACTGACCCATTCACTATCTTGCACCGGGTAGATGAAACCCGCGTGTAGGAGTTTAAGTACCTCCTTCTTGACTACCTCTCTCATCGCTTCACTGAGTCTTCATTGAGGTTCCCATGAGGGTCGGTGCTCGGTCTCCATCGGGATGCGATGAGTGCACAGGTTCGGTCTAATTCCCTTTAGATCTTGGAGTGAGTACCCAAGCACTGATCTATACTTTTCCAAGACTGCGATTAATCGCCGACTCTCATTCTCGGTCAGCTTGTCGCTGATGATTACTGGTGTGTCTGGATTCCTGTTGAGGAAGGCATACTTCAGGCCAGGCAGTAGCTGTTTGAGCTCAATTTTCAGGGAGTCGGGCCGCAATGATTCACCCAGTTTCTCAAACTTAAGCGGCTCTTCTACCGCACTGAACTTGCTAGTCTCTTCCTCTAGGCTTTGTTGATCTTCCTCTTCATCAAGTGAAATACCCATCACTTCTTCTAAGAGATCAACCGCTGGCTTAGCCTCCGTTTTGGTGTTCAGTGCTCGACTCATGCCAACTTTGAACACTTCTTTGCCAAACTGGAGCTGTAGCTGCCCTGGAGTTGCTGTAGTTTTGATCAGGGACGTGATAGGGATCCCAACCAGTATGAGTGGCATGGGTTCCTTGGGTATGTCGAAGATGTGGAAATCTAAGAACATTCGCTTGTCCCGCAAGGTTACTTATACGACCCTGATAACTCCATGATTTTCCAACGATTCATTCTTGTTCCACTTCAAGCGAATGTCGGATTTTGATCGTGGGAGAGTGGGGAAATGGGTGTCTAGAACATATTTAGGAATGATGTTCACCCCAACTCGTGGGTCGTACAAGATATCTTGTGGGAACATGTCGGATACATGGCCAGAGACAAGCGATGGCCCTAGGTAGAGCCTAACCATTTTCTTGTCGAGTCGTCTCTCCTCTAGCCATTCCCGATTCGGCACAGCTGTAAGCCAGAGAAGATCCTCTCTCATTTGATGTGTTTGTTCTAGGAGTAGATATGCTGGTTGAGAGGTCCTTTTGAAGTGTTGGCTTTCTTTGGGCAACCGAGATGTTTTGCCAAAGCCCGTTAGTAGCTCGTCATCAAATAAGAACGGGGGAACTGACGGAGGATTCGTCACGGATTCACTGACCCTTTCAGTGTCCTGTGACGTGCTAGGTTCGGGGATATCTGTGATCATGAGAGTTTGTGGAGATGGGGTATGGGTATTCTGACTCTCATCTTGGTAGCTGGGTTCAGGTGGAACTTGTGGATGTGAGCGTGGTTTCTCGATTGTACTGCCATCAGAAGCTTTTTCGAGGATTTTATCAAGGACTTTTCGTCCTTTTGGGGCAGATAGGTGAGAAAACGATCCTCTTGAAGCTAAGTCCGAACATAGTCCTGCGCCTGGTCAAAGGCCTCGGACAAAGTGCTGCAAGAGCATGGACTCTTGGATCGCCAGATCTGGGCCAGATGCGACCAGACCGGTGAAACGTGACCAGGCTACCGCCAAAGTCTCGTCGCCTCCTTGACGAAAGTTGAGAACTTCACATCAGAGGTCAATGACTTGATTTGGTGGGAAGAAGTGCAGACAGAATTTGACTGGGAGTCTCTCCCAACTCCCCTCTACTGCACCAACTACTCGGTTGTACCACGATTTTGCTGCTCCCGTTAGTGAGAACAGAAATAGCAACCATCGGAGGGTTTTTCCAGGCATACCCAAGATGGAGATACAGCTACACAGCTGCTCGAACTCTCAGAGGTGTGTGTAGGGACTCTCTAATTCCAATCCTGCGAAGGGTTGGTCCTGAACCATGGCTATCAAGCCGGGACGTAGCTGATAGCCATCAGTGATGATGGGGGCGGATGATGGTGGAGGCTCTAGAAAATCGCCCTTCGGAGCTGTTAACTCGCAGATAGGCGTGTGATCCATGGGGTGGTATGGTGATATGTTGGGATAGTGGTGTAGTGGTTGTATAGTGGGAGATAGGATAACCTTGGTTCTATGTTAAGAAAGCTACCGTTCCCCGGCAACGGCGCCAGAAAAGCTTGTTGCCGTTCCTTAGCCTATTAGATATAAATCCACAAGCGCACGGAAAACGCGTTGTAGCCTTTCACCTTAGAGTATTCCAGGGCATCGAATCCATGAGGAACGAGGAGTATAGTAATCACACAACACAATGGCCAAACTAGCGAAGCTAGCAAGTAGAGGATAAAAGACAGGAAAGCAGGTTCTCAACAAATGTTAAAGCACCTTACTATAATAAGCATGCAAAGCACTATACTTGTCATGTAAACATAGACACCAAAACTGCAGAGCCACTACCAGGCACTAGAGTGCTGATAACCCAGCCGAGAAAGGCGAGCGCTACAGGTTTCAGCTATATCGTCAGCGAGTCTATCCGAACGAACGGGATTGGAATACTGAGAACACAAAAGTTGTCACCTAGTGTGTCTACCAACCAGAGCTGTGTGGGATTGCCGACCAACCAAGGCAAACTCTAAGTATGAACACCATCGTGCCACTCAGAGAGTTTACTACTTACTGGTAATGAGCCAGAAAAGCAAGCACTACTATATAGCCAACACTATAAGCATGCACAAGGTTCCCGTAAACAAACAAGTATAAGACTAAGTATGAAAGTAAAGTAAGAATGAAATAACAAAGGTGAGGGACAAGGAACTTTACACAATCCTGGAGCTGAATATCCTTCCTCTGATAATACAAGCCTGGGAGAGAAGAGAAATCCCACTCCCGAAATCTGCACTCACTACTCTCCTTGATACAAGAGGAACTCTCTCTACAAGCTAAGGGAAAGCTTCACTTCTCCACACTATACACTCTACCACTACATTAATCCACTAATCCACACCTCACAAGGGAGGTCTAAGGGGGTATTTATAGTGCTAGAGTAGAGTGAAGGTCGGTTGTGGCGGTTGGAGACGGTTAGAGGCCGGGCAACATGGGTGTGGGGCCGGGCGGCCTGGTCCCATGCCGGGCAGCCTAGACAACCCCTGGATCCACCACCTCACTTCATCCCACGGTCCATATTGCTCCTCCAAGGCGGTTATAGGTCGGTTGGCGGTTATTTTTGTGTGCTTTTGCCTCAACCATTGGATTCTTTTGTGTTTCTTCCTTAGCCATTGGATGGAACTCCCCTAAATTGCTGACTTAGCCAATCCGTGGGCTGGATTGATGAAGTGGCAAGGCCTTCCATGGCATAGTGACTGGTTCTCTCGGATTCCACCGTGGAGTTGTATTTGACACGTTGTCTCTTGTATGCAGTGGAAGATGGCGGTATTTGGAGAGTTTCACAGGCCGGGTGGCTTGGTGGCAGGCCAGGCGGCCTGGGCCTGAGTCGGGCGACCTGGGCCCTTAGCCCAACCCATATCCAGCCCTTCTTCCTAGTTCACATGTTTTCTCTATGTTTTCTATGTTTTTGCACCGTGACATGTGTTCCTGCATGATCTTTGTACACAACTCGTGGAACCGGTTAATATGAATGAAATTTGCATAAACTTACCCTTGGAACATGAAATATTGGTGGTCGAAATAGCTTATAACAACCGCCAACAACGGGTCAAACCACGAAGAAGGGTTGCCGCCCGACCCAGCCCTGGCCGCCCGAACTGGTGACAGGGTCGGCTGACCCTGGCTCGGGCTGGCCGGCCCACTCCCATCTCGAGCCCGCATTTGGAGGTTAGGTTTGCACATTTTATTATTCGTACATCTCAAGCCTTGCGTTTGCTTTACACGAAACCTTGGTAAATAATGCTCTACATGATCATGATGTCACATCTCACTTATGCTTGCACCATGTTTTTCCTTATGCTAGAGTAATCTTGCCTTTGGATACCTTTATGAATAGGGAACCACTTATGTTTAGTTTGTTGATTCATGATGTGGCGGAACAGCCCTGCTTAATCTAAACTAAGCACACTTGCCACCTCTGGCTCGCAGTGCACTTAGGCCAGAACCCCGTAGTCCGTCGAGAGTCCTTCGGGCTCTCGATAACACCATTCCCAGAGGAACCGACATCAAACACATCCGACTCTCGCAAGAGCCTCAACAGTTACATCATCACAGGCAGTTGAAATATAAGATAGATAGACATAGTTTACAAACCAAGCATATGTGGTCAAATACATGTTCAACGTATAGCGGAAGCGATTGAAAAGTATATTTATAGCGGAAGCGTTTTCAAAATATCTCACAGCGGAAACAAAACTCCAATGGTCGTCATGCAGAGATAAGCAACGCGAGTAGCATCGAGCCCACCGGTTCTACCCTCCTTCAAGCGATTGTCCAGAAGTCATCAGTACCTGTGAGCCAAAAGTGGGGGCAAACCCTGAGTACTAATTACTCAGTAGGACTTAATGGAAGGGCTTACGGCTGACGCAAAGCTTGCTTTCTAGCATTTGATCCTTAGCCATTGATTTTAAACGGATATATATTGTCTTAAAGCAACAGTTTTTCTCATAGTTATCATCACGATCCATAGTTCATATACTTCAATATTCTCATCTCATGTATCATCATAAAGTAACTTGTAGGAAATTTAAACATACTAGTACAAACAGGTATTATTGAAAAGCATGATTTAATAAACAATATGTTAAGGTTATTAGTACGTTGCTCGGCAGTGATACTTGGCACTCTCACACCTGGTGAATCGATTTCTAATTCCCAGAAATAACTAAAAATGCCAAGGGATATATGCTTACTGGCCATCGCATTCCTCACATATACCCCTCATCTCCACCTGTCTCGTCCCAAGATTCACAACGCCCCCACCTAACCCTTGGGAGTAGCCGTCTTAGGAGCGATACCATGGTACGTCGGGTCAGCTCTCCCTCGACCTCACAGCACTCCTCAAGTCCATCGGCCCCCTATCAGTGGATGGGCAGGACAATGAATAGTGGGACGGGGCTGGTAAGACTTTTACCGGTCCCATGTCCCGGATAAGCACTTCTAGCAATGTTGTGCCGATCTCAAGCGAACAGTGAACGGGGTCTCAAACGACTCGGGCGGAGCCGGAGAACAACAACGCACACCCCAAAAGTAAACTTACGCTCCGCCCGGTCTCGATTTAAACCATGAGCATCCTCATAGCTTCCATCATAGTAATATTTCTTGTGACTTTTGAAAAAAATCACCTACGCGACGAGTGACTCCATTCACTCGTGTCTACTCGTACCTACCTTTACTAGGCATACTCGTCCTACGAACTCTACTCATAGGATCTAGGGCCAGGGTGGTCAGGGAATCTAATGCAATTGGTTTCAATCAACTCCTAATGCATACGTGTAATCAACAATTATTTTATTTGCTAGGAATAGTATGGTCCTGCCTACCTTCTCCGCTGTGGTTAGAGGATGCTTCCTCGGTGATGGGGTCAGTGGTCGGCTGCGGGTCCTCCTGCTGCTGCGGAGGTTCCTGCTCCTGGTCGTCCGGCTCCTCGATCAACGGCTGCTCCTGCGTCTGCAATTCGCTTGCAGGATCTATATGTATGACAATGTATGCGAATGAGTGCAAGGAAATGCAATGCCGTTGCGGGATGTATGAAAAATGTAAAGCATGATGAATGGCATGGTAATGAAAGACTTAAGTGACTCCAATTTGGTTTGTTCATCAAGGAATGATTACCTCGTGAAGTTTTATTAAGAAATCATACAACCCCTCACTAGAACCTAGTACAACATATCATGCCTAACAAGAACCACAATTTTCTAGCAAGAAACATGGTATAGTAGTTTGACACATGGCATATGCTTATACTTAGGGTAATTTATCCTTATTTGTAAATTAATCTATGCACCTGAGTTGTAGCAGTAAAACATAATCAAATGAGACCAAACTTTCATGACATACAAATCCTACATACCCGAGGCTACTGTCAAAATTTCAGCTCATTTGGAGTTATAATTATTTTGTTAAAATTACAACAATTTCACAGCCCTACACATTGTCAGAATTTTCATAAATTATAGGAATATTTTCTGAAGGTGAAATTTTACCAGTGAGCTCACTTAGCATGAACTGTACGCACAAAACTTTACAAGTTAAAACTCCCAAGTTTGACAGGACATCCATTTTCCATATATTAATCTTGTGCGAATTAAGATGTACATATGAACAGTGTAAATAGCCTTCTCGAATATACTTTCTAGACTCTATGCATCAACATTAAGCTACCAAATTTTCCAAAGAATTTTCCTAGCAAGTTATGACCACTTTTTCTAATTGTCATTTCCAACATGTATCATTTTATTATTTTCAAATCATCATTAAAACTTAATGCAGAGGCTCATATTTTACCAGTGAGATTCACAGGCTATATAGAACATAAGAAAAATACTAGTGAGTCATATTTATCATACTTTGCATAGGCCTCATTTCCAAGTTAGTATTAAATAATGCGTAAAGTACATGTAAAATGATAAAACACTGAATGAACAATAAGACTTAGGGTCATCACAATTCTCACAGTGTCCAAATGTCCTAAGGAAGCTACTAACCAAGTTTCATCATTTTAGGAAGTCATTAAGACCATGTTTTCTATTTTTCTTTGATTTAACATGCATACACAATAACAGGGGCAAAACCATACATGCACAACTCCACATCATATCCACTATGTAGATCTACTCAAGATGAGTTCATAGCCACTGACTTTGTCCATTTTGAATTTTTATTCGATTTTATATGATTTATCAAAGTTTCAGCCGAAATAAACCAAAATAAATGGAAAAACATTAGATCCGGGGACTAGAACGTGAATAACCATAGCTTTCAGGGGCTAGCAAGCAAATAGACCTAGACTCAGCCACAGCCTATATCCGAGGTTATATCTGCAAAAGTCCAGAGGCTTGGATTAAAACGTGAGACTTTCGTAGATCGAGGGGGTTATGCGTAAGATTTATAAGGCACAATAAACAGTGATAAAAATAGAAAAGTGGGGGAGGGTCTTTCTGCAAAACTCCCCTTCTTCTTCCTCGGGACAGGGCGAACGCCGCGCGGTGGCCGGCGTTCGGCGGCTCGCGCCGGCGCGTGCAGGTGGGGACTTGAGGCCGATTGGCTCTCGGAGGACGCTCCCGGTGATGACGAACGCTTTCCCATAGACCTCATCGCACGGGGAGGTCCGGGTCGATGGGGAACGCGCGTGAACCGAAGCGATGAGGACGACACAGAGCGTGGCGGCGCATCGCTCGATTCAGCGGTACCGGCGGAGGAAGGAGGCAACGGTTGGCCGTGTGAGCTGCGCGAGGATGAGTAGAGGCCGGCGGGGTTGAAGTGGAGGCACGAGAGGCGCCGGAGGGTAGCCGTCCACGACGAGCGTGGTGGCATAGCATGGCCATGGCAGGGGCGCCCGGTGGGGCGGCGGCTGGAGGCGATGGCGACGGGCTAGAGTATGGGGATTCGGCGGAGGAGCCTGAGGCCGGCGTGGGGCACGCGTCAGACGAGGCGGAGGTAGCCTGAGGCGGTGGAGACACGAGCTCACCGCGAGAGCTTGGCCATGGCGGCGTCACGGTTGGGGAGGGGCTAAGGCGATGGCAGAGGCTCGGGAACAGCGTGAGTGGGGGAGTGTGGCCGCGCGAGCGTGGCGCGGGCAGCGACTTGGAGGGGGAAGGCCTAAGGTGGTCGGCGTGATCACCCAGCCGAGCTCGGCCATGGTGGCCGGTAGCGGCGCTCTGGCTCTGCGCAGGCACGGCAGGGAGAGTGGGAGAGGGAGGCGAGTGAGGTGAATGCAACCGGGGTGGTGTCTAGGTTCACAAGGGCGCGGTTACGGTGACGTCTTGAAGCCGACGCAGGGGTAGGTGAGCCTCGGGCGGCCGAATGGCGCGGCGCGGGCTGAGCCTATCCGCCGCGTGGGAGGGCAGGAGAGGGAGGAAGGGGCAGTGTCGGGGCGTGGACGTGGTCTATGGACCAAGGGTCAATGATAGGTGGAACCAACCTGAGTGGAGGGGAAACGGCCCAATGGAAAGTCTTACTGACCCCGTTCCACTATTCATGGTGCTGCCCATCCACTGATAGGGGGCCAATGGACTTAGGGGGTGCTGTGAGGTCGAGAGAGGGCTGACCCGACATACCGTGGTATCGCTCCTGAGACGGCTAATCCCAAGGGTTAGGTGGGGGCGCTGTGAATCTTGGGACGGGACAGGTGGAGATGAGGGGTATATGTGAGGAACGCGATAGCTAGTAAGCATATATCCCTTGGCATTTTTAGTTATTCCGGGGAATTAGAAATCGATTCAAATCGCTGATGCTCACCAGGTGTGAGAGTGCCAAGTATCACTGCCGAGCAACGTAGTAATAACCTTAACATATTGTTTATTAAATCATGCTTTTCAATACTACCTGTTTGTACTAGTATGTTTAAATTTCCTACAAGTTACTTTATGTTGATACATGAGATGAGAATATTGAAGTATATGAAGTATGGATCGTGATGATAACTATGAGGAAAACTGTTGCTTTAAGACAATATATATATGTTTAAAATCAATGGCTAAGGATCAAATGCTAGAAAGCAAGCTTTGCGTCAGCCGTAAGCCCTTCCATTAAGTCCTACTGAGTAATTAGTACTCAGCGTTTGCCCCCACTTTTGGCTCACAGGTACTGATGACTTCTGGACAATCACTTGAAGGAGGGTAGAACTGGTGGGCTCGGTGCTACTCGCCTTGCTTATCTCTGCAAGAAGACCATTGGAGTTTTGTTTCCGCTGTGAGATGTTTTGAAAACGCTTCCGCTATAAATATACTTTTCAATCGCTTCCGCTACATGTTGAACATGTATTTGACCACATATGCTTGGTTTGTAAACTATGTCTATCTATCTTATATTTCAACTGTCTGTGATGATGTAACTGTTGAGGCTCCTGCGAGAGTCGGATGTGTTTGATGTCGGTTCCTCTGGGAATGGTGTTATCGAGAGCCCGAAGGACTCTCGACGGACTATCGGGTTTAGTCCGGCCTAAGTGCACTGCGAGCCAAAGGTGGCTGGTGTGCTTAGTCTGGATTAAGCAGGGTGGTTCCGCCACACATGAGAGATGAGATAATTGGAAATAATTGAAGGAACCTCCCACATGAGTTAACAGTTTAATTTGCAAAATAAAAGAGGGTTCCATCTTGGATGTTTTCAAGTTCTGGTCCATCTCACTAGTGCCACATATGAAAAAGAGAATTTGTACACTCATGCTTCTTTAATTGCTTTGAGTCCTATCATGTTTTGTGCCATTAAAGAGTTCGAATCATTTGAGAATTTTGGCCTTCACATGCACATTCCATGAAATAAAGTCTCTAAAAAAGGTTTGCAGCAAAATGTCAATAATCCTATTCAAGTTCCATTTGAAAGAAACAGACGCATGGAAGTCGGAAAAAAAAAAGAGGAAGAGAAAAGTATGAGGAAAGAAAAATGATGAGAAAAAGAAAAAACGACTCCATGTCCTCTGCTCAAACATGGGATTCAAAACAAGCACCTACAAGATACAAGTCCCTACATTGCACTTGCACTTGGCCAAATCTTACTTGTTTATGGATTCTTTCTTGACACTTGATTTGATTCGACAACATAAGCATGACAGGATAGCATCATTCGGCCAACTACCAAAAGCTCCACAAAAGCCTTAGTAGTATAGAATGTGAGGAATACAAAATTCTTGAAAGGACACCTTGTACTCTGAGTGACTAAGAGATAGACTTGGGATCAGAAAAGTTGGCATGCCCTATTTTGAAAATCTTGAAAACCTCTCTACCCATGTGGTGTGGGAACCTGAAGTCAACTCTGATATATTCTTGTTCCATGTCTCAATATTCCAAAACTTAAGTGTAGACACCGATAAAATCCTAGGCAAGATGAAATAGTCAGGAGTAACCTTGTGCTTGCTATGGTGGTTGTTGATGTTATGCCATTTCCACTTGCGCTTAACTCTCTTCTTTGCTCAAGGACGAGCAAAGGTTTAAGTGTGTGTGTGGGGAGGGTGTTGGCGGTCGATAAAACCCATTTCGACCGCCAACATTTCATTTGTTAGAGTATACTTTACCAAGTTTTCACTAATCTCTAACTAGTTCCACGAGTTGTGCATAAAAGTTGTATGCAGGAGCTTTTCATATTCAAAACTATGGAGAAATAAACAAAACAAAGGCAATGAGGAAAAGGGAGAAGAAATGGGCCAGACCCCAGGGTCAGCCGACCTTCACCCTAGGTCGGCCGACCTCCTTCAGAGGTCGCCCGACCCTGCCAGCCCACCAGGAAGCTCAGGGCCTAGGTCGCCCGACCTTGCCACAACGCCAAATTTTACCTGCATGCAAAGAAACACAAAACATGTTAAATGCAACCGTTGGATCAAGTATCCAATGCATTCAAGGGTCAAAAGGACATCGTACAAGGGATGGATGACATTAGCAATCCGAGGGAAGGAACATGCAGCCAATCAGGAGGCCGCCTGACCTTATCCCAAGGTCGGCCGACCCGGCACCGACCCCGTTTTGCATGTGCTTCAACCGCCACAACTGCCAACCGATGTTTGGAGTGCATCGCAGCCATTGGATGACAAAAGGCGGTGCATCGGAGGGTCGCCCGACCTAGGCCAGGTCGCCCGACCACCGACCTATTCCCAAACCGACTTTGCACACCTACAAATACCCCCTCGGCCATCCAACCTATAAATACCCCCCTCCCCCGGGGAGGTCATTTGCAAGGTGTGGTGGATCAATAGAATACAAGTGTGGTTGTGTAGTTGAGTGTTGTAGTGAAGCCACCCTTGGCATTGTAGAGAGAGCCAAGTTGTATCAAGAGTGAGTAGTGAGCTGTAGAGTGAAGGAGTCGGAATTCTCTTTGGTCTACTATTCCCGAGCTCTTATTGTCAGAGGAATTATTACTCTATTTCTAGGATACAGTAAAGTTCCTTGCTCCCTTCTTTTTTTATTTCATACTTACTTTATTTACGTACTCAGTGCTTTGCTCAGTAGTTTACGGGTGCCAAGTGTGCTTTGTGTAGTTTAGCTATACAATTGTGCTTGCTCTCAGGCCTCGAACCTATGTAGTAGTAAACTTGGTTGTGTAGACGTGGTGTCTAGACTAGAGTTTGCCTAGAAAGTGTCTTGTCCCACGCAGCTTTGGTGATAGGTCCGCTTGGTGACAGCGAGCTTGTACCCTGTGTACACCCCGTCGTTCGGATAAGTAGTCATCGACGCATAGCTGAGTTCTGTAGTGCCTGCCTTTCTCGTCTGGGTTATCAACACACTGGTGCCTGGAAGTGGTTCTATAGGCTTAGTGTCCAAGTAAACCTGCTGAGTAGAACACTAGTTTGTTTAGTAAATGTTGGCGGTCGTTTCACCAATACTTCATGTTTCAAGGGTAAATTCATGCAAGTTTCGTACATATTAACCGGTTCCACGAGTTGTGTACAAAGATCTTGCAGGAACACATGTCACGGTGCAAAAACATAGAAAGCATGGAGAAAACATGTGAACTAGGAAGAAGAGCTGGATATAGGCTAAGGACCCAGGCCGCCCGACTCAGGCCCAAGCCGCCACCCTGGAATACTCTCGGGTGAAAGGCTACAACACGTTTTCCGTGCGCTTGCGGATTTATATCTAATAGGCTAAGGAACGCCAACATGCTTTTCTGGCGCCGTTGCCGGGGAACGGTAGCTATTTTAACACAGAACCATGGTCATCCAATCTCCCACTATACAACCACTACACCACTATCCCACCATATCACCATACCACCCCATGGATCACACGCCTATCTGCGAGTTATCAGCTCCGAAGGGCGATTTTCTGGAGCCTCCACCATCATCCGCCCCCATCATCACAGATGGCTATCAGCTACATCCCAGCTTGATAGCCATGGTTCGGGACCAATCCTTCGCAGGATTGGAATCAGAGAGTCCCTACACACACCTCCAAGAGTTTTAGCAGCTCTGCAGCAGTATCTCCATCTTGGGTATGCCTGGAGAAACCCTCCGATGATTGCTATTTCCATTCTCATTGATGGGAGCAGCAAAATCGTGGTACAACCGAGCAGTCGGTGCAGTAGAGGGGAGTTGGGAGAGACTCCAAGTCAAATTCTGTCTGCACTTCTTCTCACCAAATCGAGTCATTGACCTCCGATGTGAAGTTCTCAACTTTCGTCAAGGAAGCAACGAGACTTTGGCGGTAGCCTGGTCACGTTTCACCGATCTGGTCGCATTTGGCCCAGATCTGGCTATCCAAGAGTCCATGCTCTTGCTGCACTTTGTCCAAGGCCTTTCACCAGGCGCAGGACTATGTTTGAACTTAGCTTCAGGAGGATCATTTTCTCACCTATCTGCCCCAGAAGGACAAAAAGTCCTTGATAAAATCCTCGAAAAATCTTCCAATGGCAGTACGATCGAGAACCCACGCTCACATCCACTAGATCCACCTGAACCCAGCTACCAAGAAGAGAGTCAGAATACCCATACCCCATCTCCACAAACTCTCATGATCACAGATATCCCCGAACCTAGCATGTCACAGGACACTGAGAGGGTCAGTGAATCCGTGACGAATCCTCCGTAGGTTCCCCCGTTCTCGTTTGATGACGAGCTACTAACGGGCTTTGGCAAAACATCTCGGTTGCCCAAAGAAAGCCAACGCTTCAAAAGGACCTCTCAA